>OU015469.1:20795986-22111948 GCA_907164805.1 Brachyptera putata | reverse complement strand
AACTGACTTTCTTTACTGTATAAAAAATTAGTTTAATGTTTGTAATTTCTAATAATTTTGTACTATTTCGTACGTTTTTCTCAATTTTTCTCTTCTTTTAAAATGTATACCGGTACGTGGTTTCTTTTCTCGATTTTGACTTCATTGTCGTTGAACATGCTTACATTTGATATGCCATAGGCTGAAACTGCTTTCTCCCCTTGTATCTGCAATCTTGTCTTGGTCAGGTCCAATGGGTACGTCACTGAAACAATAAAGAAGAAAATATAGAAAATCTTTTAAACACATAAAAAAAAAACATATTTTCAACAAGTAGATCAATTATTGGTCTGATTAATCAATATCTACTCGAAGATTTGAAAGTAGGCCTATTATTGCTATTGATGAATCATCTATATCTATCATCATTTCAATTTTATTTATATTTGTAGGGCCTATCAATGAATCTGTTTTGACAACACTTTTATATTCTCATTTTCAAAAATGTGTGGTAACATTTTTTATCTTTATAACATCATTTATAACATTAGGTCTGATTTCTATATAGGTAAGTGTTTGTAATTGCCAACCATGTATTTATTTTATGGTTTCTTTTACAAAATAAAAATATAATATTTAAATTAAAAAAATAAAATATAAAATATTTATAAATATAAATAATAATAATAGAAAAAATATTTAAAAAAAAACATATTGATTTTTTTTTTTTTTTTTTTTTTAATAACATCGAAACTTGATACAAAATCATTGTTCCCCAATTAATGCTATGGATGGAAGATTAGAAAAAAATTGGAAATGAATTGGATTTGAAGAAAATATTATAAAATAATTCTATAAAAATATTTATATACTAGCTGTACATGAATATAATATATAGTAGGGCCTATGTATATATGGGGTAGTAACCGTAATATAGTGAAAACAGCAATATTGTTAACCAAGGATTCATGTAGGAGCTTTGAAACTAGATATTTCATAAGGATAAAATGTTTATACAAAAGTACCGGACGCGGAAGTCGATTAAACGAAATATCATTTTTTTTGTGATAACGGTTGAAGTCATAAAATATCACTATTCTAATTTGATTGATGAATATACACGGTGATGTATTAAAACTATTTGAACTCCACAGAAATACATCTAAAAATAAAAAATGTAGATAATTATCATGTACGAAATTGGATGCATTTTTTTTAATGCATGACGTTTTGTAGTGATCTATGTAAGATCTATGTTTCTACCTACTTCAAATGTTCATATATTTTATTATTAATTCATTTATTCATATCTGCTTTAACGACGTTCTGTAATCATTATTAAGTTGTCAGTGGATGATTGAAAGACATGGTGGGTAAGATAAGACAAAACTTATTTTATCGATGTTTTGTGGAATGTATTTAAGTGGAAGGAAACGGTCGTGGCCTGTTCCCCAATATAGGCCTAAAACCACGAAAAACCTCAATGCCGTACCCAACTAAGGCGGGAATCGAACCCCACTCTCCTGAATGACGGTTCTGCGACTTGTCCTCTACCCACCCGTCTCCATGAGCTTTCAATACAAATACAGTAAAATTGATGTTACTGACAGTCAATTAGCTATCTCAGAAATTATAAGTAAGTTAACGAAAAAGACAGATGGTGACAATTGTCAACAGTTGGCAATGAATGTAGATGTGCAAAAAGAATAATGTTTATTAAATATGAAGCTGTTTTCATTTCATTTATTTTCTTCAAAATTAGAGATTACAAAACATGGTGAAGGAATGTATAAAATGCAATATACATGGAAAGTCAAATTATAAAATTCAATGAAAATTAGGTCCAAATATCAAATAAATATATCACAATGTCATTCAAGGTGAAAACAAACAAAAAATGTATTATAATATATAGAATAGCACGAGATAAAAAAAAGTCAACAAAAGTGTAATAAAACACAGACAGTCACACGTGTGGTTACAAGCAATAAAATATTCGTTGATGTTGTAAATAAGGGAGATTTGAAGTGTTGATATATTTGGTAGAAGGTAGACGCTGGTACAGAGATATTTCTTGGAAATTTACGCCTTGCTAATACTGAGTCGTTTTAGCTATTAATATCAATACCGGTACGCAGATTTATTTTATTTCTATGAGGGTGAAGCGAAACTGATGAATTGACTAAACATGTAATGTTTGATGCTACAAATACTAAAACTGCCATGACATATAATATACTGCTCAAGGGTTGTACTGATTATTTCAAATGTTTGAAAATATTTCTGCATCCATGAGTGTCTTCTCTATTTTTTTTCTACATAATTATTCTAATAGCAAATTTTTGCATTTTGAAAATTTCATACTGTATTTAACACTTCTTTAGAAAGCAATTCCATACCTCATTGACGATTCGAAATAGCCTAAATAGATATTCTCCATAAATGCTCAAAATTCAACTCATTTATAATAAAACCTAATCCATAGCATTGCCTTCGTGAGTTTAATATCCAAATCATCTGATGTTAATTTTCCAGTTTGAAGCGTTATCAAATTTAAATCCTAAAAACTTGGTATTCTGTACAAAAAAAATATTTTTGTTGAGAAAATATTTCATTTTCGACATATTTTCGAAATATTTTCGAAAATATTTTTTCGAATATTCTCGAAATATTTTCGGTGGAGAATACCCCCCCCCCCCCCCCCTCTTCTCCATCGTTATGAAGAAAAATACAAAACGAAACTAATCAGTCTTAAAGGCACAATAATAATTATAAGACGACAGTCTTTGGAATTCTCATTTCACCACAACTGTACTCCGTTGCCAGCGATGACTTGGAAGTGCATTGGAATGACACTTGCAACAATCATTGCAACAAACTTGCAACAATCTGCGAGAGTGCTAAATGCCGGAAACAAGCGAACTGTCACACCGATGTCGTCGGGTTACCGCTATGGAACTTATTTCGTTGAATTATTTATAATATGTAACAAGCACGGCATACTAATTTAATTCCTTTCGCCTTGGGTTTGTTGTAAGTGTATTTGTTGAAGAGAGAATTTATAATTTTCAGTCAATAATAGAAACATGGTATTGTCATTACTGTAACTTGATTATATATATATATATATATATATATATATATATATATATCGGGTAAACAAACAAAATTCCATCTTCAGAGGCTTCCTGTGAAGTAGCGAACTACTAGAACAACCGTTACCATAGCAATAAAAATACATAGAACTATTTAAGATTGTAATTGGTTAATAATTGGATGGGTAAAGTGAAGACTCAATTTTCAAAATGTCAGCTATTTGATGTATAATATAAGCCAACTGGAATTATTATATAATGAACAATCATTAATCAGGTAAACTTGAATGTGTACTGAACTCCACGATTTTGTACATTTCCTTGGGATTTTATTTAGTCCCCTTCAATACCTCTTTCCCCCACCCACCCAACATTTTAATATTTCTATTACTTCTATGATTCAATTTCTATATATTATTTCAATTTTTTCTATTCTAATTTTCATTATTTATAGGACCATAATTATTATTCTGTATCAATGATGGACTTTAGAATTGTTATTGTTTACATAAAAAGCAATTTTATATATTCGTTATACAACTATACACAGAACGATTTATCCAACACATCCTTCAACAATTAAATGCTTCTTCTAATTTCATTGGCACATAAATAGACTTAATTGGCATTGACACCAATAAAAGTCAGCCGAATAACTAATTGGATCATAGGTTCTGGTCTTTCTGATGGAGTCATAAATCAGAGCGTTATATTCAGCTCAGCTACGTCAGATATATATATATATATATATTTTTAATGTTGCTTAACGACCCCACCAACAGCTAGGTTATACGGGGGTACGAATGAGCGGATGATAATGAAACGATGAAGAGATGATAGATTAAAAGACGTTTACAAAAGCCCAGGCCTTATGCGGGACTCGAACCCATGCCCAGCGGTGACTTCAGTTACTACCGCTAGCGATAATTGACTTAGCCACCGGGGCGGCTATATATATATATATATATATATAGCCGCCCCGGTGGCTAAGTCAATTAAGTCAATATATATATATATATATATATACACACTGAATATCAGCTTTGGCGGGTACTCCTATTTTTCAGAAGAAATATTTCAGGTGGATCCATCTTCAAGTAGAAGCAAAATAACCTAACACAATGACAAAATTATAAGGCAAGGCCGTGCTACACGTAGACTTTGAAAATAAATCCTTACCCAACGTAAACCAACGTAAACAAACCACCTAACCTACTAACATTAATTTCTGTATGGTGAAATTGAAGTCAGGTCGGGCATGGGTTCGAGTCCGGCAGAGGGCATCATGCAGGTCATGGACCTTTCATCACTTTTATATACAATTTTATCAAATAACAAATTAGAATAGTCGTTACTATAACAATATAGGAAACTGGTGAACTACCAAAATATTACTGAGACGAGTGGTCGAGTGGCCAGCACACTGAACCGTCATTCAGGACACCGGGGTTCGATTCCCAACACATGGTCGACCTTGCGAGGGGTTTTTCGTGGTTTCGCTCCGTCATTCAGGTCAATACTGGAATGGTACCTTTCTTTCCACTACCGAAAACCCCTAATAAAATAATCTCCCATCTCATCATCTCATATATATTCACCGACGCCAATAGATCGTAGTAATCAGTACAGTACATTGTTAAACCCAATATAAATATTTTCTAAGAACAAAAATTGTGCTCAGATGGTTGTCTGTCTTTTTTAACAATGAATCGCGTAAATTGAAGAGCCTATCTTGAAGAAAACGCATCGGTAGGTTGGCAATACCGCCGACAACCCCTGTGAACTACATTATCAACATTCCTCTCCCAAGTCTAGCCAACTGCCCGGCAAACTTTCACACGACTGTACCGCCATATGAATAGATCGTGATCCCCATGTTGAGGCCGACGCAACTAAAAATAAGTTGCGGTTTCCACTGCGTTTTTAGCGCACGCCGTTACGATTCTTCCTTCAGTTCTCTGATTGTGAAGGCCGGTTTACGCCGACTACCCAGTAGATCGAAATACGCTTTTAGACGAATCGACACGTCCGAGCGGTGACGTTTGTGGATAGGGGAGACGGTCGATCGGGAATATCAACCCCCGGATGTTGGAGTAATAATAGACGGAAATAGATGGAATGACGGAATTTCCGATAATAATCAATATGGCAATGATAGTTGCTACATGGTCATTAGTTAGATATATTATTTACTTTAGAGTAGGGAAGAACGTTTGTTGGGAGATCAGCATAGTTTCTATTTATAAACCGTTTTGTGCGAGTTTTTTAGACTAAGGAATGTCATTAATAGTACAAGACATACTGTTCCTTGTAATGGTGTACCTAAAATGGCACACGGCTAAAATTTTAATTTTAATTTTTTACAAATTACATAAAATGTAGTAAAGGTTTATAAATGATGAACACACGTAAAGAATTACAACTTTGGGACAATTTTATTTCTAAATTAGGGTATAACTTCATCAAATTTATTAAATTCAACCGTAAAATTAATGTGGGCTCTAATAAAAACCTTCAGGCCTTCAACCTTGAGTCGACATTTGCATTTTCTTATATCTTGAATCGAAACATTTAAATTGTCAATTAGCACATGACACTTGTATCAAAATGTAGCAAACCAATAAAAATATTGTTTACATACATTAATTACCTTTCTCTTGATTCCTTTAGTGAACAGGCCGAGAGGCACAAGAGTTAATTTGCATTGTTGGGCGAAAACAAAAGATAACGAACCAAAGTAGCCATTTAAAAAACAACAATGTTGGAGGCTTATGCTTGCAGCGAAATATCAGTTGTTTGGTGATAACTTTTGAATATTTTGTTGGAAGAAATTGGGAAAATAACTTCGAAAATATCTATAATGATATTGAAAATAACTTCGGAAATGTCCATAATGGTTCAATTACTAGACTTCAAAACTGCTTGCAAATCGCAAAAATCACTTAAAAAATGGCCACTATCAGAAAATTCCCTGCGGGGCTTTGCTGGGGACAATCGCAAAAATAACTTCGAAAAGGTCTATAATGGTTCAATCATTGAAAATAACTTGGGCGCTAAATGATCTCGCTGTCGACGTACTAACTAACTTGAAAATAACTTCGTAAATATCCATAATGATTCAATTATTATACTCCAAAATTCCTTATGAATCACAAAAATCACTTAAAAAATTATCATATTACAAAAATTTCACTGCGGGGCTCCCTTTTTAGCGCGCGGCTGGTGTCCAGCTGGGCGGTCATTTCATTTAGATTTTTAGATTTAGATTTAGATTTCTTTATTAACCATAGGATTTACATTTACAAATGAAAATATAAGGCACGTCAAAATACAGAGTACACTAATAGATAATTTTGAGTATGCTTATGATAAAACATAGAATCATACTTCCATACACACTGATCGTGTACACTCTGAATGAGTGACGTAAACCCTGTCACTAAAGTCATAACAATACATAAAAGCAAAACATAAATCATATAAAACCTAGGATAACATTAACCATTACTGTTCTATATAAAGTAAAACTTAGTCATTGTACATTAAAATCTTTCAAGCTGTAGATTGGTTTTGTGATAATATAATCTTTCAGTTGTCGTTTGAACGCCTTCATACTATTTTGCATTTTCAATTTGTCAGGTAAATTGTTATACATTATTGTGCCCTTATACAAGCAGTCTTGTTCGTACATTACAGTATTATGTAAGCCACCTAGATGGATATTATTTCTACGACGTGTATTGTATTTGTGTATATCAGAGCTGAGGCTAACATCTTCTAAACGTTTTCTGATAAGATTAACAGTTCAAATACATATAAACCAAACATTGTCATTATTTTAAAATCTTTAAAAAGTCCTTACATGAGAATCGTCTCTTCTTATTGTATAGAATTCTGAGTAATTTTTTTTGTACTCGGAAAATCCTTTGGCTTACACTCATACTACCCCAGTATATAATTCCATATCTCATAATTGATTCAAAATAACCGTGATAAACATCCTTAATTAATTCTAATTTTATTTGCATTCTAATTATTCTCATTGCATAGCACACCCTGTTCAGTCTTATCTCCAATTTATGTACATGGGCTCTCCAATTTATATATATATTTATATTTATGTTACCTGCCCCCCTGCTCCCCCATACACAAATCCTGGCGAGTACAGTTTTGTGCAAAATCGGTTGAAAGTAGGCGTTGACTCTGACGTCACCGAGTTTCCGACAATATTATTACATTGGAGAGGAAATCTTTTTTAATATTTCTATACAATCCTTATTTTATCGTTTGACATTGAGAGGAAGGAAGTGGCTTGTATTATAATAAATCATAATAATACCAACAGAACATTGGAACATTGATATGTAACGAACATGCATACCAACTCATTTAGGTCATTTCATATAATTAATTGTTTACTCTGGATCTCCGGTGTGGTGTCCAGTACGAACGACCCTACCTTGGCACTCTTGGTCTTAAAAAACAATGACTTTGTGAAGTCATACATGTTATTACAGAGTTTATCGTTTTATTATTAGGCATGTGAATTTTAACGAACTAAACTGTGAAACAGCAGTACGAATGAAACAACATTCTATTGATAATATTTGAAAAAGATTCTAAAATATAATTATTTATCAATAATGATTAAAAATTAAAAATCCCTATTGGTGAACAGATAGACCCATTTATTAATTGTATAGATCCAACTCCTAATGAAGTTATATGCCCTAATCAAAAAGAGATATTTAGAAAAAAAAAATCAATGGACAAATAAGCATATACCGATACAAAAATATTATCTGAAAATTCTCAAAGGTTCTGTTATTGTAGAGAAATTAGATTATTGAAAAACGAAATGAAGAACGAATTTAATTAGCTGGTACGCCTACGCGTCGGCAAATTGCAAATTCTGAAAAAATTAATGGAGCTTCTGTAATTATTATTAACATCAAAAACTAAAACGAAGTAATTGTTCTTGGATTAAGGATATGGATGACACGGTATCGTTCGGACGGGGCACCACAAGGGCGATCATTCACGAAAAACTGAGCTAACTATAAACATACAGTATATGTGTAAAAGTTGTAAATTGTGAAGTAATAAGTTCCGGAAAGAAGAATAATCATAAAATAAAAACAAATCCAACAATAACCAGCTAAAATGAACTAAAATAAATTTTCCAAAATCAGATAGAGGCCTAGCTCATTCGGAATCGTGTCAATTTTTTACCGTCCTATTTGAAGGGGCGTATACCGGAATAAAATAGATTCGGTCGTGTGACATGGGCTTCGGAGTACTTTTCAATGAATGGTTGTAAATGTAGTTAGGGTTCACGTAAGGTTGGGCACCCACACCTATGTCACACAACCAAATCGACTTTATTCCAGTATATGCTTTTCAGTCTTCAGGCGCCCCATTTAAAACCTGATTTGCGATAATTCTAAATAAGTATCGGTACCGCTAGGCCTGACATATAAAGGTATGACATACCAGTTATACTATACCAGTTGTGGAAGCGTTTGATTAGGCCTATTTACTACTTGAAATGTAATCCAACATAATTACGGAGAAATTTGTTTAGAATTTCACAGCCAAGGTTATTAATAATACTACATAGCTGCATGCAGGTTTTCACTATTACAGTGATTGTCGGATCGGAACTCCCAAACGCCAATGCAAGTGAGTAGAGGAGACGAGCGGTAGATCCTTCATCTGTGATATACCACGAGGTTTAGTATTTTTAGGGGCGTGGTTTTTCTAGTTTTAGCTGTCACTGTCAGTCAGTATTTGCAGTATGTATCTAAGTGGCGGTTTTACGGACCGGAAATAAATGTGGTGTGTGCTGTAAATATTGTTTATAATATATTCCAAAAATGCGGTTTTAGGTCAGTTATAGGTTGTAAAAAATTGGTGTAGAATAGGATTTTTTAGGTTAGGTTGGTTTTGGTTAGCGAAGGCGTATAAAATGCACTGGGAGTTGAAGCCGTTATCACCATAGTTACCAATTGAGATGGGCAATTGATTGGTCAAAATCTTTTCGATCAATTGACCGATTGCCCATCTCTAGTTACCAATGCTATATTTGGTTTAACTAACTCTCAGAATAGATACATAATAATATAATTAGTTGACAAAACTAACAGGCAATGTGCACTTGATGTAATTCACATTTTTTTTTTCGATATTTGAATTTAAATTAATTTCTACACATATTTTACCGACAATATTGTCTATAGACTATACTAATGTACGTACACTGTCCATTAGTTTTAGTGCGTATGTCGGGAAATTTTCTTCATGATACATTTTAATGTGTCTTGATCCGACCACTTCATGTGACCGAAAGTTTAGATCACTCCACGTACATTAAATGAAAACAATTATGGTTTCTAATCTCTGCTTATAGATTTATTTCAACTGGTTTTTAATTTCGGAAAAAACATTTTATGTGACCGCAAGTGTTTGAACCAAAGAAAATAAAAATGAAAAAAAAAATCGTCGCTTACGCTCATCATAGAGAAGTAATTTCTCTATGCGCTCATGTAAAAAATACAAATACAAACAAAGAAGGCATTAAAGTAAAATTACTGAGACATTGAGCACGCCTATTTTTTTCCCAACCTCCCCCACTAACCTAACCGACCCCCTCCCCAACGACACCAACCTCCCCACACTAACCTAACCGACATATCACCCCCTCCAGCACCCCTCCCTCCCAAATAACATTGCAAAAATGCAAAAATGCAAAAACCATCAGATTCAAGTGAATTTAAAAACTATAAAAACCAACAATTCTTAACGTCCCGCGACTTTTTCTGATAGATATAAACTAGATCATTCAGAAAACTCAAAAAAACTGGAAAATCCAACACCAATTGGCCAAGATCAGTGTTACAGTAAAATAATCGGCATAGAAACAACAAAACATACTATATCTCTAATTCAATGGTAAGCTCAACTGACGTCTTTGTTCTGTACTAGTCCTAGAGTCTATCAGTTGTAGTTTCATATTATTTCGCGTCTTTTCCTGGATTGATTCATCAAATTATACATCCTTCACGTGTTTAACTGGTTTATTTATAGTACAATCATGTCTTAGTTCGTCCCAGCTAGCTGGCATTCTTATATTGTGTTTATTTTTCACCTTGTCTACCTTGCATTATACTAGGCTATGCCAAGAGAAATAAAAATTATCTGAAACAAAAACGAAGAGCCTCATATTGTGTGAAGCACGGATAAAAAAGAAAAATGGGAAAACCTCATAAATGTGTGATGCACGGATGAGCGAGAGGCGTGAAAACACGTTTTTCCAAAATGAAAGAATAAATTCAACAGAGATTTCAAACAAATGTATGAATATGAAGGAAATCAGTTCAGCTATTCTGAAAGGAGATTAGCTAATTATTGCTTAATGTACCAGTACGGTACTTAGTTGGTTGTCTTATTAGGCATGAATTATTATTTTATGATATTTTCATTTTTGTATTTCTTTTGGGGCTGCCTTGGAGAGGCTCAACTACATGATCCTTTTTTGTCATCCTTAGCTTTAATTGGGGTCTAGCAATTTTCAAGTTTTCGACATTGATGAAAAAAATGTATGAAATATATTTATTGTAAATCATATAAATAACACTGAGATGGGTATTTCAGTTGGTAGTGCGCCAAACCATCATTTGCAATTTCCGACAAATGGTACCGGTAAACCAACCTGACAAAAGTTTTGCACTCAATTCGGTAGAGTATATGGGGATTCCGGATTATTACACAGAGGCTACTTGTAACCGCTCCCTACCCACGGTACAGAACTTTTAATGAAGTAATCAGTTCTTTCATCTTTCCACCTTTTCACAAATTTATCATTGACTGACGCCAACAGATCTTGGTCAGGTCATCCTTACAACGCGTCGTTAAATCAAATCAAGATTAATATTTGAAAAATTATACACCATAATTTGGTATTTATGTCGTATACTTAACCGATCTGCGTTGGGGTTATGTTGGGTGGTGGTGGATGATAGTTAGGGTTAGGTAGGACAGTGCTTAATCCTAATGTTAAGGATGTTACAAATCAGTCAAGGATACAGCATATTTAGGCAAACCCATGATTGAATAATTAAAAAAAAAAAATTGTTTTCTCGGTGAACACTAAAAGTACCGTATGTGACATGTTGGTAACAACTACTGCAGAAGATAAGTGTACCAATCCGCTACCTTTGTTTACATGGCAAGTAGACTACCAAGTATTAATACATTTATTTTTCATCTGCATGTACACAAGTACACTATTCAAATTCCCTCATAGGGCCAACTGTGCTCCGGGCTCCATTGACATTTAGTTAATTGTCAGTTTGGGCACTGTGTTTATTATTGTGGTAGTAATGATAGAGTAAATGGCATAGATTAAGGAATTACTCTATGGTAAATGGTTTGGGACCAGTATTGAGTTTATGTTCTAAACGTAGGTACGTACTTGAATAAGACAAGGACAGAACATTTTTTTAAAAAATGGCACCGTATATTAATAACGGATGATCATCCTACAATGGTACCGGTAGGCCTATGGTATTGAAACCTCATCGGTAGGCCTAGTCCTGTCTTAGATCAATATTTAACAAATAGGCCTACCTGTGATAATATGCCAAGCATGTAAAAAATATATATTTTACTCATATTTTTCAATTTCACTTAGGCCTACCGAGCGCTACCATTGAGACAAACTCAATGGCACTACTACCACACAAACTTTCATGTTACGTCAGGTTGGGCCTACTACAGCACCACAGAGCACTTTGACTTACCAACTTCGGCTATACTGGCAGCGACAACGCTTACAATATAAGTGCACCAAAACGCATCGGCAAAATTATTTTTTGCGATGACAGGAGCGAAACTGTTCTTAATTTCTTTAACCTGTACCAAACTGTGGTTTTCGTTGATTGGTGTAGGCACCATATTGTGGATATCATCAAAACTTTCTTTGGTTAACAAAACTCGGATCGAGATAAGACCCTAATAATTTGGTATTTCAAACTGAACTGATATTCCACTTGGCTTGGATCCTATCAGCCATATAACCAAGAAAATAATTGAGGTTAGAAATCAGCTGTTTCCACTGGATAATTATAACAACACACACTGTCACCGCACGTTCTGAAATTAGACGAAGTGAACTATGATGTTTCAATTAAGCAGAGGCTAGTACCTCGCATTAGTTACTAATATAATTCTATAATAAAAATGTGACCTTCAACACTTGTTTTCGGCACTGTCAACAGATAAACAAATATCACCTCGACCAATCTCCATTATTTTGTCGGTGAATGGGAGGATAAAAAACACTGTACGTGCCTCCGCACCTACTCGGCGTGATTCATCCGCCTGTGTTACGAGACACCTTTGAAAAGTAATTCTTCCCTTTACAGAAGGAATTTTGTCTTTCTAATTAAGAAAATTTCATTCACATATTAAAAATACTACATTAATTTTCGATATGCACCGATTAAATATGTTTTGATTTATCGTGTAATGCGATGCGCATGTATACATAGATCCACAAGCTAGTGTATCTGATCAAAAATTGTAATGGCTGACAGTGGGAGTGGAGTGTGGATAGTTCATCGTATCTTTAAAAAAAATTAGAAATTGTTACACCAAATAATTAAAATGTGTTTCAAAGTGTGGTGCTGAATGTAAAGCATTATTTGATATACTTGTGCTACATTTTATATTGATAATTGCAGTGATATTAACCGCTTTAATGCCAGTAGATGCGCGGTGCAGATTCGTGAGGCAGTGCTCCGTTTACCTTTGTGAAGTAATAACACAGGTGTCAATTAAGTGATTAACTTGTCGGACTGTGTCCAAAAAGGGCAATAAATTAAAATGGAAGCGATAGCAAAACATGACTTTAATGCTACGGCTGACGACGAGCTTAGTTTCAGGAAAAATCAGGTGCTTAAGGTATGTACCCTACAGTCAAGTCAAAATCATAATGGACACTAACATCTAGGTTATGTTTGGGCTTATTTTGATACACTTTGAAACTTAATCTGTTTTTCTTTAATTATAGATTCTTAATATGGAAGATGATATGAATTGGTACAGAGCTGAACTAGATGGGAAAGAAGGGTTGATACCCAGTAATTATATTGAAATGAAAACCCATGAGTAAGTATGGTCCATAATACTAGACATGGTCTAGCCATTATTAAATCCTATGCCATTTGTTGCATCACAAAGTGGTCCATTGAATGATTCATTAGTTGAGATGAGTGATTCATGATGATTGAATGGTCAATGCCAATTGCCATATTAGTTATTAAACTTGAGTTTCCTCATCCTAGGCCTATTCTAATTGTGATTGTTCTTTTTAGATGGTATTATGGTAGAATAACAAGAGCAGACGCTGAGAAATTGTTAGTGAATAAACATGAAGGAGCTTTTCTTATCAGAGTTAGCGAGAGTTCGCCTGGTGACTTTTCGTTATCTGTGAAATGCTCTGACGGAGTTCAACACTTCAAGGTGCTGCGTGATGCTCAAGGAAAATTCTTTCTTTGGGTCGTCAAATTCAATAGTCTAAATGAGTTGGTTGAATAGTAAGTTGAAAATAATAATTATTTGTATTCTATTACCAATTTACCTACCGGTATGTCATGTGTACTGTAGTGATTAACATTGACTATTCTTTGTTTTAGCCATCGAACAGCATCTGTTTCAAGATCGCAGGATGTTAAACTACGAGATATGGTCCCTGAGGAGGTAGGCACTAACATTACTAATCATCACTGACAGATACTTCCATATCAATAATAGATGAATGAACTTGGTAATGATTTTATTTTCTAGGCCTATTAAGTTTAATGGAAGGCAGTATAGCCCTAAATAACAAGTTATATGTGGGATGGGTCTACTATTACTCACTTCAGCAAACTAGATATTCCCATTACCGTACAATTTTATTTCACGTTTGTTTTTGTTACTACATTTCTTATCTATTATTACACATATGAATTGGGTAAAGGGGAAAGAGAGAACAGCAGCTTACCAAGGTTCATAACTAGATAAGGTCTACCCTCTACTTGTGGTGGAAAGCCGTTGATAGTACACAGAGGTGAAGGTTTCTTGAACACGGGATTTTATTTTTTGACGTTTCGGCTGTTGCCTTGGTCACAGTAGAGTAGATAAAAAATAATTTATTGTTACGTTTATTTTTATTCAAAATGTGTGGCTTCAATCATTTTATTTCTTGTTCCAGTGCCTAGTTCAAGCTCTATATGACTTCACGCCGCAAGAGCCCGGCGAACTCGAGTTTCGTCGTGGCGACGTCATCACCGTAACCGACCGCACCGACCAGCACTGGTGGCACGGCGAGATCGACACACGTAAAGGTCTCTTCCCAGCCACTTACGTCACTCCTTACCACAATTGAACGCGCATCGCCATCACCTCGCTAGCGTTGAAACGTCTCAAAGACCCAGCGCATTTCTTACTCAATGCCGTATTACATTACGACACTAGAGACACTCGATACCGACTTCGTTTGGTACAGACTTGACGTTAACCCCACTCAAATAAGTGTGCCAAAAAGCTCAGCATATCGTTTTTCACTTATGCTGTGTTGTCATGAAACAACTGTAGGAAACTATAATTCACAAATGTTTGGGGTTGTCTGCAATTAACATTGAAGGTTTTATTGCATTTTTGTGCTATTGAGAGAACCCGAATGTATTTTTTTTCTCACTGTACACGAGTCATTAAGAGGTACATTACACCTATCAAAAGGCTTCTATGCCTAAGGGCCGAAAACTGTCAATTTTGAATAAAATTTGTAGACAATCCCTAAAAGTCTCTAATTCAAGTGCATTGTACAGCCTACAACATGACTGGTATACTTATCCAGATCAATTTGATGAGAATAATCTCAACCTACACGCATTTTTGTCGATTCATGGAGGATTATCCTATGTAGCATATACTTTTATTATGAAGGTAATAATCTATGATGGAATTTTTATACATTTTGATTTTACAAACGTGAATAACTTCCTATATACATTTAGAAGCCTCTATCGAACGAAGGAAACTATCGAGAGTCTCTCTTTACGATCTCCGTTCACTGGAGTTTACTCGTATTTTATGAAGAAGCTACAAAAACTGGAGGATTGAGAATTTAGATCAACTTTTATAAACAATCACTCTCAGTTTCTTTACTTGTAGTTGTCGTGAACATAATACAGTTTTTTTTACATACTGTACATTTCATGGCTTGCATGGAAACTTCGTCACAATGCCACCACGCTAAAAACAGAACCATTTACATATTGATATATTATGGCTATCTCTGTATACTTGTTTTCATGTAAGAGGATGGTTACCGTTTTTGAAAGGAAAGTTGTAATTATAAAAATCAGCTTAATGTGTGAGTTGTGTAGGGAAACAAACTTTGATGGTAAATGTGTCTTGATTAAAATGGAAGTATCTTAGCCAGGGTAATTGATTATGAATAAGATTGTGTGAAACATACCACTCAATGAGCAATAATGTCTAATAAGGTGAATAAAAGTTATGCAATTTGGTTATTCCTCATTGGTGTTGACTAGAGTTGCCGTTCGATCAAGTATCGATACTGACATTTTCATTGAATATATTGAAAAAGTAAAAGTTCCGCTCAATACCGAGTAGGATATTAATTGAAATTATTGACATTGTTTGGGTCTGATTCTTGCTTTTCAGCCTAATTGTGTAATCATTCTGTGATAATTAAATCTGACTGCTTGTTTATTCAATGGTGGGACAGAAGAGGTTTGAGTGTACAAACGCTTTGGGTGTGGCTAATCTGATGCGACAAAAGATACTAGGCTGTTCATTTGTTGAATATCAAAATAATAGAAAATCAAATGGATTAATTTCTGTATCGATCGAAAGTTTCAAATCGAATGGCAACCATAAAGTTGACTAGATAGTCCTAAGAATTTCTATGGCCCTTATTAGAAATATGCCTATTATACTGCCATCAATTCCAATACCTTGGCTTAGTTTCACTTCCATGACCTGCAGGTATTTTCTATGTAAAACGTGTAAAATGACAGTGTCTTGAAGAAGAAAAACTCATATTGTCAACAGATTTACCATGTAATCTGAATGCCTGGTTAAGAATCGATTGCCAGTGATAATTCTTTTGGTCAAGAAATAAAATTAATCGTGTCTCACGATAAGTGTTCCCCTACGTGAAAACGAGTACATATTGTACAGTATATGTATACCCGGAAAAAATGTACCATTTTGGTATTTATTTTCTACTGGCAGATGTGATTCATGCAAACCATGTACATGTTAACTTATTTTAAGAGAAGCATGTCCTCAATTATTCTGTATTTCTTGTCGAATCGATGTTTTCTCCCCTAACATTTTTCAGTTTTGATTTTGATGTCCAATTTGTACAAAGATAATTTTCATACTCATGTTGCTGTACTTTGTGTGGTACAGTACTAGGAAAGATGTGAAGTCATTTGCCATATAACAGAATTACGTACATATATATTACGAGGCCGTACATTGAAAAGGGTTTTCTATTGATATTGTTTCATTTTCTTTATCGATACTTTAATGTTTTATTTTTACAAAGTTAGTAATCACTTTATCAACAATTACTATTGTATTATTTCTTAAATTTCTCTCTTTATTTTATGATAATATATTCTACTTATGTTTTACAACTTGCTCTTTTGAGCAAATTACTGTGCAGAGATTTTTCACCTCTTTATATTAGCATAGCATATTTTGTTTTCCATGAAAAGATGTATAAGCGTATTTGAATAATTTGTATTACTCTCCATTTTATGATTACGGTAGTATATGGACCCCGAAGTGCCGAATGATGTGAAAGTGTCTTTGATTTAACGAAGCTGTAAGTCCAATTTTTATCATATTTAACAGCTATACATTCTCATCTACACATTTTACAAACTACGCCCATTTTAAAGTAATACCGGTACCTAATAACATTTAACCAACCTACTGATTATAATTAACTTCAGGATTATTAACTATTTAAGCAGTAATAATTATATATAACTATATTGGTTGGCATGGGAATTATGTACAATGCAATGTTTGGATTTGTACTAAATAAGTTGAAAATAAATAATATTCAATGATATCCATTTTGAGCTTAGATTACGTACGGTACATCAAAACATGTTGAAAGAGCATGATGTATACAAGAACTTTGGATATTAAAGTATGTATGCTTGTATTAAAAGTGTTACTTTATTGTAGAATTTGTTATACCTTTTTACCTTTCTGTTTCAATGTATGACTTTGTACTTGAAAGTTTTGTTCTCTGAGTATCTGGACTAGAAGCAAATTTAAAATACTGTATGTCCAGTTTGAAAGTTGAATAATAAAAAAAAAAGTTTCAACTTTGAAATATATGGAATTCTAATTTCATTGCGATGCGATTACTGGGATATAAGTAATAACATCTTGATGGATAGTTGAAGAAAAAGAGTAGGCATGCCCTGGGACATTTGAATAGGTAAAAGCAGAGTAGGTCTATGTTTTTTTTTAATAAATTATTTTCACAAAGTACAAGCATATTTAGATGGTATAGTACCAAATTGCTCACTAGGAGTTGCAACGATCAATTGTTCCATAGACAGTACTCATGGAAAAGAACAAGATTGTCAGCTGAGTGATCTCGATCCATCTAGGCTTGAACTTGCCATTTCACTTTATTTATTGATGTCACTGTTTTTAGGCCCACAGGAAAATTTGGTTCTATTAGTTTTAAGAATAACGGATGTATAAGAAATACTGGTAGTAATTCTGTGAAAGTTGTTGGAAGCCATTTAGGATAAATTTAGCTGTGATATAAAAACTACGCAGCTTTATTTCATTCTCACTTGAATGAATAGTGCTAAAACTTGATCCATAGCAGATGGTACCTAATTGTACATCTTGGTAAATCATGTGATCCAATCAGAAACTTGATGGTAAGTCTTTGATTGAGTGACTTACCGAGTAAGGAAAAACTGCAACCTTGTTACTATGAGTCAAGCGATAGGCATTAGGTGGTGATTGAAGCTTTCTACAAAATTATCTGAAGATACGGTACGAAAAAATAAAACTGGAATAGGCAATGAGGTGAGAGTAAGCAAACATTCAATATCTGCCTTGAAAAACTTGAGCTTGTTTCAATAGGCCTATTACTTTAATTTTTCCCATTTAAAGAATTTCTAATAAAATGGTCAACATATTATAAAATTTCAATATTTTATTATATTTTACTATATTTTATAGATAATAAATAAAATCAATAAGATCAATACTCGGAGAACAATATTCAGTTTTCAGTTGAATGATTGAGTTTACAAATTAATCAGCGAATTTTCGAATTGTAATATTTTATCGTTTAGGGCAAGATGCATTGAGGGTTGTGTTGGTTTGCAGGCCGGTAAACCAACGCAACCCTCAATGCTTCTTGGTTTAGGGCCTAATGGTTTCTCCTTTAAAAAACTCAACAGGTGAAATTTATAATTGCAATTTTATGTTGGAGTATGTTGTGATAGACTTCCTACAAATCAAATAATTTCTTGTGGTCACGATACTATTGTTACTACTGTCAGTTGGAAGGTAATAACAAAATTATATCAAAAGCTGTTTGTATCTGGTTTTAAAATCTCGCGGAACATGTTTGCAACATGAAGCAAGTATCAACTGCTTAATTTTGTTAATATGCAGAATAGATATATGTTGTATGGTGAATAATAATAGGAAAATTATTATTTTACGAAGATAAATGAACGTAAATTATTGTCTGCATATAAATTTCGAATTTCATTGTACCGGTACTTTAATAGTTATGTTGACTTAATTACGGCGGAAGTGTCATAAACGCCATCTTTCCAGATAAGGAATACGCTCCCAGTGGCATTTTCATAACGTAAGTTTTTGTTTTTATTTAATTTAATTATTTGTTAATATTATTTATATCAAAGTTTGGCGGTGAAGTATTTATAACACCTCGTTCATTATACTAAATAGTAATAATCATACTTAATGTACCTACTTTTCCATGAAGATCAAAATATGTGCATGCATTTTCTACACGTGGTAAACCCAAGTTTATAAGGGGCTAGGCATAGAACTAGGCCTAGGGCTACTTCGGGCAGTGCCTAGGCTTAGGATGGTCTAACCTACAACACGATTTTCTTTGTAGGCTACTATATATTTTCATTGTTTTCAGGTTAATCGTAACTTATTATAAACGTTAAGATGTCGGGAGGTCTGGATATTTTGAGTTTGAAGGAGGATGATGTGTGCAAGATGTTGGCGGCCTGTACCCATATCGGTACCGACAATGTTGACTTCCGGATGGAACGGTACGTGTACAAGCGCCGTTCCGATGGTATTCACATCTTGAATTTGCGCCGTACTTGGGAGAAGCTGTTGCTAGCAGCCCGTGCTATTGTCGCCATTGAGCACCCGTCAGAAATTTTCGTCATTTCATCTCGTACTTTCGGACAGCGTGCCGTACTCAAATTCGCATCACACACTGGCGCTACCCCAATTGCTGGACGTTTCACCCCTGGTGCGTTCACCAATCAGATCCAATCAGCTTTCCGAGAGCCGAGACTTCTGATTGTTACCGATCCCTCCCAGGATCATCAGCCGATCACTGAAGCATCGTACGTCAACATTCCCGTCATTGCTTTCGTGAACACCGACTCTCCACTGCGATATGTTGACATTGGAATTCCATGCAACAACAAGGTGAGCTAACCCTTTGTACTACAAGACGTTATGGTCTCCACTATTAGTATCAACGTTGATTCACAATAGTTTTAACGATTGTTTTAGTCATAGCCCTAGTCTTGGTCCTGGTTTCAAACCCGCTTAAAACGAGCTTGGTTCACAATTATGACGGTCATCAATAATGCTTAAAGCAATAAATGATGTCTTCTGCCCAAGCATACAATTGTCTTATTCATGTCAAAAGAAATTGTTAACAAGATCTTTCAGAAAACACCAAAAAATCGAAAATCAAACACCAATTGGCGATGCTCAGTATCACAGTAAAATTACCGTTGGATTTTGTCATCTTGAATGCCTTCTGTTGTAATTGGCTTACCACCACTTGACAATGCCTATGTATCCATAAGGCAGGTACGGTATGCCAAAGCCATGTTCGACAAATTAGTAACTTTTAATATTTTCGATTCAGTCTGCTCACTCCATTGGATTGATGTGGTGGTTGTTGGCTCGTGAAGTATTGCGTCTCCGTGGATCCATCACTCGCGAAGGCAAGTGGGAGGTTGTTGTTGATCTGTTCTTCTACCGCGATCCGGAAGAAGCTGAGAAGGAGGAGCAAGTTGCCAAGGAGCTTGTACCACTCAAGACTGAAGTGAGCGAATTCTCTCAACCTGCCGAGGTTTGGGGTAACGAAGTTACACTTGCCGAGCCCGTTGCCGCTCACTCGTGGGCTGAGGATGTGCCAGTTGTTGCCGCAGCTGTCGCTGCACCTGCAGCTGGAGCACCTGCGTTTGCTGCTTCCGACGACTGGGCTAGCCAGGTAGGACTTGTAAATATACGTTGGAGTTGTAATTAGGAAAATTTGCGACTTATTCGAAATATACGTCAGGAATAAAAATATATTATTGTGCAAGGGATTTGAGTGAACATGTAGGTCTATGTATTGAAAGAAAACACAACTAGGTCTGCTCTATGGATTAGGCAAGGGTGACAGTTCTGTTGGAGAGCCAGTGCAGGATTCTAAAACGTGGTTCAATGTGGCTGAAAGAAGGCAGATCTGTGTAAATTTGGATTTTAAGAAATGAGACGATGATGAAAATGTAAATCCTTGAAATAAAATTAGCGCTGTGCCCTGAATTGGAGAATATCTACAATTTAATAGGGATGTGCAAGTACTCTGCAGGTATCGGACTTGTTGAAGCTCACTACGGTATCTACCCCTTTGTCTGTTGATTACATTTATTATTTCGGTAAAGACTAGGCTTGTGAACCTCATTTATAGACTCGACTCGGAACTAAAACATAGAGTTGCACATGCCCACATTTTAACAAATTTGCGTACAGCAAAATTCTATCCGAGTAGGCCTACATTGCGATATTAAAATGATATCTTGGAAAAATATTGACAGATTCCCATTTCAGACCCTGGTTTAATATTTATTAAAGTGGATGGAATGTCGTGTCGAATACTAATATTTTTCAAGCCGCTCATTCAAGTCTGTACGTTGGGTCAGCTCATGACATATGACATTCAAGAGAAACCTTCTCATTGTTCCCGCATCCATCGTTTTACCGCTTCTGTCATATATTTTGTCCCACCCTACTTCCATATAAATAACCAGTATTGAAATTTCCTGGATGCATCATTTGCGTGCAAGGATGGTTTTATTTTCCTGGTCTCAAGAAAATCGATGGATAAAGCTTTGACTGTATTTTCATTATGCGTCTACTGGGCATTATCGCACCTATTGAAATATCCGCCGTAAGTCTACGCATAGATGTAGACCAACTAATTGTTGTCTTGCTTCCAGGTTCCTGACGAATGGCCCGGTACCACCCCAGCTGCTGGAGCTGCTCCCCCTGCGTCTTCCGACTGGGGCGGCTCAAACAACTGGGCTTAAACGAGCACACGTGTCGTTGACATTGATACAGACATGTACCACCATCTCATGATTGAATAAAAACACAATAATCCACAGGAATGACGTTTTTTTCTTTCAGTGTAGTAAGGAAATGGATCAACCGTGCTAATTCCCAGTCCTTTTATTTATAGGCTTAGGGCTACTGCTCAATGATAGTGTTCAGTCTTGGCCCATCCTGTAGACTATTTATTGGGTATTCAATAGGGACGAAGAAATATACTGATTTTAATATTGATAATCGTTCTGAAATTTCCTTATTGAAAATATCGTTCATCAAACATTTTATTAGGTACCGTGTTTCCTGCCAGGCATCCTGCCAGAAAAACAACCTGTTGGCTAGCCTATAGGCCTACTGCTTGAGAACTTGGTACAGTATTTACTTATTTCCCTATGCCTTTCATTTTTTGGCAATTATTTTATGGTTGGTGGAAATGAGTTTTTTACTTTCCTTTCTCACCAACAGATGTAGCATATTCAACAGGCCTAGGACCTATCAGAATGTCAACATCTATAAACTTTCCTCATGCACAATTATTCGGGAGTTTGATTGCACATGGAATCCAAAGTTGGGCTACACTCTATTCGTTATTTCTGTGAGGGATAAACAATGCACAATGCATTATACGTATTGAACAAGCATGGAAATGACTAATTAGTCATTTTCATTCATAAATGATGACAACAAACATGGCCTGATGAGATGCAATTGCAATTATTTCTAGGTTAAATAAAGAAATGCAAAGATTCAATAGGTGCATTGCAGAAGCTCTAGTTTGTGCTCGCTTCAAACAGTAAGCCAGCGATCGATCTCGACTAAGTGAGTGAAAAAGACTAGTAATGCCACCATGTAACATCAAATAAGTAAGGTAACTGAAGAAGAAACAGATTTGAAATTAATGGTGCAAAATACATACAAACAAAAAACAATATTTTTGATATAATTTTTTGTTGTGTGTGTGGGGGGGGGGGGGTCGAATATCGAATTGATAAAATCGATTATCGTTATCACCCATTCTATAGTGAAACCTCAATGCAGCATCATTCCTGCTTTTATCATTTGTTTTGTCCCACCCCACTCCCATAGAACCAATGTTGAAATTTCCTGGATAGATGGTTTATTCTTCCTAGTCCTTTGAAAAACGATGGATAAAGGTTTCACTGTATTTAGCATCTTTTGTCATTAATTCACAAATAGGGATGTTGTAATAATACTGACAAACCATTTAATAAACATTGCCTCATCATTATTCTTACTAGTAAGAGCATACATTGGAGTCTCGAGTCATTACTCACGAGAATTTCAATAGATCTAGATCTAAAATTGAAGGATTTTACTGGGTTGACAATTTATTGCCCCAAGTGTTCATATCAGAATACTGTATTATTGTTTTCCGAAGCAATCTTGCCGTGAACTTCGAACTTGTAAACACAGGTGTATTCCTTGTTTCCATGATTGGAGATGATCGATAGCATTATTCGAGAGAATGGAACATCCAAAGAGGGACGGAATGTGAACGTTTGCCGAGGCTTCCCGTCTGTGTTGTACGTGAATTTACCGAGTTTGGTGAGATGAGATTCGTCGTCGTCACTGCTCGCACCCTGTCGTGAAAAAACATGAGTTTATGCAAATGCTGTATTTGATTTTTGAAAGATGTAGTTGTACTTCCTGAAAAACCGTATAACCTAGCTGTTGGTGGGGTCGATGAGCAACAACAACTGAAACATCGTGACCCTCATAACTATACAAATTTTGCAGTGATATGCTGAAAGAAGGTTGTCCACCAACATACCATTCTACAAACACGAATACAGTACCACCATTATATTTTTATAGTTGTGGTAATTTCAAAGTATGATGATTAAACTTTGTAAATTTCTGCGAGATTGTGTAATTATCGAAGTGTTGTATTTATAGACTACGTTTTTTTGTAAGTATACTCGAGGCATTTATTCATAGACTACGTTTTTTTGTAAGTATACTCGAGGCATTTGGACGCTACTTACATAAATGTAGAATTCCTTTGGTGCAGAGTCGATTCTTCCTGAAGGTACAGACTTCGAAGACACATGTCCAAGGGTTACTGCCTCCACATATATTGCAACTGGTAATTGAATCAAAATTTTTCCAACTGGTCCTTTGAATGCCCAGCAGTCGCCAGGTAGCATTGAGGATTTTATAATGTTGTTCGATGAACCTCTAGAATTTGATCTTCCAACAGGAATCATGTTGAGCATATAGAGTGGAGGAGGGTTCTTGAATGGTATTGTATCCGGCGTGGAGACTACGTAACCGCCCATCGACTCCGAAGCAAAGTCTACGGAACCGAGCTTTTTTTCATCGTAAATATCGATCTGGTGTCGCACAACTTCCTCGATACTTTCTTTTTGCAATTCTTCTACTGTGATTTGTGCAATAGAACTGAACTGATGGTGCATAACTTTTGTAATAAGTTCGTTATGTCGTTCTTTGAGCTCGGCAATCTGGCTCCTTATAATTGCTATTTCTTTCATGGACTGTATTTTTCTCTTGTCTTGAGCAAAATTATGTGAATATTTAATATTAGCGACTGCATCTGTAGGAGCTCGTGGAATTCTGTCGTAACATTTTGATTGATATTCAATTAGTTGATAATACTCTGAAAGATCTGTTGTGTTTAGATCAACATTGAGGTCAATTAGCATAGCTAAAAAACAAAAATTCATCAAAGTTATTTGACGTTCATGTTTGTTTGAAATTTTCAAGATATGAGAGCAATGGGGGCCTAATTAATTTGTGTATATAAATTTACCTGCCATCAGGATCATACTCATTATCAACAGGATAGTTAATACATAAGCAGGTACAGAAGCTGCAACTCGTACAAAATCCTCACATTTTACGTTGTAAGCAAAGATTCTTCTAAAGCCTAGAACAGAGAATAAAAAGCTATATCATGGTTTCAATACTACAGTATTTAGATTAGATATGACGAAATAAAAACTATTTGATAATTGACTGTTTTGAAATCCAGTCTTGATGTCATATAGTTGCTCCAATTAGAGCTTTCAAACTAGGCTAGCACATGTTCAGCATGTGTTTTGTATTTGGATGTCTTTAGGTGGGATGTCAAACAGTTTGAGAAGAACAAAGATTCACTAAGTACCTTTCCTGTGATATGTCGTGATATTAGCTCTGTTCCTGTAAGGCGACAATGTTGCTAAATCATTGTGAGGTGTTGTTCTTGCTCGAACATCCAACCCTGTAGCACTGTGTACCGGTCCGTCGATATTGTCGCTACCAGCCATACTGTTTGAATATAGGATAGGTATATTTACGGTAATATAAGATACTATATAAAGTTATATTAATTTTATAATGATTAATTTTACCCAAACTATATGCCTTACTTCTATTAGTAAAATATACCCATGCAAAAATAGTTGTACGGTCAGCATTAATAATACGTGAACAAATTTGAATGTTAGAAGACTATGCACCAGTCAAGTCTTGGCCTGTTCATGCCATACTATTTTTGTCTGATTAACAAATTCATAGGGGTGTGCACAATGTATGCAGAGTTGACCTGACCGTACTTGATGTATCACAAGTAAGAGAACAATGAACATTGAATCCAGAATTATTGCTAGCAATTGTCACAGAATAACATTTCTTGCATCCACGTAACTCTGAAAACTGGTAAAATCACATTTGAAAGCTTGAAATATCTCAAATTTTTCTGCGGACTTGATGCACCGTGTGAGCCTATAATCTAACCATATGGGCTAATTTGTTTATATTAATAGCTCCATTTATTCACAAGAAAATGTGTATTCTTATAATGGGCCATATCTATTGCAAAGTAGGCCTGGCCTAGGCCTACTGTGCAAGCTTATAATGAACAAAATTAATGTAAAATATATTCCATTTACAGCTTACTTGCTTCCAGTAGTTGTAGTGATGACAAATTAGGCCTAGTCATATGTTAATTACCATAATTATAATTATTATTTGCCTAGAGATGAATGGTTTTGAAAGGTAGATAGGCCTACAATGGTATGGACCTAGAGTTCTACAATTTAATTTGTTTTCTCTGGCAATGAAAATTACCATGAATATTCAATATAGTATCCACAGCCATCTCCCATTTTAATTTAATTCTCTTTTGAAAAAGGAATATACCCTGGATTTTCCCGCTCTTGTGGCGAACACCCGATAGGAGAAACAACCAATCGTTTGGATCTAGAGAGCGTCCGTAATTGCCAGTTATTAAACTCTGGATTATTTGAATATTAATAATCCTGGATTAAATTAAAAAATGCATAAAAGCGAGGGAGATGATAACGTGACAGTAACAAATTCTCTTTATGGTTCACTTATAAATCAAGTCAAGTTCTTAGACCTTCTAATGCGTATTTTATTCTGAACATGCACAACTACTTAAGACCTCATTTTTAGACACGTAAATAATTATTTCTTTTATGATGCAAATTAAAAAAGATTCAATTGTAAATGCCGTTCGTGGACCAGAGACTAGATTTTACGGTGCTAATGAATGGAATTCTTGAAGGTATTTTTGAAGAGAAAGAGAATGTTGTGAAGTAACACAGTGAAGTGAACTAAAACAGCTGTTGAGCCGTAGCCAAAATTCCCATATCTTATACTGTCAACATAAGGTCTGTGTCATTAATTATTATCAAACATTACTAATTATTTGAGTTGTTTGAACGCACAAACGTGTTGGCATCTTTCGTTTATGCATATGCCTACTCCGGAACATTTACCCGCTTTAAATTCACAATCTGTCAAACTCCGTATAGGGGACAAATTCAAAATTGTTATTCTACTAGGGATAAATTTTCCTTCGCCAACAAATAGTTTTTCTTTTTTAAAATTAAGAACAAAAATTAATATATAAATTGCTTATATAATTACAAAACTATAAAATTGAAATTCTCTAGCACATTTCCTCAAAATTGCGATTTTTCATATTTTTTTCAATTTTATTTCCGATATTCCAGATTTGACATTAAAAAGATTCGGAGCGAGATGAATACGGGTATGCTTATACATTCCTACGTTTCATGAAATGACTGTCCATGATTCAACATTCACCGACGCCAATAGATCTTAGTCATCATTACAGTGCGTTAATAAATAAATCCAATCTAGTAGATCTAAAAATAAGGTCTACTCGCTTGAAGTATCTCCAGATTAGCCAACGTTACCCTGTTGACCTTTATCTCCTGGGCCGTGACAGGACAAGTGTGAAATAAGCACCACTTTTCGCACATCACACGTCAACATTATGACAACAGGACGGGGTGGGGAGAGAGGGGTGTGTGTGTGGGGGGGTAAACTGTATAATTTAATATTTGGTCCTAGATGAGTGTGTGTATTGAAGTTTCCGCTACCTACTAGAAAAATCTTATTGCTCAATATATATAAAACAAATCGTGTGCATTACATTTTTTATTATTATTAATAGCGCTTAAGTCACCGTTAGGCGTGGGTTCGTTCGAGTACCGCATAAGGGATGGGTTTTTCCTTTAATTTCCTTCAATTTTATCGATCTTTATTTATTTCTTCGGTCGTAACGTAATTTCAGATACCAACTTTACGATTTACCGACTGAGCGAAACTATGAAAAACCTAATGATATTGCGAAGTAAATTATTCTACCCTTAGACATGATGAGGAAGAGGAATCTAGGTCTACTCTTCATCTGTCCATTACCATCATGGTATAATTATCATGATAATAGGCCGATAGGAAGTGAGTACTGATTATTCAAAATACTGTATCCAAACAATAGGGGCACATAAGTCTTCACAACGCATGTACGGTGATGGTCCCGATCGACCGTCAGTTCTATCTTCTAGCACTAACGAACAGTAGTGTCGATTCGGCAGTTGTGATACAAATAATTATTAGTTTTTTGACCTTTGTCGGGGAGTGACCTTTGTAGGTCTGTTATATTGTTGTTGTATTAAGTGTCATTTAGGACGTCTAATTCTGGTAGTTTACGCGATAGATCAACTTGACAAATACTATTTCTTACATCAGACTCAGTAGGTCAAATTGTTCTCAGTTTTTCTTTTTCAAGTTTAATATACACGCAACACATTATTACCCCTGGTTATCGCAAAAGAATTTTAAAATTGAAAACTATATCCCATTTTTGTGTGAGCTACATTATGGTAATTAAAAAAATGTGTGAATTAAGAGTTTAAAATTCAAAACCAAGATTTCATTTTCAGACTAGTGGTGTCTTATACTGTTCTATCCTTCGTATACTGAATAAAAATAAATACTTGGTATTGGTTTTTCTAGTTATCGTAAAAATAATGAAAATCCATAGATTTAACTGTATTTTTGTACACATAACATTCAACATTCATTTGAAATGTATTTTGTGTTATAAAGTCGTACTCAGTAGATTTAGAAGAGTATAGGATTTTGATCAATTGTTCTAGAGCTTTTTGACTTCAAACAGTCACCTAAATTTTATAATGTAGCTTGAGTGATTTTGATTCTAATTATCAATACTTTATTTACTCACTATTTATTTATTACGTAATTTTTCACAGTCTTCTAAGGAATCAATGTTTTCAATTCCGTTTATATCGTCATAACATCAAGTACAAAAATATTGACAATTTTAAGGATCTTAAACCCAATATCCCTAAAGACTCTCCTCAATACCAAATATGTTCATTATATTAATTATTATATGTATATTATATTATTATATTGTATTTATTTATTTATATATAAGAAAAGAAGTGAACGCAAAACAAAAGTAAATATCTTTCTACTACTTGTGCATCACTCTCTCTCTTTTCATATCGTTCTAATCTATTTCATACTCAGTTTTCCCTATAAGTTAAGTGCCTTGTACAGATAACCACACCTAAGTGCCTTGGACACACCCAACCCCTACTTTCACACCTCTAAATTTCCAAGCGCATATAAAAGCTAGGAATAGGTCAAACTTGTTGACATTGTACTTTTGACATCTCACAAGCACGTGAAAGTATCTGTGGGTGTTACAAATTAAAACTAAAATCATTGAAAAGTGCTCCAATTCAAGTGATTTTGACTCTCTATATTTTGAAAAATACATAATTCATTTTATTTGTACGTTCTGATTTTAGAAAAAATGTGAAATTTTATATTAGCCCCATATATAAACTAATCTTATGAAATCCTCATTCTGAATTTATTGGTAGCTGGTTTTATAATATTTTTTTTACAACTTCAATTGCCTATATCAAAATTCAAATATGATTTGGACAATCGCCAAATCCTCCTATATAATAATATTATTTTTTAATTTATCTTTGGTTTCGTGTGTCATCAAATATAATACTACTACATTTTACAACAATGGTTTTTTACGCGCGGCACGGGATTACGAAGGCAGTGATACAAGTTCCAGTAATGATTACAACAATGACTATTATTACAACAATGTAAATTATAACAGTGCGAATTACAACAATGATGCTAACAAGTACGAACAAGTGAATCTACAGCCGGCGACGGAGTATGAATATAATAATATTGATACACGTAACGGTCATTATGGACCATTGCCACCAGCGCGGTATTATCACCATCATCATCACGGAGGTAAGAAACATATTTTGTAATTATTTCTTTCTAATCATTTTGTATTTTTTGTATTTTTTTGTAATTGTTTATTTAAGTTCGATTAACAAAATAGTATTGCCTAAACCAATCAGATTATTGAAGACAAATTTATACATTGATATACACATGATAGTAAATAGCAAGATAGCGTTGCTAAAGAAAAATATTGAGTACCCCATCAATTTGTATAGAAAATATTCGTCTAGGCTATAAAATAAGTTATTTAATGAGAAATTTTCAAGTTTTGATATGAAGGTGATGAAAGGCGGTTTCATCAACTGATGATCAGTAAACTAAGCAATAATTAGCGATCCACTTGTTATTACCCTTGGTTACGTATGTTATTTTCGTACCTTAATCAATACATTGTTGGTAAAATCGGCTCTTGGAAATGGAAACTTAGAAGTACTACTTATGTGAACATCATAGGCATGTGGATACAAAAAAGTATAGCAGTAGAATTGTTCATTTTGATGTTCAGAACGAGACCTGATAAGAGGAAGCAACTACGTCTTTCAAAAGCGTTGAATGCTTGAAGTTACAGCGTGGTAGACGAACTCCTACCTTCGTGGATAGAATAAATTAATCATTATAAAGTTGAAAAATGTAATATGTAAAGTTGACGCAATAGCTTTAGAGAAGCAATTATAAATATGAACACTAAATCTAAAATCATTCAATTGGCATAAAAATATTTTCAGTGCCATTAATTTTGTCTATTATTATTGATGAATATTCTCTTCGAAATCTACTAGATTCTTTTCAATCTTCGTGGTTTATATTCGGCATTTTGATCCGCAATATGCAACATGCATGCATTTTTACAATTGGTTTTATTCTAAAACGTATGATATTTTAATTAGATTCAATAATATCACAGCGCAAAAAGTATTGAAAAATCAACAGTGAGCTTAGAATGGTATTGAAAATATATGAATTATTTAAAAACCTGTTTATTCGATTTAAATACTTTATTTTGGGAGTCTCTATCTTTGTTGATAACGACTGTACGAGATAAGAGATGATAGATTATCGGACCATATAAGATTAAGCCTTTGAGAATTGAGCAAAAATCTGGTAATTAACTTATTATTACCCTTGGTTAATAATCAGGGACACTCACCTGCCTTGTGACGTATCATGACGTAGCATACGATTCTCTGCAAACCGAGCCATGTCTATGTTGAAATAGGTATTTCTTTAATAATTTCTTGAGCGATTAGTTTAATTGAAAATCAATAAGGAAACGGATCAATTGATTTTTAGTTTGTGGTTAGTAGGCCTACATGAAATTAGGTAAATATTTCGTTGCCTAGTATTAACACCCCCGCACCTTGATCGGTTCTGCTCGTCCAGAATGTGCTTTGGAAATCGATGGTAGTCCCGCTTGAGGCGTGAGTATTCAGTACTCGCTCATTCTTGCCTCCAAATATTCCAACTAATAGTGGGGTCGTTTAGAACTCGATAATCGATTGATCTATCAATCAATCAATCAACCAATCAATTATCATATTAATTGATATAAATATGGAGAATTCCAAATCAGCTGTGTTAATAAAGGATTATCTCAAGTATTGTTAGTCTAATCATAGAATAATCTTATATGAGTGGAATAGTATTTTTATTAAGCACATCGGTTACTTATAGTGGAGGTGCCGTTTTTTATAATATTTCTCAAAATTGGAATTGCTAATCATAGAATAATCTTATATGAGTGGAATAGTATTTTTATTAAGCATATCGGTTACTTATAGTGGAGGTGCCGTTTCTTATAATATTTCTCAAAATTGGAATTGCAACCAATTTTTTTCCCGATACCTATACAAAAACGTCTATGATTATTTTTCTCCTCCTCTTTATCTTTCTTTACCTTTCTTTCTCTCTTTCTTTCTCTCTCTCTCTCTCTCTCTCTCTCTCTCTCTCTCTCTCTCTCTCTCTCTCTTTCTCTCTCTCTTCCTCTCACATCTTCTAACTCCAATTCTCAATGTTTCAGGTCATCACCATGACAACTTCTACCACGACGGCTCCATGATGGACACCTTCCTTCACATCGGCGCCGCTAAACTCGGCATCCTCGGCTTCCTCAAAGGCAGCGTCTCCTCCTTCCTCACCAAACTCCCTTTCCTCATCATCAAGTTCATCCTCAAGTTCTTCCTCATCAAACTCGGCGTCCTCTTCTTCGGTGTCCCACTCCTCTTACCCCTCATCATCCCGATATTGACGATATATTTACCGTTTCTGTCGAACAAGTTCGGAGCGGGATGCTGTGGGGGAGGCGGCGATGATGATGACGACGATGATGATATTGGTAATGGGAACAGAACGTCCAAGCTGCGGTCGGGAGAAAGAGGATGGGGGATGGATGGGGGGTACGAGAAGATGGCGGGGAAGGCGGTGAAGTCGTTGATGGAGACGGAGAAGTGTTATGAGAGGTTGGCGTGTCAGTTAGGTGCTAGTAATTCAAAGTCGGAGTATAATAAACCTGTATTGTGGTGAGTTATTTTGTTGTTATATTAAATAAATTACTTCATGATTTAGAAAATCATTTTAATTTTAATTATACACTTGAGACTTGGTTTTATGAACTAAACTTGAACCAGAATTGATTATATGCTAAATGTGCACGTATATATTTCAGATGAATTCAATCAATTTACGATGCATTGATATTTTCCTTATTGGAATGAAAAATGGTAGATTTTAATAAAAAGAAATGACACATTGCTCTTACAGAAAATCGGGAAGAAGCTGTAAACTTTACTCACGGAAAATATTAACAAATGTGTAAATGCAATTATTTTCATCAGCCTTGTTGGTATTTTACTAATTTTCGGCGTAAATATATATCTATAATATCTTTTCAGCTCTCATTTTAAACCATTAATAAAGAGAGCATATTATCAACTATACGTATATTTTATACAATAGCTTTGGTAGAAATGTATTTTCAGTTTTACGTAATGTACTTTACCTATTGAAATGTCTAGACTATGTACTCTAACCAATATATCGGTTTTGAATCGGGAACATTAAAAATTTGTTTGTTTTCAGGATACTTGGTTCGATGTTGAAAAGTGGTACAGACGTAGAAAGACTTCGCCTCATTTCTTTCAAGCAAGCGTACACAAAAGGTGTCGACGACCAGACTTGCGATGATACCACATACCAGTGTCCGTTATCGACGTTAATCACTAATTACAAGTGAATAAATCTATAAATTCAAATATTAAAAAGTCTTTTGAAGAGTCTGTTAGACAATAGCCTGATTAGTTAATGTAATAACACAGGTAACCAAGGGAAATAAAACAAGTTAACAGTTGATTAACTTTTAACAAACTATTGAAAAACTGAAGAACTATCGGTTAGTGTTGTGGGTCAGACATTCTCCCTGGAAATATTCTGCTATAATAAAATGATTTAATTTAATTTATTGATTCTATAATAATTCTATTCAATAATTTCAATGATTATTTCTATTAACAACTAAATTTTTTAGACAATATTATAAATACTTACTTAGTAACTAATGTAACTTATTATTGCGGTTTAATATGAATATTTAATAAACCTAATTTTATTCTCATTCATTATCTTTTTAATTCTCAAAGGATCCACTACAAATATTAAAAATATCAATCTAGAGTGTTAATAAGCGACATGTAAGGTAATATAATTTTAATTTCTAGTGTCAATTGTTCGGCTTTTGGTATATGTTTATGTGCATTTGTATAATAATTCCTCAAGTTTATGTATAGACTATGTTAATTTATTAAAATGTATTATTGTTCTCGTAATTGAAGAATTAAATTATTTTAAATGTTGACTTACTTGTTTCATTAATCATATATACAACCACTATATACCTATCCATGCAGTTACCATGTATTTTTCAATCGTTTAATATGTATGTTCATAAATGCTTTGCTCGATTTATATAAAAATAAATGCTATTGGCCAAAGAATCAATTTTTCACAAGTGTTGGAATTACCAGCACAGACAGTAAAAAATATTAAAACGCTATTAAAATCACAAAAATATAACTTTACTGACTTTACATATCCTACCTTCATTCATGATTGACAAAGTAGAATTGATCAATGGATAGAATAATTGAAAGATCAAGAAAACTTACGTTAGTTGAGTTGAAATTTGAATCGTATTATCCATTTTATCTTTTGGAGTGGTGAGATCTCCCTTGTGGTGCCTCGTTCGTACAAGCTACCTTATCGTCCTTATATAGCCTTTATTGGGGAACAATATGAGTTCGAGCCAAGTACAAAAAAAGTCCGTATAGATAGGCCTACATGTTTTAATAACATATTTTGTATGAAGGAAATAAACTACGCTTTTTACATTTTCAGGTCCAACACTCCAACAGTTCATAAAAGTAATAGTTACTGAATTGACAATTTCAATTTTAGTTTACAATTTTAATAGAGCCAATAACCTGGTAACACCCTACTAGTTTATACCTTAGTTTGCCATACCTATAGTCTCCTTTTCAACATTGAAAAAAATAGATACCGTACTTCACAATTTTATTATAATAGTTTTCCAATAAAAGTTCCTACAAAACATAATGAATACTTGAAGAATAAATGCACGAGCAATTTTCCGATATAAAAATATTGGAATTGCATTCCATGATTCCCACGAATCTGTCATCGATATTGTTGAGAACTTCTTTATCGTCTTTCACACGTCACCCATGAATTGGTCATTAATTACAAGCGATCACAATAGCGCGTCTAATCAATTAGCAACAGAAAAGCTGACGTCACACGTACATAATGTAGGCCTACAGCAACACAATGTAGGAATGTATCAACATAATTGGATGAGTGATAGCGAAGACATCCATCCCACTCGTATGGAGCTTTGTCTGTGCTTTTTTTTTGTACCCACTACACAGGGTTCGACTGATCGACATGACACTTTTTCTGTTCACGCAGTCTTATCCAACTTGGAAAAGTATAGTTTTTGGATCAAATCGGTTGGTCCATGTTTTAGAAATATTATCTCGAAGTTACTAAGAACCCCAGAACATTAAGCTGGGAGGGAAAATTTGAAATTTTGAAAAATGAAAAATCTCCAAATAACTTCAAATTCTCCGTGAATGTGAACATACATGGGTTTATATTATTCAAACGTTGACATGACATACTCTATCAGAAAACGCTTTCTTATAGATGAAGTTAATACGAATATAATTATGCAAAAGTAAATATAAGTACTCATTCTCAATTTTGCATTACCATAATTTTAAGTGGATAAAAAGTTGATGTTTCACCAAAATGAAGTAAAAATAGCTACAATTCACATATATTTTTAAATGATGCTTAACGACCCCACCAACCGCTAGGTTATACGTTCCATTGCTGTTACTTTTTCGAGAAGAATGTGTCAAAAAATTAAAAACTATAATAAAAAATAAAATAAATTTCTCGAATTTAAAATTATTTTCAAAAATACTTTCCGCTCAAGTGACAAAAGATGGAGAGACTTTAAATTCGAATCTTTTTATATATTTCAACATTGTTGATTTTTAAATCTTGATTATTTATTAAAAAATGATAACTAGCGAAGTAACGATAATCATCGTTTATAAGTGTCATTAAAAATATCTTCGTCCTGATTGGTTAAACCGTTTGACCTATACAAGAAGAACGGAGATTGGATATCGTTTAATCTCGAACGATGTCTTTTGAAATCATCCATAATCAGATATAAAAATACTGCACATAATTGCATTGCATGATTCACACAAAGCTGTCATCGGTAAAGTTGAGAACTTCTTTACCGTCTTTCATACGTCACCCATGAAGTGCACGTTAATTACATGAGATCACAATAGCGAGTCTAATCAATTAGCAGATATGCTTACTGTCACTGGAGTTGACTGTCCCGATAGGGAACTCTGTCTATCTGTTAGTAATAACGGTCGCGAGTCCCGAGCTGTCCATACGAACATCTGACACTGATCTTAGTTTAATTGGACTATAGAATCGTCCCAGTGGCGGATAATGTATTCATTATTTATGATTAAATATCAATCGATTACTCGCTAAATTTGTTTAAAGGACATCACAACCTTTAGAGTAAATTTCAACATATGACGATATTTATTTCCCTAATTTTATAGAAAACCAAAAATCACCATCTCAATTTCTGAAATTATAATTAATTTTTTTATCTTCCATAGACCATGAGTCATGACGTAGGCATTATTGATTCTGTATATAAACATGAACAGAATCGAGTAATGTCTACGTCACGACTCAGAACAAGATCCGGGTCCTTGAGGACAAAACAATCAACTATTATTTCCGAAACTGAGTTGATGATTTCTAGTTTTCTCTAAAATTAGGGAAATAAAGCTCGTAATTATTCGCTAAAATCCAGTTTTACGGTTTAGCGTCTCACTCCTCCACATTCACAACCATACATTCAGAAGTATACCCCCGTGGCCCTATCACACAACCGAGTATAAATTATTCCGGTATAGGCCCTACGCTCTTCAGCATCCCTCAACATTATTATTAATAATATTTACACATCGGTTCTTCACGCCACTGGACAATTTTCCTGTCAATGTATCACCTGTGCATCATTGTATATCGTTATTGTAGGAAGTAAGTCATTTTCAACCTGGTTTTAACCGCGCAGCTTTAGAAATACAGCGTGCTAAGAGGAGATTTTCAATGAATTTGTCAGTGTTTATGTCAGATGATAGGCATGTGTCCAGTTGTCTTCACGTCCGCTCGATGACAGCTCCTACCTGAAATGATTTATAAGAATGATTCTTCTGTTTTATCGCTGGCTGATAGGCGGGTATAGTTGGTTTCTAAAGCTGGAAGAACGAGGTATATGCGTAGTAAGATGAGCGAGATAATTATATGAGATATCGTTGACGATCAATTAACGTATATTATCTATACTTATTAATTAGTTACATAATTCATCTCTAGTAAGAAGCAGCCCTCATTATGCAGTACCTAATTTATATAACCACTTGCCTAATTCTTATAACTATTATCAGACCCAGCTTTTAAATGTAAATTGAAGGAATTTTTAATATATAAATGTTATTATACTATAGAGAATCAATAATATCATAGACTATGATAATATCTACGTTATGCAGGCATGACATGTGCCTGCATCATGATCTCCCGAGGACAAAAATATTAATTATAATTTCTGAAATTCAGATGACGATTTCTAGTTTTATCTCAAATTAAGGAAATAAATATCGTTATTATATCTTAAAATCTAGTTTCAGGGCTGTGATGTCCTTTAAAGATACGACATTTAGGTCAAGTGTATGATCACTTACGCCAGCCAGGAATAAGAACACAGGAAATCACACAGGAAAGCCCAGGAATAAGGCCCCCTGAGCGCTTGTAAGTACGTCGTTTTCCTCGATTGTGCATGGTTTACAAGAACCAAGTATAGTTCATTGAAACCGTCCAGTAGCAATCATCTCTGCATTATCTCCAGCTAAAAGAGTGTGTAATGTGCCTAGAGTATTGAAACGTCATGTCAAGTAACTACCATGCAGACATTACTCATTACTTGGACGTCACCTTATATTTAACACATAATATTATTACTGGCAGAAAACATTACACAAAAAACCCCTTCTCAACACAATGCGAGTAAAGAAGTGAATGGAGTACAGTGTTGGTGATTGAGATTTTTTTGAACTAGTGAAAGGTCATTTTTCTTGAAGATTTTATTTTTATGGAAATTTTTATAGAAAATGTGATTTTACTGTGGTATATATATAGTTGGGATCTCCTTGGAAAATGGTCATTCTGGTTTTGAGTTTTAGTTCTAGTGGAGTTTTTTTTGTATGGAGTGAAGAATTGTTTTAGGAATATTTATAAAGACGATGTACAACGAAATTGAATGTGCAAATCGACATTGAATGAAAATATGTAAGTGTTTGATTATTTAAAAAAATATAATCAGGAAAAATATAAGTTTTGTGATGAGCTTTTTATACAAATTTCTGATCGGTTATCAAAAAAGTGAGGTCTGATTGTTATTAGAAAAGTCATTATAATGTGTACATGGACATATATTTTTGTATATACTTCAATAATTTTACTAAATTTATTCCTAAAAATTAGTAGCAAATTTTAATGTTTATATATTGATTATATTTAGGATAGCTGTAATATAAAATGTTGAATTTAAGAACACATGCATACATGTGCTACATTAACACTTGCATAAATATTAAAGTGAATGTGAATGAATCTTTTTTTAACTTCAATTAAAATAGTTGTCTATAAATTAAATATATTCATATTGATGTTATTGACCAACGAGATTATGAAATTGGAACGACACATCAAGTTCTTTATTGATTATTTCAAGTTGGGCTATCTGTAATAAAAGTCGTGCTGGCAATATGGATTAAAGATAATCTTGCTCTGAATATAAAATTGATGCAAGTACATCATTTATGTAAGTGTATCATTCAGGAAACCACACGAAAACTATTCATATATTGACTGAATAATATTTTTTGTTGAGCATTTTCAATAAATATTCGAATTTCCTGATAAGGGAGTCACATCAAATATCTAAGTGGCAGTGAATCATAAATACTGGGTGATCACATAAGCTCGGTAAACATTGATGATCATTACCAATTTAGTCATCTCGCAGCATCAATTACATCAAGCTTTTTAATGATCTACCAGCACGAATATTTTAACACAGCGGTTTCCAATTAAAAAAATGGTAACAATGAAATCGAGTACCATGTATTAAAAACTTATATAATTAGCTTTAAATTATATTTCAAATAGATGCTTATAATAATACACTTGATTGTATTGGTAGATCACTTTTTGTTTGTACTTTGGAAAATGGGCCAATACATTTTTTTGGGGGGTGACACTGACAGCGTGGTAATTCCATCACCCATATAATTTTATTTGAATAAATACAAATGAATAATTTTATTTGAATAAATACAAATGAATAAAAATATTTACATTTCAGATGATCGGGTCACAGCTATATCCTGATATGTTTTTCATCGTTCTCGTAAGTTTCGTTACCCAACTATCAACTTCAGTTTGCTCATCCCAGACTGAGACCAACAACACAGTGACCACCGCCGGTACGCTTCTTTCAGAACCGATATTTCAGTTACCTCCTCAACCAATAATTGCCCAGTCAAGACAATTAACTAGTGCTTATGAATACAAGAACAATGATTATTCCACACCTAATTATCAAACAATTATCTCAACAATGAGCCCAAACTCTTGGAATAACAATCTTTACAATAACAGATACGCCAATTATAATGATGAGAATAATAACGAGAAGAATCCTGGTGAACAAAATAATTTTAGACCTGACATAAATATGAAATATGAAATGTCATCAAAAAATCATGACCAAAACCAAAAATATAGAAATAAAAACGGAATAGTAAAATCAGAAATACCAATATTTCGACCTGATCAAAGATATTCTAGATATGGTCAAGAAAGTCTTCTTGGTGATTATGATGATTTTGACAATCATCATGGAGATAGCAATCATCATGCTAATAATGATCAACGTCATCAGGACTGGAATCCACCAATTCATTATCAACAATTGGACCATCATTATCAGCATCCTCATTATAATAATCATCATCAAAAAGAAGATTTAATCTCAAAATTGGGAATATTAACAATTATAAAATTAATATTCGCCAAATTTAAAACAATAATCCTCATAAAATTGGGTTTAATTATATTCTTTTTAATCAAAGTTCCATTAATTTTGTTAAAACTAAAGTTGAAATTATTAGTTTTCTTAAAATTATTCAAGTTATTGAAATTAACCCTTCTACCTTTATTACTTATTCCTCTTCTTCCACTCCTTTTGTTTTTACCCCTATTATTGATACCCCTTGCTCCTTTACTCCTGATTCCATTCCTCCTTCCCCTATTATTGCCGCTTCTCCTCCTCTTGCCGATACCAGTGCGGGCTCCTCCACCTCCTCAAAGTGCGCCACCGCAAGCTGCACCGACTCTCGATTCTCTGCCGGTTAAAAACAGGAAGCCGCGTACTTCGGACGACGAATGGTTGAACGTCGGCGCAACGGATGAGCTTATTATGCTTACGAGACGGGTTTTGGAGTCGGAGCAATGTATGGAGAAACTGGCGTGTGACATTGCCAAGAATCAGACACCGAAACCATATGCAACAATGATAATTTGGTGAGTAAATTTATACATTTTTATTTCGTGAAATGTTATTTTTAGATATAACACAATATTACGGTTTTCAATAAAAAGAAAATTGGTTGTGCTCACTTTGAAACAGTAATTAAAATGTATGGTAACAAAATACATAGAATTGAATAAAAATGTTCCCAAGATTCCATATTATATCAACTTATTCATTATTTATGCTTAAAATCTTACAAGGTAAGCTGTTGGTTAAATCAGAAGAATAATTGCCTTTGACTCACAATCTTATCTTGGCTCCCTAATCTCTCATCATGCTTTTACATTCCGTCTCATATTCTTATAATTTCAATCTACATTCATCGATGCCAACAAAACATAGTTGTGACGAGCCATTAAATTAATACATGAAAATAAATAAATAATTCAGTGAAACATCCAACGCACAGTTCCGGGATCCATCACTTTCCTGCTTCTAGCATTGATTTTTGTTCACCCTACTCTCATACAACCATTGCTAAATTTTCCTGCTCGGATGTTTTTACCTGTGTTCTTGAAAAAAGATGCAGAGAGGTTTCACTGTAACTACTTGTAATTTTGTGTTGATAGGTTTTTGGAAAATCTTCAATTGGTAGCCCCTGATGAAGTTCATGGACGGCTTGCATCCTACACGAACGCCTTCAAGATGGGAGCGAAAAGCTCAAGAAACTGCGTATCGGCCGCATATGCATGTGAAAAACCACCAATTCAACGGAAGCAAATAAACCTCAAAAGTTTTATAAAGAAAGTTGTATAATTATTTTCACAGATTTATTTAGGTCTTTGACATTTCTTGTCAAGTTTTATTTATTGTTTATAATTAACATATATCACAACAATACCTATAATAAAATAACAAAAATAAATGCATAATTATCAGGTCCAAAAAGTAGTATAGCTCTACTATTATGAATGACTGTATTTATTACCTACTATGATTGTTAAAGAAACTACTATCTAAAAACTAATACAAATATGTGTACACTATATATCAATTTATTGGAGACTGCTTTCTACATAAATGAAAATGTGTTGATCCAATTCTTTCCCCTTTCGTTTTCTTGCCCCCTCGACTTCACAAAACACTATTCACGGTATTTATGAAGGAGATTTTTTTTTAATTTCTAAAGAGCATAAATCTAGGTGGCCGATCAATACAAGAATCAGAGTACGAGAGGCGAGTCGTTTCAGAGTATTGAACTTAGTCAGAAAAGATATAATAGTGGGACAGTGAAAAAATGGCATGCCAGAATGTTATAAATAAATGGAACAATTATTATCGAATGAAACATTTATTATTCACACCGATAATTCAATGAATTAAAATGTACAGTTTCAGGACTATTTTCAGCCAACACAATAGATTTTACTATAATCTCGAATATTTATAAATAATAATAGGCCTACTATATAATTATATCGATATGAAAAATTCAAGACTTGTAAGTCAATTATAAATAATTTTTGACAGAGCTGCAAGAATTCTTCAATAGAATGTAAAATCATTACAACAAAAATAAATGTTTCAGATAAAATCTGACTTTAGACCAAATTTTGTACTTGAATCACAACATGTGGTAATCTCAATCACCAGCACCAATCATTCTTAGCCGTAATGACCACCTCCATTTCATCATCACGCTAGGTGACGCATGTACGCTTTTCTACGCATGTAGAAAAGTTGCCAACTCCTTAAGATTCTTTTCCGTTGAGAGATCCCTACGGCTCACACATTTATTGTCGATGATGTAAAATCGAAGTGGTTTCGTGGCCCATTCAATGCCGCACGAATCGATGCCAATGCGCGTCGTTTTCACGATATGATGCTCTTTCAGGTCCACTGTGTCTTCTGATCTCTCGATCCACATCCCATCCCATACGGCAAGATCTTGTTTGTTACACGATTGCCGATCAATGTTTAAACTTATGCAAAGTTTTGCCGGTCCATTACACAATTCATGAAGCTTCAATCTGTATGAAATAATAGAATAATTTTTCTTTTCAATCAGTTGCATATAGCCAGGGGTAAGCAAGCAAGGGTAGTTATATAGCATAAAATGACAATTATCTTGGCAAATGAGACGCTGTTGAATGTTCATCAGCAGGGTCACACTGGGGCAAAAATCAGCTTGGGCATAACCTTGAATATGGGTCAAACTCAAATGTGAGATTTGTTTTACACAAATCACTATGAAACACTTAAGTACGTAATTTTTTATTCCCAAAGCAGTGACTAGCTTCTCAACCACTGATTTTTCCTTACAAACTTGTATTTCAGCTATAATGCGGATACAGAGACAAGGGAACCACGCGGTTTTCCAACGTACCAATGTCTATGAATTATGATTCATAAAACCATTTCAGACCATGATCAAGTATAAGCAAAAGTATGTTCAGAAAAAAAATCATATTTATAATGCATGCTTGAATGGCGATAACCCCGACCTCTAAAAAAGACTCCAACTATGGCTTTTGCCCAGTGGACGCCGGATCAGTTCAACCTGTTCATCAGCCATCATTCACAGTCATAGAATAAGTTGATTAGCAATAGATAATAGATGGATAAAGCTTGCTGTCAATAGCTGAATGTGTACAGCCTATCACAACAAACAGTGAAGAGCAGTGAAAATGTACCTTTTTGATTCACGGACAATTGCATTAGACTCCATTTGGATTGAGTACGGGTTACCATGATTAGAAGGTTTTCTCTTGCTATAGCGTCGTTGAGTGAGCATGAAGTCATCACCTTCGAGCGGTTCTAGTGCTCGTATGAGGACGGCAGCTCCAGCACCTGATGAAAACATTAGCTCAATGAAGAAAACACTTTTACAACCAAAAGTGAATTTAATTCTTGTGTGGAACAAATGTCAAACAACCAGGTAAAATCGCTTCAACAATTGTTATTTAATTTATAATTACTGATTGACTTAATAATATATAGCCTACATAGGCCCAATTATATTATAGCCTTATAGGGCTCGGACAAAGAATCGAGCCAGAAAGACACGGACCTACCTTGACTGGAGATGTTGAAGCAATGGTACATTCCATAAGTAAAGTAAACATAAGCTGTTCCAGGTTTCATATACATTGGTTCTGATCTCTCTGTCATTTTACCGTTGAATGAATGTGATGCTCTGTCTTCACCACCAAGATAGCTCTCTGTTTCAACAATTCTTCCTTTCAATACAGTTCCATCCTCCAACTTCCTCACTAAAATGTGTCCTAGAAGACGCATTGCCAAATCTTGACATGGGACATCAAAAAATTCACTACCAAAACGATGGATACCTATCGGTTGTGATTTTTTTTCTGTTACTTCGATTTCAGGTTGTTGAAGAAGTGACGATGTATGGAAATGACTTAGACTCGACATTTGATTTGATATCGATTCTCCATCTTCAACAGGAACAACAGGTATGTCACAGTTTCCGAGGAGCCGCATTTTCTTATTGGAAGAAGTTTTGGAAGACGTGAATCTTTTATTGACACCGATTAGCGAGTCTGTAGATTTCGGCAAGTCTTTGCTTTCAGTGGTGGTATCATCAGCTAGTGGTCGTATTCCATCAGTTTTTACACCTTTCATTGTAGTAGTATTTATTGGAGTTTTACGACTTCGAATTAGCTGAGAAAATGTTGGATCTGGAAAAGGTATTCAAGTTATTAGTACATTGTTATTGAGATATCGTAATTAATACTTTTCGCCAAGTTAACCAACAGGCCAACCTTATGATGGATCTTGATGATTAGACCTATAGGCCTGGGACCTATGAGTAATCCTTTAGTATGGTAAGCTTTGGCTTCCTAGACATCTGTCTTATGGCAATGGAGCATTCGCTAGCATACAAAGACTACGGTCTTTGGGTGGATTGCAAGAACGAAGTTTAACCCCGGTCTACTTTAGACGCCGTCTAAGTACAAAATAGCATTGCCTCATCAATGCTATTTTGTACTTAGACGGCGTCTAAGAAGACCGGGGTTTAAACTTCGTTCTTGCAATCCACCCTTAGATTGCAGGGGCCTAGTCAATTTCGAAAAAAATAAGACTCTAGGGTTAGCTTAGGCCTACTAACAAACATATTCTAGACATAAAAATGAAAATAGCTTACTACGACATAGAACTGCCTTCCCAACTTGAAATAAATTGACTGAGAATAAGTACTTCATTTTCACGGTACAGTTATATAGCATAGGCCGAAGTTGATATGTAGATAGAGTACATTCAAAAAAACGACATTCATAACATTGCTAATATAACGAGAATAAGCAACAATGTAATTGAAAACAAAATAAGCTAGCTTACTTCGAAAAAAGCAGGGAACAACTTGGGCATAGGCCCCACAAACATTTTGACAGAACCTTTATAGTTATAGGATTCCTACTAAATAATAATGTAAGAATTATGGAATTATGTATGAGTAAAAATAATAATGTTCTCAACAGTTCTTCTTTAATAAAAACTAAGTAGACATTAGACCAACCAGAAGTTTGATAGAAGGCGTAACAGGCGAAACCATGCAAGAAGTGAGGTTATGTTCAGCAGTAGCTGTCATTCTGTCAAATCAGATCACAAAGGCTCTGACCTGACTACAGAATTATCTCTCCTCGACATGGACTTTGGACAAAACCCCCATTCGTTCATCAACTCTCGTATCATAATAAACACAACGCCGCATATCATGGTCAGCGATCACGTTATTATATTGTTGTATATTTACATGTTTACAGCAAAAATTTGGTCGGTTTCACAAATACTTTCAACATGAAATCAATTTCGTCTATACAATTTCGAATTTTTCCACTATCAGATGACCAATATATATTGCAAAAAGATGAGTTTTAAATACATGAAAACAATTGCACCTTTTATTCTTTCAATATTAAAAATGCACAACTCCAAACTTGAAGTCTATTTCATTTCGAACATTTGTTAAACTAAAAGCCCTTTGAGGAATGCACGGGAATACCCTCAATATAGTATTTATTGATATTTACTTCACCGAGAATTATTATGTGAAGCATGCCTCAAACGTTATTTATATAAACACAGAATTGGTCAAAGTTCATTTCCATTGATCTTGGATATTATACTAAATTCACCCTGAACATAGCGGATAGTCAATATTAGAGAAAGTGAAACGTGAGGTACGATAATTATATTCATTGCTATTAGCACAGATAATCGAGCTATTAGTTAAATTCATTTTCGTTACGCGATACATTCGCACTTTAAGTATGTGTGTATATATAACAATGTGTTGTGTGTATATATGTATATATAGTGTAAGTATATGTACCGAACTTGGAAGTTGAACTGAAGTATAAACAATCAAACCCTGGTTCTTATTTGACATCAATGTCGAGAAAAAAGTTTCAAGACTATTGGGTTATACTTTGCCAGACCTGTATACCGCGTTCAATGACAAAAGAAAAAAAACGAAGCCCGATTATTTTCGGTAAGTCAAATGAAAATTTTCACTACGCTAATCTAATCAGTACTGGGTTGTTGATTACTTCAAGGAGTAATAATTGATGAATACACAAGAATTATCTTCGATATTATGCATATGTGGTCATGTTAAATGAGACATAATTCAGTACGACGAATTATAATCTAGGAAATACATTTTGTGTTTAAATGAATAGACCTAGAAATAACTTTGAAGATAATTCAATACAAAACGTATGAGGATATATTATATAAAAGGAGACCTAATATAAGCAAATAAGAGATGTACATAAACCAGAAGCTTTTAGAATATGTTGCTGGAAATTCATAAAAGAGGGGATAAATTAGTCCCCAATAAAAGTGAGATTGTACTGGAACATGGCCTACTATAGAATAAAAGTATGAGATTTGCGCTAATGTTTATCTATCCTTATTCAGGAATAATATTATATCTATTAGTATTAATGATGTTTTTTGTAAATATAACTTTATTTGAAGAATAGCAATATTTGCTAAATAAAAGATATACTACTACCGTACTCAAGTATTGGTCAGTGTGGACTTATATACTAGAGGAAAACGCAGTATATGCGTTGGGACTTGTGAGATGAGCCTAGAAGTATGAAAATCTAGAATGATGAATATCTTACCTATATCTACGCCTGTTGATATTTATATACGGTAGTGCGATGTCTTGAATGTTTATAATGCGATGTTTATAATGAATCCTTTTGATCCGAATAGTCAATAACAATCATAATTTTAATGCGTTTTCTTCGTTATTTCGCATCCGATTAATGTAAAAACTACTGAAATCGTATATGATAGGCCCCTAGTTGTTTTCATATTTAGTAATAATTTGAGAGATTTCGAAAAGTCTTTGTTATTCAAATATTTCCCCCTGCGTTATTTCTGACGCAAGATTCAAAAGTTCGGTCCTCAAATGAATGAAGGTATAATAAATAACTATAGGCCCCTAATATAATTCTATAGATGCATCAGGCCTAATGATGTACAATTAGCAACAGAAAAAAATCAAACTCGTATAAATATGTTCATTTTTTTTTTTTTCTGTTAATGTTGCTTAACGTCCCCACCAACAGCTAGGTTATACGGGGGTACGAATGAGCGGATGATGATGAAACGATGACAAGATGATAGATGGTAGGACGTTTACAAAAACCCATGCCTTATGCGGGACTCGAACCCACGCCAAACGGTGACTTCAGTTACTACCGCTAGCGATAATTGACTTAGCCACCGGGGCGGCAATATGTTCATTATAATAGCATAATAACTTTTTTCTTATATTTTTATATTTATGTTTAAAAAGTATGCGCGCTTTCCTGATGAAACATTACTAATCCGAAATAAGGAACCAATTTGATTGCTAATCCATTTCGGTCAGTGGGAATCTTGTCAATTCATTCACGCGCGTCACTATAATTAAATGACGAAGCGGGGCGCCTTTTTAAAGAGAAAAAGCACAAAACTTAATTCAACATGGATAAACGGGAAAAAAAGAAGTCTAAGAAAATCCCATGTAGAGTAGAACTCTTACGAGGTCCGTGTAGGATGTAGCCATATTGGTTAGTATCATTTCTATATTTCTCTAATTCCTTTGGGTATTTGCATGGAAATATATGATCAGTTTCACCTAGATCTGTTAGTCCCTTAGGTCACCGAACAATATTGAACACTGAAAGCGTTTACTGGAAATAAGGTATTTTTTACATATTAAATCGAGTTGAAGAATCACCAGGGAGAGGTATAAGATGATATCAATTCAATTTTTGTCATTTTCTATTAACTCGAAAACTGAATAATGTTGTTTTGTATCTCATCTTATAATACCAAATTTAAGTTTTGAGAAGCTTGAAATTGTTCCATTATACTTATTTTCTTATTTTCCATAAAATTCTAAAATTCCATATAAAAAAGTTCACATGAGTGCTTTTGGCTCATTCTTCGATTACGATATGAAATGAATATAGATAATACGATATTTGGTGGAAAAAAAGATTCTATCTTCACCTCTTTCTCTCACTATTCTCTCTCTCTCTCTCTCTCTCTCTCTCTCTCTCTCTCTCTCTCTCTCTCTCTCTCTCTCTCTCTCTCTCTCTCTCTCTCTCTCTCTCTCTCTCTCTCTCTCTCTCTCTCTCTCTCTCTCTCTCTCTCTCTCTCTCTCTCTCTCTCTCTCTCTCTCTCTCTCTCTCTCTCTCTCTCTCTCTCTCTCTCTCTCTCTCTCTCTCTCTCTCTCTCTCTCTCTCTCTCTCTCTCTCTCTCTCTCTCTCTCATTCTCTTTCTCTATTCCTTCATATTTTCTTTACACTAGATCCAACATATTATATGAATGTAGCTTTATATTAAACGGTAAAATTGTAAAATGGTAAACTCAAGTTTTGAGTTGTTTTCAATTTCCCTATATTTATTATTCAATCGGAAATTGTAAAACATGAAACCAGGAAATAGTTTTCCCTCTTGCTTATACTTCAACACCACACATCACGTTTTTGTAGTTTATACGTCCTTGTATCCGTCTCTTACACTTATGCTCTCATTTCAAAATTTTACTTGATATATTGAATTCTACAATACTTCATCATTTATCTTTTTGCTTACCATCTATCAAGTTTGAACGGAAATTCATTCGCTATACGGCAGTTTATAATGCTGTGATGACACTAACAATTTTACGTTGTCTCTAGAATGCCCTAAATCATTATTTAAAAATTAATCGGTTTCCATGTCAGTACTATGCAGACGGGGATTGACCAGCTGTACTAAAAAAAACTGTACTAAAAACCAACTGTACTAAAAAAACTGTACTAAAAACCAACTGTACTAAAAAAAACTGTACTAAAAAAAACTGTACTAAAATTCAACTGTACTAAAACCCAGCTTTTTGAGCAGTCTGTACTTCTGTTTAAGGCTCCTCCCCTTCACAAATTGTTACCACCCATCCTTGAAAAATAAGTTCGTTGTTGGTTAGGTTAGGGGGGTAGGTTGATGTCGTTGTTGGGGAAGGGGGGGGGGGGGGTAGGCTGCTGGAACTGTACTAAAAAAAAATGTACGAAACTTATTATTCAAGGATGAGTGGTAACAATTTGTGAAGAGGCGGAGCCTTATACAGAAGTACAGACTGCTCAAAAAGCTGGGTTTTAGTACAGTTTTTTTAGTATAGTTTTTTTTTAGTACAGTTGGTTTTTAGCACAGTTTTTTTTAGTACAGTTTTTTTTAGTACAGTTTTTTTTAGTACAGTTGATTTTTAGTGCAGTTGATACCTTCTCTATGCAGACTAGTATAATGAAATATTTTTACCGTCCTTTTTTTGGTTTTGTTTTTACGTTGCTTAACAACCCCACCAACAGCTGGGTTATACGGGGGTATGAATGAGCGGGTGATATTGAAACGATGAAGGGATGATACGTGAAATGACGTTTACAAAAGCTAATGCCTTATGCGGGACTCGAACCCACGCCCGAATTAACTTCGGTTTCTATCGCTAACGATAGTTCAATAATTCAATAATGATTCAATAATATACATATCTCTCTCTCTCTCTCTTCCTCTCCCTCTCTCCCTTTTTTTTTCTCTTTCTCTTTCTCTCCCTCTGTCTTTCTCTTTCTGTCTCTGTCTCTCTCTCTCTCTCTCTCTCTCTCTCTCTCTCTCTCTCTCTCTCTCTCTCTCCCTCTCTCTCCTTCTCTCTTTCTACCTTATAGCATGATCTTGTTATATATGCTATAATACAGGTAGGGCCCATACAGAAACCTTTTCAGAAACTGTCGTTTCAGCACCTGCTGAAATAACGTCATGCAATGCAGGAAGTTCAATAGAGTCATACTTACACACATTGTTCGTAATAGCTCATAACAATAGCATTAATTGGAATGAAGGGGTAGCAGAAGAGGAATGGATGAAAAGGGTGGTTATTATGCATAATGAAAAACCTATGGGTGATGGGGTGGGTCGCAAGGACTTACATATTGATTTACCCCCACCTCCCCACCCCCTATTGTACACTTGCGCAGATATTACAGAGAGGGAAAGAATATTACCCTCGAACCTAGAGCTCCCTCCCTATGCGCATACTCGAACAACAATGATGAATATATCAAATTCAATATTATCAGGATATAGAATTTTTATATATTCATTTTAGTAAAAACTATTATACAGTCAGATAGTTTCTGGTTAATCAATATTCTGTTATTAATAATTGTCACGTTTTTTTTTTGTATTTTTTGGACCCGATAATTCGGACACGCCTCCTTGTTATTATTGAACGCCAGCCATTGTTGTTGATTAGCTTCTCGATTCATCCAACAGATGGCGCGAAGTGGTGTATGCCGTGAACTCAGTGACATTTCCTAGTCCGTCGCTCTTACCACTTCACAGCAATATTCGAACCCCTTTACAAAGCTAAATATAGCACGAAAAACGATCAACGCCCGTGGCTGTAAAAACCGTAGACACAAAAACATCAAACGATGACTATAGTTTTTATACCAAGTTCGTTTCATCCCGAACATATGTGTGATTTAAGAATGTGATTAGTGCGGCGTCGAGACGTCAGTTCTGTAGCGTCGTTTCGATCGGTAGGACGTCGGTTTCACGCACGGGGCAACATTTGCTTGCATTTAATACTGCTACATGCATTTTAATAATAATACCCGTTAGTGATTACTTGTATTATATATAAGCTAAAGTGGTGATACTGTAGTGTTTATTAGTGTGTTGTCTATTGTGAATTGCTATAGGCAAGGGGTTGTTTTGTACATGGGTGAAATAACGTTGAGAGGTAATCTACCCCGTATTTGCCAAAACCCACCATCTTGTATATCAGAGAAATTACTGCACGAGATTTGAAGAGGAATTCGTACAATTTCTTCTAATACCGACTCGATATTGAGTTGAATATATTTGCACTGACAGATGCAAACTAGAGTTGTCAATAGTTTTAGATTATTTCATTCGTTAGTAAACATTGTATACAAGAAACCCTCATTTTGATTCTCGTTTTCACCCTTTTTTGCAAGAATATTAATGATGATTTGAATTATCTACAAATCAATTACAATTTCACCAATTCAACATTAAAGTTAATGATTTAATTCAGTTTCTTTACCTATTCTAATAACCATACATCTACGGGTAAAAAACGTTATTTTCGGACAACCATACACAAAATTCTAGTTGTAGGCATATTATTTAAAAATGCACCCATTATACTCCTAATTCACTATAACTATTTCTATTCCTATTTCACAGTGTCTTTATTAAACAGTGTAAATACATATTATAAACTGTTCATTCGGAAAAACTAAGCGCTTAAGAAAGTTTACATTCAATCTTCCGAACCAGTTTCGTCAATAATATATAATTATTGGTAATTGTTAATTGTTATTGGCGTGTGATCGCGTAATTCCGTACAATCGTCGAACACTTATCGTTTTGTTGTCGATAATAATCGTTTGTGAATTCGACTGAAAGGATACCCGATAGTCGGATTATTTGGATACTCATCATTTATTTCGAGGTAAGATTCACAATTTTTCTTCATTTGATTTCTCATAATCATGAGATGATTTCAAATTTTAATTATAATTTTATTACTTTGTATAATGAGGTTATTAATGATTGATTTATCGAATTTCCCAACAAAAGGTATGCCTATTCCATTATTTATTAGCTATGTCTTCGTTTGGTAGAAAATCCAAAGTTGGAAGCATATTTTTCTAATAGTGATTAGTTATAAAAGAGCTGGATTAAAACCATAAGGTTTCTTTTTCGACGGAAAATATATTTTCGTCAGTATTTCTATTCGAAGGCTTCTATTTGAATAAATTTTCTATTAGAATACATATATCCAGTAGCTGCTACTGTATTAAAATCTATGAACAATACATTTTCTGTGATAGATACATAAAATACTTCAACGACAGAGTCATCCACCATATGAATACTAAAAAAAGAAAAAAGAACGTATATATCCCAACATATCTACTAAATAAATCTCTATATCTAGTTATATCTTTCAAAACGTCATCTTATATAACACACATGTTAAATGAAACTTTCAAAAACAACTTTAGAGTGCATTAAAAGAAACAAAAAAAATCCATCTTGATTCCAGAATACATAAAAACGTCATAATACTCGGGTTCGCATCCCGACACCCACTCCATGTTTTCATAAATTATTTGACTGCATTGCTGCGACTTGTTCTTCCAGGCATTTTAGAGTCGGTTGGGTGATAAAATAATAACAGAAATCATCTGTCTCTCTTGCACTCGCGATCTGACTGTGTAGTGTTGTCTCACTCGCTCTCATAACCACACCCTATTTGCTACGTCAGCTGGTCGCTTCACGTTGGAGGTACAGGGCTTTTGATAACATCATCAAAAAAGGGTGGTACGCGATAAAACTACGAATTCAATGTAATTCAGCATTGAATTTTATACTGGTATACCGATATACCTTATGTCGGTATGTACACGTTAGAAAAGGTGGTATACCAAGTACCAACATGATAAACGTAAATAATACTGTTATATTTGAATCAGCAGTCTCTCTATTCTCTCTATATACCGTTACATAACTTATTTTCGTATTTTGCTCATGAATTTATCAGATATTTTCACTTATTTTTCATTAAATTTCATTGAGTTATATTTTAGTTATTTTCTCCACAGCGCAAATGAAAACCCCTATTTAATAACCATAATTATTTGAGCAACTATTATTTTTTTCGGATATTTTCTCAAAACCAAAATAAACCATACACCTATACGGCGCATAATTCCTGGGTAAAATTATCTAGAAAGTTATGAATCGCCAATTATAAATGATAAATTCGGAACTATCAATGATACTTATAAATAATTCAAGTCTTCATCACATAAACACAGTTGGTCAGACCACTCATAAAATGTTCGTATTAAGGTTGGCTCCAAGCTATCGACAATTCCACTGTAACGTTACTGCAATGATATTGGCAAGCGTACCAATTTTACAGCATCTCTAAAACTTGCTACTAAAAAAACAGAAAAACCCCGGCAAAAGCTCTCTGCTGAAATCCGTCTATTTTCAACACGTTTGCCTCGTTTAAGTTTCTGTAACAACTACCAGACCATTTTAGAAACTGAGATAGCCAACTCAATTACTACATGAACACCAGACAGCCATGTATGTTTTGTAATGGTTAGGCCTAAAGTCTTGTTTGTGCTGCAGTTATCTTTCTCTCTCTCTCTCTCTCTCTCTCTCTCCTCTCTCTCTGTAAAACATTCATATTTTTAAGTTCAAGAATGTTCGATAGTTATACTAACTGAATTGACGAAAACAAAATTCAGAAAACTTAGTTTGATATATCTATATTGAGTTAGCCTCTGAAAGATTTTCATCTTTATTTTCAGTACTGAAAGCCATTTCAAAGCCAAAGTTATTTGTCCACCAACAAATAAAATAGACAAAGTAGATTTGTTCGGACGGGGCACCGCAAGGGCGAACCATTCGGAAGAAAAGAATTTTTATAATGTAACTCATTGAACCAAATTGAATAGTAAACAAGAGGTTTCGGAATAATGAATAATTCAATATCATTCAGGATGTAGACAAGTAGTCTTCGTTTTTATTATTGATCTCTTTATTCTTTGTCGTCGATTTTTCACTTTTCAGACCAAATCTTCCTTTTTTTTAACCTATCAAAATATTTATATTGCATTTTTTTGAACGTGTCTTTAATCCAAATTATAAAAACTGTGGTCGTGTATAGAGAATAGTTAAACAATTTAACTCAGAATCTAGACTTTTCTTCAGCAATTTTAACCAACGTATAGTTGAAGTTGATGTCTCGACAGAGAACACGAAAAATACATTAATTCTTGAAATCGTTGAAATGAATTAAAACCACTTATTCAGTTTCCTGCACTACTTATGTTAATTTCGTACGTTCAATTACTTCAAACTAGTGCCATTTGCCGGATCGCCACTCCTGATTGGCAGTGCAAATTTATAGTAGAGACGGTCGGTCAGTAGCGCCACTATAAAACACATTTTTAAGGGGGTGCGAGTCCATGCAGGTTTTCAAACTCGAGTCCAATTCGAGTCCGATTCTTCATACAATTATTGAATCCGACCGGGTCTCGAGTCTTTTTTCAAACATATAAATTATCACCAAGAAGATTTCAAGCACCATCAGTACAAAACTTCAACTTATGCGCTAGTTACTAGTTAGTCGTCAATGAAGGAAAGGAATAAATACAAAGAATAAATGAAAAATAATGATGTCATGTCCATTCTTAGATATATATTAATTTACTTTATGTTGAATTTATTTGAAGTTGTTGTCACGGTACCTAAATTTAAAATTAGGCCCTACTCAAATATGATAGATACATACGCGAGTATTTCAAATTAGGAGAATTCAAACATTCGAGAATACAAATTTCGGAATCGGTGGCAGATTCAAGAACTCGAATGGACTCGGAAATCGAATCTAAAATTACTACTACGAGTTCGAGTCCGATTCTGGCGGAGACTCAGACTCGAAATTAGATAGACTCGCACATCCCTACTGAAATTTAGGCGCTCCATTTTTTTCCCAAACACTCCAAAAAAATAGTTCACTATCAAAATGTAAAGGTCTCAATTACAATCATTTATCACTATTTTAAAATGCATCCTATTTATCACTTGCCTGTTATCTAGGTCAGTCTGGCTTTGTAGAAATAAATACATGAATTAACTTTAATTAAAGAGTAAAATAAATCAAGTTCAAATTAGAGTAGCAGTGTAATGAGCCATATAAACAATTCGTGTACGGTACTGTAATTGTTTGACACATTTATCATAGGGGGTAGTTAAATGAAATTGTTTTATGCTATGGTTGAAAACAATGCTATTTATATATCTCAACTGTATTCATGGGGGATGGGGGTTGTATATGTATTAACCACACTTACATGTCAAGATAAAATATTAATGTACTTTATTATAGAGTATGGAAGTAATATAAGAGTTTTGCATGAGTGTAGCTTTGACTACATTATTATTCATCAACGTGATTTTTTATAGGTTTACAGCCCAAAGTAGCCTCTCTCGGTTGCTCAGTCAGCTAAGGTACCGCTTTAGAAACTGAAGTCACCGTTGGGCGTGGGTTCGAGTCCCGTGTAAGGCATGGGTTTTTGTAAACATTGTTTCACTCAGCACTTCATAGGTTCATTCTAGTTATAGTGTCATAAGTGCTCATATGTATCCCAGTATAACCTAGCTGTTGGTGGGGTCGTTATACGAACAATAATCTTCCTCAGCCCAAACTGAGCAAGGAGCAACAAACGTTACCTTAGCGTTAGTCCATATCAGAGTCCAAAAGTGAATTGTGTGTTTGAGGATTTACGAGGAAAATAAAGGGTTGGTTGGCATTTTTGGTGAAATCCGAGATGGAATGATAGAACGGAATAAAAATCAGAACAAAATTTTTACTGTATTTGAATCAATATGTTCACCATATTTGTCAGAACTTTAGGTGGGCCTACATATCTAGCAACCACTTGATTTAAACTATTCAAATTATTTTCTAACATGAATGTTATGTTGTGTTATAATATTCATTATTCATGTGTTTATATATTATATGAAATAATGTTTTCATCTGCGAACAAATAATTCAACATGATTTATATAGTTCAAATTCACACTGTTTTATAGAAAAATCTTCGTTTTCAACATCATTATAATATTGACCTTAAAAATTCATCTCCAAAAAACTAATATACCACACTGACTCGAAAGCTCTCGTAATATGAACAAAATGGTTCTATATACAGTTTCATTTGATAACTCTATAGCACTTTTTGTCAAGCTGATAAAGGGTGCTAGGGGTGGTTGGGTGGTGGGTGGGTAGGGGTGGGTTGAATTTTAATCCGATTGTCTATGTGTCTAGACGTTATTTATCTCTTCTCCAACACTGTGATATTAATTATCAGACAATTATGCAAATCATTAGTCACTATGGTAACTGATATAATCGAATAACAATACGATCAGCCGGGCTGGGATGAATATATTAATAATGTCATTTATTGCAATCGGAGTAGGGTCGGGGGGGGGGGGGGGGAAGGGGAGGGACGGTTCGGGGGACTATAATTATGTAGTAGCGATGTGGTGGCTTTTAATTCTTTATATTATTTTATTGAAGGCTGTTAGTTATTAGATTTCCATTCGTGATCCTGATTTCATCGTGATCGTGATCCTGAGTTCATCAACAGTGAAACAGAACTTCCTGAAAATGTAGACGAGGGTCTTCCACGAACAATATTTATATTAATTTCAATATATCTAATGAGTAGGAATGAAGCACCACATTTATGTGACCTCAATGATTTGATAATTACATTTCAATTTGATGAATTATCATATTGACGTGTATCTAATTTTCAATATTCGAATGTGACATATTTTCATGAAATACGTACTCGACAGCGAATTTATATACAAAACCACAATCATTCATATCCTTCCTTCGCTATCAACATAACTAATTAATGCGATTTCCTATTTTAATATATAACCATTATCTTGACAAGACAATTGGCCATTGCAATTTTTTGGGGCATAATTACTTGTCGACATGCAATACTTAAATAAATAAACAGAGAAACTCACATTTTACCATTTTCATATAGCCCTAAATCCAGTAAATTGTACAGTTTCCGGTCGAGTTTCATGTAAATAAATAATTAAATCGTGAAATAGACATTCTTACATACCAAAAATCCTACCATAAATGAAATATTAAAACTGTTATTCGTCCTTCTCACATAATGCAAAACACGATTACCATCGTACATTTCATTTATGATATCACTTTGTGTATTATTCATTTTAATAACAAATTAATTCAGTTTTCAATTCGAAAGCAATCAATTCCAAACATTGTGTGTCACGCACAAAGTACAATACGTAACAATACGTAACATAGTTATTACCTCAATGAAGGTTTCAATCGACTGTCTCCCCTATTTATTATAATTATCGTGCTGAGGTTTCGATTTGGTTCATATATACGAATCGGATAACGAATGTCTTGTAATGTCATCAGATGTGCGTATTGCGTGATTACTGCACTGCACGCACAATTTACGTCACTTCTTGTGTGCGTATAGGTATCATGTCGTGATTGCACGCACGTTTGATGTCGTTGGGTGCGTTGTGTGGACTACACGCAGGTTGAGTTAAGACACTTCTACCGTGAGTTCAGTGTGATGGAAGTCAAATCATTAAAGTTGGCGGTTTGAAATCCCGAGAGCAATTATTGTGAGTGGAACGAAACCGCCAAATTCACAAATGAAAATGAGAGTACATTTGATATAATGAAGTTCAAATTCTATTCGAACTAGGAAAACGTAGCAGGCTATACATGTTTTCTGTATGAACGAGATTTTTATTTGGTGTGGCGGTACCGTACATAGCCAAATCACCAGTACCGCGATTACAATTTCAAGTATGGGGGGGGGGGGGGGGGGAAGTTAATGCATCTCGCGATTACTAGTAAGCTTCTCGAAAGCTGAATACAGATTGATTTTAAACTATCAAGTCTATATAACAAGTCTATATACTTGTTGATAATCACTAAAAACTTGAAATTCAAAATTTCTCATTTTTGCAATATATCTTGAAAATGCCCAGACCAAATTTCTTCAAATACGGTAAAAATATCTATTAGAAGCATATAAAAACATTATGTGAAATTTCGTTACAATTGGATAAAATTGAAAAATTGAAAAATTGATTAACGAAATTTTCCAAATGTTTTTCTGAAAACACCGTCATACTGATTTTGGTAATAAATAGTAGGGATATATTTTGCTATGATCTGACTCGTATGCAGTGCAAAGAAAACATACATTCGAACAAACGAACATATAAAATCCGAGCCCAATTTGTTTCAATATAAAAGTGAAATGGAAGTCTCCACTACGCTCATCTGATTGATTATCATTAATTGCTATTATAAGACGAATAGAGTTAATCCATAATAATATATATTCAATAGGAAGGTACTTCAACTTTCCTATAGCACATTATTAATTTGAACGACAGTGTTTGATAAAGTAGCGTAAAGTAGCGCGTCATTCAGCACCAATCAAAATCAACCATTAATAAACCATAGAATATTGTACCATTAGTGAAAATCATCAAAATTTCGAGCATCCCTTAACCCCCCTCCTACTTTTCCCTCATCACAAATGATTGAATTGTTAATTATCCCCGAACTAACTAGTTTATTATTCACAGTTTGTTAAATTAATTAATTATAATAAATTATTCCTTGGGGTTGGTCAGATCGCTTTTGTGGTCCCCGTCCAAACCATCCTACTTTATCATTAGTTCGGGAACATCACTTTGTGTCAAGTTTTCGATGTTGATAAAAAAAAAAATAATCAGGTCGACTAAAATTAATAATGTATTGATCGAATAGATTAATGAGTTATATGACAATCCGGAAGCCGGAAGTCGATTAAGTACCTCCAAAATATCGTTGTTTTATTTTATTACTTTCGCGATATATTCAACGTTCGCCAGCATTGTTCAAAAATTTGTTTTTTATTCAATAAAATTCAATATATATTTTAGCTGGAATATAATCTTCTTATTTTTGTAATGCCGGATAAAAGTCAGTTAACCGAACTGGGAAATCGCTGTACTTGCTTTTTTGGAGTGAGTGTGTGGTGGAATGTGAATTTGATTCCTCGAAAACGGTTCGAAAAATTCAATTATCTGAATAACCGATCAAATTAACTTGATCGGGGTACACAAAGATAAACTCCATGTGTAATATCTTCAATTAAAAGCGATTACGAATGGATTAAGTGGACTGCCTATGTTTTGCTCGTAACATTTTAACGATTACAGATATAAAAATTCTAATTGCACAGATTGTTTTAATACCCATAAAATCATATGAGCATGAAGATTATATCATTAATATAGTGCACGGTTATAATTACAATTTTCATTTCTATACTATGTATACACGAAGAAACAACGTTATCTACCAACACAACTAATACAAATATCACCGTAATATTTGTATAACTGTGGTATTTCAAGAGCCAATGAGTTTCAGAACGAGATTTACGATTAGAAACACAACTACGTCTCTCAACAGTGTTACGTGTATGAAGGTACAGGTAGTCTCTCTACTATTGCCGAATTGTATACAATTTTTTAATTGCTGACCGCTTATTTCGTTGAAGATACAAGTATTTGAAGTTAGAATGTAAGGTTTTTAGGTTTTATAATTAAAACTGTCATTCGCATTCGCAGTCCGTTCGAATCCCTCTACAGATTTGGGTTTCTTAAATATAATCTTATATAAGAATATATTATATAAAGGCATGATAGGTGAAACTATCATCACTTCATGTCTTAATTGTTACTCATTCAACTGTACCCTCATACAATCTATGTGTTGGTGGAATCGTTATAATCTCCATTAGAATAAAGAACATGGATACCGATTGATATGTATTCGGAGTGATCGATTATCAATTTTCGATACCTCTAATCGTTCAATACGTATCAAAACCCTTTTTGTATATTTTCAAATTTTATTACGTGGATTAAAAAATCCACTTAGCCTTCAAAGAGGACGTGATTCTGAATTGAAAAATGATATTATATCTGTATTTTTTGAATTATTATATATTCAATTTTTATCTCACTAAATCCATACCTAAGGGCTCATTCTGTATTATTGTGAATAAGTTCACTAATGCATAAATTACCAACGTAGAAGTATCTCTAACTGACAGTTTGTAGTTATCATCACCATGGTTACCCATGTTCTATGTTTCCACCAACTCTCAGTAAAAAGCTAACTGGACTTGGTGAAATGTCAACTATTAACCATTTTTAATGATATGACTTTCAAGTATGTGGTTTCGTGAATATATCGTCACTCCACCCACTAAAGTGTGCGTATAGCATGATACCTCCACTGCACGCACACACATCTCACTGTCAGGTGACTTGTGCTATCGACCCGACACAGAACCGAGTAATTAATATACATTGTTTGGTTGACACATGTAAACGTATGCTCGTTTCTACGAGCAAGGGTGTCGGATTACGAGACCCGAATAACGTGATAAGCTCATCTACTTGTAACAATATGTATATTGATTCGTATCATATGTTAGTAATGTTTCAATCAACCCCTATTGGATCATGCATCCCGGGTGGCTTAGTCAGTTAATGCTTTACAAACTGAAGTCAGGTGGAAAGTGGGTGAGCCGAATAAGGCATGGGTTGTAGTGGACATTGGTGTATCACTTGCTCATTCGTACCCCTAAATAACTTAGCTGTTGGTAGGGTCATTTAGAAAATGATAATCATAATCATTCCGGGAAATAATTCACCCGTAAAACATTTCCGTAAAAGGTCTCTGGTAATTCCTTTTGTAGAAGAATTTTGGTACCTTATTTAGCTTTAGATTCAGTTATCACAGAAAAGGGATATTCCAGCTAAATTGCTTGGAGACGTCTATTGATTTACTATTGCCAATTGAAATATGTGTAATGATTAAAAAGTAATTTTTAATTTTTTGGAAAAATAATTGAGACTTTTGAAACGTGAATGCCATGGGAGTATGAATAGTTGAACTGAGAATATAGTTTGAGTGAGGATAGATTACTGTTTGTTACCCATATAAAGTTGGTGTGAACTTTTTTCAACAAAATCAGCAAATATTTCTGTTGATTTGCCTGTTTTTAGAAGTGAAATTATTTTTCTATTTGACTAAAACATAACCAACATTCAGGAACAGTTTCATGTATATATAATTTCGACAATTAAATCATATATATGTCATAATGATATAAATATGGCCTATATAGTATGATCATTTTATTGTTATACATACTATCATAAATTATCATCATCATTTGCGCATATCATATCAATTCGCATATCATTATTAATTAGTAACATGTTAAGCTAAAGCCTTGCGGAATAGGTCTGAGTATCCAATATTGATGAAATCACCCTCCTCTGTATGCACCGTTGATGATTGCAATTAGCGTATAGTTAGTCAGGGGACCAATAATTACTCTTTCTCGATCCAAATCCAAATCCAGAAATAAAAGCACGAACTTTGTAAAAGTAGACACCACAGGAGTTTTAGAAGTTTCAACCAGATTTATCTAAAAATGTAAAGTACTTTGACAGATTTTAACATCAAATGATATCACTGAGATGGGTGGATCAGTCGCTGAACAGTCAGTCAGGAGACAGGGATTCGATTCTCATTACGGTCGATTATCCTGACAGAGGATTTTCGTGGTTTACTCTGTATATGAAGTGAATAGTAAGAGGTTGTCTTAATATCATGACACTATTTTTTCATTCCCATTCCCATTGTACCACATTACCGGTATACTGAATATTTAATAATATCATCTTCCATGTCATCCTCCTTTCATATCGTTCATCATTCACTGCGTGACGCCAATAGATCTTAGTCATCGTTAAACTCAATGTTATATGTGGTTCAATTTATCAAGACGTTTGTTTTAAAATAAGTATACTCTCTGGTGTGTTCTGGGATTCAGTCAAGATTGTAATGTAGTTTTACGTAGATAGTTCGTTTCACCTCATTATTGCAATTTTTTATTCGATTTGTTTTTGAACACAAAAAAGTGAATTAATTTTTCGGGAAAAGAATCTGAAAAAGATGGAAATAAAAATGTGAAGTTCTAAATAAGGGTTTTCATAAATGTATGATTTAAAAAATAATAATGAGAAACGTAGGCATATAAATGAGAATTTCTTCATAACTGGAATATATTTCGCCTACAAATAACTATGTTTCTCCATTCATCAAATGAATACTATACATTTTACCTCTTTAATTAATGAATTTTGGTGTCATAGTTTATTCTGAGAAAAAAAATCTTGCAGTAATTTGATGAATATTACAGTCAAATCAGCACGGAGTTTTCCAATTTGGATAAAGGTCTCCAGTAATTTTATTTGTTCATAACTTTTTTGTGTTTGCCTCACTTTCAGCTCAAAAACAGCGATTGTATCAGCCTCAGAAATATTATAGAGAAGTTGTAGAGAGATAATACTTAGTTTGTACTGTACTGTAGTTCTCAGCTCATGTTACATCTTGCAATACTCGTTGTTTCATGTTATGTAATGATTATTGCTATAACAGTAATGTTTCCTTAGCACGCCTGGACGTTGCTACTCGGCAAGCGCTGATTTATTCTCAAGTCAAAGACACGATTAATTATTGCAGACAGTACGCAAACAATGCAGATGAAGACCAACCTACTCTCAACCACTTTTTACGAAAACTTGAAATTGGTGAATCTGCTTTAGTATTTAGTAGCCCAACGTTGCAGATGTGCCTGTACGCTCTGGGTATGCGTTCATCTATAAATATTTATATATATATATATATATATATATATATATATATATATATATATATATACATACATACACACACACACACACATCAAAACACACACACATAAAAAAAAAAAAAAATATATGTATAATAGGATGGATATTACTATCACTGAAAAATACCACCCCGTCGGGGAATCGAATCCCGGGCCTTATGTTTGATACACATATGCTCTTACTGACTGAGCTAACGGAAGGGGTATCTTCCAATGATATTAATGGGAGAGTAATGGTACAGATGGAGCTTGAGGGGTAGAGATATGTTCTACCAATTTAAGAACTCAGTTACCTCAGAACTAAGAACTCGTACACTTGGGCATTCACGACCAATTATACACTGTTCTCCGAATCAAGCCTTATAGGTAATTTTTTGTAGGCGGGAATGTGTTCCCGCTCACTCCGATAAGTTTTTAGAATTTTTTTGTTTGCCTCATTTTTAGAAATTTGATGTCTCATACCGTTCAGAAGTTATCATCAAAAAACTGATATTCCCGTTAAAACGACTTCCATTGGTGACATTTGTGTTTATTACGTTGGTAGACAGGCTTCTTCTCCAGCGTATGAGAATATACTTCACTTCTTTCATGTCAAGCTATGTCCATAACTTTTAGGGAAAAAAATTCCCACCAGAGGGATGTTATAGATACAAATGAGCATGAAAGTAGACCGTGCATGACATATATATATATACAAAAAAAAACGAATGAGTTGAATTTATTAGGTTTATAAAAACATTAATAGAGAGTTGAAAGTTAAATAATATATGAAACCAGATAGTTTACTACCTAGTTAGTTTGACCAGAAAGTTTTCGAAACTCATTTCGAAATTCAGCGGATTGCACTGTTGAAAATAACACGTATAACCGAATGGGAATGTTCATTATGGATCGACAATTCGACTGTATTTCAGAAGATAATTCTGTGAATGGTAGGAAGCAATTTCATCACAATATATTCAAATGAAGAGTCACTATAGTTTATTGTAGTCGCGTAGTCGTTTGTCGTATAGCAGTGACAATTTCACGCTGTTATGAAGGATTTCCCTTGATATCTTAAAATCAAGTTAGGTGTCTCACATATTTCCGGGAAGGCGTCATTGCAATATGAATTTCTCTACAACTATTATTATAAGTCTTTCAATTCATTTATATTATCAACCGTGAATTTATAGGAATTCAAGTAACCAAGAAAAATAATGTAACTCCTCAGCAAACATTTTTGCCATTTATCGAACATGTATTTACATCGAAAACTCGAGAACAAGAAAATTATTCCCCTATAAGGCTAAGATTAAAACTAGAGAATCGAGAATTCAAATGTCAGAATCGGCGGCAGAGTTAAAAACTTGACTGGACTCGGAAATCGAATCAAAAATTACTTCTATGAGTCCGAGTCCGATTCTGACGGAGACTCGGACCCGGACATAATGTCAATCAATTACCCACCTAAAATATTAAATGAAATAGTTCCTGGATAAATCAATCAATCAGTAAAAATATTCAGTAAATTAAGTATATTCAGTGATATCAGTAAATCTCTGCGTGATAAATTGGAACTCAATCTTCTAAATGACTGCTCAGTCCTATGGCAAGTAGGCCTACTCTTGCACTCCCTACTTCAGCTACAGTGTCGAGAACGCATATTGATTAACAACCTAACACAATGGTAACATGTTTCAATCAACCCCTATTACATGACTATGGGGATTTAATGGCGCTGATAGCTCCCGTTTCGTGCACCCTCCATACTTATTGCAGTGGGAGTTTGGTGCAGGGCCATGGGGGAGGGGGGGGGGGGGGGGGGACGAATTTGTAAATTAAATTGATCGTCAACAGTTCAGCGGCCCCGTGAAATTCAATTCATGTCTGTGTGTTGAATTAAGAAGATGTTTTTTTCAATATACATGGTAATCACAAACAAATGTAATAGATTATAATTAGAAATTATAATATATAAATATAATTAAATTATAAAATTATAACTATAATTAAATATAGTTGAATAATGATATCTGAATTGATGAATTGAATATTGAATATAATGAAGTATAAATTGAATATATACATTGAATATATAAGTTATAAGTGGTGCTATATATATAATATATTTGAATCCACGAGAGATGAAGGTGATATAAGGTACTTCTGAAAAACTTTTTTTTTTCAAAATACATCGAAACTTGATACAAAGTCATTTTCCCCCTATTAAGGCTAAGGATGAAAGTAGGATCGTTTGGACGGGGTTAGAGCTTTGCTAGAGAAGGTCTAAATCTCTTGGATATATGTGTATTTAATTAGTAATTTGTGTAAATGGTATAACAAATAAAATCGGAGTTATAAGAAAATCCATCAATTCAAATTGTAACAAAAATATGTGTAAATTGACGCATTTTTTCTCCTTGAAATAAGTCATTTATTGAGAGTGAGATCAAGTTCTATATCACCATCAATAACCACACAATGGAATTTGTTAAATTTTATTAATTAAAGATTCACCACACATTATACCACTATATAAGTACAAATAATAAATATTCAATCCCTTCAATACCAACACCTTTCCACCATCATCGTATATGCTGTAACCATACCAAACAACATTTATTTCATCCCAACTAAAACCAACTGGAATTCTTTTTTACTTCCAACCTTTGTGTACAAAAAATGAAAAACCAGAGTAAATGTTAACATATGTCTCTTCACTGTACACACGTTTCGATCTCGCAGACTAGCATCTAATAATACCCTTTCAATCCCCTCTGCCCCCACTACCCCCTCCCCCCACCCACACTATGACTATGACGTCACTCCACAGCATCCTTGATCCATCGCAGATGCATAATTATTATTCATACATGCATGGTGCACTGCATAGTGTTGTTCTGTTAATGAGGGGAGGTGCGAGGGGGGTGGGGGTGGGTGGGGTGTAGGGGGGGGGGTTGGGATTGCAATCATGTTTAAAGTTTAATGCACGTATGTTTTGAAATGCAGATGGTTGATGGGATTTGTAAGGTGGTTTGAAACGGGATGGTGAAGGGAGGAAGATGGAGAGAGGGGTTGATATTAACCATGTCTACTTCCTATGGTTTCTACTAATACGTAACCTACTTTTATTGTGGAGTAACGGAAAGGAAGAATGTGGTTTGATGGTTTATTTAATCGCATTGCTGGGTATAATTTAATTTGTTTCGGTAAAAACGGAAACTGAGTTACGTTGGAGATACTGAGAACGATAAGGAATAAAAGTAAATTAGATGAATACGAATACGATTACAAAACTGAATATATGTGTTATTAAGAATATGAATCGATTCTATTTAAAAGTACTCCACATGATGAAGATTAAACTTTTCTTCATTGACACGCCTGATCGTAGAAATATTTATTTTATGGAACTATCTCTGACGCTTCTTTCAATTTGGTTTTTCATAAATATATTCTTATATAGAAATTGTATTCAATTAGGGAACAATAATTTTTTATCAAGTTAAACATGACCATGCATTGTGAAGTATATTTCGACTTTTTTCGACTCTGAACATGAATCATAAATATATTTGCATTTTATAAAATACGATTATCAGTTGAGTGTGTTTTTGCAACACGAATGGTTCACTCTTCCGGAATGTTTTTATTTATTTTTTGCGGTTTGTTAGTTGATTCATATTTGTATTAATTATCTCTATCACGTGACAATTAATTTAATGAAAATGACATCAACAGTTCGTCGTTGTGATCCCAAAGCAGGACGAAACTAACTTTCCATCAATGACTTGATTGAGTTATATAAGGTCTTTTTTCGATAATAATGTGAAAAACTAGATAAATTGTGATGAAAATGGGATGGGATGAGTTTTTATTTATGAAATATGATTATGTTATACCTTTATTCTGTGTGAAAAATGTAATATTCTTCTACACATACTAGGAAATGTATGGGATAGATAAAACTATAAATTAATTCTGGCATTTATCTAAAGGCATTTTCCACATTTACTTTATACTGGTACTTTATTACATTTTCAAATAAGCGAGATGGCATTTATTATTTAACATTATTCTGGAACGCATATAGTTTTTGATTTGTATCTTTAATCATGACATTTTTCGAATTTCTTGAATCTGAGAAACTATTTCTTTATGCAAAATATCCGTATATTTGATATCTCGTGAATAATTGAATTATTTTTCCATCGATTTAATAGAATCACCAAATATAATCGCCTAAAAATGAAATAAAGAGTTTTAATCACAAATTGTGTGTAAAAACTATTTTTTTCAAGAACATATTTGAATGAATTTTTGATTCGTTTTCTTCGATACCAAAAATATCACCTCATAAATACAGTATAAAACTATAACACAATATTAAAACCATAAAATATTCTCCAACATTACCTTGAACAACAACATAATTAACATATCTCAATCACATTTGTCATGCGACCGCACCATAATCGCGTCACACAGTACGATATAAATCGATAGCTAACCGTCATCTCGACGTGCGAGTGTGACTGCACATTGCGACCTCGTTTCCTTAGCCAGTTAACCCTCACAGCGAGATCGATATATTATGTGACCTTTATGTGTGAGCCTGGGCTCGAACCAGCGTCCCGTTTTACTTCAACTCGACTCACGTCACGTATGGTTATCTATGTTCCAAAAGGAATGGAATCGAGGAAGCAGACTTGTAAAACATGGAGTTTTATCGCAATGACGAAGAAATGGAGGCGGTGTTCGTTTTTCCTATCTGAAGGAAGGAGGTCTGTTCGTTACTTATTCATTAATATGAAATGTTCTGTTTTACATCTAGTGAGATTATTTATGATAAACATGTATGTTGGTGAAATATAGATGAAATATAGAGTAAGTTATATTCCGTTATTTAGAGTAAAGTTCTGAAAAGCTGGATATGTTTAATTATGCATGAGTGTTGATTTACTATTTACCATTTTCTCACTATTCAATTATCTAATTATTTATTATAGCTTATATTATTATATACTTATGATATGATCGTATAATATTAATACTTGATAATGTATTCGATATATTTATTTATCAACAAGGTTGATATCAACTAAATGATTTGAAATACTTCGATTGTAGATGCAACTTCAACCATTCAAATCTTTTGAAAGGTATAGGTGGGTTTTTAATCGTATATCTTGTTCTGAAAATAAGTGAAACTCAAAAAATCACATTTATGAAAAATAACGGTGATAATTTTGTTTGTTCCGTTAGTAGACAATTTTTTGTGATACAAGTATATTAATTATATTTACTCCCTTCCGATTTTTTCTAACTTGAACTATGAATTCATAATACATCAATAAAAATTAAATTCTCTATCTCATCATTTTTACTGACAAGACAAAAATTCAAACATTCACATATTTTTTTCTGGACATATAATATTTCTTTTTAGTTGGTTAAAAAAATGAGAATAAATCCTCACAATCATGTTTGACTAGAAGTATATTTGTGTTTTTCTGAATGTCCTATAATGAGTGGAGGTGCCGGTTCTCTGACATGTATGTAACGTGGGTTTACTTCGTATGACAAATGGTTATCATACTAATTGGATGACATACACACAGAAACAAATGTGAAAACCACTAATGACAGTAAAAAGGGAATAAATAAAATATTCTCTCTTAAAGTTAGCCTGCTGTTCTGGAATAAATAGACATTAATAATTTAATTGGATGCTTCTTTCATGCAGAAATGACCTAGAAATATTATATTTGATAACTTCTCTCTTTGTAACTTTATACAAACTTTATTAAAGTGTATTCAAATCATGCCGTCATGTTGTACAAAACGAATATTTTGTTCGTATAAAAACTTGGTGATATCAGGTTATGTTTTCCATACGTTTTAGTATTTAACAGTTTCAAACCTTCTTCAATTGAAGCGTAACAAAATCGACGAAACCATTATCAATACTCGATCTTGTTTATTCTGATTGGGTTGAGCAACAATGTATCGATGTGGCAGTGGATCTTAATGCTAGGGTGACCATATGAGAGCTTGGTAACCATGGTGACCATAAGTAAACGATCAGTATCCAACTTTCAGTATCACCCAAACCGAACTTTTTAATCGGCGACGAGAATGCGTTTTTCAGATCAGCGTCTTCCAATATGATTTATCCATCCAGAGACGACAATCTATTGGAAACCCTCAAACTGCAAAGTGGTCAATAAATTTGATGATTTATCTCATTTTAAGTATTATAAATTGTATTTAAGATTGGATATATTTCTTCAATCATCAACATTAAATTATTAACAACTTACCAGGTTAATAACCTATAGCGTGATAGCCTGCTAATAGATATTGCTTCTTTAATTTAATTGAAGGTAAGAGGTAGAAACTTACCCAGCGGAACACTTAAGGGAGTTTTCCACGATGATTAACTATAACAGATAAACAAATTCTTGGGCGTGTATTATTGGATGTAACTTTCACATGAAGTATCTATAACGACTTTATAACACTAATCGACTTAATGAGTTTCTATCTTATCCCAGCTTCTAATTGGAAGTGACGTTATTAACTTGAAACAATTTGATTGCGGCTAAGGCAACCTGAAGCCTTGCATGATTAATAATTAGCTAATGTGAAATTATTAAGCTGTAATTTAAGATGATAACTTCCATGTAATTTGAGTTAAACTTTCTTGTATATCGTATTTATAAAAAAACTTCAACTTTATGTAGTGTTGTTAATGAGTTGATAGGGTGTATTAGATGAGCGTAGTTGAAATTACATTTTGATTTATTTCATCCAAGTTGGTACTTATCGTGTTCACAATTCATCAATTCTCATTCATTCATTCTCAGAAGACTTATAAATTGTATTCTTCCTAAAAGTTATGAAATTTAAGAAAAATCGATTCTTGATAAAATTACGATAAAAACTATTTCTATGATTTCATAAGAATTTTGCATTTAGAGGATCACCGAAGTGATTGTTACAAGTAAAATTACAAAATTAAAAAAGTAAAAAAGTAAAATTTGACAATAATATGACATTCAGTTTCCTCTCAATGTGGTTGTGGGACATCGTTGACATTCTTGAAATATTTCTTTATTAAAACTCGTAAATCCTTTTTTTTATAGTTATGCTCCAATAATTGATGTAGATTCCGAAAGAGAAACACTTTCGAAAATTCACCCTTCTGATTTCAAGTTATAATGAAATTTGATGATTCAATTCGAAAAAAACTTAGAAAATATTTCCCCCCCCCCCCTTCTTTATCCTGCTCGAAATTTTCAAAGTAGTGAATTCCATATGTTCTAACACAAACTGTTTCGCTCATCCATTGATACGGATTTTCTAAGCTTCAAAATCGGGATGGTTTGAATTTTCCTCACCAATGTCCACTTTCCTACTAAAAAATGATGAAACTACTCCCTATATTTGTATCCATGTGAGGCTGTCTATCTACCAAATAATTGGTAAGTCTTTTGTAATTACACAATCTCTATACGAAATTTCGAGGATTTCACCTTTTTAATGATATAGTTAAGTTTCGTATCGCAAACTTCGTCCTGAAAACTCATAATAATCTGAAAATACAAACAATATATGAATATACAGTAGTAATCTTGTTTGTCATTTTGGTTGACTATGTTATATCAACCATGAACCTTTTCCGGAAGAATCAGAATACCTCAAAATACCACCATTAATAATTTTAATATAACGCGAATAATTTTGTGTTCGCTATATTTGTAGGTGACCTACTTCTTTCGTGGTTAATCTATGAATTATAAGGCTGTGAAATTAGAAATTCCAAGATCAGTTTAGCAGCTAAAACGCCAGTAGCTTCAACTCCTCTTCTTGATTCTACTATTACGAAGAGATTAAAACCGATCAAAGGTAGATAAACGGAGCAGCAGGAAACTTGACTTTATCTGGTCTTACAAGACACTGCACACAAGAGATGTAATAATGGTCTATCTTTGACATCGGCAAACTTCGGGAAACTTCGGGGAACTCAGCGAAACTTCTTCGTGTTGCACTTGGCATGCACTTAGTGTTTGCACTTATACATGAGTTACATATTAGTTTTGCATATTCTGACCGTATAACTAAGAGGTAAGACAATAATGTCTTATTGTTTAGTTCGTTTTTGAAGTGTCTTAGAGATGTTGTTTTTGTCCTCTAACTTACAGTACTCTACTTAGTATGGAGATTTTTCCAGTTTGTATAGTTTGTTTTCTGTAAACGTGAAACTTGCTATAATATATGCTGGTATCGTATTTATAGTTTTGGAATTGAAATCAATTCATTTTCAAATCCTTTGTGTTGTGGTAAGAAACGAAGTTGCACTGTACTGTTGTTGCACTGTTGTTCTACACTGACAGATATATTGCGAGTATTCCCAAATTGATACTTCGGCACTTATTCGATCTACCGAAGGTCATGAAAATAAATCTTCAAATTGATTTTTACTGCATAAGACGTTATAAGAGGTTTTCCTAGAAAGTTTTCTCTGAGTCAATCATTATATTGCGGTCAGAAAACATCACGAATTTCGCATCACTACTTCTTTTACTGTCATTTACTTGCATAGCAAGAGCGTCCAAAAATGTCCAATAGTTTTTGAAATCCACACAACCTAAATTCCTTCCTCAATTATGTTTAGGACGTTCTTCTGAATTTTGATGTGAATCTAAATAAATACGGATTTTCATTCTAGTCTTCAATGTAGTCATAATTCAATCTCATTGCAAGGATAATCCACAGAGAATATCTCAATAACTGAATAATAATCCCTGAAAGTATTTCATTACGTCACGACTTGGCTCCTATTATAAATCATCTAGTCGGCAATAGTGGGCGTGGTCATACTCGCCACTGGCTATATAATTTATGACGTCATTTCAGCCCCCGATGGTCATTTGTCTTTATCTGGGTGGCCGTGAGTTTTGGTAACACTGTGAACACACCCTATTGTTGTACGAATGCAAATCACTAAACTTGTATTAATAGAGTTTCTATGCAAAACGAAAACTCGCCGATTTCGGTTTTGAGTTTCTCTCTGTTATGCTTTGGTCACGTGATACGGTTTTGGAGATGTTGGCTAGAGATAATTATAGTAATTGATGTGGTTATAATACCGGGAATAGGGGTTGGAATTTATTTGTAGAGTAATTAGAGTTATATGTTGATGTTTATATATGTAGACAAGTAATGTTACAAAACAGAACGCATGTCGTCTCTTTTTAATATAATGCCTCCATCTGTATTCTGGGAGGTGTTATTTATCAAAAAAGATAAAAAAAACTGAACAAACGTCTATTCAGTCATGCGGGCTTAAACTAAAATATTGGTATGTAAAATTTCTTGCGAATACCGATGATCTTTCTATTATGAATAAATTCTAAATTAAGGTCGCGTACAAAATGCAAATGAAATGTAAATTCATTTTACATTGATATTGCGGTTATATTTCAAATCATATTTCGCATTTCTGGGTCATTTTTTTGAATGGAAAATAACAAAAGTTCAGAAATTTAGTGATAATAATTGAAATAACACTGAATTTAATCTTTTTTGCTTTTACAAAAATGACGACGACAAAGACTTGGATTGAGCGTAGTCTAGTGACATTGTCACATATGTCGATCATGGACTTCATTTACGACTATATTCACAAAGAAATTTGTCATTATTTCTTTAAGCTGGATGAGGTACTCTCCAATTTCATAGGGTTTCGATGAATATAAATTATTCTTGAATTCGACCAGATAATGATAATGTACAATATCACAAGCACAACAATGTGCATTTTTGTTTTCCATATGTGTGATAAAGTTTGTGAGGTTACAGACCCCTTGGATCTAACCCACATCTGTATCGATTTGTAGCGAAGTTTCACAAGTAAGTTCTTTTAATAACTAAATTTCACATAAAAAAAGAAACTTTGAAAAAGTCGTGGAGTTTTTTTGTCCATGATATCCTTACGTAGTTTTTATAACCTCTAAAAATTGAGGATGAACATAGATAGTATCTGAATGCTTTTCTGTTGTGAATAATACGCATCTAGTTTCTTGAATATCTATGTAATGACCACACAGTCGATGTCACCCCAAAAAGTTCCTTCAACTAATATGAATGATTGTTGCGAATTTGTATACCAACCTAACAGTTGAAATATCATTGTAACTCCGCGACGCTGAATTATAGTTCGGTGATACACTTTTATATCCAAGATAAATGGGGTTCGACTACGAACTAAATAATTGAAAAAGAAAATCATTACAGCCAACGTGTAACACTTTTGAAATCACGTAGTTGTGTATCTAATTGTGAATCTCGTCCTGAAGAACATTGACTTTCAAAATGTTATATATACATACAAGTACAGTCATAAAATGTGTTTTCATATTGGTAGACGACCTTCTTCTTTTGTGGATACAAGTATACATGTTCATATACATGTTTGTGCATACATGTTCAAGACGTTGAAAGTATTCTCATAGATCGTTTGAACTTTTATGTATTGGTTTCAAGTTCCAGTAAAAAGGGAAATCTATTCGATTAGTTGCTGTTAGTAACCATGACATGAACGTAGCCAACTAACTTGCTTATAGTGGGATACTGATATGTTTGTATGGTATGTTTCCGAGATATATATATGTGTATATACATTTTGATTGCTAACCGTAATATCAAATCAAATTGTAAATTCGCACTTGTAATGTACTGCATAATTGATATGATAATACGTTCTGACCTATTTGAAAATTCTCTCGTATTTTAATGATCTTTGCATCTATTATTTGAGATGTAAAATGAGAGATATGAGCTAACGTCTTCCAATTATCGGAGTTAGATTTCATTGTAATAGAATCTCATCAATTAATCCTCATTCTACATCTGGGATATGTTTTTTTTTTTGTGTTTGTAATATACGATGTTAAGGCGAACCCATTTTTCCCGGGAAAAAAGTTTCCAACAGTAGGAGATTTGTATACATCATAATATATCATCTATCATAAAACAATTACCACTGTGAGATTCTAACTAGTAATTGTATAGACTATTAATCAAACAAATTTCGTAAACAAAACGCTTGGGAAGATGAAATATGTATTGTAATGGAACCAGAAATTTTAAGCAACTCTTTTTACCTCACTTACTGGTCGAAAAATAATGATATGAACAATAATATGTATGTATATCATGAATTGAGAGTATTTTAAAAGGTAGATAAAATAATTCCACCATAATATTCTCGAATGGAAAGTCATTACGATAGTGTGTATGCTACATTGGCGCTGAAAATGTTGCTTTGTGATGGACAGGTCTCCTTATTTGTGCTTGTTTTCAAAACAAATTTGTTTGATTCTTCACCTATATTATAAAAAATCGAGTGACTTCCAGAATTCTATATTCATCTAGATAAATGTTTCCTGCGATAAAGTGTCCTCATTTTTTAGACGATAATGTTTCTTCAACTATGTGCTGGAAGGTGGTATACGTACCTTTTTGGCAGGAACATTATGAAGATCTATACATGATATATTCTCGTCAGGTCACTAATTTCAGATTCAATTTGATCATAACATTTTATCAAATTAGACTTTCATAGAATTGTATATTAAATATTCATTTCAATATATTCATCAGAAACCTTTCTTCCATCAACTAAAATCCCTATGAATTTGACTATAAATACATCCCAAAATATGGATATCAGATTTTGTTCTAGATATTGAAATTCCCATAAATTCGACTATATATATATATATATAGTACCCCAAAATAGATATAGTAGATTTTGACTCACCATGATATTGTTTTCATAAACATCTAATCCAAACCAATTAAAATCCCTCTGTGAAGTATCTCAAAACTATCATGATCCTTGCTTCCTCCAAACCACACCGTTCATGTTTATAAAGTGTTACCAAATTAGAAATAAACAAGACTATTTTATCATCCAGTTTGGCTTGAATAAATGTTGGTATCTCTTTGAAGGCATTAAGTTGTCAAGTTGGTACCGTACAAATGGCTAGGTAATTAGTCCCGAGGAAGTTTCGTAGATAAGATGTGATTTGTACGTCTTGGGGCAAGATCCGGCATGGAATAAGATTACAAAGTTAGGGCTTCTCTGCGCAACTCAATCAAAACACGCACCTGGATAGAAGAAGAGATGGATCGTAATTTATATAGAATTAGAAAAGAAGTAGGTCCACATTTCAAAAGGAGACACATATTTTGACAAATTCTTAATTGAGGTTGTCTTTATTATTGAGATTGTAGACCCATTTGAGAATATATTTATTATATGATGCGCGTAGACCCTGTATGGAGGTGAAATCCCTCATACCGTAAATCCCTGTATGGGGGGTAAAATCTTATGTGATCAAAAAACTGTAACTAAAATCTTTTGAAAAAAACAATCGAAAACTAGAATCAGCGTGAAAAATTGTTTCAATAGAAGGCCTATTGCTTCTATATGTGCTTCTTATGAAATACAGGAACGTCGTTAGGATTTGTGTATTGGGGGTGAAGGGAGGGGGCGTGGGTTGGCATTAGATGCGCGCTAAAATGGGGCCTGGAGCCCCACAGTGATTTTTTTGTACCATTTTAAAAGTGATTTTGTCGATTTACAAGCAATTTTGGAGGCGAATAATTTACCTTTGCTTCCCATTAGCGACATTTGATACGCGATTGCCGGAGAACGAATCGTTGGATCGACACCGGGTTAACAATGGTAGATAGAGGTTCACTAAATACACCTTTTTGTACCAGTCTCGTTCGGATCGTATGGTTAGATTTTGTGCTGGAGCAAAAAACCACATTGTCATTTTTTCAACATTGTATTCCCCATAAGCGAACTCCAGATCGTGATTGTCGGGGAACGAAATTTTATATCGACACTGGGTGAGCAGTGATGGATAGATGGTTAAAGACTTCACGCGTGGTGCCAGTTGTGTCCAGATCTAATGTCAGGTTCTCTCGCGAGAGACAAACCGCGATCGACCGAAGTTGCAAAAATCAATGTCCTAGGTTAAGAGCGATAACGGGAGAACGGCGAGTCGGATCGAGACCGGATTGGTCCAGCAAATAGGTATTGACGAGACAAACATTTCGTCGTTACACTCATCTCGTTGTGAATCTCCATTCCTGCACGGCGGCAGAAACAAAAATTTAACATTGTTTCCCATCAGTGACATTAGTGACATTCATGCAATTTGGCAGCTGGTTAAACAATCTGATAATAGCAGTGTTGGGGTAAAAGTTCGTTTTATGTTCACCTAAAACATGATAAATCTTATGCAATATCAGAAAGTCAGCTGGTAGAGGACTTTTACTTCTGGTTCAAGCTTTTACTACCTACCCGAAGGATCTCATCAATGAGATTAAGGTTGTAAGAGTCGGGTTGATCGAATAAAGGTTAAAGGATTTTTCGGGGTTCTCCCTGTAAAGCTATCTAAAAACAGTCATTTATTGAGATCAGTGTGTGTACGCCTACATCCAATAGCCCAAATGAATCACACACGCCCTCCAATCTTCTTTAACATTCATCTCAATTATGGGAAAATCCTTTTTCCCAAACTTTCTGTCAAACGATTGAACTAATCAAACTTGAAACTTTGTGTGGGATTTTATTGAATTTCATATTATTCCTCAACTTATTAGTTTCCTATTCACAGTTTGTCATTTGTTACATTATAAGTAACGATTTCCATGTTAGGTAATATACATATACATGCATATTCATAATTTGTATATAGGCCTGTACATAATATATGGACCACATATCAATCTCAAAAGAGGCAATTTACAGTCAAAAGACTGTACATCACTGAAGGTTGCTTTGAAAATCTACGCTCGTGTACAAATGTATATATATATGTTATGATTGAATATCTTCGATACGATCCAATATCGAGATATCTGGGATGTTACAGTCATGTCATAGAAGATACGCCTCGACCGGGAATCGAACCTGGTAACTTCCGATTCCCGGTCGAGGTCGTCATCGGTCGTCATCTTTTATGACATGAGTATAACATCCCAAATATATCTATATATCTGTTAAGAAATAATAAAGTATTATGTAAGTGTTAATTAATTTCACTGGTTCGATCGAATATAATAACATTATTTAATTAATTTTCATTTTACCAACGAGTTCACAGTTCACTTTCCCAGACAATGTTTCTACCTCAAATTACTTTGTGGTTTCGTTTCCTAAGTTGATTAGCGCCAGACGTAGGTTGTACGTCTTTTTCTTCTTACCCTCCCAAGTTGATGTTGTTAGCTATCGCGGTTGCTATGGGAACGAGATTGCGTTAAGGTAGTAATCAGGTAGGTCCACTAATGAAATCTCTATTAGCATGGTTGAGAATACGCACGTGTCTCTAGCGTAGGTAGTTCAAGGAAATTGTCTCCAGTCACTTACCCCTGCCCTTTTCCTCCCTTCGTCCTCATGTCCGACCTTAACGAACTCAAGAGAAGAGCTTTTGTTACATATATATATATGAATAGAATATATATATATATATATATATATATATATATATATATATATATATATATATATATATATATATATATATATATATATATATATATATATATATATATATGAAAATAAATATATTCAGAGGATTCTAATAGTTTTTGAAAATAATGTGATACTTCGACAGCGCTATGGCTGCCTTCTAACACCGAAATATCGAGCACTTATTGAATTATTCTTCAAAAAGGACTACAGTAGTAAAGTAGTTTTTTAAGTAGTAGTAGTTTCAGTAGTAAATGAACTCAAAACTAATTACGAGAGATCTTTCTGATACATTGATTAAATTCAAATTGATGCTACTCACTTTTCTCTTCCACGTTCCTAATTGATGTTGTCAGCTATCGGTTGCTGTGGTAAAAATATTGCATTCATATAGTCATCATTAGATTGCTTCTGAAAAGTCATTAATTGATTATTTTCTTTAATTGGGAACAATGATTGTACCCGCCCTCGGTAGCTCAGTCAGTTGAGGCACCGCTTCAGAAACTGTGCGTTCGAGTCCCGCATAAGGCATGGGTAAACGTCTTTTCACATCATCACTTCAAAGTATCATAAACACCTGCTCGTTCGTACCCAATATCATCATCAACAATGATTGCATATCAAAATTTCGACGTAATAATAAGTACAATTCGGCTAGCTCACCAACGAAATGTCTATTAGTATGTTTCAAATACAAAGGCGAAGATAACCTAGCTGGGAGATTGTCTACGATGTACTCTAACCTTGTAGGGGTCACAACAGAAAGAAAAGAAAGTTTTGTTTTACACGTGAAAGACGTAGCATGGATGTAAGCCAACAAATCTCAGGTGCTTTAGGTTTTAGGGTATTAAGTCTGGGATGAAGGGGTAGTTCGATACTGACCGTAAATCCACACCATGTTGTTTTATACATGTGGGTGTATAAGTAAAGGCTCAGGATACTGGATGCTTTTTCTTGTTAATGTTTCAACCAATCTTTTTGATAAAACAAGGCAAACACAGAATGTGCGTTGTGTGATGAGTGAGATATCTAGAAGGTGAAATCTAAAACTCTACATATCTTGATCATATAAAATGAACTTCACTTGATACCAACGAATCTAGGTAGCCGTGAATTAACAATGCAACATTTTGATGCTATTATTTCTATTTATTTGATGAATAAAAAACATGTATTACATCATTTTCTTCGAAACGGCTGGTCCGAATTGCATACAAATTTTCAATTATGTGTATGATTTCCGTGTTTACATTTGAGGAAAATTTGAATCATATTGGAGAGATTTTATTTTTTCAATTTTTTTCTGGCCGGGCTCATCTTATGGGGTTTTCAGAAACTTTGAGATGATGTTTCACAAAAATGGTCCAACTGATTTTACCCCAAAACTATAGGGCTCTAAGTTGGATAAGTTTGCGTATAAAAAAAATTTCATGTCGATCGATCAAACACTGCGACCTGTGCAGTGCTTACAAAAAAAAACACAGACAAAGCTCTGTAAGAGTTGAGTGGAAATCTTTGCTAACGCTCATCCAACAAGTACAATGCTATAAATGGTCTCGTGAGATTGACGTGGAGTTTGAATTTCTCTTGAATCTCAAATATATAAAACAGTGAAGATCTTGTTCTCATTTACGAAGAAGGTCGTCAACAAAACTGAATAATTGTAAAAACTTCGATTATTGCACTCTTTTCCTGAATTATTATTATTGAACCTCCTCCTGAAAAAAATCATCAGAATCGCACAATACCTTACTTGGTGTGGTATCTTTATTTTTTATGTCGGTAGATAACTTTCTTATTCCGAGATTATAAGTATAATGATTTGTAATAAGTTCAAAACATGAAACAAAATAATTTTGATTTCTTTCTTTTTCCTCTCTTTGTTTCTCTCTCGCTCTCTCTTTCTTTCTATCTTTCTCTCTTCCTTTTTTCCATTCTTGCTTCATTCGGTTGTGACCACATTGTTCTTTCTCTCTTCAGTTGATCTTGGCCATTCACTTTAACGACTGAGAGAGAAAGCTCTAAGATAGATACTGAGAGAGAGATACCTATATGTTTGCATACGAGGTAAACCCTATTTAAATATTAATGTCGATGCAGAAGGGTCGTTCCAATATTGCGCGTTCCATACCAGCTATAAATCAGATGTGTATGGAAAAACTAAAATCTATTTGTTTATCTTTCTTCCTTCTTGCGTCGTTTGTGTTCGATTTGGCGACTAAAAGTCAACTGTATTGTATACCCAGCGACCGAGAGTGAGGAAACTTCATTTCTGCGCATCGGTAGCTGAATTTGGGTATTGTTTCGATATATTTTAGACGTATGTTTTTGTGCGTCTTAATTCCAACTGCGTATTTATTTAAGGGTTGTAAACGTCTGTTAATTACTTTGTATACGCCACTTAGGAAGATATATTTGCATTACATTTTATCGTGATTATTCTTAATGTATTTGTATCTCAAAGAGAGTCTTCATTCGAATTTATACTCTGTGTACTTTTTCACTTGAGCTTTGTTTATTGAAGCTCACTTTGTTGCAACATGAAACGATGTGAATGAAATGAGAATATAACTCGAATATTACAAATATTGCTTAAAATCTTGACTTTTTCACCTTTAATAATGCTATATTACATATTTTTGTTTTCTCATAAGAATTAAATTCAAAATAATATTCAATTCACTAAAAAATTGTAGAGGTGATTTTTACCATAAATGTTCATAATGAGCATGGGGGATTCGGATTGGAAGAAGAAAATAAGATGAATAAACAAAAATATGAGAGAGAATATTCAGAATGAAGATTGATATTTGTTCCCCACACGTCTTTAATATTGTTCTTCATTTCTTAAGTCAATACTATAATCTTTCCAATGTGTTGTATGAGCTTTATCATGTCTGAATATATTTTTTGGGTGGTGAGATTGCCCTTGTGGTGCCCCGTTCAAACGATCCTAAACTTTTATCCTTCGTCTTTATACGGAAACAATAGCTTTCTGTCAAATTTTCGATTTTGATAATGATACAATTGAAATGATTGTATGTATGTGAAAAGCATGTAAGAAGTATTTATTTTGCTACATTAGTTATTAAAAACTAGCTAAAATACGAGCTGAGGACGAGAAGAAGAGATAAATAATATTCCTACGGAATAGTGTTAATACGAATGAATTCAAAAATGAATAATTTAACCATATATAGAGAGGAAATAGCCGAATGAAATATGTCCTAATATTCGAAATAAAATTATGTATATATACGTCCCACTGGTGGAGGTGCCGAGTTCTCACTTCGGTAATTTCTTACGTATATACTATACTCATTCCTCTTTTCATGTAAATTTTAGAATGAAAACGTCTCATGTACGAAATGAAAAGACGTAGAATAGGATTTATATTCTTCATATTAGTGGAGGTGCCGAGTTTTCAGGTTCGTAATTCGTTGAACTCAATCTATTTATTTCAATTTGTCAGGTGAATATACAGATGAAATATTTCGATAAGAGTATTTGAGTGAAAATCATTTAGGTATTCGAACAAGTATCTGGCGTGTCGAACAATTGATTCGTGAGAACAAATGATTCGTTTTATAATATTATTATTATATGCTCATTTTATAAGTAGGGCAACCGTCAGTAAATACGAAAGATTGTACAACAAGATTGGTTCTAAAATATTACACAATTAAATGGACTGAATTAAAACCAGTTGTTAAAATACTGTTTGTTAAATAACATTTAATACTTATAACGTGGACAACATTACAACTAAGTATCATTACAACTACATCATTAAAACAACTTGATATTATTTTTATAGTCAATAGTATATTTTTAATTGGTTTTGATGTCTAGATTCTGGAATGTTTTCATTGAAATTAAATTTACACAAATCGATAAAATATTTATTGAATATCGTTTATGAATTCTGATAGAGATGAAAATATTGAAAAACAGAGAAATATATACCGGGTATTCATAAATATGTGTGGAAATGAATGAGTTTATTTAAAAATATTATTCACAAATATAATTGGAAAATGTAATATCCTACCAGATGGAAAGTCGAACAATCCAATCCGATATATTTCAAGCTCATGAATACTGTGTAATCAAATAGAATCATAAATTAAACAATTCTATTAAGGTAGAAGTATATTGAAAATAATGGTTCTTTGAACGAGCTTGCAATCAGTTCTCTTGAAAAATCTCATAACAATTCACTTTCAAAGTCTTACCATTTCTGTACTGAGCCTTGCTATGAAACTATTGTTGAATATTGTTGACAATCATTCACGCATCAGCCCGATGCCCGAATACTCAGCGTGCTGAAACATGGAACATTAACATAATGAAAACAAAACCCTGTTGTCAACACGATGCGATCGATCATTAAAGTGGGCCAACTTGGAGTAAAAAGTTCTAATTAAATTTTGATAAACAAGAACAAGTTGGAAAAAAGTTCAACAGTTGAAGTGTAGGCTATAATTGATACTTAATCACAATCTTTGTTTTCAGTTTTTGCTGATTCAATTCTGTAAATAAAGTGCAGAGTGCAATACATTATTTCACAATATATTAAATGTGTTCAATTTATTCTCAGATAATATACAATATTTAAAATTATTCTGTATACGTTTTATTATTCATCTCAACACGCTATAAAGTAATTTCTTCAAAGGTCAAAAAAAGCACTCTTTTGAATAGGCCTACATAATTTCATTTGAATCTTTTCCCATAAAAAGAAGATGTGTAAGTGCCGAGTATCCCATTAATCACAATGAAAACATGCTTTATATATCCGTTATATTTCATTCCACTGGTAAAACATATTTATAACCGTGTTTGTGTGACAATCATTTAGGCATTAGAGCGGGTATTTTGCGTGTTGCATATAAGCTGTGACGGGTGTATGGGTCTTGTATCTGTATGCCACCCCCTCACACTCCCCCCACCACCCTCCCTTTTCCGCCCTAATACCCCTTTATGGCATCTCGCCCACCGCCATTCCGCTGTTTTAGATCCACTTTTTATCATATCATTTGTAATATTCAGAAGTGCTATCCTAAACTCACTCGTAAGGTTCGGTTGCACGCTTGCCAATGTATTGATCGAGCAATTGAATTAGGTTCAGTGTCCTTAGCGTGAAATGGTGACGTTGGCAAACGTGTGGGGTTTTGGATAACAATGGAAATAGTCAGTGATAGCATGTTTTTATTTTTGTTATGCAGGAATTTTGAAAATTGATTTTAAAATGGTCTAGTGTGTGACACGATTCTGTTTTCTTTGCACATTTTATTTTTGGGTCATACATTTTGATATTAAAATTGAGAAAATGTAGTCGATAGTTCACTTGCTAGTATCATAGGATGATGTTATTGGATGACATGTATTGGTTGCAACATGTAATATATGCACTTTGAAATTTACCTGAAATACAGGATTTTTTCTTCTCATATATGTAGGCCTATATAGAATACCGATACATATAATATATATTTAAATATATATATATATATATATATATATATATATATATATATATATATATATATATATATATATATTGAAAACATTAAAAACTTGAGTATATATATATATATGTATATATATATATATATATATATATATATATATATATATATATATATATATATATATATATCCAATCAGGATAAAACATGTTTTAGGGATTGGACGTGTTATAATGAAAACTCTGGAGACAGATTAAAATATGAAATACTTCTAACATAATGATATAATATGTTTATATATATATATATATATATATATATACATATATATATATATATATATATATATATATATATATATATATATATATATTTCCACGTGGAAAATCTCATTCAAACTTGAGTTCATTCATTTCTTATCGTAATGATCGCAATAAATTTAGAATCTCACCATGCAGTGATTCAATGTGTAAGATCTATTCTTCATGATGAAGACTGTTATATTGCAATGTACGTACGTGTTCATTGACGTATACACTACAGTAACCCATGCGAGTACGACCTGCTGTGGAACTTGGCACATAATCCGCTTGTCACGTGTAAGAATTCCAGTTTCTTTCTTCTTTTGAAGAATGTGTATCTTTAACAGTGGAGTAGAATATTATATTGATTGGTATGATGTATGTTATTAGAAGAAAATGTGAGGAATTTAGTTTTTGATTTTGATATTTGTTTAGTTAATAGTCTTCAATATATGTTTTTCATTTTAATAAATTCAAGTAGAGAATTGAAGTCCTTTGGGTAGTATATAATAAATTATTTTGTATATCATAGCATGTATGAATGAGGTAACTCACGAAATTTAGTTAGCTGGATTGTTTTTTAATATTCTCTCCATTTTTTGAAGATTTTTGCTGGACTCTATTATTTGCATTGATTTCGTAATAATTTCATACGAACACATTCGAATAGTGTATTCTATTCGAACTTGATTTAATTTTTTTCATTACACACTTAAACACAGACATAACATAGACATTGACACTTGATCCAAAAGCATTGTTAGCCAATTAAGGCTATGAATGAAATCAGGATCGTTTGGACGGGGCTCCACAAAGACGATCTTATCACTCCAATTCAATTATTTAAAATAAAACTTAATAAATTCTGATACCAAGACTGCGCAGTCTGTGACCCTCTTCTTCACCGCAGATAAAAGTCTTCAAGTTCCCAATTTTCTTGAATTTTCCGAACTATACATTCCGTTTGCCGTCTCTACTGAACACTATAAACTAGAAAAGTCATCGCGATTGTCCGCACGAGTTGCGAAATAATTTTATATACGAGAATGTCCATTCTGTAATCATCTTTAACATTGAAAAACTTATTTTTCACCGAAGTCAAGTATTTTCAAGTTGAACTAGTTGCTCAAAGTTGGTCATCATTGTTCAGAACACATATTTAAAGTTTGTTCGGTAACATACGTACGGTGGAAACAAATGACATTCATAACAATTGCATTTCGAAAAAATTCGAATACCCAATGGACTTCTAAAGTTGAATTATTCCTGACCCAAATCGTGTCAACCATAACTTGGATGATATGTTATTTAAATTCAACAATCAAAATATAAATTAAAATAACAATTGATATCCATATTCATCATCAATTTATCCCTAATAGAAGTTTTCAAGTTTAGGTAATACTGCGGCTAGGACCGCAATGATAAATCATATCCCGTAGCTAATTTAAAGCTGCCCTAATTTTTCTACGAAACAATATTATAAATACAGAAAGAATGTACATTTTGACGCCTCTACAAAGTAACTCTTCAATGACCTATTGAGATGCGTTTTTTTCTGTGACTTCACGTTGTTTTAACCAACTCAATAATCGTGATAAAATTATCGCTAACTCTATCACGAAATTTCAAATTATACATCTCAAGTCTAGATCAATTCTTTCCAATCATCATACTTCTCACGTAGGTATATATTCTAACAAGTTAACACATTCGGATTTTCCAGGACGATAATAATATATCACACCTTTTTAAAATCATATCTGGTGCAAGGTGAAATACCGTACACTTCTGAAAGCATATAGTACGAGTATAACTTATCACAGCCTTCCATGCCAGTACCATGCAAGAATTCCCATCGTTTCCCGCTTCGTTCAGATCGTAAAGAATGCTCAGCTATGTGCATTTTACTCGGGGGTGTAGTATTGGCATATCGGAACTTGGAAGCCGATTCTTCGTTTCCGCTAAGAGCTTATAAATGCCTGAGGAGACTGGAGTGAACAATGAAGTACATTTTTGTTACAGATTTAATTTTAGATTTTCGATTTTTTGACACAAATATACTTTGCGAAATCTATCTGTGTCAATAATGTGAACTTAATACTTGGAGTTTGTTTGTTACAAATCTCTTGGGATACGATTCATCATAGTCAATTCCAAAAGTAATGAAAAACATGAAATTGTTGAGAACATTTTGATTAATCTGAAAGTGTGTTCGAATCATGACGCTTCCAGGTCATCTTGAAGAAGATAATAATTCAAAGCAATATTTACGAAGTGGTTGCTAAGTTACAATATTTGATAGAGTATCAATTCAAAATCTACAATGCGAATTGAAGAAGTCCTCATATATGGTCCATTTGATTGAATCAGATATGTTTTATTATATAGAAGGGTCAGAAAATGAAAGTAATCAATTGTTGTCATTATTATCTAATGAACAAGTTAATTACATTAATATATTTATTATCAAGACTGCCATCACAATCAGTGGCTGCCATAAGCGATACAGAATAATGAAGCAATTGAAAGAATAATAGAAAGAACGGTGATAAATCAAGAAAAATGTAACCGAAAATGAAAATGTAACTAATATGCATATGAAATAACACATTCAACCTAAAACTATAAGAAAGTAAAATGAGAAATGTGTTGATTTATTATCTTATTGAAACTGGATTTTGTAAACTTTTCAATTTATGATAAGAATACATCTACAAATAGAGCATAATCAAGCTTTGTAAGTTAATTTGAGATACAAGATTGGGAAATTCTAAAAAACAATATTGAAACGCGCTACCTTTTGAACAGCTGTCTTCTGAAAATCAACAATGTTCGCCACGGCCTACTTGATGGAATGCTTCCGATCCACCCAATTGGATCCAACAGGCCCGGTAATCTAATTCCCAAGTAGTTTCGTGCTAGACCTAACACATTTAGATCCTATAGAGAAAGTTCTTCCGATTTTTTTAGCTAACTAAATCCAATCAGCGATGCTTCACATTTTCTCTCTGTATGTGTATTTCATGTAAAACTTCAATTGGAGGAGACGCACTCTATACTGATTACTGAGATGTATAGCCGCCGTAGAGGCTGATGAGACGATTGGTTAGAGGATTGTATTGGAAAGCTGGGGAGGGAAGGGGAAGGGAGTGGGGAGGAAAGAAGGGATCTGTCAGCCATATAAGTCACATTTTGAACAAGGATAAATCGATGTATCCAAAGAACATGTCATACTATTTCGTATTCCGTACCATTACGATTGCATTGTGCAAGGCTTTTTGTTATGGAATATGGAAGGCTCCATATTATCCCCCTTCATATTTCACACAACTATTTGTATTTTACCTAGATTTATTACAATGTATGTAATCTTAAGAGGACGAACGTGCCTGATAAATGGTTGAATGATTATTTTTCACCCAAATCGATGGCAGTGTGTTTGACTCCGACAGTTGTTTCATTGCTTCGAAATTCTAGTTCAGACCATTGCGGGTTCAAGTCCCGCTGTTGGAATGAACTTTCTTCTACCTTTAACCAAATATACTAGCAAGTTAGTTGGTAGTATATTTGCTTTAACCACATAACCGTTTCATTATCATCCACTCTTTAGTACTCCCATATGACTTGGCTTTTGTTGGGGTCGTTAATCATCATTAAGAAGTAGAAGCTTGAAAATGAAATATAAAAATGTATGAACTATACGATTTTGGAAAATAGTTATCCATAAGTTATTGTTTGTCGATAGTGACTGAAGATCATCCAAATCGATTTGACGATTTTAGTCGACAATTTAACAAATTGCGTTGGCTTAAAAAAATAGTCAACTATAACTTGACGACCGGGTAACAATCATTCAATAATTAGGTTGTGGAGCAAAAAATGATCCTCCTAAGATTTTCATGCCTATCTTCTCTTTCCTCGATATTTGTGTCTCCTTTCTCATAAATTAACACAACACTTAAACAAATGTGATCAAATAATATTTATATTCGAACTTGATATTTATGTTCATACATATTTTGTTTAAAATTATTGAAGGTATTTTATATTCAAATTGTGTTACAAATATTAACCTCCTGCGGTCTCCTTAACAAAAACCTTACTCAAATACTTTCAAGATTCAAATCCCGCAAGTCTTCATGAAACCTATTCCAGTCACCAAGGATTTCGTATAATTTTCCTTTCTTCCCATCGCGTTCCACTATCTAATGCTGCTATAACGTAAAGGGAATCTCTCTCCACATCCTTATATGCCTCCCCTATCTGATAAGGATGTGTCTGCCTTCTTCCTTTATGGATAAGGGGGAATAGGCTATTTAACTGGAGCCTTACGTTAATGATCATAAGGTTTAAATGTTCATTAATTTGTGTCGTCCGTTATCACACCACTAGAATAATCTGTGAGACTAAAATGCGTGAGTTTAATATTATCAGGAAATAATTGTGGACGTTTTAGGGTTGGATTTTAAACGTCCTGATGTGAAATTTACTATTGTCAAATAACTGTTTTGAAAGCTAATAGCGGTGTGAATACCTTTTGACACCAAATGTTAAATGATGTGATTTTGTTTTATAAATTATTTTTTCTAAACTGACTCAACGGATGGAAGGAGGGAAAATGACACAAATGCCATGCAATAGTCATACCAACTCAATACATGGAAATTATTAACCATTATCAATCGGTCAATTTCAACGGGAGTCGTAAATCAAGGGTGAAAATTAATTGTTTCTCTGCCAGTTCACTCAAGTTAAGTGTCAAATATACACGTGATATTTGACAAAAAAAATATTTCCACACGTTTTACAGAACTCATTACGAATTGAACATTTATGACGATTTCTTTTTAACTATAGGGAATAATGTTGAGAAAAGTACCAATATTTTGATAATAGTTTCGTGTTCTCATGACGAACATAATTTGTTGATAGACTTTAGTTTGAATTCAATGGAAACTCAATTCATATAAGTTTGATTTCACTCGAGATCCTACCAATCGAAAACCGCTCCAACCATCTAGTCCTACAACCTCTTTGGTTCACCTCCAACACCCCACTCTCTTACTTCTCTGATTTCCCGCTATAGCGCTGCATGCACCGGAAACCGGAAGTATGCTTCACACGCACAAATAATAGACGCGTACGAGAGAAGAACATTTTAATAGGGTTAACGCGTGAATGTTTCTCTTCTATATCGCTTTCTCCTATACGTGATTACGCGCGTGTACGTGTACGCGCTTTTTATGTCGAGTTGAATTTAATTCGTGAAAAAAGGTTTAAAATAAGAACTTCTGTAGAACACACGAATGCCGTTTGGCATGACGGAGAAATCAAGGGTATTATCTAGATCTGTTTTTTTTATTTCTTTGACATGAGAAGAGTTTGAAACTAGAATCTGAGGTACCACTGCAGAAACTAAAGTCAGCGTTGGGCTTGGGTTCGAGTCTCGCATAAGACATGGGTTTTTAAACGTCCTTTCACTTATCATCACTTCATAGTTTCATTATCTTCATTCTTTCTTCAATATTATATTCATGAACACTATGTTGCAGATTGTAGATTTTCACACTTTTGGTGGAGGTGCCGAGTTTTTTGGGAAGAGGCATTTCACTTTGCTAAAATATACATATTGAATTCTACTAGATCTTATCCATGAAGTTATCGCTTCAATTTATTCTGATATCACAACATTTTATTATTTTCCATTTGAATAAATAAATGAGATTTTTATAAGTTGTTATAGTGTGTGACAACAAAAGAACTAGATGTTTTGATAAAGAAACTTATGTACTTCGTCTGTTAAAGTCGAGTACATGCACACCAAACATGACAAAAATAAAATACAAAAACGAGAATATTAACCTACAAACGTGCCATAAATATCATGCAAATAAACATGACGAATAAACATGCATAGTTATTTTATGTCCTCTTAAATTAGCCAACCCATACGCTAATAAATAAACATGCTGAATAAACATGCATATTTATTTTATCTCCTCTTTAATAACTCAATCCATGTCCTCCATTAACCGTTGCCCGTTTCGATTAGGTACGTAAAACGTACGAATTTCTGTTGAGAGCTCGACAAAATTTTATTTTTTTCTCAATTAAGGTTAACAATGAAATCGTTTGAACGAGGCACCGCAATAATAAAATTACCACCAAAAGTAACAATTAATTATTGTATAACCTATCCAACAAACCCTGAATTGTAAATTTCAAATAGTTCATAATAATTAAAATGTTCCAATAAATAAAATGACTGACGTGTACCGACTATCATATGCATAGATTATATTTTATGATATTATACTATTGCTTGCATAACGATCGACCCAATAACGATCTATGATATTTGAGGTTACAAATGGGCAATAAAACAATGAACTGATGTTCAGTGTATCTTTAAAAAAACCCATGCCTTCTGCGGGACTCGAACCCACGCCTGACGTGACGCTATTGCTATACGATTGATCAACTGTACATATTTATGGATAACGACTCTTTCGAATTCCAGAGTATTTCTTAAGTATGTATATATGAACTATTCGTCGATATTTGGTATTCCACACCAATCACAAAGAAAAGTGTAAAAACAAATGTTAATGTTATTGGATAATACTTCACAGCTGTGACTGAAATTTAGTTATAAAACCTATAGCATTTAACCACTAAATTCATTTTAATACACTGTTATTCATAAAACATTCATTTTGACATATATAAAATAAATTCGAATTATTCGTCAAATCAATGTTTTTCCATCCCAATTTCTTCTCGATGTTCTTCCAAACTAGTTTCAACATTTTATCACGTCACGATTTATATGTTATTGTAAACCAACGAAGAGCCAAGTAATATTCAAGTTGAAATAACTTGTTTCGAAGCTATGATAACTTATTTCACTATCTCCTCTCCTCTCACAAGTGTGGATCCAGTACAGTGTTTATGTATTCATGGCTATGTGTCCCGTTTCCATGGTAAATTCTCGGTGACTCAGTCGGCCGGAAAACTCGAGCCACGGTTTCCGAAAATGTCACCACTAAATACCATATTATGTATTTTGTAACAGTGGCGTTACGTTATTGAAAATGAAACTCGTTTTCTTTGTCGTTGTTCCGTTTTGAAAAGATATTCAAGTTTTTCTTGTTCAATTTTACATTCCATATTCATATAATTTTTTATGAATTGCGAATTATACATAACGATAATATACGTGTATGTTCATATGATCTTATTAGAAACTCATACATTTTGAGATTGAATGAATTGCTAATGAACCTTGACGTACAAGCTGAATTGAGTCCTTGTTTCATAGTAGGCCTATATAATATCATATATCTTGACTAAAATGTGGATTTTTTTCATTTAAATATTTTTTAACAAAACTAGTATGTCTATGAACATGTAATATGTTATTACATGTTAATTTGCATGTTCATGTTATTCATATCTTGTTACATGTTATTATTCATTGTAGATCAATAGAACCAGAGCTTTATGTATTATATCTAATATGAAAAGGATGTAGAATACATAGACCTATCGCGCTAGGTAGAGCATCTTTTTTCACTCTTAAACCTAAAAAAAGTTTGATCGAAACCTACATTCTTGAAGTTGAGTATAAATGTATTTAAAAAGTTATCATCATTATTATCAACTCTCGTTAAATTTGATGTCATAAAATCATTAATTCAGATGTCATTTTCTTCGTTTTCGTTAAAAGATTGAGATCTTCAATTTAAAATGATATCTTCTGGCAGTAAACTTTTCTCAGTCACGCAAATGACTTTTTAATAATATTGTACATGTTTATGAACATTTCGTTTTAAACCAGAAACCACACAAAGTAATCGTTTTGTTGAAAGTGTTTGTATTACATTTCATACTAAGATTAAGGGTGGATCGACACTGCCGGTTGTTTTGATTATTCTATAGGAAAGACTGTCGATCGGGACATCGAACTTTACAGAGTGACGCAATCTTGTATTGCTCATTAGTTCGACGAAGTTGAGCGAGTTAGAAAGTGAGATTATGTGAAGGAAAAAACTGTTTGCGAGAAGAATTCATTATTTTGTGGAAGACATCAAGCGAGTTGGTCGATTTGGTGAAATATAAATACTTCGGTGATAATATTCAGCACAGTCAAATTCCATATTTCAAGTTCGTAGTTTAGTACAAATATATTTTTTGAATAAATACAATTGGAATGTACTGCATCTGTTTAATATATGTACTAAATAATTATGTCAAAGGTGGTTGAATAATTCAGTTTCCACAGCTATTCCTATCATGTGAAAAATGAATGACACAAATCAAATAATTCACAAGGATAGATTTTTTAGGTACCGTAATAAGTTGATATGTGCTTAGTTGGTATAAACAATTTCCTCTGTTCATCTAGAATATACGACGGAAAATCATTATTCCATTTTGGACGAGGCCCTACCGTGTTATACTAACACAAAATAAATTTAAGTAATATCATTCGACAAACTGTGAATATAATAAACATAATAAGCTCCCAATATAAGCATTTCCGATGCGGATCTATTAACTAATTTCAATGTCTTCATCAAATTTACATCCTCCTCAATCTCTCGCCACTGAACGAGCATTACGAGGGCTCATCACGATGCACGGCGAGGGGGTGGTTGTGGGAGGTGAGGGGGGATGTTGATAAGTCTATCATACGTGTTCTTGTTACGGGTATTTGGGTAAACAATGTGTCATTTATGGAGACTTGACACTAGATCGGATTCCGTCTTCCGGTATACGATGATACATCCGGTAAAGTGAAATTGTTTTCATGAAGTTTCAATTTCAAACTTTTGGACCCTCCCCCCTCCCACCCCCATCACCAAACTGTACGTGCCGGAGAATGTATGACCAAGCTTATCATACACTCGGTTATGTAGTTCTATATTACTCTGTAGACTGGTGCAATATTTTGTAATAAATTAACTGTCAGTGAAGTTTGTGTTGTGACATACCGGTGTAACAGAGATCACAATTGTTATCAGTTTTGATCTCAACAAATTATTATGTGATATATTCATTTGCTGATAATCTGACTTCTATATAAGGTTATTTCCATTACAAATACATAACCATTTCTCGAATTCATATACTATATCATATACTCTTGGTTGAATATTTATATGTAAGCAATCGGTGTTATCATGTTGATCATTTCTATAATGTCATAAGATCGTTATTGTGGTGCCCCGTTAAAACGATCTCACCTTCCACCATTAAACGATAATCGAGGAACAATGATTTTGTGTTATTTTGCAATGTAATTTTGTTTTCATCAATTTCGAAACTTGATACAAAATCATTTGTCCCAAATTGTCTTCTCCAATCAGAGCTCCAACACTATTTTATTTGCCAACAAACCATTGAGTGGATACATATCCATACAGGATCGAGTGGCAGAGCTCTGGTTCAACAGGCCACATATCTTGGTGGAGTTATGTATTGTGATGACTGGTAATCCAGCTAGGAGCGCTGTGATAACCAAGAAATTTCCGTCTGCTGCAAGTGAATGCTGCTAGGAGTGTAACTTGGCGATCATAGGCACTGTCATGTGTCATTGCCTATCTAGAGACTACTGTATCTATGACCAAACGCCACTTTTCTTCAACTGATATGGCAACGTGATCAACATAATTATCTTTACTCCAAGATTAGTAAATTTAATTTTACCAAGCTTGTCATCGTCTTATAGTCATCTTTACAGGCATTATCTCCAGAAAATTAAGAATTTCCAATCTTACATGTCTCTTGAGAAATAAACGAAATTAATTTCTGTGTTTTTGATTTTTCAGGCTTTCCTCGTCGAGAATGGGCGTGCCGCGTCTTACTTCTCGCCCTAGTCTGTTAAACTATCACGAGATGGCGTAGGCGTGCTTGTGCGCAGTGCACGTGTGCGCATCCCGTGTGGACGAGTCACGTGGGACTGGAGTCGAGCTTGACGCCGTTCTGGCGCAGCTTAGCGGAGGACGGCAAACCAACCCGAAATCCGTTACAGGTAAATTATGAGAATTGTGTACACTCTCTCACACTATTAGACACTAAGTAACAACAATATTACGCTCATGAATCCCAATATGGCCGACGAGAGGTTACAAATACTAAGGTACAACAACTGTTGAGATATGCGCGAGCTAATTTTGTAACTTTCCACAAGTTCCACTGCTTACCCCTGACAGCGTACCTGCAACTTTTTCTGTCGAATATCTGTATCCACGAAAATTGTCTACCAACTTGACAAATCAATATGCCACAATTTTATCTGTGTATAACTGTTCTGCTTGCAGGATACTCTTTATTTGAGGATAATATTAAGGATTGGAAGCATAATTTTACTTTTGATTCGATATTTTTACTTCTGTTAGTTGGTACCCACTTCAGGTTTCGTGTAGGCAATATTACTGTCTACAAGGTCCTATCAAATTAGACAGTAAATCATTCAATAAAACAATCTATGTAATCTCTAACAATCAAAATATGTATTAGCTTTGCTGAGTTTTGAGGTATACATTTTACACATTCATCTTATTTAGCTCATTCTGCTTCAATTTACACATCAGTTCAGACGAGGATTTTTATTAGTTACATAGCCTTCTTTATTAGATAAGACAGTCTCCTATCAGAACTGGATGAAGGCTGTGATCACTGACCAGGCTTAGCATTATTCATCACACCAAACTACAAGAAAATAAAACGTCGTATGAACTCACAAAATAGCTGACAAACGATATTGCGCATACTATAAATTCATTAAACTTGAGTTTTATTTTCATACAGTATTATTACAAATTTGATATAAATACTATTCAATTGACATTGATCCATTTTCTAGAACGAATTCATGCAGAAATAGCCCTTGAGTAATCTGCTTAGCACCCATCTTGTTTTGATATTCCACCGCCTTCTCTAAAGCATTCACGTGAACACGGCTTACTACGTGCCTAGCCTAGCTGAACATGCAAAGTCAATTAAAACCATGTTTTCCATAGCTGAACGGGCTACGTATGTACATGAATCATGGGGGCCGAGAGTAATGAGTTACCAATAACGTCAATATCTAGGGTTGTTGGGAGCGAAAACAATACGAGTACGTTTAGAATTGTTAAGTTCACATTAACGACTATTTTCAAGTTATTTTCGTTTGTCGAGTAATTACTTAACATGTGGAGAATGTTGAACAGAGGGAAATTTGTGTAGGTGTGCGCTTGCGTGGAACTGGTATAGGCCAATCAGATTATTACAAATGACGTCATCACCAAATTTTTGATATTCTCAATAAGATCGTGATACGAAGCAATTTACGTCTAAAGACAGGTGTGGCTTATCAATAGGCTATTAGATCTGTATCATTTGTGGTAATTTAGCGATTCCCTGATTGGATATGTCGAATTTATCACTTTTTAAACAACCTTCTTGATTGGTTGCTATGCTATTGTGACATGGAAGGGGCGGGAAAACAGACGTGGTTAATTGAGAGTAAACACTTCACTGAAGCCACTGTTTTTGTGTATGTAACAAGATACTGAAACTCAAAACCTGGCTCCTCCACTAAAAACGAATATTTGATAATAATAGTTCCTTTCTCTGATGATTTTTAATGACAAAAAGTAGAATATCTTCATCTTGAGACGTGAAATATGATATATAAATGATGTACTGGTAACTATTCCAGGAATCGTTTGTACAACCAATACTTATTCCATATACATTTGGATGTCAGTTCTATAGTGGCACATATTATTTCCTTGATCAGACGTAGGCCCAACTATTGTAATGAATAAGATAATAAACATAAAAATAGTTACAATTAGAACTATAGTTCTCTATTGTAGGCCTATTATTTCATTGAATAGTCATTGATTGCATAGCGACAGCAACATCATTTAGTTTATTTAGGGGTGTTATATCCGGAACAATGCTAGTATGCTGTATGCGGAACTGGAGCACAAGCTTGTCTTACATTTAGTTTCTAGCGCAGTGTTAGCCGACTGAACTATAGAAGAGCATTTTTAAATCGTTTCAATAATAATAAGATGTTCAATCGTATTGCTCTTATTCTACAGAATTGAAAAAAAATATATTCAGAGTGTATCTAAGGAATTTAATCACCAATGTATACCGTCATTTTCGGAAACCGCGTGGTTCTAGCAAAACGGTCATTACCCTTTACGTTCTTTTGTTAGTCATAAGGGTAATGGAACGTGCCCAAGTGTCGTTTTATATACTTGTAACCACAAGAGATGAAGGTTACGATTGACGGGATTCCCTATCTTACACCTAGTGCACGGAGGGTTCGTGCCTTCATCTTTCGTGAAAATAAGTTGGCCCCGTTACAAATACTATTAAACATAGAAGAGAATATTCCTGTTATGACAGTCAATTTCATCGCATCGTTAAGTTAGTAACACTTGTATTTACACATAATATTTTTACTGTATCTAATGTTAATAATAATAATGTTACAATCAATTAAATTGATTCGAGTGGTAAGATCGCCCTTGTGGTGCCCCATCCGAAAGAACCCACCTAGTAATTATAATGCTCAATAGGGGACAATGAATTTGTATCAAGTTTTGGATGTTGATAGAAAAAGGAATCATTCACAATGTTTTTATATAAACATGGCACTTCCACCAAAATTAATGTGTCATTTTTTTAGTGGAACGGTTACAAAAATGTCTTATCTAGTGTTCATAATACTGACTGCCATTTGAATAGAATAATTATCTCTCAAAAAACTTGGCACTTTGATGGACAATTAATTTGTGTCAAAGTTTTCTATTATTTTTCAATTATAAAATACATTAAATTGATCAAACATTCAACGACGCTTCTTATTTCATACTCTAGGCCTATATAAAATGTTTTTCGATGTTTCTTATAAAATTCAACCCTTAAAATGTTTAATCTGAACGAAAGAGTTAAATATCGCAAAGCCGTGCGCTCTTAACTTTATCCATAAACTAAGATGTGTGGTAACGTTTTAACAGATCAACACTCCTAATGTCTAAAAGCTGTCCTAGCTGTCCTAAACAGCTAAACTACAGCCAAAACGGTCGATCGAGTCCTTCAACTCAAAAACGAAATATATAACTCGTTCTCTATCTTTGTCTCTCTTGGAATGACGTCATTTGTATTCACTCACTGTCTTCTATGATATTGTGTTTTCATGGCTGTTTTGTTGTTGTAGTTTTGTGTGGAAAAGTTTTTCAATCATCTACCCCAGCTCATCTTCTACCGTTGCATAAACATTGTAGACTCCTTTATACGATTATTGTTAACGTTCGCAGTCGATAGCCATTACCCTCTTGCGATCGTGTCTGCCAACTTTGAGAACAAAATGTTTTTAAGATGGAATTAATAGGTTTCAGGAAGTTTCTGGAAGGAGGAAAAAGATTCGGAGAGGGTGGGTGTTCGAGGCGTACCGATACTCAGTTGTTTTTGTAGTATCACGATGTTGTGATATCAACATACTTGATCATAATATGAAGAAAGTGTACAAACTCGTGTTTTCCAAGTGAATTATTACCGGGGTCAGAATCTGAGTCCATGGTCCCATTTTCCTGAAGCGCAACTATCGATTTTATATCGAACTATATAAAACACCATTGCTATACAATGTTATACATGGCTCAGTAGAATTATTAGGTTGGAGGTGGCATTTGTTTTTCCGACTATTTGGTTAGAAAATACTGGAATGAATTGACTGAAATAATGTCTTTGACGATACAATTGATACAATTTCTCCCAATCCTAAAAATGGAATAATAACAAGCAACCGAACACTTGTCAACAATATCAACACATGAACTACTAGTATTTCCATATAATTATTCTGTTCTCAGTATCCCAAGTCATTCGGGTCAGCGATTTGTAAAACCGTATACCGTTACTGGGTCATCGTTGTTTTGTAATGAAAAACAAATATTTACCTATTCTAATTACCTTCATCGGACACCATCATAGAACAGTACACGTTTCATGTTGGTTTAGAGTTGAAGCTTTAATAAATACAAAACATGAACATGTTTGCATGCTCTTCCTGAGTACATAGTTTATCCAGTATTATTGTACGAGGTATACCGCGAAGGTACTTATGGAGTTTTAGTTGACCCTAATATAACATAATTATCATACTTATTACTTGAATTACAATAGGTAAATGAAGTTCTTAGTTAGTTATTTCATGAGTGAAGTTTACCATACCTCTTGGCAGTTTATCGTATGCTAATGTCTTGAGTGACTATAACAATGAACAATTTAATTGACGAAGAAGGTAACGAAATTGTATTTGTAAATTGTAATTCTGGACCATGTAATGTCATAATAGTAACGATAACTCTCTTTATGTACCTTTTAATAATCAAAAGCTAGCTCTGGTTGTACCAAGTAATGACTAGTTAAGTGGACCAAAGAATTAACTTGCTATTCACTCTTGATTAGGCTTACGTATTTTCGCACCTCGTTTAGTGGATAAATAATTAATATAGGTCTATAAATATCAGTTGGTACAACTGAATCTTGTAACAAGTTATTTATTTATCTTTAATTTATTTTTATTCACATTTTTTAATTCATACGTCAAAAGAATGATCAAAGTATTTTCTCCTCACAAATGAATGTTAAATAGAAGAAGAACAGACTGTTTTACAAAAAAAGACATCGAAAATCGAAAAGAAGAAAAAAAATCTCAAAGAGAAGATTGAAGTTTCTTTCCTCAACACATTTGTTGAATTTCTCTTCATCCCTAAACTTGTTAGTGTACTATTTGTCACCATTTGTTAATTTATAATTGTGTAAAATTACATCTTTTTATTTCTTTGGAGTGGCACGAATGCTCTTGTGGTACCCCGTCTGAACAATCCAAACTTCCTAACTCGAGAGTCCACTATAGTCGAAACTAACTATAGTCGAAACAGGCAAAACTAAAAATCCGATTGTCAGAGAACGGAGCGTCGGAGCGCAATAATTCGAGCACCGGCGTGTAGAGAATCGATGAGCAATTCTTTTTCATATTTTTCGGTTGCGGGTTGCCGCGGGAAGGCGGTCCGGGGACCGAGACAAGTTAGGCGCGATTAACATGGGGACACCCTATGCTTTAGGCCTAGCGATCAAAATGCGATTGCTCGAGAACCCATCATGCGATCTGGCTGATGTTTCGATTTTCTGAAAGCTACTGATTGCCCCGTCATTTTGATGCCACTCTAAGCATCGAGAAAGATTAAGAAAAAAAAAAAAATCATAATTTTTTGCCATTCTAATGCATCGTCATTAGTGTAATGTATGTGATGTCGCTTGGATACGAGTACATGTCGATGGAAGGGACGGTCGCAAAAGATTTACGAAAAAAAAAAAATCGTTTTCGAAATGGGCAAAAAAGTCGACCCAGGTATTGCAAAACCAGCCCCGACCTATAAATGTACAATTATCGATCGGCGACTGCCGGAGAACCCGCGATGCGATCGGGCTGATTTTTCGATTTTATGAAAGCTTCCGATTGCCCCAATCATTTTGACACCACTCACGGCTTCCGCAAAAAATCAATTGAATCAATTCAATTGAATCAATTGAATGGACCTTCATTTCAATACCACACACGGCTTCGAAAAAAAAATTCCCGAAGAAAATCGTAAATTTTCCTATACCCCTCTGCGCGAGGGGGTGTTCAAGATTTTTTGCTCGGAGAACCAGACATTGGATCGAGCTGAAATAGAGTTTTTTCGCAATCAATTGAATGGACCTTCATTTTGATACTACACACGGCTTCTGCAAAAAAGTTAGTCTTTTTTTGTTTTTCTGTTTTTTTCCACGTACTAGTACCCGTGTGTCAACAATAAATCGACCATCTTCGATCGGCGATTGCTGAAGAACCCACGATGAGATCGGGCTGATTGTTCGATTTTCGGAAAGCTAGCGATCGCCCGATCAATTAAATGGACATTTATTTTGATACCACACACGGCTTCGACAAAAATTTTCCAGTGAAAATCATGAATTTTCCGAGGAATTTTCAAGATTTTTTTCCCAAGAACCAGACATTGGATCAGGATGTAATTAACATTTTTCGCAATCGATTGAATGTACCTTCATTTTGATACCACACATGACTTCGACAAAAATTTTCCGAAGAAATTCGTAAATTTTCCTATACCCCTCTGCGCAAGGGGGTGTTCAAGAATTTTTTCTCGGAGAACCAGACATTGGATCGAGACAAAATAAAAATGTTCTGCAATAAATTGAATGTACCTTCATTTTGATACCACAAACGACTCTGTGAAAAATTTTCCGAAGGAAATCGTAAATTTTCCGACACCCGATCTGCAGGGGGTTGTTCAAAACATGTTTGCCGGAGAACCATACATTGGATCGGGCCAAAGTTGAAATTCTTCGCAATAGATTGAATGTACCTTCATTTTGATACCACAAACGAATTTGTGAAAAATTTTCCGAAGGAAATCGTAAATTTTCTGACACCCGATCTGCAGGGGGTTGTTCAAAACATGTTTGCCGGAGAACCATACATTGGATCGGGTTGAAATTAAGATTTTTCGCAATCAATTGAATGTATCTCCACATTGATACCATACACGGCTCTGTGAAAAATTTTACAGAGAAAATCGTAAATTTCCCGACACCCAATCTGCAGGGGGTTGTTCAAAACATGTTTGCCGGAGAACCATACATTGGATCTGGCCAAAATTATAAGTTTTTGCAATCGATTGAATGTTCCTTAATTTTGATACCTTACACGATTCTGTGAGAGATTTTCCAAAGAAAATCGTAAGTTTTCCCACACCCCTCTGCGGGAGGGGGTTTTCAAGATTTTATTTTCGGAAAACCAGACATTGGATCGTGACGAAATAAAAATTTTCCGCTATCAATTGAATGGACCTTTATTTCGGTGTCAAACACGGCTCTATAAAAAATTTTCCGAAGAAAATCGTAAGTTTTCCGACACCCCTCTACGGGAGGGGGTTTTCAAGATTTTTTTTCTGGAAAACCAGACATTGGATCGGAACAAAATAAGATTTTTCTGCAATAAATTGAATGAAACTCCATGTCGATATGACACACGACTCTGTGAAAAATTTTCCAAAGAAAATCGTAATTTTTCCGACACCCGATCTGCAGGGGGTTGTTCAAAACATGTTTGCCGGAAACCAGACATTGTATCGGGTTGAAATTAACATTTTTCGATATCAATTGAATCTACCTCCATATTGATACCACATACGGCTTCGTGAAAAAAATTTCAGAGAAAATCGTAAATTTTCCGACACCAAATCTGCAGGGGATTGTTCAAAACATGTTTGCCGCAGAATCATACATTGGATCGAGCCAAAGTTAGAATTTTTCGCATTCAATTGAATGTACCTTCATTTTGATACCACACACGACTCTATGAGAAATTTTTCAGAGAAAATAGTACATTTTCCGACCCCCGATCTACAGGGGGTTGTTCAAAACATGTTGTAGAGATATGTTTTACACTATATCTACTGTGAAATAATAGTGATTATACAGCTCACCCACACCGCCAAGATTCCGTGGGAATCGCTTCTGGCGGAAAATAAGTTTTTTTTTTAACTTTCGAACAGTATGAGATATCGATATTATAATAAAAAGAAAACACATATATGTCAAAAACCTTCGAGATGATATCAACTACTCATATCACCCCACATAATTATCAGGCGAATACGGTTTGATAAAATGAGTTCTTCTAGCATTATACGCGTGACAATTGAGTGATAAGGTGAATAGTTGTTAATTACCTATACCATCCTGAAGGTATTGGAATTATCTGTATATCCTCTTCATTAGAATTTCGATATCTCCTACCGTTCAAAAGTCACCAAAACACTGATATTCCTCCAAATCAACTCGAATGAACTAATAGAATTTACTCCGTTAGAAACTCTGCTCATTGGATGAGCGAAGTGAAGTGATTACTCTCTGAATCGTATACGGTATTTACCAAGTGTATTTATTTTATTTTCCACTGAGAAGTGTCGTCTAGATCAGTCGTTAGCGCGCTGAACCGTGACTCAGGAGACCGGAGTTTGATTCCCGTTACTGTCGACCATCCTGACAGAATATTCTCGTAATCTACTTCGGTCGTTAAAGCTAATACGGAAATGGTTTGGTACTTATTAAAATCAGACCATTATGCCGTTTCGTTCCCATTATCCAAATTGCAAAATACCTGATACAAATAACAATTCTTTTCATTTTCCCACCTCTTATCTATCATTCACCATTGCCAATATATCCCATTTATCATTAGAGTAACGTTGTTGAAACAAATATAAATGCATACACTGAAGTCAGTCAGCTCAATTCGTGATGATATAAGTTCGAATAAAACTCGGTTTTTATGAATTCAATAGTTACTGTCTTTTATGACCGTAGACATGCTAACAATTGACAGTTCGCGCTTATTGTAGAACGTGAATAAATTCCATGTTTGATGCACTCTACACCAATCCCTCAGCTACCTCCGCAATTATTGGTATTTACCAGCCGTTACTCGCTACTGCGTTGAGATTCTCTATCTTGATCGACAACTCAGTCGATAACGATGTGTATCGACAACGTATCTCAGACGTCGACAAGTAGCGATTATGCAATACTACACGATCTCGATCGTTCTCGATTTGCGTCGAGAGCCAGAGTTGGGATTATTCAAGTACTTTATATGACCCATCAATGTCGTCATATATGACATGAGGTCTTGGCCAATAGGAAGATGAGATTTTGACGTTTGTGGTATAAGTTTTTATGGATTCAGGCGCCTACAACCTACATTTGCCTACATAGTGAGCACAGTAATCATGTAATAAACATGACCCAATGTTTTCTTTCCCTATCATTTGAGTGAAAACCTCCGATAGCCGGTACAAATCTTGAAAGAGACCCGTTTACGGAGTATCTTGAAGGATTGAAGGATGCAAGTGATCGTGAATATTCCACCTGAATAGCTAAATTAAAAAATAAAGGTCTCTAAAAAAATCGAGTACCAGTATCGTAGCTCAATCAAATCCACCATTTTATGTGTTTTCGGCATCGACAAATATATAACGAATGGGTGTTGTCGATCGAGATCGATGTCGCTCGTAATCGATTACTCTTTGGATACGGGATCGCTCTTAACGATACGGATCCGTAACTAGCTGATTTGCCGATGAAAATTGTCGATCTCAATCGACATCAAGATAGAGAATCCCAACGCTGGAGAGCTAGCGATTATGGAATATTGTAGTGGTCTGGATCAATTAATGGCATTGCTACCAACTACAAGATGATACAACTGTAATTTCCATGTTACCAAGTTTGCTCAGGAACGGTATCACCAACGTGGGAGTAGCTCTAACTGGCAGTGTAAAGTTGTTATCACCATGATAACCCAAGCTATTTGTTTTCAATTTGTTTTTGGTATTACGAAATCCAGTTGGCATTTTTCTGAGGGTTGGTGGAAACAAATAACATGGGTAACCATGGTGATACCAACTTTAAACTGCAAGTTAGAGCTACTCCCGCTTTGGTAATACCGTGCCTAAGAAGAAGAGGAAAAAAAACGTGTTCCAATTGGTTTTAAACTTGTACATGAATGTATGAATGTATCCAGAACCTTCAGCGATCTCAGAACAATCTGATACTTGACAGTTCGAAGGTTCGACTATATTCCGTGAAACGAGCTGTACTTTCAACGGTGGAGTTCAAAACCACCAACAAATGCCTGGTGGACATTTTCCTCAACCGGTGAAAGTAAGCACTGCCGAGTGGATTTGAATCGAGGCTTGAATTCCTCGGTGATTGTCGTGAAACCACTGTGGAACTGAGGTGATTCCGCCACGGAATTGATTCGAGACTGTAGGCACCCTGAATTAAACGACCCCAACATAATATGCAGGCTCCTCGATCGATACTACATTATATATATATACATATATATATATATATATATATATATATATATATATATATATATATATATATATATATATATATATATATATATATATATATATATATATATATATATATATATTGTATCGATACAAAGCCAGAGAAAATAATTGGATGATAGACAGACAGCGAAGACATCGCTCGAATCGGGTCCTTTTCAGATTGTTTTTCATTTTGTATGCGCTGCTTAAGTTGTAAGACATAACCCATCAATGTGAAAACATTTCATAGGCATTAATGATTTCTAACAGAGAACTTGTTGTGTTTGTTAACAATCCGTTAGCTGGATTTTGAGAAATTGATCAAAACTGATCAAAACTGTTCAAGAATGACGATAAGAAGATCATTGGAGAAAATAGGAAAATACGATCATCCAAAGAAATTTATCTTCTTAGATGATGTGATGACAATGATGACGAGGATGCCTTCCGTAGCCTAGTCAACCAAGGCATCGCTTTAGAAACTGGTATCACCGTTGCTTGGAGTGGGGTTTGAGTTCCACTTAAGGCTAGAGTTTTTTTTCTAAACTTCAATTTCACGTTTCATTATCTCATACAATTTCATTATTACTTGCTCATCGTTAAAGAAACAATACTCATAATCAACAATGACGGCCATATTCGACTAGTTTCATACAAATCGGGCCAGGGATTTGGAAACCAAGGTGTATTCATTTCAATAAGTATCACTCTCATCTCACAAACGTATATACTGCTTTTTCCTAGATAACTATATAAATATAGAAACGACTGTGTATGAAACGTATTAATTATTACTAGTTATGCTTTTGTGCGTACACTGAACTCTGACCAGATCTCAATATTTCACCAGTCTGGTAGTTCTGTATAAGACAAACTTACTTACGAACGTATATCCCGGCGTATTCTTCAGAACAGACAATCAAACGTTTCCAGCCTTCATCTTAACGATCGTTATATGTTATTCTCTTAACGCGCTGTGGAGAGTATAGAAAGGAAAGGGGACGGTGGGGTTGGCGCGGGGTGAAGGGAGGGGGGTAAGAGCGATGAGAAAAGGGTGGTAACCGAGGAAAAAGGGAGAAATCGGGAAAACGGTTGGTCGGATCCAGCGGTCGGGTTTTCTCGTCGTATATAGACTTGGACGAAATAGGCTTTAGTAATTCCCCTGCGACATGTAAGGGTATACTACCCGAGCTACGTGCGGCGTGTTTGAAACTGGATGTATAGACGGTTGGGGAAACATGCATGTGGTCAGTGAAGTGTATATTGTATACTAAGTGTAGCTATTCACACTGATATTCATTGTACTCTATCATATGGAATTAATCTTACCAACCGTTAGATTATGTTAGTTTTTACGTATATCAATTTTTTTGTGTAAGGTGGTTAGGTTGGGTTAGCTGAATATGGCTATATTGAGCTGATTCAATTCAATCTTCTTCTGCTTGCAACAACAACAACAACAACAACAGGGCCCGTATGGTTTATATACCCAGGTGTGACCATGTCGTTAAAATAGCTTGAGTCTTGCATTGCCTAATTTACAAACTAACAATTCGTCAAACCGGACCTTAGATTCGTAAAACTGACTCTTTAAAAAAAAATCTTGTGGCCTTCTTGGTGATGAGTGACTTCAGTCAAAACCAGCGTATTGCAATGTAAAACATTCTATCGATTAAGTAAGTAGAAGCCTATCTCTGTGGAAATGAAACTGATACACCAATGTTGATACACCAAGTTGATGAATTCCAAGCCCACGTTATCAAGTTCTACAGTGTATTCATTATTCATTAGATTTAAATATAAGAGAGAAGTTTATTAATGTTGAAAAAAGAATGAAAAAATGTTCTTGACTTTTTAATAATCATATTAGGGGGGAAGGGGAGGAAAATATAGCTTGCTGTCGTAGTTTAAAGATGCTTCTCCGTTTTAATATTCGTTAGTTGAAGTTGTTTTTGTTTGTGTTGAACGCAGCAAGTCAATAATTGAAGAAAAAATATTTCAGAGAGAGATTTCTTTCTTACGGAAGTTTACATAATAATGTCTTCATGATATGTATGGTATAACAAGAGAATATAATTGGATGAGCGAAGTGAAGACTCAATTTGACAGTACTTGAGGAAGAAAAATCTTTTCCTTCTTTTGGTTTTCTGATCGCGCTCCACAGGTCAAACGAAAAAGAATTTGGATGAAAGTTGGTGTACATATATATCATGATCTGGATTGATACTGCATAGTTTTGAGGTGCAATCGGTCTACTCCTGAGAAAACTAATAGCGACATTTTGAAAACCTCCATAAGAATAACCTAGGTATACAAAATATTATTTACACCAAATATATTAAAATTCCACAGTTCTGAGTATAAAAATTAGTATGTGTATTCAACTTGAACTTTAGACCTACTAGGAGATTCGCGTGTTATATTACGAGCGAGATTTTCATGAAATGTACTGGAAAATAGTAGCAGTGATTTCAGATCATATGATTCCGTGGCTACCTGATTCGCCTTTTGACAATTCCAATCATTTTGCGAAAAAAATGGTTCAACCTTTCGACCTATTGCAATAGAAGTAATTGGTTGATGTAATTTATATCACTAAAACGGCACGGCGTATCACCATGTATTCGTGTGAGAATTATAATTTATACAGAGTTATATTTTCTCCACATTTACCCCTACGGGTTATTCTTAAGGAAGTTTTTAAAATCTCAGAATTCTTCTTCTGTGGTTTGACCGATTGAAACTTGAAATTATACAAAATCGAGTTAGATGACGTAGGTGTACGCCAAGTAGCATTAATTTTTTGTTCGGTTTGACTTGTGAAGCGCGAACTAAAAAAAAATCTAGAGAAAAATTGAGTCTTCTCTTCACTCAATTAATGACGAATGGTCTCAAAAGATGATTAACAGTTTGCACCAATTAAATTTTGAATTGATTCACATTATAAATAGGTGATCGAATCAGGTACAGGCAATGAATTAATAGATTACATATTAAGATGTATCAACAATTTCCCCAGTACATTCTATCTGAAATCTCTCTCATCTTACAACGCATATCTTGCGTTTCCATAAATTCAGAAAAAGCAACATAAAACATGCTGAAAAATGAAAAATATCTTATTTTCTTTAGTACATCCTATACGTAACTCATCACAAAGCTTTCGTGAAACTATATTGCTTCCTTCAAGTATCGTATGTTATTGTTCGCTGACCATTCAGCCACAACGTTGTATATACATTCAAAGACGTGAACCGAAAGAGAGCGAAGCAGAGAGAGTAAGAAATAGTCAGATAGAGATGTAGATAGTAGAGTGTGAGAGAGAAGAATAGAGAGGAGAGAGAACAGCAATGAGATAGAGAGAAGGGTTCGAGAGAGAAACATATTTATATTGTTTACATGATGTAAATAACCAAAATTCTCCGGATTAAAGAGCTCTGGATGTCCGTTGGCAAATACATATTTTGACCATCTTACACATAACCATGCAGACATCCTCATCCCCCAGTGGTATTTTGAATAAATAGATAATCAAATTTCACTCGACATTTAATATATTGCTACTTCTTTGTCTCTTCTTCAGACCGATACTCACAACGTTTCTTTTCGTAAACACTTTTTTGGTTTGGGTATGTTCGAGACGATGATTACTGCTTGTTATTCAAGCTCAACAAAATCTAGATAATTTGGGGATTTCATCTAAAATATTCACTCTTTTTCTACGTTTCTCGATCACTTTCTATAAAAATATTCATAAGATGAAAATACCTCACATTCTAAAGAAAAAACTATAAAAGACAGCAACTAAATGCATTATTAATCGTTATTGGTGGAGGTGCCAGGTTTGAAGCTTGAATTTGGTGTCCTCTCTGACTAGCTCTGCGCGGATGTTTTGAAATAGAATCATTCGATGAAGTTTTGAGGTCTGTTCACTACCTTGGTCATATTTTACTTATTTGAAGACTTCATTGGTAATGATATTTACATTGAAATGTTTGAACTCGATTTGAGTAGTTGATTTAATTCAAGTTTTCGAACATTTTTCACAAATCATTTGATGTTGGCTGAAAGTTTTGAACTAGGTATATGTAAAATAAAGAATCAGTCTTGAGATGATTATTGTATCACAATTCAATTGATTGAGTTATAGTTGGAAATGTATTGATAATAATGAATAATGTATTCAATATATGCCTCCTATGTTCAGGATGAATAATATAAATTTTGACTGTTATTCTTTTTTTGGAAGATAAATCAATGTCACTTTATTTTATACAATTTTCCCTGACTCGAATTCAGGGTGGAGGGGGAAAGTGCATCTCTCTGCACTCCTAGCCGACACATATATTTCAAATCAAATAAGGTTGTTGAAAGATTTTTATACTTCTAAAATGTACTTGATGAATAAATGAATAACAAACTAATAATAAATTACTCGCATTCATACACATATTTTGCCAATATGAAGCTACAAAAGCTTATTAAGTTTTGTTTAAGTAGTTTCAACCAATTGCATGAATATTTGACGCTACTATTGTTGAATTTATGACTTTCCCTCGTCTATGGGAAACTAAACTATAAAGTTTGAATGGGATACTTTTTTTATCTCCCATCAAATATTGAATCTCCAAAAATTAATCATTTCATAATCACCAGAGTTTAATTGTTTCACACAATGAACTCTAAATTTTGCTATATTATTCTTAGAGTCACTCTCAACTTATACAATCATGGGAACTACCAACTTTTCAAACTAAAATATGAAGTTTTGAAAGTTTATTATCTATTACTTCTATTCCATGCACATAATAATGATATTCCAGCATAAAATAGAAAGTGTAAGGAGTGAATTTACATATTAGTAGGCCTATAATAATAATGTTTTTACAGTTATCTAGACATGAGTGTTCACGTCTTGTTCAATAATGTATGTCTATCTCTATTTCTATCCTTATCTTTCTTCCTATCTATGTATCTCTTTATCTCTCTCTCTTCGGTGTATGCACAGTCATTCATTATATAGTACAGAGATATCTGATCAACCTTAATCAACTTACTCACTTAAGTAACCTTACCTTACCTTACTAACCTTACTCAACTATGCACATAATATTGATTACCTTTCTGCCTCACATTACATGTTAATAATTATCACTTTTTTTATCGAATAAAGCTCCAAATACAGTCATTAAGAAACACGCGTACCCCACTCCATATTTTAATTAGCAGATATATATGGGTGTGACCATTAGAGAAGAAGGTCGAGATATCAAACCTATATACACCCCATATGGAGGTCCGTGAACCTAGCCCCTCCGATGTCAGCACAAATTCTGAAACTTTGCCCAGAGTTTGTGCTAGGCTTCTAGATTTTATGCCGAGACTTTCAGAATTTGTGCTGAATAATTTTCCGAGAAAATCGATTGTCAAATGGCCCTTTCACAAACATTTTGTTACTTTGTTTACATTTTGTTAACATTTTGTTTTTGTTAATCATTTTAGTATTGAAGAGATTGATCATTAAGAAATAATTTCTTTGAACCTTGGTGATCAGTTCCACTAATTGACCTGTAACAAATACAATCATCAATTATATCACATTCTACCTTTGAAACGAGTCAAGGTCGATTAAGCCACTCGATCTTTTATTTGCTGAGTCGCAATCAACTTGCTTCATTCGTCATCATTTCATTTCTAATGAAGTACGACTCAAAAGTTGAATGAAGTGCCGTAATTATCAAGAAACAAAACTTCTATTTTATTATTAAACTACTTGGCACTATATTCGTTCTCTGTCTGAACTGACAACCACTTAGTAAATGATAATTAACTTCTTATTCTTATTGCATGTTACTTGTTTTTGTAATTGCGTGAATGTTGAACAGATGAACACTCGCAAGTTTTCATTTTCTTCAAGTCTATAGTAGGCCGTGGATGATGACGCACGTCGATCGATATGAGCGACTGTTATGGCAGACATCTTTGTCTCGAATAGTAGTACTTCTGCTCCTCGAGAATTTCGCATCATTTTCTTACGAACAAAGATAGGCAGTGTATGTGTGTGTGTGTGTATTGTAAGAGGGAGAGGAAGAGAGACAAACACACAGAAAGAAAGATAGAGGGTTAGAGAAGAGAGAAAAAGATCGGCAGAGAGAAAGAGAAAATAAACTAAAAGAGAAATGTTATGGAGAAACAAGAAAACGCGTAAAGTAAACGTAAATCGAACTGTCGCAACTCCGCCATTTTTTATTCATATTTGTTTTATTCATTATTCTCCTCATATTTTTTTATTGCCATTTTCTTTCATTATTATTTCACTCCGAATTTGCAATTTCCACAGCCTATAAAATCCTGTCTGGGGTTTATACCATTGGTTCATTCACAAATAATGAAAAAATAAACCCGCTAATCTTACAATAATAAAGTCTTAGAAAACTGCTAGCTAAAGTGAATATTAACTTTTGTAATGGTGGTATTAAATAACTCGGCATGAGTTTGAATATGCTAATAAAAAATTCAATTATATTCTATCGTTACAAGGTTGGTATTACCATAATAATAAAGTGGTTCAATGACTTATACATGTATAGGTCTATATATATAGCAAATATCATTCGTTTGGTGTATTGTTTGGTTGACTTTTGATGTTTAATAGACGTAAAAACGTTTTAACGGCCGATTTTCATGAAATAATGATTTTATGACATGATATCTAAAAGAGAATAACGAAGTAATCACACTCACATTTAGCATGAGAGAAACATGAGGTTTTCCGTTACTAGGTCCGGTTTTACAAACTGACAGTTAGTGGATTAAGCCATGGTTAACGGATTATCTAGTTACCACTCACGTTATTTCCGTACCTGAACTAATAACTAGAAAAACTCTCTGTGTTTCCCTAGCGTTGAAGCATTAGCTTAAAAATTAGCGCCAACACTATTTCAAATGTTGTCAGAATAGAATATGCGGCTACTTTCACCAATCCTATCACTCACATTACATTCATCTCTCACTTGGAAAATTATTACTATAATTAAATTGAATCAATATTTGATACCTAACTAACTAAAAGTTAGTAAAACTGGAGCTAATATCATTGTGTGTATTATTATTTTTTCACCAAATAGATTTGCGTCTGGGCCCCCATCAAGTATATCTGGAGAAAGCTATAAGTTATGTATAAAACGCTGGCTCTCTTTCAATTGGAATATTACGTTTCAATAATGTATACCTAGTATAATGTTTAATATCCGAATCTACTGCAAATATTATATCTATAAGTGTTGTATACTCCAACTTATCAAATGTAGATTGTCATATCACAATACATATAAATATGAATAATGAAACGAAACTCGATATTCGCTTCTTATTCAATTCAAAGAACAGCAATTTATTAGGCTTCTCATTGATAATCTTTCAATGCATTCGTGAAATGAAAAAGTTGTTGGTTCCGATCGAACGTCTCTCAAACATTGAACACTAACGCACGGATACGTCGATCCATCAACATACGTGGTATGACGTATTTCTTTTTTGATCTCGTTGAGTACTAATCTATCAGAAGAAAATGTTCGCGGTGGATGGTTGAAATAGATGGATCGCAATGGTTTTCACGTATTTCAGTCAATGATACGAAATGTCCGTCATAATGAATCGGTATCAAGTTCTAACGCGCTTGTTTCATGTGATTCGGGAGGTGAGGGTATATCGAACCTCGGTAAGATACATGCCACCGTCCATCTTACGTCATTTTTTAAAAAATAAAATCGAAACTAGATACAAAATCATTGTTCCCCAATTAAGGCTATGGATGGAAGATTAGATCGTTCGAAGGGGCACCACGAGGGCGATTTTACCACCCCAAAGAATAATTAAAATATGATAACTTATTTAACAAACAAATCAAATCTTAAATAAGGTAGTAATTTCAGGGTTAGAAAACAATTCAAACATTCACAGTGGGGAGAAAAAATCTTGAATCTTCATGTCATTCATTCTTACGTCTTACATGTTTTTCTTGTGTTTTCACCTCCACCAAAAATATTTGATTAGTGGACAAACGTTAACTTGTACTGAAGACGAAATAAACACTTCCAAGACATTTCATTATCATGACTGAATGTGAATAAATCGTTGGCAAAACGTGACAAAGTGAGCAACATATGAATACAAATGCAGATTAAAACATCTCAATAAACACTTGAAACTCGAATTTACTTTCTGACTGGAATAATGTTTCATAACTTCAATATCAAGATTCATCTCAGTTAAAAAAAAACTCGAATCTGACTTATAAGTGTTGACTTCCCAAACTATTGATCTGTTATTTAGAAGAATGAAGTTTTATACTTTCGAAACGTGAAATAATGGAATTCGTAACATATATGAGTATATATCAAAACATAATCATATTCTTTGTTTGCTCAGAAAACTTCAATACAAAAATACAATATTACACAATATTATATTATGGATATTTCATATTTGCTCAACTTTTTTTTCCCCCCAGAAATAAAAGAACTTATTTCATTTTTCTATAATAAAACTTCATAAAAACTTTTTACTATTGCAATTTATGGAAGTAATAGCAGATAGTGCTCGAATTTCGGAAACCCTTACATTGTTCACGGATGCTTTATATTGTTTCAACCTGAAACACGGCACCATGGAAAGCTCGCACACACACATACACATATAGTCAACAAGTTACAAGGATCCGAGAAGCGGTGTAAAGTTTTCCCATTGCGTATCCTAGGTATATAATTAGTGAGCAATGGCGGGTAGGGGAGAGGCAACAGCAACCATTCAGAGAAGTTGAAATTGTTCGAGGAAAGTTTTCACCGGGTAGACGATGTTTTTATTATTGCTCCTTTCGGAGGATGAAGCGCTAACAAGGAATTGTTTGTACAGACACGGGATAACATTCTAAGAGAAATAATGAGTCTTGATATATGGATTATACTCGGGTATATTGAGGAGAAGGGTTGTTTATCTTCATTTGAAATAATATACTGAGGATGTTATTGTAGTTGCACATGTTATGTTTGTGATAACTCGATATAAAAATACTAGGAGTGAACCAGTGCTGTTGGTGTGTAAGTATTTTCCCAACAAACGGAAAATAAAGTGGGAAACGTTCCTTATACTCAATGATGAAAATTGATTGAACCTTAAACAAACTTAACCAACGTTCACAGCCAACAAAAGAGATGAAAACAACTATAAATAATTCAATAGCTTCACGTAGTTACCACAAACTAGTTGCAGTACCCTTTTTGATCAATTTTAATTAATTTACATTGGGTTTAGCGACGCACTGTAATGATAACTAAGATCTATTGGCATTAGATGAAAGATCAATGAATCGATGAGATGATTTTTTTTTTGATAATGGGAAGGATACGGTCGTGGCCTATATTGTAGGAAGTTTACATACATTTATATATAGGGTATACATTGGAAATCATGGAAAATCTTAAAAAGATGGATGGTTTCGGGGATCGAACCCACATCTGATGAACCCACATCTGATGAACCCACACTTCTCAGTCAAATGGAGCAAGCGCGCGCTACATCTGTGCTATCAGTGCCGGTAAATATAGTCTCATAATGAATCTATTCACCCAAAAATCTCGTAAGCAGGTCGGTTAAAATTGGCGTTTTTTCATGTCTATAATTATTCAACTCTACTCAATCTACATGTAGTAGGTCCATAATGTTTTTTGTCATGGCATCGGAATTTGATACAAAACCATTGTTTCAACTAAGGCTATGGATGACAGATGAGTTCGTTTGAACGGGATCATCAAATTATCCTTTGATAGTGGTGGAAAAAATGTATCAATATATTTTAGAAACGTTAAACTTTCAAATTCCAATCACTTGAAATTAGTTTGAGAAACAAATGAATCCTCAATCAATTCATCAGATAATAATCAAGTTCATCCATTAACGTGACAATATAACGTTTCCTTTCTCAAGTTATGCTTAACGACGCCATCAACGACTAGGTTATATAGGGATACGATGGGCGATTGATGATGAAACTATGTTGAAAGGACTTTTGAAGAACTCATGTATGAAGTGGTTATCGAACCCACGCCTGTCTGGCTTCGGATTTCAAAGCAGTGTCTCAACTGTCTTGAGTCAACAAGAAGGCGCGTTGCTTTTCTCCATTTGTGATTAATCTCTTATTGTTCGTGATTTTAGATGAAGTCACCAGCGACTTATCATATTTTTGCATTGAAGATAATTATCATCATCCTGCACAGTCAATTAATTTAGCTATATTTTCACGCGAGAGTATCTATTTTCTTTCGAATATTATTTATATATCGAGATTGAACTTTAAATATTGATACATATATTCATTATCACAAAATATATTATTAAAAACATTGTGCATCATCAATTTGCTGTTTCAAATCACCATTGACTAATCACATTTTTGCATTGACGATCGTAAGGATCATCCTACACTGAATTATTTCAATTATTTTTTTCTCAAATGGAGGTATTTTCCTTTGAATATTATTTCTATTTCGATATTCCATTTTTCCATTGAATTAATTGAATACAACATATCTTTCGTCATCAATTTCCTGTTACTCGACTGATTTATTAGATGACTTCCGACGCGATATTATTTTATCACGATTATTACAATCTTCTTCAAGCTATAAGCTCACAAGAACCAATACAATTCTTCATAAAATATATAGCCTTCAGAGTCGTAATTGATTTTAAATATTCATTCCTAGTATCAAGCTACTCGACTATTAATAATAGATAATTCATGAGATGAATATCATGAAAGAGATGTATTTCAATAACACAGCTTTTTAATGTTGATTGGCTGGTGACTAAAGGGCAGCTTCGAGTTTGAAGAATATCAAGGTATAAGAGAGTTAATTGACTTAGGACATATTACCAATAATAAAAATGTGTTAATTAAGCTAATTAATCAATTGCAGTACAAAAATAACATTGGTAACCAAGGGTAATAACAAGCTAATCCACTAATTATCGCTTAATCAACAAATTTATTATTCGTAATACCGGGCCTTAATCGCCAAGAGTGAAGATTTTGAAGGTAAAAGATCAATGATAATAAATGACTTGGTATCACCAAATTTACTATAGTTGACTATTTACAGTTTGTTAAAAGTAAATATTCCTTCGGGGAGGTAAGATAACCCTCGTGGTACCCAGCTCAAACGATCCTACCTTGTATTGGTAGTAGTAACTTTAATTGGGTAACAATGACTTTGTGTCCAGCTTTCGATATTAATAAAAAAGGATTGGAATCTCTCGAAATTCCCCAAAAATATATGAGAAATTCCATGGATACGACCAGTAACCAATCGAAATAACGGATATTTCACTTTTCCAATACACCCCCCTGTGTATACCCCATCTATCCCAGCATCCTAACGAGTTATTGAAAAACTAGCCCTGGAGCTGTCACAAAACAAAGTGATGACAAGCTATCTTGTTGCCTTCTTCCCCTTCATCCCATTTCTATCCGAGATCATCCCGTTTTTAATGAACCAAAACACGATGTGGCGTCTCTATTTTTCACCCCATTCTCTCGTCTCATATCGATTGATCATTCCATATCAACACCATACAGGATCGAGTCTACCGCTCGGTTATGTTAACGAATACCACCGGACCCACGGTCGTTTACTTCTTCTTCGAATGGCGTGGAGTGATAAATCTGTGGTGTGGTGTTTGGGAGTAGTGTCACCACCACCTGTGTGTATCGCCATCCCTCCCCACCCCCACCCCCCACCCCCCACCCCCCACCACCCCTACACCATATCCCCACACGCACAACGGTGTGCGTCCAAGACATTTATTTAATAATACTGCAATAGGAGGCGAGTTGGGCATCGGATGTTAAGGGATGTAGGGGTGGAAAAGGTGTTGGTTCGAAATATATTTTCAAGACACGTGGCATTGGATGTTTTCCTTTTTTATTTTTTCCGGTTCTATGGTAGATTTAAACAAGAGTGAAAAGGAGTGTTATGTTTTCTCTTTGTACGATTCTTGGAACTGACTTGAGATAAGTATCCCACTCGTATCTCTCTCAATAGCTTTGATATAATATATAATATATATAATTCCAGGAATAGTCAAAGGATGATGGTATATACACATGATTTATTCCATTATGCGTAAAGAAAAATCGCGTGGGCCTATATTATGCAATATTTTTGAATATGATGGTTTTTTCAAGTTTTGATAGAAATGCCATTTTTTAAACATAAACCCAGTTCATGTCATAACTTCAGTTCCGAGTATTTGAATCAGATTTGATACAAAAACCTGAGTACATAATAGATCTATAAAAATTAGTAATGAAAATAGTACACTTTCAAGGAGTTTCCGCTAGCTAAATATATTACCACCTCGTTATTATTCCAGGACAATACATATTTCTATCTTCTGCATCATGCACAGATATAAGTGTGGTTATCAACATGTCTGGAAATCGTACCGTCAACGAAATGGGTGTCATCCAATCAGAACTTTCTCTTCAACATTTCAAAACTCAACTGTATTCAATGCGATCTTTAGACAGAGTCTCACGAAAAGTGATATTGTACCAATCCAGTCTAACTTTGAACTGTAGACCTATTCACGAAGTATTGAATACGAAAAGGAAACTCAATACTGCATTAAGTCAAGAAAAGATCATCATTCAAATAACGGGTAATTGGAAAAGTTTCAAGTGTGACAAATTGTTCGTGCTGGAAATTGTTACATATTGTCTTGGATAGATATATTTATGAACAATGTTCAGAAGTATATTATTTATTATTTATAATTATCTGCTTGTCATAGTTATGATATGATTATGATGTGATATGTTCAAGTCATGGTTATCACATTATAACCATGACTTGAACAGTTATTGGTTAAGATTGGCAGATAAATGATAGAAAATCTGTCTCAAATCTCGAACTGTGTGAAATGATAAGAAGAACAATTATTAGAATTATTGTACGATCCATAGACATAACACAACCCCTGTAAACGTTTCAATTATGAATAACCAAACAATCTTTACATAAATGTTTTCTGTTTGTCTCATCAATGCACCACTAGTGGTACAGACGTCAACTAATATATATATCTATGTACATACACTGTCCAAGAATAAGTCTTTAGATCTACTCACACATTAGCAGTATCATCCAAGTCGATAAAATAGCATATCGCAATGGTAGAACTACTTTATCGACACCGCTATCATCTTTAACACTCTGTATTCGTCCCAAGATGAGAACTTTTCAGAAAAACGTTTAATCGCACTATTAAACGTATAACCGTAACACTTCCCGGATCCCGCAGGATAACGTATCCCTCTCTTCTCTCTCTCTCTCTCTCTCTCCTGTCCTGACCCTCTTCCCTCTTTATGTGGTTCCGCATCAGAACTTACAATCTTTACGAGTCACGATGATTCCCCCTGTTCTGATTGGTTTGACCTGGAATTTATGATGTCAGAAAAGAACGAAGACAGAATGTTAAATTAAAATAAAATTCGGGCAAAAAAAATTTATAAAATTGATGAAGAAATCTCGTCTATTACTATAGATTTGTCTGATTGTATTTTATTATTTTCCTGATAATGATGATATAACAGTAATGAGTTTTTATTTTGTTTCAATCGACCCAGTTCTGATGAAAGAACGACACGAAATGATCTTAGTAATCAAGGATTCTAATTTACGAAATATTGATTTGAAAAAAAAATCAATTCTCAAATGAATTCAACTGCATCCCAAGATTTTAATTTTATTAAAATGATTTTCGCGCGTTTCGGATTCCTGCTCAACTGATTCTAAAGTTTGATCTTTTTACTTTTCTATGAATTCTAAAATATAAACACGAAATCAATATTTCGTATGAGTGAACAATACGGTTGTTTATTAATTCTCAATCAAATTTATAACATAGAGTTGATATTTCGAGAATAGAAAATTCGAGATTTATGACGGATTTACCAGTTATATGACCATGACAAGCAGATGATAGTTATATTCAAAATATTCTCTTGAAAAAGTTGTCAATCCACAGTTGTTGTACACACAAAGAAAATAACAAGAATAATAAAATATGTAATGCTCATGTATTATTGTCACAATGATATTTATCAAGAAGATTATACATTGTTTATTCGGTTTCGAAATCATTTTTCCATATATGTGTGTATATGGTATACATATTTACAATATAAATTTGATATACAAAGTGTATTTAAAACATTTATATACATTTCTAAATTGAAATTCTTCATACATACGTAATATATGCATCTTTGTCCTAAATAACAATAAAGAAGCTGCTATAAAAACACTGATCTAATATAAAATCCATGTTTTTCCATATTTTATATTACAAACACCAAAGCAATTTTCTTTTCTTTTGTTATGAAATTGGATTAAAAATATTCTCCTTTCATAAAACACATTATTATGTGTGTCTCTTATAAAAGTCGATCAAATCCTGTCGCCGTAGAGATATATGTAAGTGACGTAATTTCCGGTGAGAGGATTTTTTCCTTGTATGACGTCATTTTCGGTAACCATTTTGTCGTGATGTCGACCTTTGCCGGCGCCGCGGGCTCATCGCGTTAGAGAAATCCTGCTCCTGGTTTTCTTGTTGGCGTCCGGGAATAAGGTGTTTTGTGTCGTATCCTTTACAACTGACAACTATCTAGTAGCAGTGGTGGAATGGAAAACCTTGACACAATGGGATATAATTTTCGGTAAATGGTTTCAATTTTCTTTCATTCCACATATAATCTCCAATACCTAATATGAATGAAAATAATAAAAAAAAGGTCCGCTTAAAAGTCCGCTTAAGAACATAAATTCTTAAAAGACCACGGAAGTCGATTTAGCAGAATATAAGTTTTTGTGGTGATAACTTTTGAACGGTGAAAGATCTCGAAATTATGAAAACAAAGAAACAGAGATATTTTCAATACCTTCAAGACGGTGCAAGTAATAACTATTTATCTCATATCGCATAAGGCGTGTACCGATAGAAAATTTGTAATTCGAACCGTATACGCCTGGTAATCAAGTGATTCGAGATGAGTAGTTATCACTAAATCTTTCTTGAAAGTATTAAAAATATTTGTGTTACCTTGTTTTCAAAATTTAGATATCTCATACCGTTCAAAAGCTATCTTCAAAACACTGATATTGCGCTGAATCGACTCCCATGGACTCTTAAGGGCTCCTCCCAGAGCTATTTAGTTCGATTATCTGTGATATTATCTTGGAGCAAGTCGGTAATGCAGTTGTACCTTTCTATTTTCTTTTGTACTTTCTCCAGTTGTGCTTCTGTTTTGACTCTGGCATAGCTATAAGTATATTTATGACAATGGCAATGTCAATACGTTCAATTTAGTGGGGCTCTTGATTAAAGAAATTTGCCATCTTCAATTATATATGCCATTGGCATATGCCGTACTGACCTGCGAGTGGAGGTTTGAAAATCACAAATATATACATTTTCCCAAGACAAACTATAGCGACTTAACCGAAAAACAGGTCATCATTTTGCTCAAAAGTGAGTGGATCAATTTTCACACAAAAACTAGACATCTAGAGGCTCTCTCTTGAACCTACCCTGACCTATTACGCTAAATGAGTTGACACGAAAAACATGATTTGTTTAGTATGTGTAATTACGACCACGCTCCATCTCGACTCGCACTGAAACTTCACAACAAAAATTGATTGAATATGAATTTTATCAACTGAAACTAGCAAATAATTAGATTTTCACATCATTACGTGAAACTTAATCTTGTGCTTCGACGTTTCGAGGAAATGGGTTTACCTTACGCCACTGTTCCATCGTCAGGTTTTATTTTTGTACCATGGAGAAAAATAGCTCTGGTTTTTATCATTAACTTCCTGTAACAAACACAATAGCAATATAAAAAGCATTTCCTTGGCTTATCTCGCGAATTACGTTGAAGTTTTTTTTTACTAGTTCACTAGCTCCAATTCACGAGTGTTCGTGGTTCTCCACAAATGAAACCTAATAAATTATCATTGTACCTGTAATTGTGTAGTTATTCAATCCTTCTCGAGACGTGAATTATTATCAATAGTTTATTTATTTATCTATTTATTTATATTGGGATTAACGAAGCACTGTACTTCAGTATTTCAGTATGTATTTCAGTAGTTACCGTATTTAATTACATTTCAAAAAGCCGCCCCGGTGGCTAGTCAGTTACCGCTAGCGGTAGTAACTGAAGTTATCATTGGGTGGGTTCGAGTCCCGCTTAAGGCCAACTGGATTCGCAAAGCCGGACTTTACTTTTGTCCGCCTTTGTCAAATCATCTTCGCCGGCGCACGAGCAATCAGCGCCCGGCAACTGGATTCGCATTACCGGACTATACATTTGTCCGCTTTTGTCAAAACACCTTCGCCCGCGCAGACCTTGTTCCGCCCGGCAACCTGCTCTACCAGGCGCGGACTCGGGCATCTGCTAATATTTACAAGTCCCCAGCTCGACTAGTGCGGCTTTCCCCAATCACTTCGCCCGCGCAGAAGCGATCTGCGCCCGGCAACTGTTTCTCATTGTCGGACTTTACATTTGTCCGCCTTTGTCAATTTACCTTCCCGGGCGCACGAGCAATCTGCGCCCGCCAACTGTTTCTCATTGCCGGACTTTACATTTGTCCGCCTTTGTCAAAACACCTTCTCGGGCGCACGAGCAATCTGCACACGCCAACTGTTTCTCATTGCCGGACTTTACATTTGTCCGCCTTTGTCAAAACACATTTCAAAAAGTGAATTAGTCAATATAATTAGTAAATTAGTATCTACTCGTACTCACTAACTGATCATAGTAGATTGAAAATTGTTATTAGTTATCAGGCAAAAATTGTTCCATCATTTCCTCTAGCTATTCCATCAAGAAGGACATTATAATGTTGATCAATAATGTACATATGAGCTTCTTTCAGATAATTTCACACCTCTTTCCAATAAGTAGAAACAATATTTCCCAAATTGGGTTCTCCAATTCTACTTCATCACCCCTAGCCCCCTTTTACTTCCACTCGATCACTACTTCAGTATTAATTTGTTCAACCCCAAACTTTTATAGTTACTATGGTAACCTGACAACAACATACCATCTCCCTATCGGCAATCACTATTGTCTGCTGATTTCTGCTGATTATCTACTGAATGTTGAAGACTAATACTCTTGATATCTGACGTAAGTGGGCGTGGCAACCGATTCATTGTGAACACGGTGCTACCAATATACAGAGTACATATGCCTACCTCACACAATCAAAGCATTATGCTCACGTCTAGGGAACTGGATAATCAGAATGTAACTTATTCAACGGAATAGAAATAGCACACTAATAGGTTAGAAGGTAATGAACAATTCATACTATACTTTGTGGAAAATGAATCTTCAAACATTACATAGATTTAATATGAATATATATTTTCCATTGGAATATTAACGACGCACTGTAATAAATACTAAGATCTTTTAGCGTCGAATGAATGATGTATGAGATGTTGGTATGGTGGAATGAAGGTTTCTGAGGTAAACTGATAGAATCCGAAAGAAAGGGAAGCTGTCGTGGCCACTATTATAGAAACCACCCAAGCATTTCATTTTGAATATATATTATATATATATATATATATATATATATATATATATATATATAAATAAGAATATTAAAAATCAATTGCAGCAATTTCGAACTCATTTCAAATATTATGACATAGGTAAGGAAGTGTGAATTGTAAAATTTCAACATTTTCATGAACATTTATTCTATTATCATCAGTTGGTTTTCGCGAACATTGTTTGAAGCAATGTTGCGATAAGAATTTCAAACGGAGAAGAATAGTTTAAAATTCAATTTCATGACAAGACAAGGCCCGTCAAGAACAGAAAAAAAAACACTCCGAACCCACTTCAGAGGGCGGACGTTTGGTGGATAATAAACAAATCCATAATTATTATTTCATATATATAGTAATACTTGAAATGAATGATGGTATATATGAAAAGACAATAATTTGATTTGTAATGTGGAGCATCTCAATCAGACGAGCTCTAGCGAGGATTAAATTTGACATACTGGAAAAAATTGGTGTTCGTTTTTTTTCTGTTTGTTTCTATGTTATTTCGTCGGTTCTCCACAGGTCAAACGGCTACAGCTATCAACTTCAAACTTTTTTTCAATATGGTTCCTCATCTAACTTAGATCTGTATAATTTTGTGGCATTATCGGGTGATAACTTTTCTTTTATGAATTTTAGAAATTTCAAAACTACCCATTAGAATACATAGCGGAAAAAAAGAAAATATTTTTATTTAAAAAAAAATGAAATTTTGCGTGAAGTTGAATTACATTTTGATACACTTTTCTAAAAAATTCAGCTTGATCGGGTCAGCCATTTTGAAGAAAAAACATAAAATGTGCTAAATTTGTGCTAAATTGGTACCACTCGAAGCAGTTTTTTTTACCCATTTAAACCCATATTATTACTATTCGCTCGTCTCACAACGCATATATGGCGTTTTCCTAATTAGAAAAACGCAGCATATGCGCATATACGCTTGCGTATATAGGCATATGCGTGCTTATATATACGTGCTTGTGCGAGATATTTGTTATGAAATGTAAAGGAAGTCTACACAAGATTGTAATCGTGCACCAGATTTTCATAAAATTGCACAAACATCATTGTTTGAAGTATTCCTTCCATGTTATTCCAATGAGTGTTTTCAAAGTGTTGATCATCAATTATCAGAATCTACTCGACTGATATTCGATTATATATCATGCATTCTATTTACACACCAAAATATTTCCGTTGTTGAACAAAAAATTATCGCCTTTCATTGATTTTATACATCTAATGAATGATCTATTCGCTTTGAAACGATTTGACCAATAAGAGATCAAGTTATTCGCTCCATTCAGAGTTACAATCACAATAATTGTCACTGGTTTCATTTCCACTTTAACCCCTACAGGTAAACGAGCCGTACAATATCGGGGTTTAGTATATTGAACTTTCCATATCAATCCAATATCACATAATACGATTTTATGGCGACACAAGAAGAGCGGTCAACAGTTTATGGGCCAACCTTCTCCATAAAACCAATGTTGCAATCAAAAAGTTATAGGCTTCATAAATATCATAATCTTCTTTCGACGAGTATTGATGGCTCGCAATACCTGACCGTTACTGCTAAATGATAAAGAAAACGGTCGATCGGGTTCACCCTATCTCGTGACTACTTCCGGCATTATCATCGACCTTATTCCTGTTTTCTTCTTGTTGCAGATGTCCTGACAGTGGGCTGGCTCGGGGGCCCAGGATGACCGCCCCTGACGAGGAATATGGAAGAAGAGACCGCATCCTATCTTCCTCGTCACAACAACAACAACAACAACAACCACCGCCACAACAACAACAACATACCCCCGGCAACAGTGGTCCCCCGACTCCCCAACCCCAAACAACACCACAGTTCCCACCGGGAGAACGGTTCGGAACAACATCCGAACGATTCCCGATCTCCTCCGAACGGTTTAGCACTCTCCCCGGTCATGGCAGCGAACGCTTTATACCTCCAACGGCGACACCACCCGAGCGTTGCATACAACCGGATCGGTTCACTCAATCGAACACTCCAACTGATCGATACACGCCGGGTACGTCGACACCAGAACGATATCATACTCCCACGCCGAACCAAGATCGATATATCGCTGGTACAACAACAGATCGTTACCAGACGCAATCGACTCAAGATCGATATATCGCACCGCCGGCTCCAACACCGGAACGGTACACACCGGAGAATCGTTTGGAACGGTATACGCCGGCGACCGGAGCGGGATTCACTGCCGAGAGGTATCAGAACGGAGAACGGTATCCACCTGGAGAGAGATATATCCCACCACCAGCGCCGTCTGACCGATATGTACCGAACCAAAACGGTGTCGTGGAGAGATTCACAAAGTCTCCGGTACCTTCTGAAAGATACCAGAATGGATACCTCCAAGATCGGTATACCAATAGTTATTTACAATCCCCGTCGGATCGGTACCCTCCCCCTCCAGCCCCCAATGAAAGGTATGTCCCGAATCAAAACTCGGACCGGTACACGACTAATTTTCTACCGCCATCACCGAATTACATCCCAAACGGTTTCATCCAGCCGGCCACTAATCCAGGGGACCCTTACATGCGACGTGATTTAGGTTATCACCATCATTACCGACTCCAACATCCTTATCATAATTACCACCATTATCACCGGGCTCTACCCCCAGCCCCTCATCACCGCTATCACCAGCACATTCTCCCCAGTCCGAATCACCGCAACCATCTCCGGTGTTGTCCCTCTCCCAATCATCTCACCACCAATTCGACGAGTAGCCAGACCCAACCTACAAGTGCCCCGGTCACAGTGTCGGGGACGCCGATATCAGGTTCACGCGAATACCTAAACAGCTCGCCGTCGATGAGTCGCGGTAGGACCACGCCTCAACGGAATTCTGTAGACTTTAATTTCAGCACTGCCACTACACAAAGAACAGAATTCCCTCGTGTTGTGTCGACGCCGGTCGAGTATGTTGGTGCTAGTGGTGGCCGCCATGTTTCTACCCCGCCGCCACCGCCGTCTATGTTACCGCGATGCGCCAGCATGTCGAACTGTGACGTGGGCATCGAGAACCCCATGTGCGATCATGCGGCGCATCGACGGGGCTGTGTGGAGAACGGTTCGACTATGTCGTTGTGTTGTGCGAGTGCGAGACGATATGGGGGCCAAGTGAATGTGGAGAAAGTGAATGGGATCGATGGGGGTACGACGACGACGGTGGCGCATGGGACGTTGCAGCATACGCCGCATCATACGTCAGTTTGGTGAGTACACGATCTTGATCTATACTCAATTTGAACGTGGTTTGAACCCCATTTTTTTTCAAATGTTTGTATCAAGTATTCAAAGTTTATTATTTATCCAGGTACACAAATATCATTTGTAACCAAGGGTACTATAACAGGTGAAACCGACAGTTTTACCATTTTTATTTTTGATAACAGAAGTCATTATCAAATGAATTCATTGTTCATATAACACCCACGGTACTTCAGAACCATGAGAACCATAGCAGTAAGGTTGACCTTTTGCAACAAGTCAACTTTTATAATACTATATACCTGTAACCACGACATGGTGAAAGAAGTTTCAAAGCGAACGTCTCCCTTATCCCCCATCATTAGCACGCTGATATATCGCACCTCGTTTTTTGCGTGGATGCGAGTATAGTAAAATAACTTTGCATACATATGGATTCCAGGATCTTATTCAGAAATATCTCGAGAGTATGTCCTCCATCTTGTTCCTGTGTTTTTCTACCAACCTCATTATATTTGTATTCTCCTGAGAGGAATGAGTTCATCTTGAGTTATAGGAAAATACAAGAATTTCATTTCTGAATAATGATTGAATGGATATTGATTTCTGATTCAGTACAAAATAACATATTTCAAATAAGTAATTATAAGGCATTGTTAGAAATGATGTTATATTCTATTGCAGTTCAGAACATACTATTGAATTATCGTTAGAAATTTATTCAGTGACAGGTTGTAAATAGTAAATGGATGAAAAATAATTATAAAATACGCTGCACTGAAAGTAGAAAGATTGACCAAACTTTTCAATCTATTGAGTACGAATTGTGTTGGTTTTTGTAAATGCATTTTCAAATTAAATAATTCGAACAGGAAAAAAATCCCTGTTCTCCGTAATCTGTAGAATATATTCGTTTAAAAACTCTATTATGTTATATATAATGAGGATATAAATGAAAACAAAAAATTGGTTCGGTTTTGTATCGATATTTTCGAGTGGTCTAGACTTAATAATAATACGCAGATTATGGTTTTTATTAAGGGCAAATAGATTACAAATGTTTTATAATTGCTTCGAATAGGTACGACCATCAGAAACAACAATAGAGTCGATTTTTTAAAAATAATAATCAATCTGAACAACGTTCATTTAATTTTTTTCCATCTCACATACCATTTATAAATCCACTACTAAGCGTTTTATAAAATGATTACATTTTTTAAATCTCTCATATCCCTTTTTGTTATAACATTTTGTTGATTTTGACTTGTATACATTCTGTGACGTCTCGCTACACAATGCTACCAACGGATGCATAATTAATATTTTCCATTAAGCTTAGCTTGAGCCAAAGATCCATGTGCCAAACACGCGTCGGTTAATTATGCTAGTAAAGGTCTTAGTAAGGTCACAAGCTGACAATTAGCTGATCACATTGTCACTAAAGGGGCTTTTGTTAGACTTATATAGGATGATGGTTATTTCCCAGCTTAACCATCCCACCCACAGCTAGGATATTTGGGAGTACGAACGAATGTGTGACAAATGATGTTCACAAAACATATTCACATATCAAAAAAATTACATAAAAATCTTATTTACCAACAATTAAGTGTAATCATATTCTTACTTAGTAATCTTATTTCAAGGCGCGTACGAAAATTTGAAATTGTTCCCCTGGCTCTCACATAAAATTCAATCACGTTTACATCTTATTGGTGTACTATAGAATACATGTATATAACATAATATGTATCTCATATACATGTATTATTAATATATGACATTACTGAAAGTATAAATGTTATAATTTCTGATATTACATGAATTCACACGTTTCATGTTATTTCAACATAATGGAAGACATTTTTATTAGTATATTTCTATCTTGTATATACATCATAACATTAGTCCCAGCTTACAACTGGTGCCACTGGAAATATGTGGTCTTATAAATTGAAAGATGAATAAAATATTGAAAGTTTTTGAAATTTAATGAATAATTTAATGTAACTTCACATTTTTCATTCTGTTAGTATATACAGAATGTGAAGTATACCTTATATACGGTACGGTGTACTTTTCTATTCGCTGTATGTACATTAAGTTTCAATCTAAAGAATTGTGTCACATGATATAAAAAGTTTCTTACGTTATAGTTCGTCTGCTAGAGGCAACACTGGAGAAATTCACGGGATGAAAGAATAAATAAAATAGTTTGTAGTTGAAGGAAACTTGTACTGTTAGTGTCACCAGTCAACACCTGAAATATTAAAATATTCATTTTTTGCGGTGCATTAAAATTTTCATTTTTGTGTTGTTATATAGTATATAAAAGAATCGTTAGTTGAGTATTGTGGAAGGTTCTCCAAAAACAAATCGTAAAATAAAACTAGTACATACATTAAATATGAATGATCATCTTAGAACACGGCCCTTCCACCAACAATCTTATACTTTCATAAATATCAACTAATGATCAATTGTAGTAATGAGAATAAGGAGAATTTTGTTATTCTAACTTTTGAAAATATTTGAAAATAGTAGATGAAAACATTGATGATCGATATAATTTAAGGGTAAGAAGCGTTGACATTACGTTTCGCATCTCCGAAAATATATACTTTTTCACTTTCGATATTAAAAAAAAAGTAAGATTGATAGGTAAAAATTGAATGGTTATTTGATATCTTTTGACAAAGATATTATGCGACAACTTCTCAAAAATTCGAATCTGGAATCTTATGAAAATATAGACTTACATTATTACATTCTCAGAGAAAAAAAGAGCACTATCCGATAATACTAAATCCTGAGAAGAAAATCTTCTGAAAAGAGTCCAGTTCCATATATCGATCAGTCAAACTCCGGGTGACCTTTGACCTCTGGAGCGCACACACATACACTGAAATCGTGTGACACGTTCCTTCTTGAATGGATGTCTTTCCTTACTCATCCAAATCTTAAGAATTGAGAATAATGCTCTGCTCTAGCCTAAACATGGGCGTTCTCTTACAAAAGCTCGGCTTTCTTAATCCACCCAGTCTACACAATATACTTATCTAAATCACATCTGGCTTTACATGCGGATCTAAGTTTTATAAAGTTTTCCCCTCACTGTTTTTAGGTACAGTCTTTGCCAAAGATTCAACACTGTTTTTGGGTTATGTTCACTTTGTCACAGAGTACCAAAATCATGTTGATTCAACGGAGAGAATGGTATTATTCGAATATGTCCAATTAATTCGAAAATTAAAAAATGAATAATATATTGTGAATATTGATTCCACATAATCCTTATTTATATCACAAACTTTCATTACCCTATTAGAAGCGGAACCAAATGACCTAAAATCAACTTCACTAGACAAGATTTCAGAATGTTGAATTTATTTCAGGCGTATTAAATACTCAATAAGTTCGAAATTAATAAATACTCGAAACTATTCGGAATATTTTGTTCCACCGACATCGATTTTTGTGAAATATGATCAGAATATAAGGTGAATGACAAATAAAATCTTTGTACAGCAGAATCCAATTCAATATAAATTCATTTCAATTCTCACTGCGAATTTTCTCCATTAATTTGAATATTTCACAATATAGAACTTACGCATAGGGTCTACCATTTTCTCCATCACATAGCCAATTTCCTTCGTTATAAATATCGCTATACACAACGACTATACACATCTTTCGTTCGAATACCGCTGACTTATCTCCTGTTACCGAGGGAAATAACCGCGAGCGAGGCGTCTTTAATTACGCACGTCACGATTAAGACGTCGCGACGCTCGTGTAACAAAGAAGCGCCAGTTACATGATGACGTCATTCCCATGTCTTTGTGTGCTAGCCGCTAAACAGGTCACTGGGAAACATGTCTTTGTTCCGGCGGATTGAAGGTATGTGGTTACGGGATAGAAAGACGAAATTGGCTTCGTTGGAATAATAGGATGATTTTTATTAGATTTATATTTCTGTAGATGGTATATTAAATAACATTCTATTCATATCAAGAAGTTACTTAGTAATCCAATCTCTTCGTTTCCTAGTACTGACTGAAAAGTTATATGAATTTAGATTTTTCGGAATTGGGTAAATGATGTTGTGAATAAAATGTGCGGATTATTTTATGTCATATAAATACGTGATAATTATATTGAAGAGATTTTGTTCAAAAAATGTCAACACTTTTATTAAAGCTATACCTTCAAAAGGGATATTTTGACGTTCTTTGATGAATTAACCACAATAGAATCGTGGAATTATTGAAATTTCAGCAATTTTAGCGTTCTGCTAAATTTGTGGTTAACGAAAGTTCGTTCTGTATATGAACTCTCGACGATTTTATTGATTGATTTATCTTCAATGATACACAATCCAATACTTGAACGAACGAACTCTATTATGTCGTTTGACTATCGTTTCAGCATGCAAATTCATATCGATTGAATTACATATCGATTGAGCTTCGTTCCTATTGAATTACTTCTCAGTGAAGTACCATTGGATTTAGTAATTTATCGATTGAGTTCCATTTCAATTGATTTTCGTTCAATGAAAATGAAAGAAAACGTATTAATATTGTCATATTACCGAATTGTGTTCAAATCATAATCCTGTTTTTAGAAAAAGAAGTGATGAAGCCTTCTGAATGGAGGTTGGAAATAACGAAAAATGAGAAAACACCGAAACATGATAGGAATATATATATATATATATATATATATATATATATATATATATATATATATATATTTTTTTTTTTAAATTTTTCTACAACGAATTATTTTTTCAAGTACTCAAAATCTATGGTATAATATTCCAACTTCCTGCACGTCAATTATTATCAAGTCTGTTGACTATGATATGGTTGGGGATAATAGCATTAGGTATGATGTAGGACTGTTGAACTGTATTTCCAATGTAAATAGTGAATATTTGGGTACTTCACACAAAACGGAATGTTACTACAAAACAATTTTCAAAAAGTTGTTTTTCATAATGTAAACTTGACAAGTCTCTGACAAGTCATCTTATTCCTTCACTTTCTTTATTTCCTTCAAAACACTTATTTCAAAATCATTTCGATTTCTTCTTCTCACTTTCGTAAAATCAATACCGTTTACGAATTAATAATGCAGGTGAACAAATCACACTGAAAAATACGTGCTTTTCCGTGTACCGGTATAACTTTTCTTAGAGTACACTTGCAAATTGCCAGTACTTCAAGAGAGATCGTCGCTGATTGGTCACGGCTCCTGTCATATCCTAACGTGACTTTATGTACGTGCTAATAAAAGTACGTTGAGAGAAACGTTAAGAATAATAGAAATCGTATATCGTTGACATATTGCGATGTGCTTATATTATACATAGAGTTTAATATACCTTGGAGATGCCATAATCATAATTTTCATATCAATAAGGTTATATTTTCCTCCAGTATAGTTTTGGCGGATCGGCATACACAACCGTCAATGATTATGCGCGCAAAGAACGGTTGATCGGAACTGTCAACTATCATGGCACGAAATAAAAATATCATCATATTTTATAAATTATTATTTTATATTTTTGAAATGATTGAATCTATTATTGAAGTTGATGTTTTGGCAGCAATGGAAATCGATCGCTCTTTGTACGAAATTTTGTGGCGAATTTCACAAATTTTATATTTATGTAAAATATATAAACTATGAGAGTGGTTTAACAGCCGGCCACCTTGAGACAGTCGGCCACCTAGATCCATGTAATTTGAGATATCATTATAGCTATTTAGGAAATCCCTCCTCTAATGTAACGTATAGTACTTGATTGGATGTTACTTTTTGTGACGTCAAGGGGGCAAGAAAACGGAAGTGATCAATTATTCATGATGAACATCCATCGACATATCGATTTTCTCTATTAAAGAAATATTTCAACCATATCGTAACCAACTATTTTTTCTTTAATATTAAAATATTTAAATTGAATCTGTACTAGTACGTACTGTACATTTTACTTCAAATCAAATAAATTGGTACGAGCAACATTATAGGCTTGTCTATTAAATGCTGACTTCACATTTGCAGAGTTTTGTTATCTGCAATAACATTCAACGAGTTTATTAATCTATGACCAATTTCCACACGAAGAATTCCCTACAACAATAATATCTCACCGTTTAAATGTGACAACCACCATTAACAAAATATAAACTACCACAACTGAGTAAATATAATTAGTTTCAGCTCTGGTAGTCCACACGAAAGAAGAAGGTTCCGAACGTATTTCCCCCCTATCTTACACCACTAGCGATCGGTTGGTTTGCTCCTTCATCTCTCTTGAATACATGTATACTTAGTTTTAGTTCGTGGAATGGCTACCAGGTGTATATTTCCCAATTACATGTCTTCTAGTTACATTATTTTAGTATGTCGTTTTCTGCAGTACGTCCGGAGAGAAACACTTTTACATTATGTGAACAAAAGAATTCATGTCTAGCTGTAGACCAGCATTTGTCCGTTCGTATAAAGTATATAAAACAACGTCTCTCAGTTTCTCCACAGAAATGTGTGCACTGAATTGGAACAAGGGTATAAAAATATATCAGGAGTGTGCTTTTCGAAAAGTAATGTTTTTCACAGTTGTTGAACGGGAATGGATTGTATAATATATAGGAAAAACTAAATTACGATTAGAAGATTTAGAAGGAGTGAATTGAGTTTTGGATTGGAAATAAGTTCACGTTTTCCCTACCAGTTTGAAAGTAATTACATATATTGATGTGATTTGATGTTTATTTTCCATCAGCTTTATCGACTCGTAAATATAAGTTGATATATTGAATTTTTTGAAATTATTTGAAATATACTTTTTGGTTATTCTTCAGTTTCATATTTTGTTTCTTAAACCTATATCTGAATAAACCTTCTTTATCAAGCTATTTATTGAATCGGTTCATGTAGTTTATTCAGAATAATAATTTATATTCAAGATAGTTATGCTACACTCGCTACATCACCGCTAAATAAAGAATGAAAAAATGAAAGGGTAGAGACTTGAATGATTATTTATGGGAGTTTAATATTATAGTATATCCTTGTTATATAGTGTAGATTTTCAATGTTTTTGTGAACTTCGTAAGTGAATATCAACCTCCTATATTATGTAGTAGGCCCTAATATGCAGCCATCTATATAACATAATGGGCCACTTGCTCAGTAACTGCAATAACTGTTACCTTAATCTGACTACCATACGAACAATCAAAACTAAATTGTCACCTCGTTCACTCATCCATCAACTTCAGATTATACAGCGTTTTCCTATTAAAAATAATGACTTCTCTTGACATGACCCTAGTCTTCACGCGTTTGACATTCGCATGCTTTTATTCCGTTTTCACTCTCAATGGCCGAATGTCATGTCATACTCTCACCGCCCCCCCCCATCTCCTCTTTCCCACCCCTCTTTTCTATCACCCTCCCCCCACACACCCCATCTCTTTTCCTTCCACTCGAGTCATGCCAGTCACATGTAATAATTGATGGCACGTCATAGAAATTCCTAGAAAATAGCTAATTTCTCATTATACAATGCTGCCAATGTCAAGAACATGACATCCCAGGCGTGCCAGCTATGAGTTAACTGTACATAGCTTGCCTAACGTGATTTGAAACGGTTCAATACATATATTTTATTTTTTTCATATTATAATCTAGAAATGATTTGTCAAACGTGGGTGCCAACAGTTAGACATCCGTTGTATACAAATAGTTGATTTATTAGTGTGTTTTTTTATGAAATAATGTATAAAACAAATAAACAACAACGTTAGTTTTTGTGTTCAAGTTAGCGTATCTGAGTACATACGTTTTGTCACAAAAAATAACCATTTGTTTGTATATTACCTTTTCAAATTCATCCATACATCTTAGTACACAATTCCATTCTTTTACTGGATAAATTAAAGATGTTACACTAGAATTTGGATGAACAAAACAAAAATTTCACAAGAAAATCCTCAGACAAAAAATAATTATATCGATTTTCACCGAGTCATTGCGTTTTTAAATACATTTTTCTCTGAGGCAAAGTTGATTTTATGATTTGATTGCATCATTTCTCTTTCAAAAACGAACCAAATAGCTTCAACATAAAAATATGTAAAATACTTTCAGTGGCGTGTTGAATTGATTGAAGCGATCGTTTCAACTGTTATTCAGGCTTTTTTAATGTCCGGTTACCCCTATTATGAGAGTTGGTGCCATATGGGTGAACATGGTGATAACAATACTTGACTGCCAGTTTAAGCTCTTTGCATGTTGTAATTCGGTCCTTAGTGAATATGTGATTCATTTTTCTTGATTGCCCCATTACTAACGGGAAACCTCCACCCCATACAGAGGTAGAATATAAAGAGTAAAATTTCATCTCAGTAAAGTGAAGTAACAAATCTACAATATGCTAAAACCTTCTCAACTTTCTTGTCACTAAATGCTGTCTCGAAGTCAATAAAAAATATCTCTGCTTTATCAAACATCTCTCAACTTTCTCATCTTGTAACTTTCAACCCAACTTACCTGACTCAACTTGAATTAAAATGAAAGAATTTGAGTCTCAAAGATGAACTTTATCGTCTTCTACATTATCCCTTATAGCAATACGAATTACGTGAATGTGACTTGTGATAAAAGTTGAACATTGGAAGAAAGTCGAGGGAAAAAAATTAAAAAGCAATCAAGTTAATTAATTCACATTATTTTTATTATATTATAAGGGTGCATGGAGTACATGGGTTGTTAGGAGGAGCATGGTTTCATTTTATTTCAATACTTATATCCGTTATTGATGACATATTAATTATTATGAGTTGGTCATAAAAAATATAAATAACTTCTTCACTGATTGGCCAACGTTCTGGGCATCATCAGTGTCAAATCACAACATTCAACAGAATAAATTCAATTCAATTGAAAACTAGTTGAAAAGAAATTGAATCTTCTCAAATTCAACCATGTAATTACAATGTATACTTCATCACTTATCATGATGACATCAAACAATTCACCAAAATTCGTCATGTTTTGATAATAATATCGCAACACAGAACTTGAATAATTTGAAATTTTGCACATGATCCATGAACAAAAACCTATTTTCGGTTGATTGGTATTGTTAACGTCTTCGTTTCTATACTTCAAACTTCATGAAATACACTCGACGTCAAGTTGGTCTATATAAAGAAGCACATCTAGAAAAGTTACACATATTAGCCCACGGTTAAATAAACAATTCAAATACTCTCTTTAGATGATTTCAAAATTTAAAACACTTCTTATTCTACGTTTTTTACTCTGAATATGTTGAATGATTGATATATTTCATACTTCACAACAGCAGCATACAAATATTGGCTATAGAGGCGAATGATCGACAATTTCATTCGAACTACTATTGAATAAATAAACAAGAATACTAAATGAACATACTGAATGACTTGCATACCTGAAGAAAGGTCCTATTTATTGATCGTTTTCAAATACATTATAACGATGTGTTAACTATAGTTGACGCTTGAAACGGAGCCCGAACCCAGGACTCCTTAACAACAGAACTAGATTTTTTGTGAAACCCGTATAATCCTCAAGAGTTCGTAATGTGTGCATATAAATTATAAATATGGGATGTTTTATTACATTTGTGCAGAGCGATGCGCTATTCCCCATTCAGTTTTAAGCAGCGCAGAATATACTTTCTGTTCTAGCCAGAGATATATGAATAACACAAGACTGACTAAAATTACTGAAATAGTAGAGATAATACTCCAGACTAATTAATTATTGGTGTGAGTCTTGAGATTTTCTTTTCTCAAAAATAGGGGTAATATAATTAAAACTTGTCTACTATTAGATCAAGAATGATATTCTAAAAGGGAAAGCTGATTATAATGGTGATAAAAAGTCAATTAGTGATTGTTCTGAACGAACACAAAGGAACATTAGATAGAGAAGTATTATTTAATTCAATTTGTGAAAGTTTTGCGTCTCCTGGAAAATATAACGTGGCTGAGAAAATTGTCTGAACTCAGCGAGACATCTGATTCGTCTGTTCTTTCTGGTGACAAAAACGTCTTTTTACATTTTCATACATATACAAAGAGAAGATTTCATGTTTTATATAAGTTTTTTATTTATTTTAATTGCTTTGGGAACCCCCTAGGATGAATTCATCTTGCTAATTGAAAAATATGATGAGGTCGTAGTCTAGTTTCAGAAAAGAGAAGTTTCTGAATTTATGTACAAGAATATATTAAATTATGTTTTTAAGCGTCGGCGTGATAAGGAAGGAAAAATGTCGCAAGAATTTTAGCTTACAACATAAAGTGTGATTTAACACTATGAGGAATTGCACACAATACAGATTATTTTATGTAATTTTGTAATCATGTTATAAAATAATGAAAGAACAAGGAGAACGAATAATAATTCAATTGTATCCACATATAAAATAAATGATAGGCCTACATATACCAAAATAATTGTATCCATTGTTGTTATTTACAATGCCGATAATATATTTCAATAAAATCATCAATGAGGGATAGTCGACAAAATTTCAATTTTTTCAGAAAACCGTTTTGATTCAGCCAGTATTACTCTTTCTAAATATCAAACTTTTCATTCAGAGAATTTATTTCTCCAAATATATCGTCAAAAAAAAACATTCCACTTTAAATGGAGTCATGAGGATTCATAGTTTTTACTTTTAAATGTCATATCTCTGGATCGTTGAACTTTTCATAACATCAGAATTCAGAGAATTCATTTCTTCAAATGTATCGCAAATAATAACCCATTCTACTTTTCAATTTCATAAAGATTCATAACTTTTACTTATAAATGTCGATTGCTTCGAATCGTTGAACTTTACATAACGTTATATAATACCGTATCAACTATCCATACAAAAATAATCATTCGAAGGAATATCTTCGACATTACAATACAATCAAACAATGCATTAACAAACATTCACATCATGGTTAATGTTATAAAGTCATATATTCATGTAGTTATTAGATTATTATATTACGATCCATGGTGGAGTAGAAATAGTTGGCTGATGTGATTCCACATATGATCAAATTTCTTTCTAACATCCAACATTCTCTTATACTTTGAATTCTATTTGTCTTTTATACTTGTATCTGTACAAATTATTCTCTTTTTTGTGAGGATGTATTCTCTCTTGACTGTGATCTTTAATTTATTAACTGATCTCACTATTATATTCATTTTACTGGCATTGTATTCAAGTATACCCTTGTTAACTACAATAAAAATAAATAGATCATTCGATTACTATTTTGTATCCGCATCTTCTAACCTTTTTTATATATCGTGTCTTTCAATGCTAACATTCTATGTATAGGTCGAGTTTAAGATTTCCCCTAGTGGAAACATTTCCCCATATAAAGAGATACGTCTTGAACATAAAACCATATTTAACAAAAGATTTTATGAACGTCATTATTATTCATTTCTACTTAAATCAGTAAGTATTGTGAGATACTGGTATCATTTGCATTTTGTATTAGTATATGTATGAGCACTTATTATTTTTATGTCGTTTTAGGGTCAAATAGAGTATTTCAGCATCATCTCTCTGTATTCCACATGATGGAATGTTTTGTTTTTATACATACAAAACACCGTCTCAGCTAGAGATATGAATAATTAATTATTTGTTACTCCTTCCCTCTTTCTTTCGTTAGCTTCACAATTTCCTTTCATCCATTTTATTATGTTTTTCTCATTTTCTTAAACCTTTCAGAATGGTCTGCTTCTCCACGTTCCATGTTCTTTCATTTAAAATAATTTCTTTTCATACGCTGTTTGTGTCTTTTCTATTCAATTTTATTGGGTCGTTTTTTTTTACATTAATAATTCTTGAAATACATTTCTATGTTTTTGTATATACTGAAAGATTGGAAAATATAAACAATGTGTATATATCATAGTGCACATTTTTGCATACGTAACTCAAAACAGTGACAGTGTTATTATTATTAGAATATAAAATATAAAAATGTCGAAAAATATAAAAGAAATATAGAATATAGAATATCATGTTTCAGTGTATACTCTTCAATCATTCGTTTTAGAAAATTAGTGTTGCATTCACTTTTCAGTAAAACACTAATTTTCATAATTGAAAATATATCAATGAATAGGAGAATAAAAAATATTTTTCGATATTTTGAACATTTTGAAAATATCGATACATAATTTTCAGGAATGTATCTGAAAAATAATGATGAAATCACCAAAAAGTATTCATTCACTATCGTTCGTATTATTTTCGTGGCGTTAGAAAAATTATCAGGACATCCTTTCGCTAATGATTCCAGACATGCAAACTTTCGATCGTAATCTCCGAGTGCTTCAATGAAGAATGAAATAATTATATTCTTATAGTGATTTCCTTGAATACTTGCTACAACCATTTCTATAGAAAATTGTTCATCAATTTACAATAAGAAGAAATGTATAAGAGTTCATAAAGTTGGCGGGCGCAGATTGCTCGTGCGCCCGCGAAGGTGACTTGGGAAAGGCGGACAAATGTTGGAAGTTGTAAAGTGCGGCAATGGGAAATCAGTTGGCGCGTGTAGATTGCTTGTGCGCGCGCGAAAGTGATTTGACAAAGGCGGACAAATGTAAAGTCCGGCAATGGGAAACAGTTGGCGCGTGCAGATTGCTCGTGCGCCCGCGAAGGTGTTTTGAAAAAGGCGGACAAATGTAAAGTCCGGCAATGAGAAACAGTTGGCGGGCGCAGATTCCTCGTGCGCCCGGGAAGATGTTTTGACAAAGGCGGACAAATGTAAAGTCAGATTGCTCGTGCGCCCGCAAAGGAGATTCGACAGAGGCGGACAAATGTAAAGTCCGGCAATGGGAAACAGTTGGCGCGTGCAGATTGCTCGTGCGCCCGCGAAGGTGATTTGACAAAGGCGGACAAATATAAAGTCCGCCTTTGCGAATCCAGTTGGCGCGTACAGATTGCTTGTGCGCCCGCGAAGGTGACTTGCGAAAGGCTGACAAATGCTGGAAGTTGTAAAGTCCGACAATGGGAAACAGTTGGCGGGCGCAGATTGCTCGTGCGCGCGCGAAGGTGATTTGACAAAGGCGGACAAAGAGTTCATATACCTGGTTTAAGAAGGCATGTCACTCGATTCAGTGAAATGTCTTTTTTTTCATTTTTTATATTGGGTTTAACGACGCATTGTAATGATGGATGATCAATGAGATGATGAGATGATTAGATAAAGGTTCTTTTGGCAATGAGACGGTTGGTGGGAAGGAATCACTATCACGGTCGTGGACTATTTTGTGGGAACCATACCGACAAAGGAAAACCATGAATACGCTTGTAAAAAGATGGACGGCGGCGGGGATCGAACCAAGTCCGATATTCCCCTCCTTTCGGATGTATGTACCGTTATGTATATCTATTCAAAAAAAAAGGTATCCGAGATGGGAGTTCAAAGATGATCTCAAAATAGCTATACAAACATTAAAATAAACTCGCGTTGGTTGATTTATAGAGGTGTAACTTTAAGTTGTATTTATGTCAATTTCCTCTTGCTTATTCACGAGTCAAACAAGTAGCTTGTTACCCTCTTGGGGGACACAAAATACTCGGTAAAACCGAGAGAGAGAGAGAGAGAGCGAGAGAAAGGAAGAAAGAGTGAGAGACAGAGAGATAGAAAGAAAAAGAGTGACACAAATACACTTCTTTCTTTCTCGTATTATTTTTAGTCTTGTGAATAAATTTACCAGCGTCGGTTCAATTAATTAGAAATAACAGCAAGTCGTGAATGTAAGATGTATAGTTCGTACCACGTGACAGGGGGCCGTGGCAGTAGTCGAGGCAACTGTAACCACGCTACGATGGTGTCATCATTTATCAGTGGCGAAACCTGGCCATGCGTGTACTTACTTTATCTATGTCCAACCAAATCATCCTGAGGCTATAGTCTGAATTTCAGATGAAATTATCTTTACAATTAATACATTTCACGTTTTATAATGTGAAACTAAAATATTCATCCAATAATGTTACCAAAGAAGTTAACACCAGAATATCAAATCATATATGTGAAGACATCAACTTCACAAATAATCTTTACAATTAATACATTTCACGTTTTTTAATGTGAAACTTATATATTCATTCAACAATGTTACCAAAGAAGTTAACACCAGAACAGAGTAGAATCTTATAAGCAAAGGACTATAGCAAGTTATAAGAAGATTAATTATGACAAATAATTCAAAATTAATCATCAATTTAGAGCTGGCTGTACCAAGTGATGATTAGTGAATTAACCAAAATTTGCAAATTAACTCTTTATTACCCTTGGATACGCTATCAAGTAATTATTATTTGACCATCAGTTGGTACAATCGGCTCTTATTCAATGGTATCCAAGTTTAATTCAATAAATCTTGAACCTATATATATTGAAATTTACTCACTTCATATTTTATTATATCGGGTTCAACGAGGCAATGTACTGCTATGTATTGGCGTTGTTGCATGATGAATTGGATTATTGGAAAATGAGATGACAGGTTATTTTATCAGGTTTATTGGATATTGGGAAGGAAATGATCGTCGCCTGTTGTTAAGAAGCCATCCTTACAATCACCTAGGCGACAGAGGAAAACCACGGAAAACCTCTATATAAGTGTGACCATAGTGGGAATCGAACCCATTACCCCCAAACCCATGAAAGTTGGTCCAGCGATAAGCTTTCTAGTCACTGTTCCATCCATCTCAGTCACACAGAATTGAATTAGTGTTCAATGCTTATCTATAAAATGTTGAAATTTATGAAAATTATGTTTATGTTGATGTTTATTTTTCCAAAGATTTGTACATGATACAAATATAGAACATATAAAAACTTGAAAATTATAATAGTGTGTAACGTGTAATCATATGACCACGTATCGAACCACAGTAAATCGTTTATATTCGTTTTCCAATAGCGACACCCCAAAATGTGACTGTTGATGGGGTCGTTGAGTAAATGAAAACCGTAATCAAATATCGAAATAAGACAGAATCAATATTTTATATTCATTTCTTCGTAACTTATCGTTGTACTTAGTTGTTCATAGCTTAATGTAAGTATATTTCATATTAAAAAGCCCAATAAAGAAAATATATTCAATGATACAGATTGAAAGAAGTTCTCTAACAAAAGTCCATCGAAATGAACATTCCACCATCAACAAAAAAAGTAAATGAAATGAATCGATACAGAGATTAAACATTGAACGTATAAAAATATATATATGAAACTGTCAGAAAATAAATCATCCTTTTTTAATCATTTTTTCCCAACGTAGCACAAAAAAAAACGTATATCTCCACTAGGGACAACAGAAAATATCATTGAATCATTTTGTGAAGCCCGAAATAAATGATGAATTATTGAACACATACATTTGTATCAAGTTTTCTCCGTTCGACGTATTGTGTGTTGACGTGAAGGGGTATCGAGAGACAGAACTATTGCGTAATATGTTGACAGATAATAATTGCAAGTATACGACAATTAGACCTACCCCGTTTCTCTCTCAAGCATGTAATTACTCAACCATCCCTACAGACTTATGCATTACCAGAATATATATATATATATATATATATATATATATATATATATATACGTATATTAACAATTATTAATCATAGTCTTTGGGGCATTAGCCTTGGGCTTGTTAAGGGTTGTTTATTGCCATTTGTAGCTCGTACATGTATAATATTATGCAACAGCAGCAAATATATTATATATATATATATTTACATACATATATATACGTAGAGGCAGTTTATTAGGGTGAGTGTAGTTTATTTGAAGTTGTAGGAGATATATGTAAGTTATTCTTGGAGAAATAGTTTAATGAGGATTGGTTTCAGGAGTGAAAAACAATTCCAAGTTGAATACATTAGTTGAACGTAGTTCGGGGGAAGTAACAAATGGTGTCTGAAGGCAAAGGTTATAAGAAAAATAACTTTCGTACGTAGTTATTGTAATTATTTTTGTTTCGATCCGATAGTCAAAGTGGAAAATTCATAAAATTCTGCTAGAAATGGGTGTAAAAATTTCATAATGTAGCTACATTACATATTTCTGAAATTGCACGTGGAAAAACGTACTCACATTACATGAAAACATCACATGAACAAATATATATCGTCTTGAGAGGTGGAAGTTTAGCTGACTAATCAGCTGAACAGCTAAGTCAGCTTAGTCAGCTGAACTTCCACCGCTCAAGACTCCTGAGGATGACGGATAAAACTCCGTCGAAACGTCGAGACGCAAATACTCAAGTACGTGGTTTCACCATAGAAATTAGTTTACCATATACATATATATATATATATATATATATATATATATATATATATATATATATATATATATATATATATATATATATATATATATATATATATATATATACATACGTATATGTAGTTGGTGCTGATAGAAGCAGTTACAAGTTTCTGTTAATCAAAGTTAAAAACCTTTGAAATACACTTTCCCCTTGAATAAACTGGCATGTCGATTGAGAGTCTTTCATATCCATTAACACCTACGGCCTGACGTGTCAAACCGTCAACTTCCATGGAATGGACACTCACAGATACAATATACCATTGTTCTAACTTCTATTCATATATCAATGATTCTTTTTATCCATATTCTAACGCAAAAGTTAAAAACTTTTTTTATACAACACTTTTTGTATGGATAATATACATTTGAATTATATACACGAGTGTGACATAAATCTAACTTTCAAACAATATATTCCATCCCACAATTTTGCGTTTTACAATTCAAACTAGAACAGAAGGGGTATATAATGTAAGTGAAACGTGATGGTATTGATGTTAGGTAAGGTGTTACATCAACTATATATTATATAGGTTATATATGAGTTATACAATTTATGTGAGTGTGAAGCAACCGTTTATTCTAGCAAATACAATTACCTTCAGTTAGTTTCAAGACGGCAACTATATAATAGTCGTTTTATTTCTTCAGTTGAATGATTATCTCATTGCATTGTTATAATTTCATAATACATGTCTCTTAATTGATTCATCATATATGGGGATTCTATATCGGGAGAATGGAATATGTGGCACTAATTTTCTTTTGATAATGTGTATTGTATATTCTATTGAGCAACATTTCATATAGATCAACTACTTGGTTTTCGTAGTTGGAGTTCCTAAATGTTACATTTCATATACATGTATATATAATCGACTTCTCGTTTTCGAATACATCTTTCGTATTCTCATATAACATAGATGTTAGTATGGTCGCTAAGCACCATCATGAATAGAAAGTAATATATGTGCATATATATATATATATATATATATATATATATATATATATATATATATATATATATATATATATATGTATATATATATATATGTTTTATATAATATTCATGAATATCAAATTAGTTCCTCTAAAAGTTTGTCAGTTTTGATTCAGTAACAAATATGAACTGTTGTATGGAGCTGTCCATCTGAGGATCGGTCAGTTAAAAGTTGGTAAAGCGTGTTGAAAACTCTAGTATTATTATGAAACAGAGCGTGATGGAGTGTACGGCGGGCTGCCTAGCCACACACTCAAACACTCGTTGATGCCAAGCGAAACTTTCAACTTTTAGTGGGAAAAAAAAACGAATGATGAAAATTTATATTTTAAAATGTTATTTGAAATGTTCTAACAAGCGTTGGGGATGTGTTGAAAACTGTTGTGTTAATTTTCGACTGAAATGTAGTATGTTTTAATGTACAAGTTTTGTTTTGGAAATATATGAAGTGGATGTTGTTTTGATGTGTTCCGGACCTTCGGCAACTGAAGACTTTTATCTGCGGCGAAGAAGTGTGGTCACAGACAGCGTAGACTTGGTGTCAAAGTTCATTGCATTTAATTTAAAATAATTATAAATTGGGGTGGTGAGATCGCCCTTGTGGTGCCCCGTTCAAACGATCCCACTTTCATCCTTAGCCTTAATTGGGAAACAATGATTTTGTATCAAGTTTCGATGTTATTGGAAAAAAATATTGTCGTTGGATTTATACTTCATAATTCTTTCGAATTGCCATTGAAGATTTGTTACATATCATGAATTGATTGCCGGTTAAGGGTCTAACTAGTGAGTCAAGATCGCTAGTTGGCTGTAAGCGCTTAGCTGTTCTGTCACTGGTTGTTCGGTTGTCAGTTGACCTGATGAAGACAGCCGAGCATGCTGTCGAAATATTGCCTTCTTTTGATTTTAATTTTTGCTCGACATGTACCGTGCGTAGTCCAACAGTACGCTTTTTGACAAGAACGCTCCGAGGTTCAAAAATAGTAAGTTCATGGCATTTTAGTCATATTTAGGCCTAATCGGCTAAAATATGGAAGTTGATTCAAGGAAGTGACTCAGGAGTTATGTGCCAAAGCTTATTTCCATCATTTCGATGAGCGTGCGATTTTTCAAGTTTCACGAAAATTATAAAACTGTGCAGATGGTTCATTCATCTTTCATACATAATACAAGTGTTGACCATACCGCTTCTTAGATTTTCATAGACTTTTACCACGAAAAGTCCGCTTTTTCAACGGCTCTAAACTCACGCGTTGATGCGTGAATCTTGGATCAATTATCAATAAATAATCAAAATAATCGAAATAATTATTGCATTTATGAACTATTCATATTTAAGATTCACGGATCAACGCGTAAATTGATCTGTTACAAAAATAGGAATTTTGCGTGGTGAAATTTTATGATATTCGAAGAAGCGGTATGATCCACATCTGAATTTTGTTTACAAGATAAATGTACCGTTTGCACTGTTACCTAATTTTTGTAAAACTTGAAAAATTCATTCGAAAAATATAAGAGTCAATAATTATTTGGCTCAACATTTCAAATCAATTATCGTTAAATTATCCCAATTTGGATTCCAAGTTAACAATAATATCCGAAAATTAAAATTTTGATCAAACCAATTTCAATAATCATTAATTCCAATAATTATTATTTCAGTATTGATAATTCTATACCAATTATTTCAACTATTCTAAACGTATAATGCATTAAATCACTGGGATTATTGAACAGATCTTTATCTTATCCATAAAGGATATGTACTACATAAGTTACTGCAATGTTTTATATGTGTGTGTTCATATCCCACTGTAAATAATCAATGTCATTTATTATGCACGTCCTGTGACGGAGAAACTTTTGCATATCAGTTCCTTCACATTAATTCAAAGTTTAAAACACTCTTATAAATTATATATATATATATATATATATATTATATACATATACATATGCAAATGCATTTTATTTCAATTTTCATTCCTTATCAGAGTTTCCAGGTGGAAAGAAAATCTTTCGCCGTAATGAAATATATAGGACGGACACGATTAATGCAAATATTCAGCATAATTTTGTGTTAATTTAATACATGCAAGACACTACTATGTGTTGAGTTTTTCATCAGATAATTCATAGTGCATAATATTGCATAACAGTAATCAACTACATTGGCTGATAATGGTGCTCATGAAAAATGTATGTTACATTTTTCAGAATTATTTTTCTGTTCGAGTTTTCGACCATGATTATGCACTTGAAGTGAAACTAATTTCAATATAAATATATGATTCAGTTGTTTTCATAAAAGTAGTAGATGTCAAAAAGTGTTCTAAGAACTTTCATTTTTTTTCCGATATACCAAAACGTATGAAAATATAATGAAATAATGTTTTTATCGTAACAGCTGCAATACACGCCAAGTAATACCCCTCTCTTGTATAGGCATGCCTTATCTATAACCTGTTGAGCTTTTTTTTTTTACTGTACCACAAAATAAAATTCCAGATTTCAGTCACAAAGCTACACAAATATGTCTACACAAATATGTTCGAACTTAATTTTATAGAAAAATGTTTGCAATCACGATTATTCCAAGAATATATCAAAACTGATTTAATATATTATTTAAAAAAATCTTTCACCTGATCTGTGGAACGGTATTAATTCTTTGAGATTAGGTTTTTCAAAAGTATCAATAGTGAACTTCGCCATCTGATTTGAGTGATCAACAACTCTAGTAATTGTTAATTGAAACTTTGTTATTTTATTCATATCCTTGACTTTGAGTTGAAAATCAATGAAATAATTATAGAATAAGCGAATTCAACAGAATTATTCAATTTTGACTTCAAATTTGTTCATTCGTCTATACAGAAGCTCACCATTTAGACAAACCATGCACAATTGAAAATGTCCTGATCAAGTGTAATTCGGTAAGGCCCAGTATTTCTAAAGTTAATACAAAGTTAATCCTTGTTGACTTATCAGTCGATTAGTTCACAGAACGGTGTATCGAAAAACTAGACTTGCAGTCCAGATGAGTTAGAATAAAAAATATCGTGTTTGAATAAGTTATCCGTTGAATAACTATTCAGTTGGACTTTGAAATTCAAACCATAATAAAGTTAAAGTTGCAAATATGTCATGTAAACGAGTTCTACATAGAAAAAAAAATCAAACTGTCACCGTGATAGATAAAAACATATATCAAATAAACCTACTTTTTTCAATCGCAACACGCAAAAGTCTCAGACAGCATGCGATGGTTGAGTATTACACAATCCATCTTCGCGTTTGTCTCGCCTACAATGCGACTACAAGACCATTTAATCTCTTCGAAAACCTTTCTTAGCCCACCCCGACTAGCAGCTACGCAGATTAGTCAACTTTAGCCGTAACGCGTCATACTCCGTTGCTAAGCTACGGATTAGACTGTAACTCACAAGACATGCTTGAACATTTGGTAAAGATAAAACATGTTACGAACACACTTTAAGTTTTATTATGTAGAGAATTTACATATTATTACTATAATTTACAAATTTATACATTTTGACATTACAATTTTACGATTTTCTTGTTACATCAAAATGGGAGCACTGTACTTGATATTTTAGGTTGCCTGTGAGCCCAGAATTGCCCGGAATTGAAGTATTAGCCCAATGTAACGCGTAACAACGTAACAATAAAACGTAACACGTCATACTCCGTTGCTAAGCTACGGATTAGACTGTAACTTCCAAAACATACTCGAACATTTGGTAAAGATAAAACATGTTACGAATACACTTCAAGTTTTATTATGTAGAGCATTTTACATATTAGCACTATAATTCACAAATTTACCCATTTTGACATTAAAATTCTATCATTTTATCTTTACATCAATAGAGAATAGAGAGAAATGGAGGGTGGTGGTGAGAAGAGTTGAGATGGAAGAGGAGGAAGAGGAGATCAGACAGAGAAGGAAGAGATCCTGGGCCCGGTCGACACGTTTTTGCCCTAGTTAATATACACTTACCTAACTGTGTTAGTAAAAGTATTGGAAATAAAGAAAATATTACATACAAATAGGAGCACAGTCCATGATGTTATAGGTTGCCTGTGGACACAGAATTGTCTGAAATAGTAATTTTAGTTCAATATTCACGTTCAAAGAAAAAATCTGTTGGGTTTTCATTTCATTTTCAAAACATTTCATCAAGAACATTTGAAATGTATTCGCCATATTGTAGTTCATTCATTCAGTTTCGTCAAACGAATACATGCAACGCGCTCATTGAATAGTCATTAACTTTTTATGAGTATCCTTCGCCCCGAGCTTACTTCTATTTCACTTCTTTCACGTTTTTACTCTTTAAATGTGATACGTACCTTTGAATAAGGGAATATTTTCAACACTAATTATAGCTACGAGTATTTAATGAGTCAACGTGTGATAGATATATTAATTACTACGTTTCAATTCTTATTTGCAAGATTTAGGAATTCTATTTTGTTTTCTCTCATTTTTACGAAACGTCAAACTTACCAAGTGAATAAAATCACCAAAAATCGACAGCCTCTATTTTATTCGTTGTTTCTGTGAATGTATGACCTCATTGTACTAATTTTTCACACTGTTTCAGGAAATCATAGCTCTTAAAATATGTATCGGAGTTAAAAATTTGACTTACAGTTTTTGTTCCTTAATTGAGGTTCTGGATGGCGATGTAGGATTGTTCTGCCAGGGCACATTGAAAAAAATCAACTCATTTAACAAACTTTGATTAGTATATATACTATCTGGGTTCGAATGATATTGAACAATCCAATGCTCATTGATGCTGGAGAGGAGAATAATCCTCGATTTTCTTACCGATCTCTATCATTTTCTTCCTTTTCTTCAAATAGCTACAAGTTTTTCCGAGGTATAAAAACAGACCAGATATTTTTTCGGCACAAGGATCTGTAAATCTAGTCCCAAGTTTTATGCTCTGATGTTTTATAAGAAAGATTCATTGCATCATTCTTTTCGAGCATGTGTTGAACCTTATATTCAAGCCAGCCACCACACAAAAAAAGAATGAAACTAGTTTCATTTTTTTGTGTGGTGGACGGTATATGGATTGGTACATAAGAACAAGTACGCGGTCTCTATAACGCACGTTCCGGCAGTAAATACGTCAATCAATTCTGTCATACTTCAAGGTATTGGACTCAGTTTCGAGGTAAAATGTTCGTATCATTCGAAGCATACCAAACTTGCTCAGGTCCGTGAACAAGATTTCAGTATTTGGTGGAGGTGCCGTTTTTATGATAACTGCACAATCTCACATTTGAAAACATCCCTCACCAGAATTCATCGGAAATGATTCACTTCGATGTATATTTTAAGCTCATATCACATTTAATTATGTGAAATATATATATATATATATATATATATATATATATATACATACAATAATTTCACAACTTCGACACTTGATAATGCAATCATTGTTTTCCATACGGGCAATTTGAAGTACAAAATGTTGTAAATCAACTGTAGATGTTGTAAAACACACATTACGGTGGACAATTCCAAATAATAATAATATTGAGTAATGACTCTCAGTAACCATAGAAACGTATTGGAACTGGAACATCGGGCTGACACTGGGTGTGACACATTTTTACTGAACATTGCAGTAAAGTTATGTAATCGCCTTATACAAATCCATTTCCTATATATAAACAGATTTATCTGAGATGTTGCAATACAACTCCAACTTAATCAACTAAAATGCCAAAAGCAATGTTGGTCTCATCTAGAATATAGGCAAGAACTAACTCTACATCTGCAATACTCCGATTAGTTCAGCTCTAATTCTTTTATCCTTCTCTTCACGCGTAGATTCGAAACATCCGACTATTGGTTATAATGGATAGGAAAGACGGTCGATTGAAACCGCCAACACTCTAGGGTGGAAATAAACCCGAGCACTAAAGGACAATCGTTAAACTGAAATGATACGTAGCTTCCGACAGAAAATGGCTATTCGAGTGAAATAGAAGTACCAAATGGTCAATATTGCCTTTAATTTTTATTCTTACTATAGTCCGTTCAGGCGTAATTTGTCATCACAGCCTATTCCTAACATCATGATTTCTCAGTACGATAATATCTACTATGATAAAATTCTCGAGCTCGATCAGTACTTTTAATGGTTCTCTCGTTAATATGCTCTCAGTGTTCATACCCAGCCATAAATTATCTCAAAGTTTCACTGAAATATAAATTTCATTGTTTAACTAACTCATTCTTTAACTTTATGAAGCAAGCTTATGGTGTATGACCATATCGGTTAAAATTAAAACAATAGTCTCATGCTAAAGCGAAACTTACAAAACCACACATACCTAATAAGCTTATATTTTATGCTTAAAAAGGTTTTAAAATGACGTAATCTCAAAAGCAAGGGAACAGAATGAGGTCATTTGTAAACACAGCATCGGGTTGGTAACTGCTGCCTGATGTGCGCACGCATCGAGTATCACGGCCCCATAGACTTGTAGCTTCACAGCCCTCTAGAACCACACACCGCCCTCTAGAGACAGAAGGTCCAGACTGCCGTGGCATGCTTAATCATAGCTACGACATGCCATGGTCGTAACCATGGCAAAATGTCAACTGATTTATGATAAAGAGTGGGTATTTGATAATGGATTTAGTCAATGAAAATACCATACTTGTGCTATCTCGTGTATTATTTTTTATCAATATATGATTTTATTTACCTTTATAGAAATAATTGTTTCTATTCATACTAGAATATTGCATTATATTGATAGTACAAAATCTATTTGAGAATAATTTCTACTAAAATTGGACTATTGGAAGAATGAGTATTATGATCATATTATGAGTATAATAATCACTGATTGTGATACAATACATATTAAGACGGTGGCAGGTATCGAACCGAGGCCATATTTGATCTCCCCATTCGGTCACATAGAGTAAAGATACATAGAGTTATCAACTGAGCTATCAGTTCCGACTTTCGAAATATTCATTAACATTGTTCTTACATCAAACACATTAGATAATGAATGTAATTTTAATCAACTTTAAAAACATTAACACTTTTATTTCGTAGGCTCACACTAGATTCGACCTATAGCATGTAGTAGGCCTACATGACGTCTAGTTAACGCCTAGTTAGTTCTAGGAAAATATAGTTCGGTATGACTAATCAAATGGGTGTTGCCAGGTCATGCTTGTAAATTGTAATTAATTAACTTTTTTTTCAATTCTGCTGAACGACCCACAAACATTTGGTTTATCCGGGAGATTGTACAAACGAGTGATAATGGAACGAAGAAGTAATGATAAGAGGAAGTATGCTCATGAAAATCCATGCCCACGCCCGACGTGTTATATTAATTTCTAAAGCACTGCCTCAGCTGAATAAGTCATGGGGGGGGGGATGATTACAAATCTATTTTATTGATGCCCCAAGTCCTGCCCAAGTCCAGTTGACCTCGTCTACCTCTTCATGTTCTAGTTCTACCTCTTTCTGTGATTTAGTCACTGAATATTATTGGTAATCGTGGCTGTAAGCGGCTCTAACTCCCAATTAGAGCTAATCCCAACTTTGTCATTCGAGCACTAAGATCCTGCAGATTTTCTTAATATATTTTTTAAATATATACCCACTATTCTTGCATTCTATCATTATTTCGATTCTCTGTTTGAATTTGGAGTATCTTTTTTATCATAATTAGGTTTCCAAATTTCCATTTTCTTTACTTTTTTCTCGAAATATTTCATAATGAGTCGGTACATTTCAATTTTGTTATTTGTAGCATGATATCAATCAATCCATTGATAAGTTGCATGATATTATCAATAATACTATCCAAAAAGTCCAAAATTAGAAAAAATATTAACATTCACAATTACTTGAATTGTCATCTACCACACACATGCTTTGTAGTTGATGCATCCAATTGTAATTAAAATCTCAATGATCATGAGCTATTTTATCAATATAAACTAGAACTAACCATAAAATATTCCATAATAAATAACAAAAACAGACTAATTTATTGCTTTATTCAGTCATACATTTCATTATCAGCATTTCAATTGTTCAACTAACACACTTGTCCACGGAACTATTTCATATTGAAAGCCGTATGATTTGGTTAAATCCACAGAGCCATGTTTTTGTACGATTCCAAGCTTCATTCAATGTTCAGCTAGCAGCGAAATGACATGAAATTAAATCTAGTCGGTATTGCAGTACTGAAACCATTGAGTCGATATAGTGTGCATCATTGGAGTGGCAATTCGTGTAAGCCCTATTAGTAAAAGTTGCCCTAATCGGTGATATGAATTTGATCGAATTGAATTGTTAAGGCAAATATAATTAGTTGATATTGCAGTATTTCGTTAGAGCTGTTGAATTATTCTGAGCTGTAATCAAATGTGGAATGTTGGGAGGAGTATTATGAAATATTTGTTGGGGGAATTATCATCAAAATCAATAACCTGAATGAATCAATGTGCATGGGGTCACAATTTTTTTCATCTATATAAAAAACTTAACTCATTATACTCATTCTCCATGAATAGCCAACTATGTAAATGCGAGAACTTAATCATGGTGAAAACATATTTAGAAACTAAGGTACAAACCTTATTAAGGTGGACTTACGGCTAGATATGTTTGTAGTCATTAATAGGTTAGTGGTATGTTTCGCAGTTAGAAGTATGTTTTCAGTCCGATCAGAAAGTGTGGAGTAGGAACCTAATTGAGTTAAAACTCTAGTTGTTTAGGTTTGTAGTCACGATTCACATTTATATCGATGTATGAACGATTTGCAAGTATTTCACAATACCAAATGATGCTTCATAGAATGACGACCAATTAGTGTCATAAGTAGTGACTCCATCCACTTGATTGGTTACACCATTTTCAGTTGACCAAACAATTGAGTTAGCTATATAGAATAATTGTCTGTGTTCTATCGACTAATAGAAATGAGGATCAATAATAATTCGAATATGAAGTTCAAATGTGATAAAAACTAGTTCTTCATCACTTCATAACTGATTATGACATTTAAATTGATTCATCATTAGCTGAGGTATGAAAATAATATACGTAACCAAGGGTGACATGTAAATATAGCATGTAAAAAAATGAGAACAAAAATGTGAGAATAGTATAAATATGTGAATAGTAGAAAAAACATTCGAATGACAAATTGAAATACTTATGCTCTATTTTCGTGTAGTGGTAATTCAAAATGTGAAACGTATTTTTGAATTATAATTCACAATTTAATTCAAGTAATTTAATTACAAAACACAAAGACATTTTAATATCATACTAACATTGTTCATCCTTATGAAAATACTTGCATATTAAACGTTGTTATTCAACATATAAAAGGAATACAATGCATTACTATATACTTGGACAAATTCTCATCCTGTACATTCCCATAGCTTTTATCATGTCGAGTGAAACCCTTTCAAAGGATTATAATTATTAATGCTGAAGCTTGTTCTGAGGGAGATTTAAAATCATTATTTGTCGTGTGGACGTTGGCATTTGTTGCGGATAAGAGTCTCGTCTACTACCATCTCAACTGATGGTGTTTTCGATTCGATGTCTCCTTTATCAACTAATACAAACGCTTTGGTATTTCGAACATTCAGAAAACTTGAATTACATTCTATTTATTGTTTTGAAGGTTTCTGTCGAGTGTTTCTGGTATCATATTGTATTGACAATCGTGAGTTTCGAAATATCTAAACGCGATAGAAGATTCTGATGGTTACGATTGGTCGTTGTCTCTATAAACTAAAATACACAGTCGAGGGTTTCATTCCTTCAATAGTTTCGATTTTTTGTTATGTGTGTTTTACCGACTTAGAAGGACTTAACCAATCAACGCGACAAAATTGTTCTTTTCGTGAAAAACAAAATGTTCGCCAATTCCCTAGTGAGTGTATGTGTATTTGTTTTGTCTACCAACTTGAGAAGATAAAATGTCACATATGATTATCACGTGTCATCACACGTGAGATCGTTATTGTTTTTACAATATTCGAATGATTTAATAATAACTTTTAAGAGAGAAAAGTGTATTACAAATATGGCCGCCATAGAACATCGTATATGGAACAGGCAAAGACAAACAAAGAGAAATGTGTATCAACAACAATAGGATAGAATAAAAACAATTTGATAATTCATGCATTATATACCTTTATTGACAATTGAGTCTATGCACCATGAGTGCAATATAATATACATACAAAATAACAATTGATGAATCCAAAATCACTAAGGAAAATAACAATACAGGATAACAAAATTGCTATTGCAATCTGAAATTGGAAAATGTGGTAAGAACAGTGCCAATACAGCTGAATAATTAACTATGAACAATTGAAATACTGAACCATTGAACTATATTTGAACTCATTGCACCATTAAACTGTTGAACAATTGAACTATATGGGCTATGCCACTTTCTTCAGGCTTTTCGTTCACAGTTGTAGAAAAAGGCCCCTGCTGAAGATTCCGAATCGACACAAATATATCATTTTTATCATTTTCTACTGAACTTGAATGTTGTATTGAGACGACGTAATATTTTTATCTCTTTTATTCATTTATTCTCTTCGCAATCGTCGAACTTCTGTGCAGTGCATGGAAACTCACAGTTGAAGATGTGAGTGGAATGTTAAGAGCAGAGAATTACTAACACATTACTTCATCAGTATACGATTAAAAAAACTTTGCCAAGTACAATGACGTAACATTTAACTTCATTCCATTGTCAATTTGATGTTACTTGAATATCTATTCCCAGACAGGATCCAAATACATTTTTGTTCCATTTATAAGTTAATAGTTACAAAAGTACAAATTCGAATCTGAGGAATCACAGAGATCATGGATGGTACTCGAATATACATATGAATCTTAATGATATGGATGATTAAATTACTAAAACTATTCGATTACCTTTGGAAAAACTGAAAAAATATTCTCATACGTAGTCATCATAAATGATACCTTTCTGGATACTTGCAATGTAAATGTACCTGGACACAATCAGCTATACAACCGTCATGGGACTATACAAATCATTTCGATATGTATTGATAATAAATGGTACCCTATACTTAATGGTTAAGGAGTAGACTCACCCTACATATAATTTTTACAATTTTGTAGTATCAATTGCTAATTTGTCCTACCATAGTCATACGGGGAGTAATTTCACTACGATATTATAATTTGTGATGATGAGAGATGAATGTATCAGGTATCCCAATGAGTATGTACAAATATGATAAGTTTATACATTTCCTAAAGTCCTGTAATCAGGTGTTTTTTCAGTGAATAAAACTTTAATTGAACTCTGAAATATTTCGTATTTTTCCATCAAAATCGAAATTCTTGTTCTCCAATTGAGTCTCACGACGAACGGTAGGATCGTTCGGACGGAGCACCATAATAAACATTATATTATTGAGCTGTATTATATTATCGTTAATCACAATTGCATTATGATTTTTGTTGATTATTTTTGTTTCTTCTATAAATCTGTATTTTGAATAGTGAATTCATTGTCATTTCCAACCAGTCTAAGGTATCCGGTTGGCCAGTCAAATCGCCTACAGAGATTCTGAACATGAATATTTGAATATCACATTAATTTATTAATATCTTTCCAACAAAACTGCTATCTCCTTACATAAACTCTAGAATAAATCAGTTTCCCTTGAAATGAATGATTATTTGTTTTCATTCATCTGACGAAATTCTAATAAAATCACCGAATCGTCATTACCCCAAGTACAATTTTGGACAGAGACAGAGTAGTAGGCCTCTATCTCTCAATCCAGAATCTCGAACCGGGCACACAGGACCAGCGACCACACTAGTCGCAGATTACAAACGGGAAAGTTGTGTACTTTTAAATGGCTAGGCCTCAGGGAGAGAGATAGGGCGTATCTATGACAACCATCGTGTATGTGGCCAACAGTGCGTAGTTGAGATGAAAGGGAATGAGTCTTTTTAAATTTCGGACTTTTTCAATGTATCCGTATTTCGATCGTTAATCTTTTGCAGAAAATACTCACAGCACTTTGGTAACATAATATGAGAAAAAAAAACATTCCAATGAATGAATGAATGAAAATAGTTAATCAATATTGAATCCATGGAAACCAGAAGAATAATACGAAAGATCCTTACAATGAATGATCAACTATCTTTTGCAACCCACGCTGTCACCAATACAAAATTCACGAAAAGGTCAAAAAATCGACGGAAATAACATTCTCAATCTAATCTCTGGCAACCTTAATTGAATCGAAAACATTCTTCTTCTTTATTACAGGTCTTTATTAACCAAAATCTAACCAAACTCAATCCAAACTGATGCTTGAATAAATTTATTGCAATTTTATGTAACTTGGAAAAAATGTGTTCCTCCTATATTTGTGCGATAATTCAAACATGATACTTGTCATGAACATTTCACAATTCTTGATTTTCCTCTGTTTTCCTTGTGATTCATTTTCAAAATTGTCGGAAGAATTTGTGGTGAGCAAGACGTAGTTTTGACTAATGGCAACGGGATGATGGGCATAGCAATTAGGCTAGCATCAAAAACTCTGATGAACGTTTTCTCCGGAAGTTTAATCTCATGTACAATTTTCTGATATCATATCAATTTTCCTTATCTGATATCAATGTTGTACTCCCAGTGTCGACTTTTTATTTCTCATAATTTTTTTCGTTTTTCCGTAATATCGACTAAAACAAGAAATTTCTTCTTTCTCAGTTAACAGTTCTTGAATAACACTTATTTAGATGCCCATTTTTCGTTAACTCACCAACACAGCGTGTGTCTTGAAGGAGAAAAACTGCTATTCGCTTTTTCTCGTTATCTTTTTTCTTCTATTTATGGGAGACCTATTGCGCATGTGTAGCAGGAAAAATGGTTATCTTCCTTCAGTAGTTTATTCATCAGACATGAACTTATTTCATCATATACTCGGTTGATCTCTTTGTATTTTTACTTTCGTAAACGTTTGCGCTGATTGGTCATTTATTGTGTTCAACAATAGCAATATGAACGTGTAAAAACAGTTGAAGTAGATGTAACAAAATACGGCCGTTTGACCGCCAACAAATGGCAGCTGCTTTTGTTGGTTAAGTAATGGATCGTAGAAAAACATCTTCAATCATTTGAGAAACTCTTCTAGATTAATAGTCTATGAAATACAAAGAAACAAAAATATGATTTAATGAATGGAACGTATCAACTGGTATGTTTCTTTTATACTTGAATTGACTGAATCAATATATTTGTGTTGTGTGATGTCAAGGACTTGGGACGAATTTTTCATTCGCGGAATTATTAGAGAAATGAATAAGATTTACTATGTGATAATCATTTGTTCAGTATGTATAGCGTACATATCAAAACTACCATACATTTCCGAAAATGATAGATAAAGACTTTTCATAATGTTTCGGGTAAGATTATAATTGGATACTAAGTATCAAAATGATATATGAAGTCTAGCGCGTGATAACAATTGTATTAATGATTCCGAAATGATAACTTTTCTATAATAGGCCCACTTCTCTATAGGAAAATTGGATCACGGCTCGAAAAAAAAAATTGATATATATATATATATATATATATATATATATATATATATATATATATATATATATATATATATATAAAAATTGTTACACAATAATACATACATAATTGAATTGAAATACAGTTAATATTTTCATTAGTCAACATTCAACTCACGGAGTGTTTTTCTATCAACTGTAAATACATAAACTGTGTTACTTCATAGGTCAAATATACATAAGTAAGCAAAGTCTTGACTCATGAACTTCATGTAAATGTATACTAAAATATTTTAATTAAAAGCAACCGAAACCAGAAAGCTGAGGTGAAACCATTTTACGTTTTTTTTTTGGAACTGGAATTGTTTTTTTCGTCAGTTGGCCGCCCCCTTTGTATTACGCGAACTGTGTATTTAAATGTTCTTTTTAGAAGGAATGCAAATTAGACCTTCAAGGAGAGTTGAAACTCGCCCTGGCATATCACTACACAACACAAACTGTGAAACGCACGAAGTGAAATATTAACATCACAATTAATAAATAAAATGTGCATAAAATACTTCTTAAATTCAATTGTCTCAATTCTTTCATATTGCAAAGTATACGTTTATTATTCTCATCACTATACTATTCCTCTTGAATAAGAGCTAGTATGACAAAACAAAACGAAGTTTTATTTTGGTTGAAACAAAATATGGATTGGACATTATTCGAGCTATAATTGCGTCAGATAATGGAAAAAATCATGGTGTCAAAACACCTCATAAATGAGAGAGAGAGATGGATGTACCAAAAATTCAAAATAATAATGAAAAATGCAACAAATAACTGCAATTATGGAATATAGGTCTACATAACAAAAACTTCACGGCGCTAACGATAAGGACCGCGTTGTATAAATTACGATAGATTGATAGTTTTCAACAATCATTGAAAGTGATCCATCCATGTATTACACTTTCTCAGGTCTATCAGAGAAGACTCATTAACAACGCAATGAAAATAAACGTCTATCCACACATGAGACATTCAAAGATTATAAAATGTAACAATTTGTGGTATTTTTTTATATTGTCTTATTCAAGAAGTTATACTTGTACCCACTGCAAAATGTCGTCTACCAACTAAATAATTGCGAAAACTTCAGTATGGTTACGTGATATCACTGCAACGTTATAGATTCAGCGCTTTTGTAAGATGAAGTGAGTTTTCTTCAGTGAACATAGTCCTGAAAAATCATTTCACAATAAGATTATCAGCGCTGTTCAAATCTGTGATATTCATGATTGTTATGTTCATAAACTACATTCATATTTCGTGAATACTATCATATAAGATATTACAATTATTATCTGAATGTGTGTAAAATATATTGAGGTTTACTAACATTTTGCATTTTCTCTTTTTTCTAGGTAAGTCAAGTTTGATATCCTTGGATTAAGGGTTTGGATTGAACATCACTATCTATTCTCGTGACCGTGGTGCGTATTTATCAGCGAGGGTGAGTCTGTCTCAATTGACGAATTTATTAGATTTGATTAAATTTGAAATCGATCACCGAAAAGTGTTACTTCGAAAGCTTGCCGTGAAAAAATTTGATCATTCACGTGATCATTCTACATTTCGTAGCGGTCCCTGTTTTTCTCATCTATTTTGTTGGAAAATATTCTGAAACTATGATTAATCCTATATTGATTTATTCCAACGATGATATAATTCTTATCCATGTTCGGATTATTCAAAAGATATAGTTTGAGAGCAGAATTTATCATCGAAAAAAGTATAGCCATAAAGATGAATTTAATAAATTATCACAACAAATTATTTAATTTTGAAACATAGGAAAAACACAGGAAGTTATTTTATTTATAAATTCCATCATGACTCTATTTAAAATTTACCCGATTCATACCCCCAATCAACACCTCCCCAAATTCCCTATCCATCCCCAAGCAACCCCTCACATCTTCCCTCTTCTTATCCCACCACAGTCACCACAATTACCATTCATCCATCTTATTCTCGGTTTTCTCTGGCCATATTGGATCATGTGTTATCAAATGGCAATAACTTAAACTGGTAAACCGGTGTAGGAAAACCCAAGAAGTTTCACGTAGTAATGTAGATAAGAAAATAGAAAAGCAGGAAAACTAACCATATAGGAACCATTCACTTGCTTCCAGCTCCTTTAACCTCAATGTATATACGTGCCCTGTTTTAAATGCAGGATAGTTTTCAAAAGACATTCTCACCGTATGTAGAATATCAACGAGAAAAGTAAAGTACAATAGATTTCATCGCTATCAATAGGCTACTACTATTCATTTAAAAAAACTTGACATTATGAATACTCGGAAAAAGTCATAATAACTGCAATTATCTACTAGTGATAGGCGTGGTCTATTCATCGTCCATCTGAATTCATACATTCATAGATTAGTGTTGCACAACCGTTTTACAGAAGGGTCATTTTATACATATTAGTTATCATTCATCAGGGTTTTTATACAGGTGGAATACACTTTATTAGAGTATTGAGAATAAAGCAAAAGTCTCATATCAACAAGTGCTTTACTACCTGCCTAATAATATACAATGTATAACAGTGCAATAATTAATAATTGAAAATTAAATTGGAATTAAAATTAAGATGACCAAGTATAAAATATGAGTGCCCAACATAATTCCTAATCTAATATTTGTGAAGTTTCAAATATCTAATTGAGTAATGATTATTGTATACAATGAGTATAAAAAAATTATCAGTTCTCACATGAACAGGTGAAGAGTTAAAAAAGTAACAGACCGAAAAGTGGAATCCTTTTTGTTATTGTATGAACCTGGCAAATGGAGGTTTCAATATAGCCAATTAGTACAATCGAGGCCTTAATGATGCATTGAAAACCATTCTCTCAGAAATATCCATGTCTACTATTCTGTAGGAGTAATTTATCAAGAAAGAGCATGTCATTTTGAAAATGTTGAAATTGTTCGCGGGGCGCACTGGTTACGCGTGTCCCGGAAATTAAATGGATTCTTTTTTGAGTTGAGGATGGACGTTCATAGGCACACACCATTGAGCCCTTATTCTATAACTGTAAACGAAATGAAAGCCCGACGAAATCGTCAGAGCCCATATGATACAGCATGTTACAGTATAGGGATTCGTCGGAACAAAACGAAGATGGGCTGCTTTCGTTTCGTTGTTACAGAATAACAGCCCAGTTAGGGCCTAGTCTGGTCACTGCACCTTGCATTAGTAAAATACCAAGTTCCGTACTAATCACTTTGTTACTTTCTTATTACTTCTAAGGAATTTAATTCTCTCTATAGTAAGAACTGAACAATTCTTATTTCTTTCTCTCTTCTGAGATCTTACTACCACTTTACATTGTCATCGTCTAAAAGATCTTAGTACCCATTAATGGTTAATTTTCAAAAAAAAAGATGATGTATTGAATAGTTTGTCCACAATTTTTTCGTTGTAACTATAGGGCTAGTGTAATGACCTGTCATAAAAGGAATCATCATAGATACCAATTCTTACAGATATAGAAAAGCATCCATGTTTTTTTTAAATGATTTTTGATACTATAAGTCATGAAACTAACTTGATCTTGTAATATTTCTATTTAAAATTAATCGGTTGGACGAACTTGACAGTTCTCAAAGTGTTACTGTTAATAAAAATGATATCATATATGGTATATGATATAATACAACAAGCTAAAACTATTATGACAATCATAAACTTTCATATCCCTAATAACCAATTGGCATAGAATTACCATCAATCCCTGAAAAAAACTATATATTCTGAAGGAAATTAGAATTTCGTCAAAACTTACAGAAGCCAAGATCTTATAATTCAATGTAATTAATTAACTTTTGCCCGAGTTATGGATTCCCTCCAGTAAAACAGCTGACTGAACTTATTTTTTATATTTGTTCGAAGAACTACTTTGCATTTACTGTAAACGTTGCTCTACTTTTGCTATCTCGCTTCGTAATATTCACTTTATCAAGATAATACAGTTCGCGAACACTATGTGATTCTTATAAATTCTCCTACTAGAAATGCATAGAAAAAGTGAGTGTTATTTAAATTTGTCTGTTGGGAAGAACTAGGAAAGATTTTTAAGAGTTATGAAGTTAGATAATTCTAGGAAGGAATATCTCGGAACTCATATGATGGTTCAAGTTATTAAAACAACTTGTAGGGTGGTTGTGAAGCGCCAAACTTATGGTATAGCTGCCATGCAAAAGTTATACAACCTTATGCAGTGCAGATACTAGTGGTAGTTGGTACTCAATAGTAGTAGTTTTTGTTAGAGTTGTTTTTATTGTTGTTGGGAACCTAAATGAACATGATCCGGCTGAACTGTAATTATACTAACCCAACTCAACCTCATATTCAGATTTATAAACAAGGTTTATAAACTAACCATACATTGAATCAAAATCCAACCTAAATGAACATAATTGATAATATACAACACATATAATTGATCAGGTTCATCACCAGTTCCGCGTCTAATTCTACTTCTAATTCTACCTCTAATTGTGCTTCACTTACCTTATTCCTTTGGAAGAACCTTTCAATAATAGTACACATAAATATGGTTTTTCTATATGGTTAACTATTTATAGTATGGCATTCTTTATATACGATCATTCTATGTATTCATGTGCGGACAACACCGTTTTATAGTGTGTGATGGAAATCTTATTTTATGTGAAAAAATATATATTCCATCACAGTCAGTTTAGATTTGTGATCTGAAAACCGTTAGTTCAATCTTTCTTCACCCTATTTCATCATTGTCAACAATTCCTTGTCCATTCCAAAGAAAACAAACAGAATCACTCACATACTCTGTCTTCAACCATAACACTCCCATTATATCTTCCCATCATCTATATCAATATCTCACACTACGATATATATAAATCCCAGTCGATAAAACAACTTCCACTTGATCGACACCAAAGCGAAGAAAATGTAAAATACTTACTCAAGTTTATATTCTATATAATTTTCTCATCATAATCTACACCGTCTGCTACCAATGTTTCTAAACTAAACGTATTGTACTTCAAGTTTGTACACCTGTGTACTTGCGATATTCTTCATGATTAATCACAGTAATTAACATTATTCCATTATTCAGTTGTACCAACTGTACCTACTCTAATGATCGTATACATCACTGTTTTAAATTATATTCTAATTAGACATTGATCGAATGACTTGGTGATTAAGAATACAGAAAAGTAGAGAGTCGGGTGTGTATTATTATTTCCATTAACAATTCGACTTCGTTTTGCTTCACTTGAGACTGTATATATAAACAATTATACTAATTAAAGATCTGTTCGAAGTGTTGATTGTTACGGTTGAGTGTCTCGGCTCTTCATTAACATGAACTATAGAGTTTCGAGTTGTATAAATTTGATTGCCATATCCATTGTAATGAAATCGAGTACAGATTACTTACATCCGATTTCAAGAAATTGTTAATCTCTGGATTATCTAGAGATTAATGAAATAAAATACCATTGGTAGAAGTAGATCAAAAGCTCAGTCGTTGACGAAGACGCTTCTAATCCTAACGTCAGAAACTGAGGAGAATTTCAATTTTTACAGCCTTGTAACTAACTAAATGAATACATTATTAGAATAAGAACGCGTTCTACAAATAATTATGTGTTTCAATTACGCTAATTATCAATTTAAGGTACACGAATTACATCGAGAAGCAAATGAAATAACAAGTTGATCCTCAAATTATCGCCTAATCAAAAAATTTATTATCTGTTAAAACCAGATTTTTGCACTATTGTTTCAGCAATCTGGCACGTATCAGTTTGTCATTTTTTGGTTCGACATGTGTAGTGCAAAGAGCCGATTGTACCAACTAATAATTAGTGAATTTGATAAAACTTCACGGAATATCTTGTTATCACCCTTGGTTTCTTACCTTAACTCATAATCAATTAATTGTTAGTTATTCATCAGTTGGTACTGAAACGGTAACACGAAAGGTGACATGAAAGTAGCGAACCCATATTTTCATCATCTTGCTCACCAAAAGGTTCTAAGTTTAATTACCGTAAATATTTATTTAATCAGATATAAGAAAACTAATTAAAATAGTTTTTCGTTATGTGGTGTATACCTTTCGTGAAATTGAGATAGTTTAAAAATCATACCGTATTTTCATATGGAGTGTAGCCATTAATTTTGAAACCTTATATCCTATTTTCATATTTTCATATCATCAAATAAATGTACATCAGGAGTATCGTATTATAACGACTTCACGAATTCACACATTACGTTAACTAAATATAAAAAATACAGATAAATGATGCCTATAATCATAATTCACAGAAATTAAATTCCGTACCTTTTTAAATTAAAAAATATTATTACATAACGTAGACTATACGTTATTCTTATCATCATAGCTGGTTATTAAGTTATCTGAATTTTACAGAAATACGCTATTAATTAACACGGTAGAAATATAAAAACCAATTTAAAAAGCAATTACCTCCCGTGTCTCAATTCCCCTTCCCTTTCCCCTTTTCCTCACCCATTTCCATTCCATATTCCCGAATAGCAACTGAAATTACATTTGAGTTTGGTTTACAGCAGGAAATGAGAGTAATTGTCATTGGTTGTGAAGCATATTTTATAGATATCAACTCATGTTTTCTATTGAACTTCTGTTTTATTATTTTTTGTGTTGACGTTGAAACTGCACAATATCATTTCTGCATTTGATTGTACTCTATCAAATAGGTGATGAACAAAATATAGAATTATCTCATCCTTTTTGAAGTGGCAAATATGTTTATCCTTTCACGATAACCATGACATCATATGATAGGGTCATGATCCATGATTTCACGATATCATGATTCCAGTTTATTATTGTGAAGTTCGGGTCTGTACGTGCGGTAGTGTATTGGAAGCCAAAAAAACACCCACACATAAGAATCACATTATAGGTGTGTAATTGATTATTTTTATATTTTGTATTTCACACTGCATTTCGCATACAAACATACAAATATATATATATATATATATATATATATATATATATATATATATATATACAATATATATTTCATATATATTATACTCATAATGTTTGTGCGAAATGAGTGTAAGAACGTGAGGAGGCCAGTCGCACCATCCAAAACACAGTCGACCCTAACAGCCAAACCACCGGTTATAATCCTAATCCACCGGTTATATTGTTCGTCAATCTTTACCTGGATATACCTCCATCAACCAGCGTAGGCTATCTATCGTTCACTCAATGAACTATCACATCTTGTTCGTAAACAAACGTCAACGGAATCTATCTAGGTGTGTAGGTTGTGTATGCGTCAGCCAGGTGTTAGCGCGATTATACCTCATCATCTTAATATCCGTACGTGTTGTGTGATGAATTAGTGGGATAAAAGCCGGATAGCTGGGATATAATCCAGGATACATCATGGAAGGAAGATGGAAATCCATAGCCATGTAAGTCATAATGGTATTCACGGGATTATTCGGGATTTAGTCTCTTGTGTAAGATGATCGTCTATAAGACGTTAGGTTAAGGCCGTCACTTCTACTTTCTAGCTGAAGTTTTGAAGGAGACGATCTGAGGTTTCGTGTGAGTGTTAGTATTATCGCGCTGGTGTTTCGGTTACTGATTTACTCGTGTAGTTAACCGCTATTTGTTGGGTCAGCTGTTGAGATGTGTTCTAGGAATATTTTGCAACTCTTCTTTTTTTACACGATTTCATATATAAGTAACAAATTAACATTCTTCACATTCTTGAAATATGGATGGTAACAAATTAACATTCTTCACATTCTTGAAATATGGATGTATTCAATGAATACATTATATTTTAATAAATGTTCATACTGAATATTGGTTGGTTTGTGTTTGTCGTTATAGATGACAGTTATTTCCATTTTTTTTTTGGTATTGATAAAAAAATAATACTACAAAAGACTACGTATAAGTACGAAATGTCACTTTGACAGCTGAGTATTTTATATACACATACTTCATTCATATTCTTTCTGTCAATATTATTCTATCGTGTGTATGTCGGAAATATATTGTAGACACAAAACATTTTTTTGAATTTTTTTTCATTTTCAAAACCATATTCCAATTTATTTAATATTGAATAGAAATAACAAAACAATTTATTTATATATCTGAAGTGTACACAGCGGCATAGCTTATCTACAGTTAGCCTGACACCTGAATGCGATGAAGATAGCAATACAAATACACACCCAAAATGTGAATTATTCAGTGTAATCTGGCTAAAATGTCGGTCATAGTCTGTCATGTCATATAGGTCATATCAGTCATATGACATAATCAAATAGGAATCAGTAGCGACTAAAATTGGCTAGCCATCTGAGTGAAGGGTTGTATGATGATGTATTACTACCAATGATTTTCAAACTGATCAAATATGGATTAGACTGCATTTCGACTCGGATGTCTCTTTCTAATACATGTATATTACAATACAACAGTGTTGGTAAATCTAATTCGAACATATAATCTAATTCGTACAGCCACACAAGCATTTAATGTTATCCATAAGCTATATTGTAAAATATGTCATTTGTGTACCGATTTCCTCGAAAGAGGGTTTAAGGAATAAACACTACTACTACTACTACTACTAAACATATGATCCAAAACATACTATCATAAAAAAATTAGGTTACATATTCACTTTTATGAATCAAGGGCTGTATAAAAAATGTAGACGAATCGAAATACGGCATACATTACGAACTAACGACATTGCTGTGACTGTATCATTCACTCTCAATCTGTTAATTATGATCTAACCATAACCAACCAATCGAAATGATCTGATCCAACTGTTGATATGTTGACTTCAGTTATATTTATATTGGATTTAATTCATACAGTCATGTGTAGGAGATAATTTCAAATAATAATATGTTAACATCACATTAACATTATTAATAAGTTAAATTGAGTTTATTTAATGGTTTAGTGTACTTCGATATATAAAGATAATTCTCTGAAAATATTGAATCAATCGATATCTTAACAATTTCTTATACTTTCATATACTTTCAAATATTTAATTCAATCTTTCAACTTATCTCATTCATTATTCAAACAATACCTTCGGAAAAATATCCTACGACATTTCTACTAACAATAAAATCCGATCATTGAACTTGTATGGCATTTTATTCAATCTCTTTGCATGTTAATGTTTTATTAAAACATTTTTTATGGGACCATTTCCCGCGCTAATAGTTGTTGTGTATACGTCATGCGCAATAGTACAAGATACCAGTATACAGGTATGCTGATTTGTAACAATGAGACATATATAAGATCGAGCTACTCGCGCGCTAATGGTGTGGGATAGGGGAGACGGTCGATCGGAATCTTCAACTCTCGTGAGATCACGTGAGTCGATTAGTGTTTACTACTTGCTAATTGTTACAGGTGTTATACTTTGTGTGTGTTGCCAACTGTACGGGTTAAAAGTTCAACTACATGTCGCGTTTGCGTCATACTGTCACTACTATGTGTACAATCTAAGAGAAATCGATGACTATATGGAATAACGATTATCTTATATTGTATACATAAAACTGAGACGAGTTGTCGAGTGGCTAGCACACTGGACCGTTATTCAGAAGACTGGGTTTCGATTCCCTCCATGGTCGGCCATCATGGCGTGTCTTCCATGGTTTCTCTTTGTCGTTCAGGTCAATACTGGGATGGTTCCTTAAGAACCGGCCACGACCGACTTCTTCCCACTATCCAAAAACACGTAATGAATTAAAACCTCACATCTCAACACTCCATTATCTCATATATCATTCACCGACGCCAATATATCTCAGTCATCAGAACATTGCGTCGTTAAACCCAATGTTAGTTTGAAAAAATATGAACACAAAAGATGTAACATATCATTATATTGTGATTTGTGTTATATATATTGATGAATATGTCTATAACTCCATATACATTTACGGTTCATCATTTTAACGTCATATTTATGACTTCGTATCACATCGTCAGTACCACCATGACATGATAAGATAGTCAACTAACTTATATTGCGTAACAACTAAGCCAAAAATAATAGATCATTACAAGAAAACGTGGCTCGTTTTTTGTAGACGTTGGTGGGTATATATCGTATATATAGTGAATATGTTCGGATGGGTTTGACAGTTTCTTCAAAATGTGATAAATTTGTGTGATTTTTCTTGTTTTTGAGGATCTTCAAGAAAATATCATGTTATTGGTAGGCCTACCATCATTTATTTTTTAGTAATTTCAGTATATATTCAGTTAATATAATGAAATAATATAATATACATTAAAAATCGATGATGAATGCAAACAGGTTGTTAATTTCATCTTGGTTCAGCTTCCAAATTCTCATCATTTTTTGCCCGTTTTTTCAAATTTTCGCCATCATTTTCGAGCAACATCGATTATCTGAATATTATAAAAAATAATGATGAATTGATCGTGTTTTGGGTTTCTGAGTAATTTCAATAATATTCATAAAATGTAAGTGTACGTAATTGAGAAAATTCAAACTTTGAAATCTCACTTTCGGATTCAAATATGTCATTTCTTCGAAACTGTAAACTTCTCGGACCACATGTGACGTGGAGAGACCTCGCGCTTCCCGCACAATGACAAATCTCTAAAAGTTCTGTCAAGACGAATGGAAGCAGCCAACACGTTGCCCGGGGAACGAACCCAGCTCTTCTCGAACACTGACAGAACAATGTTTTATGTCATTTCTAGTATTATGGGTACACCAATTTATGTGTATCTAAGAAAACTGTCACTACTTTATCTTCATTAGGAAGTTAAAATTGTAAAAGATTTTACATTATACTTGCTAGTGAACGTGTGGATATACATGTGGTGAATACATTTTATTTTACTGAACAATGTTATTTATCTTTGTACATTTCAGTTTTCTATGAAACTAGACACGTCTGGAAAAGTATTCCGTCTTATTAGTATTTAATGATTTCTTTGGATTGGGATGTATACTCCATTCTTCTATAACTTAACAAACATAATAAAAAGTGATAAAAGATTGTATACTGGGCAAGAAGTTCTTCGATTCCATTTAGTTACTTTTTAAAACTCTAGTTTCGTTTTTTGTAGTACATTTGATAAATATATAATATATCACCATTATAATAATGATATTCTATTGAACTGGTTCCATTCATGTTATACTTTGAATTATATTCTTTCATACTCCGTATGTTGATATTATAAAAGGCATATGCAATATTATTAATTGATTGAATATTTTGTATCATTTATCCAAGTATACCAAAAAAATGTGAACGTTACTAATTGACAAGATATCGTTGCAATACTAATATACCGGTAGTTAATATTGAATTGAATAGAAGTTAAGATTTTAATAATGTAAGTCTTAAGCACTCCAATTTTCTTGAAAATGTGCTCGATTATCTTTTAGAATGTTAGCTTATTCAGTGAGCTCTAGTTGGCAATTAGGCCATACAGCTAACAGAAAATGAAAAGTTTCAAAATATTTGTATTCTTTAATAACTTTTCAAAGAGACTAGTATAATTTTTTAAATTTTAATGTAAAGGAAGGGAAAAAAGAGAGAAAAAGAATAATTAAAGGAGAGACGTAAATGTACAAAGGAATACCTGAGTACATAATTAATAAATAGTTTTAATGAGCGTGGCAAAAAACCCAACTTCCGTAAGAGCGATGTGATTTTTCACTTCTTCGTGCTGTGCTTGTATAGTCCATTTGATGTTTGACTCATTTATATAATATAAAGTAATATACGATAATGTAATATGATATGAGATGATATGATGTGATATGATATGAGATAATATGATATGATATATTTTATATAATATAATATAATATAGTTCATATAATTTTCCACTGCTGAATGCTGTGCCTATAAAGCCTATTTGAAGTTTGACTTACTCATTCATTTTTATTTGGTCTTATCATATTGAATACCAGGATTGGATGGGATACCCAAACCTGGTTGTTTGGATGTGAACTGTATATGGTATTTAAAATTTAAATCAATCAACTATCAATCCTTTCGAAGGCTGTCTACCGAATTTGCCACAAACAGCCCTATTGTTGCATTCAAACGCATGTGTATTTCGAAAATGTCATGCTATCGTACTGGCAGTGGAATGAACGTGACTTATCTCAATCCAGAACTTGAATCTCCATCTTATAAATGTGAAATATAAACTGTATTCAATACGGCATTTAGATTCAGTACCACGAAAAGTGCGACTGGATCCAACCGATCCAAACATCCCAATCCATTCGAAAACCTATCAGAAGGATCACTTGATTAGTCTGCGATATATTGGCCTGAACTATTTCCTAAATGTATGAAAAACTAATCAGTTACCAACGTTAAATGTTCGTAACATGGCAACATTATTTTCATATTTGAATTGAGCAAGAGTATCACAATGCCATGATCATGCACAGTTTCCGAAATCCTGTTTCTCTTCGAATTATATAGAACTATAATGAGGTAAATGATATGTGACATGTTACACATTTTTATAACATGAGAACATGAAGACAGACCTGAAGTAATAGATGCAGCTTTTATATAGTTCTTCTAAGTGGAATGACCTCCAAGTGGAGTGAATACAATATTGTCTTACGAGCATTATTCGATAATAATGAATAGAACTAGAATATACATCACTTCATTCACTGCATTATTCCGTTTTACTTCCTCTAATGTTCGTCATTAAGTAGTCTAGCTCATGAACAAGTATACATTGCATCGGAAATATGTCACATAAAATTATAATAAAGTCACAAAGAAGAGCTAACATACGGATTCTGTGTTTTTATTTTTAGTTTGATAATAGATGAATAGTGCTTGGTACTTGAATGGGATCCAGAGGTATAATGATGAAGATGAATAGTCTTTTTATTATAAATATCAAAAACATGGTACATGGGTTATAAAAAACATGATACAATGAAAAGAAAATATTATAATAATGGCGAGGTTCGGCATAAACCGCTCTTCCACCTAACCAGAACTAATTAAACAAAATACATAGACCTAATTGAGATGATCATGAATAATATAAGAACAGATATATAAAAAGATGAACAGATATATGATGATGTTGAAAATGATCCATATGTGAATGCTTTTAGGGTTGGATGATGATTTGAGTATTATACTTTTCTCCTGTTCATTCAAAAGCCACTCTTTATATTTATTTTTGAAAATGTTGGGAGATTTCTCATGCTTGAGGGACACAGGTAATTTATTCCATAATTTTGAACCAAAAATCGAAAAAGAGGATGAAGATTTGTTAGTGTGATGACGATACACTAACCCCAGATTTGCATTAAACCTTGTTTGGTGGCTGTGAAGGTTTCTTGAGAAAGTTAACTTTTCATGGAGATATGTTGGGGATTTCTTTGTCAAAATATTGTACATCAAATTTGCGTAATGAAGTGATCTGCGGTTAGACATATTGAGCCAGCCAAGTTTGATAAGATGGGGTGATAATTGCTGCTTGAAGGGAACATTGATGACGAATTTCACACACGCATATTGAACTTTTTGAATTTGATGTTCAACTCCCTTGCTGAGTCCTACGTACACAGAATCACAGAAGTCAAAAATAGATAACACTAGTGAATGAACAAGTAATATTTTAGTATCTGTGGGAAGGAATTGCTTAAATTGATACAAATATCGAAGTACACCATAAGCCTTACTGCAACACTTGGTTACATGTGTTGTCCATGACATATCTGATTGGAACCACACACCCAGATTCCTCACACACTCTACACTCTTAATCTCTGTGTTATCAAGCACGACTTTGACCGGATGTTCCAAATACTGATTGATAATTTTGTGTTTTCCCAGCGGAAGAATAACAGACTTATTTGGATTCAATTTAAGGCCGTTTTTCTGGGACCATAATAGGATAGCATTCAAGTCGGAGTTCAAGTACTCTATATTTTGCTGTAGTGATCTGGTGTTTATGCTGGGTATGAATAACTGGATGTCGTCCGCATATTGGTTGAACTTACAATAATTTATAGCTGTTGGGATGTCATGCACATATAGGTTGAACAAAAGAGGACCGAGGATTGATCCTTGAGGTACGCCATGAAGAACTGGCAAGGATGTGGATAGAAGAGTTAATGGGGAAAAATAACTAAAAACTGATTTAAAATGTGGTGAATTATGGAAACTATGATACACATTTGTGTATAATGTATTTATATTGAATATATTGAATTTCAAGTGACTGATTATTGTATGGTTTCCTTTATCGAAACATTTAACGGACGAAAAATTATTTTTTCGAATCCAATATTACTTCAAAATTTAAATTTGATTAAAATTCAAAGAGGATGAAGATGAGTATTGAGGTATGGAGAGATCCACCAAGAAGTCTAATTTGGAATTTGCTCAACTTTTACTACTCGGTGTCTGTGAAATAGAAACCATTTAAGGATGGTTTCCGTCGCCACTGTGATGAGGATAGTGAAAAGGCGAATACAATCACCAATAATGGAATGATTATGATGTAAAAAATTCACGTTACAATTTCAAGAGGAGTTTTTCATCAATTCCGATCATATTCACTTCAATTTGAATATAAAATGTATTAAACACAAAATGTTGATGAATAAGGCAACATCATGGTCTTGACATTTACTATAATATTATGAGTAGTAATATGATGTTTTCTCAAAATGAAAATTAAACATCTCAACATCAGTAGTACAATACCTCTTCATTAGGTTTCACAATAGAATAATACTTTATGTATTCCTTCTCAAGATATTGATAAACTGATACCTTCATGAAATATCTAGAATTTGTCATCGGGGGTGCTTTCCCCAGTTCAACGATCCACAACCCCTTGTTATATATAATCGTACCAACCGTAATATCTGAAATATTACAATTCTATTCAAATTGCACGAGATTACTATAATTCCATGTTTAATTTAACAATGACTTACCCGATTTACCCTCCAACGGGTTCGCATGTCTGAAGTTTTCAATTTGCAGCTTTATTCATTCGTAAATAGCGTACTTCTTCCCTAACTTAAATACCTACTTCACTTTATACACAATCAAGCTGGATATGCTTGAATAAAGCTGCATTATTATCATTATTATTACTATATTAAATCGTGCACATTCTGTTGGATTTTGATGTAGGATTTTAATATGAAGACCGAATTTATAGAATAATCCGATTATAGGATGTTATGATAAATTATATTAAATATGTATATATATATATATAGTTCTTTTAACAAAATTGTGTGAGTTTTATAGTTGAATGTTACATGTGTCAGGGTATTATTAAAGCTGGGAAAAGTAGCGAATAACTTACTTCTCATTTCTACTTGCTTGATTTAAGGACGCATGCGAGCGAAAATCATTGGTGCTTAACTTTTGAACGCTATGCTATATCAAATTTCTGAGTAGATAAATGTGCAGGTGATTTTGATAAGTACGGAAGGTTAAAGAGGATTTTCTCCTCTTTGCTCTTCTCTGCTAACGACATCCTATATTAGGTCCTACATCCGTTTACCGTCTCTCCTTATTAAGATCTAACTTCTTTCCCTTTTCATTTTCAATGTTCCAATTTCCGCGCTTGATATTCTCTTCACTTATTCTTCTCTCAACATACCATATATGTCTGGGCAAAACCATCTAATTATTCCTCTTTCCATATGGATTATAAGTTGTCTTTATGGTTTCAAAATTCAAATAAGTACATCGCTTGAGTTGAACCGTTTTATTGTTTGACAGACGGTAAATTCTCTCAAATTTAAATATTGATGGTATGGAATGTTTTTTGTAGTCATTACACATTTTCAACACATATTTTTGTTTCGTTTTGAAGTTTTATAACGCTGTTATAAACATCTGATGTTTGAATGACGATAAAAATTATCAAATCATTAAACTATCACCAAAATCTTTCTTTTTTAGTGTTTTCTTTTTTATCGCAATTGCATCAGATTGAATATTAAATCTTAATGTACAAAGGACAAGATCATTAATAAACACTTCAATGTGTAGTATGTCTTTACTCACTATACGGATACTGGAGCACTCACTTTACTTTGTTAAACCATTTACTAATCATAAATAAAAGAATGTTCAATTAAATAAAGTGTTGGCGGATACAACGCTCTACCGGAATATGATATTATCCGCGATCACCATAATAAAACTACCGCTTTGATGGCTTTATATACCACGTCGCAAACTCGACGTATACACTAATCGAGATAAATCGATATTGTAGTCGAACGTCAAGAATAATCGAGATATTTTATCGATATATTAGTTGACATTTTGATGTTATTTCGTGTAAATTTATGTACAGTATAAAAATTGAGACCCGTGTGATATTCAGTGTGATAATGACGATTTTTTAAAACCATAGTATATTGACTAAGCGGCTAGCAACAAAAACAAGGAAATAATACAAAGATATAAAATCTGTTTAGAAATCATACGTATTGATAGATTGGCATAATGATCAGCTCCATTCAAACGATACAATAGACAGTGATAAGAGAAAACCATTATCATAATCACGATTCACGATTCACGGTGAACCATTTCGGGTCACCATTCACTATTTGTCAGGTTGAACAAACGTGAATTTGTTGAATTTGTTGAAACAACGTGAACTTGTTCATCTTTGTTGTTGAGAGAACAGTTGTCAACACTATTATGATTTCATTTTTTTTTTGAACTAGATACAAAATCATTGTTCACCAATTAAGACTATGGATCTGAGATAGGCTCGTTTGGACGGCTCGTTTTACCACAAAGAAGAATTAAAAGTTATTTATACCATAATTCCCAGACAAATAGATACACTCAAGTTAATCAATGCTTACTAGCTATAAACTATTCACTATAGTTGGATGGATACGCTAGATTGTGATGTATTCCCTATTTATATTGTTCATTATAGGTAGTGATAATGGTAAATCCTCACATATTCTATTATGTGTATTGCATATAAGTTTGATTTCTTCAATAAAGAAAGTTTCGCCATATGAACTGTTCATGCCAGTTTATCTTCTGAATTGATGTTATATACTTCTGTAAGTCGATATCGGTTTTGTGTGATCATTTACTTCAACTCAAGACAACGATAGCCTGATATGTACATAGCATTTATTACCCAAAAAAATCATAATGTTGCTATCACTATGCCAGTGCATTGTAGATAACTATTAATTTTTAAATGAAAGAAACGTTAGTAAAATACCAAACTTATTTTTCAAATATGATTACAAAAAATATTGTCAATTTGGTAGGTCTGTGAAACGCCGTTGTGTGTATCACTATCTAAAAATAGTTACGGGTATTCTGTCTAACTTTCCGAGAAACTAATTAACTTCCTATTTTGAAAGTATAAAATGTCCATTAAGAATACTAACATAGATACATTTTAACTCAAGAAGGATATTCTCAAGTCAAACCAAGCAGGTCATGTAGCCTATCAGTTGAGTAGAAAATAATAAATAGGATCAAAATCAAGATTTGAAGTGAATTTTTGGTCTTCACTTCGTTCATCCAATTAATTGATAACATCATATAATCCAGAAGATATGATACATATATATATATATATAGTTTATTGAATATCATCTAAATCTTTGAGCGTTCTTGATATATGTTAGAGTCAACTCGTTCGTAACGCTCGCTGGGGATGCACGGTTTCTTGCTGACGCGGTATTTCTTCGTACCGCTCGATTGCTTTAAGGGGTAGTTGAGATTATTGGCACTACTAGCGCTCAAGTCGACCGTAGTGGTGGCGTGTGTAAACACTGATAACGGGTACACGATATTTGATTTGGATTACCATTGACCGGAACCCGGGTCCGATTTATATATACGGGATCGTGTATTGAGGCTAGTCTACCCGCTCGACTCTCGTGTGTTTTGTGAAGCCTACAGGGCCAGGCAATGTGAATTGAATTTGCTACTCTATCTTGTTTATGAATTCCCCCTCGCACACTCCTATCCCTCCCTCATCCCTTACCAGCCCAATATTATCTATACTCGGATACTCACATTTGTTCACAAGGGTGATGGAATGTGTATGTTAATTTGAAATATCACATTTATATCTTCAACTCAGTACTTCAGATCAGTACTTGGATAGTTCCCATCCAAAAACACATAATGAAATATCCCTTCATCTCATCATCCCACCATCTCATATCATTCACCGACGCCAATATATCGTAGTCATCAGTACAGTGCGTTGGTAAACCCAATATAAATAAAAAAAAATGATTATGAAGACTACTTGGGCGTCCCATGCTCACTCTCAGCCAATTAATATGGTCAACAATTCATGGAAATCTTCGCATAGGCTTCCAATAGGGATACGTCATTAATTGAGCCTTTAGTGTTGTAGATATCGTACGACCCCACCCCTTCCCTACACCCCCAACTCCTCCCCTGCTTCCACCCCCACCCCTACCACCCCCCGCTATCAGTATCGCGCACATAAAACAATAATTCAATGACCATGTTCACGTTTACATGCAATCCGAGCGATTACCATCTATACACGATTATATATCCTATAGCCGTGATACGCGCTTTATATGTCACACAACGGTATATGTCACATACTGGTATATGTCACGCGTTGTGTGACATACCGGTATTATGTCACGCACAGAGGTCGTCTGTCATAGGTCATAATGGAGACGGTGAGATTTCGTTCGTGGAAATCTCTCCATGATGGATAGTTTAAGTTTGCTTTGTTGTTATATCAGGATGAATTATGTAATTAGTCTATTTTGATATCAGACTTTCGGAAGTATTGTAAGCTGTTCACGTGATGGTATGATACGTATCGAGAGAAGATGATGATCAGAAATAAAAATCACAAAAAACGTAAAAATGACGGCCGTTTCAGAAACTTGATGCAACTAGAAATATTCATCACTTTTTCCGGATGCAGTTGTGTTTCTTATCGTTAATACCATCCTGAAAATACTTCGAAATACCTACAAAATACTTCACACACATATCTCTCTCTCTCTCTCTATATATATATATATATATATATGTATTTTAATATGACTGAATTTTTCAACGTTCATTTTGATGAACAGCCATCCATTTTGTAGATGCAAATTATTCTTCAATCTCGTTACCATAATTGTGAAAGCTAATTAATTCTCCATTAAATACGTATAATTCTACATAAGTCCATTATTCGAGACGTAAGCTGATGACTAATTCAGGTATTCGATACCGAAGTATCAAACCGAGAATTATACCTCATTGTATTCCAGCACCACTGCACGATAAGAAATAACGTGCTTAGGCCCTACAATGTGCCACATGTAATCTATAGCTAGAAGAACGAATTAATACAAAGGTTTTAACTTATTTGAAAAGATTAATTCAAATTACATTGTGAACAATACATGAGAATTCTCGTTAAGTCTCGTGTAATACGTTTGTTCGACTGTCTATTATAGTTTCAAAGGGTATAGTGTTGTACTGCTTTCTATTTCCGGGACGAGCTATTCTTGATTATTACTCTTCCTCTTAGCGTAGTTTGAATGCGATTTATTCATTCCATTAATTATTCACAAGACTGATAGCAAATATCAAGTGAAGGTTTGTTTTTACTGCAAGCAAGCATCATTGAAGGTTCAATCTGCTTACTCTGTTCTATTTCTCACCTTATTTTTAAAATTATAGTTCTTGTTATTCAATTCTTTTTCATTTGCTAGATATAAGATTAGGTTGAAGAGCAGATGCATATAGGTCTATAACCTGGGCAATAATTTTTTTTATTGAACGATTATCTCATTATTGAATCCCAATGTAAATTGTATTATCTTTTTTCTGTTATGTAGCTCACTTTACACAAAGATAAATGCAGTCTTAAACTAAGACGAACAAAAAAAAACTCTCTTGGGCTTCATTCGTGTACGTTGTGTCTGTCGTGGTTTCATTTATTTAACTATCGTATTTTTAATTCACTTTCTAGGAATTTATAGGAAACCTAATGTGTGTTATTTGTGTGATGTTCTCTGCTACATACTACCGCATCAACTGTAATCTCCTATATATTCATTGATAGGGAAATTAAAGATAGACAGTCGGGTTAAGTGATTGATCATGACATACTCAGTATGTACAGGAATGATGCCTCTGGACCCTTTTAGAAATGAAATAGCCATCTAGCGGCAACGTTCGAAATATAGTGGGATGTTAGTACCCGCGTTTGAAAGTCATATGCTATTTACTACGAATCATTTATATCATTGTGCGTTACAGTGAACGTATACAATTGTAAACATTCACAGGTCTGAAAAAATTAGTTATGTTTGTATTCGTAGAAAACTTGCCCTTAGAAATCTTTCAAAACTTACCTTGAAAATAGTACTAAATCACTGAATTATACGGTTCCATTTTAATAGTAGACATCCGTTAACTCTCGTGAATTCATTCATACAATAAAATCTACATGGGGCGCATTCCAGTATGATTTAATTGATACATTTTTGAAGGTGAAACCTTATAAAACATCAGAAAAGTGGTATTATCCTATACTAGCAGCATAGTATACAGTCAACTTACTCTGGGTTCAACTCAAGACTGGGTTTATCTTGTACAGGATTGCACCACCAGGTTCCAGATCGCTCACGAATTGCGTCGTTCTGAATTCATTGTTATTTTTTTTTCGAAATTTGATTGGTATATCAAAACACGTGCAAATTATATACCATAATTATGTATAGTTTTTATCCACTACTTTGGTGGACCGATCGACAGTCTCCTCCATAAAATGATGATGATCTTCGTCTGTCTCGATCCGTCAACTTACCTGGCAGCAAGTATAGATTAAAACCAAATGTAAAATGCATGCATGTTGCAGGGCCATTGAATACATGGCGATCAACAACGGAAGCCATTCCATTGGTTGAAATGTTCAACACGCACAAAAACATTCCAATCATATCCAATGAAACGTGTTCGTAATAGGTTATGTTCGAACCGTTTTTTTACGGTCAGTAAATCTCGTCAACCAATCAAATCACGGTCATTCAACAAGTCATATCAGCGCCTGTGAAATACACCCAATGTTGAGAACACTCAGAACATTAGCAGAACTATTGCAACTTTTTTTCACAGATACTTTTTGTACACATTCAAATGGTGAATACTTTTCAAAATTCATTAACAAATGTGTAACATCCACAGTTACATGCCCTTTTTTGATCCAATAATAACTTTTATTTTGATGGACGAAATAAAACAAAACAAATCCAAATAAACAGACGTTGATATAATTATAATTATTCTGATGTAAAAGTTGATGTGTTCAACAAAATGGTTTTCCCCATTCATTTTGTTTTGTGAACTGTCAAACGAATCATTTCAAATATAAAGTAACGCTCTATTCATATATGCATTCGTTTTTTTGGGTTTTAATGCCTGTTTGTTTAAAATAACATGACTGAATTTGAATGCACCTAAACTCATTCTTGTTACTAGCAGGGACACATGGTTTTGCACTTTTTTCTATAGCAACTAGAAAGCATCGTTACAAAACGCTCAACTTGGTCATTCCATACTCAGTCATTATACTACTTGTTATCACCCTTGGTAACATGTTATTTTTGTATCTTTGACTAATTGTTAGCGGATTGGTACTTGACTAAGATTCGTGGACCTGGGCCTTGTATAAGTAAATAATTTGATGTCTCTGCTGTTGCCGTGGACGTGAATATTAAACACACAAATACAAATAGGAGATAATGAAGCAATATTTCAACTGGTTCAGGGCACAATTTGAATTATTTAAATGTAAGTTGAGAACAAAGATTGAAGAGAGAATGTCTACTTCCGACTCATCGGCAGACCACTTGTCCGTACACAGTCAGCATTATTTTTAGTGCAAATTTGATGCAAATTGCAATTTTTAGTTCAGTAATTTCAGCCATTTACGATTTTAAATTCGATATCGATATAGATCATAGTTTCGACATCGAATTAATCGAATATAAAATATTCAAATTATTCAATCTTGAGTATCGAATCCAATTCGTATATCGATTCGAAGTTCTGAAAAATCGAATCGATCGGAAATATTGAAATCAAACACCCTTATATACAAAGTTGGTGGAGGAGCCATACGTACGTGTGTTATGTTAGCGCTGTCTTGAACCTTTCGCTTAATGACGGGACTGTGTAGAACTAGATGTGGAGGTGCCGCGCTCTGTCGAAAATATCGGATGTTACTTTACGTGGCGTTGTGGCCTAACCATTGACGTATATTTCTCGAGATTTCTTTTCAGGGTAACTACATTGAGTAGTAAACCTATCAGACAATGAAATACGAAATTAATTATTTACTGAATTATCGCATTTCATGAACTAGACACGTACATTTTATACTATGCTGTAAACGTTCCGGCCAGAGCCGTTCGAAGTAATGTATGTAACATATCTATCAAATTGTATTTTGATTTAATACCAATGAAATCATTTTCTATTTCCTCGACTTTCAATTCCAGATCAGATACAATAGTAGAATGTGTATGGAAGGCAATCAAAATTCGATAAAATTCTCCATTTTATTATTTGGAGAGTAAATTTCATTGCACATCAGAAGTTAACGAGGTCTTGGGTTGTAATGGACGAGTTTGATGAGAAATAATACTTGTGTACGAGTAATAATATTTTACGCTCCTGAAGATTTATAGTAAAGTGAGTATAATTGGGGCAGGACGGGCAGGAGGGAGATCGATAAGGTATTTGTGGAGATCGAAATATTTTCTGAAGTCCACGTTTACTCACATTTCTTGTGTAAGTCGTGAGATCATTGAGAAGAATGAGAGCGGGAATACTGTGTATTGTGTCGAAGGAGACTGTGTCGATAGGTAACAATATTTTGTGTCTTAGTGTGTGTGTATTTTCGCTGTTAGAGTGTAATTGCAGAAGTGGTGAGAAAGATTAATAGATTTACGAGATCAGCTAGTCCGTAATTCCTCATGTTTTCACGGATATTATACATCTCTCAAATTTGTGTTATGTTCTTTTAGTTTCATTGAACTCGTTGAAGACATTGTAGGTAATAATACCAAGTCCAGGTAGCCTTTAACTGAAGAGTGCGAACAAAAGGCATGGTTAAATTATTTTATCAAGTGTCAATAAGAGCTTCACCCACGTTGTAATTTTGGCACTAAATAACATTGAATCATGTCAGATATTATATATCCATTTCAAATGTTAAATAGGTTTTATTGGGGGCTAATATTCACGATATTCAATTGTGGATACAAAAAACGAATGCCCAACAAAAATCAATCTTCTTCTATGGAGAGATAACATATATATGAGGTTTTAAAACCAAATGTGAACAATGTTTTGAAAAAGTGTTAATCGATTTAGCGAGCTGTATACATATCAAAATTCCGTACTCGCTCATCCGCATCAATTAAAATATCTTTTCACTTACTTTTTGTACGATTATATTCCACATGATTGGTATCGTTACTTTTCTTTCAACTAATTTTTTTTTGTGTGTGTTCATATTTGTACAATAATCGTAAAAACGGGGTATATTTATCCCGTGTATAAATCAATCAATTGAAAACAAAGGATGGCATATTTAGTAAAGATTCATTCCAATTTCAATACGAGGGACACAAATGTGATGCAACATTCATTCTATGTGTCATTCTGACGTTTCAAAACTGACAATAAAATGAGAATAATTAATTGCTATAAAGTGACGGTTCATGTTGAAATAAAATACGAACAAGTTTTCATGGTTTGATTGAAATATCAACTTTGAATACTCGCTTTTAATGGTTGATATTTCAGATACTAATTTAATTTTGAAATCGAATTCGATAATGATACCACTATATCACGTTTCTTATCAATTATTTTATATCCTATCATCTGCGAACATGATAATATCATAATAGGCAACCTCACGAGTGGTAGTTTCAACTTTGATTAATTCATTTTGAGGAATAATACATTAAATAAACAGATTATTTCTATCGTTGGGGTCCTATCGTTACTATCGTGTACTATCGTTATACTAACGATATTACGTATCGTTATATATATATATATATATATATATATATATATATCCAAATTGATTGATAAATTTCAGATTGAACTTGTGTGATGATGTAAATTTTTTTTTTTAATCTATACATCTATCACACAAGTTTAATCTGAAAATTATGAATCAAGTTGAAAACAATACTTGTGAAAGCTTACACGAATCAATATATATATATATATATATATATATATATATATATATATATATATATATATATATATATATATATATATATGTATATATATATATATATATATATATATATATATTTGTATGTCTCTTTCATACTACAATGAAATGAGAAATGGACAACGTTATCATCCTGAATATGACAACGAAATGTGATGCTTACAATACAAAATATTACAATTTTGTCATTATTTTCACCTCTTCCAAACAATAATTTCCAGTTCAACATTTCCCAAACAATTCCCAAACATACGATAATCAACCGTTGACTCTAATCAACAGACAGACACAACGTGGACATTGCATTCAGAATACTTGCTAGTTGATTCATGTATATCGTTTCGTAACTTCCTCAGCGGAATATTAGCCTTTTGTTAATAACTTCTGAACGTTATGACATATCGAAATTCGAAATTCTAATACCTAGAAAATACAGATATTTTCGATGCCTTCAAGATGGTATAAGTAATAACTATCTACCTTATAATGCCTAATTGACACTCGTGTACGGCTAAAAAAAACACATTTTTGTATTTGTATACGCCTGAAAATTATGCGATTCGGGTTACTTATACTGTCTTGAAGGTATTGAAAATATCTGTTTCTCTTTTCTATCAGAAGTGGGATATCGCATACCATTCAAAAGTTGAAGTCCGCTAAATCGACTCTCATGACTCCAAATATATATTCATATTGAAAGTAGAGACGTATAGTTGGTATAGAATAAAATTGAAAAAAGTGTCATATTTATCACGAGATCCATATAAAGTAATTAGAAAGGGTCACGTACACCAATTCATCGTATGCGTGCGCAACTGAAGCTGCGTAGGCGGTTTTTGCATCTCGGGTAACTGGCTGATAAGATGCTGATTCAGCTCAGAGCTATATTACCAGTGATATACGTGTATTCACGGAAGAATAATGTCGTTTACCAAGTGAATAAATGTAAAATATTCTGTAATCTCGTATTTTTTGTTGCTACTTTATGGGTTTGTTGCTTATAAGAGATGCAGTCGTATTCATTTATGTTAATTTTGTCCTGAGAAGACGTAATATCTCGAAATTATCACAGTTATACTGATATAGCGGTGATAATTGTGATTGAAATGTTGGTAGACGATCTTCTACCATCGTGGATACGAGTATATAATTGTTTATGAACAGAAGTATATACTTGTATCCATGGATGAAGAAAGTCACCAATTAAATAATTGTAAACAATTCTGGTTATTGTTGAGAATTTCACTACTGCTATGAAAATTTGTCGTTTTTCAAAGAATTGGTGTGTTTTTCATCGTAAATCTCATCGTGATAGACATTGAACCTCAGAAAACCACAGTATAGAAATACACATATATGGAATAGTAAAGTTTGTGTTTGTAATGTTGGTAGACGACTCTTTTTTTGTTGATGAAATATGTCTTGAGATTTAGCCATTTTCTTCATAAATTCAAACATGGAATGGGAAATGATATATATATAAATATGGCTTCAGTAGTGATTTTACGAAACGATGAAACCTTTTGAAAATGGATTGTGCTGACGTGATGGAATGATACAATAGAACTGATGCGGAAAAGTAGGGAAATAGGAAATGATAAATCTGTGGTTATGAAGATGTGGTTTGCTAAATACTCAAACTCTTGACAGGTCCTGATATATATATATATATATATAAATGTGTGTATATAATTATATACACTGTATATAAGTGTATGTATATGTATATGTGGATATATATATATATATATATATATATATATATCAAATTTTCTGATATTTTCTTTTCTTATTCATGAGACCATGTTCGATTCACGCCTTATCGACCATCCTCGAATAGCTTTTTCGTCGTTTCGTCTCTCGTTTAGGTTGATACTGAGATGGTTCCTCAACTACAACCACGACCGATTCCTTCTCACCATTCTAAAACACCTAATAAAACAAGCCTTTGTCTCATTTCCTCATCACCGGGACCGAGAGATCTTACTCATCATTAGTAAACCAAATATGAAAAAAAAAATATTTTCCATATCGTTCTTGGTATTTGCATATACCAAATCATGGTATCTTCTTTTCTACATTTGTTAGTATATACGTCAGCATATCTTCCGGCGAAATCAGTCATAGTATCGATCGTATAACAATCTGATAGGCCCCACTAGCACCAATCATAATTGGAAACACAAATTCGATTCGTTGCGTGAAATTACGTTGCCTCCCCCACGTAGATCAGAACCACCCCAAGCGGAAGCAATCAACTTTTGAAGGCTGTTTTTTTTTCTGGTGTATTTTTAGTTTAAAATCGCTCAAAAGTCTGTCAAGTGCATTTAATATGGTTAGATATAAATGTCGTTCGGAAATGAGAGAAGACACACAAAACGAGAGTAATGTTTTTCCAATTCGATTATTTTTAAATGTTTGCTTTGCTTGTTTTGGGAGAGTAATTGTTTCGAAAAAAAAAATCGTGAAATAAGTGTAGGGTAAATAAATTGAATTAATACGCATGGGCCAACAATTTTAGTTCCTGGAAAATATATGTGTCACTATTTGCTTAAACATCATCAGCTTATCAGTGTTATGAAAACATAGTTTATGAAAGCTTACTAGTTTATTATAAAATAAAAAATTGCTCACCTATTGAATCAGCTGTCGTGGGATTATACATATGTACACTTTTTATCGATTATTAATCCATAAATATGGAAAAATTCTCATCGTTTAGATCTTTCCGTTTTTACTTCGATCATCACGTCGTTCATAAACTAGGTTAAACTCACATCCTCTATTCGTTATTATTCGAATGTGTGGTACTAAAATCATGAGTAGAGAGCATGTTTTATAACACTGACGTTATAAAACGTTTTTTCAGGTTAGCTGGAAGCTATCACCAACACAACCACTAAGTCGACGCCCAACTGTTTGCCATGAATCTCACTAGTTTTCCTCAGATTTTGCTAAGATATTCAGACGTAACAATATACCAGAATTGCATTAATCTCATGTATAATTGTATACATGCCATTATGAAATTTCGAACTTGAATTACGAGCTCAAACATTTTATTTATTTTACTTGTTTGTATGATACATTCCACCACTATTTTATTACATCATATTTAATAAATAGGTTTACTGTTCGATGTGATTTCTTGATCAGTAATCAACGAATTTTTCATTTATCAACATTGCCATTTCATTACATGGATATCTTGACCAACGATTATTGTTTTCTAATTAGGGTTGAAAATGAATAAATAAGACCGTTTATTTGTGGCATCGCTTCAGACTTCGAGTGGGTCATGGACAGCTGATATTAAAATCAACTAGGTATAGACCGTCTCATTAGATGAGCTTTAGCGAGGATTAAATTTGACTTACTGAAAAAAATTGGTGTTCGTTTTTATGCTTTTTTTTTTCCCTGTTATTTTGTCGGTTCTCCACAGGTCAAACGACTACAGCTATCAACTTCAACCTTTTTTACAATACATCCAACTTAGTTCTGTGTAGTTTTGTGGCATTATCGTATGGTAACTTTTTTTATGAATTTTAGAAATTTCAAGAATACCTGTTAGAATAACACAGCGGAAAAAAAAAATATTTCCCCAAAAAATTGAATTTCGCATGAAGTCGAATTACATTTTGATACACATTTCTGGAAAATTTCAGCTTGATCGGGTCACCCATTTTGAAGAAAAAACATAAAATGTGCTAAATTGGTACCACTCGAAGCAGCTTTTACCCATTTTTACCCATACCATCACTATCCGCTCGTCTAACAACGCATATATGGCGTTTTCCTAGTATTATCAATAAGAACATTCTTCATCAGAATTGCGTGGTTATACTATCTGTGACCTGTGACCTTGCAGATGAGAGTTTTATGTTTTCTAAATAGCTACAACACATTTATAGATGTTCATTACCTGTCACCTTATGAATCCGACTTCCATCTGTTCTAGAACCCAAGTATCCGATGTAGGCCTATAAAATACAAATTGATGTTTCAATCACAAAAACTCGAGAAAACAACGTGAACACTCACAATTATATTATTATCATCCATGCAGATCTACATTCACCATTTTCAACGACTTTTTATAATATATCCCATGATTAATTTCACCTACTAAGAAACGAAATGCATGCTTTAAAACTAATTAATTTGTTGACTTTTCACGCTGGCTGCACGCAAAATGGTAACAAGATTGCCGATAATGCAACCTAACGTCATATCGCACCCTTGCAATGTTATCACCAGTGACCTACATTTCATTCAACAGACTTACAATGCAGTGCCATTTTGAGATGAGTGTGGAGTGAATTTATTACAATTAGACCTAATCGTATTCAAATTCAAAATGGTTTCTTCAAGAAATTCAACATACATCTTGCATAATAATGTACATTATAGTACATTAGTGTTACAGTCTTTGAAATATACTGGAATATGTTGGGATTCTTCATGTGTGTTCTGAATTATGGAGGTTTTTTCAAATGATCATAAATTGAAGATTTGAGGGTGGTCAGCCAGAACAGTGATCGAGAGACAGTAATCTATAGTGATCTATCAAGCAGTAAATCTGTTGACGATAGCAGTACTACCTATTCAATACGAGTTAATCAGTTGACAATTTTTTTTTTAGTCATTCAGTTGTACTGTTATTATGCCTGTTATTTTTCATATATGTTTCAATAATTATCATATTATTATAATAATTACGTGCCACCATAGCCATGCGTAGTCGCAGTTACATTTATTCCTCAACATTAATTCGAAAAATCTTTTCTTGAGGCAGAAAAGAAAAATCAAAATAACTAAATATGAAATATGAATGCATAAAATGTCATATCAAGTATAGAGCATTACATTGTTTTGTGGTTGATTTACTTTTTATTCAATCACACTGTTTTGTGAACATAGAAAAAAAATATTACAGATGAGTTGCTCTATTTTTATAAGCACTCTGAAGTCTGTTCGTGAAATGGAAGTATCATTAATTTTAATCGCTATTAATATCATAACCATATTACATATATAATGAATATATGACAAATTAATGAAAATTTCTAATGACGTGCTTCTTCTTTTTCCCTAGGTAAGTCGAGTTTGAGATTTCTTGGATTATCGTTCAGTGTTAGCATATAGTTACTTCATTTGGTAAGTCTATTTCTCTCATTTTATATAGTAAGATCATGGATTTCAATAGTTCGTTAAACGTCTCGTTAGGCTAAGCGAGTGAGTTGACAAGAAAATGAAACAGGTAATCAAGGAAGATGATATGGAATATTAAACACATGTCAATTTTGTCACGTCATTCAGTTAGGTTTCTCATATTTGAAAATCATTTTCACAGTTGATGACTTACAAAAATACAAGAGACTTAAAATACAAAAATACAAAATACAAAAGACTTACAAAAATTACAAAATCTGTACACAGGTGTATTGTTTCCCTCAAAATGACCTACATTACTATGGTGTATATATGATAATTATATTATAACCTAATACACCCCATTGATATTCATATATTCAATCATGCCAATTATTTCGTGTATATTATTATTATTATTATTATATTATTAAATACCTGCTGGCTGGGTTTACTTTATCTCGAAATCATAACATTGAACACGATTGTTTATGTAAGTATAATGCAATACGAATGCATGTTTGATATCATGAGGAAATTCACATTCATTCAACCTGCACCTACACGACTTTGGTTCATGGAGACTAATGATTCAATCAAATTCAGGACCATCAGGATCATCATAGATTTTGATTTGGTAAAACCAATTAATATTGTATCCCCGAAAGCTATTCATTTATCTAAAAATGAGAAAATTCACTACTGACAAATATATATAGGGGCCTATTCTGGACTAATGCAGAACCATTGAAGTGAATTTATATTCAACTCACTAAAAATGAATTCAAAATATTTTGTTCCGTTTTCTTCTGTGTGCCGAAAAAATAATTGAAATTGCTTGTTTCTTACGTAACTCCACAGAAATCATGGTGGGCACTTTAAACTTGTCAAAGTTGATGCTCAAACTAATAGGCATGTCATCAAATAGTTTTTCTTAAATAATTCGTTTTTCTCATTTTAGAGGTATGAATAACTGATAGACTGATAGATACTATCGTTTTTTCATATAAAGAACAAATAAAAAAAAAACATTATTCTAAAAAGGAGGGAGTACATTTGATGATAATATTAAATCATCTGCGTTTGTCCAACTCTCTTCATATTATTGGATTTTTGAAATTCTGTATTGATAGAAATTGTGTTTTTTAGTTTGCCATAAAATGACTTGAAATGGTGGCACCAATTGTTACTAACACCGTAGTCATGATTGGAGAACACAATTAAGCAAATATGTATTATTACGAAGAAGTATATATGTCCCAAATCCAATATATACCTCACTTAGAGCTGGTTTCACGAATCACAGTTTTGTTAAGATACGAATATAACTTATAGGTAACCAAGTGTGACGATAACAAGTTAATCCACTAACCATTGCTTAATCAATCTTAACCATCAATTCTGGGCCTTGATTGAATAATTTCTGATTTATTCTGATTCATTTCTGATATTCTGATTTCTTTTTGGTATTAGAGAGAAGTTCGGCTCAAATTTTATTGCAATAATGCACCTATGAGACCAAAGTTGTGAAGTCAAATCATTCAGTATTTTAGTTTATCATACGTGAAAATCGAAATAGTATCCTGACTGAACCTCTATACTTTATCTCATTTGGAACGAGTCCACTTTATCACCCACTTCTGAAAAACTATGTATTATACTGTATTATGTATTATCAAATAAATTCAGCATGGTGTTGTATCCTATAATAAACTTACAATAGAAATCCTTGTTGATTCTATCCATATATGATCTAAGTTACTCGTTTGCCAGTATATTTTCAACAAATTCCACTTCTATTCGGTCAGTAGATGAATATGAGAAGATATTCAAGGGGATTTATGCACGGTGCTTATAAAAATAGAGAAATTCACCTTCACTAATTTCTTTCCATGTGCTAAAACCATTGTAATTGAATGAAAAGTTCTATTTTATTCTACCGGCATCTGTTGGCTCAACTCCCGCCAACGTCGTAACAGCTGTGAATCTTCCTAGCCATCGGCTCTCGAGACCCACTCTCCCCTTATATATACTTTTTCGATTTTAATCGAGCAAAACAATTATAAGTCCGCAAAATCCCCCTATTAAGGATCTGTTTGCGCCAAATGCCCGAACGCCGGACTTTTCCCAGTTTTGGGACTTGGAAAATTTCCGACATTTCACATTTTCCCAAGCTCGGGATTTAACCGGCATCTGTTGCTTCAACTCCCGCCAAGCGGATTTCGAGATTTCCTCACTCTAACTTTTTCCCAGAGCACAAGTCCTTCGCGCGAGTTGATGGCTCTCCGCCCGCCAACTGCTCTCAGTTCCGCACTTCTCCAATTTGGGGACTTGTAAAATTTCTCACAATTTACATTTTTCCCAAGCTCGGGATTTAGCCGATGGCTCAACTGCAAATTTCAAGTCGCCCATTGACTTTTCGCCAATGCCTGCGGAGCGAGGCTCTTCCCCGTTTGGGATTGAATTCGGACTCCTCAATTGGGCGAATTGGGGACTTGTAAAATTTCTCACAATTTACATTTTTCCCAAGCTCGGGATTTAGCCGCCATCTGTTGCTTCAACTCCCGCCAAGCGATTCTCAAGATCGCCTCACTCTGACTTTTTCTCAAAGTACAAGTCCTTCGCCCGAGCTCAAGGCTCTCCGCGCGCCAAGCGGATCTCGGCCCGCACTCAGATCAATTTGCAATTGTGCGACACCAGAGATTTAACCGTCATCTGTTGCCTCAACTCCGGCCAAGCGATTCCCAAGATCGCCTCACTTTGACTTTTTCCCAAAGCTCAAGTCCTTCCCGGGAGCTCATGGCTCTCCGCCGGCCAACTGCTTTCGGTCCCGCACTGTAGAAGTACTCTAACAAAATCCAAGTGCGGGACTTCGGGGGTTAACCGGCATCTGTTGGCTCAACTCCCGCCAAGCGAATCTCAGGATTTCCTCACTCTAACTTTTTCCCAGAGCACAAGTCCTTCGCGGGAGTTGATGGCTCTCCGCCCGCCAACTGATCTCAGTTCCGCACTTCTCCAATTTGGGGACTTGTAAAAGTTCTCACAATTTACATTTTTCCGAAGCTCGGGATTTAGCCGGCATCTGTTGCTCCAACTCCCGCCAAGCGATTCTCAAGATCGCCTCACTCTGACTTTTTCCCAGAGTACAAGTCTTTCGCGGGAGCTGATGGCTCTCCGCCCGGCAACTGCTTTCGGTCCCGCACTGTAGAAGTACTCTAACAAAATCCAAGTGCGGGACTTCGGGGGTTAACCGTCCTTCGCGGGAGCTCATATTACAGTATCAATGAATTTCTAGCCACCTGACTTTTCATATTTCTACATATTCACATGTATAATCTTGATTAAAAAATGACCATGTAGTTCTAGTTATCCTTATATATACTGTATCTGACTTGGTTTATACAATTTATCATTGTCAAACAAACCGTTAATAAATACGAATACAAATACAAAATATCTTCAAAATTTTATGCCTTCTATAATATGACATTCTATCTCAGTGAACTCAATAAATTTTAAGATAATACGTCAATGAATGAAAACAATGTGATCAAATTCAATGACGTATTATCTCAAAATTGATTAAATTCACAAAAATGAAATGAAAATTTTCATTTTTTTCAAAGACCATAAAATTATCTTGGAAATGTAAACTTTCCATTCAATTACACTGGTTTTTGAAAATGGAAAAAAATAGTGAGGATAAATTTATCGATTTGTGTCAGCATCTTGCACGCACCCCCTCAGAGGGAAATGGCTGAATATTGAGGGCAGATGGAAAGCAATTTTTTGTCATTCTTTCTTTATTCTGTGATTGAAAATGTTATACATATCTTCTTACCTCTCCGAAGTTATATTTAGTCATTATATTTCCTGAACATATTTTAAATATATTTTAGTACAACAATTCAAACGCACTGTTCGAACCCCAAATCCGTGATGTTTATATGGATATGTGTCAGATATATCTACAGTAAACAAATCAAGTTTTATGTAGATATCTTTGAAAATCGAAAATCTAATAAACGTAGAAACATAAAATGTATTGTTTTTTTACCTGAAAATGTAAATTCCGAATTGCATAACAAATAAATATGGCCATTGAATGGCACAGACTGGTTTTGAAATGTGTATCAAGACTTTTTACAATGAGTAAAAAAAATCAGTAACATCAGTCTCACAGATATTCTGGAAAAGGAACATGAACGAAATTGAGCTCAAGTAGATATAAGTAGATTAAGTAGAGATAAGTAGATATGCCTCTCCATCTCCCAAACTAAGTGAATTGTCAGATATAAATTGTGAAGTAGACATTTTTCAATTATTACTTTAGAAAATAATGCATATAATATACGAAAGACACTGAAATACATTTTTGAGTGATCGTGAAACCTTTGAAATACTTTTGAAAGGATTCCTTAGAATATTCCTGGGCGTTACTAATTGCTCAAAAGACCAAGTGTCTTTGAGTTTTTCGACTGATGAGAGAGTAAGTCTTCATTATAATTATCTATCTTAATTATAATTTTTTTCCTTTGGAAGAACATCATCTCTTGATTTTTACAATATTGCAAGCTTATTATGAGCATCTTAATTAATTACGGTCCTCTTTGTCATTAGGTTCAATTGCTAATTACATTAAAAATTAAACACTAAAGACATAACTCAACGTGAGGCGCATAGTGTAATGTAAAAGAAACCAATGTTATTTGTACCGTGTCAACCACACAATTTTGGTGTTTAATTTATAGTTGTTTGCGCAGCTATATGAAACACTGTTGCCTATCTATGATTCAATGTAAAACTGAATGTTTTATGCCGAAACGGCAATACTGATCAGTTATTCGAGAAAATAATCAAGTTTGCTCCCACAATACGAAGAACATGTAATTTATGAACGTTTATTAGTGAAGGTATCTGTTTACTTCTACTTTCACATTGTTGACCTGGTTTATACATGTTGTATATGTTTTCCTATGAAAAAATCAAGAAAATATAAAAATTTTCCTTACCTTTGTTCATTCGATTTTTTCTCTCATTTTGGTTGAACATTCCGAAGTTTTTTCTCAGAAGATTTTTCCTAGATCAAAATGACAAAGAATAATAAAATGTGTGTACGTACACATTCTCTTTTCTCTGAGTTTTTCAACCATAACATCTGAAATTATAATGGCAGTCCAATTTGGTGCAACTATTCATATTTGAGATGATAAATCTTCTACAAATTGTTTCTCAGGGCATCCTATCTGTGTTACCTATCTTCAAAAACGAAAAATTCAGTCCTAGTAGAAAAAAAATTAATAGCAACTTCTAATGTTGGAAACTAGAAATGATAGTATTATTATGTGGCTACATTCCAAGACGTAATACAATATAGATCTCATTTTTATGAGCCTCTTATACTTTATTTCAAGAAAGATGGCGTTGAGATCAGAACTGCCGATCGTTAGTGCTCTTAGTTCGAGGAGATGGTCGATCAGTAGCTCCAACTTTCGCAGAACAAATCCTATAAAAGCTGAAAGTTTTTGAATTACCTAACGAATGTTATCCAAGTGAAGACGTCAGAAAAGCACTCGATTCTATACTTCCTTTTCTCCTCCACGATTTTTTCTCCATCTTTTTTTCTAGCAATTCAGCTGAAAAAACACAGCCTACTAACATAGAAACCAATTAAAGTCGATTCAGTTTTCGTCTTGCCTCTTGATTGAGCAATGTTATGGTCTCTTATACTAGCGGTGGTTCGATTTCAAAAAAAGAACTGATCACTGATTGGTTCATATAACTTTGATACCACACAGTGATTGGTCAGTTCCGAAAAAAACATTCTGGTATTTCCACATGGCACTGTATGAAAAAGTGTAAGCAAAGCTTCATTCTTTAAAGTATGAACTCTGTTACCAATTACACCAGAGATCTAATGTCTCAATAGTATCTTGATAGTTCGCAATGATATAGCTCAACGTACGATTAGCTCAAAGGATTCTTCTGATTGGTCGAATATCCAACATGGAATTCGTATAACATTCTACATGACCAATAAATTCCAGTAGGCTTGGGGATCGAAACTCTTGAATGTTCATACTACTGAACCGAGAAAACGGTCGATCGGGACCCTACATTGTACCTACAGTAATTGAGAAGTGTTAGTGGTATTGTAGTCATTCATACTAACCTTGCAGACTATAAACTTGACCGTTATTTCCTTCGTCTACCGTTATTACGGAACCTCAACAAACATAATGAGATTCTGGAACGGTATACCAACATGCAGAAAGTGACTTCATCTGTTTCATTTTGGACAAATTACCCTCTTATGCGCGCGCATGATTGACAAATGGTGTATATTTATTTGTATACTCCTTTTGAGAATAGAAGGAATCTATATTTGAACAAATGCAATCCATCCTCAATGGAAACCAAAACAATGACATGATGAAAAACAACTAACAAACAAACATGCTCGGTAAACAAACAAACAATGGCACAAATATATGTTGTGTGCATATTCGTGGGGGTTCATGTCGATAATAGTTTATCTGAAAACGTCTATAATCACTGATGTAAATGTGTGTTATTAATTTTAATTAATATCGTATGTAGTATCATTATCCTATATGATCAACATAACGCGAGTCGCGAACGTGTTTTTAAGCCACTTGTAATTAAAAACGATGTCGATAAAATCATACGGATTAAATACGAAGTGATTACACAGCTTCGTATTTTATAATTTGGCCTCGTCGCTCTTTATATGTATCACATATCAAATCGGCTTGTAGCATTGTTGTAATTTCGATTCGATAGCTTTCGATATGTATCGAATCGTTCCTACAGAAAAATGTAAATTTACATTGAATCATACAAAATAGAGAACGTATCAAATGTATTGGAGATCAAAATACTTCGCAGTTGGGTTTATTATTGACATAATATACGTGTTACAGAATTTGAAACTAATCATATTTTACGTTAGTTTACTGTTCAATATTTTTGTGTTGGAGTTTGAGCTTGATCAGTCATCCATATTGATGGAACATCAACATATCAGACAGAAAATGTTTTACACCAGCCAGAAATTAAATAAAATAGCAGTTATATAACGTTATCATGCTATAGTATTCACATATTGAGGTGCGATACTTTAATTTGAATGCTATATTTCCACTACAGAGAATTTCGGTCTTCCGTCAGTAATTTTCAATGAGAGTGAAAACTGACAATAAAATTGATATACAAATCCCCTTTTGTTTTGCAATACCCATTCATTTCTTATTTTGTTCATACTGGTTTCTCAATAAATCGCTGGAAGATGCTATGAACTTATTATCTCTTCTGGTTACCTGTATTATTTCATTGAGTCAATGAGCTCAACGCAGTCAACGCTTCCCCAGCGTTCTATTCAATCCCAGGATCTTGGCGCAAGTTTTTCAATAGCTCATTAAAGAGCCCGTTAGGTTAGTGAACTATTCAGTCGATAAAATAATACAGGTAACCAAACTAAGATAGATAACAACTTAACAGTTGATTAACCTATAACGAACTTAAAAAAACCATGATCTCCTATGATACATTTATTATAAAACGGTCTCCTATTTTTTCCTTTCTCAGCCCTAACGCCCTAATATCGTTATTTCTACCGCCAACACTCCCATCCACTGCAGTATACTACATCTTAAAAAGTCCCCACATCTGGCGTGTATAGAATACCACAGCTGTAGTCTCTCCACCAGTATGCCGTCTACACAAGCCTACGTCATATCCAACCGGCAGGTTGGTAGTATCGATCCTGTCCTGCTCGCCCCTGCCTTGTAGGCTAGCCGACACACACACTGTCAAAGAACTTAGATTGCAGCCACGTATTACATGGTCAAACAGCTTAGATCGTCAAGACGTGTTACTGGATTGGCTCACTTTCGAGATGATATGTGTCGCGGTGAGGAGTTGGCTCTAAGCCCTCTGCAAGGAGATTGAATTGAGATCTAGGATAAAGATATGATGGTGGAGAAGTATGTGGGAAAGATAATGCATATTGAAGTTTGGATTACGAGATGGTAGAAGTCGGTGTGAGTTAAAGTCAGTCGTGCACGGTTTTTGGGGATTGAGTGAAACGGAGTGAATATGATACATGGCATAGTTTTCTGAAAAATAGTTTTTCACAACTGTACATAAGGTCACATTGATTGCATATGGTGAGGTAGGATCATTCGGACAGGGCATCACAAGAGCGATCTTAGGGACAATGTTCTGGTTTATTGGTAGTGAAACTGAGACGGGCAAGCAGCAATGTGTCAACCGTCATTAAGGTGACTGGGGCGTGGAGGTGGTGGGGCGTCGTTAATTCTGACTCTTTGTTTCGTTACCGATATAATTATTAGTATTATTCGTGCCGATGAATATACTATCCAAAAAACAAAACATGCAACCTCCCAATAAGACTCAAAAAGAAATGTATCTTTCATCACATTCATTCAAAACATTGATTCATAGCCTGCCGCAATTATCACGTTAAAATTTTGGATTCCGTGTTATCATTATTACAAAAGTGAAACAGCGTCATGAGTTCTAGTTAGTGGATTCGAACTACAGTTAATTAAGAGCATTAGAAAGTCAATTTATGGATTTGTTCGGTGTGAACTCTGGTAGAAAAGATATAACGAAATTTTAATTAAGTGAGGCCTATACAGTATACCTATGCCAACACAGCTTTCTATATACACACGATAATCAACTGTTCATATTTTAATCTCAAATATTACCAAATTCTATATTTAGAAAATCTGTATTTTTGTATTATAATAATTTGATACATCTCTGAATTGAATCCCAAGCGCTCTTAATATTAACGTCATGTAGAGTCTCCATTTGTCAGTCGAACTTGTTGAATATATGTAATGTCTATCGGATATCTGATCGATACTTTTTATGTTCCCAAGTTATCTAATTAAAGTCTCATCACAGATTCTTGTTACTTCAAGATGATATTGATGTATAACATGAAAGAGTTTCATGTTTGAACATCTACTTCTATAAATTTGAAAACAGTTCGGCACGATTTTCATGGATTAAACCCTCTTCACGAAATGGATGTACTCGATCATGTTTTTTTGTCTAGTTTTCTAAAAACTTTCTTGGAAAGTAATTTGTCTCCGATAGTTTTTTTTGTGGTTTTCAAATACAAACTAATAACTTGATTCCAACGACCCGGTAATCGGGATCGAACTGGGAAACTTGTCGATGGAGTAATTTCCTTTCCTTTACAAATTAGGAAGTACACAACTTGAAACTAATGATCATTTGCAATGAATTTCTCTTCATATTTGAAGTAGGAATTCACAGTATATGAACAAAATGTTCCAATGAAATAGAAATCTACACCCATTTTACATTGTAACTCGTCATAATGTCAGTCAAAGTTGTTCATACAACATATCAAAATTTGAAAGGTTTTCGTTGAAACTATTTCCCATTTTTTTTTTTCTAATTTTTAATTCGTTCTCACGAATATATTTGCGAAATTCCTCCGAACTTCCTTCACTTTCCGAACTTCAAAAATTCCTCTGAACTATAGAGAAAATGTTTGAATTGAATTGCCAGTTTATGTGTGCGAATATAGCCGGTGTTTTTCGATTTCCAAACTGTTTTAACCAGTAAGATTCATGTTAATGTGATGATAGTTGAAATATTCGAACCTGCTCATACCTCCCCAGCCCCATCATGAACACACTCATTGTCATTGAACTATTCTATCAAGTAGATGAACTTTTTCCAGTCTAATAATCTATTCACTCATTCGACTTTCGGGGTGATCTGTATAATCACTATACTCCCTTTTAATTCATTGAACGTATTAATTATACTGTAATTCATGAACCCCGTTGTAGATCATGACGTCTCTTTATTGCATTAATTAGTCGCTTTTATTCATTAAAACACGTTCATTTCAGCTCGTTTCTAGTCAATACACCATTACAATTCAGCAAGAGACGTTTAGAGATGAAAAAGCGCTTGCATAGAACTGAAAAGCATTCCGTTGCCAATGTTTGAACAAGAAATAGCACTGGAATGAACGAAGATGATATTGAATGGATGTTTCTATAGTATATGAAAAAAAGAGTCTACCATATCGCATATTTATCCGGGTTTTCTTTGATAATAATAATACTGAGAATGTCTCAATTGAGTTATTTTACAGCTGAAAATTCAATTACAGCAATGATAATATACCTTCATCTACATCCACGATGTTGATATGTATGGGTAATTCATACAGTCGCGTTTCTCTACCTGGCATGGTTACCAATTACAGTCTCAATATCTTGAACATCGTACTAGTTATGTGTTATTTGTATATAACTGAAACATTTCAGAGGGAAGGTGAATGTGACTTTCTATAGTCGAGATTGCTATAGGTCTACACTATGAATGTATACCCAATTTCAGAATTTAAAATTCTGACATTTCGAATTCTGAATTTCGAACTGAATTTCGATTCAAATTGAAAACCACTGAATTAGGTCATTTCAGTTATAGGTATATATTTTTGTGAAGTATCAGTTGAATCAATGACAACGTACTTTTTCACTTTTTTCTGAAAATAAGTCGTATAAGCCGCACAAAGATCTTTGGTAGCAGCATAAAAATACAGATTTCATAGCACAAAGTCTCTTCAATTCACAATATGAATCAATTGCTTATGCATGCTTTTGCCTGCTAACTGGTGAGAAAAGGCAAGCAACAATCCTCGTCTCAACCAACACAGATACCAATGAGAATATCACATACAGTGTTATATTCTGACGTCATAATCCACATGACTGGAAAACTTATTTCAGGGTTAAAACATTCGATAAAATAATGCAATCTGATGCAATTAAAAAACTCTTGGTTGATCCGCATTATTTCGTTCTGAACAAGATTTTTTTTAGAACAATAGCTTTTCCAGAGCAATTGTTGGTAAATTGAGCAATGGATGTAAATTTCAGAAACTAACAAATCTTTCATTCATTATTTCTATATATACACTCATTCATATTATATTCATAATCGCAAGATGAAAAATTAAAAAAACTCTCGTGTTGTCATAGGAGAATATGAACACAATAATTCTCACATATTGCACAATTGGTATTCATGACTTATTCGAAATCAAATCCACCTGTTTTTGGTATTATTATGTGGTCAGTTTTCCGATACCCTATATCCCAAACAGATACGCTGCATCAAACACTAATTAGTCCAGTTTTGATTGGTCCAGTAATTCTCGTCGATTGATACATGATACTATTTACCTTATGCGGTTTCATCCGCCGTTATGGTATATGATGAGCGATGGGGTGGAAGGGGAAGGGGGGAGGAAGTGAGAGAGAGGAAAAGAGAAGGGAGGGATTGAGAGGAGGTATAGTATAATTAGATCAGGATGTAGGATTATGCTGAAATGCGCCACATTGTTGACCACTTTGCATGATTGTGTATGGTCAAGCAATATATCCTAGTGTAATATCATCATCCATGCCTCTATTGCTGGGTGGCGTAATGAGATTAACGTGCTATATACGGTAACTATGAGTTGACTTCTCCCAACGTGCTTGCGGAGTTAACTATGAATAATTTCATGTTTGTTAGAAGACTCTGAATTATACGGTATATATTTTTCATTCATTACTATTAATATTCAAATCACATGTATCTACGTTTTGTGATTTGTAATATCATATAACTTCAAAACTTGATGTTGGGGTGAATGTATATATATATATATATATATATATATATATATATATATTCAAATATAGTTAATCGATACTAATATGGCAATAAACTTTTTTTGGCAAGAGGTTTCATCCTCATTCGTTTAAATCAGAGCCCATATATAAAACGTCTCTATTATTATCATATAACTAATTCAATATAGTAATTTCGCACAAATATAGATGAACTTGAGGAAAATCAGAATTGAAATTAGCTCGTTTCAGGAGAAAATTGATTTTTGCATCTAAATCTCATCTGGAACACGTTGAACCATATTAAAAAAGGTGTGATTTAAAGGAATTTGGTGGACTGTTTTGGAATGATAGCTCTGGTAAGTAGTTATTAGTTATCAGAAATCAACAAACAACCCTACCGGCAGTGCTTCTTTCAGATATAAATTATTCATTACAATTTTTGTAAATTTTGTAAATTTCCAAAATTCCAACAGTTGTAACAATGACAATACAATGAAATGGAGAAAGGGAACTTCCAATAAGGGTCGTTCGGTGACTGCCAGGGGCGTCAAATTTAAGGGGCGCTATCGGCGCACATTTGTAACATTCTATTAATAATAATATGCCATAAATCGTATTCTATTTTACTTGTGCATTATTGGGTGGAGAAAATGTTATCATTCGAACAGCATTGTTATCGAAAGACATAGATTTTTCTTGGATCAGCCATTCAGCAAAACTAGCTCTTACCACACTAAAGAATTCATGAATTCCAGAAATTTCGTCCAATTCCCAAACCCGTAGAATCGCATTTAAAAAGATAAATTCACAAAAATTTCCCTGCGGGGCTTGGTTCCTCCCTCACTCACATTCACTTTCACTATGCGCATAAAGTTTTTGGGGCTCATAATTTAGTCCTTGTCCGTGGCGCTAAAATGAGCCAGACTGACCCTGCACTTACAATAACTATGTTTGGCAAATATCAGTTGGGCACATCTAGTTCTTCAAAACAATTGATTTTGTCATCTAAATCTTATCTGAAACACGTTAAATCGTGTTAAAAAAAAGGTAATTTAAAAAAAATCCCTGCGGGGCCAGAGGGGTTCCTTCCCCATTGCCCCCCGCGGGTCGTAGGCTTCGCGTTAACTGGCCTTTGTACAACTGTTCTTATATGGCATTTTCTTTTCCAAACTGAGATCCCCCCCTCCCCATCTTGGTATTCTCAGTATTTTGTCCTTCTATCCTGAAAAATACCCAAATGTTATTGAATGTGTGGCACCCCATACTTCCTTCCTCCGCGGGTCGCAATTTTTGAGCTTGCCCCCCCTACTTTGAAAACGTTCCGACGCCCCTGTATATATATATATATATATATATATATATATATATATATATATATATATATATATATATATATATATATATATATATATATATATATATATATATATAAATAATTCAAATACAGTAAATTTCGATCCACAAAATATAATGTTACTTTTTCTGGAAAAAAGAAATGTTTCATCATCATTCGTTTATATCAGAGCCTATTATGGGAAACGTCTCTTTTTCATCACCATCACTTACTTGACACATGGTAATTATTCGCCAATTGAGTCAAACGATTGAGGCAAAATCAAGGAATTGAGCCAATTAAGGCTCGTTTGGACACAAGCGATCGGGAAAAAAATCAATATATATTCCAACTGTTTCAATAAATTGTGAATTGTATACGATTGTGCTGAAGGATAATGAATAATCTAGTTATTTTCGTGAAGGGGATAGGTGATAACGGATTGTGAAAAGGATAAGATCTTCGATCTCCATTTCAATCGACTGTTCTTTGTGATTTTCTTCAAAAACTTGATATATTCCTCTCATTGAAGCTTCAATATTAATCATAGTCTCACTGAAACACAAAGAACAAATCCAATTCCACTTCATATTACATCCAATTACAATTTCTAACATTTCAGTGGAGGTGCCAGGTTTCTTCATCTCGCTTCCATTAACTTGAATCACATCTTCAATAAATTACTACTCAACTCCCACTCACGCAAAAGATCTGTTTTTCACATCACATTACACTTTTTGTCGCGTATTGTTGTCCCCGACTTGAGAGAGGTCATGCGAGGTCATTGCAAAGTTCCAAGTTGCAACCGAATGGCACGGGTCGTGGCGGGTCAAGTTAATGGTATCATGTGCAGCGCGTATTGATGAGGTCTATGCATGTAGACAGATGCATCCCGTTTGCATTTATACTAAGTTTATGCATACATAATACATGTGTAATGTATATGCGAGTTGGTAAACTATAAGGATTGATATTAGAATTCTTAATGGATCCATTAAGTATAGAGGAATAAATAATGGCTAAGTTGTTATATCAAGTATTTGCCAATGATTGGTATTATCTATTAAAAATATTGAGCATGCAATGTATTCGCTCATTTCATATGATAACTTGAAAACTTCCAGTTACCGTGTTGTAAACATACTCTAGTGCCCCTGGCTTGTATGAGAAATAGATAATATCAAAAGAAAAGCAAAAAATGTATACATTATAAATCTGTATACCGATATATTTTAATACATGGAACTGGGGGGATTTTTGTTCAGATTATTTCTGGAAAATTCGGAATGAATGGAAGTTCGTTTTCCTACCTAAACTTATTGATCGTCACGTTATTCCAGAGTCGGATTATATTATTTGAATTATATATAAATAATATTTGCTAGCTAGTATAGTACCTCCTGTACGTACACGTCTGAACGGAACATAGGAGAGAGTTTCATATGTTGAAATCTTATGTGAATGTTGCTCTCTCAATTAATTATAGGGAAATCCCTCATTCATAATAGAATAATTTAGAATAGGTTATCACAATATGAATGAATGTGAAGAAAAACATTTGTAATTGTTATTCCATGGTATAATGATCACATAGATACAACAATACAATCTTAACTTTTCACAAAGGCATCGTTTTATAATGAGCGTGAATACTCTGAGGGGTTCTTAGAAATATATTATTCTCTTCGGGACATTCTTGTTCACCAATTAGGTAGAAATATTCATTATTCATACCTTCTCAGTGCATCACAATAAGATTGAAGTATTGCCTATCATTGAAGAATCATTACTATATTTCACGCTTCGGAAACAAATTTAATTGAAGTATAATATTCTATTACGTGACATCCAATTGAGAAAATACAACGCATAACTGAATGGTTCAGTGAACTCAAGATATTCCATTGTACATGAATTGGTCTTGAAATATATTTTTTCAGAAAGAGTTTTTCAATAGTGCATTGGAATAGATTTTTCGAGATATCAGTTTCTTCAATAACATTTGAACATAAAAAAATAATAAAAATCTAATTGAGAGTATCACGCATCGTTTCATCATCTTATTACCAGAATCCATGAAAAATATCAACCTGATTCTTTAAAATGTTTCATGAGGCCTAGCTGGATATTACGTAGCTCAGTTTTGTTTCTGTGAACATTATCAGATGATACCAATAACTCTTACACACTGTTTTGAAGGTAGAGATAGTGAAAAAATGATCTGTATTTCTTCATTACTAGGAAAACGCCATATATGCGTTGTTAGACGAGCGAATGGGTGAAAATGGGTGAAAACTGCTCCGAATGGTACCAATTCAGCACATTTCATGTTTTTTCTTCAAAATGGCTGACCCAATCACGCTGAATTTTTTCAGAGGTGTGTATCAAAATGTAATTCAACTTCACGCGAGATTTTATTTTTTTGGAAAATAAAGATATTTTTTTTTTGTTTCGCTGTGTTATTCTAATAGGTATTTTTTAAATTTCTGAAATTCATAACAACAAAAGTTATTGCCCGATAATGTCACAAAACTTTACAGATCTAAGTTAGATGAGGAACCGTATTGAAAAAAAGTTTGAAGTTGATAGCTGTAGCCGTTTGACCTGTGGAGAACCGACAAAAAAACATAGAAAAAAAATCTAAAAACGAACACTAATTTTTATCAGTATGTCAAATTGAATCCTCGCTAAAGCTCGTATAATAAGTTCGATATCTTATACCGTTCAAATATTATCACTACTTGACTGATCATTTCACAGATTATGTTTTTTTTTTTTTCAAATAGCCATCTACTTTTTCAACATTTCTTCAACTCAATTCTCCAATATTCGTATTCATTCGTGGACAGATATTTATTTCCAATACTCACGTTTCGATACTCAAATAACTATATTCCATGTGTGATAGAATTGTTTATTTTTGTAACTAGAGATAATATTGAATTCTTGTGATCATTTACGTAATGTGTTTGAACGTTAAATGAAGAAAACATTATGAATATAAACACTTAGTTAATGATGTGATATATTTAAAAGAAAATATCCATGTTAGCAGCGTCTAGAAGTGAACTATACAAATAAATAAACAAGAGTTTTGAAACTCTGCCAGCATTCATTCAGACATAGTATCGGTGATTCAACAAATATACAGAACTTGAACTTCGTTTCAAAGAAAAATAAATCACTCCCGTTTTTTTTTGTTATTATCAAAATTCAAAAATATAGTTTTCTATCCAGATGTGTGGAAAATTAAACTAGGAAAACGCCATATATGCGTTGTTAGACGAGCGAATAGTAGTAGTATGGGTAAAAATGGGTAAAAAGTGCTTCGAGTGGTACCAATTTAACACGGTTTATGTTATTTCTTCAAAATGGCTGACCCGATCAAGCTGAATTTTTCTAGAAATGTGTATCGAAATGTCATTCAACTTCACGGAAAATTTCTTTTTTTTGGAAAATATATATTTTTTTCCGACATGTTAAACTAATGGGTATTTTTGAAATTTCTAAAAATCATAAAAAAAAAGTTACCCCCGATAATGTCACAAAACTATACAGATCTAAGTTAGATGAGAAACCATATTGAAAAAAAGTTTGAAGTTGATAGCTGTAACCCTTTGACCTGTGGAGAACCGACAAAAAAACATAAAAAAATAAAAATGAATAAAAATGAAAATAAAATTAAAAACGAACACCAAATTTTTCTTGTTCAACAGTGTTTCACTCAATGTACTGCTTCCTCTGTTTGACTCATACTTCATGTGAAGGAGAGGACTGATCCCATAACCATGGTTACCATGGTTTCATAATTTCTCCATAGTTTGAAACTACGTTTCGGTATAAGCATAGTCAATTAGTTTAGCTCTATTAACACAACGTTCATTGAACGTTTAATTAAATAACATCCTAGTCTACCGTATATTTTAATATATACCGTTATTATTAATATGCAGTTACGATTATAGTCTATTATCACCAGCAAATTCTCATAAATGTATTTCAATTTATAACTTCAGTGCCACTACCATTCAAACAATGTAGATGACTGGATTTCACATCTGTATTTCATTTTATTCCTGAATTTTGAAATCGCGTCGTAAGATATTTTAGTATTTTCACTTTCATCATATATTGATGTGTTAATCAATAAAAACATCAATCATTGTTTCACTAAACATACAGCACTTATTTCATTCCTAATTTTCATTCCTACTACAAAACAACTGCTGGCAATATCACACATACTAAAACCAATATTATAACTGAATTTCACATTTTTTAGTCGTTTCGATCGACTGTCTCTAGTATATCCATAACTAAAACGCCCGTACGTCTCGACACGTCAAAGTTCACACGTTACTATCCCACTATATTTGCTAACAACTTCAAAGCTCTGTTTGTCAAATATAATAATGTGTATTATTACAATTTACCATCACTGACAGTTCTGATCCGTTGAACTGACAGTCGACACATAACGTAGAAGGTGATCTGTGATTGGTCGAACGTTTCGTCACGAATCACCTGATTGGCTGATCAATAATATGCATGACTCGCGTGGACATGTGTTCTGTTATGCATGAGGCTACAATACTCATCTGGGAGAGTGTTTTTTTTTTGTTCGTTTGTTTCTAGATATATATGTATCGATTACAAACGAAGGTATAGACACACCGTATGTATATCTGTACTGTAGGGCATTACATTAATGAAATTGAATCTATTGAAAAATATTCTAGATACACATTTTTAATTTTTTATTTCTCTTTCTTTGAATCTTTCGAGATAATTTTCAAGCTTTTGATTTGAACTGTGTTTCGCTTCAGAATTTATGTCATTTTGTTATTTGTAATGATCCTTGTTCTGTGTGTATTTTCCATATCTCTCGTTTTAATTGGGAAAAGTATTTCATACATATTGATATCAATGAAGGATCTGAAATGAAGAAATGCGTAATTTGCTCGTGACTCCAGATAATTATCAACTGTAGAGATGTATCAATACGAAGATAATATTAGAAAATTTAATTGTATAATTTGAGTAATTACTTCGAAATAATTCTATCAAATTACTTATGGTATGAAAAAATGAGATAATTTACGTAAATGTGAAAAAAGATGTTGTATAACAACAATGTGATCCAGTTATGAATTTGACATGTCATTCTGAAACATATTGGTGGAGGTGCCGGGTTTATCAAAGCTTGTGTTTCATCCCGAATTTGGGCGAATTTTATCATTAAACACTCATCGTTCATATATTTGGAACGCACAAATTCAATCGAAGGGAATTTCATGTTTTTTTTCTACTTGAAAATATAATGTAAGATAATATAGGCGTTATAAATTCGATCTGCAGTACAATAAATATTGATATACGATTAATATTTGTATGGCTCGATACTTGGGGTCAGTTATACGAACTGATGAGTGATGATTAACAAAATCACTGATTCAATTCTTCAGTTATTCATTTCAGAAATGATTATGCTAACTCGCATTCAAGTATTAATTAGGTGATTATTAGTTCGGTTACAAAAAACATGACTTACCAAGGGTGGTGATGAAAATTAATTGTTAGTTGTTGAAATCGACCCTTATTTTTGTATCATAACTACTCATTATGGCTGAAAAATACTCAATCGAGAGTTTGTGACTGGTCGAAATTGTAACAGTTTCTTTGATCTGCATGAGAGAAATTGAGAAATTGTACATTCAGTCATAATGCGCGCTAAAATGTGAGAACGGTAATAATTCTAATGAATTATCATCAATTCTGATTATACATTCCATACAATGGAAAGAAAAATGCAAAAAAAACATTTCCTTCTTGATGTTTTTGTTAGCATATTTTGTCGAAATGAAAACAACTGGAAGTGAAGGGTTTTTGAATTCTCCATGCACATTATTGGATTAAGTAAAAAAAAATGTATTCAAAGTTGAAGTAAAAAAAATAGTTTTTCTTTTCTTCAACTTTTACATTTCACATTTCACCTTGTGCACACAATTAAACTTCTTCGTCTATTTCCGATTCAACCTGTCCCAGTTTATAAAGGAATTAAAGCGAGCCTTTTCTGCGTCAAAATAATACGAATGTAAAAGTCGATCGCTTTTTCCACAAGAAGGAAATTTTCTCTTTGTTTTACAAAACCAATTTAAATAGTCATAAATCAACTTAATGTTTCATATAAGCTATAAAGACATCTTTTATTAATGATGTCATGCCTGATAGAACAATAAATATATTTCTCATTTAAATACTAACATTAAGTGTGTAATAAAAATGTAAATGAAACACTTTGTGCCCGAAGTGGTGGCGGTCACAATTCACCGTCCCACCTAATCAGAAGCACTAACGATTGGGAGTGTCGAACCGTCAACACTACTAGAATAGGTATGATAACAGAATACCGGTAGTTATGTATATGATACGGAGGCCTATACTTGTATCCACGAAAGTTGAAGGATCGAAACATTCGCGTGCTAATGGTATGGGATAGGAGGGACGGTCGCTAGCACATTTTTTCTTTCGTGGTATCATGTTTACCAACTTTCACTTATTGAAGGGTATCCCAACACTAAAATGAATTGCTGAAACAATATTCATTCAATGAATTTTTGTGAAAACATCCCATTTTCATTGTTGTTGGTAGTTGACACATTGATACAGAATACAGAATATTTCATTGTTAAGGTGATATTTTAAAGAAAAGAAAACAACCCATATTTTGTTTGAAATCATGAAACAAGATTGTAATAATGATGATGAAAACGGCATTTAATAAGTTGTCCTTTGCTGTGTATGAGTAAGCAAGTGATATTTCATCAATATTGTACAGTTTCATGTAACAAATATAATGAATGGATCTGGTGTTAATTTTCGATACCAAACTAAATTTTTCGTATTCCTCAACTTCACCAAACTATTACGGTTTCTGATTGGTAAAATAACTGATTGGTTTTATATATTCTCATGAGTTATTTTCTCAAAATCTGGTATTGATACAATAATTGTGATAATACTCTTCTCACACATAGGCCTATTACAGTTGTGAATGAGTACCCCTATATGAAGTAACCATTGGTGGGGACGTGGAATAACACATACTCAAGTTCGATTGTGCGCAACTCGTTATGCGCATTCTTTCCCACCAGAAAATATCCAGGCCAAAACAGTTACACGGTTACTGAGTTTCAGTTGGAAGTTTTTCACAAAACTTTTCTTGTTCTCTAGTCTTCTTGTTTCTGTAGTTTTGTTATTGTTATGTATTCAATTTCACGGCAATGTGAGTCTTTAGTCGTGGACAAGGTAGTCCGGGGTTCGGTTCTCGACGACGCTTTCTTGCTTCGTTTTACTGTCCATGTACACTCGCGATTACATTTATATTGTCGGTTAATTCATATGAAAATACATCCTGAAGAATATTAAGTGGGCATCACAGTTCTGAAACTAGACTTTGATTAACAATGACGATATGAATTTCCCTAATTTTAGAGAAAAACTGGAAACAATAATCTATTTTTCAGAAATTCAAATTTTGGAAAACATCATTGTATGTGAGCATGAGTGTACAGTGTTCAACATACGTATACAAGAAAATATCAGAAACTGTGTTTTATATGGAATGAAAATGAAAAGATGACATAAAAAAAATTATTTTCATGTAGATGAAGTGAGTGGATGTATACCTCTATATGTATCTATGTATACATCGAAATCAAATCTACTTCCACACGAATCTACTTTTTATTCATTTTACTTATGCAAATACTTACACGCCTTATCGAAGCCTGGCATATTGAAGTTGGTGATTGATTTGAAATGACCATGTCTACAATCCGTCTCACTTTGTATTTGAATTTTTGTATATTTGTGGATAACTGTTTTTCATTTTTGAACATATTTCTCAAGTTTGTTAGAGCGTTTACCCAATCAGAAGTCTTGATTTAATCTGACCAATTTATTATTTGTTTTTATAATCCAATATTTGAATTGGGATTTATGGAATTCACTTTTATACTTTTTGATACCTAGAACTGTGTTCACGGGACGACATAGGTACATAGTTAAAATTACTCGACATTGTTACAGAAAAAAAAAAAATGTATTCATGTAATATTCCAAAACTTGATTCCATTGATAATGTTTCATGAAATTACTTCTATCAACTCTCGTTCACGCATCATATTATATCAATCTCACATTGTTGACTCTTAGGTATCAAAAAATCCCCTCAATATAAATTCAGAGAAAAGATCGCCTGTATTGATTCAGTATAAGTTTCGTTTCTCGTCTGAAGTCTAGACGGTGTGATGTTGACGTTCAAAGCAGAGCTTAACTCGAGACCAGGCCGTTCACTTCAATCATGACGTCACTGCAAAAACTAATTATGAGCAATAATAATAGGAGGATCCACAGACAAAAAAGGTCCGACCAGCTTTTATTAACGTGGGTCTTATATTGATTCTGTGACTGAAAGTAATTATCGGTAGGATGTGCGAAAAAAAGTGCCATGGTACATGTTTTCGTCTATAGGTACTATGGATAGGAGATCGATGGTATATTTTAATACCTAATCAAAATATCTATAGGACTGATATTATAAATATTAGGAAAACGCCATATATGCGTTGTAAGACGAGCGGATAGTAATAGTATGGGTAAAAATGGGTAAAAACTGCTTCGAGTGGTACCAATACTTCATCAAAATATCCATAGGACTGATATTAGAAATTACATTCTTAGTATGTAATGATTTGTACAGTATGTGGTGCCATTGCTTCTTTGTATATCATTATTATAAGGGGAAAATATATATATATATATATATATATATATATATATATATAAGTGTTATATTTATATAGTGTTGGTGGGTTTATCGACAGATCCCTCATCCCTCAAACTCTGATGCCGGTAGTTGCTATTCAAGAACTCGTACGAAGTGTTTATTCACAATTCACATCTTATTTGCTGTAGTTTTCATCTCTCTCTCTTTCTCTCTCTCTCTCTCTCTCTCTCTCTCTATATATATATATATATATATATATATATATATATATATATATGTGTGTGTGTGTGTGTGTGATCACTAAACTTCTTGGATACGATCCCGGTCGAGACGTATCTTTCATGACATGGCTGAAACATCTCACATAAATATATATATATATATATATATATATATATATATATATATATATTTATAGTGCTTGTTGTTTTGCTTCTGTGTTTTTCAACTGTATGGACAAACGAATTGAAACAATTAGGGTAATGACTGACGAGGATCCACATCCATTTCAGTTGATTAAAACCATTTACATTTACTTTCTTTATGTGTGTGCTGGTGGTTCGAGACCCCGGACAGTCAGTGTTGAAAGAACGTCCGATCGATGGTACACTCAGCATAACGTTGGATACTGGTGACAGGTGCAGGAACAAACTATTATCGCGAGATATTTTACTTTGGTAATGATATTGTGTGGTATATTATATGGTATAGGCCTACTATAGATGAGATTTCGAATTATCAAGATAATTGAGATATTATTGAGATATTGAGATGAAGGTGGTATTAGGTGATATTACGGTTGTCTGTCAATTTGAAAAACAAGATTTCACTGTGATGGAATAGTCGTGGTATTGTATTTGGTTCACGAGGTGGTAAACTGTGGATAGATCAGTCTTATCTGATGTGTGTGCCATATTCCAATTTAAGAGTCCATGGGAGTCGATATCAGGTTTACGATGATAACTTTCGAATGGTGTAAGGTATCGAAATTGTGGGAACAAAGAATCACATATACTTTCAATACCTCAAGAAGGTATAATTAATAACTATCCATCTCCAATTGTCTGACTGTCAGACGTATATACAGTTGAAAACCCGTTTAAACCCGTATTCATTATGTTAATTGAATGATTTTTACTACTCACACCATCTTGAAAGTATTGAAAATAGTTGTGTTCCTTTTTTTTTAGAATTTTTGTATCCTATACTGTCAAAAGTCATCAACAAAATACTGATATTCCGCTGAATTGACTACCTTGGACTCCTGAGGTTGAAAGAAGAGAATGTTCACATTTTTTTCGTATACCTGACGAAAACCAGAAGTTCTTTTCGAAATATCGTGTTTCGCTGTTTTTTTTCCATGTCTTTGTATCATATTCGGGGAGTTGACGAATTAAATTTCAATTATCAGCATTGTTTTTTGTGTAGTTGTTGTGATTTGAGGTTATTTTGAGGTTATTTTGAGGTTATTTTGAGGTTATTTTTGTTATTTTGAGGTTATTTCTTGAACTTTCGGGAGAGTTGAGTAAGTCTAAAGTTTGCAATGAGTTTATGTGTTGGTATATTTCATGAAATTTTAAAATATATATCTCTGTCATGACAGTTTGTCGACTGGTAGGCCTACTCACTCTTATGTTCTGTAAAATTACATGCAACAAGCACTTTTATCGTTCTCTGAGTTTTTAGTATTCATCTATTTTTTCTGATTCCAAAATTGAAGATCTACTTCTGAAATAGTTCATTCTTATCAATAAAACTTCAGAATTTTATGATTCAATCAGCTTTCAAATTCAATAGTTCCAATTTATCGTATTCAGACCGTATAATTGGAAATATTTCATATAGAAGTCATTATAGTCATTTGAAGTTCATTAAAATCAAGATGAAGAAAAAGGAAAATAGTGAAGAAAAGAATTCTGCTACTTGGACAGAAGAAAAGTTCTCGTGTACAGTAATGAACAAGTAACTTGATTTGTTCATAATGATGCACGAATAATTGGATGATTTGCACCTTGGTGACAATAACTCAACTATAATTCAAAATAAGTTCATGTCGGTAATTCCAGACCTAGAGGCAATTCATTGTAAATTTTAGAGTTCGATTCTGAACGTGCAGATTCTGTGCAATATTAAACGCTGTGTTTCAAACTTTCAGAATAACCAGATAAAAAATGTATCCAGTAATATATTCACACATTTCATGATAAATGGATTATCATAGCTTCCTGTTTGATAAGTTTGTGGGTACACGAAATCTTGTTTTTGATATTACTCAAATGACTCATGTATCCTTCTTCTCTACATTTTGGACTATCGATGCAGAAATTTAAAAATATTTTCACGTCCTCGAACTATATTCACGTTCCTAATTACATTATCTTTTATTTCAATTAAATCTGTAATGGCTTCTAAATTGAATTTCGAACAAGATGAAACTATAACTTCGTCAAACTACTTAGCATGATTCCTTCTCCCATCTAACCAACTATGAACTGTGTTACTTATTTTTCAAGATCTTTGTTCTAAGAGCTCTGCAAAATGCTAGTACGTGGCTTTGTGCAATACGGAAGTACGAGCTTTAAATAATTAATTGAACATCTAAATGCTCTTTAAACCTCTTTAAACTTTGTGTCTTTATACGCGTTCATGTACAAGAGGTATGAAACAATTAGGATGGAAAGTGTGTATTTTGTCTTCATTCTAAGGAGAACTGGTCGAAAGTTCAGGGTGATGAGATTGTTGGCGGGTGATATTTATGACCGTTAGTGGAGACAGCAGGTCTTGAACGCCAACACTCAACGAATGAAAAAGAAATGCATATTGTGAGAACGTTGAGGTTGGGAAATTTAATTGAGTCATCAGTGAAATTTTCTTCCATCAAGGATAATAAATTGATGGGAAGAACTAGATGAGAAATTATTCCAAAAATATGAACAAATAAATGTGAATAATTCCGAGGAAGAATAGGCATACATATTATTCCGTGAACTTCCATTGTTTCTACTACAGGTTCAGAATTTTCTATGTTTTCACTGCCCAGTATACCATGTGTATCATATCCAAGTAGGGGATGAAAATATAGATATGCTAAGATCATGTGATGATGACTTTTTCATGCATGAGAGTAATTTCTCGTCTCAATGGAGTACGGGGTAACAAAATATTCTAAAGGTTTTATATGTATTAATTGGTATGAAATATAATAGTTCAGTTTTGTGTTTTTTCTCCTAATAGTGTACTATTCAAAATAATCGTGGAATCATCATCATTCAGAGCCAAACACAGAAGTGAATACTTCTTCTGATATAATGTCAAATCCTATACAATATATCGATCTGGAGGTAGCAAAGGACATTATCGTTTGGTTCAATATATACTATCATTTTGTCCTGGTATCATTAATCCGAACTCTGTTCTCAAATTGACATTATTTATATCATGGAAATACCAAACTTATAGGTACTAACTTCTGTTTTTACAATGTATTTATCCCTATTATATATAATATATATCTTATCCTTAATCTTGGTCTATGTTCATGTATATGACATACAGATTATAAATGACCTATATTCTTTTCAACAATAAGACCTCGAGAAAAGTTCAAGGTATATAAGTTTAGAGTTAAAGCTTTGAGTTTGCAACCACGCTTGAGTACCCTATACAATTGTTTTCATTTCCTCCGAACACGTGAATCTGTTTTCTTTTCATTTCCCTTCACAATTCAATGAGTGCAGTTGCACCAGTTCACTTGTATAGAAAAGGTGGACCGTTTTAAGCTGAGTTTCAAGCGGAGTTACAAACCGCTTTAGTTTTAAGCTGCGTTATTATGTGGTAAGAAAGGGATAAGATTACAAATGTTTACCAACATTTGCAGTTTGACATGGTAATAATATTGTATGGCTTTGGCTGGTGGATTAGTTGTTAGCGTGTTGAACCTTCATTCAAGATGGCGGTGTTGGATTTCCGCAATGGTTGACCATCCTGACAACTATTTTTTGTGGTTTCCCTCTGTCTTATGAGTGCCTGGGAGTGGATTTAGCAGCACACCATTTATCAAACACCTCGTGAGAGGTATAATATATCGAAATTCGCGATATGAAAGAAACATACATATGTTTAATACCTTCAAAATGATGTGAAATAGAAAGATGGCCTAGGATTATCACACTTCCACGGTCATACAGTCGAAAAAATGTTGTTTGGCAAATCTATGAAAATGTGAAAATTATTCAATACAAGTTCAGTCTCAGTTATATCTTTGAAGGTATCAAAATTATATGTGATTTTATTTATCGAAATGTGAATATATCACACCATTATAAAGTCATCATAAAAAAACTGATACTTCTCCCATGCAGTCTCACGAACTGGCCGCGACCGTTTCCTTCCCACTTCACGAAAACACTAATAAAACAACCCATCCATGAATAGAATAATGTGATCTATGCCGAAGATGTGATCGCTTCAAACCTGAAGACCCATATATGTTGTGTTGGAGTAGTATCAAAGTTATCTCTAATATATAATACAGTACAGTAAATTTTGTTTCTTAAAGCTTTAGACTGATATGTCCTACATTATAGATAGCATTACATATTTTATATCCGTTTTATTCATAAACTCCAACTACTTATACTTCCGTCTATTTATGCATAAGTTAAATCAACCTATTTTAATAATCTCTCTTTGAAACTAGAAGCTTGAAGTCAGTAATGAAAACGGCTACTGTATATAATTCTAATATTATTCATCAAAGTCAACATAAAATAAAATCATCAATATACATAAATTAAATTTTGATCTTTAGCAACTGTTTATGCATATCAGTTTACATAATGTATCAGAAAAGCAATTCTCTCATGAGTTATCATTCTCCATTATAGAAACGATTTAGATAACCCTTGGAAAACACAAGATTTGAACGAGTAAAATAGTTCTTTATTCGGATAGTTCACATCACTTTGAATTGATTTGTAATCGTTCGCCAGGGAAATCTATCTCAAATTGTTCAAGAACTCTTTATTGACATTATTCTTTGAACTATATATTCTATTTCTTGTTGACATAAACCTCATGCCGTCCATTTGGCTCAGAAACTTGAATCACTGATTCGAAATCTGAAGCCAAACAGTTCGGCTCTAGTTCAGTTGTTGGCATGGATTCATTAAACGTATTTTCACTTATGACTTTATCGTTTCATGATTATTTTATTTACATCGAAACTTGATACAACACCATTGTTCCTTAAATGGATGATAGTAGGATCGTTTGGACGGGGAACCACTAGGGCGATCGTACCACCACAATTAAAAGTCTTATTATTACCCGGATAGTACGTACCCCCAAATGAGGTAGATGTTTGTTAGGTCGTTATGTGGCATTGAAAAAAAAAATAACGAAACTCTCCATTTATGACACTTTTCATTATTCGTTTTTAGCGTTCATGTTTGTCCAAGATTAAGAGCTTATTTCAATCTCGAAGTTTTCACTCTGAATCTTGTTGACTTGGTTGTTTGTGTCGCGGGACAGAGTTGATTAAAGTGTGGATGTTTACCGGTAAACTTTGACTCGACTTTCAACTTCTCCCTTCATTATAAAGTACTAACTGGCAAGTTAGTGAGTAGAGTGGTGAGAAAATATATATTATTTTACTGTCGAAATGAGGTCGAAATGTATGTCGTTGCAAATTGTGTTTATACGACTGATGTTTTAACTTGGAATGGAGTTCATTTCTCCAGTTCTCAGTTGGTTAAGAGACCACGAGAGTCGATTTAGCGAAATATGAGTTTCTGGGTTCATAACCTTCGAACGGTATGACATGACGAAATTCTGAAAAAGAGTAAACACAGATATTTTTAATACCGTCAAGAGGTTATGTCTGAGTAATAACTATTTATTTCATATCGCATAATTTTCACGATTTAAAAAATGTGTTTTTTAGTGGTAGTTAGTTAGTTTAGTGGTATACGCTTGATAATTGGGTGATATGAGATGAAGAGGCATTACTTATGGCATCTTGATGGCATTGAGAATATATGTATTTCCTTCTTATTATAATTCCCATATTTCATACTGTTCAAAAGTTATCAACGAAAAACTGATACTCCGCTACCGACTCCTAGGAACTCTTAATCAAAGTCGTCTAGTTCCTAATCGTGGATAAATGAGGGCCGGTTTTCCAATAGGATGTTAATGAGTCCTTAAGGCTTAGGACTGTTTAGACAATAGGATGACACAATTAGTCCAGGAAGTCAACAAGCTAGCTGTTGAAGTGTTGATTAACTTAAACGAGCTGTTGAATAAGTTTCAGTTCGGATGCATATAATTGCAATGCTTGAAAGTAGCATTGCATAACTGAAGTAATTGAAACTGTTGATTGATAGAACAATTGGATACTTTTGGAACCAATTAATTAATTTCGAACGAATAGAGGATGTGTTACTCGACTATTATTTGGTCCATGTAGCTCTAACAACTCCGCCAACTATTAACCTGGTTAGTCAATGAAATATCGCAGGCAACCAGAAATTATTATAAGTTAACTAATGAATCATTAAAAGCTTCAACCTAAGCCCAATATCGGAAAACTAGACCTTGAAAGGAGAGAACTACTCCTTACTCCTTAACTACTGAACTTTCAGGAATTTCATATATATATATATATATATATATATATATATATATATATATATATATATATATATATATATTTTCAATAACATCAAAACATGATACAAAATCATTCGATGCTATGGATGAAAGTAGGACCATTTGGACGGGGCACCACAAGGGCGATCTTACCAACTCATTTCAATTTAGTATGTTATATTGTTATATTTTAAGGTTATATATGGAACGAATGAGCGATTGGTAATGAAATAGTAAAGCGATGATACGAGTAAGGAGGTTCAGGTCAAAAACCAATGCTCACGGCGGTACTCGAACTCATGACCGTCCGGCTTCAGTTTTCAAAGCAGTGAACCTCTGAACCTGATAGAGTGCTTTCATTATTGTTTGTCATTAGCAACCGTTTTATACGACAGTTGGTCCACTCCTCTTGTGAATTAAGAGACATTAGTTTAATGGAACTTCTGACAGATCATAAGTTGCTGTGAGATAGAACAAGAAGAGTGAGATGTAATATGCATCGTTACTATTGTACAGTAGCGATAGAAGATGGTGTACATATTATATGGGACAACCGGAACTATGCTAGGAAAAGTTTTTGTCGGAAGTCAAAAAGGCAGATTTTGAATGTAGAACAACAAATGGTTCCCTAGGGAAAGTATGTAGTATAAATGAACTTGATTATGAGCCCAAAGAGATGGCCATTCCTTCAAATAGGGGATTTTATTTTTTATACTTTTTATACAGTTTATTTTATGTGATGTCATACATTTTTAATGCTTTGAAATTCAGTTATGAAGTTGAATTGAGCACTATAAATAGAATTATTAGATGATACAAAGTAAACTGGTCTAGTCTGAGACAATTCTAGGTCACTTGTAGGAGGCGTTTATGAACGCGTCGTCTCCTATCAAATGATAATCAATTATAAACGACACGAAATTGAACTTATTGCAGCCAACCAATCAAATCATCAACTAATTCGAATTTACCAAACCAGTATTTCAAGGGGGTGCATGGACGGTGATTATCAAAATATAGAAATTCATCTTCACTATTTTGTTTCATTCACGAACCAGTGTAGTTTAATACAAAGTTCATCAACTCCAGGATAATTTCATGCTCTCTTGACGCAATCGATTCTTTAAAAGTCCCAAATATTCGAAATTGCAACGCAGAAATATACAATTTCAGAAATGTTACAACATTTAAGTTTGTCGACTACCCTCTTCCATCGTGAGTACAATATCAACATGAACCAGAAATGTGCTCGCAGTTCATTACGACTCGAATCCTTCCTTTCAGAGGTTGGAGAGTGTATTTTTGGATGTAATACAAAACCAGGATGACTTTTCGCTTGACTCATTTTCAATTAAACACACCCCAACTCTGTAGAATAACGATACGTACTTCTCAATCGACACCCTTAAACAATCAGTATGTTCATTTACCTCGACATATTTGAGGTGTTGATTCCGAACGGCAATCTCTCCACCTACTAACACGATAGCTCGAGAGTCTCAACCCGTCAACACTCTCGAATTGAGGTGTATATCAATCTTTCCTCCTCCAGATTCCAGAATGCCTTACATTCCTCCTCCACTTCTCCGGCGGACATTACGGCCAGGGGGGGAAGAGACGGGATAGGAGAAACATACCGATGTTTACGTATTCAAGTGGTTATTCGTACATTTTGTCGGTTGATCGACTTGGATGCCCTCTGCGACTCTTTCGGGACCAATGAATGTTAAACATATCCCCATCCCTGTTCCACTCACCATTGGAAGCTCAAACGGCAGCGCGAATATTCGATTACTGAAACGGCATTAAATCAACAGACATCCGTCAGAGCTAGCACATTCTATCGGCAGTCGTACGGAACTAATGTAGAACACTTTGAAGTCGAGGGACCTTGTCCGTGTCTCTCTCTCTCTCTCTCTCTATCTCTCCGTCTCCATCTCTCCATCTCTCCGTCTCTCTGTCTTTGTCTCTGTCTCTCAATAGGCGATGCCTTTGGGCGATCGAACAGGAAACTTGGCGTTCCTCTATCGACGTCTTCGTCTCTCTTTTTGAACTTAACCGGGAGTTATACTGGACTAGTTTCTCAAGTTGAATTATGCCCGGAGGCTTGTCGATATTTAGGGCAGGACGCTAACGTATCTTCGATCTGTTTACATTACATATTATAGAGATGTTGCGCTTTGATGATGTTGCGAAAAGGTTGAGTGGGAAGGTTTTCGGATTTGGGATTCGGATTTGAACGGTTCCGATCAGTTGGAAAATATAAAGTCGTGATGATTTTTCGTTGAATTTCCAGTCCAAATTCGAGATTCCGAAAAAAATATTCATCCAATTCAATTTGAGACTCTAATTTCATATATCGCATACGGAAGCTGCAATATCGAGGGAGACAACGAATGTGTAATAGCATGCTTTCAAAACATAACTATGCGAAAATATTTGACTGTAAATTAGGGCCCAAATACCTCCAAGATATTTTCACTAAAATTAATCGAAATATTTTCTCGATTTTCTCTGAAAATAACCTATAACTGAATTCCAATGATAGCGATTCAATGAATATAATCAAACAGAACATCTTCTTCTCGAAGCTCACGATGTTGAAATATTTGCTCAAGAAATTTGGTGGAGGTGCCGGTTCCATTTCAAATTCTCGTTTGTTTATTGTTACAGATTCACTGTTTTGATATTGCAAAGTAGATTTCTGTGTCCATCATCCGAAGGTAAAATTAAATTATCCCGAATACCGAAATTACAATATGCAATGAAAGTCCTATAGTCTTATAGCTCTTCCATGAAATAGCTGGTTCATTACCATAGTTATGAATATAATCAACACGATAATTCGCTGGATAAGTACATAGGGCTTTGATTGTATGGGCATATAGCCAATTTAATTGATTTTGATGGGCTGTAATACATTTAGACGTTATCCCATCTACTGTCACCATAATATGAGTTGTTGAAGAAACTACTTTTACATCTGAAGCCACGTGGTCGCCTGTTCGAGCCCGCTGTTGGTATGGGATTTTGTAAACGTCCATTCTTTATACTCATATATTTTGTTCAATGACTCACTGTAATGATAACTGATATTTAGCAGTGATTAATAAGATGTTGGTATGATGAGTTGGAGGTGTAGATGGGAAGGATAGTGGGAGGGAAGAGATTGTGCTTTGCTAGGATCATGCCAGTTAAATTTTTTTGCGTCAACACTTCATTCATCATTTTTGTATGTTATTTTGTATAACCCAGCTGTTAGCGGAGTCGTTTAGGACCATTCAAAGCATTGTCTTCAACTTCACTAGTTTTTCCAATCCTTTCTATCAATTCATCCCAACGAATATGTTATTACCATTATCAGAATATTTCCACCTGACAAGAAATGTCTAATTTACTTCATTATTTCAGTCTCGCCCGAAAACAACAAAAAATATTCTACAGTACGTTTCCGATTGTGTTAACCGAACAATCTTGGTGGTCTCGAACGGATATCTTCAGTATCCATTACCAATAACGTCCTGGAGTTTCGGTCCGTTAACGCTTGGTATACGTGTTGAACTCTGTGTTTTCACGTTTAAGTTTAGAGAGTAAAAACTAATGCTTCGTACAGAATGCGGAATGCTTCTGGAAATTGTCACCAATTTAATTTTATTGGACAAATAATGTCTTTGTTACTACGTGGAGACAAGATGGCTAGATTGGTATGTGTTTTGTTTTTGTAAGGAACGTTGTTGTGTTTGGGGTATTACGTGTTTTTGTACAAATCATGAAAATGTGGGTAGCAAGGATATTTATTTCTACTTGAAAATCTATGGGTTCTTTTTTGAGGAAGATGAAAGATTCGTGCCGGCCTCGTTAGCTCAGTCAGCTGAGGCACACTGGTCACCTCTGGGTGTGGGTTCGATCCCCGTATAAGGTGGTTTTTGTAAGCGACCTTTCACTTTTTTATCACTTCATAGTTTCAGTATGACCTGCTCATTCGTACCCCCGTATCACCTAGCTGTTGGTGGGGCCAAGCTAACTATAATAAGAATAATATATGAAAACTCCGTATCCAAGTGATGATGATGTAATCATTCGAAACAAAATCATGTCTCATGATAGACCTGATACTACCTGATACATGATTGAATTGAAGTGATAAACTCATGGATATCGACAATGAGTTCAACAGTTCACTTCGGAATGAGATTCAATAATACCCAATCTATTATTATTTTTTCCATATTTGTTCCTAGCATTAGCACCTAGCAGACAATATGAAAAATATCGAATCAATGGAGAACAATGATTGAATATTTCTTATCTCCAGAACAAATGATTGAATTGTTCACTATCCTTCAATCCGTGAGCTCACAATTGAACTTTTTCGAATGAGTTGCAATATATTTCCATTTCCTTCTGGTTGGTTGGACTGCTCTCGTTATATCGTTAGAACGATTCTATATTGTCATCCATAAAACCTTAATTAGAGAACAATTATTCTATGCAACGTTTTTTTATGTTGATTTGCACACACAAAAAATGCATTATATATGCACCGACACAATAGGGTACTGACCGAAAACAAAACATCAAGGAAGGCAATTCAAGAGTTGTTCCAATTACATGTGTTTTATAGTTTCTGTGTAGTAATAATTAACCGAAGCAAACTTCTGTATTCCTTTGTTCATTCAGTCCAAATGCCGCCATCAACAAGAATAAAAAGAGTAATTCAAGATATTTTCGGATAGACTGTTATCTTTGTAGATATTAGTTATGCAAATAATACATTTTCTATCTCATGGATTTCGTATGTTTCAATATCAAACCGTGACCTATTTCCACGAGATGCGAAAAGGTTATTTTCTTTTTCTTTCCTGTATCGTTTTTTTGCTGCCATATTTCTCCGTGCTAGGAAAATTACTGTACAAGATTTTATATAGAGCCATACATTATAGCTTATCGTATAATTGCAGCTGGAATCTGTAGAGTTGATTGGAGAAATGACATAATTATACTGGAATATTGAACAATTACTCCATAAATAAACATGAATGAATTTGATATTATATGTTGAAGCTTAGTTTGTTATATTCAATCTGTTGAAGATTCAAAAAAGATATCATAGAAAAAATGAGTTTTCTGAAAAACTAAAAAAATTATGGTTTGTCGTTCAAAATATAGAGGAATAAAAATAAAATATCACATATTTCCTATCTCTAAACTAGTGAACATCAATTCATCCATTTATTAATTTTTTGAGATTTTCTCTTCGAAATTACAATATTACTCAGCAAAATTAAATTTCTTCACACACTCACTCACACTCAGTTGTAATTTTGTTCATCTCGTATACTGAATAAGGCTCAAATGTATTCTTCTATAACATAACTAGCGTGATCACAAAGGTGGGAAATCAAAACTTCCTTCACTTTCGCCTCTTTTAGATGAATAATATCATTCATTATTTTCACTATCGAAAATCATCATTATCGTTCATTCTATGTCGCAGTTCAAGTTTCTCTTTCATTCAAACATGAAATTATGTCAATATATTATACCATCCAAATACCTCTTCAAGCCTCCTCATCTTCTCATTCATTGTATAGTCGAACATACATTTTCATAACATGGTTTTCTTGTATCAAATATCAAGCAAACATTTTTTTATAATACCATATTAAGAAAAGCTATAACATCAAAGATATACTGTTACGTCATTCAAGGAGTAACTTTTCTTACTCCTACATCCTCATTTCTCAACACAATTCCCTCTTGTTGACCAATTTCCTCAGAAATTTATAACACCATTCTCGCTCTCTTCCCCATCCTCAACAATTGTCACATATTTATTGTATACGAGCAAACACTCAAGGGGTATACGACACATCACGTACGTATACATCCGCGTATCAAAGAGTAGTTCCCCTCTTGGGAAATCACTCCGCCTTTCGAAGACTGCATTTGGAACTACTTTACTACTTAGACACGTACGTAGTTGCCTACTCGATAGACAGGAATGCAGTATTACCACACCAACAATATCATCTGTCAACGTATTGTTGAAGATGAATACTGAGAATTCAGATATGGATAATGTGAATTGATGTGAATTGTTTTGAGAATATAAATATATCGATGTGTATCACTTGCCTATTTATTGTAAAAATTTTAAAAAGAAAAGACATTCCTAATTATCTATGAATTATATTTCAGTATATTCATGTGGTATATTTACAGAAGATTAAGGTCCCCATATCAATTTTTGTAAAAACTCCGGAAGTTGAAGACACTCATTTAAAAAATGAGATGCATTTTAAATATGTAGTTGTATTTCTAGCGATGGATTTTTTCTCAAAAATGCATCAACACTCATAATATACCTCAACTATACAAATTTGACGGTGATGTGTATTTGTCACCCTAATAGACGTCTCTTTCCTTTTGTGGATACAAGTAGAAGATGTTGCAGACAGGTGACGATGGACGGAGAATTTATGTTACCAAGTTGTTATTCTACAACCAATACAAAATATTTTCTTCTCATTTGAGGTTGACAATAGGCCTAGGCCTAATACCTTATATTGATATCTATTTTGAGTTTTCGTGCTATTTATATCATAGACTTCCATTAGAGCCTGAAATTTTAATTATACTGAGTCAGTTGGAGCACGGCACTACCACCAATTAAAATGCCACAGTTTCACAACTTATTACCGGACACGTGGAAATTTGATAAACTCTGTTCATTTGACAAAACATACAATTTCATAATGTCGTTTTTCTCTGATTGGTCATCAAATCTCTTCAAATAACAATATTTCATTGATTACCACTTCTCCCTCTGTATATAGTTGGTGAATATAACTTATTTCTGACACGGTGTGGTTTGAAGACATATCGACAAAGGCTGTGAGTTGTATTCACTTTGAAGATTTTTATCCTTGAAAGGAGAAAATCGTTTACCAACTGAATAATTATATAAAAAATTGATATTATATGTGAATTATATTTTGGTAAATACCTTCCGGTAAAACTGACCCACTTTTTTTAAAAAGTTGAAGCTTCTGAAAAACCCTTTCGAGATCGATTGACTGTCCGTATATTCTCAAAATACCGCCACTGCACAGATATAATATTGATATTTTTTATCTTGGTAGACGACCGTCTTCTTCCGTGAATACAAGTATATACCCCGCATACTTATCATCGAAAGAAATATGAAGTGAGCATCGATAAGATGTTTTTTTCTTTGATGATATTGATGATGATACGAAGTATCGATTCGAACATTCATACCAGAAACAATATCTTTGACTTTGTTTACTTTATAGTCTCCTATCTTTCCGGGGCGAAATAAAAACTGAAACGCGTTCAAATTTCTTTTCATCTGCCTTCATTGCTTATTCAGTGACATATACACCACTTTCTCTCCTGCTCCCTCCATTCCTTTATATCATACGCCCTATAATATTATTCTCTGTTTCATTATACCTCGCTTTCTTTCTCTCTCCATCTCATATTCATTCTTTTTCTCTTCATACCTCATACCGTGTCTTCCAATCTATCATATATATATATATATATATATATATATATATATATATATATATATATATATATATATATTTCTCTCTCACATTCCGTTCTCCCGTATTCTCTCTCTCTATGTCTCTATTATTTCATGCTCCCACTCTCTCCTCCTGCTCTCTTCCCCAACCACTCTGCTGCTAGTACACTCCATTGACATCAGTTGTTTCTTTGCTATCTCGGCCTGTTGTCTGAAGCAATATTTTTTGAGAAATGACCTCTATGCCGTATGAAGTATTTACTTAGTGCTGGATGAATAGCTTCCCAGATAAATATCAGGGTAGTTATATAGGCCTACTACTCGATTTCATGTTATTATTTCTCGTGATAAGCACGATAAATTATATATATATATATATATATATATATATATATATATATATATATATATGTGTGTGTGTGTGTGTGTGTGAGTCTGTGTTTATATGTATATATATATATATATATATATATATATATATATATATATATATATATATATATATATATATACTGTGTAATCATCATTATGTCAACATATTTTTTTAAATAATATAACAGTAGGCTACACGCGTTAGCATGTTCTTATTTCTTCGTGAATTGGGAAATCACAACAAAGCGATGTTGAATGAGAGTGATAAGCGTTCGGAACTATTTCTTCAAACATGTCAGAAACGACTGATTTCGAATGTGGACAATTTTTCATGGAAACAATATTTTTCCATTTTCGTTTCGTTCAGTTTCTAATTACTGATGATTCAAACATCTAAGAAATGCTCACATTTTCTCAAGAAAGTATTGGAGCAACAATGTTAGGGATGAAATTGAAACGTTTGACGAAAGTAGCGCCCAAATACAGATAGTTGAAAGAAGTTCATAAAATTGATTTGAGATATTTCACTCTGTTGTTTCCTACTCTTCTTTTTACACGTAGAATGATCAACTTGATGAAATAAAGTCAGTACTGTAGAATAGAATCTATATTTCCAGTTTGTTTGTTTCTAAATATTTTTCATTGATGCTCGGTGCCTTTATTGTATTCTTATTGGTTTGAAATAAGTTTGTATAGCATTTGTAACAGTCAATTCGAATGCATTTGATATATTTTCACTCATATTTTCGCAGTTACTTCTAGTTTCAAATCAGAAAGTTGACTACCAACATGAAAAAAACACAAAAATCACCATTATAATTGTATAAAAGTCCTATTTTGAGGGTTAATGATCTTTCAAGTAGAAATTTATGATTCGTTACGCAATCCGATTTTACAATAGCGTAACAATATTATAGCTTAAGTCAGTTATACTCTCCAAAATTGCTGAAGTTTTTGCGATCATTTAGTTCGTATAGTGACATTATTATTGTAAATTTGAAAGTTATACCACAATTACAAATTGGTAGATGGTACGAGTTTTATAGTTCACCATAGGTAAAAATCGCCATTCCCAGTTGGATGATTCGTGAAGTATATTGGTTACCACGAAATGAGGCGGTTAACCAACATCACAAACACAAATATCACCCCTATATTTATTTGGGAAGCTGCGATTTTCCAAGGAATTATTATATCAAAGCACGTGATTTGTGATAATGAAAATAACTACATCTTTGGAAAGCATTGAATCATTTAGGTGAAGTAATTACCCGAAAAGTTGGAATTATCCTTCTGGTATAGACCTTCATAATTTGCGTATAAAAGTATAATGCAACATTTCTGGACAATTATTATTATTTGTCCAGAGTACAAAAATGAGCCAAAATATTATAAACTATACTTATATTCATCATTTTTTAAAGGTAGTGATAGTGACCTATGTCTACATTGCATGGTCTTTGTATATCCAATGTTTAACAATATCTTTATTATACGGAAAAACTTCTATCTCCACTCTATCCTCTTTGAAGTCACAACTTTTAACTGCAAGTTCCAAGAAATATAACACGATTTATTTACTTCTTGATGTTTTGCGATCTTTCACAATCTCTCCCATCGTAGCCATAACCGGGTTTTGATGTGGCCGTAACGTACTGTCTGCCGCTATGCTAAGACTGTGACAACTACGTCGTGAGGGGACTAACAAGGCCGTGGCCCACTCTTCTGATCTTCAGAGATAACAAAGTAGGACTGCGAGAGGGTGTTTGTTATATTTGTGTGTAGGGGGAGGGGGGATAAGGGAATCCAAGATATTTGGAGGGTTGGTATATTCGGTAGTCCCTTGGGTTGAATCCACATGGAAATGTGAATTCTTAATGGTTACTTTTTAGTTTTTACACTGTTCACGTCGAGGATTTTTTTTAATACAATTTTTTAAAGATAGAAACAGTTGAAATATGTAAGGCGTAGGCCTATATGTGAATTATCTGTGTAACATTCGACTTCCATCAAAAATACCAATTTTCGAATTTCAAAATCAGCTTATGACTTTTTTAAATTCAAATATGCATGTTCAAATAAACTGGTATGTAATATGTTTCAAATTCATCATTAACTATGCATTTGTTTGTGAATTTGCAGACTTTTTTTTGTCAATGAACATGAAAAACTCCTTTAGTGACGAGCACAATTTTTTTTCATATCTTTAGATGTTGATTTCCGAGAATGAGACCGTAAAAAACGATACGTGTATTAACAACATAATATAAATCCAGATGGAGAATAACCGCAGAATTTATTTCAAAAATCTGTGATTTATTAAAGCATCTTCATAGCAAACTCCTCATTATATTTAAGATATTCTTAGGTTACATGAAAACAAAAATGAATAGTGTAAAAAAAAATGATAGATTCACATATTTAGATTGATATACGTGAGCGTATACGTACTCACGCTACAATTTCAACCCAACTTAACATATCAAATTCTTGTACTCAGCCATCCAGAAATTGAACAAAGTGAAACTAACCTCAAGCATTTGTTTGTTCGCACAATGTTATGTCGAAATATACAGATTTAGCAAATAGAGCTAAATAACCATCATCCAAATAGTGAACATATTTTATAGTTCTAGTTACTATAAAGCTGGGTATCAACTTCCAACATCCCATCAGAACCGAATACCTAACTTGTATATGTTAAAACCTTACATAAATATTTAGTTGAAACATTCCCAAAGCACCTAACCCCCTTCACATCTTGGAAGCAACCGTCAATATTTATCTACGCATGCTACGAATATCACTAGGAACCTCCATTTCATCTCACCACTGGTGTTTCGATTATCTTTCGTCACGTGATCAAAGGGGTGTCCTCCTCTCCAAAGACATGAAAGGGTTTTATAAGAGGTGCTCATGTCTCGTCTTTGGTCATTCTCAAGATCCCTCTTCCTCCGTATGACGTCACAGTCGGTCAGACACTGCCTTCTAGAGGTCAAGTACTACCACTATATAAAAGAGGTCGAGAGGGAGAGAGATGGAGAGACAGAGAGTGAGAGAGATAGTTACTTTACAAAAGAGGTTGGGATTAGATTGAAAGAACTGAATATTGTTTAGTGGGAGTGCTTTGGTAGAAAAGTCATGGACGATAAATGGTTGGATGTTGAATATAAAAGAGAAAATGTTTAAAGTGTAAAAGAAACTTATTTGAGGAATTGAGGTGGTTTATGAAACTTTGCAGCTTTTATTGTAAAAGAACTATTCTCATAGTTTGATGTATGTAATAACCTTAAATCGTTGTAGTTTTTCAATTACTCGAATAATAGTGACATTGGGAAGTACTGTGATCGTTTAAACAAAACTTCAAAGAAAGTTATTTTCGTTGCTCTTGTTTCAACAATGGTATCTAATAGTAACGAAAACCCACTGTCCCCATTGTTGCTTCAGATTTTTTCCACCAGAATGTGTTGAGTTTATTTTTATTCACAACATACCCCATGACATAGTTGGAAAATTGTAAATGCCATAGAGTGATATAGTAAAATCAATTTTGTGAGTGTATACAAGGAAAATTGGGTTGTTTTTAAGAACGAATTGCTTTACTGTTTAAACTACTGATCACTCATAGATAATGTAATATTTTGTTTTCATTTCAGTGAACATATTAATTGTTTGCCTCATTCAAACTGAGCACTTTTCCTCATCATCACATGACGTTCATAAAAAAAGTAATCTACTCTCATACATTTCTATTTTCATCAAAGTTTGTATAAATTACTCGAATATTTGGGTTACATTTCAGACTAACAGAAACCTGTACAACATTCTAATCTAGATTAATGACGCTCTTACTCTAGTTATGCTTTACGATAACACGTCGTGTTGTCACGCATGAGTTGCAGGTTTGATCGAGGGTTTCGAGTCATCTGTTGCTATGCGACGATCGTCGGTCTCGAACCGTCCGACATTTCACACGGCAGCAAGTGTCAGAGATTAGTCTGACGTCATTTTAGCGACGAAAAGCGTGCGGTTCCATTACTACCCCCCCCCTTCCCTCCCCCTTCACCACCCTCTTCTCCCCCAACACCCCACACCTACACCTACGACTCCATCACCTCTGTTACCTTCACTCCCCATCTACATTACAACCTTCAGTGGCGTAGATATAGCACCGAGGTATTCGTGTCATAAGGCTCACGTATTCTTTATGTTTCTCTACATGAAGAATACTTCGTATTTTTTTATTATTTGAAACACGAAACTTCGCCGTTACTGGTTCAATTTGTTTAATGTGTTATGGAGAAAACGACATTTTTTTTTTCAGAATTGGGAGCATTTCAATTTTTCGGTGTTACGCATCACAACCCTGCCACTAGATTTTAACGAATAATCACGATATTATTTCCCTAATTTCAGAGAAAACTGAAAATCATCATCTCAATTTCAAAAATATCATTAATGTATTTGCCCTCTAGGACCCGATCCTTTTTCTGAGTCGAGTTCTCAGCGAAGTTTTCTGATTCTGTTTATGTTTCTATACAGAATTGGTAATGCCTACATCATCACTCATGGTCTCTGCAGTACAAAAAAATGTGAATTAAATTTCTGAATCGGAGATAATGACTTCTAGTTTTCTCCAAAATTAAGGAAATATATCACCATTATTAATTAAAATCCAGTTTCAGGTTCGTGATGAACTTCAAACATCATTCAACGTCAACGCCACTGTCCTTGTCACCCTTCCTCACCCCTCCCCACCCCAATACCTCCCCGTCACCAACACATGCTCGGGCTGTAACCATAGCGAACTTTCCTTGCTATATACCTGTATGTGGAGAGACTCGTAAAATGTCATGTAAGCTTAATTACACCTTAATTCATCAGCTGGAGACTTTACTGTTCTTACACACATTTCGTGTGTTTCATCTCCCGCCTCCCTTCCCCCCCCCCCCCTCCCCCACCACAATCCGTGAGACGCTCATGATACTCGTGTGGGTAGCGTAGTTCAGACTGAGTGAGACTAGAAAACTAACTTTACAGTGACGTTTTCTCCAACTTGACTGGATGAAAAATATTGGAAAGAAAACGGAAGATGGATGAGGGATTGGGAAGAACATATAAAGAGGATTTGAAGTGGGATTGTGGAGAGATCAATAAGATAATCTGGAAAATAAGATTTGAAACACACATTTTTGATTGGTCATTACATCTCTTCACTTATTGGTTCAATATTCACTGGTTGTTTGCATGAATAACGTAATCGAGTGAATGATAATGATAAAAATAATATGGTTCGTGGTCAATTATTGGATCGCACGTTGAAAAAATATTTGACATGTCAATGATACTGATGAGATAATTAATATCAAAATTACGTTTGAGGTGGTGAGAACGCTCGTTGATACGGTTCCCTTGTGTACTGGCCTCTCTCAGTTTTGCCCTTATCTGAAAATGAATTCAGAAAGTTGTCAATGTAGATAACGGAAAAATATCTGATGGGCAACGGGAGTAGTGTCGAAACAAGTGATTATTGAACCCTATTCCGCTTATGTATTTAAAATACTTCGTCCAACACTTCTTCATTAATTGATTCAAATTTAATTACCTCATTGATGATTAATCGGTCCATACTCTTGTATTTTCATCAAATATCATAATTTCAACGAAGTAACGATTGAAAAATTATCTCAACTTCAGTATGGCAAATAAGTACTATGACACGGCTAAAATATAAATGAATACATGAATAAATGATAACTCGAAACATTATGAGTCGTATGTGCATATTTGGGTTTACAACTTGGACATCGTAGTCTACGAATACCATCAACTGTTTCGCTTATGAAGTCTACACTAGCTGAGATTTTGTTCTAGAATACATTTTCTTCGTCATGATATATATCACAATATTATCATATATTCATACTCTCAACAGCCGAGCAGTAGAGCGTAAAAAATTTGGATCCATATTTTTCTCGAATACGACACAATTCTTTGTTATGAATATCTCGCTTCTGAATGGAAGGTCGTGACGTTGTTGCCCTTCAGGTGACTTTCACGGATGCGTTGCGTAAAGACGTGGCAGTTTTTAATGGCTTCCGATTGATTCTTTGTGAATGGTTAAAGTGACAAGATAACGGGTATTCGACTATTCCGCAACGCAAAAAGTATTCAGGAAAATCCTACTATGAGGAAACGGCGTTTATTTTTAGTGTATGCTTTTTTTTGTATATCACAAGAAATTCCGAATTATTTTATTTCTCATATCTCTTGATCAGTGACCATAGGATTTCACTGGTGTATCATTTTCAAATTATGTATTTTAAAACAATTAGGTGAGTTTGTGAAACATAGGGAAGAGCCAGGACTCATGTCGACTTGATTTTGCCAGCCCCAATAGCACATGATTATTCTACGTAATCATTATATATCACTCAATATTGTAATTATCAATGCAAATAATACATAATATTTTTGATTTTTCCGTGATATTTTATATCATATAATTGGTTAAAATAATATTCTAATCCATAATTTAGTTCTAGAATCCTCTCGTCGTCGTGTATTCATTCATTACTATCAAATTTCGAATGTTAAAACTGTGAATCTTCAATTTGAAAGTAGAAAAATTGTATTCCTACAGTCTGACGTATCACTATACATTGGTGGAGGTGCCGAGTTTGAATGATACTTCTATCAAATTGAATTACATTGCACAGATTTCCGCTTCTGTATAGAACGAATGTCATAAGAAATCAACTTGATTGAACTTGAGAGTGTTTTTGTTAGTCGGGGAAAACTCTATAGTTTCGTAGTAGAACTGCTTATCGACTCACACCGACAAAATTGAGTGATAGCTTACTACTTATAGACCGGCGAACATTGTTTCAACGTACAATGTGATTGACATATGTTCTGATGTTCACAGTGGTTTCCGGGCTCATATGTGCTACATTCAAGTGTTATATATATATATATATATATATATATATATATATATATATATATATATATATATATATATATATATATATATATAATATATATATTTAAATATATATGTGAAGAGATCAATCAGACATATATCCGGATACCATATCGAACTAGTTTCAGAATATCACTTGGATAAACAGTAAAACTAAATCACGAAACTGCATTTCCGTTGCTATATCTTATCGGTCGTTTAAAGACAAAAGGAGGAGAAAATCCTTTGAATATAGAAACCTAATCTAGCAACTCGTATATTATTAACTTTGTGCCATGTATCCTCTCTGACAAAGCTGTCAGTGGCATATGGATAATACTGAATCCCAAAGCGCTCCATTCAACCCCGGCGGCTGTCAGAAGGAAGTCAGTGACATATCTTGCTTCTCAATAACTTTGCTATGCCGAATACCATGAACCTGTTCTGGTTTGACGTGGCGGAACAGAACAGCTGTTGAGATTAGATAATGGCGAAAGATAAAATAGATGAATTTCATATACTTGTATCCTTGATAGGTGAAGAGAGACTACCAACTGAATAATTTCAAACACGTTGGTAAATATGTGTGTAATCTTGCTGCAATCAATTTGTGAATAATTTAGAAATTCGGACAACTATATAAACTTCTTGTGCAAACTAGACATGAATGAAAACTATGCAACTAAAACCTATGACTATACAAATATAGTACTCTACTTAACAAGCTTCACAAACTGGACTAACTATAGACAACTGTACGTTTACAAAGGGTCATATTTGTGTTTGTTGTATTTGTTGTATTTGTGTTTGTTATGTTGGTAAAATACAAGTGTAAGTATAGTTAATCGTACGGCCACAGGTTCAAGTGACCTTAAACCTTGGAGAGGGATTGGTTTGAACATCTGCGAATGTTTCGAAAATGATTTTCCATCGGATAGAAAACAGTTTGATTATAAATATGTATATAGATACAGACGTTGATGTTTTTCCGAACCGATATATAATAGTTTGATTGTATCAATAGTATTTTGTAATACAAAAATGATGATGTCCCATTTTATTCATACAAATCATAAATGTACAATTCATAGTTCAATACAATATAACTACTATATAAATATACCTGGCTCCGGGAATAATATGAATCTGCAAAATATATCCAGCTATTTTTCCAGAAATCTCATAATTTAGCGTTTGAAATTGCCTCCTTCGAAAGTCTAAACTGTGACCATTCGTGCCAACACTTCTCAAAATCATTCACGACGTAACCAGTAGCTTTGCTCACAGTTCCTCTAAACATAATAACCCAAATCCATGGTTGAAAAAAATAACGATCACAGACCAGGGTTCAACGTTCTTGAGCCAATATGAAACTTATTTGATTGTCAACTTAACGTAATATCTAGCCGAATATGTCAACTAAAAAGATATCTATCTTATATACATTCATCAATTTAATTCTCACGCTTTGAAGACACTGTCATGACGGTATACTGAAACGATAGGGTTGTGTTCACCAACATGTTGAGATGTTTTGACAGCAACCCCCCTTCCCCCATCTCCACCCCCCACCACCGCATTCTGGCTTCTTTCAACTCGAAGTTCATGGCAATTGCTTAATGAGCCGTGCTATAGCCATTATTCAAACTGTGCTGAATAAAATCGATAGTTTTTTCTTTTTATTAGTTTCGCGTATGTATATATAATACTGTATGCATGAAAGATGGTGGGAGTCATTCGAGAACTAGGGGTTTGATATAGGGGGGACGGTCGCTCGGAACTTTCTTTTTCGTGAAAACATCAAGTATACATAAGTGGTGTTGTTAAAGTATACACTATAAACAAATATTTTTGTAAGAAGTTACTCCCTTGATTCATTTCTTGTAGATGGGGACTTATCTGATAGGTTGATAAAATACTCTTGTGGTTTCATTTTGTTTGAAACTCCCTTGTTGAAATGATGGATGACGATTGAATAAAGAAAAATGTGTAATTTGAAAATCACTGACCTAATTAGATTAAACCGATTAACTTTTTATATTATTATCGTGTGATTCTGATTGGAAGCCAATGACTTAGTCTGTAATAGAAATAAGTTATCCAGGACAACATTGATGTTCGTTAATTTTTTTATCTGGATGCAACGAATCATCTAATGACGAACTTTAAACTTTAACTCGATTTTGGTTCCATACTGGAAGATTTCTATTCCATCTGTTCTTTGTTGATGTAATATCTGATCTGGAGCGATAGGAATTTCTTCATAGTTCTTGAAAGTTATTAGAAGAGAAACCAAGTTTCCAATTAAGTAACATTTTGTACTAAAATCAAAATTGTGGACGTGGTTGTTATTGGTAGCAGAAATAAGAAATGAAACAGTTATTTTAACCCAAACAGCGGTAGATTTTTTTATATTATTGATGATGATAATGTTGATGATGATGATTATGATCATTATTATCATGAAAACAACCAAATTTAAAATAACCTGGACGAACTTACCTAAACTAACATGAACCAAGTGCTAGTTCATAATATATATACATCGGTAATTACATTTATTCACGTCGAATCTCATATTTCAATTCACCAATTGATCTGTACCTTACACGTGAACGTAACAAAATATCATGTATAGTATAATCTCTCCTATTATTTTAATGTGAACTATAAAACTCCATTATATTGTTATTATCATCTTCTCGGGACTTGAAACGCAGTATTAAACCAGCAGTTATAGTAAAGTTAAACTATAATTCACATTGAAACCTGGCTCTTCTTGCTAATTATAAGTGTATATATAACACCCAAGTATTATAATAACGGCCGGCTGGGCTGACCCGAGTTGACCCTACACGTTCATTAGTCGACTCAATTATCATAACTACGACATCTGGTGCCAGTATTACGAAACATGTACTCGTGTATATAATGTCTGTATGTACCGGCGGCTCTGATATAATTCAATAATCACTATATGTGATATATATATATATATATATATATATATATATATATATATATATATATATATATATATATATATCGTCGGTATGGTAACGGGAAATTGTAGTCGAATATACTTTATCATGGTGTCGAAGGTGTAAGCAGTTTAATGTTTCTAACGATATTTCACATGTTGTTTCACAGCTTTTCTCATTTTCACATAATTCGGTATATTGGTACTAATTGGAAACAAAATTGCTACACATTTTGGATACATATATGCATAATTCAGTTCTTATATAAACCAGTTCATTTTCCAAATAATGATCTATTGAAAAAAGGCTATTGTTTATTAGGTTGCTGCTAAATAAGTACATGAAGGTGAAGTTCTGTGCTGTGTATTCATTGAAATCAATGAGAATGTTGATGAAAAAAAAAACATTGGTACGAAGATGAAAAAAAATGAAAACAGTGTAATAATAATGTATATACAAATCTCATATATATTAATCTTACTCGTAACTGAATCATTGCACTATCTGGTCCACAGTTTATTGGTATGACCTTACGAATAAAATCTTCAATTCGAAATGGCACATAAATGAAATATGAACAATATATATGTTTATTGCTGTGTGTTCAATAAACAAACAGCAATAAAACCGTACGTTTGCATATGATATACCTTCACATTTCAATCGTCAACGTCAATCAGTCATCAAAGGCGATGGAATATCGATTAAACATCACTATTCACAAAAAAAAATGTAGTCGTTTTATTCTATACACGGATCATATAATATATGATAGGGTGAATCTTCTTATTCTGTGGATTCAAGAAAACACAATAATATTCACAAGTTTAGAATTTATTTCAAAACTATATTTCTCAAATTGACCACTTTCATTGAGTTTCTCTCATCGAATAATTCACAACGTTTTCGTATAACTTTCCATGCCAACTGGCCGCCTCCAACTCGGACCAGAATACGTAAGTCACATTGGTCGGCCATTTTCTCTCAATCTCGTTAATTTATGTTACCGCGTACTCTCTTGACCCCTATCAGTTACACGCCCTAGTTCACCCTTTCATCCCCCACCTCCTTCTCCCTCCCCCGACCCACTATTCTCACCTCCGAGCTTCTGACCACGGTTCTGTGACTGTAAACCTAATTAGATCAATGAGACGTCACTTCTGACCAAACTGGCAGTAGAAGCGTCGTTCGTACGTGAAGAATTAAGTGGGATAGAATGAGTTATTCATAAGGGAGAATGTTATCTTTTTGTTATGTCGAAGATAAATGAAGTATGTCAATTTGTTCATGTTCTCTAGAAAGGATGCTTTGGATCATGAAAGAGGAGTATACTTTGTTTATTGGTTTCTAGTGGTTAACTGATAACAAAGTGAGGTCTCTGAGGATACTTTGAGTTGAATAATATAATATTTCGTACCATGAATGTTGGAGATTCAGGGTGGATTGCAAGAACGAAGTTTAAACCCCGGTCGACTTTAGACGCCGTCTGAGTACAAGAGGCAATGCTATTTTGTACTTAGACGGCGTCTAAAGTAGACCGGGGTTAAACATCGTTCTTGCAATCCACCCTCAGTATTTAGTATGAGTCGGTAAACGTTCGAGAGGATCTCAATCGTTCACGAATTCATTGGCAGAATTCATTACGTATATCTCTTCAGAATTATGTATTTGACATTGGAGAAAATCATTTATTCATTGAATAATGGCTCCTCATATTGATGATGAATTACCACGAATATCTAGGTTACCATACATTTGGAATTATGATTGCCGAAATTGAAAATGAGTAATACAATTATGGTAACGAAATCAAAAACTTAATTTGTAATAATACAAGTATTTTTCTTCAGTAAAAATGAATCGCAACTCTAAATTGATATTTTGAAAACTACGGACATATGATTTCATGGCGTAAACGTTTTACATGCCTTGCAAACTCCTGCGGCTTCTGAATGAAAACAGTTAACTCAAATTTCAAATAAAAACTTTGCAAAACTTTTGAATTATTTTCATGTTCACTTGTTGATTTTCTTCCTAATTCACCTTCCATGATCATTGAACATGATAAAATGTTAGTATATCGTTTCCATAAAGTGTGTCAAAGCACAAAACAAGTACATTGACATGACTTTGTGATATATAAAACTATCCGGATAGTACTCTATGTTATCACCTGGAGTTTTTTCCACATTCATTGAATAACAGATGGAGAATAAAAGTGCAGTAAACCGTAACCGAAGATTTCCATATTGGAAGAGTGTGGATTTGTGATTGCCTTTCGTTCAATTCATCGAATCTTCTTCTGTTTTTCCACTTGAACTATTTCTCCAATCTATTTACAATCCATTTTGAAAACTTAGAATTCTAGTTTCACAATATGTTATATGAAAGTAACGAATATCACGTATGTATATATAATATATATATATATATATATATATATATATATATATATATATATATATATATATATATATATATATATATATGTGTATGTGTGGGTGTGTGGGTGTGGGTGTGTGGGTTAGCTCGTGATCGGGTAACAAATCAAAATCGAGAGGACAAAGAAGTATAATACTTTTCTTACCCTTATAAACTTGATTCTAGCTAAAAGCCTTTCTTGTCATATATTTTACAACCACGAATTAATTCCACCCACAGCCTTCTATTAATCTTAGTTGCCTGACAGAACTGTCAAAAGGAATCACGAGTCTAGTAAGTTCTGCCAACTCCCTAAAGTGTGTGTCTATAATAGGTTTTGTTAGGGTGGTAGTATAAGTACGACTGGGAATCTTCTAACGATTGAACATTCTTTATGGTACATTTGGGAGATAGGTGACGTGCGTTCTAAACGAGTGGTGTGTATGGTTGTATAATACACGATGTTAGGATGCCAACACAATATCTTATCGTAGCTGAGGGTTCGTATACGTAGCTACAACATTGTAAGATAAGTGAGGTATTTATAGGTATTTGTGAAATGTACAAGGATAGCTATAGACTACCTTGATTTGGAAACTATTGAGTACGCCACTAACTTGAGCTCAGTAGTGGTAACGCGCTCGTTTCATGTGATCCGGGAGGCGAGGGGAATTCCGAACCCAGTTCGATTCCCGCCACCGACCATCTTTACAGGGGTTTTTCATGGTTTCTTCTGTAGTCTAGGCTAATGTCGGGATGGTTCCTACAATAAAAAAAAAAAAAAAATAGCTCAGTATTACAAAGTTCAGTTAACCCCTATCTGGTGGTTAGTGAAAACAAAAAGCATGGGTGATCATGATGATAATAACTCCAATCTGCCAGTTAGAGCTCCTCCTTCTTTGGTGATTCAGTCACTTGGGTAATCAGTCCAACTTGTTGATCATACCTAAAAACTTGAAGCTCTTTATTCACCACTTTTACTTCATATTTTATTCAAATTTCGAATAATCTGAAACCCAATGTTTTCAAGCTTGGTAAGAAAATGTGTATCAGAATTATTATAACGTTCTGTGAAGATGATCACAATCGGATAGCATATAGTAATTTACAATTTCACTCAAATCTATTTCTATGTGGATCATTTTCTATGTAGTTTACAAAAAAGTACGAACCCGATTTTGTTAAAAAACACCGCTCTTAACGTATTGCTAAATCGTCATCGACAACTTCGTGAGAGTTATAATCAACTAGGTCGTACTATGTTTAATATATATTTTACGAAGCTGTCGATGGCGAGGCGTATTGGCGATATATGAGTCCATTTTTATATACATGTGTGTTGCATGTGGATATATGTTTTTGTTATGATGAAGATTACTACATTGGAATAAGTCTGAAATGTATAAACATTTTCAAAGCTCATTTCAATATTATTTTCTTTCAGGGTATTTCCGTCATTTTCGATATTTTGCCCTGAAACGTATACGAAAATAAACTAAAATGCCCCGAAAGAAAAGGTTATGCATTCGGGACTATATATTTCTGGAATGCAAACTATAAATGAAGAATTTAGGTCCTGGGAACTTTTTTTAAAACCCTCTCATCGAGAAAAGTTTTCAAAAATAATGCCTTCAATCTTTGTCACGTTGAAAAAAACTCATTCGTGGGCCTATATTTTTAAAACTCGTGGTTCCACGTCTAGGTCACAGAATGCGCCACACTCGGTCAAATTACTCTAAATTTCCTGCGTTTCTGTGGAAATAACACCCTACCCTAAACACGCTATTGATACTCAAAAACTACGAACTCTCATTTTATAATGAGACATCAAGCCTCACTTCAAGTTATGTACTTGATTCAATTATTATCATTCAACTTCATCATAATTTTCACGTCTTGCCTAATTAGAAACTTGACGAAATAAAATGTTCAATTTGGACTCAATATTAAGTGCTTTAACCTAATTTCACAAACTTGATAATCGAACTAAGGAAAAAAAAGAATGAAGTGAGATTTCAATGGAGCTTTTATGAACTTGAAAGCTTTGTACTCTCTCATTCGATTATACTAATTACATTTTTCAAAGTTGATTCAAAGTAATTTTTTATATAGGATGTGTCTGTGATATTTCTCTAGAAATTGCCTGGAGAGCCATAGCGTTATCAGTGAGAAATAAATGAGGTGAGAAATCTAAATGAAGAGTTCTCTTTTTAATACTGAAATAATGAATCATAGAGTGATCTAAATAAACTACAAATGTATGAAATATTAGTGTTCGATTCTACGAAATGTGGACTATAACTTAATCGACGATTAATCGAAGTCATAACTGAGTCATAACTATCAACTCATATCGCATGATTGACCAATTTAGACATCTGATAATTATTCGATTCGGATTGAATACATTTTAATTATATCATCTTGAAATTATTCAAAAAAGTGTTCTTCTCCCTAGTAGAATTTTCATATCTCATACGTTATCAAACGTTATCACCAAAAACCTGATATTTTGTCAAGGCGACTCCCATGCACTCTCAATAATCAAAATTGAATAGACAAAAAAAGGCAAGAGTTTCATTTCACTTTCGACCTTACTTGACACTACCAATAATATGTGCAGTACGCCACTGCGCATATGATAAGTGAATACAAACACCATTGAATTGTACGTTCCCCTCACGATTCGCCATGCCTCCAGCAGAATAACCTGGGAAATATAATAATGTAAAAATGCTGTATGTCATTCAACGAACGTAGTTTCTTCAAATATCTGGTACTGGAAATGGTAAAAAAAAGCGTACGATATGAAAATGTGAAATTCGATTCGGAGAAAAAGTTCAGCTTATAGTTCAAACTACATTCTAGTTTCCTAAAGTTATATAATCAAGTTATTTCTTTCTGAAACTAAATGTCATTCATACCCCCGTAATGTGGATTAATTGATGCGGTTTGTGAATATAAATAGCTCAACATATTTTCACAGCAATAACATCTTTTCCCAGTCTTGGTGCTTGCTTATTCATTGTAACAGTTCCTGTTTTTGTTCCATTTTTTAATACGAGAGATGCTTCGAACTGAGCATTTTAAATTATTTGAAACAATTCTATTCTTCTGGATTCAGAAAAATCACAAAATATTATGGAATATTACAAAATTTCAAATCGAATCTCAAATCTTGATAATTCATTGAATCAGTTGATTCAGATGGGAAAAATCAGAATTATGGTGTCGAATTTATAATTTATGAATTATAAATATGAATAATTCCGTGAACTATCCCTCTTTATTGATTGATGCTGCTGTGACCAGTGCATTATGATTATATTCACAATGTTGATGATCAGCTTCCGCCTCGTTAGCTCAGTCAGCTGAGGCACGCTTCAGACACTGAATTCCCCGATGAACGTGGGTTCGAGTCCTCGTTAGCTCAGTCAGCTGAGGCACGCTTCATACACTGAAGTCCCCGATGAACGTGGGTTCGAGACCTCGTTAGCTCAGTCAGCTGAGGCACGCTTCATACACTGAAGTCCCCGATGAACGTGGGTTCGAGTCCTCGTTAGCTCAGTCAGCTGAGGCACGCTTCAGACACTGAAGTCCCCGATGAACGTGGGTTCGAGTACCGCATAAGGCATTTTTGAACAGTTTTCAAATCATACCATTATAATAACCTCCTGGTGATTGAATGGTGATTGTTGAAATTATATATATATATATATATATATATATATATATATATATATATATATATATATATATATATATATATATATATATATATATATATATATATATATATATATATATATCGAAAGCGTGACTGTAGCTCGATAATTTCAGCTTGAGTGAACAAAGGATTCAATTTAGAGAAATATTAGTTATTTCGTTGCGAACAATTCTGCCTTCTGTAGACTGAGAGCAATTCGAGTGATGTGGAAATGTAGATTTAATTATTATCAAATAAACATGATATTGTAAGATGAATATATAACAATTCTCGTACTACTCTCTCTCTCTCTCTCTCTCTCTCTCTCTCTCTCTTTATATCAATTCGACTCGTATCAGCGACGAAAAATGTATATTCATATTGACATATTATATATCACAGTTGAAATTAAAATGATATAAAATTACAGTAAATAAACTTCGTTTCTCCTCTCATTTTGTAGATTTGAATTTTCGTAAACTACAAGATTTGTAGCTTGCTTCAACCAATTTGACAGAAAACGAACAAAATGTTCGATTTGCACATAGAAATTAAAGTAATATTGCAATTTTGCATTATACGGTTCTCCACATTCTAATTAGTTCCACATTACTGTAATGAGAATTGTAGAAAGTTTTTGGTTCGGTTCTTATGGAAACTATATATGTATATTTTGCTCACATACCGTAATTGTCGGATATCCTTCTTATTCAATGTTGACAAGAGAAGATACAAATGTTTTCAGTTATTTCATCACTGTATCGACACAGAGTGAACGACTTAAAATTCTCCAAGAAAAGTCACTTTAGGAAAGTTGGACTTTCCAACTCGAAGTGTAAATGGAAGAAGACTTTGTTTCACGTTTTCGTGAAAGTAAAGTTGGGAGTATGTCAATTTGCTGTAAAATACAATACAGCTATTTCAACATAGGGTTTCACTTCATTCCAATATTCATGGTGGGTCGACATACCTGATCGTTCGAGCTAGTGCATAGATGAGACGGTTGATCGGATAAGTAAAAGAGCACACGTCGATGGAAAGGTATAGAAAAAGGTTATTGAAAAGTGGATGTAGGAGATCATAATTATTTTCTGAGTGTAAAAGGTTTCGAATATTTTCAAAGTTTGAGGTAAAATAATGATTGTATAATTTACTAGGAATACGTAGCGTATGCGTTGTGGAATGAGCTAGACATTTTTGTGGTATGTACCTTAAAACTATATACAAACCTTCAATTTCGGTCTTTTATGTCGTTGTTTTCGTTACACAGTCCAACTTATTGGTCATCTATAACAAACTTTATAACTTTTCAATCCATATTTTCACAATGTGATAAATTGTTCACATTATAACGACCGAACAAAATCTTGTCAGCTTTTTAGAAACATATCCTGGAACAATAATGTTGATGATTCATGATTATTATAAAAATGTTGAAGGTTGACAACTATCTTGAAAGAGTTTAAAAAATACCACCATCATCTACTAAGAGACCATGGGAGTTGATTTAGCGTAATATCGTTTTCTTGATAATAACTTTTGAACGGTAGAAGATATCGGAATTCTGACGGAAAGGAAACACAGATGATACATGATACATACATAATTATACATTTCGATGCTCTTTGTATATTCGTCAATTCGGAGTAGCACCGAGAAGATACTCATCATCCATAGAAACCTAAACAAACAAACAAGATTAATTCACAACATGTAAATTATCACATTTTTCTCTTCTCTGATTGGTTACTCCCATGAGGCATCCCCTTTGTTTACTCACTCTCAACAATACAGAAACCACCCCTACCGTTCAAATTATTCATTTTCCAGAGAAGAAAACTCTAGGATTCCATGTTTAAATTACTACTTTGATACCATAGTAGCATCAACTTTTATTTAAGTTCACTCCAGAGGGGTTTTATGAAAACAAACATCACTACTCATGACTGATGAATACATAATTATTAGTAGTAATCACTGGAAAATATTATACTAATATTTCGTGTCAGAATTGCTATATGCATGTAACAACAATAGGAGAAGGTTGTCTACCAACTGAATAATTGAAAAACTTGTTACATTGTATAGAAAATCGCTCCAGACACTGAGAGTTTCACTTGTATTTTTAATCAGAAATCAACGAGCTTTGAAATACATACAGTTATACAAATATAACGGTCGTATTCGTGTTTGTTATGTTGGTAGACGATCTTTTTCTATCGTATGCATGATTGTAACTTTTTCTAGAATACATCATTGTCGTAAGCGTCGTTTTGTTGATGAATGATGGTTTCGATCGACTGTTCTTGTATGTTTTGCTGTCAACGGTCGGAAGTGTCGATCTGCTAGACGTCGGGAAATTAATTGGATTATTAATAGTGATTCCCGAGAAAGATAGTGATATGTTTATTCACTGTGCCATCATTGACCAATGGTTAGAATAGTACGTGAGCTTGGATAATGTATATCACAACTGATGAAGCTAATCCCAAGATTCATGAAGAAAATTAAATTGGTAATTTGTTTACACTGAGACGCACTTTTATGAACTCCCTCGCGTTCTTTCTTCCTCTCTTTCTCTCTCTCGCTCTGTATCAGGTTTTTTCGCCAATTATTATCAAATATTAGTGAAAGTGAAAAAGTAAACATCAAAGATAAGGAAAAAAAAGTGAAAATAAAAAGGTGGCTTCTCATTAAAGATGATAAAAGGTCAGAGGTGAGGTCAAACACAGAGACTAGCATATCATATCTCAACACATAGTATAGTATATAGCATGACATAGGATACCACATCGGCACGGATGTCGACTCGCCGTAAAACCCATATATTCCTTCCTTCCTATGCCAGTTTCATGATAATAGTAATAATAACGTAAAACAAAGTAATAGTTCACATTTCATTACAGAGACTGAGTTCTTTTCTTTCATTATCAATCTTGAACAATTTCTTCTGAAAATGCATCTATTTCTCGTGTTTGTTATATACTCATACTTTGTTCGTATCCATCGTATGTACTCAAATTTATCCAGCTTGAAATTGATTGTGTAGCCCCAGTGAGGTACTCTGATTATGTACAATTAACAGCACAAAAATTAGGAAATTTTTCCCGATTCCCGAAGTCAATACTAGTCAGAACAGATAATAGTAGCCTTCGAACTTGTTTAAGGAGCTTTGTGATTGATCGCTCTGGAAAAATAGACTAAATTTTGTGCTGTTAAGTATACTTTTCGAACTTCCAAACTCAAAATACAAAACACTCGAACAAAAACAACTTTTACATAATAATTTCCATTGGAAATTTCCTCCGTCAAGTTTTCCATACATAATAATGATCACATACACGAACCTAACACTGTACTTCAGCCCAGCATTACGTTACATTTACTTGTCTTAGATGGGTGTCTTATTGTCTTTCAGCTCTCTTCTGAAATAACATCGTCGGCATATTCGAGCAACATCATTATTCCCCCACAGCGACTTAACTTTAGTTATACAACCGCGCGTTTCAATTTTCGTCGAGAACATAACGGAAACCTTGAATGTGCGTATCTCCCTCCCTCTCTTTCCTTCCCCCTTTACCGTTATTTTTATGTCTTACAATAACTGACGATACTGAGTTCCGGTGATTCTACTCCAAGTCTGTATTAAAATGGAGGACTGAAATTAATTAATTCAGTAATCGCATTGTTACGTCTACAAAGACAGTGCGTTCTGTTTACAACGATAATAAAATATAATAAATTTCAATATATGTATATATATATATATATATATATATATATATATATATATATATATATATATATATATATATATATATTTTTTATCGGTGGAGGTGCCAGGTTTCAAGATGAATGGGATGGTGTGAAGCTGTCGGTAAAAGTGGTATGCGGTTCTTCTGCTGATTTAATTTGTATAGTCACAATATGTATGTCCACGTTCTCGTTTGTAGATTAATAGTTGAACTTATAGGACCATAACTGAGAAGGTTGATTCATTTTTCGGCGTTCATTAAAGGAAATTCAATAATTCATCAGTTGCTGATAATTCATCAGTTTTCGCTCATTTCACTGATTATAGTCGGTACAAACGGCTCTGTGTATTCTTCCTCAATTATTCAGAAAGTATTGATCATTCGATTGTTGTTCAAGTGTATTTTATTCATAGTTTCAAGCGTGTAAATTATAGTAGAAGCCCAATTGTATTTCATCCAGGTATAGGCCTACGTGTACTTGTAGACGGCTATCCATTTTGGCACGTTTCAATTAATTATTCAGTGTTTGCACTTTTATCATAAGTTTGTTTTTGTGGAAATGCTTCATCAATTATTGATTCACATTTTTGTTTCTACGTTAAATGTTTATTCTTTCCTCTATATCTGTTATTATGTTCTGTACTGTTTATTCTGTTACTACACGTTCATTGTTCTATAAGTATATTGTTTTTAGACGCCGTGTTTCGACATAAAAACTAATTTTCTCTACAATCCTAATGGTATTTCATTTTCATTATCAAATATACACTGAGCTCTGTTGACAAAACTAATATATATGTGTTTGTTTCCTGTGTTATAGGCGCGCCGTGGGTCAGCCTCAAGTGACCCCTCAGGCCTCCCCCCAAGCCTCGCCCCCCGGTAGCACCCCCGTAGTGGGCACCTCGCCCACCGCCACCCCCTCGTCGCCGCCGCTAGACTCGTGTCCGTCAACGGCTACCCCGTCAACGGCGAGTCCGTCGACGAGTCATCATGGATCGGGCTTGGAGAGATCCATATCGGCGCCCGATCCGACACCGACGCCTACCTCGGACGACGTGACGCCGAGGCCGCCATTGCATAGGTCCATGTCCAGATCGGAAGTGGTTAGGAAGTAAGTTCGTTACAATTGTTATTTTATTATTTTTATATTTGAGTATTTACATATTAATTAGCATTATTTCTTTGTTTCTCTTATGAATTATGACGTCATATTCATATGATGATATCGTACCACTCATGCATCATACTTTTTGATCCCCAACAAACATTATTTCTGAGCCCATAACTATGTACAAATTTGTTTTTCTATCCAGTCTCATATACAAAATGAAATAAAGTTGAATAATTTAGTCATGCCTTATATGCATCTGATCGTAAAGGCATCACGAAGAGTATGTTTACCTCATTATGATTTTGAGATATGAAACAATTCGAAAGTAATCTTCAAATCGATTCCTTTCAATCGATTACCTTATGGGGAATGCGGTCGAACGGAATACAAATAAGTTACTATTACGCAATAATGAATTCAATAATGCTTATAGTTATTATAAATGATAATTACTTATGAAAATATCAGTCATAATTGACCTTTCCACAATCAATATTGATAGCACTTTGAGTTAGAACTCTCTAAACCTTTCATAAACCTAAATTAAATCAAAATGAAACCATTAAATATCTACATTGAACCACAGATGTCCGCACTAAACCATAGTATAGGGCATTCTGACGTCGTATTGAATGAATTATATACACTAGTTCAAGTTTGCATATGGTACTGATGTATACATTTATCGATATCAGTCAGCTATTTCTGTGATTGCGAAATGTTTTGTATAATTAACGCTCATTTAAAATGTTCTATTTAATTCCTAACAATTCTCGTGAAGCTTTAATTAGCTTTCAACAATAAACTTAAGTGAATTCAAACAGTGAATTGTGAGGTTACTGGCACTATAACAGCGGCATTCATATAGGGCTTGGTCTCTCGCATAATTATGCCTATTATTTATTTTATTTACTTTTGAAAGGATTATTTCTGAATAAGTCACGTGATGCAAACAACGTGTAACAGTTCGTCGTTTATGGGTTGTATAGAAGAATGCTTCATTAACAAGTTCGGACATTATCAAAGAAAATTAAATCATAACTGTTCTGAAACAATTGTTCAGCATTGAGCATTGTTCTGGCTTTTTATAATTGTTTGATAATTGTTTGAAAATTATGAGTTCTCTCATGAAATGAAGCGATATAACTTCTTTGATGTTATTTTGTGAACCACAGTATTCATTGAATCAAGCAATGTTACATAATGTATTACCTTTTTTTTTTTACTAATTTCATCGAGAATCTGACATAAAATCATTGTTCCTCAATTGAGACCGTGCAAGGATGACAATGTAGGATCCGAAATCCTGACGCAAAGTCATTGTACCACAATTGAGGCTGAATGACAAGATGAGTACGTTCATATAGGTCACCACAAGGGTGATTATATCATTCCAGAAAAAATGATTATAATTGGACCCTTGAACTAACTGTAGAGAATAGTTCACTAATAATTCTCTGGATAATGACCAATTTAATCAGTACAATAACTGTTTTAAAGGAAAGAATCTCCATCGCCCTAATGATCTCAATCTATCTTCGATTATGATCCGTCTTCTTTCCTTTCAAATCTTTTCTCCTTCTTCTTCTATTTTCAACAATACATTTATCTCATTGTTGTATGAGTGACATCGGTTGACCAGTAGGTGCACATCGATGTGTTGTTCATCGAAAATCTGAAAATACCCATAGCATTAGGAATAACTCACAGGAGAAAACTAGAGAAAATGCTTCGAAAATAAGTATTCTCAGATATGAACCCTATATATGAATGAATCGACATATCAAATTTTTTTCTAAATATCCTACCAGTCGTTTGGAAGAGAGCAACATATCATTTCCCAAATTTAATATTCATCAATACAGTCCACAAGTAGGCCTACGATTATTGCTTTGGTATTCATTGAGTGACTGCGATACGTGGCAATAGACGTGATAATATTGAAATCAAGATATCTATATCTCGATTTAATTATCACAAAAACTTGTTGCTCATTTTACAACGAATAAGAAGATGTGTGTTCCCAGGTTCGCCACCTATGGTGTTTTCCCATATAGCAGAAATATGCAGCATATAATATATGTATTATATACGTACTATATATACGTACTATAAACGTACTATATACGCAATACGTTAACAACGCGCACTGCGTTGGTTGAAAGGAGTCGTACTTCAATTCCCTAAATTTAGGTTCTATTTGAAAAAATGTATCTCTCACATTTTCCTATATGTGTTATTCTTATGGGTTTTTCAAAATTCCGGAAAAGTTTTTGTCAGTGGTAGTCCAACAATTTGCTTCCCAGATTATACAATATCAATTCAGATAATGACATATAGGCTCGTCAAATCTCATCATAATTTGTGTTTTTCTCTGACCCGTGGAGCGCTAAGGAATAACAAAGAAATGAAAAACGAAAAACACTCTCGTTCTTCCAGATACGGTAGAATTAAGCCCTCACTTACGCTCAACCAACCATTAATATCCTCATACGTATTGTTTTCATGTCCTCAGTTTTATTCGCCGTGAAACTGCCGTCTTCTTTGGTATCGAAGAGGACTGCGAGAAGAAAGAGCAAGCGATCTGGTTGGAGCGTCGTAAGCGCCTCGCTTGCCGTAAGTACGGTCAGCTGCGCGAGGAATATCAACAGGCGCCTTCGCAGAGTGGCTACGCTTCTTCGCCTACGTTGCGCAGCCAACAGTTAACAAGTGCCTATACAACGCAGCAGGTAAGACATACACATTATTTCATAGTCACATGGCGAGAGGGTTGAATGTATGGACATTAGTGTTTTAAGACGCAACCAAGGGGTTAACAACTCCTGAAATCAGGTGTACACTTGCCATGAAATCCCATGAAATCCCCTTGAAATCCCTGAAATCACCTGAAATCACATGAAATCCCGTATGTCAAAAAAAAATCGCCAATCTTCGATCGGCGATTGCTGAAGAACCAACGATACGATCGGGCTGATTGTTCGATTTTCTGAAAGCTAGCGATTGCCTGAGCATTTTGATGCTACTCACGACTTCGAAAAAAATTTCCGAAGAAAATCATAAATTTTCCAGGGGGGTATTCAAGAATTGTTTTTCGGAGAACCAGACATTGGATCGGGACGAAATTAAGATTTTATGCAATCAAATAAACGTACCTTTATTTCGATACCTTACACGACTCTGTGAAAAATTTTCCAGAGAAAATCGTGAATTTTCCGACACCCCTTTGCGCGAGGGGGTGTTCAAGTTTTGTTTTTCGGAGAACCACACATTGGATCGGAACGAAATAAGAATGTTTCGCAATCAATTGAATGTACCTTAATTTCGATACCACACACGGCTTCGACAAAAATTTTCCAGGGAAAATCATAAATTTTCCGACACCCGATCTGCAGGGGGTTGTTCAAAACATGTTTGCAGGAGAACCATACATTGGTTTGGGCCTAAGTTAGATTTTTTTGCATTCAATTGAATTTACCCTCATGTTGGTACCACACACGACTCTGTGAAAAATTTTCCGGAGAAAATCGTAAGTTTTCCTACACCCCTCTGCGCGAGGGGGTGTTCAAGAATTTTTTTCCGGAGAACCACACATCGGATCGGGACGAAATAAGAATGTTTCGCAATCAATTGAATGTACCTTCATTTCTATACCACACACGGCTCTGGCAAAACTTTTCCATGGAAAATCATAAATTTTCCGACACCCGATCTGCAGGGGGTTGTTCAAAACTTGTTTGCCGGAGAACCATACATTGGATTGAGCCAAAGTTGAAAGTTTTCGCAAACGATTGAATGTACCTTCATTTCGATACCACACATGGCTCCGACAAAAAATTTCCGGAGAAAATCGTAAATTTTCCCATACCCCTTTGCGCGAGGGGGTGTTCAAAACATGTTTGCCGGAGAACCATACATTGGATTGGGCCAAAGTTAAAATTTTTTGCAATCGATTGAATGTACCTTCATTTTGATACCACACATGGCTCCGACAAAAATTTTCCGGAGAAAATCGTAAATTTTCCTATACCCCTCTGCGCGAGGGGGTGTTCAAGAATTTTTTTATGGAGAATCAGACATTGGATCGGGACAAAATAAGAATTTTCCGCAATCAATTGAATGTATTTTAATTTTGATACCACACATGGCCCTGTAAAAACTTTTCCAGGGAAAATCATAAATTTTCCGACACCCCTCTGCGGGAGGGGGTGTCCAAGATTTTTTTTTCGGAGAACCAGTTATTGTATCGGGCTGAAATTACCATTTTATGCAATCAATTGAACGTACCTTCATTTCGATACCACACACTAAGTGTGAAAAATTTTCCAAAGAAAATTGCAAATTTTCCTATATTTTCAAGATTTTTTTTACGGAGAACCAGACATCGGATCGAGCTGAAATCAACATTTTTCGCAATATATTCAATGTACCTTCATTTTTATACCGCACACGGCTTCGGAAAAAGAGTTTGACTTTTTTTGAAATTTTGGTTTTCTGAATTTTGGACCCGTATGTCAGAAAAAATCGACAATCTTCGATCGGCGATTGCTGGAGAACCCACGATGCGATCGGGCTGATTGTTCGATTTTCCGAAAGCTAGCGATCGCTTGAGCATTTTGATGCTACTCACGTTTTCGAAAAAAAAAATCCAGAGAAAATCATAAATTTTCCGAGGGGGTTTCCAAGTATTCTTGCACGGAGAACCAGACATTGGATCGGAACGAAATCAAGATCTTATGCAATCAAATGAACGTACCTTCATTTCGATTTCACACGCTACTCTGTGAAAAATTTCCCAAAGAAAATCGTGAATTTTCCGACACCCCCATGCGCGAGGGGGTGTTCAAGATTTTTTTTGAGAACCACACATTGGATCGTGACGAAATAAGAATTTTCCGCAATCAATTGAATGGACCTTCATGTCGATACCTTACACGGCTCTGGGAAAAAATTTCCAAAGAAAATCGTAAATTTTCCGACATCCGATCTGCAGGGGGTTGTTCAAAACATGTTTGCCGGAGAACCATATATCAAAATGAAATCACCTGAAATCCCTGAAATCAACTGAAATCCCTGAAATCACTCGAAATCCCTGAAATCACCTGGAATCACCTGAAATCACCTGAAATCTTGAAATCTGAAATCAGGTGGACACCATATTTCCGAGTTGTAAACCCCTCGGGCGCAACAACAGCCTGGGCCGTATGAGAGTCCATGGGAGTCGATTTGAAGGAATATCAGTATGGTGGTGATTTTTTTGAACGGCGTGAGATATGGAAATTCTAAAAACGAGGAAACACGAATTTTTTCAATATCTTTGAAGATGGTGTAAGTAGTAACCATTTATCCGGAATAGCCTGATTGTCAGGCGTGTCCGCACCTTCGCGGATACAAAATATGTAATAATTTTCTCAAATCGCGAAGCGAACCTTATTTTGAAATTATTTCTGAAATTGAAGAAGCCCTTGAAAGAAATTCTGATTTTTTTTTTCAACATCGAAACTTGATACAAAATCATTGTTCCCAATCAAGGCTATGAATAAAAAGTCGTATTCGAATGTCAAACTTTGAATTCTACATGAGTTTGAATGCATTAGATTTTCAATTGAGACATCATCTAAAATCAATGAGATTAATTAAAAATGTTGAAAAGTATTCTGTGTTTGGAAATTTTAATTGGTTTCTTTTGTGTACCATCAACTGAATTTTTCTCTACGAACAATAAATGACGCCACATCATCTCTCATTTTCAAATAAAATTATCTGATATATTAATTGGTTCGAAAAATAACAAAATCAATGTATCAGGAGAGAGTTGATTCATTTTCAATATTTGTTCAACTTCATGATCCAGCGAAACCAATTCGAGTCCCGCATAAGGCATGGGTTTTTGTAAACGTCCTTTCACCTATCATCACTTCATCGTTCCATATCATCCGATCATTCGTACCCCCGTATAACCTAGCTGTTGGTGGGGTTGTTAAACAGCAGAAAAAAAGTACGATGAAATGAATATATTGGAAATGACAAATTGTTAAACTGAGACATGAAACAGTTGAAAATTGAAAATGAAGTTGAAAAGGAGTTGAAACGATGAAGATAATATTGAAGTTGTTTCATGAGAGAATATAGTTTTCATATTTTCAACGACCAAAGTCACGATATTGAACATATGATTGTGAAGTATGGAAGATGATCCTCCAAGAAATATACAAAAATTTCTACGCCGACGTGAAATATATGAACAATCATTGTTTTGAGAATATTCGAAGATAATATTCCGAAGCAGTGCTCTTTCTACATTCATATTTCGAAAATTCTCATTTAAAATAGCAATATTTCGCTCGAATTACTGCAGATACTTCGAAGCATTTCACTATGAAATATTGACAGAATTCTCACTGTCTTCTTACTTTATTTTCATAACAAAACAATTCAATCTCTTTGGTGAAACTTGAAATGCAGAATGCAACTTGCATTTCTTCTTATAACCATTTTCATCATTTCCACCGTTTCTATAATGATTCATCCGTACTTATATTATTCTACGATTCTTTAAATAAATATAACTCGAGAATTAAATTTATCTCTCACATGCGATGGATCTTCTCGTAGTCCTGAAGAGGTTTTGCATGTATTACCAATATATGTATTGAATTTATTGTAATCGCAATGCATTCCTTAGTCAAATTAGTTCATACACTATAACAGATCAGCCAATAGTACGCACAGAATATGATGAATATATATATATATATATATATATATATATATATATATATATATATATATATATATATATAACTAGAATGATAATTAGGGCTCTGTGCGCTAGTTGTGTGGTATAGGGGATATGATCGATCGGAAGCTACATCTCTTGTGGATAAAAGTATAATCACGTTCAACACTCAACAGGTATTATGACGGGCTATGAAAACGGTTTCAGAAAATGCACAGAGTTTATTTCACGAGTTTTGCATGAAAATAAAATGAATTATAGTGTTTCTTCAACTTGGAGTTAGGTGTTTTGAGAATATTTATGCTAGAACATTTCGAGGTTTACTGTTTTCGCAACCGACCATTCACAGCATCTCATTGTTGGGTGCATGAGGTACATTTCTCGTTTCTCTTATGCAATGAAATACCCTGATTCTTTTAACTTGAAAAACTTTTTTTTAGGGGGAACGATGCATAATGTGATGAAGGCTTTCATATAAGTATTCAATGATAAGTCAAGTCACAATATTCATCGAATATTCGAAATTATTTATAGATATGAGTTGATATTTGTACGGATGGTTTTCAATAATTATCACTTCCGTATAAATCGTATGAATGCTTATGCATATTCGAGAATCTTTTATGATCATTGAGAAAATTTCATTCCCACTTTTCGAAAATATGAAATATATTTTGCGCTCATATAGATATATCATTAAATATCGATCATCTCGAATATAGAGCGTATTTTATGATTGTGAATGCTATTCTCCTAATCATGGCATATTTCAGCAAAGTGATTCATCAAACTCAATCTTTTTTCCAACCGTGTCAAAACTGCATAAAAATAGTCCGCATTCAATCTAAGATTTATATTACTTCTGTCAGCACATCTGATCTCTTCCGTCAGTGAACTCAAAACTCAATAAATGTGTCACACATATACGGGTGAATCAGTAGCCAAGTTTTACCGCAGTGAGAATATCGTTTTCCACCAGGGTCGATAATCTCACCCTTGATTGGGTTTCACTCAGTTAACCAATGTTGTGATAAACGAGTTGAAAGGATTGATTCAATAGCAACTGCAGCTGGTTACATGAAATTTAAAATTATTTTCGTCAAATCGACTAATTTTGATAGTGTTTTATGAAATGAGGCAGATCTGCAGAAAACAATATTACTGATTAAAATCAGCCAATAATGAACAATTATAAAGCACGCTGTCACATGAAGTGGTTGATCAAGCCACATTAATATTCATTCCGATGAAAATTCATTGACAATATACTCATTGAAACTAGCACACAATTCATATAAGCACTTAACGTAGAGTATATGAGAACTACAGAGGACAAATATTCATGAATGCTATTCAAAATCCAATTCGATTTTCAAAAAACGAATTTAATACGACCATGAGTGGACGCAATCCAAATGTGAATTATACTGTGAATAATGTTTAAGGAGTCTTGATTTTATGGTAATTATATCTTTAGGATGTGTATATTAATTATATTGTCTGATTGATAATTTATATTCACTGTCTTCCATTCTTTTGTATAAATATTTCAATACCATTTTTTTGGCTGCCTAAAAACCACCCCAACAGATATGTCATATGAATATACGAATGAGCGGGTGATAATGAAATTATGAACTGATGATAAGTGAATGGACGTTACAATTACCCTAGCCAACAGCTAGATTCAAAGGAATCAATGAATAGGGTGCATGCACGGTGCTTATGAAAATAGTGACATTCATCTTCACTATTTTTGTCTATATGTTCTCGAACCAGTGTGACTGAATGAAAAGTATATCAACTCCAAGATAATTGTATGCTCTTAAAATTGATATGACATCCTATTCTTGTGGATTCGATTAGTTTTAAAATAATACGTCAATGACCAGCACATGCAGCGCAGTGGTTAACGCGCTCGCTCCATGTGATCTGGGTGGCGAGGGGAATTCCGAACCCAATTCGATCCCCGCCGCCGACCATCTTTACATGGTTTTTCATGGTTTTCCTCTGTAGTCTAGGCTAATGCCGGGATGATTCCTACATTAAGTCGGCCATGACAGCTTCCTTCCCACTATCCCTCCCATTACCCAAGAACCTTTATCTCATCATCCCATCATCTCATTAATCATCCATCTGACGCCATTATATCTCAGTTATCATAACCGTGCGTCGTTGAACCCAATATAAAAATAACAGAATACGTCAATGAATATCAAGAATGTGATGAAATTCATCGACGTATCATCTTTAAACTGATTGAATTCACAAAAATATAATGTCATTAATTGAAGAGCATAAAATTAGCGCAGAGTTGATATGCTTTTTATTCAATTACTCCAGTTCGCGAACATGGACAAAATAGTAAAGGTGAATTTCACTATTTTTATAAGCACCGTGCATGCTAGGTTTTCGAGGCGCGATGACAATGAGGTAATTTTGCGTCATTATGCGATAACGATCTCATTTTGCGTCATTTTACGACAACGATGTCATTTTGCGACATCGAGATCATCTCGCGTCATTTTGCAACAACGAGATCATTTTGCGTCATTTCGCGACAACGAGATAATTTTGCGTCTCGATTCGATTCCATGCCCGTCTGTCGTCAGAATCAGAACAGTGCAACTGTCTGAAAAAAAAAACACACGGATACCAATTAATTCAACAAATTATAGAAATGTTTGACGCTCTGATTTGGCAAACAACATATCGTGTTTTTTTTGTCATCCTCCTATCGAGCTTGTTATGTGCATTGTGAATCTAGAGCAATTAATGTCTTCCCGGAGCTGTTTTGCTTCCGTATATTTCTCGTCTCGTGTGTACATACACATTGATTACACACTCTGTACCAAGACTAAACGAAACATCTCAGCTCTCTTTATATCTATACGTATACGTTATATCTGTCGTCATATCTGTGTGTATGTATACTTGTATTCACCAGAGATGTAGGTGTTCATACTTACGAAACGAATGTGAAAATCAGATAATATAGCTATCGCTTTGAAGAGGTAATACTCGTTTAGGGAGATTATTATTGATTGTTTAACGACCCTACCAACAGCTAGGTTATTTGGTGGTACGATTTAGTTACTATAATGGATCTGTAGAGTATTGATTAGTGAGAAGACGTATTCACAAACTCATGCCCAAGAGGCCACCAATTCTGAAAAGATACCTTAGCTGACTGAGCTACCTAGGGGGGATTTGGAAAGATGTTGTGAGGTTGCGGTCACATGAAGTGGCCGATCGAGCTGAATTTGAATGAATTTGAATATACTCAAAATATTCGAAAATGAAAAAATATAAACTATATATACTGATATTATACGTTCTGAAACTATACGACTAAGAACTAAACTAAAACTCCACGCATATTCTATGAAAAGGAATACGTAGATTTTATATAATTTCAAATATAAATTCCGGATTGAACTATTTCATGTGACTGCAAGTGTACCTTCACAATTCTACAGCTATTCTATACAAATATAAAGATTATATTTTTGCTTGTTACGTTGGTAGTCAACTCTATCTACTCTCTTGAATAAAAGCACATCTGTACTCGCAAATAAATCCATCTAATTTGCAGTCTGTTTCTCTCTCTCTTTCTGTCTCTCGCTTTGTCTGCTGTAATAGTTCGTTGAAGTTTGTTATATATTACATTCGTTGTGCGCTATAAACATCTTCTATCCTGCTTCAACTGAAAGGCAGAAGGTACCCAGTCTCGAGTTCACACTATATAATTGTATTTTGCTAACGTCTATAGCCTGGTTTAGCTCAAAACGGCAGGTCAGACAGACAGATAGACAGATACGCTGACAGATATACGAATATCGTATTCTGTACCGACGACGTATCAGTGATCCGACGCCTCATGGCATAGTGCTTTTCAAGGTGGCCCTTGGCAATTGAGAGAGCAGTTTTCATTTCATTTGTCTGTCCAGTTCAATATTACAATTGCGATTGGATGAAAAGAAAATGTGATGAAGCAATGTGACTTCTTATCTACGTAATATAAAAAACTTGACTGTATGTGATAAATATCGTTGATTTCGACTTGTTTCTTCATTTGAATGAATATCAGTCAAATTTTGATACATTTCGAACCACTTGTCTATATTACATAGGCCTATATACCAGAATTAGACTTTGACTATGATAAATATGTAACTTTCTAGATATTTCCGTGAGAAACTGACTTTAAAAACCAAATATATTTCGCTAGAATTCGTACTCTTTGTATAAGAATTGAACGAATATTTTTATTAATTCATAAATGAATATTTGAGTAAGTTGACTCTAAATTCAAATTACATACATGTTTTCAATTAGAGAAAACTCACTTCTAAATGATCGTTAACACGATTATTTCACTTCGTACACAGTTTCTTCCAGGATCTCACGGAATTGAAGTCAACGACTCTTTAATGAACCCAAACTCTACTCTACTCTGTATAGTTAAACTGATTACGTTTTGTCATATACCACTTTGAATATTGTTCAAAAGGAATACGCTATGACTTTTTTTTTTCATAACAGCGCGTAAATGCTCGACTAATTCTGTTAGAAGGTAAAAGCGCACATTTCGTTTGTTACTGAAAGTTGTTACGTAAAAGTCGTCGTGTGTATAGTGAAACGTTACGCTCTTATGGGTACTCATTTTGCGCTTTTCTCTACACTCATTTCGAACACATGGCTCGGCTAATGGAGATGTTACCAAGCGGTGTTTTAAGTTCTTTGGAATGTCTGTAGAAAGATGACTGTAGGGATTTCATTCATAGAGTGAAAGTACACGTTAACAGTGGATATAGGGCCTATATAGTATATAATAACATATAATACATATTTATATATATATATGTCGATTTTTCGAGTTTACTGTGTTTTCTTTTCTGGAAGAAAACTGTGGCTCCATTTTGGACCATTTTGTCTGCATTGCCAATGTTTCGGCACGATATGATCTGCCTTCTTTGGGGATTCATATCCACAAATCGGCGAACGTAGATCAGAGAGCTGTTGAGAAGCATACCTGAAGATGGCAGGACACATCCTGTCAAAACGTAGGCAAGAAGACAAAAAAGGTTCCAAATGGACCACAATTTTCTTCCAAATATATATACATATATATATATATATATATATATATATATATATATATATATATATATATATATATATTTTTTTTCATTTTAATTAGAAAAACGCGAAGAGTGTCATGGTTGAAAATTGAGTGAATTAATGTGTGAAAAAATCCTTGAAAGAATAATAAGCTGATTAACGTGAAATTCCGAAAATTGTCAATTCTTTGATGTTCTCACAGTCTTGTGAGATTCAATTTTGTGGGAACAAGTTTTCAAGTTCTCTCCTCGGGCTATACACAGGCTCATCGTGGTTTCGAAAATACAAATTGTTTTCTCTGTGAACTTCTCAAACACCATACAGAATGTAGTTACTAGGAACTGAGTATGTACAGGAAAGAGGTTTCAAGAAACTCGCTCACGCCAGGAGCTTAGTAGAAACAAGACAGAAAGGAATCTACTTCTCAAAAAAATATTTGAAAAGTTTTTTCAATAGAATTTTTCCTCTCAAATGAATGGTGTAGTTCATATAAGTCATATTATATGTCGAATTAGAATTACGGTTAGTTCCGAATATGGATTTTCATACCGTTATGAGGGACCCAATCACATTATTTGAGAAAAAGTATTGACGTGGGGAAATGATTCGAAATGATTGAACTCATACTCTTTCGTACCTCTGTTTAAATTTTTTCGAGTCAATATATCTGAATGTTAGGCACCATTTTACGAACTTTCGATCAAATGAAGAAACCATTGGTGCTGGTGATTAATTTGTACAACAATTATGTAAAATTCAAGAGTCAAAGAGTTAGCGTTATACGCACTCTAGTGAGAGAAGACGTTAGTGTTATCAGTAAAGAGAGGCAGACTTTTTGAAAAGTTTGTAAACATCAAATGACAGATTATACTTCATTCCGTAAGGTTAAGATATGTTTCGAACATAACCAAGGCCTTCTATTATGTGATAATATGAAAGGCATTGCCGTAGCCCGTACAAGAGTCGATAAAAAAGTTTCACCCTCTGTCTACCACCCTTCACCCTCCACTATCCACCCTCCACCCTCCACTATCCACCCTCCACCATCACTGTCCGGATTCTGATCCACCAAAGATGTTGAAAGATTTACAACTTTGCTCCAACTTTGAATCCCAGACTCAGTGACCGTATCCTCACAACAAAATCGAACTTACGAACATAACAAATACATCTGTTCGTGTTTGTGTTCTAGCAGCCACGTGACTCTAGACCGGATGTACTTCCGGTTGGTCGAGACTCTACGGACCTTGGCCGGGACCAGATGACAACATCACCACGATGGACTGAACCTCCTGTCAGACGGAAAGAGTCTGTTGCTAGGATGACCTTCGGAGGACTAGCCTACGTCGTCACGGTAAGTTTTCTGCAGTTGGTGTTAGGGTAAAGTAGGGTTTCCACTTCCGATTTTTTTTTTGTCGTCGGACACGATATCGGTACGATTTTTTACAGGCGTGTTTCGACTTTGCCTTTACGTAACGTTTCCGTGACGTCATAGTCATAGTCTTCATTACCTCAATATGCATAGCCTTCTTTGAATGTTAAGAATTATATTTAAAATCGCACTTTCCATGGATAGATGAATCGCTATTTTCGGGAGTCTATTCTTATTCTTTGATCTTTCGATATAAATCCTAACAACCGGAAGAAGATGAATCGCAATCGCTGTGTAACTTCCGGTAAAATCGTAGTTTCGGCCGACGAGAGTTGAAGTTGAGAACCCCTGCTGGGAAACCTGCTGGTAACCCTGCTTAAGTTAGTGTAAGTGCGTCGACAGCGAAGTTACTTAGCGCTTATGTTCATGTCCGTGTACTTTGCCATAGTTGTTAACGCTTGTGGAGGTTTCAAGCACATGGAGGGAGCGGCATAGAAAGAGCTAGCGTTTCCCAGTGAACTGATGGATACTAGTACTGGTTTAGTATACAAGTGTACTAGTGCGTCCAGGAACGTTTCAAGTACAACATCGATTCATTTATTTCAATATTTTTTTTCTCAAAAATGAACTGGAAAATTCACCAAAATGAATAGAAAATGTATCACCTTTCAGTAATGGTGTACTCAGTATTATAGTTGATTGAATTTAAATGGTAACTACTATTCCCATATCATTCTTATAGATTTTCAACCAATTCCATCATCAGATGAATACAGATTCACCATCTGATGGTTCTACAAAGTATGCAGCTCTATTCTGTAGATACTTTCGACCATGCATACAAACTGTCATAATATTGGGGAATGTGTCTGACTCGTGGAAATTTAGATGGGATCAAAGGCCGCAATAAATTCAACAAACCAGGTGGAGTTTCCCATTCGTTCCGAGAACTGAGTTCTTTTTGCCGAATAAGTATTTATGGGTTGTGAAGATTTTGATTTTGAAAATGAACCTTGTAAAATTCGATATCAGCGGAACATCAAAAAATGAGATGAATATAGTTATTCTAACCACGATATTTCTGAGAATTGGCTAATTCATTATTTTGCCTATCACAGAGTTGACAGTTTGATACTGATACTCTATCATCGTTTCGAATGATTTTGGTGGAAATGCCGTGTTTTAGTTCCGACTGATTTCGGTGGAAGGGCCGTATTTATAGTTGGAGTGCTTGAAATGAATATTTGCATACAAACATTATAATTCATATATATATATATATATATATATATATATATATATATATATATATATATATATATATATATATATATATATATATGTCATATATATATATATATATATATTTCAAACCTCATTGCAGAATGTGTAGTCTACCGTTATTTAGATCCACGTATATGATTCAGGGTCTATGTAATACAATATTATTGGAATTCCGAGAAAACTACAATTTGCCGCCGGAAAAGTGACAGCTAGTCTCATCATAACAAAGTTTCAACAAGTTTTCAATTAAATTAACTGAACCATTTCTTAGAAACAAACTGAAGTAGTTCCAACTTCCAAAGCTTGATACAATTTTTGACATTACTCAACAAGCGTGTTACAAGCGTTATATCAAGGCCAAGCTCTTTTTTCAAATACTGTATGGAATAATTATAGGAACAAATTCAAATCATCGAACTATTTTTCCAGTTTCTCTTTCTCTCTCTCTCTCTCTCTCTCTCTCTCTCTCTCTCTATCGCTCTCTCTCTCTATATATATTCCTTTCTATCATTTTCTCTCTCACAAAATTAGAAAATCACACGTACATAACAAAACATTCTATTTAATATTTCTTGGAATCAAATCGTTTACATTTCCACTGTAAAAATAACGTTCACTGACAAATATTTAATGCATACTAGATCAATCCCGTCGGCCATCTTCCTATTGAACTCACTTAACGTCACTTATCTCAACATGATCTTCACGTATAGAATGGCTACCTCAAGACCACTTCATCACAGTAATTGTGATGGTCGGTTCAGTTATGCGTGAGAGTGTACCACAAAGGGCCTAATTATCGAGCAGAGAAACCCCATTAGAGCTGTCTAAGAGGCGGTGTCCTGTTAACCATGTCAGAAAGCGGTGATAGATACTTGATTGTCTATTCGCACACTGACTTCATAGCCGACAAACTAATTGCTATATGATATAGCATATTGACACGAAACGCAGGGTATAGGCACGCGGGGACGGTGATCGTATATTTGGATTTGAGGATTGGGTGATTTCTATTTCCAAATGTATCTAATCCCAAGTACACTTAAGAAATGTTTCGATTTTGAATTGGTTGATAATTATTATTCCGAGTGATTTATTTGTGTGTTTGCCTGTATTTGATAGCAGCAGTCAATATGTAGTGAATTCATTTTTTTTTTCGTCCACACAATTCGGATTGGGTGCATGTCCCTCTTGATGCATTGGTGTCTGCATACGGTAATCAATCACCTTCTCATTCCTACTCCCAAATGAGTGATATTTTGGTGGGGTTGTTAAGCAGACAATATTCATTATATTCCAACCATTATTCAGTATTATTTATAGGCCTACTCTATAATCTTGAAGAAAATTAAAGTTAATGGATTCCCCATGCTGACAGTATCCAACGAATTGATTCGATTTGATTGATTTCCAACCAATCCGTGACGAGTACAATATTGAAATATTTATGTGTTTGTTCTCTATTTCAATTATCAGATAACTTTTCTTAGCCGAATCACACAAACGAAAATACACGAACTGCATTAGCCATCAACTGTGAAGCCAATAGAGAGATAAAAATCAGAACAAATCGATTTTTTCCAAAGATCATCATAAATATTTTCATTGTTTTTCCATACTCAATTAATGGAAATCCACATTTTCAGTCAACTTCCACAAACCTCTCAATATTTTTATACCCTGGTTTAATAGCTTTTCTTCGTCGTTGACGAATTAATTGACTTCACAATTTCCAACCCACGTATTTAATACGATATCTCCAATTTATTACCCCCCTCCCTGACAAAACCACCACTGTCAATTTCATTGTTTTGATTTCATAAAAATAAAAACGCCCAGTTTCATAGAAAATATTCCATATAAAACAGAGATTAATTAAAACAGCCAGGGTAGAACATAAATCCTTTCCTCCATCGTGTATCTAGTTAATATTCACAAATATAGCATCTTATTTGTATTCAGCTCTTAGCATGGCTTATAAGTTAGTATACAGAATACGGGAGTCGATGTGAAGTTAGAACTCTTTCAATTACTCGCTACACTCCACCAATCGATACATCGAGGAGAGTCGAAAGCTCTCTATACACACAGATAACGATGCAAGTTTAATGAGGCCAATAGAAATGCGACGAGATAATGGTAGAGTAAACGGGAATCGTCTCTGTTGAACGTTTCGCGAGACTTTCAGGAGAAAAGTGAGGGGGGAGAATGAGGGATTGGGAGGGTGCTTACAAAGTTGACTCGACAAAATAATATAATATCAATCCATTCTAAATCCTATTCGCCGACCGATTTCATCATTTCGAAACTTTTTCATTCAACTTCTTACCCTTTTGTATCGGTGTATAATAGTAGCCACGTTGTAAAGGGTGAGAGGGAGGGGAGTGGTGATAGTATACCCCTACATACAAACGATGTTGAAAACCGATCGAGACATTTTCACGATTCCTTGATATATATATATATATATATATATATATATATATATATATATATATATATATATATATATATATATATATATATATATATATATATATATATATACGTACGGAAAAGTTTATACGTTCACTACTGGGGATACTTTTTCTTCAGCGCATTTTCTTTTGGCATCAGAAACTATGTACATTCTGTAGCAAAATTTTCGAAATTTTCTTACCTGAGGTTGTTGTGAACGTTTGTAAAAAGTAAACCGACTTTTTCATATGATTATAGGTTTTTCATTCTGAGATTATTCATTTCTCTCTCTCTCTCTCTGTCTCTCTCTCTCTCTCTTTCTCTCTCTCTCTCTCTCTCTCTCTCTCTCTCTATATATATATATATATATATATATATATATATATATATATATATATATATATATATATATATATATATATATATATATATGAAAAGAATCTTCAACAATGGTTCACATGAGTACATAGTTTTGAAGGAAACTGTCTTGAACTCAAGGCATAACACTTTTCTTACGCTTCTTAGAAAAACATACGTTCATGATGAATAAGCTGGATGCTTGTGACTTTCGACAAACTTCCAGCAAACATAATGCAGGCTCACATTAATAAACTTCCAAGACTTATTTCTATTTAATGAAATGTGACTCCGGGATTACTCCGCTTTACTTTTATTAAGTTCTGAAAATGTTTTTTTCCATCTTATATATGCGAGTCGGTCTTTAGCGTCTTAACTACTTAGGTTCAACAAACTGTTTGAGAAAAAAAAAAATCAAGTTTTAGACATTTTTTTTTGTCTGGAGTTTGTCTTTTTGAAAGAAAGTCTAAGAACAATTATTTTAAATGGTTTTGGTGCCGCATCTCTCTTGAAGCAGTTAAAACGTTAGTTACAAGTGGAGTTCTAAACTGGTAGTTAACGATGAATAATATTTTAATCCGGTGATTTAACATTGTCACCATTGGTTGTCTCAAAGTTACTTTATTGTTTTGAAATGGCTCTCACAATAGTACATCACAATAATTGAAAATGTTTATTAAATGTTGTATAATTTTGGAACTGCATTCGAAAATATGATCCACATTGTATTTACACTGTCTTTTTTTTAACTTTTGGTATGAAGCAGAATCCAATGGACGTCAAGTTAATTAATTCTGGAAGTAGAGAGAATTATCTACTATAGGTGTGCTCTAATGAGAGAGGGAGAGAATTGATTATACAGAATCAATTGTATGATATTATATATAATATACCATTATTACTGTTAGTAATTAGTATATTTCTGAAACCACCAAAAACTAGGGTATTTCAGGGTTATGAAAAAAGGAATACCACGCCTGTGAATCGGGATCGAGATGTCGCTGAACTGGAATATCTACGAATCGGGATTATCAAATAGGATCTCTAAAGATTGAGATCAAAATAAATTGAGACTATACGATTCAAGATTTTTAGGGATACGACATTTTTTCATGGATACAAGTATGTAGATATTAAAGAACTGAAAAAACTTGAAAATTCAGAAAAAACGAGGGTCACCATTAATTGAGTCACTGCAAATTGGACGCAACCGTCAAATTGCGCTCATTTTTGACAGAGATTGGACGGAGACGAAGTTGGTTTTCAGGCCAGTTGGTTTTAAGTACGAGTAATCTTCAGGACAGTGGTTTGTTAGTCGAGTTGGTACCTTTTCATTGTTGACAAGTGTTATTTCTGTGTTGCAGACCCTAACACGGCAGCGGCAGAGGCCAGCGCCCCCTAGTCGTCAGTATTCACGGAGCTATCCTCTGGCTGTAATACCCGAGGCCAGCGCGCTTGTAGGACAACAATACTCGACAGATGGCGTCGAAGAGGTAAGAATGCATAACAGACCTAGTCTCTCTAGTCCTCCCTAGTCCTCGGTCAACTGAGGCACAGCTTCAGAAACTGCGCAACCCGGCACCTCCACCAGTTTCTTGATTCACAAAAGTGTGTAGTTTGTCATTGATAATAGTATGATCATTTTTGTCTGAGTTGAATACTTCTATTTTGTTGATCATACAGGAAATGATTCCTTGGTTTGTTTTTTCCCTTTCTGTCATCTCGGAAAATCCTAATATTTATTCACGAATGTTTGATTCAGACAAAAAAGCACCACGCTTTTTCGCGAATTTCACAGTACTTTTTCGAAGAAAATCATTTCTAAATTTTGTCTCGATCTATGAACGTATTATCAGATTTCTCTCTGTACATTAGGAAATCCTTCAAGAATAATTCATCATCATTATTATTATTGTTATCATCATATATGAAACTAAAATGTATCATCAATTATACTACATAAAACTATATACAAGAACTGTATTACCATATTTTACTATTTTACCTTCAGTTACATCACAGTCGATAAAACAGTTTCACTTCCTGTCTAGCAATGCAATTCACCGACTTGAATGATGTTCTAATTGCACTGACTTTTGTTGTTAAGTTCTATTCATCATAATATGAAATGAGACACAAATTGCAATCGCAATTAGTATTTGCATTGCCGGATAAGTTACAATTCCCAAGCTGCTATAATTATAGCTAAACCTGACTGAAGATCGAATGATATCAACAAAAATGTCAACAAAGTTTGAAGCTATGGGAAGTTGGATGAGATGATTCACCACTGTTCTTTCATTCGATGTAAGATTGTCAGATCGTTTCAATTATTCTTTTTTTTTTTTTTTTTCGATATTATTTTCAATCATCAGTGGATATATTCATCAAAATAAAGTCATCATTGGAATGAAGTATACTTATTTATCAATTGGTTTCACTTTTCCGGCAAATTATTCAATATGTGATGGAGTAAGTACGTACGTACTTAGACCTACTTACAATATGTAAGTACGTTTCTGCAAGGTAGATAGGCCTACTCAATGGATGTTAGAGAGTTATACAAATAAATCCAGCAGTACCAAGTTATATATACATCATGACTGAAGCTTGTTATTGAAAATTGACTCAGTGAAGATATCAAATAGAAATCAATCGAAATAATTATTTTTAAAACATATAGAAGAGCAGAATCCTTAAGAGTTACTGAGTTCATCACTGAAACAGCGTGAATATGCACTCCGATTGTTTTGATAAAAGTAACAAAATGCGTAATTTCACTAAATTCTGTTGATACAAAGAATGTAGCTCTGCGTATGAGATGAGCTGCTGATAAGGATAAATTACTGCTCGTCAAGAGACCATTGTAATTGTTATCATCTTTTGTTGCCATAGTAATATCTCGTTTAGTCAGCTTTAGCTGGCTAATCAAATATCAATCCCTCATGGGGATAATTTTGGTTTTACTATCAATAGTAAAAATAATGGTTGTACGTTTCAACTTTGGGGTGATAAGATCGCCCTTGTGGAGCCCCGTTCAAACGATCCTAAACTTTCATACTTTGCCTTTATAGGGAAAACTGGCACTTTGTCAAGTTTTCGATGTTGATCAACAAACAAAACAAAATAAAATTCAACTTGGCTAATGTTGAAAGAAAAGTCATGCAATCCGTATGCATCTAAAATCCATATATTAATTAAACCCCAAATATCGATTTTAATTCCTGTTAAAATGTAATTGAGAATGTATATTAAACGATGTGATAGACAATAGATCGTCGTTTAATAGTCTAAGAGCGTATACGTCAACCGTGTCAGGTATTTCATTTCACCATCATATCTTTCCATTACCGCTCGCACCTATACACTAGACGTCACATTTTAAGACAGCAGTTAGGAATAAATCCTTTCCCAGCCGGAAAATGGAAAAACGACTTTAATTTCCGTTTTATTTCGAAAAACTCCCGGGTTTCCAACGAACACGTCTATGTCGATATTTCAAGCTTGCTCTGTTCTACCCTCAACTTTGTTATAATGTAGATGGAAGAAAATCGTCGCAAGATATCTCATCCCCTTATTCAACCGTGTATTATAACTTGTAACTGTGAGATTGATTATCTTACAAGTTTTCGGGATTTATTGCGTAAACTTACGGAGAGTTCTATGTCACGTGTTAGTAGGCCTTTATAAGTTATGTCGAGCTTTTTAATGTGAATTGTATTCTCGTGAGGGTATTTATCATTTTAAGATCTGGATAACGGTTTGTCGGTCATTTGTTATGTTAAGCTGTTTGGTTCTCGTGGGAGTCGTCCGTGGTTTTGGGGGTTAACATTCACAAAAATTACTAAAAAAACTGTGAAATGGTTCCTCAAGCGCCAACAAACAGTCCAATCTCCTCAACCTACTTTAGGTTATACTTTTCTTTGAAGTAAGTGATGATTGGGTCATATATTTTTTAATTCTCTGATTAAACTGAAATAGTATCATACTTCCTTCATGAACATTTTAATTGGAAGGATTACTTCCGATTTTCTTGTGTACAAGAAACTTCGTCATTTCCATCTCTATCTCATCTAAAACGCATGAAACATCATCCATGAATTCTGATTTTTCCTCTTGACTTTCACAAGCGAACTATGGTCATAGATAGAGTGCATTTTACATCCACTTATTAATGAAACAAAATTGTTCTTTTGATGAAACTGTTTGAGTTTCTCACTGCAAGAAATTATCGTCTAGACAGCAACTTGAATGTTTGAATATTTTATAGTATCAAGTATTGAAGATGTTTGCTTAGTGAGTAAACAGACATTTATACATTAATGAAATGTGTATACTCGTTGTCGGTAAATTGACCGATTGGAAGTTTTTGAATTGCTCTTTAAGAATGAAATTGGTTTCTGAAGGACTCACCTTGAGACTGTGGTGTCGATGCTTCCTTCATTTGTGATTTTTTTTCAACATAATCAAGACTTGGTAAAGAATAATTTCATTCCGAGTTCATAGAATTGGAAATTCAACTTCATTATAATTTTAAATCAGAATTACCAAACTTCCCGATTTTTTTTTCAACATTTGGGCAAACCTATTTTGCTCAGAAACAATATAAATCCATTCTGGTATAACGCAAGTGTCTAGAAATACTTTTATGTTGTCGGGTACTTTGTCTGATGTGCCACGCACAAAAAATGAAAAGTAGAAGCAAATCCCGATTTTTCCGGTACTGTAAAGAAAAATATAAATCTTCGCTACTCTCATCTAGTGATATATATTTTCGAAATATCACCGAAAACTTGATACAAAGCGATTGGTTTTTCCGATTCAGGCTGGGGAGAATAGGGTAGGATCGTTCGGACGGAGCTTCACTAGGGCAACCTTATCACATCAAAGGAAATGATTTATTATTTTGTGACTCTTTGCAGAAACTGTAGATATTAACAAAGTGAGTTTCTGGATAATGAATAATTCAATTATTATTGTTTAAAAAAAACGGGATCAAAATTATATTATATTACATGACTATATCAGTGTGTACTGACCTTCCATTATAATTTTGGCGTCTTTGATCGTTTGAAAGTTATTGCGTCAAGAATAGATTTCTCATAAATCCAACCTAGACTACTTTTATCATGAAATCTTTCAAGTACAAACCTTACAGACGCAAAACTTGAAAGTTGGACAAGACTTGTTTATTGGTGACCAAGTCACACGTATCAACACACATATAAAATATAAAACACGGAAGGCAAGGAATAGAGTCAGACGATTGATCTAAGAACTTCTTACTCACTCTCTCAACTGAAGTTTTCAACTCAATATTTCTTCGAAACTCTTCTAATTGGTTATTTCCACTCAAAAAGAGTGATGAAAGGTTTTCGATTAGTTTCCCTCTTGAATGTTGTATTAGATATTCCAATAATTAAAACATTTTCCTTGGAAAAAAAAACTGATTACTTACTTCAATATCCTATATATTCTTGTGAAAGAAAATACAAATATAATATACCATCTTCAAGGGAAAAAAACATCCCTCCTGGTTTGGAGGCTTCTTTGCAATATACTTCCCGCTTGTAAACAGCACGGGCGCAGACAAACGAGCGAGATGAACTAATTTATATTTCACCAACTCACTGAAAAATGGATCTACCCTTGACAATTCTCGAAATTTCATGATTTCTCAGAAACGGTAGCGTTACGAACTTGTCACCATTATGACACAACTTTTAGGCGAACAGAACTAAATTGGCGTGATACTCATATCTTTATTCTTCAATAACTTGGGTTTCATAGAATAGTTCTACGCCATCTTCAACTGTTGAATCATGAAAATATGAATATGGGAAAACGATTTTCGATTTTGTTCAAGATTTATCGTAAAATTTACCTTCAGCTGAAGATAGATACTCAGAATTAATCATTTATATTTCCAGGTTTCTGATATAAGTGCACTGGATTTAAGCTCCGTTTAAGGATTAATCTTTCATTAGAATATTCCCATAAAAATTACCCATAAACTGAGAGTATGTTTCTGATGAATTGATAACATATCGACAAAGGAAATTTGACGAATTGTTTTGTTGATACAACCCATGACAATTCTTATCACATCGTATTCTCCAAACTGTATCTTCTAATCTGTACGTACTCATTTACAAATCTATTCTTTCCAGTCGTTCTTTGACCGTGGTGAAACAGTGCAAAGTGTGTCCACCCCTGCCGCCCCTGTCGCCTTCGCCGCCCCCTTGATGTCGAGTGCAGCTGTCCAGGGCCCCACAGGGGACACGTTGGACGCCGCCGTCGACATCGACGAGACCGTGGACGCCCAGTCCGGTGGCTTTACTTCAAGCAGGGAGCAGTTGGAAGAACCGTCAATCAGAGAGAAATATGTGACCAGAGAGGGCGCAAGGTAGGCGGAAGAGGGAAGAGAGAGGGAGAGGAGAGAGGAGAGAGTGGTGTGAAGGATAATAAATGGTGTGTATAGGAGAGGTGGTAGTGAAGAGATCTGGAGTTGGTATGGTTGGAAAGGTGAAAATAAATTTGGATGTAAGAGAGAGAGGGGGGGGGGGAGAGAGAGAGGAGGAGAGAGAAGGAGAGAGAATGTTAGATGGAGGGAGATAAAAATGTGGCTTCTAGTAGTCAAGTAGACTATTGGGATTGAGTAGAAATTTCCCAAAAAATGTAAACTCACATAATTCATTGTAATGCATCAAGGTACTGAACTTGAGTGTTTTGAAAGTGTAGCTCTACTGTTTGAGAAGTACAACTTTGAACCTAAAAATATATTTTCGAAAAATTCTTCAAGAATGTTCATGTTTTGAGCTTTGTCGTAGTCTTTTTCGAAGAATTGTTTTTTGGCAGTTGAGTTAAAAGATATGGATCTTCGTAATTTCTCCCTCTTTTTATTGAAAAAGTCTGTACGACTTTTCCTCTTGCTCAGTGTCAAATATAATGCTCAGCATTCTGAATTATTGTATAAATCTTCAATCAAATCACTGTAACAATCACTCACTCATAGTAAAATTTATATAATATAAAAATCTACAGGAAAGTATATAGTTAATTCTCCTGATTTGTACATCGTATCATCATATCATACCAAATGCAATAGATGTACTAAAGTCGTACTTAAGGTCTTTACACAAGTACCAGTATCACACGCTTCTTCGTGATGTTTCTCAGACGTACGGCTGGATGGAGACGCCCGCAAGACCGCCCCGAGACGATACCAGAGTCCGGACCCGAAGTCGGTTGCTCAAGAATCTGGAGCCGTGTTCTGGATCGAGCGTTCGACAACTCGGACCGACGGCAATATGGCATGGGCTTCGTCGGGAGATTCTTCGGGTGAGTGGGAGCAGGCTCGATAGGTTATGAGCAGTGGTTAATTTGTGGCTAAGCCTGGCTTATCCACCTTTTTTAGGGAGTAAGCCGAGCTTTCTCACCTATCTCTAGTTCTGGTGTTATGTACAATTAATCTTTATCAAAGTGAAATCAAAATATTTTCAAAATTCCTTGACATTCCTAGATGGTAAATATGATGCACACACGAGAGTGGCTTTATTATTAAATAGGTTCTCCAGAACGCCTAAAATGCTCCAAATCTAACCCTCGATTATTATTTTTTCTGGGGCCCGGACCCGCATGAGCTGGGGGCCCTTCCCCCAGACCCGCCATTGTAAAAGGCGCTATAAGTACAGCATAGGTGCGCCATAATAAGATAGACAATGACTTGGGAGGGCTTACTCAACTTTTTCTTCACAATTTAACCACTGGTCATAAGCTTCGAGATTGTGAGTTATCACTTGCAAGTATGGAAAGGAATAGAATGTCTTTATTTTTTAAAGTGTTAAATCGAATTAAAATATATGATAAATATAAATATAAAATATATATAAAAGTATGAAAATACAAAAGTAAATATAAATTTTTTTAAATTTTTTAAATTAATTTTTTTTTTTATATTTAAAAGGTAAATATAAAAGTAAGATGAAAAGATATATAGTTTCATTAATATTGATGAAAAATGAAGTAGTACATCCTTATAAGTATGACAAAAATCAAGTCTAGTTTGTCTAGTCTCAGTCTCATTAGTAACATATATGTTCCATGAATATACTACATGAAGCGTAATTAATAATTGTGTTAACATTGAATGAAGGAAGAGAGACAGACTCAGAATATCAATGTGGTAAAATAATTTCAATATGCAAGATTTTAAAACTATGAAGTTGAGAAGATGCAATCCACTTCTGGATTAGCAATTACTCAATTAGTACAAGAGAATAGAGTAATTCCACTATTCAGACATTCAATTAAGACAGGAAATTATTCCCAGAGATGACTGCATGAATACATTGATATAATACCTACTCAATGGAAAATTTAAATACAGTAGTGGTATAATCTGTTTCTATGTAAGTTATATAGGAACTATTATTAGGAAATATGTAGTTATATGTTGTTTCACGAGATATGAAGATTCAGTTCTACTGTCTTCACTGTTCCGAACCGATTCTGCCGAGCTGGTAGAAGAGAACAAATACCATAATAAGTACAACAACTACTACTATGTGAACTGAATAAGAAAAAATCATAACACTCATCACTTTTGTTCATTTTACAGACGTACAATGAAGAAATCGGTAACCAATCAAGAGACAGTGAAAGAGCAGTTGGAAGACATCGAGGACTATCGTCCGTTCTTCACCTACTGGATCACTACGGTCCAGATCCTCATCTTGTTCATCTCGTTGTTTTGTTACGGCCTCGGCCCAGTGGGCATCGACCTCAACAATCGGTCGGGTGAAGTGTTGGTCACCAGCCTGTCGCTCCAGCAAGTAGAATACCAGGAGCCAGCCAACTTCTGGATAGGACCGAGAGCGGTGAGGAAATAGAACTATACTACTGGGAGGAAGACCAAGGAAAATCACTTGTAATAGTGAACCCCGCCTACTTTGTGCAATCGTTGTACATCTATAATCATATAATATCATATTATATTATATATTATATTATGTCATACAAATATTGACCAAAATTAATAAAGACTTAGATCACCTTACATCCACGGGCGTATCATAACCCAGGCCCAGGCCACAAAGATAGAAACAATGGAACACAATGAAACACAAGGATGGGTACAACCCTACACTAGATATTCTATCCTAAATTATCTGTAAATATAGTCACAGAATAGCAGTTCTTGCAATGATAGATAGATGGATATTTATTCCGTCAATAGAAACTGAAGTCACTGTTGGGCGTGGGTTCGAGTCCCGCAGAAGGCATGGGTTTTTGTGGATGTCCTTTCACCTGGCATCACTTCATAGTTTCATAATCATCTCGTCAATCATATCTCCATGTAACCTAGCTGTTGGTGGGGTCGTTGAACAAAATAATATTCATCATCATCATCAAATTTTCCATTGGTTCGACTTGAAAAATCAATATTTGATGACTGGGCTTAACAAAAATTTCTCTCATGTAGATTGAGATGATTTTTTGAGCTAGGAACGTCGAAGAAGTAAGATCGGTAGAGAGTAGAGACACACAATGAGGTTATTTTAAGTGACTATTTTCAAGAGAGGAAAATACGGGACAATCCTAAGAAGTTTGAAGTCAAAATATTCATCCAGAAATTGTTGTCCAAAACATTACTTTCTCCAACAGTGACACACATTCTTTGTTTCTAATGTTAGTTGTCACATTTTTCAGGGAGATTTAATACATCTTGGTGCCAAGTTTGCTCCGTGTATGAGAAAGGATGCGAAGATCATCAAAGAGATTGAGAAAGGCAGGGAAAAGGAAAGAGAAACAGCGTGTTGTATAAGAAATGATGATTCAGGCTGTGTACAATCATCGCAAGCAGATTGCTCGGTAAGTGAACTTCCTCTGCTATTTTCTGATGTTCTGTCTCGCTTCATTCCACTTCTGTGGGGGATAATTGAGATTGAATATTTTCTCAATTTGATATTTCACTTGTATTCATTTGTATGAATGCCCGTGGCAGTTGATGTAGCGAAATAATAGTATTTCGTTGATAAATTTTGAACGGTATCGACTGAGGTACTAGAATTCTAATATTCTGAAAACCCAGATCTGTCAAATAACGTACGTGGAAAACAGTCCAAGTAATAATTATTTAAATTAAATATAAAATTGTCACAGTATAACAGCTAATAAGTCACTTGGAAATATATGACACATTATGAGTAGGTAGTTCAAACGCTTATATTATTAATTTGTATACACTGCATTAAGTGATCTGGTTTTCGCCTGAATTACAATTCCGTTACTCCAAAACTGTATTACCTGAACTTGAAAATGTATGATATTCCGCTAAATCAAGTCCCGTGTGCCCTTCATGCTGATACAGTATGTGCGACAGCTGAAGGTCTATAAATTTTTTTGAATATTTACTATTATGAATATATTAAGTTCGTAATCTCAGTATGGATTTTTTATATTGAAATTTATGTTCTCATATAAGCATACATTTGTTGGAATATCACGTAACTAAATTCTCTCCTGGTTATAAGTATAACATAAATATTGAGAATTAGTACTACAGTATTCAGATTATGTCTAAGAGACCATGGATCCAGTGTACACGAATGTAATGCGTGTGGTGATAGTGGTGTGGTTTTGTGGGACTTGAGTATAGTCGTAGAGTTTGGCCATCAGCTTATCTAGTTTTCAGCTGTTATTATGGTGAACGTGGCTCTTTATTATATATAACGTATGTTTTCTTCTTCTCTTTCAACTCGAAGGTGAGGGGCTTGGGAGGACCAACGGTAATTGCTTGATACATTACAATGCATCTGACAATTCACCAGTTTTTCACCTTTAATATGATTATTTTAAACATTCCTAGCATCAATTTTCAATCCCATGAAAACACATGAATTCAATATACATGTTTGACTTATGCACGATGCTCGCAAGTTCACTTCATTTGTAGCTAATGTTATGTGGGTTGATTTGATGTCGTGGAAAACTAACGCTATCAATAAATAATCCCGTATTATTGATTTGGATTCTATGTGTGCTTTACCAAATGCTTACCTAATTCCTATAGTTGACGTTTTGTTATGTGAGAACATTATTTGAATAGCATTCGAAAGGAAGAGTAGTCCTACTATTTACCATTCATAATACTCTTAATTGTAATTTTGTAAAACTAATTAATTCCTTTTACTGTAGCAAGTCTAAGCTATAAAAGTAGTATTCTAATCATTGGTTGGTGTATAGTATCGTATATTCTTACTTAAATTTCTATGTACGTGGAATATGTGGATGGCTCAGTTGATTATATTGCCAAATACTGAGTATGAAGCATGCAAGATGAATGTTCTAATATAGTTGAACATAACGTTCTAACTCTGAATGTTGAGCTCGTTGCATGATTTTCTCGTGGATTATTTATAATTGAATTTGAAATTGGTATATCTTTTCAGAGTAAAAATGTTCAGTTCGTTCAAATTATAATAAAAACCGTACACTCAAGTTTCTGTCTGTCATGGGAGAATGTCAAACTCTCATTCGAACTATAAAGTAACTTCCAAGATTGGTTATAGTAGTTGTAGATTAATTGTTAATTATTCTTATAATTGCCATATTGAATAATTAGTAATTAGTGAAGATATTGACTTGAAACTTGAAACTGCATTAAAACCCCATCGTAAACTTGGAATGGGGTCATCGTTATTAGACTACCAAGTAGCGAAATTTATTTTCAACATGAATAATGATTGTTGATTTTGTTGTTGCTTATAGAAAACGATATCGACGTGGAAGAAATGGTCGAACGGAGATTCTGGTCCTGGAGGACGAATGTCTGGCTCGGTCTGTGGCCTGGATCCCAAGTGAGTAAAAACTCAACTTATCCATTTGAGGAGCTCATCATGATCTTGTCGTGCTTCATAAAATTGTTTCTTAAATAACTTCAGCTCAATATATTAGTGATACAAGAAGTATTTCTGACAATATCGTACTCACAAAATCTTGATCCAAGAATGATGATGATACATAATAGTAAAATATGTAAATGTAATAGTTGGAAAATTGGATAAAGTGAGCCTATCTGTGGTGGACTATACCGTAGACCTAAAAATGAGTGAATGGCAGGATGAAGATGAAGATAAGTTTATAAAATGAGTTGGCAAAGTGAAATGATTTGGATTTTTTTTATTCATTGGACAATGTTAAACAATACAAATGATGGATTTTGAGGTATAATAGATAGGTAAGCGGTATAAAAGATAATAGTTAATAGTTTAATAGTGTTATACCAATATAATGATATGATAATATCGTACATTTGTGTGTGTGTGTGTTCAGACACTGCGAATCTCCTGCGTCGATAGCGCCTCACGAATGGCCCGACGATATCACCAAGTGGCCGATATGCCGCAAGTCCAAGACCCAGAACTTCCGGCCGCGGGACAAAGTAGCCGAGCACATGGTCTGCGAGGTGATTGGACACCCGTGCTGTATCGGGATCCACGGAATGTGCCGCATCACGACCAAGGAGTACTGCGACTTTGTGAGGGGATATTTCCACGAAGAAGCGTCGTTGTGTTCACAGGTACGTCGATACCTTGGTATAGTTGTAACCACAAGAGGTGAAGGTTTTGATCGATGAACCAGTAAATGTATTTGAGTGGTTTGTGCCTTCATCTTTTGTGAACAAAGAAGAGAAGTGTAGATAAATTTGGAGTCTCTCCATTACTTATGATTACCATTTAATTATAACTAAGTACATTAAAATATGGAAACTTTTTGAAAAAATTTCCACCCATATAGTGGGATGAAATTGTATATGACTTGGTGTGTATAGGAATTAGTCTGAGGCTAATTAGTATTAGTCTAAATTGGGTTGAGCCGAGCGGGTGCAATTTCCCATTAAAATACATCATTCGCCAAAGTTAGTGAAAACTTGATATATTTTCATGAAAATTTGTAATGATCTGTGAATATCACATTAAAAAAATTTGAAAATTATATCTTCAAGTTTGAATTTTTGATTGTTTTTAGCTACCTCTGTAAAGTATTCAAAATGGCACTGATGACATTATATACATTCATTTATTTTTGATTTTATATAAACCAACTCTGTACAGATGTGATGACAGAAATGAAGAGAACCAGCAGCTTACCTTGATTGTGATTCACTAGTTTTTTCGTTACCCATGACAAGTCATAATCGAGCCATTTTCAGTTCATTTGTGTTATAACTTCTTGTATGTTTTCTTGGAACAGGTGTCTTGCCTTGATGACGTGTGTGGAATGATTCCTTTCTACTCACCCGAAGTTCCCGACCAGTTCTATCGCCTGTGGACGTCTTTGTTCCTTCACGCTGGGTGAGTATAGTCGTGCATAAAAACCAATATTATCCCTTCGTGAAAAAAAGCTTGAATTCGTTGACTGTGAATTGGTTCATTAGAGTTGTGAACCGTTTCAGTCACATTGGCTCGAAATGAATGAAAGAATGTGTGGTTTTTCATGTGCTTCAACATCTAGGTCATTTTATACCAAAATATCGGTTCAGGTTAAAACAGTTCCAACTTGGAATGCATATCTCTTTCCTCGAATGACTGTGAACAGTAAATGGTATTCGGACAGCTTCCTGTCGCAGACTGAAAAGTCCGAAACAGATTGGAATTTCCGTTGGTAATCCCATAGTTTTTGATCTAGAGTTTGTAGCTCCTGTTTTCAGTAGCTTGCTACAATGCTTCATTTCACATAAAAATGGACTACCAGAACTAAATGTGAATGTTCCTAAGGACCACTCATTCAAGCTTAGTAAACCACAGTTGCTCCATATTCAAAATGAGAACAAAAATTGGTGAAGCCCTAATATGTATTTTCTTTTGTTATGTAGTATCGGTCATCTTGTGATTACGCTGGCCATCCAGTACCTGTTGATGCGTGACCTTGAAAAGTTGACCGGCCCGCTCAGGATTGGTATAATCTACATGGGATCAGGAATCGCAGGGAATCTTGCCAGTGCCATCTTTGTACCATACAGAGCAGAGGTAAGTAGTAACGTAACGCGTACTGAACTAGAAAGGTTGAAGTACAAAATCTTCAGAGTTCATGTGATGAAAATGAACCCAATATGATATGAAGGTGTCAAACTAGTCAGTCGACAACAATATAATATAATAATTTATGAATGATTTGATCGGTTTATTAATATTGATTTAACCTTATTTATAATCTTGTTCTATGCAACAGTTTCATTTGAGAGAATGATATAGCATTGATTTAGGAATTTCTATTCTCATACTAACATTAGTTGAATTCCAAATTAAGCTAATCAATTATTTGGAGTATCAAGTGACTGCGCCCAATTTATTTCATTTGTCTATTAATCTAAATCGTTAACTCGATATTTTCTCGCAGGTTGGACCAGCGGGTGCTCAGTTCGGCCTACTAGCCTGCCTCATCGTTGAAGTCCTCAACGTTTGGCCCATGCTTAAACACCCCGACCACGCACTACTGAAACTCCTCTCGATAACTCTCGTCCTCTTCTTATTCGGTCTCTTGCCGTGGGTCGACAACTACGCCCACCTCTTCGGTTTCATCTTCGGCTTCCTTTTGTCTTACGCGCTCATGCCTTTCGTATCTTTCGGTCCCTACGATCGTCACAAGAAATACGCCCTCATCTGGGTGTGTTTACTATCCGCGTTATTCCTGTTCTGCGCGCTGGTTGTCCTGTTTTACGTTATACCTGTCTACGACTGTGAGGTTTGCAACTATTTCACCTGTCTCCCTTTGACCCGAGATTTCTGCGCTAGTCAGAATATCAACTTCCGCCGGGAAGAGCCCGTAGTATGACGAAAGTGGCTACGGTTATGGCAAACCGTACGTCGAAACATTCACACGTCCTATGCAATCTCAACGGCAAAATCGTTGCATAGCTGTTTCCTGGTCAAACGATTTATAAAGAGGACAAAACAAAATGTACTTTACTCTCTTTGGAAATTAACAAACATTTATTATAATATTACGTTGTTTGAAGTTCCAGTGTTTTGTGTTTTGAGAGTTGAGTATATTATCGATTCACGGCCTGAACTTCGCTATGCAATGTGGATTTAGATTTTGAACTAAACGAAGGACAGTTTTGTCTGCTCTGGAGAACGGTTTTATAATGAGCATTATTGTAACCAACAATTTATTGTTGAACGATAAATCTTTACTTGCATGGATATGTAGCAGTTTACAATACTGTACTAGGATGTTCTATTGTTTACACACATTACCTATACCTATTTCTGTGAACATAACTAACAATTATTCATATATTGCAGTTTACAGTGTGTCATACAGACTCTATAATATATAAATATATATACGATACATAATATAATATTGTTTCTACGTGTGCCTATTTTTATTTTTTCAAATTTCAATCCACCTAAATAAATAATAATCAGTCAAATACACACTACAGTACATTATAAAAATATTTATATTTATGTTTCATATCCATACGCCTTGTGTAATCATTACCCTAACGTGTTTAAATGCAGAAACTTGACGTATATTGATATATATTTAATATAATATACTATGTAAATAAACTGAGTGCGGGACATGTATTGGCCAGTGAGACGTGTGCGCAGTTCGAACATGTTTATATCGTACGTGAGTGATTGTGACATTATGGTACGATAGAAAAGCGAAACAGACGAATACATTTGCATTAGGCCTATTAAAAAAAGTTTGGATCACAATATTTTTCTTTCTGTGGCTACATTGGAAACAATGTTTTTCAATAACTGATCTCTAAGAGTTTTTTCTATTTCATTTCTACATGATAATTTAATTTGATAATACCTATTCATGCTTGATAATGATTATTATGTCTTGTAAATATATCTTGACTGTTTTGTCTTTACTGTTTTGTTCTGCAGTCTAGTATAGGATCAACAACAAAAACTTTCAATACATTTCCGTTACTGATGGTGTTATGAAGAATACACACAAGTGTCTATATAAATATATTATATTATATAAAAAATGAATACATAAATCTAGAGAAAATAACAAATTCATCATGTACAGTTTGTGATATTGATAATATGTTTTTCATCCATTGAAAGTCATCGTAAGTGCTTGTGTAAGTACGTGATAATTACTCATTTGCTGTCTGGAAATACAGTACTCGTAAACACACGTGAATTAGATTTAAAAACAACAATTCCATTATACGTTTGTTATCCATTAATTAAAGTTAAAACCCCCTTATTGACATAAAATGGTTGTTTAAAAGTATATCAAACGAAAACATAATGTGTAAAATTTTTAAGTCGATTTGAAATCGACTGACCAGTTTGTTTTTGGGAGAATGAAATAAAATTTCAATGAAATGTGGTATCTTTATTCCGGTTAGTAATTACCTCATGCTACCTTGAATCACAGATAAAAAAAGTTCATTTGTGGCAATACATGTTGTAAACTGTAATTTAGTAAAGAAGACATCTCTTCTCCTGAGCTTGTTCTGGAATTCTCCTGAAGATTTAGATATACATCCCGCCTTACATTCCTGCAAGAATAGATGCCTATACGTGTGCATTAACCAGTCAGTTGAAATAGCAAGTAGGCTGGTGCTGAAAGTAGAAAAGCAGCACACTCAAATTAATGATGGATCATGTATTGTTGATAGCTTTGTTACTACAGATTTGTGATCAGGGGATGGAAAATGTGCGTCAATAATAATCGTATGAACAAAAATCATAATATAATATTTGACATTATCTCTCTAAATGACGAAACCATTGTCAAGAGGGAGGGGATGTCAGCTATTTGACTTCACTGTAGATTTGTCGGCTACCATCCATAGTTCTGCAAAAGAAATCCTGAAAATGGTGTTTCCTAATAGATCAACAATAAATCTATTCATTGAGGGCACCGTACTGTGATTATGGTTCTAAAGTCAAATACACATTCCTTAACAGTGTGAAATCACTAGAGCACTGATCACAGTGCAGGAAGGAAGGAGCAGGAAGAATAATGTAATCAAGGTAATTAATGTACTGTACAGCTAACAATACAAAAATGTAGATTGTTTCCAGAGTCCTCAAGTGAATACTAGTCGAATAGATAGTAGTTGCCTTCGAACTTGTATCAGGAGCGCAGTGAAGTTTGAATGGTATGACTGTTCGACTAGTATTGACTCGGGGACTCTGGAAAAAATTCCCTTTTTTGTGCTGTTAAGCTGTACATTAATGTAATCATAATAGTGTCTGATTTATCTTCCAGTTGGGGTAGGCCAGGGAGGAAGTGACATGAATGGTGTCTCTGACACGTTGTGAAAGGGATGTGGCATTGTTCAAGCATACATCAAATCCTCAAAAAACTATAATTATGTAAGCGCACACATACCCCTCCCAATAATCTTTATAATGTGATTTATTTTTCAAGTGACTAACGACCCCACGTCCCATTAACTTATGGAGTTATGGGGGTACGAATGAGCAGGTAATGAATGTTGAATAATGACGAAATGATAAAATGTGTAATGCACGTTTGCACAAGCCCATGCCGTATGAGGGAGTGGGACTTGAACCCACACCTCACTTGACTTCATTCTCTACAGCGGCTGAACGAGCCATTTTGAGCGGTGTTGTATCATTACGAATCGTAATTAACTTGGCTTAATATAACCACGTCGTTGACGCGCCGTTAAACCTCAATATTCATTCATTCAATGAACCTTTCATCTTATATGAACGTTTAGTTTGAATTGTTTTCCAACCCTGGCATTGATACCTCAAGATTGATTGTTAGTTAAATGAATTATCCAATTTTTGATTATTCTCAGGGGTTGTAAAATCACTCTTGTGGTACCCCATTCAAACGATCCTATCTTTCATCCATTACCTTAATTGGGACACAATTATTCTGTATCATGTTTCGTTATTATTATATCGGCGCAAAATAACCTAGATATCGACGCGTCGTAAAACCCAAACATTCATTTTATTCATTCATTCATGTTATTGAAAAGAAGTATGAACGACCGTACAGTGTCGATTGCCTCCTGAATGACAGTTCAGTATGTTAACACCTGTGCCACTTGTCTCAGTGGTCCATTTCTTGCTCACGTGCCATGGAATGGAATGTACCACGAAGCGTCTAGATAAAGCCCTGTGGCCGTTTTGCTCACTACTTTTATGTGATTGTGAATTAATAATTATTCTACATCAGGTCCGGTAGGGGTCAAGATGGGTATGAGCATTCTTGTAGAGGATTACCGACTGGTGGGGAGAAAGATGACCAGAAAAAAATATGAATTTCGATAAAACAGTAAAATTTTCGACTAATATGAATAAAGGAGGGTGATAAAGGTGGGCATCATCATGATTTTAAAATCCCAATCATTAATAATAACAATGAAGAGATTGTTTGCTCATCATTTAGGCCGGTTCCCAATAGTATGTTCGTGAATCGATTGATCAATCAATAAAATATCAGATAACAAGTTGAAAGTTTATCAAATTTTAACTAACTATTGAAAAACTGGGACTTACTCAATTTTCTATGACAGCAATGGTTGTAAGAAGCCTATCAATTGTCAACCTCGAGATGCATCGAACAATTACAATTCCATATGAAAGAAAAATGCCATACCTGTGAAGTGGGTATTTTCATGGAGTTTTATGGAAATTAGATCAAGAAAATGTTTGCATGGAAAAAATTATTGTAAAAAATGATTTATAGCGTGTACCACTGTGGTTTATCAATCAGTAAAAATTTCAATATCGTTAATCTGGGAGTCAGTCTGTGTTGAAACTAAAGGGATGTGGGTGGGTGGGTATGGGTTCGAGTCCCGCATGAGACATGGATATTTGTATAAGTCATCAGACTATCATCTGGACTCCAAATAACGTATTTGGAGCTGAAAATTTCAAAAAATCAACCAGTTTGAATAATCTTGAGGATTTAATTAATTGAAGAAAATCAACAATGAAACTAAATCATGTATCTTATTTATCAAATTTGACACATTATTGGGTAATCTTATTTTATTCATAGTACAGTCAGGATATAAAACGTTGCATAACTTTGTTACAAAAAATCCAAAAATCAAATCAATCCTCAGTGACACTAATAATATTCATTCTTCCCATAACACCACTGATATTTCGGTCGAGCTATACTTCCTCAATATTTTCTCCACGTCTGTTGTTCAACTTCGAGGTAGTTTGGAATGCCATCTATACCTGTATTTACATTCACCAACTACTCCAGAACCACCGATCGCTCCACCTGTTCCACGCAACGCCCGCACGTTCCGTTTCACCAAAGATGACGTATTCGTGTGCAAGTGGGAAGGTGAGTCTCTGCAGGCTGCTCTTTCTTGCCGAGTTTCATTCTAACTCAGGTGTAGCTACTAATAACATGTACTTGATGTAGTGTGCTTTAAGTTTCGACCAGTTAGTAATTATTTGTGCTTCATTTCCGTGTGCATGTGTGCTTCTTTTAGTGTTTATTTAGTTACTTGTTTATATAGAACAGTTCTTCTATAACTATTATTACTTTAAAATTAGAATAAAAATGCCTTGTTCTGCAGTTACTTTATCACTAGCAACAATTACTGCTATTGTTGCTGTAGCATTGTTGGCTATTGCCTTCTCCACTGATAATTGGACTTACACGGAAGTTAAGCGAGCGCAAATACAGGTAAGGTATATTTATGTTCTGGAATGATTGGGAATTCGGGAATTAGAACCTAACAAAACAAGATCTAACAAGTCTCATTCAGACCTGTTGCACCTTTCCGAGGGTGAAGGTGGCCTCTCATGGGTGCATGCCAACAACGAAATATAATCGTCGGGTTGTTTCCTGGAAGATTCGGGTTCCGAACTGATCTTTAACAATGGCTTCAGGTTTTTTATGCTCTTCTCATGAAGGGTTTCTTTCAATACACGGTGTTTGGTTTTCTATCTAAGATGAATTCTTTTTTTTGCCGCAGGGTATAAGTCAGAGCGCACACGAATGAATCGTGTCCCGGAAATCGATTTTGATAGATAATTTGATATAAACTATAGAACATGTGTTACTGAAATAACGATTTTTATAATCATAATGCAGCCCACACGACAACAATAGTACCACTAACATAGATATGATAGTTATAACTATTCGTCAATTTATTTTTTCACCAATGAATAAAAATAAGTTGCAAGAGTGCACCAATGTGGGTAAAATTGTCATATTTCAGCCCAACGCGACCGAGTTTCATTTTTGCACCCTAAAATTGGTGTGTTTCCTAGTAGATCTTGAAATTGGATCTGCTGAATGAAGTCCTCACTTCAAGAATTGGTATATTCAATTGATAGATTGCGCATACATTTATCCATCAAGATCTCTCATTTTGTTAAAAGTGCATCAAAACACATTCAATGAGTCTCTGAAAAAAATTGACCACACAACCCTTTTGTAGGCCTAGTCTATATATAATTTTTAAAAAATGAAGAAACGACAAATAAAAATTGGTCGCGATGCGCTACGAGCCCGAAATTATATTTTCTCTTTCATTTATTTTTAATGGTCATTTGCCCCATTTGCCATCACCATATGTTTGGACGTCGAATTGAATGCTGAAGGACAAAAGAAAGGTTGATTAGAAGTATTTCACTAGGTGTCACACTCTGAAAGCTGATGTAGTTTAATCACTATCAATTTTTATGCAAATACTAATTGACGTTGACAAATCGTTTGTACCGAGACATGCAGCGCAGTGTTTATGGCTTAGTGGTTATAACGGGTGATCCGGGATGCGAGGGGAATTTCGAACCCAGTTCGATCCCCGCCGCCGACCATCTTTACATGGGTTTTCATGGTTTCCCTCTGTAGTCTAGGCTAATGCCGGGATGGTTCCTACAATAAGTCGACCATGACCTCTTCCTTTCCATTATCCAAGAGCGTTCATCTCATCATCCCATCATCCATCAGACGCCATTAGATCTGCGTTATCATAACAATGCGTCGTGAAACCCAATACAGAATAAATCGTTTGGGTAGGGGTGGGGTCGATTGACCCATCAAGTCCTTGACCTCTTGGCTCTGTGCCCCCCCCCCCTACAATTGCTACGTTTTCCTCTACAAACCTTTGCAGACTGCAGCATTCCGATTGCATTGTCCCATCGACCATTCCGAATCCATTCTGATGAACTCTCAAACGGAGTAATAATATTATTATATCCTAATACACATGTTATTGTTCTAGTGATCGATTATTCCATGTTTAACCTTACATTCAAAATATTATTATCTCAAAGTTTAATCATAGATTGAGGAGGTTGTAACTTCATTACTCTATGGTTTAATCACCTGACAAATTATGACTGCCTATGTATTTGGACAGCTTTACTTATCTCATATCATCTGAGTAAATATTATGAATTGAATATGTATTTATTTATATTCGTTGTATTAATTAGTTTTCTTGTTTACCTTTGCGTATCTAGAAGTCAATTAAGAATTATTCAATGTTTAGCTCACTATCTAAGACACGCATTATGTATATGGATGAAATAGGTCTTGCGTTTACTCCTCTTCAGTGGCATATCATTCGATTTTTTGCTCTCATAGCCAGGCCATGCTGATTAATATAATATGTGCAGTTTTGAGGAGATATCTGATGCTTTATTTCCATTCATCATGCCTGTTATTGAATCCTTATGCAGACTATTCACCTATAGTAGGGTCTTCAGCTCAATGACTGCCAGTATCAACATTAGCTAGGAAAACGAAGAAGATGCGTGGTGAGACGTGATGAGCGAGGTTTTATATTAATGATTTATATGCGTACACACCTTGATTTGATTTTAAATCCATCAAACTCAATTTTTCTGATAGCTCTCATTGACTGACGTCACGTTAAAATTTATGCGAAACTTAGGAATTATATGTATGATACATATGTAGATCTACTCAAATTCCGTCAAGATTTGAAATCGTTTGCAGAAATCTTGTTTTCCATATTTAAAAATGAGTTTTTTCTAGTTTTCGAGATTATTTTTCTCATAGTTCCTCCGATTGCGATTCAAAACTATCTAGTATCGATTTAGATCATGACATATGTGCATTTTGAGTTTCATCAAAAACTTTTCTTACGTAATTGACGTGTGAAGCGCGAACAAAAAACACACATAGGCCTACTCTTGTTTCTAGAGTACGGTAAATTAAGTCACCACATCGCTCATCCAATAATCGACAGATGTATAAACTCATCTTGGACTCATGGTTGTTATACTATAATAACGAGGCTGTATAACTTGAACCTTTTCATTTTTACTAATAATTCATTATAGTACACCATATTTATTGCATATAAACTATTATTCTAGCCTAATACAGCTATAATTCGAGGCATTATCATTGTAAAGGGCAAAGTGCAATTTAGCAACGGTAAATTTGTGATCAACATGTTAGTTATTCTGTGTTATTTCACGTCAGTTCTCACACTCACGAAATTACAGTACAACGTTATTCCATCAATTGTTAACCTAGTTAGGAATGCTATTTGTTTACCTCAAGTGACTCGGGTTCGAATTCCGACATGAATACATTCCTTGATTAGGTGATAAAGCTTGGTTGGATATATAGTACGTCCTCTCTAAAGTCGACCTTGCGGGCAGTGGTCGTGCTTTCATTGTATAGCAACAATGATTGAAAGTGGAGTAAATTGTTGTTGATGATCCTAGATCGGGTAGACTATATATTCAGGGGTGAAGGTCTGTATAGAAAGGGTGACTGTGACTCCACGGAAACCGAGATAGTTACTTTCAAGATTGTGAAGGTGGAATTGTGAAGATTGTGTATAGTTGGGAGGAGTCGGTCGTGGCCTGTTATTGAGGAACCATTCCAGTATGAACCTAAGCAACAGAGGAAACCACGGAGAAACGTCTGTCAAGGATGGTCGACGGTAATCGAAACTCGGTCTCCTGAATGACGGTATTGGATGTTAGCCACTAGTCCATCCGTTCCGTTTTAAACAATATCTAAATGTAGAATTGAATTGTTCATATTGTTATAAATACGATAGACCAATGAATACCGGTACCGTAATACATTCAACCGTTGAAATTTAAAATCATCAAATTAGTATATGGCTTTTATTGCTATATAACTGCATTTTTACAAGAATAAACTTCACCTTCGAATACTATGCATTATACTGTGGAGGAGTGGGTAATTTGCATGCATGCACGCAACAATCAGAGCAAACTGTCTGTTAAAACTATATTTTTGTTTCATACTAATTCATAATCATCTTTCTATGGGAAGTAGAATACCGAATAAAAACCACTGACCAATATTCAGACAATTAAATTACATCTTAAGTATAAGTATAGTATAGGTCTTAAGTGTAGGTCGAACTTAAAGCCTATAGGACAACTTAATTTAGGATACCGTAGTCATTTATCTCTGTCAGCTATATTTATAATATATAAACATCTCAGATAATTTGCGTCAGTTGTGATATTGAAATTAGTGCGCTACTTTATGAAAACCGTAAACATACAGATAATGTGTTCAGACACAGTGCATGGACGAAAGATATACTAAAAACGAAGGGTTTACAACTCGAAAATTTGGTGTACACCTGATTTCAGATTTCAAGATTTCAGGTGATTTCAGGGATTTCAGGGATTTCAAGTGATTTCAGGTGATTTCAGGGATTTCAGGTGATTTCAGGGATTTCAGGGGTTCCAAGGGGATTTCATGGCAAGTGTACACCTGATTTCAGGAGTTGGTAACCCCTCGACTAACAAGACAGTCCACTTCTATGACCATAGACAAACCCACTTATTTTTGTTACATTTTGTAACTATGCACTTTGATAATTGAGATTCGTTTGCATATTATATTTGTTTCTAGTATTCTAATAGAAGTTCATTGACTGTTGATCATTTGCTTTCATCGTCGGATTTTCAGTTTCACCATCCTCTTCATTTCCAAGTTTAATATTGCAACTCATTAGTATTTAATAAGTTTGGATCTTCATTTACCAGTCCTAATGTTGATGATTAGGATAATTTATTTTAATTGTCGGACGAAATCATTCATCACAATTTGAAAGAACAACACTTTCTCTAATAGATGTTTTATTTTGTTTCGCTCGACCAACTTAACGACTTTTGTGAGCCAAAACAATTTGATATTTCATTGAATGCTGGTGCATTGGAAAGTTATTTTCAACACTTTTAGGAATTATTCATATATTATACGAAATATTTTCCGAACTGACATTTTTTAATCTGAAATACCTGCTATGCAACATAATTAAATGAAACCAGAACCTCAAATTTTACCACATTTCCTTTTTCTCATGATCCATAAATTTAAGTCCAAGCGTGACTTCAATGCCTGTTTAATGTAACTTTACTCCTCTTATAAAATTATCACTAAATAATACGAAAAGATCAACTTCCATCACGGTTGATTCCTTTTCACGTTCCGTGAAGTAATCCATAGAACTGATATCCAAATGAATGATCTCTGATAGTCACATTCAGTGTGCAATTTGTAGCGGAAAATATGAATACATAAAATAAAGTGAGGTCCACAGTGACTTCAATGCACGTGTAGGAAACTTCTTTTTCACTGTCTTATATATCCGTTATTGGTTACCAGGCTTATTATACTGGTATATTAATCCATCGAAATTACTTTTGTCATCTCAACAGATCATAAGTTATTCAATTTGAGTTTACCTGTAAAATGGGTCTGAAATGAAATTTGTAATTTTTCAATTATTACAGTTTTTTGAATAATATATCACATTATTTCATTCAACATCAAAGGCTGTTCTTCATAATGCCATTTCTATATTCAACACTCAGTTCTTGAATTTCAGAGTTCTTGAAGTTGCGTTTTTTCAAATAATATTTCACATTATTTCATTCAACATCAAAGGCTGTTCTTCATAATCAAATTTCTATATTCAACACTCAGTTCTTGAATTTTCAGAATTGCAAACTTTTTTTATTCTGGTAACACCAACAGCGTGGTCATTTCGTGACCCATTTTCCAATTGTATGCTGAATAATTTGGTGTTGACAATTAGAAGAGTCAATCATATTTTATTCAATAAATCAGTTGAACTCAGGAACTCGAGAAGTTCTTGTAGGTTAGGTCAACAAATACATGATGACAATATTCTTCTCCGTCATGGCAATTCTCGTCATCGCATTGTGGCATGACTGTTTATTGTTACGTCATGCGATCGTGCAGTATATTTCAGCTGGTGATATGCCAAACAGTGTAGGCGTAGTTGCATGACAATCTATAGCCTACAATCTTAAAGGCGTTCTGTGACGTCATGACGTAGGAACATTATTAGTAGGGAGGCTATCATTTGTGATGATGGAATCAGTACATATGTATACTTATATTGCATGCCATTCTGATTTGTATGAAATTGATTTGTCTTTGATGTTGTGATTTCTCAGGAGTATTTGTTCCACAATCAATTGAATTATTGATCATTTTTTAAATAATAACCTTTTCTAAATCAATGTTTTGTAGTACATGGGCCAAATTGCAGAATTGACCATAGACCTGGATCAAATAATATGTAGAAGTTATAGTAGTAGCATTTTGATAGCGAATATTTCAGAAATGTAGCATACATATTAACTATTACCAACCAGTAATACTTGAATAATAGATATAAAACTGATTCTCGAAGTTTATTTTCTACATTTTTGCAAATATTGACGCTCTGGGTAGGGCCCCTGAGAGACCCCTTGAGATAGTTCGAATGATTTTTTTTTGTATCTTCACGAATGAGTTTTCATTGTTCACCCAGTGACCCCACCAACAGATAGTTTGTTCTGGGGTACGGATGGTGAAAATGAGGTTTACCCATGCACAATGCAGGAATCAGACCCACGCTAAATATGACGTCAGTTTCTGAAGCAGCGCCTTAGCTGACTGAACTATGGAGGGCGGCTAGCGTCATTCTCCCTTCATGTTATTTCATTCATTTATTATATAGAAAAACATTTGATTTTACTTATACTTCCAAAAATCAACTCATCGATTTCAAAATACTATATGAGTTCATAATTATTGTTGAACATATATCCATTAAATTGACCTAATAAAATACTTCATGAGTTATTTTCCACTGCTCATGAGATACAAGTCAGTATCTACTCCGGGAATCAAAAATTCTATACTTCTTTCTAACAATCCAGTGAATTAAAAAAATCCTTTACCTCGCCCAGCCCAATTATTATAATATCTATCGGTTCATGGTCTAGGTTATCCAAGGCGTATCGTAATACATGTTATGAAAAGTATATTATTGAAAAACTTGAATGTGGCCAATAAAAAAAACCCGTCACACCAGTTACAACCTTAATCTCGTACACCGCAAACAGGAATGTTTTGCAATCAAGATGGCAGTGGTTTCAGGTTACACAATATCGACTCCTTGTTGTTCACTCTATCTAAACTCACCTGTTAATGTGTAGAGGTTTATGAATATAATTAACTAGGCAAACGCAGGATGTGCGTTGTACGATGAGCGAGATGTCTATATAAAGTATAATCGAAAACTCTACAAACCTTGATCATTGGAAATGAACTTCATCCGATGTCAATGAATCCAGAAAGCCGTGACTTCGACAATGCAACATTTTTCAACTAATATTTCTATCTTTCCGATGAATAAAATACATTTATTATATTATTTTCTCCAAAACGGCTGGTCCGAATATCAAACCAAATTTTTATTCATGTATATTATTCTTGTGTTCACACTTGTGGAAAATTTGAATCATATTGAAGAGATTTAATTTCTCAATTTTTTCCGCTCAGCCAAATCTTATGGGGTTTTTAGAAACTTCTAAATGATGTTTCTCAAAAATGATCCAACCGATTAGACCTCAAAACTATACAGTTCTAAGTTGGATAAGTTTGCATATAAAAAAAAGTTTCATGTCGATCGGTCAAACCCTGCGACCTGTGCAGTGTTTACAGAAAAAAACAAAAAAAAAAACGCACAGACAAAGTTCCGTGAGAGTTCAGTGAAAATCTTCGCTACGCTCATCTGATTAATAATATAGACTACATGTGCTTAGATGAAAAAATAAATATATAATGTATAGCTCGCGGTGGTATAGTTAGATAGTTATGATGACTGTTTATATAATTGGCAGTGCTAATTGAGATGGCATGCGTTTTTCGCAGAATGACTAACATCCTTCCAGAGGTTCCTCGACCAAACTAACATGCAATGGTGATTCAATTACGTGTATAATTACTTTCTTCGTACATTAAAATCTCGTTTGAGTCATTCCTATTTCAAGTTTTTGATGATATTCACAAAATATGTGTTGTCTCATCCATGTATGTTTGAATGAATAGTTCGAAAGTATGGGCATTAACTTGAGAAAATCGACTCGGTAATTGTATGTGTGTGAATACATATATCTTTCATCTTTACCACTACATACACATTATTATCATTGAGAGGAACCATCCTCGTAAGCTCAGATAGAGAGAGCAGTTGCGTATCAAGCATAAAATCCGGGGTTCGACTCCCCGACATAAGCTGGTATGTTTCAGTGGTAATATATCCATCCTATCAACATCACGTGCTGTACGTTTCAACAGAAAGTCATGCAGGCCTATATTCATATGAATATATATTTATTCATACATGTGTATATATATATATATATATATATATATATATATATATATATATATATATATATATATATATATATATATATATATATATATATATATATATATATATATATATATATATATATATATATATATATATATATATATATATTTATTGAGCCATCTATTTGGTGGAAGAATAGAATCAGAATGATCAAAAATAGTTAGTTTATAATTTGTTCAACATTTTCGATGTTCCATTGAGACTTGAAAGTATGTTATTATATAACAGTGTGTAATATGTTTTATCATCTTGGCACTATTGTGTAACAGCTTGCACGTACACTTGGTCTATTATACGTAATTTATCCTCATCTTTCATAGAAATCAATTGCATATTGTCTAGTCGTGTAGACGTTAAAAGTTGTTCTCGTATCGCTGTATTCTCAAGCTTGCATTTGGTGTCCGAAGTCGAAACACCTTTCGCCAGTCGCTCTTCGACCGGATCATTGATCATTGCTTCATCGCGAGATAGCATGTTTTTCAGGTTACCATAGCAACTGGAAAAGTTGGTGGCGAATCATCTGATACAGAAGTTGTGATGGGAAGATAGAAGTTAGGGGACCATATTGTTGTCCTCCGTTTGATACACCCACAACCACATGTGATATAACCGAGGGGTTAACAACTCCTCGTGTACACTTGCCCTGAAATCCCATTGAAATTCCCTGAAATCCCTGAAATCACCTGAAATCACCTGAAATCACTTGAAATCCCTGAAATCACTTGAAATCCCTGAAATCACCTGAAATCTTGACATCTGAAATCAGGTGTGCACCAAATTTTCGAGTTGTAAACCCCTCGGATATAACTTGAAAGAAGTCTATGTGGAGAGAGCATGTTGATACCGTATGGCTGTATGGTTGCACGCGAGCGAATGCACCAAGTTTCGCATTTTGAAGTTGAAGTTTCGCATTTTGTCCGACTTTTGAAAAATAGTCACTTGTCGGAAAATCACCGGCGAATGCACCCCGACATTGCCGCCAGTGAAGTTTCACATTTTGTCCGACTTTTTCGCCGGTTGTAAGAGCATAGGTTACCGTATAGTAAAAACCAACTATAGAAAAGTTGAGGGGCATAAACTAAAATCTGTGCTGAAATAAACTAAATCCGAGGTTGTGATTTGAAAACACAATACAGGGGTCAATGTTTTGTCCATCACAATATTACATTGTTGTCATTTATTGCAAGTTTACAAGAACGTATAACATATCACTTGAATTAAGTACATAGGTGAAGAGGATTTTCAGGTAGTAGGGATAGTTTCCAACGATTGAATACTTATATAATTACATCCAATTTATTCTAGCTGTTTTTTTTAGTGTGATGACATACTTGTCGTTAATTAATTGGTAGAGGCGACGGTCGATCGAAACAGGCACCTATTAGCTAGATACAAGTTATATCAAAACTTGTTCGCAAAACAAGTTTATAATAACATCAGTATAATAGAGATTAATATTGTTCGAGTTTTATAAATAAAAAAAAACGAATTACATAAAAACGTTTTCACGTAATCAATTACATTTTATTATTTATCACAATGCAGTATATTCACATATAAGTTATAGTTGCATAACGAAAATCATCCTGTTCACACAGATGTAATATCTCCTTGTTTCATGAAAGTTTGAATCAATTATTCTTTCTATGGAATGCTTCTACATGCATAAGTAATATAAAATGTTAGTGAAAAACTATAATGCATTTCACTAGGTATAAATAATTATAATGGTATATAGCTTTTCGATTGTTGCAATGCATCAATTATTCTGAGTAAAATTTGGATGAAAATATCGATTTCATGAGTATTGAAAGAATATGAATGAGTTATATTTGAATGATTGTGTCATGATGCAAAAGAAAATTTAAATTGTATTGTATTTTGAGGAGAAGAATGATAATCATATTTCAGAAATGATGAATATAGGCATATTCTTATACGACTGAATTAAGTTTGCCATCTAGCAACAAGGTCGAACTTAGAGCTTTAAACCATACAAAATGCTTCTTTTCGATCATTTATTTCTATTCGTGATTATACTTTAAAACATTAGATCATGAGTATAGTCCAAATGATTCGCGAAATGATTGTACCACTATACTGTCATCTAGTAGCAAGGTTGAATTAACCTTACTATATATAACGTACTAATTGATTGTATTTGACATTCTTTCAAACGATTCAAAATGTTGGTTTTCAACCAAGTCTATTGGAGTGAAATAATTTCTGAATGAACTTCCACACACCTCCGACCTCGTGCAAACAATTCTACCAACTAAACGCCAACATAAACATCCACGCATGCGTGACAATTCCACGTCTTTAATAAGTTAAGACAACATTTTACAAACAATCAGACACAAGTTCCTCTCGAGTTCCGTTCCTCATGACCTGAATCCATATACACAGCCTTCTTAACGTCCTCGATTACTCCATGCACCGCCACCTTAAGTGGAAGGTCGGCTATTGCAGTCTACAACCTGTAACAGTTTCATACTTGAGAAGTGGTAAATATTCGGTAAACAGAAGCAATTTGAGTAATTATCTATTGATACACGTGTTATCTGGGCTATTACTATTTTATAGTACGTTGTCGATATATATTTTAGGCATTCTGGCTCAGTCAGCTAATGCTCCGCGTTGGAAACTATTATCAAGTTAAGTCAGACGGGGGATCGAGTCCCGCTTAAGGCAAACATTCGGTAAACAGAAGTGATTTGAGTAATTATATCTATTGATACACGTGTTATCTGGGCTATCACTATTTTATAGTACACGCTGTCATATATATTTTAGGCATTCTGGCTCAGTCAGCTAACGCATTGCGATGGAAACTAAATGACTTCAGTCAAGACAGGAGTGGGTTCGAGTCCGGCATAAGACAAATGTCGTATGACATATCGTATATAATATTATGAGCTTATAACGAAAATCATCTTTTTCTGGCGTTGGAAGGTTTTTAAAAATGGTTTCTCATGGATTTTGTTTGCCTTTTTTCCATTTCTGCTTGTTGAGTTCTCACAAGGTTTTGTCTTCATAACTCATTTTTACCCCTGAATATACCTGATTGTAGTAAGCTGAATCTGAACATATACACGTATGTATTGGAAAGTTTATGTAATATGATTGAAAATCAATGAAAAACAAAGATTGTATAATAACATTTTCAGGCTTATAGTCAACATATAAAGCTGGAAAGAAAACTTTCATTACAATAAATTGACTTGAATAATAAAATATCTATGGGCTATACGGTATAAAAGCAATATATGAATGTTATGGACAGGGTGTGTTGCTATGGATGAACAATATTACAACTTTCAATAATCCCGGAACATAATATATAATATTGCTTCAGCCTATAATTATAATAAAAGTAAAAGGACTCCTCCCAGTTGAATCTTTACAGATTAGACGAAGACAATGCATTAGAAATCTTACGTCGGACATGGAATCGTGCATAGTGTATTAGTTTTATGAAAACGTATTTTCTCATTCGTATCCCCCAAGAACCTGACTTTTAATGGGGTCATATAATCTATAGAATTATGGTGTACATGCGTACACGTGTTCGTAGGGATCAAAGTAATGCTAGTTCGTTATTTTATACTTTGTTACTTTACCGTTGCTGTACTTAATTCGTTATTATATTCACATTTACTTGAGAGAGTGGAGGGCACTACTTTTGCTACTATATCACTTCATCATTTCAATGATTGAATAGTATCACGTTCAAAACTTATAATTTCTTAAATCACGTGCATTATTCAAAATATTAAAGCACATCATAACCCAGAAACTAGATTTTAATGAACAATGACGATAATAATTTCCCCTAATTATTTCAGAGAAAACTAGAAATCATCATCTCAATTTTATACATTTTGGCTCAGCATATATTTTTTGGTTCTCCAGTGACCATGACTCATGACGTAAGCATTACCATATCTCCATAGGAACATCAACAGAATCAAGCAATGTCTACGTCACGGTTCAGAAGAAGGGCCGGGTCCTGCGCCAAATAAATGAATTATGACTTCTGAAATTGAGATAATAATCAATAGTTTTCTCTGAAATTAGGGACATAAATATCTTCAGTATCTATTACTATTCAGTTCCAGGGTTGTGACATCCTTTAAATATTTTATCCCACCCAGTTTGCACAACTTTGAGCATTTTAGCTACGCCAGTGACATTTTTCAGTGACATTCCGTGGCCATCTAGTGTCTATCGGTCTCCGATAACTTCGAGCATTTTAGCTACGCCAGTGACATTTTTCAGTGACATTCCGTGGCCATCTAGTGTCTATCGGTCTCCGATAACTTTGAGCATTTTAGCTACGCCAGTGACATTTTTCAGTGACATTCCGTGGCCATCTATTGTCTATCGGTCTCCGATAACTTTGAGCATTTTAGCTACGCCAGTGACATTTTTCAGTGACATTCCGTGGCCATCTATTGTCTATCGGTCTCCGATAACTTTGAGCATTTTAGCTACGCCAGTGACATTTTTCAGTGACATTCCGTGGCCATCTATTGTCTATCGGTATCCGATATGTGAATGTACATATTTACTAACAGTATATTGTCTAAATACGTCAATGCGAACGGTAAATCATATAGTTCATCAAACGCAGAATTTACATTCATATATATTATATATGGAGCGAGGTTGAAAACGAACTGTATTTATATCGATTGAATCAATATTGTATAACGGCACACACGAATATTTCTGTACCGCAAATATTAATGTCAGTACTTATATACATTTAGTATAGTAAGTATATAGTAGTTTTAGATTTAAAGTACAATTAACTTTTCAAACAGCAATTTATTGGGATTAGTGAACTGAAAAAAAACGTTGTAATCCAGAACGGATACGCGTACACGCCCACTATTGTACCGGAACCGAAAAAAAAATCAATAATTACTTTACTACCTTTGTGTTGTATCAAAACATCATCTCAAATGAGAATCTTCTGAATTCTATCCGGAACTCTGATTATAGTAATATAAAAAAACAGTTGGCGTTTGGTTGTCTCTCGTAAGTATTTGGCAGAAGAATTGTATAGAAAGGAAATTACTGTATAAATTGTACTTATTGCGGCAGTGTTGGCATGAGAACCGTGTCACCGTCCAAGACATCAAAACAATCTCTCGGTAAGATTAGAAACGTTTAAGGTTTACGCTCCATTTGTTTTTGTGATTCGTATTCGAGAAATAGTATATACTATATTATACCATCAGTGTTGTATATTGTTTTCTTCTGCAGTATTGGATTGATGACTTTGATACGTATACGCTTTCCTTTCCTAATTCTTTTAACCGTGACTTGAGATACTCCAATTAGTGGTCTATTATAAGAGTTCGTATATATAAAACAACGTTCTGATTTTATTCCTATCATTATTGTTGGTGATTTGATATGCAATTTGTGTTGTTATTCATTTCCTGTGAGAAAGATTGGAAATTATAACATGTATGATGGAAGATATAATTATGTTATAAACGATCAAATTTGTCTGTTGAAATATCATCAAGAATAAATTGTGGATTAATCTCAATTTTATCTCGAATTTTACAGTAATTTTATAATCATTTTTCACGCACTTTCATAAACTATTTAATAAATCACATTGTAAAATATTCACAAATGTGGATAATTGGTGTAGAATTTTCTCTCATTTGTCGATAATAAATCATGCACATTCACTTTGTTGTGAGGTTCATATTCGAGCTAGCTTCACGCAATGATTGATTCATAGATAAGATTTATAATTGAATATGCAGTCAGAGAATTTCGTTGTATGCACGATTTTTCGGTATATTCAAAGCATAGTTATAGTATTTGTCAGAGTAAGCTCTATCGCCTATTGTAAATGTTGACGTAATGTACTTCTTCAATTGATGGTTATTGGTTGCTCAATCACTTCACCAATATACCGGTTATTGGGAATACGAATGAGTGGGTGATATATGAATGATATTTACAATAACTCTTGCCTCATGCGGGACTCGAACTCGAATCAACGGTTCCCAAAGCACAGTTTTGATTGTATCGGCCCGGTATCATCAACTCCAGCTATCCTCGGGCTGACAGTTAGTGAAAACAATAGTTATCAAATTGTCATGTTGATAAAAACACTTGACTGCCAGTTAGAGCTACTCATATGTTGATAATATGGCACTTGGACGGGCTTTCATGATTTCCTGCCATTTACATTGAATTACAACCTCTGGTAAACGTTCAATGTTTCTGTCATTCTTTTTGAACCTAAGAACCTTGAATTTGAGAGGTAACAATGTGTTATATATAGGGTAAGATACATACGTTTTTGGTAAACGCCCATAATTAAAATTGAAATTGTGTCCGATCTAATACACCACTTGAATATATGAATTATTGACGTATAATGGTCACCTAAATTATAATCATAATTATATGTCTTAATGCAAAAAATCAATCGCAATACTCAATGCACGTATATCTATATAAATTATTCCATAGAATAGTTTATATTGAATATGTGTTTTCGGGTGTGGTTTTAAATAAAATGTTATATCTAATTGACTTAATTGCTTGCATGTTCCAAATTGATACTATCGGTTGTTTGAAATACAAACGTTATAATTGTTTGTGTATTTGTCACATTTCAGCAATATGCGGCGAAGAAAGGCAATCAAGACAATCTGGTCGAGAACATGAATAATAAGTATTATTACTTCACGAGAACCAAAGGACTGTTCAGGATCTGCTACCCCAAGGAACGTCCACCAACTGGTAAGTCGACGTTTCGTAATCGTTAAAGGAAGACTCGAGAAAGCCGCCCCGGTGGCTAAGTCGATTATCGCTAGCGGTATAACTGAAGTCACCGTTGGGCGTGGGTTCAAGTCCCGCATAAGGCATGGGTTTTTGTAAACGTCCTTTCATCTATCATCTCTTTATCTTTTCATTATTATCCGCTCATTCGTACCCCCGTACAACCTAGCTGTTGGTGGGGTCGTAAAGCAACATAAAAAAAATCGAGATTTCAATGATTTCAGGAAACTGAGACTGTTTCTGCGGCAAAAAAGTAGTCATACCTAGCCCAGTCCTGTAGTCTAATTCAAAATATTTCAATTTTTTGGGTGAGAAAAGACCGCTTTGGAATTATGAAACTACCAAGGGGTGCCATTTTTAATGGTCGTTACAATTCATTCTTTGCTTTGAGAGACAATGATTGGAGGCCTGGATCAAAATGATGATAACTATCAAAATTCTTGAGTGAACACATTTTCTCAAAAGGTATTGGTTGGTTTATTTCTCTCTCGAGATGCTGAGTCTATTATAAATTCGGTATCATAATGAACTTCTGAGTTGGGCAAGTTCAAGTTCAGGAATCTAGTATTCGAGTGAAACCGAATCGAGTAAAACTTGAAATTCATGCAACTTTTCTGAAAATCATTCTCCATCACTTTTTTTTTGCTTTTTGTAACAAGTGTTATCGATCTTGTAAAAATTGAAACTATTCTTCCATATTTTGTTTCATTGAGAATTTTTAAATTATAACCTAATCTCTTTGTGGCAGAAGTGTAAATCTACTATATATGATATACTGTATTCCCAATTTGACAAGATGACTGGAAAAATCTTGATGCTTCCAAGAGGGTACCACGAAGCTCTTAGACGCACTTTTCCTTCAAACAATGACATTTCGCTTTCGGCGCATATTTAGGTTTAGTCACTATATACGGGTATCTTAATTTGAGATATAACCGGAAATCAAACTCGGTTCACATTAATGCTGGTATCTTATTGTATTCTCTTACTAATGAAGACCACCAAGAAGCAGCATCTTTTCTCAAAGTGTTCAGAGAGTAATAACTCTCAGAATTTTTCTGTGTGAATCATCATTATTGGTTAAAAAGAATGAAAATGAGAAATAATTTATTATTGCACGTGAATGGATCGGTTCATGGCATCTCACCTTTTCATCTGAATGGTTTCATTTATGCTAAACATCCCCAGTAATAGAAAAATAATGACAATATGTATATATTTGGATAGTGATATACAAACTCATCTATGAATACATGCAGAAAGTAAAAAATTCAAATATTATTAATGAGTGAAGAAAGGAAATTATCTTCAATGATCAGGGTGTTTCAATCGAGGCGACATAAGGATTCCAATCCATTGGCAACTTGAATCAATTGAAAAATATTGCGTATTATACTCTTGAACTCCAAAATACTCTTTTCACCCACGATCGAAATTTTTTTTCAATCTTGAATGTCTAATATTTTCTTCTCAATTAGCAGATTCCAATTTTATTGATTTGGAGAAATCCAATTTCATAGTCCATAGATATCCAAAGGCCAATCTTCAACTGAAATCCTTTATATTCACGATTGAGATTTTTGACTTTTTTAAAATATCCAAGTGTATACGAGGGGATGTCAAGTCAGGTCACTATAGCAACTTGAAAAGTTAGCGACAAGGATAATCTAATATTGAAGTTATGGTTGGAGAACATAATTTGAATATTGTTGTTGTTTTATTACAACAATGTGGGGAGTCACTAGTGTTATGTTCTGCATTGCACGTATCATCATGCAAATTCAGTACATTTAGAAAATAAATCGGTTGCAGAGAAATTATAAGTGAGGAATCTACGCTTGCCAGAACGTAGCAATCGCATATAAAGTATTTTCACGTTTAATTTCTTCACGGCTATCACACATTAATTGATCGTAGTTTGAAGTGATTATGCGTATTATGATATTCGTTAGGGGAAAAAATACTGCATTATTTGTTTTCTCATCCTTTTCATTTTGTTAACGTGTTATCATACATAGATCTCACTTTTTTGTGAAAGTATAAACAATATAATAAATCAAATTAGTAATTGAATATGTTTTTTCATATCATTATTTTTCTTCATTTTTTTCTGTAACATTATCCAATTTATATTCTTATATCAATTCGGTGGTTTCAACACAAACTTGTTGCTAACTCGCCTCCATATCCAAACTTATTTCGATTTATATTTTGAAAAAAACTCGACATAAAAGATATATTATCATGTTGTATTGAATCATGAAAAGTAGACTTGAATCATGAATCAACCAGTACATTAAAACCACAAATAAATTTCATATAAAAATAAAACCATGACATAAATAAATAAACCAATTCAACAAGATTCAAACATCAAAGCAACAAGTATTTAACACGGAGAGTGACAAGTAGTTTATTATATAGCAATATTCCCGTAATCCGTCCTAACGGATAGTTCAATCGAACATATGTTTTGTTTCACACCAAAAAAAAAATCTTCTTCAAAATAAAACTAGTACCGGTATACAGTGGGCCGTGAGTTTCATCACGTGACTAAAACACCTGATCGCTCACGTCACGATCAGTAGTTCCTGTCTCATACGTGATGGAATTCTTTATTATTATTTATGGTTTGTAATTTGTTTAAAATCGATAACGGTAATACTGTATGTAATTGGTTTGGTATAGAAACGGATTAAATGTGTAATGGTAAAATAGTTGTTTAGGGTCATGGATATTATGCGATGGGATTTGAATGGAACGTCGTTGATGGAATGGAAAGAGCTGCGTTCGTCAATATGGAAAAGAAACTAGCCATTTTGAAGTGAAGAAAGTACCGATAACGCACTGATGTAGTCATAAATTGCTTTCAGCTAATCATGAAAAGTAAGCAAAGTTGTCGCTACTTTTATTTTTAAGAAAGAGGAGAAAAGTACTACTATACCTCCTTTTCAAGTTCACATCCAATCGAATTTCGAATTCTTTTTTCTAGGGCATATATTTAACATTCCTCAAAATCCAGCATTCTACCGCTGCTCTATTTGCAAGCTCTGAAATGAAGTTGAAATTGTACATTGTAACAAGAATGTTACTTAACGGTATGGAAAGTAGACTCACATTTTTGTGTACATACATGTAAAATGTATCATATAAACTCAAGAGTATACGAACACGTACAAAATAAACACGACTGATACATTTACATAACTTTGTAATCTCGACAAATATTTGTAACGTAGTTGCCAAACATAATATAAAACGAATTAATCTATTTACTGTGGTAATTAGTCATTAACACAATTAAATTATTTGAACATTCGAACAACTTCACGAATTGAGTCAACATTACCAATCCTATTCCACAGATTCATAATTATGCAAATATTTGTTCATCAATTAATTACATTTAGATTATTTTAATTCATATTTTAATGGCTACATCCACTAATTATCACCAACACTCACAGATTTTTTACTTTTTCATATACATTGCAAGTTATGCGATAATTATTCACAATTACTAAATCATTATAATATGTCAGTTGAAAGAATGGTCACCAGGCTAAATCTCGCCAAATAAAGTCCCTAATAATAATGATAATAATTCGTAACCGATATTGTCTTTAAAAAAATGTAATTCATTATTTCAAATACATAATAACAGATCTAATATTTCTCCCAAACTATATAGATGCACATTCAAATTCAGGTATAATTATGAATAAGGCTCATATGAGTTTCCTTCACATTCGTCATCGACCAACGCCAACGACCAACGCTTGGTTACAGAAATAAAAAAATTGTCCCCGCGGCCCGAAAACACCGGCGATCGAGTCACCAGCTCCCGGCAAGCTTTCTGGCACACCCTCGGTGAACGGCGATCAACAGCACTTCACCGAACGTTCACCCGCTGGCTTGGCGGGAGTCGAGCCCTCGATCGCCGGTCTTTTCGGTCGGGAGGCCAAAATTGTTTTTTCGCTGCCCAAGTAGGCTGTGACTTTTGGCAAATAACAAATGTTGAGGAAGCTCATATCGACCGGCTCTCGAACCCACGACCGAATTGCACCACCCGTTCACCGGGAAAAAAATCAATTCGAGATAAACTTCGAAATTGAAAATGCTATTGCGGAAAAACGATCGGTGCGATTCTGTCACGGGTTCGAATTCCGGCTCAAATGATTGGTCTTTACAGACCAAAATTCCCGCTCGACGCTTGGTTACAGAAAAAATTGAAATAATAATAAAATCCTACTCATTCCAACGATAGTCGCGTTAGAGGGTTTATCTAATATACCAAATCTTGGGCTTATTACAGGCGTTGTGTTGTGCTTGCCAGGCACAACACCCTCTCGCCATCTTCAACAACCTTCAGTTCCACTCTCTCCACAAGCTCCCTCCATATATCCCTATCGTTCCACCATTCTTCCGCCTTCACTCTCTTCCGCTACTCTCTCCTTTCTTCCACATCCCACCTTATCACTTCTTCCCAATTGATATAACAATGTTATTTTGGAGAGAACACACAGATACATTTTCGATCAAGACGGGTGTAATGAATATGATGAAAATTATGTGTAACAAATATGCTGTCGCATAGTTGGCCTACATCCTCCCTCATGTGAATACTGATACCGGCTAGAACTATCCACACCCGCATTCAATGGATATTATATTTCATTAGTTCTTGCACGACAGAAAGTAGCATAACAAAACGTGGCTGTACTGTTTCAATCCATCTTTCAATGTCCCAAAATGGTATGCATTATTATTCAATTGAATCAAGTTTCAATTTCAATAGTCGATTAGTATGTGATTATTTGTGGTAAAATTCATAAGAAATTAAATAGAATTTTGTTGAAACATATTATGATCATGTTCCATGTTCATTCATTGTTGTTTCGGAACAATTGCTTTCATTGCCCTTGTGGTGCCCCGTCCGAACGGCTCAACCCGGAGAAACAAAAACTTTGGTGTCAATAAAAAAAATGTGGTTCCAATTCGTGAAACTACAGTAAAATCAGTTATTCCTCAAATGTTACATACAAGATTGACTCAGCATAAAACACACTGATTCAGCAGATTGCCAGCAATTACACTTCAAATTACTGTCAACAATTGTGAAGTACTGTTCTTGTTTGAAAAAATAATGATATTTAAATTTTCATCGTGAAATTAGTATTTTTGTGAAGTTTTCAATATTCAATTCTACATGGGTAATAGGCCTAAGCAATGACAGACAAAACTTGAAAATGTAAGATTAAAAAAAAAAATAGTACCCATCTGGATTGTTCCCACTCATATAGAATATTCAAGTGAATAAGCAATCCATGAAGCATATGATTATGACATGTATATGATTTATACGGAATGTAACGCCAGTTTCTTTATATGACGACATGTTTCCTCACACGGCACCTTTTATATACCAAGTATTATGACCCTCATAGCCTTCTAGATATCATATGAGTTTGGTTCTGCATACTTCCGTTCGTGTAGGGTCAATACTCGACGAATCACCGTCGTTTCCGGCTTACCTATTCGGGAACATTGATTACAGAATTCAGACATCATTGCACACTAATGGTGGTCGCGTGCCACCATAACTGTTGCATAATAGGCCTATTAGCACTTTATTAGACGGACAGTTAAATGTTGATTTCCATTTCGTCTGGGTGGCTTCGTCCGTGGGAAATATACTTCCTCTAGATGTGTTTGATAGTTGTATGAACATGATTATTTTACTGTTTACAATATGATGAGAAATTTAGTGTGTGTTTTCGATCATTTATTCAAGTATTTATTTATCTATTCATCCAAATGGATTTTAATATTTTTGATATATGTATACACAAACATACGAGTAATGCAAAATATATGGGAGGTAAATATTAGAATATATATCCATTCAAAACGATACAAATACACGTAATCCAAATGGAACAATGACGTTTGTCAATATTGAAAAAAAAGCAGAACGTATAAAATATTCTGTTCCAATAGAAAACAATGATGGAATAATGACGTGATAGTAATACATTTATAAGAAGAGAAATAGCATTCAAATAAGTGTTGACTTTATATGGCATCTTGAAAACCCAGATATAGTTAGAATAATGAGATTTACTTCATAACGTAATCCCAACCTCTCCCATCAACAACACAGGAACCTGGAAGCTGTGATGTTTGAACTTTGAAAAGTGGGAAGCTCAAACAAATCCTTGAAAAACTTTCCGATCACGAGCATTAATGAATTCACTAACAGAATGCTAACGAAGATACAGTCGATTGTGTCATAAAATAGATAACATTGTAGCACCCATTCCATCGAATCCACAGGAGGGCATCTAATACTCTGCTACTATAACACTGTTCCAAGACTAAGATTCTTGTATATCTATCAGGAGCTACTGCGGTTATGTTATTCACCTATAACATTTTTTTAACATGAAAATAAGACAATAATTTATCGCAGCTAACCTTGGCTGATGCAATCTTAATCTGTTTGAAACCAACCCAGCCTCCAGGTCCCTTTGTCTCGTAGAATTATCTGTATTATAGTAACGCCATTTTATGTCGGGAAGGCGTTTGAGTGTTTGTCAAGTTACTATAACTGAGACAAGTGGTCGAGTGGCTATTACACTGAACTGTCATTCAGGAGACCGGGGTTCGATTTCCGCCATGGTCGACTATCCTGACGGGGTTTACTGTGGTTCACTTCTGTTGTCCATGTCAATACTGGCATGGTTCCTCAAGTACAGGCCACGACCGACTCCTACCAACTATCCAAAAACACATAATAAAATAACCTTTCATCTCATAATCCCATCATCTCATATATCATTCAACAACGCCAATAGATCGTAGTTATCAGTACAGTGCGTTGGACCCAATATGAACAAAATCAAGTTACTGAACAATTGGATTTGTGATTGAAGAACGCTATTTCAAGATCATTTTTGTTCAATTTGAACAATAAAATGCTGCACTGTCACTCTCAAGATGAAACCAAATACGCTATAAAGTAATCGGTGAAATGAACCCTCGGATGATGCTGGTTTAAACTCTGTATTATCGGATCTGTCATGTTTGTCACTTTTATTTTAAATTATAATAATTTCATGGAACCAAACGTGTCAAAATATTGTGAAAATCGAACACGAACTGTTCAATGAGATATAGATGTGGGTTTAAGGTCCCGTTGGAGTACACGTTGGATTGCAACATATTACAAGTACACTTTGAACATATGCCACCACTATAACTATAATTAATAATTTGCCGTGTAGATTAGTGATCGTATAACTATTATTCTTACGTCATCAACACTAGCATTGTCTCGAGTCTCTTTTCAGATATTGTATCAAGTTAATTAAATCGAGAATTATGTATTTCTCGAATAGGCTTACGCGGTGTAAACATATATAATTAATTATACAGAAGGTACCCGGTGGCAAACAAGAAATCTTGGACTATTATGTTTCAACTTTTAACCGTTGTAAAATCTGTAAAATGACTTGAATGAGTAATATAGATTAAACACTTTGAAATATAACATTATGTAGTACTGCTACATTCCGTAGAGAATAATCAACTTTCAACCAGGCAATGAGTTAGGATTGATGAAGAATTGGTAAATGCATATCTGGTTTCCCTATCGATCGTTGTCTTATTCATCTTCAACTCTTCTTTGAAGACTCTTTTTCTTTTTTTTATACCCATTATACTTTCAGGAGTGCATGGAAGCCGATTCAGAGGACTATCAGTATTTTGATGATTATCTGATGATTTTGATGAGTCTTTTCAATGAATTTTTGACCACTATAAGGTATCAAAATTTCAATACGGAAAAAAAATAGTCATTTATAATACCTTCTGGATGGTATGAGTATAACCTAGTCAACTCATGGTTCAATTTTCACATGTATATATATACAGATTAAAAAAACACATTTTTTTCGGATGTACACCTGTCAAAATGTCAGAATCCAAGTTTATAATTTTATTCCACATAACTTTCAAGTCATTCAAAAGATCTGTGAGTCTCCCGTATTAGAATTCTGATGAGTTCAATTGTTCTAAAGTTATCACCAAAAATCTTCTATTTCGCTGAATTGAATCCCATAGATTCATTTCATACTCATATCTTTCAAATATAGAACTCACTTCCACATTCAAAAGTAAAACTATTATATATAATTCGCTCGTTTTCTTATACAAACTAGAATGCTCAACACATCCGTTTCCGAATGCACAACGAGTGACTATGCGTATGACGAATATCCTTGTTACCACGATCGAGACAGGTTCCGATCGGCTGTCTCCCCGATCTCACATCACTAGCGCACTGTTGGTTCGATCATTCATATCTCGTGAATGCAAGTATACCATTCATTGAACCGTCTCTATCTCTTGAGATGCTGTTCCACTTCCAGTCTAGGCCTACTAGAATACATTACCTGCTTGATAAAGTAGGCAGACGAGCATCCGGTAGATGTAAGCGCATGTAGCTCGGGGGTCCCAATCATTCACGTGGTAATGCCCGAAGAGGTTATTACTTTTAAAGAGATGTGTTAACAGCTACGAGAGAAAAATGATTTCACAGATATGAAAAAAAATATTAAATGAGTTATAAAAGATGTGCCAGTTACAGAATAATAAAAATACGTCATGCAGATGACATTGTTTCAGGAAGAAAGAAATGAGTAGAAATGTATAAAAGGGATTCTGGAAAGTTCAGAGTTGAATACTGAAGAAAGGACATTCCTCGTATAACCTATAGCTGTTGGTCAAACAATATAATCAGGATGTACAACAATACAAAATGTATGATAAACGCAGTAAATCGTTCATTACTGCAACTCATTACTCATTCTTCAACTGATTATTGTTCGTATTTTAGTATAAAAAAAGAAGATGGTATTTTTTTTTAATAACATGAAGAAATTTCACTGCTTTTCGAATGAGAAGATTCGAGATGTATTTCTTGACATTTCTTGACATTGTCGGAGTAAGACTGTTAGAGCTGCTAACGTGCATGAGTCGAAACCTTCACTCCTACTGCTACTTCTAGTTTCTTATAGTTTTCTATTGATCATTCATCTTTATAGGCATAAATGTATAGAAGAAGTCATTAATTATATTATAAAGAGTAGTTTTAATAATATGTGAATACAGCACGAACGTATTGTGAGATAACCATAATATATATATATATATATATATATATATATATATATATATATATATATATATATATATATATATATATATATATATATATATATATATATATTATGATAAGCTACATAAAAATACGTTCTTTTTACCGTTGGTTATTCTATTATTCTCGGCCGTTTGTCATTAGTGTTTTTTCAGTCTTTCTAAAGCAAATAATAATATCATATGGCTGCCGGGTATCAACTGCATGTCTTCGTCTTCTTTTACATTAATAATGTCAACAATTGTCGTCTCCTCCAGCGTTTCATAAACACGTCTAACCTCCTTGTCTAAACAGCTCGCGTACTCAGAACAAGAGAGAGCAGTATTATTTGAAATAAACAAAACCTTACAAGGAGTTAAGAAGACCTAGATCTTGTGTTTGTTCAGGTCTTGAGGACGTAGAAAATTTGAAAATATGTGTACAGCATCACTTTAGAGGGGTGAAATTTTTGTTCATCAAACCTTGTATGGATGTGGTGTATAACATTCCGTTTCTATTGAGAGTCTATTTTGATAACACAAATTTAGAAAAATGTAGACTGATTTTATCTTTTCATAGTACATATGTAATGAAACAAAAAAGGATGTAATAGGCATACTTATATAATACATGCAGGTCTGTGGTTCTCGAGAATTTGTCAGTAAGGTTTTTCAGATGTAATTTTCTCTAGATCTTTTGTGTCTTATACTTCTTATACTTCCATTCTCTCACTTTTTCTCATTCTCACAATACTCTGTAGGCTTCCATTCTCTCACTTACTCTAAATTCTGAATCACCTTCAACCGGTGCTATTTTTAAAATGCACGAATTTTTCTCATTAAAGTATTGATTATAATTTCGGTAATTATATTCGCAATTTTTTTGTGATAATTATATTCCAATGACCATGAATGGCGATCAAATCGAACCTATCATTGCTCACATCAGGTAGTAAGCGGGTGGCCTTTCCACATATATTTATTACAACTTCATATGTATATGACATTTCAATGTCAACTATTTTCGTTGTCTGCTGGTAACGTGATACAATAATCGATTTCGATTAAGCGATATAATAATATAAGTAATTAGTAGTCCGGTAGTAGTAACTGTTTATCATTGCCGGACTTTACATTTGTCCGGCTTTGTCAAAACACCTTCGCGGTCGCACGAGCAATCTGCACGCGCCAACTGTTTCTCATTGCCGGACTTTACATTTGTCCGCCTTTGTCAAAACACCTTCGCGCGCGCACGAGCAATCTGCGCCCGCCAACTATTTCTCATTGCCGGACTTTACATTTGTCCGGCTTTGTCAAAACATCTTCGCGGTCGCACGAGCAATCTGCACGCGCCAACTGTTTCTCATTGCCGGACTTTACATTTGTCCGCCTTTGTCAAAACACCTTCGCGGTCGCACGAGCAATCTGCGCGCGGCAACTGTTTCTCATTGCCGGACTTTACATTTGTCCGGCTTTGTCAAAACACCTTCGCGGTCGCACGAGCAATCTGCACGCGGCAACTGTTTCTCATTGCCGGACTTTACATTTGTCCGCCTTTGTCAAAACATCTTCGCGGTCGCACGAGCAATCTGCGCGCGGCACTGTTTCTCATTGCCGGACTTTACATTTGTCCGGCTTTGTCAAAACACCTTCGCGGTCGCACGAGCAATCTGCACGCGGCAACTGTTTCTCATTGCCGGACTTTACATTTGTCCGCCTTTGTCAAAACATCTTCGCGGGCGCACGAGCAATCTGCGCGCGCCAACTGGATTCGCATTATCGGACTTTATTAAGTAATTTTCACTTTGTCATGCAGGGCAATGTGAGAGCGGTATAATTATTTGCTACTTGGTAATAAACGTGTACATTGGTATTAGATGTTCAGTATTGGCTCAAACAGTTGATTCCACTGATTTGAAATCGGGAGACAGGGTTCGAGTCCCGTTGTGAACATGACTTTTGTAAATGTCATGTAAACACATATTTTTCAAATTTGCTACCATCAGTTGTTATTATGGGTCACTTCTGATTTTATTTGACTCGTGTGAATTGATAATCATTTTTTGAAGTTTTAGGCGTATAAAAAATATTCATTGAAACATCAGATTTTTTTGAATTTATGAAGATTTGAGCAGTCTTGAATATTGTAGACTATAGGCACTGGGCAGCAATTAAATAAAAAACTTTCACTACAGTTTTGTTTGATTTAGTGTTAATAATGTATGTTAACAATGTAGAATTGGCCCCCGATTGAATTCATTTCAACCGGTTTGATAGATACCGTGTGGTATACTAATCACATAGGCCTATTCATTCCTTATGGCTATATGGTTTTTAATTTTGATTTTCTGAACTTATAAGTTTTTAAACATTTATTTCTAAAATCAGGTTTTAGATCAGGTTTTAGATCAGTTGAAAATATATTCAGAAAGTTGGGATATAAGTATGACTATAATATATAAATATATAATATATATTTCAAAATGATCCGAATGAAATCTCATATTATACACATACCTACACCAATTATTCTCTTGGATCATTACAAGAATCCAACAAGAGTCAATTAATTTATGTATTTGTTATCGGCGTATCGACTTATAACAGATTATTAAATCATTAATCAGTTAACAATCACGAAGTCACACATCGACTTGAATGGTTGAGCAAATTGACTTCCACATATGCCTATAAACACGTTTGGCCTTCGCTTCAAATGATTTACAGTATGTCAGTAATTATAGTATGATAATGTATTATGTTTCTGGTCCCGATTGAGCGTCCATCCTGACAACTATTATCAACATTCGGATGTTTCGATACTTCAAATCTAATGCATATATTATGTATAGTAATAATGTTAATATCAAACACCTGTATTATAGTATGTATTTGTAATTGAAAACTTCGAGTGAGTTAAAGGGAAATTTCACTTTTATAGGAATGCATTTTGAAATAATGTTTGTAGAAAGTAGAAACACAAATCTTTTCATATACCCACCGACGGATATGCATCCTAATATTGATGAACAATCATAAACATTGATACAAACTCAATCTAGGAAAATTAAAACTAGGAATGATCATATTTTTCAATTATATATTCAAGAAAATGTGTATTTAGACTGGCGAACGTCACGAAATGAATAGATATATCAACAGACAAATTGAAAGATTGAAGTTCACTCTCGCCAGTGCATGTATAGCCATGGGAAACATAATTTTGATACCTCAACACTATTCAAAAATCATCACCCAAAGAAAAAATAACAGGTTTGTTTTGCAAATCAACATCATTAATTGCAGTATAATCATTCGTTCATCACTATTCACGACCACTGAATTTCCAAGAGAATAAGGAATATTTATAGAAGGTCGATGAACACATTTAAACGAGAACATTTAGAATGCTTGGTTACCTTCGTGTATATACGTGCACGTTTTTTAGCTGATCGAAACACCTGATCGCTTAAACTAGTTGATAGGATAGACGCATGATCGTAACCTCCAACATAGCTGAAGTCATTAGGCTGTTATTATCTTGGAGTGACTGATTGTGGTTGGAATGGAAGCTGATAAATACATGTTTTAACACAATTGAAAATAACCGCGATTGGACTGTGTGCATATACTTGTAACCACGAGAGACGATTGCCTTACAATCTCCGGTGATTTCACAATATCTGTCAATGATTCAATGCTTTTGAAAGATGTAGTTGCGTTTCCAATCGTAGACTTCTTCCTATGAAATCAGAATATCTCAAAATTTCCACGTGTACTAAAAATTATACTGGTGATATTTGTGTTCATTATGTTAGTAGACGACCATCTTCTTTCGTGGAAGCAAGTATATATCTTCACCTGAATCATAGTCTTGGAATCTCTTGAATTAGATCGAGTGGGTCGATTCTCCTAGAAGCACAGATAGAGGAATTGGTTATGTGGTACAAGGTAGATTTCTGGGTATGCATCATTCATGTATCATTCGCTTATACTATGGAATTATGAAAATTATCCTCGTACATGGACAACCATGTGGTATTGAAAAGATCCATCTTTCTGTTGTATCATGATTCTGACATAGTCCTAAAGTTCCTCAAAGAAAAAAATCCTCCCAAAGATTCTTAATCTGTGTACCGTCAATAAAATCCAATTTTCAATCCCACTTTTTCTAATAGTTATAGACTGTTTTGCATTATTCATCAAGCAACAATCAGCGTATTCCCGTCACGTATAATTATCCCCCATAACGCTCGCGTGGCATCGCGCCTTATTGTACTGGCCATCTCGACCATGACAGCACCATGCCGCAATGACGTATTTGCAAATGGCCGACAATTACATATCTTCTTCTTCTTCCTTATATATACGCCACGGCCTTCGTGAATACCATTCATCGAACCGTAAACCATCAATTATAAAGAAACTTACTCTAAAAGTTTTACTTTTCAGGAGTTTTTTTCGATGTATTTGTTGTATATATACTATATTTCCGTTGGATAATTATATTTTCTTCATGAATTTCTACTTTTTACATAATAGAAAAACAGTTTTTGCAATATATTTATCATAATAAAGACTGGTACTAAGCTAATAAAACTGTAATTAACCACAATTAGAGACCATACACATCAGTTGTGTCATAAATAGGTGTGTCGGTTTGTGTGGAGATAATATACACCTCTTCTAAGCCCTATATACACATATTTCTATGGACACAAATTACCATAATTCTATTATAACAATGAATATAAAACGTATTGTAAGAAACGTGGTACACCCAACATTCGACCTTCGCCATTTTATTTCACACCTGTGTCATTCGCTATCACGGCTGGTCGACTTGCTTTTCTTCCATTCGACGATCGTCAACTGTTTGTAATAGCAGTAATCGTCGGGGGCTTCGATTTGTCAATATTCAATTATTGAATTGAACCTATTGAATTGAATTATTGACCTTCCAAAAAATCACTTTACATTTTCTGTGACCATTGTTCAGAGGTTAAGCTGTTTCTGAATATAAATGATAATAAAAAAAATATATAGGCCCCATTAAAAGCCTATATATAAACATTTTTATTGCTTTTGTAGTTTAGTTACATTTTCGGTCAAGGATCGTCATTGAAAAAACAGCGGATATCCTAATTGAATCCGGTTTTTTGTTTTCGAATTCTTCACTCACTCACAAAGAGAAAGAAAACGATTTGTGTATATACGGTTGAGTTATCTTGGAATTTTTTGTTATTTAAAGTCGAAATCGAAAACTCGGTCGCACACGAAAAAAGTGCCACAAAACTGTGTGGCTGTCCCTTTCAATGTTATATTGTTTTTATGACCAGTGTGGAGCGATAAAAATCTTTCTTGTTCATCAAGTGTTGTCGGTAAATATAAGAAAGTCGGTGTGAACGTGACTCTTAGATGTTGCCGCGCGACAATTTTTGCAGTGAACAACAAATATCGTATCAAATTAAAAAGGTTCTCAAACACGCCTGAACTATTAGCTTGAATCTGGAAAAAAATCACGTTCCAACAGATTAAATCACACGCCAATTCATGATTCTACTCCTAGAGCATATGCTGTCAAAATAAATGTGTGCAAATTGAGTTATTCATATTAAATATATTCATATTAGACTACGATTTTTTTGGGTATATCAAAAAAAAGCTGTGAACTGAAAGATCTTCAGTACCAGTTTTGGGATTCGAAACTAGATTTGTTATGCCTTGTGTCGTTCGAAAGCTCTTATTCAAAAACCAATTGAAATTTAATAATTGTCAAATATACAAAATAACCTATTAAAATTGAGCCAGGGGATGCTACTACGTCTCTTTACTACATCCGGGCAGATTCTCTTTGACCTCGGTGCCTGCCAGTTTCGAATATTCCTGTTGATTGATCCTCTTCATATTCATAACTATATTTGTCTTCTCTCCGTCACAGTTCCTCCCGTTTCCCCCTGATCTTTCCACAATCATATTTACCATGAACAGACAGAAACTGAAATTTTTCTATATTTACCTCTGTGCGCTTTCAATCATTATTCATTCTTCGGCTGGATTGCATCCTCCCTCGAAAACTCAGTATAATCGATCATTCAACCCAGGATAGAAACAGTACGATTATATTATTTCACAATTGTTGATGGATCGACACTATCAATCGTTTATATTAATATGTGGAAAAGGCGGTCGATCGGATGTACCAACTAGATCATCATCCATAAGTTTCAACAGTCTTCGTTCCACTAATTAGTTTAAAAATACCTTTTCCAAAAGAATAATATTAGGTTATATCAAATGCTTGATCATTTATTGTGAGGTATCCAATTAAAGTTGTTTTTAATGCTTCTTCCAATTATTTGAATTATAAAAGAATGTCTCGAAAAGAATGAAAAGTGTTTCGTTTTTCGTCCAAGCTTCATTATATACCAGCGGGAGGTGGTTAATTTTCTCCACTCGAGTAAATTTGAAAACAAGAGGTGGTCTCATAATAGTCATTATCATCATCACACGAAAAACTATTGTTGTAGATCTTTATCTAATACACTTGTATTCAAGAAAGAAGAAGGTTCCAACTGACCGTCCCTCCTATCCCACACGGCTAGCACACGAGTGGTTCGCGCCTTCTTTCGCGAATACAATTGTGTGTAAATATTAAATACTAGGTCTTTGGTAAATACTATAATTCGAAAAGGAACTCTGTTAACTTTCTTTTTAATGTCGTTGTCACCAATGTGTTTCCTTTTGTTTTCCGCGTTTTGTAGATTTTAAATTACTTCCGTGCGCAAAACGCAGTACAGGGCCAAAACGGTAACTGAATGTCTAATTGAAGCTGAAATCCAAATTGGTTCAGAAAAAATAATTTGTTAGTTTTACTTTTTGAGGCTAAATACCAAGTTGATTTGGACAAACTTTCATAGTTACGTTGATGGAATAATCCAGTGAAATTTATTCATGTAAATGGTTGCGTGATTTTTTCTACAAAATTATATTTATACTTTTTCTGAAACTTGGCTATACTACGGCAATATCAAGTTCACTACCAATCTTTGAAAACATTTTTAAGGTAGATAAAAAGAAAGGATATTTTTTCATTTGAGATTATTGTTTCTCCGAGATTGATAAAAAGATCGAGATTATTTTTCATGGCTTTATATACTGTTGTAAATCAGAAAGTCTCAATAACACCAGTTAATGGTTCGAATAAAAACACATAGATCTCTACATACGATCGTCAGACGTGTGATTTCAACTTTTAAATTTCAAACACCTTTCGTGCGTAGAAGGTTATAAGCATGTAATCTAAGGCAAAGAACAGTTTTTGTTTCATGTTTCCACAGAATACAATAAGGAAATAAAAAACGAAAACAAACAAGTTATACGTTCAGGTTTAATAATAAAACAAATAAAATATGAGAATACCTGAATGTGTTCCTTCTATTTATATACAAGAATACAAAAAGTGTTACTCCGTGGTTTTTGTCGTTGTTTCAGTATAATGTAGTGTGATGCATAATTGAATTTTGCTGTACAACAAAAGCAAGGTTTTGCGTGGAAATTAATTCTGGTACAATGGAAACAAAACTGATTCACAAATTTATGTTTTTTTTACGGGAGATTTTCCTACATCCTACATCCTACATCCGAATATTCATATCGTGTATATAATAATTTCGAAAAGAAAAATATCGAATAGTATATGAAACATTCTCATTATGGGTGCAATGAATTGAAAATTCAATCAAATATTCATTATTTTACTGTGAGTTGAAACATTTCAAAAAATTACACATTACTATCTCCGAAAAATGATGTGAAAATAAATAATACAGATAGGGGATGAAAACTTGATTGAATGTTACTTTATTCCTCAACTGATCCTGACAACTATCAATCCAGATGTTGACACCAACATAAGATGAATTCTTCGAAATAACTATAATTAAATTTCATTTCTCAAATTATTTTTCCGTTTCTTACATTTTATTTTTGCCTTGCTTATAAATCAGTCATCATAGCAAAAAAAAGACCCATTTTGTAAGATTTCTTAATTTTACATTTAAATAAAATACAAATATTTGTTGCAAGTAGTCCAGCTTCACGGTGCATGCATCTCTCCATTATCTGATTAACGTGGTATTCACTATAATATACAAGTCTTCGCCCCAGTATTACCACACTGAGAAAGTTGGTAACCTGTCTTACATGTAGTATATCCACATTTCACATTATTACAAGTAGACTTCATCACGAGTGAGGACTATATAATCCCGATCGACCGTCTTTCCTATCCATTACCATTAACATCCAGGAGTTTCGAACCGTTTAATAATCCTCACTAACCTTGCACACTACGAACGACCGTCCTCCCTATTCCTCAATATTAACAATTGGGAGTGTTGAACCTTCGAAAAATTTCGCAGTGAGTTTTTTCATTACGTCAGATGGACAATTTACTGAAGAGGTTAGCAGAGGAATGTAAGGTATATAATTAGTGTGCATGTACCTCATTTGAAGAGAGTTGGAAGATCGAAACTGAGTAGTGATAATGTTATTAGATAGGGGGGACGGCCGATCGGGACACGCAGTGAAAACCAGTGAAACAAGTTGGCAAGGATTATTTGCAGTCAGACCTGGGTGTGCTGTGACCCAAGTGGGTCGTTGTTGTTGTTTTTGTTGTGTATAGAACCTAAATTAACCTCAATAAACCTAATCATTCGAATCAACGTGACCTAAACTAATTTAATCTAACCTTATCAGAGCTAAATATCAGTAAACTAAAGATCTACGAAATAATAGTGTGTAATAAGTATGGGTGTAGTCTGTATGAATATATGTCCTTTTAATACAAAATAGTGACATAAATTGGGATGGCGGGATCCTTTTGAAGTAGAGTACATTTTTATTTTAAGATCGATAATTACTTGTGATATTCGATGAGATTTTGGACAATTATTATCGATCGGTTGATATCAATCCATTTGTATACGGTTGTTATCGTTTTGAATGTATTTTTTTTCACCTGTAATTGTTCTCACGTTTACTCCTAATTAGAGATCGATTTCTACCGATTTGATCAAATTACTTATACTAATAGGTCTGAATAAATTTTTGTTTGTATTTTGTTGATAGCGTACCGTAGAGGCGATAGTAGATATCTCTTTAGATTTCAATTGAAGTTTTTTATGACCTGAAGATTATTGCGGTTAAATTAAAATGGAAATTAATTCAATAAAATTATTGTGGAGAAATTCTGAAATGTTGTGTTGTGAATTGCTTCATTACAGAGAAAACTGACCTTACTTGAAAATCACATCACAATGTTATATATACGGAGAAATGTTTTATTATACAAAATTGCAGTTAATAACATGATTAACATTATTCCTACGTGTATGAAAATAACGTTAGTATGCACGAACGAAGAAGGTCGTTGTCCACCAACTATAAAATTGTGAAAACTTATGTATAATTACTTGAAGTCGCACTGCAACTATGAAGATTTAACTCATTCGAAAGATGTAATTTCGTTTCTTATCGTGAATCTAGCCTTGAAAGAGAATCATACAAAAAAAGGAAAAGGTATAAAATAAGAACATATATTAGATATATATAAATGAATAATAGATCGAATATATCACAGCATCATTTTAGCATTGTTTTAGCTGTACTATTTTGTGCTTGAACTGTGTGGATTGATCGTGATTATGCAATCAAAAAATTGAAAAAAATTGCATTTTCCTTACCATTTTTACTCTACATTTTTTGTGTTCATTGTTAGCTGAACCTGCGATTAAGACAAAGTGTCGTGAAACGTAGATATACATAACTTTAACCGAGAGATTCTCTTTTAAAGTGACACGGTATAAAAGTGAAATCTGAACTTTTTTCTGTTGATGCATCTCAGTCATGGTAATAGACTATATAATATTATATTGTTACAGTTGATACTGCATTATACTCCCTAGAGAAATCGTCTCATTGCTTATATTTCTTGAAGTAATCCGAATCTTTTCAATTATTGTGAATTAATTTATTTTGATACCTAATTCGATAATGCATAGTTTTGAGGCTCAATTGGTTGCATTCATTCCGAGAAAAACCATTCCAATATGTACAAAAGAAACATGAGAATAACCTGGGAGAGCAAATTAAAAACAATGTTTTTTTGAATAAATTCAAATTTTCATGGATTTCGGATATGATAATTTTACTCATTATTCCAAAGTATCATATACATCGAATCATCTGTGTCGATGAGAAGAAAATCTATGAAATATGTGTTTCAATTCAATTAGCTATTGAGAAAAACAATGGTTAAAACCAATTAGATTGTAAAACTATCAGAATGAGCATCAATAAAACAGGAAGGCAATAACAGGGAGGACATAATTGTTTCGAACTGTATAGGTGTATATATATATACATATTACAATTTCAATATACCTCCATCGCTCAAGTTATATGCTGCGAATTCTGATGTAAAATAGTTTCACTTCCATTTTGAAGCGGTTTTGCTTTGCTATACGTGCGTTCATATCTCCTCTATTCGTAATGAATTATTCAAGCTACATAGATTTTATTTTTCAATTTTTTCAGCCCAGCCAAATCTTATGGGGTTTCTAGAAAAAGCCCATGTCAACCCTTATAATAGATAAGTTGCCCTGCACTTTTTTCATAGTTTCTTTATGTATGTTAGGATTCATACTTCAATGGCACCTCTACCGCTAGGTTGTTTTGAGTCGGAGTTATAATGTCACACAAGATATAGTTTGATATTAGAAGCCTAGACGAAGGTGTATTGACGAATCTTTTGACAGTTTCAGAAATCGGTATGTTCGATTCATCTCCAAGAGAAACGCATCGATTATTTCACCCTTTCATTCTCCAAAAAAGCCCCTTTTAATATGTGAATCAACTTCGAATAGGTGAATTTCTCAACGGAAACGTTTTTATATATCTTAATTGTCGTTAGTCATCAATCTCCAATTGTTTACCTTCTGCTCGTAACTTCTAGTTCCCACAGTCTCACGCACACACACACATACAAACACGAGCATGGTATTTTTTTTCGTAGGCTAATTTGTGTTGTCATTTCTTCTCCACTTTGTCCCATTATGTCTTGTTACTCTTCACCGATCTCTTGTGTGTTCCCATCATTGAGCCAACAAAGACTATTACAATAGTGTTACAGTGTTGCGTTCTAGAAGTTGGAGATGTAATCAACCGAAAAGATCAATACACGGGAAGTCATCCCCTTACTTCTTGATCTGTAAAATCGTTTATGTTAACAATATATATTATTGTCTTTGTTATATATTGTGTCATCACGTTCACGTTATTTTTATGGTTCTATGGCCCAGTTTTACAAATTGATAGTTTAGTGGGTTAAGCAATAGTGTGTGGATAACCTTTTTATCACCCTTGGTTACGTATATTATTTTAGTATACCTTGACTGATAGTTAACTGATTAATACCCAACTAAGATTCGTAAAACTAGCTCTTGAAGGAATAAATTGAAAACTCACAAGTACTGGTCATATGACCGTGGGATTATGGCACAGATCAAGCCTCGGTTCAAACCCCGCCACGGTTCATCTTCATGCAAAGGTTTCTCATGTTTTTCCTCTGACGTCTATGGGTGAATTCCGGGATGGTGTCTACAATATAGCGCACGGCCGCATCCTTCCCAATCTTTCCCATTACTTATGAGAAATCTGCATTTCAGCTTCCCATCATCTCAGTAATCATTTCATTCTACCGACGCCAATCGAACGTAAATGTCATCACAGTGCGTCGTTCAATCGCATCGAATATAAATATTCCACGCTCTGCATTTTATGTTCAAGAAGTATTATAAAATAAACATAAGTTGTATTTATAAAATTATTCTGGGTGGTCAAGACTCAAGACAGTCGGAATCCGTCACCAATATTGAAAACTTTCTTTGTGAAAAATAGTATTAGTGAAAACGAAACCACTGGCCAGGTTGACAACTAGAACCATAAAAATTGACATATTGTTAATTTCTTCCCATATTGAGTGAGTTTGTAAGATGTTTTATCATAGGAAAGAAATCACTCTGCACATATTTTTTCTATTGCACTCCATGAGCCGTGAAACACATTTCTAGAATTCATTTCTTCAACGATCAATTAGATAATGTAGTGTAACTAAGAAATAGGCCTATTTATACTTTTTAATTGATCTATTACACAAACAATATAGGCCTTTACTCTCTCATGAAATCTTGCGTATTCTATGTTCTATGTTATTCGTTCACTCAGCAAGTGAAAGTGAGCGATCTTTTCATATATAAAGTATTTTTATTCATCATAGTTACGATGAATACATCTATATGTAATAATAAGTGGATACGTATGCAGCGCTAATTTCTGATAATTTTGGAAAAATATTTTTTTCCTGAATTAGTGGAAAGTCTTTTCGGAATTTTGACTATGTATCAACTTATGACATATCAACTTATATGTCAGCTTTGACTACAAAAAACATTGAGAATGAGAATGATTCATTCATGCAATAAACTTTTCATTGATTTGAGATATTTTAATAGAAGTCAGAAAATTGTGATAACGAGCTTAACTGCATTTCCCCAATACTATTCCAATTTGATTGGATTCATTCAATTTAATTAAATTTTCAAAGAATTTCAATTGTTATTCAGTACATTTGTAATTGAATTCTCGCTAAATTATGTTAATCCAAAAGTTATGGAAATCTCAAATAACACAGAAGTCTCTGACCTTTACTTCTGAGATCAACGAACATTCTCAAGATATAAACTACATCGTGCTGCCCTAAATAAATGATTCCATATTCAGTTATTCAAATTTTGATCATTATTCTTGTTTAGACTTCTCATTGATGTTTACAATAAGAGAAAAATGATTTCTGATACTCGCTTAACCATCGAGTAAATTTTAAATATGTATATTTATTGAGACATATATACAAACATTTCATGACCAGTGTTACGTTATTGAAATTTCACTGTATATAATATATGAAAATAATCATTATAGACTTGTCAACCAGGTTTTTGATTGACAAATCAACACTCATTTGATTAAAATAATTTTGACCCAGTTTAAATGAATTCACAGACTACTTTGACGCTCCAAGTTATTAATACTAATTTGTTGTTAAACATTAATTTCACCTTGTAATTATGTAATAATTCTGTAAGGTGAATATTTCATCAGTAAAACAAATTGTTAATAAGTGTTCCAAATTCCATGATCATTCATTTTTTAAATATATTCAATTCGTTGCCTCACTTTTTGTGGCTCCTGATGGCGAAATTGACTTGAAAGGGAGAATTATAAATAATACAACTTCATTATCTGCTGAATGTTTCCCTCGGAGATTTTGACGATTTGGCCCTAAAGTGTATAGAACTTTATAAAAGTTAATATTATACATTGGTAAATAACCAACGATGGAGATTCAACATTTGTTGATAATTTGCGCATTTCACCCAACAAATGTTGAATTTTTGTTCATCAATTTCTACAAGTAACGAAAAATCTACCATCATACACTTTTCAACGCTGCTGTAGTCTATTTTGAATGTTACATTAATTATTACTTTTCACAAATTATTGTCTGAAAGAATAATCGTTTTATTATGACAATGGTGGTTCAAGCTCCTCGTATTATAATTTTTTCGCAAACTGAAAAACAAATTTTCTTTCGTGTGCTTCTATACCCCAAATTAATTAATGAGTCATTATTGTCTCTTCAATTTGCTATTTTCAAGTTATAAAAGCAATAAATCGCTGAAAGAAATTGAACCTACATGAGAACAATTGGTGTGAGAGCGTGCAAAATGATTGGAGTTGAATAGAGAAAATAAAAATACATACAATATACATCGTGGGAGATAAAAAAAACATATTTTGTTGAACAAAAACAATAATGAAGATTGATATTCATACTGATCGAGCTATATTCAAACTAATTGGGATAATTTATTGTTCTGAATTAAGTCCAATGTGGAGCATTTTTTTTATTATTGCTAATTTGGCACCTATCTGGTATTTTTAAAAATAATACCTAATTGGTAATTACCATCAAAATTTTTCACCAAGTCATTGTTAATTAATGAAGTCAACGTAAAAAAAAAACATGTATAGCAAGGTTAAGCAAGGTAGAATCGTTAGGATGGGATGTGCCACAAAAAAATCTACAAATGATGGAATGATATTAAAATGTGAATTGTAAATAAGTGAACCAATAATTTCAAGCCAATGACCAATTCAAGCATTCGAGTTGAATAAAAAGAATATTTGACCATAATCAACCGTCTTCACTTCTCTGTCATTTTTCATTTTTTTTCTCAAAATGAACATGTTTATTCAGAACTCGTCGATTTCAAAATAGGTTCAGATAGGTTCTCAGATGATTTCCTCAACAAATTCAAATATACGTGGTTCTCCTAATATAAAACCACCATGGCTCAAGATATTTCAGTCGCACCGTATAGTCAAGGTAACAGAATGTCTCTCTCCCTCTCCCCACTCTTTCTCTATCTTTCTCTCTCCCACCAGTGTGAAGAGACCGAAAGGTTGGGTGCTGGTTTCGCCTTTCAGCATTACGGTTGTCGGTCATACAACGGTATTATTCAACACTCGTACACCAGGCGAATATTTAGACCCTCGTATAGTTGCTACAGGTTGAACGTCGTCGATACCTGCGGGTCCTCAATTAGTAACAAGATAAGAAACCACAGGACAATGTTACACTATGTAACATGAGCTGACATTTTGAAGGAGGTGGCATAGAGAGGAAACCGCAGCGCTCTAATACGCATCCTGGTATTTAAAGTGCAATATCAAAAAAATGTTTGTGTAATTTTATGTGATGATGAGCAACTTGAAATCAATGAATATGTTTCTTTTTCTAATTATCAATGATTGATAATTATATTCCTTTCTTATTTCTTTGAATCAGTTATAATTATTAGAAATAATTTCTCAAGAAAGTATCTTTCTCATTTCAATATGGATGGATATGGTTCAATTTAGCATGAAATCACATACCACGTCATAAGGCATGGAGCCTATATATAGGTCTTGACAGTTTTTAAGTAATATGAGTAGAGACCCTTGAAGCACACGTTTTGTTGAGGGGAATTGACACTGGCAAAATTGGTTAACTGTAGAATAGGGTAAGAGTATACCACTTTATCGGTATCTTCCCTAACATACGTTCGAGGTATACGTTCAAGTAGTATTCAAATTATAGTCACCGAGCTATACAGGTTTTTACAGGTTTATAGGGGTCATTCATAAGGACGTAGCAATTATAACACAAAAATCGATTATAATTCAGTATCTATCAGGAAGAAAATGATAAGATAGCGCCAAACAAATGGAGGAGTGAATAAAGAAACACCCTTTACAAAGTTTTCAAATATTCATGTGATATCGTACTATTTTATACGACAACCCTTTGAAGATGCATTGTATGATTTTTCGAATTTTCAATAGAAGATTTCTCCGTTCCACAATTTTGACCATACGTTGACGTTACTTGAATTCAAGTTTCTGAATGAATATGTAAATTTGAAATATACTCGTGACATATTCACGAGAAGACCCATATAAAATACACATGGCCTGATTGGCTGATATGTTCAAACCGAATAAATATAAAGTGTATACATTAAAATAATAAATTCGACCTAATTTTATTTATATTCAGAATTTAACAGAATTGAATTTCGATAGAGATTTCGCGGTGGAATTTTACTCAAACCAGCAATCGTAGCTCGCAAGTCTTCCATACTGAAATAATAAACCCAATGATGGCAAATTCTACAAAATTTTGAAAAACAATTTTGATGTAAGAGATGGACAACTGAGCCGAATAAATATACTCATTTCGATCTTGCGTCGAGCTCATATTCGACATTAACTGCACAATCGTTTCGGAAATGAATTTTCTTCAACTGACATTGATTTAATTTCAAAATATTAGAACAAAATACTCCTGTTGGTTTATTTCTCACGTTGTCTCAGTGTATTGTTCGGTTATTATTACAATACTTTACTACTCTATTGGTGATAGTTCTTGATTGATGATCTCTTCTTGCTCTGAATATTGTTGAATTGTTGACGACCTACAATAATGTTCCATTCATGCATTCAGTTCTATCAATAACGTTGATCAGGTGAATCTATTATTCCAGGTCAAAGAATTGGATGGGAAAGTTGAAAGATAGAATCATTAATCCAATTATACGTTTGAATAAAAGATCGTTTACAAGTCTAGATTGTGGGATGGAGATCAATGGAAAGATCGAAGACAACGTCTCTCTTCAACTGAAATACATATAGTTACTATTTTACTTTTATTAAATGACTGACATAATAATTATTTTTTAATTAGTGGTGGTCGTCGTTGTGTTGTCCCATCCGCGAGATCATCTCTCATCATCCATAGCCCCGATTGGTGAATATTGTATCAACTTCTCGAAGTTGATAGAAATAAAGAAAATATAGATGTGACGTATACACCCTCGTGGAATTCATTTGTTTGAGTGATATGATTTAGAGATCTTTCTTGTTTCATACTTACTAATTCAGATCACTATAAGAAGTCGGTATGTAGTTATTGCATTTTATAAAGAAGAAAAACAAACAAAGATCCATGAGTCAATGTGATCTCGAAGTTTACATTATTGTGGATTCGTCAAATTATATTATACTGTGAACTGAATCATAAGTTTATATCAATGTTTCTATGGATCGTTATTCCAGTTATTTACGCATGGTTACATTGTTTAAATGTTGATTTTCTTCTCATTTATATCTGCCGAACAATGTAACAAGCTATTTAGTATGAAATCGAAACATGTCCTATTCCTCAACCATCAAGTCGTCCATGTATCACGTTTTCCTCGTTCACCACATTATACACCAACATATGATTATACGATCTTGTGTGTGTGTATCATAAAACATCAAAAGTGTTTTTAATGACGTAAATATTATTACAATATCCTGTAGGAAAAAACTCGTTCTTTTTAAATATATTTAAACAATTTGAATAACGCGATCCTTTCTAACTGTACAATCATCGACATTGAATAAGTTGTTTCAAAAACTTCATAATATATACTCATTCCAAGCAATTATATACCATGTTGTATTTAAACTTTTTTTATGCTTTAATTAAACATCCAATTGCAATTCTATGCGTGATCTTGGGACTGAATTGAGCTAGCGGCGCCACGTTGAACTTAACCACAGAATAAACTATTTTTTACTTCGATTCGAACTGAATTATGAATTTAGTAGGTTAAGTTTAAATCGTGTACGTTAGTTGCTATTGGAAAACTTAGGCCCATAGGCATATTATCTCTGAAGAAGCTCTAAGCTATAATTTGATAATCAAACTTGACATTATTGATATAGAATTGGAACATAGCCCCAAATAAAAACAAATGGATCTTGAATATATAAATATATGTTTTCGTTATATGATGACGCTAATGATCTATCATATGATTATGACGAAATAGTGTATTATTATAAGCCCATTATCGAGAGATCATTCCCTACAACATATCATTGTGGTTTATACTAATTTCTTGACCAAATTTTAATTAAAATTCCTTCGCGGTTCTGAAATCAAAGTATAGAGGCTCGATAAACTATATTGAGTAAATAGGCCATCCCGTTTCCTGTTGGTAAATCAACACACATGCAGTATAATTACACGTTGGTTTCCACATTTGCCCAATTTGTCGGTAATTTTCTTGTGGCGTAAATTAACTGTGCAATCGGCCATACTTATTTGGAGGTGCGAGTAGAGAAGATGGTTTTTATACTATACTTGCGTGTGGACACGAAAGGAGCAGGTTCCGATCGAGAATCCCCCCTATTCCACATCACTGACGCTCGGGTAGCTCGCTTCTTCACCTTTCGTAGATATAACTACAAGACAGTTTACACTATTGGAAGCAAATGCTTACTTTTTCATCTTGGTACCTTCGGTGCTCTTCTACAAAAATTTCGAGTGCATGTATCAGTTTTATTAGTTTATCACTTCATCACGATCATAATTTCGTCAGTCATTTTTATTATTGTTATGCTTCATTTCAATTGATTTGTTGCCCTGGGTATATGTTCTAATTCATTTTTATCTGAATGCAGTCGTGATTGAGAATGTTCAAATCAAAGTGATATTGAAAGATTAACTGGAGATGGGATGAAACTACCTCTGAATTGATAAGAGCTGTATTCAGTCATTGTTGAATTTGTATAGCTGAGGTGTTTTGTGTGTCAATGACTTCTCGGCGCGAGATTTACGGTTACTAACAAAACTGCATCTTTCGAAATGATAAATTCTTGAAGTTGAATAGTATTCCTCCACAATTACTGAAGTTTTGAAAAAATTTATTTGGTCTGTAACGTTCTTTCGTGAATACACTATTCTCAAAAATGTAACTGCCTAATTAAAATGGTTATCTACATAGGATAAATCAAGTAATACTTATATTAACTTTCATCCTCCCCACAGTCTGCTGGAATTGCCCATGAACGATCTCCAGTTGATTTGCCATCTCACTACAATGTGTTTTTTCTTCTTTTTCCAGTGCAAACTTATTTGAGTCCCGTGGAAACCCACTGCTCGAATATTGACTACTTCATCCCCGACATCGACAACGTCACTAAGCAGTTCTCCGACGACGCCATGGCGCGTCTACGTAAGTATTCGAATAGAATAAAGCTATTAGTTTTGAAATGAATATAATTGAATGGTGGATTTAAAGGACATCATAACCCTGAAACTAGATTTAAATTAATAATGATGATATGTATGCTCCTAATTTTAGAGAAAACTAGAAATCATCATCTCAATTTCAGAAATTATAATCAATGTATTAATACAGTCCTCCAGGATCTGTCCCGTTTTTCGAATCGTGACGTGGACATTACTCGATTCTGTTTATGTATTCATAATCGGTAACGTCTACGGCATGACTCGTGGTCTTAAAGAGGACAAAAAATGTAATAGTGGTTTCTGAAATTGAGATGATGATGTCTATTCTCTTAAATTAGGAGAATAAATATCATCATTATTCACTGAAATCTAATTTCAGGGTTGTGATGTATCTCAAGGTGCGTCAATAGCGAATACATTTCTCACCGTACTATTTATATATATATGTATATGAATATACTTATGAAGTGGTAAACAATACTTCCTGAAAAAACACATGTGCATGTGTAAAAAGCTCACAGACGTTGAATGTATCATGCCTACACTAAATAACAGTAATGTAGTAATTACTACTATAAAACTTATTAACAGAAATAAATAACTGGATTTGAGAAAATATGGCGGTATGAAAAGCCAAAGCTGTCAGATATAGATGTAAAATATACTATAATAGAATGTGATGGAATTATTGAATTGATTGTTAGTTATACTTTTATTACAGTTTTTGAAGTAGTAGTGTTTTTTTTTTAATTCGCTTTTTGAAATTCCCACAAATTTTGTTCTTCACGAGAGAAATGATTTCTGACTAACAGCCACCTTTTTTTTCAATTATTATATGGTAATTTTTGTGATTTCGAAATATAACCATTCTCGAATAGATTGCTATGTTGACCAATCATTAAAAATAGTTCCGGTAATAATTTGTCGTTACGACATTTGATTGATTATTCAAAATGGCAATTTATTGTTATTAAATATGTTTACGATTACGAAATCAGATCACGATACATAATTACTTTCACAAATCGTGATGAGCGTCGATCGATAGTCGAACTATTAAATCGACCACGTACAGCCACCAATGAAATAGAAATCAGACATTCTTTACAGCTGAGAGCTTTGGCACAAGTTTGCCTATTGGTCTATTGCTACGCGTTGTTTGATTAAGGGATGCCAGATCTGATCTGAGAAAACGTGATTATACTAAGAGTAATTTCTCCGATACTTCACTTTCAGAAAAGTAATCGCCAACTATTTCTCAAATCACCCTATATATTCACAATCCAATATAACCATATCAATTAATGGGCCGTATTAATTAATTTTATAATAATATGAACAATTTTGTTTTGTCAACTGATTTTACTGCTTCCTGAGCATAGGCATTAGTAGAAATTCTTATATATCGTTTCATTTGAGTTATTCTGAATTTTCAGTGAAATAGAATGGATTGAAGTTGGATCATAGAATGTGTTTCAGCGTTTTTTTAATTGATACTCACTTTGGTAAATACAAAAAAACATCGATACTTTATTAGAATGTGAGCTCAGTTATGGACATAAACGGAGTACTAACAATTATATATTTATATAAACTTTTTGGTAAAGGACAGTAAGACTTTATGATAAATGTGAAAACCGACTTACAATATTCGAGATTTAATATTTTCAGAAAATGTAAAGATGTCCGTAAAGATAATTACGAATTGTAATGTCCTATTCATATGAATCAATTTATATCGTAACACGTCCTCATATTATAATTATATGTTTAACTATGTAAGGTAGAGAGAGAGAGAGAGACTAATTTTTGAAATACAATTTAATTGTTTTCAAAATACGGATCACGTGTCACTGTCGGTATGGTTATTCTTGTGATTTTGTGCCATGCGTATAGGGCATTCAACTCTTTGATGTCACCATTCGTGTGTGTGTTGACTGATCGAAACACCAGGACGTTAATGGTAGAGGATACATGAGATGTTCGATCGGAATCACTAATTTATTATTCATTCCAGAATTCTTGTTTCATGAAAACTCGTTTCGGTCATGTGTGACAACTTAAAATTTAGTTGAAATTATATAATGAAAAATAGATTGTATTTTATTTAAATAAGTTATAACAAATTGTATGAAATCAATCCACCAATTGATTTTGAGTTTTGTATAGGCTTATGCCATACAACGTGTGTACTATAATCAGATTTTGGTCGAGTTAGTTATAACTGAAAAGTCTTTTTTGAATACAACTTGAGATATTCCAGGATCATTCAATTGCATTTTGATTCCTTTCTTGAAACTACCTACAACATAATATACCCACAAGGCATAGTAAAATACGTAAAATACGGTAATTATCATTGGTCTTTCATTTAATTCAAATTTTTAAATCTTAAATTATTTTCACTGAAATTTGTGATATGTGGCATTTGGTTCTTCAATTGTTCTTCAATGGTTATACGAAGCTTACGACATAATTTTTTTATTTGTGAATAACTTCATTGGTATTATCATCACTATTCAATCTACGTTATAAATACCAAAATTACACGAAATTGATAATGTAATTCACATTCCAATCTTACGAAATTGACTTTCAAGTTTCACTGTTCCACTCAGTTGAGCAAACTAAGAACTGCACTTATTTCTGGTGGCGTTTCGCAAAACTCAAATGTCACACTCAACACTATAGCGAAAGGAGAATAGAAATTATCATGAATATTTATTTTATGATATAATTATTTTAATGATGTCATGATATAACATATTTAATTGGCTCGACATCTTTTCTTTGTATAAGAAAGTGCAATAATATGCCAGGCTGTGTAAGTGTGAATATAAAGAAGATCTCAGATTTTCTTTTGTATTAATTATTATTGCATCATTATGGTTTCATAAACCAACTTTATGAACCAACTTAGCATTTGAGAGAAAAGTAGAAATCATCTCAATTTCAGAAATTTCAATCAACTCATTTGGTCTCCAGGACCTGGCCTTTTTTCTGAGTCGTGACGTAGACATTACTCGATTCTGTATATATTTCTATACATAATCGGTCATACCTACGTCATGACGCATGGTCTCTGGAGGACAAAAAATTGATTAAATTTTCTGACATGGATGATTTCTAGTTGTCTCTGAAATTGGGGAAATTAATGTGGTCAATATTCATTCAAATATAGTTTCAGGGTTTTGATGTCCTGTTAGTTAGCGATATCATTTTGAGAATTTTTGTTGTTGTGGATTAGGCCTATCGATGGTACTGGTCATATATCAATATCAAATCATATATCCACATAATTCTCTGTTTGATGGCCACATAATCAAATACATACATACATATATTATATAATTAGATGAATAGAAAAATTATGTAATCGATTCAAGAAATATATGAAATGTAACTAAGTGGTTGATTCTATATTTTTCTATCAAATATATTCAGAATACTTATGTAGTAACTATTTTAAGAAAACATGTGAAAATACCTCCACAACTGACATGTATAATGTAATATGTAATAATGAGACAACGAATTAATTAACATATATTTTTATCATGCATGATGATGATAAAACAAGAGGAATGTATTTCAAGTGATTTGAGAGAATTTTCACAGAATCTTATAAGACAGAAACAACTGTTTTCCAAAAGGAAAACATATACACTAGAACTACATTTAGTCCAAATTTTTCAAATTGTTCTTTATAGCTTTCCAGATTCAACCTTCATTATTCCATGATACATCGTATCAGTAATACAGTATGTAGTTACTGTCTTCGCAAAAATGAGTACCTTAATGTTTTTTTTCAAATTGATTATTTTCATATAGCCACTCGAATAGTTCTTCTATAGATATAGTTTTATGGATGTAGTGCAATTCGTGTCGATACCTACAGTATATTGGACACATATTTACATGTTTGAATACGAAATTTAAAAAATCTATGATCATACCCATCTGAGGTATGTTTGAATAATATTTTTGTAATTGTGTCAGTGTCACTGGCATAGAATGCCAGTAGCTATTTGGATATCTTTCATGTTCTTTTGCCCAGAGTGATAATATATTATTACTGGTGTTGTATTATTGATGTCATAATAGTTCTGAAGTCTGCTTTCCATATTGTATAAATATTCCAAACCCTAAAGGTAAACCTGCAATGAACGACAATGATCTCATGTCACAACAATTGCAAAATTGTAATTGTAATTTTTTGTAACAGCTGACCTACAGTAATTCATTGATATATATTTTGTATTAGAAATCAATAAATTAATTTAAAATACTGCACCCATATTTTATATATGCTTCTTACATTATTCATTTAATTGCTTAAGCCTACACGATCTGAATAATGTTGTCCATGTCCCCTTAGCAGTTCACGCAAAATATTTTGTGGAAGATGTTAGACCTGAATTTTGTGATCACTCTACATGACATAATGATGGACAATATTTACAACCATATGTCGGAGATTCGATCAATCGTAGATGCAATTACTTGCCATTTATAGTCAGTAACGTAAACTAATGCACGACTTATTTTACAGATATGGGCCGCTCAATGATTGCGCTCTTCATCGTCGCGTTCTTCTTCGTGTTTGTCGCGTTCTGGACCGGCGTAGCCGGATGCTGGAGGCGGTCACCAGGCAACATCACTTCCACTGCCATCTTGATGCTTCTTTCATGTAAGACACTAATAGGACACGAATTCCCCTAAAATTCCACTAATTCCCACCTTTAGGACACTAATTCCGTTTCTAATTGTTATCGGGGTTCGTTGTATAGATATTCAAAATTACAGAACATGATGATGGAATAGCGTAAGTAAAAAGTCAATAGAATATTTCAACTAATTTGTATCTGATACATTGGACAAAAATGCTACGCTCATTATGCGAATTGTTTTAAAATTCTACCTTCGTGTATGGAGGCACTAAACATTGAAAAACAAGGTACTTTGACTGGGGAACTATAATTATTTCTAGTCACGTTAATTTTCAGTTTTCGTTAACCTATCGAAGGAATAGGTTTTCCTTGCATAAATAAATTTTGTGCATCAAAGAGTGCAAACTGATGCAAATAGGTTTCAGATGCCAATACTCACATTTAAATTTTTAATTACGGAACAAAGTAGTAAGCTCTTAATTCTATTGTAGTAATTATAGGTTTTAAGCTGTAGGTTGACCTTGCCACTGATGTAGATGAATTTTATTAATGCAACCACTATTCTAAGCAAAGAGCACATTGTTGTTCACAAGCAGATAGATACACTGTACTCTCATCACAATAGTGAAGTCTTGCGCCAAGGTCGACCTCATTACGTTCTTTTATGCATCTTGTTCTAACGAAGGTGACTGTTATAATTTTTTGATAAGTGATTGATGCAGTGTAATGAGCTTCTTTACCATCAATAATTGTGAATGGCAAATGATTTTTTTCTTACCTGTAGAAGCATAAAAGCCTGGATGTACACAGAGGTCAGACAGAATGTTTACTTTCTGAAATTCAAGCTCCAATCTGAATGAAATCTACGCACATCCAATCACTAATTTTCATGAAGTAGGCGTGAAGTGTGTAAGCACATTGTCTTCTTGTTTCAATGGCTATAATATTAGTTAATTTTTTTCAGGCAAATATAGCTTGATTGCCCATTTGTTATGACCGCACCATGCGTACTGAAATGGTGAATGTCTCGGCTAACTTTGCTAACTCATTGTGTGCAGGTCTTTTGTGCGCTGGATCTATGGGGCTGTGGCACGGAGTTGAATACTACGAGAAAGAGAAAGTCGTCGGTGAAGAATTCCCACAACAATGGAGCAATGTGAGTTCTAATTTCAATTCTGTCATTGATCGTTTACAATTAACAATACTAGAATAGCATCAATTTGTTTTGCCCATTGTGAGATATTGAAGTCGGTATTCAATTCAGATAACTATCAAGATATTGTTATTGGTAATTTCCGGGGCATACATTGATAGCACATTTACATAGAGATTTCGATTCCAACTTCCATCAAACTTGACTTGAAATGTTCAATCTAATTCAAAGGCTCACTTTATAGAAAGTAGACCAAATATGATTTTACTTGATACCTGGTTGAACGCTTGTCATTGGGACAAAGTAAGTACATCTACTCAAACATCATGATATTCTTCTTGATAATCCATCATCAATGTGTCCAATGCTAGTACTTATAAATTTAAATAGAATATCGATAAATAACCAGTATTGTTTGCTGACGAATCATGTTAGGTACTCGTCGAAGCGACAATGACCAAGTACGACTGGTCATACATCTTGGCGTGGATCAGCGTCGCATTCTCTCTCTGCTCGTCTATTCTCCTCTTTACCGCAGCCGGCTGTCTCCGATCGGAGCGCTACAAACAGCAAGCGAAGAATGTTCAATACATCATGCCAGGTTACTATAGCAACTGCCGAACACTTGAAAGACTAACCGAGCCTCGTCTAACATTGTCTCTTACTCACACTGTCTCTTACTCATGCTGTCTCTTACTCAAACTATCTCATTTTCAAAAATACTTACTTTCTTTATATCCACTTTGTATCTATTTTTCAAAAATACTCACTTTCTTTATATCCACTTTCTATCTATTTTTGACTGTTTTCTTTATATCTAAATTCTGTACTACTCTTTTCTTTCCATTCTCTGTTTTCCACTTATCGTCTTCTGAACTTTTTCGATGTTCAGTTAGTTTCATAAAAGGCTAAAAGCTCTTTAGTTCTCTTGAATGTTCAGAAAATACTCTCAAATTACCAATTAGTTGGTCTAATAGATTCTTTTCAATAATTTTCTCACCTGACTAAGAAAGCTTAACAAATACATGGAACCATATATTCTGCAAGTCAGGTTTGAATGCATTTTTGAAACAATATGAAACTTTCCTAAATTGATATTTCTCTTGAAATTTCCGATGCTCAATTTTTTTCTCACCACAACGCAAATAACTCGTGTCAGATTCAACCGATGAATTACAACTTGAAAAGCAACTAACATCACTTCATGAATAGGTATCTATACTAATAAACTACTGAATGTGAAACACGTTCAGGGAGAAAAGACGGCCATTAATTATAATGGGCTTTGGAAACGGTATGCTCTAATTGCATGGTCACTTCTTGTTCTTCCAATCTCTTTGTCATCCTATCTAAACACTCACCCAGCCGACTGTCTCTTCATTTTAAGGTTACTGAAATGATATATCATTAACGCGGCCAAGAAATGACTGAAGTCAACTTGTATTATTCCATTGTTTCTGGTAATCTGTTACTTGGATTTCATTTCAATAACTTCTATTACGAATTGACTTCACAACAATCGACAAGTCTTTCCAGTGATACTGGCCACGCTATAGCTACACCTAATTGCAGCAAACATAACCAACACTAACGCTTGCCTTTTTCCCTTTTTTGCTTTTTATCGGTGACCAGATATTGAAGGAAAACGCGTTCACTAGTTACGATTGGTCGTACATTCTCGCTTGGATCGGTGTTGGATGGTCGTTGGTGTCGGCCATCTTGTTTTCTGCGGCGGCTATTTGCCTCCGAGGGGAACGAGAGAAGGAAGAAGCTATGAATATGCAATACCTAATGCCTGGTAAGGAATAACCGTGCACGTAACAGTTTTAACCTTTGATCACGACCTGCTGGCACGGCTTCGGATAAAAGAAATTGCGTCGAACGTGGACGTGGATGTAACTTGTGCTCGTGGGATAGGTTTTGTTATCATCTCATCCATATATCATTAACATTCATTATCTGCAAACTTGTATTTGAAAACCAAGCTTTGATCAGTGTTGTTATGAAGTATTGGGGTTGCCGTTCGAATTGCAAACGAATTGCAAACGAAAACCAAACTTCATTTTCGAATATTATTGATTGAAATATATTGAAGTTCTCAATTTTCAATCGATATTGAATAGAAAGGAAAGTCTGAACCATGTTTTATGTAAACACGATCACACTCTCTCCTCTGACATGTCTATGGACTGAGGCCGACTGAAAAGGGGGTAGTAGCACATTTGCTGACCATTGGGTGTGGGTTCGAGTCCCGCATAAGGCATGGGCTTTTGTAAATGTCCTTTCACCAATCATCACTTGATCGTTTCATTATCATCCGCTCATTTGTACCCCCATATAACCTATAGCTGTTGGTGGGGTCGTTAAGCAGCATTGGAAAAAAAAAACAGTCATTCATCACAATCATCAATAAATAAATATACTATAATTCAGTCAATACCATGTACAGCATATCTCCATCCAAACAAAACAATTTTTCTCTCTTCTCCAAACTGTCTGCACTATACATCAGAACTACATCCACAGACGACCACTTTTCATAGTACGATAATTTAAGTTCCGTCGAGAAAAAGTCCTAGTATTACAAAAACTATTCGTATAGGTTGATTACCTTACAATAAAGCACAGGACTTGTTTCATAAATTCATCAAATTGTGTTTGATAAAGGTGATCACAAGACTGCCCTGAAGAATTAAAACTACCAAAATGTTGTTAATAACAGTCTTACTAGCTGCTCATCTGTAGCATCAATTGGGAAACAATTGTATTTCTTGATTTTGATGTTGAAAATAAAGTTTTCTCATATTTAATGGACTATTGCGAAAATGCAAACACCAGCATTGAAATACATGAAAATAATCGGCGTCTCTCTCGAAAAATCTTAACTTGAATTGTCTTCCCCGTTTCAACAAACTAATCGTTTCTTTGTATTTCTTTTCAGTTTACCCTCAAAAGCAACAACAGTACGCTTACACGACGAGTTATCCCGCGCCTGCAGCCTACCCAGCGCCGTACTACCATAACTCCCAGTATGGCCACTACAACTATTAGCGCAAGTTTGTACCAAACAGTGTCGAAAACAAACGGGAAAACACAACGAAACATCACAATGCCATGACAGAAGAAATTCATTAGGAACTGCAATAAATACACTTCAATCAAGTAATTTGTGAAGTTAGTCCCACTAGTGCGCCCTTTGGTTTATCCAGTAATGTTTTCACTAGTTTACGAAATTGTCTATGTAGGGAGATCTACTAACTGGATGGATGACCATGATTTCCAGGGAAATTTGTTTTCTTTGTTTTCTATGCCCATAAATCAGAACCAATGAAAACGTGAATTAACAGAATTATTATATATTTTGTGCGCATTACTTTTTTTAAACAAAATACCTGATGAAATAGGAGTAGCGTATATACCATGATTCTTCGTTGATGAATGAGATCATAGATGATGTTTTGAATAAATTAATGTAATGATAAATTGAATTATTCAAAACATTCTTCTGTATTGTTGACGTTCCCCAACTAGTTAGGGCAATTCAACAAAAGAAACAGCAGCTTACCTCGATGCTGTGTCAAATACACTCCAGGGAAACAATTTTTAGTGGTGCTTCCACCAGTTCTCCACAATCATTCAGTCTTGAGGCATTTTCACTAAACTCAATAATGTCATGTCATGGCATATCAGACGAGAAAGTAGACGAAGGAACTGTGAACAAAATCCTATTAGGCATATCTAATTGATTGATTTCAACGGTAGTATTTTTTTTTTATGTAATTCATATTATTTATTTTTTTGGCATTGATAATAATGTGATCCGACTCTTTAATATAACAAACCGTCAGACAATATTTTTTCTTACATATTAATAATAGAGAAGAACAATAATCATAGATTTTATATCGAAAAGTTTTTACGGTTTGAAACTGTTTAATGATAATAATTATTGTTTTGTTGGTACTATACCTCTAATGTCATTTGATAAGTTTTAAATGTATTAATCGTGCCAAGTGATTAAACCTTCGTATCATGTGACGCTGCGTCAAATAAATGCCGAATTGAAAATAATTTTGTTCGCTTTGAAAACTGCGATGCGTGTGTGGTCATATCTAGTACTCATTGTATTCTATCTGTATTTTAAAGTAAGTTTTATATTATTCTATTTGTGTAGGGGTCAATATTACAATTCATAGCTGAACAGTTTGTTGAGTTAACTGATCGGTGAATGTGTCTCGGAAAGAAATATCCATGTCATTATTTACCGAGCAATGTTTCAAGTCTTAACTGATGTTTGAAAGATGATTTTAGATTGTAATATTGTCTCCCAACATTGAATTAGGTAGGCTTGTAATATAATACATATCAAGTATTTCTTTCTGCCATTGTTAAGAAGATGGTAAGGAATGCAATACATTTCAAATTGAAATTTTGATACACCTTTATATAAATAATATTGATGGAACAGAACCTGAATTATAACATTACGCAATAAGAATATGTATCGAATAACATTGTGTTTTATGATTCAGAAAGAGTTTTTGTATATTTCTATTACGATTGTAAGTAATAAAATAAAACTTTTTTTTTTTACAAACAATTCATGTACTGGTTTTTGAACCTACTCATCATTCCATTTGTTTATTTCACTGTTGGTGTTTTAAAGAATCCTGATAAATGAACATGTTAGTAAGAAGCTAGTCTCCATAGTCACATAGCTAGTCTGAGGGGCGCACAATTGAGTCCTTGTCCAAAAGTCCTACCCGTAGCTCAAGGAAACAAGACGGCTCTGCCAGGACGATTGTTCCTCGTCAAGCGTGAAAATTCTCCATCGAGCAGGTGAATCGACCACTGCATCGTTGGGATTATTCTAGCGGGTATAAGTATTTGGTAATTAATCTAATTACGTACTAATGATTGTACATACTTACTGCGACCGAACATTTTCAGTTTTTTTCCAAAGGTTGATCCACAATGACATTTTTGATTTTTTTTCTATCAAACAAGTATAGCATTTGAATGTGAAGTACGGTATTTGATTTAAATTTAACATGGACTGAATTTGAAACAAAGATAAGTTCAGTTTGTCAACCTCGTTAAGAATAATTAGATTCAGGATGTGATTCAATTTATGAATATCAACTATTACCCCTGGGCTCTTATACTATAACTGCAAACGAAATAAAAGTGTGGTGGAGATATCAGAGACCGTTGATACACAACGCTCAAATATATAGACTAAGGAATCTTCAGAAAAAAACTGAAATGTGACACTTTCATTTCGTTTCAAGGTTCTAGACTAATGGCTTCTAATTAATAAATATAATTGAAATGTGGAACAATTTATTGTAACCCCTATTTAATTAAAATGTATTGTATATTTTATTAAGTAGCATAACGTCTCTGTGGCTACTAATGTGATCAGTTGAAAATAGCAAGGACAAATAATTTCAAGGCCATTATCAATATCTACCTTGTTTACTTTCCAAGTGAAAATGTCTTTCTTAGAAGAAAAAAGTTCAATTCTTCATATATTGTTATTAAATGTGATCTGGTCAATGGCTGGATATATATTATAATATATGCACTTATATATTACTATAATTTTGTTCTAATACATCAAGTTTCATCAGTAGTGGTGTAAAATCCATAATTGTAAGTAATGATAGATCTTCACTAACCTAACTTTTTTTCACCTTCACACAATATTTTGTTGCCTTTTTGGTTATAAATATAATCTGGAATACCTAGATAGTCACGTTATTGTTTTTATTGGTGAATTTGCTGTATGTGGTAACCATTCCTGAACATCCCACACCTGAACATGTTCAATAGTTCATAACTCTTATTCGTGACATCAGGTTTATAGGATGCCCTGAGACGATACTACGAATGAGTTTGTAATATAGCCCCCAACACATTATTATTTGAAATTAGGCTCATAATATCATCATAATAAGTTGGTATAAACTCTCTTTTTCAATAGATGTTATTAATGAATAACATATTTCAATCGCTGACAAAGCTGACGGACACCTATTGGAGAACCACCAGCTTACCTCAATCGGAGAGTCTTTGTGTTCGCGGGACTCTTACAAAACATGCTGCGTACATAAACATCTCATGGAGTGATAACAAGTGAGTGATTTGATATTGTATATTATATATATTCCAATTCCAAGCGAATAATATCTCTTTCAATTCTATTAATAATGATTTGGAAAGATTTTGATATCACATTTTAATACTTGACTCACCGACTGGTTTTATCAGGAGATTAATGATCGTTATCATATATAGCTAATTAATGCTCATGCATTTATCAGTTGGTAATATCAACTCATAGAGCAGGTTGTATCAATGATGTTAAAAGAATTCAGATAAATGCATACAGTAACAATTATTTCTTCGGGTCTAGGAAAACAAAAATTCGATCATAACCCACGATCGAGAGCATTTATGTATAGTTCATTACAAAAACTGAAAGGAGCGTAGAGGTGGTTAATTTGAATGCATACAACGCACTTACCAGAGGATTCTGTTAGTCGCCATAGCTCCACCATTTCGAAGTATGAACGTCATTTTTTCCAGGGCACTCTTACATTTGTAAGAGAACAAATGAAATTATAACTATTGGAATTCCTCCTCAACAAATTTAAAACAACATAAATATGTTGATTGAATATTCTTCCTAACTTATGATCCATTTGTCTAGCACAGAAAGGCCAAAAGAGGAAGGAGCGACTCGACGTCCAAGATGAATCTTCAGTTCAACTAGTCAGCAAAGATAAGTCGTTGATGACTCCGTAGAGAAGCAGGTGAACGGAGACCCCTAACGCAGAGTACCAACCTTTGGTGATGAAACGACATCAGTGGTATGATTCTATGATATATATACAATACATACATACATATATATATATATCCGATCTTCACATCCAATGAAGTCGGGTTTGGGGGGTGGAGGTGACTCCACCAACGTTTCTACGGCTGCTTTGGATATCGAAGTCTGTGAGCCATTCCGTCTTCCTCCCTGTCATCTGCTTCTCTTTCTCCTTCGCTCTCTTCTCCCTCCAATTGTCGCTCAACCAATTCCTTCCAACTTTCTCTGTTTTCCCACCATTTCTTACTCTCTCCCGATCTTCATTTCTCTCTTCAACATCTCCTTCAATCCACCTATTTCTTGGACGACCCACTATCCTTCCCCCATGTCTCTACCCTTTTCAAATTATCTTCTCTGGATTCTTTATTCTCTCATTCTTCTCATATGCCCAAACCATCTTAATCTTTTTTGACCCAACTTCCAGCTCAACTTCTCCACTCCCAGGATTTTATGATAATAATAATAATAAATCATTAGAATATTCATAATATTATAATAAAATAATATCATAGTATTCCTAATATTATAATAAAATAATATCATAGTATTCATAATATTATAATAATATAATATCATAATATCCATAGTGACATGTTTGCTATGCATCCAATAAAAGAATGTATTGCTTAAGATTAAAATACAGTAAACCCTTGTTAGTTTGAAATTATAGCAGGTAAGAAAGCCAAGTCAAAGTTTGCAATTCAAATCAATGCAAGCATAACAAGACATCATTTTACAGCTATGAACTAACAATTGAGAACAGAAAAGGATTCGATTGACAAATTATGGTATCAAAATAAAATACAGTTCATTCTCTATACCTGGGGTCGAGAACCGAGATGGTTTGAATCATGATGATTAGATGTTTATTTTTCACGGAGATTTGTACATGATACAAATATAGAAAATATAAAAACTTGAAACTAGAAATGAAAATGAGTGAACAGAAAGAGATAATTGAAAAAGATAGTTAATACATGTGAGATGATGGAATCGTTGACTAGTGTGGCTTTGAAGTCACACTAGTCGATGAATTTAGTAATGAATTATTTGAATTTAGTAGATGAATTTAGTAGATGAATTTCAAATTCACCGTGTTCAAAATGAAAGGGTTTACTCTGAAGAATTAGTCATAAGTTCACCAAGGATGAAAAAATACATTCTATATTCGTAGCCTGATGCTAAATTTTGAATTTTGAACAATTCAGTGGTATAATGCAAACTCAAAAGTACCTTCATGTATATAGTAAATAATGTAAAGTGAAGACTTTCAGCAAAATGCTATTGAATTTGGACTCGGTCATGGCGTTATTATTACCTTCAGTATGTATAATTAATTAGTTTTAGTCCGGCACATGTAGCGCAGTGGTTAACACGCGCGTTTCATGTGATCCGGGAGACGAGGGGTTTTCGGACCCGGTTTGATCCCGTTCATCTTTACAGGAGTTTTCCATGGTTTTCCTCTGTAGACTAGAATAATGCCAGGATGGTTCACACAATATAGACCACAACCGCTTCCTTCCCACCATCTTTACAATTACCCAAGAAACCTTGATCTCATCATCCCATCATCTCATTAATCATCCATCCAACGCCAATTGATCTTCACTATCATTACAGTGCATCATTAAACCCCAATATATACAAAAAATATATAGTTTCAGTAGGAAATACATCAGCCACCGGATGAGTGAGACTTAGTATTATGAACACTTACGCAACACTGTATTTATTCAAGTAACCTATGTTCCAAAGCTGTTATTCACGAATAATGATGGATAATAATGAGAAAAATATTCTTGTTCAAATTTCATGCATGCTCATCAGCTAGGTGTACATGTTGATAGTTAAAAAAGATGCCACCTGTATGTAACTTATGGTGTACTACAGTACTACACAACACTGAATAAATATCTCTCTTACAGTTATGGTATTCGATCACAAGAATCACTTCGAGCACGACGATACAGAGATGGAGCCAGATACGTGAAGAATGATATACGGTAGAAGAAGACTAGGAGAAGACGCTGACATCATCACCGTGGGGATGATGGAAGACGAGTAAAGGAGAACAAAAATAAACGTTATCACAATTTAAGTAGGTTTTGAAAATCCACTGAAAATCCACTGGAAATCCGCTTACCAATTTTTGTATGCTGATAAAAAATTTCTGTGTCGACACTGTAATGGTATAGATGGTAATATGGTGATGATGGTAATAATGGTATAATAATGTTACCCTATACTGTATGTATATATTGACATCGATAATTGATTATCAGAGGTTATTAATTGATGCACTTATCAGTAATCAATCAACTATTATTATCCATTCTATCATGTATCAGTGATTATATAAACTCTTTGTAAAAGTATGTGCTGTGCCTTCAAGATTAATGAGTGAATATATGAATGAATGAAATAATTATTGAATGAATAGATAGATGCATCAATGAATAGATAAATGAATAATGTACAGTAAGGGGGGAATGGATATTGATGTGGAGGATTTGACAGGTATCAGGCAAACAGGAATTGAAAAGGTATTTCACTTTCGGGTCGAGCTATGTACAAGTACTGAAATGACAAAATTTAAATAATTACAAATACTCCAGTTGATAGTAATGTCTAGTTAGTTTCTGGGACCAATCACTTTGCCGCCAAAACCTGTATTTTTCAGACAATCGCAACTGTGTCTTTGTTTTGTAGGTGCATGCAGAGCAGGATCTTGGGTGATCTTGGGTCTACCCAAGATTCCGAGTCTTTATTAAAAAGTTCAATAGCTCAGTACGACTTTGACACATGTATGCTTGCCATTCAATCACTGTGTCCGTCAACGACAGCTATAGAGAGTGGTGTAAATGTATGTATGATTTTCTATGTAATGAGAGCTGGGTTACGTGGTTTTTGATATGTAGATCCACTTTACAGTTAGGAAAACAAATCAGTAGCTTTGCACAAGATAAAATTTATTTTCTGTATCTATTCATTATTATTTGTATTATTTTCATTTTTTAAATGAGTTTCAAAGATGCACTGTAATGATAACAAAGATCTATTGGCGTCAGATGTATGATTGATGAGATGATGGGATGATGAGATGAAGGTTTCTTGGGTAATGGGAAGGATAGTGAGAAGAAAGCGGTCGTGGCCTATATTGTAGGCCACGGAACAATACCGGCATCAGCCTACACTACAGAGGGAAACCATGAAAAACCACTGTACAGATAGTTGGTGGCAGGGATCAAACTGGGCAGAGGCGCCGACTCTGTGGGTGCTCAGGGTCCAGAGCACCCGTCACCCCTCGAAAATTTGGCTTAACCAATATATAATTACGAATTTGTATGTTTCATTAAATTTCCGGCAAATTTAACGTTTTATTTTTACTTCCATAATATCAATTACATGTCAATGTTGTTGTTTTGAAGAAGCATTTCTTTAGCAAGAAATAAGAAGAATATTTAGAGCCCTTTCTGATCTTTACTCGATTGCCGGGAGGGAGGGGGCCGGCGAGAGTCATGAATATATACATTTTTCAAGAGAACCGATAGACTAGACTAAACTGCTTGTAAATCGCAAAAATCACTTTAAAAATGACCATATTTCAAAAAATTCCCTGCAGGGCTTTGCAGGTGGAGATCGAAAAATTAACTTCTAGAATTTCCATGGAGGTTCAATTATTGGACTTCAAAACTGTATGTAGATCGCAACAATTACTTAGAAAATAACCATATTTCAAGAAAATCCCTGCGGGGCTTTCGGAAGGAGTAGCAAAATCAATTTTCAAAAAGTCCATAATGATGTCTTTGTTATTATGAAAGTCTTCTTGAACTGATGAAGATTCCATTTACTTTTTATAGATGCATTTTTACTGTTTACCAGTTATCAATTTTACAGAGTTTGATTATCATTGTGAATACAACTGGAATTGTACTGTCAATATGTATTGTTGTTCCTGTCCATAAATTCATTAAATCAATCAATCTTGTAATGCCAATTGTACTTATTGTGTTGTTCTCCATATCTGAGGGTTGTATCCTAATAATACATCATTCAGTGTGAAATATGTTATAACTCACTAGAAATCAGGGTATTAAATTTGATCTAATTCAGTAGCCTAGTTTGATTCAGTAATGTAAATTATTGAAATGTGAGTAATTTATCTAGGACAAAAAGGCTTTTTCTCTCAAGCTTATATCCATTACAGATTAGCACAACTGCATCTAGTTAAACAAAATATGACAAAAAACAAACTTCATTTTCATTTTCACTCAACAATTACTTAGATTAATTCGAGTAATGAGATTTATTACAGGGTGATTGCATATGGGTATATTAAACAAAATACGAAAAAAAAGGAGTTCCAAATGGTATTCGATACCAGGACCTTTCGCATCGAGATCCGAAACCGCCAACGCTAGCAACTAAGCTACCTAGACATGGAACATTTGCAAAGTTATTGAGTTACTTGAATTGATATTTGAATTATTACCTAACCTGTTGGTATATTCTGCTCCTCTGGTAGGAGAGCTCAGGTTTGAGAGATTATTTGTTTTATTTGTGTCAGGTGGAATACCTGTTGCGGCATTCTGCTTCCCTGGTACTTGAGTCAATTTTCCACGAACAAATTTTCGAGAAAATTGGTCAAGAGTCCAGTATTCCTACCAGGGTAGCAGAGCAATCGACAGGTCGAGTTTTATTTAAAATATCTTCTTCAAGTATCTCGACAACTTTGCAAAATTCATATGTCCAGGTAGCCGAGTGGCTAGCGTGGTCGATTTCGGATAGTGGTCCGGGGTGGCTCGGTATCGAATCCCATACAGAGCTGCTTTTTTGTTATATTTCACTCAACATATAATTAGATTAATTCAATAATGAGAGTTATTACAGGGTGATAAATTTATTCAGGGAAGAAAGGAATTACCACTGAGCTACTGTCCATTGAGGATTTGTACAATTGCATATGGGTTTATTAAACAAAATACGACAGAAAAAAATCAGTCCCCAATGGTATTCGATACCAGGACCTTTCGCATCGAGATCCGAAACCGCCAACGCTAGCAACTAAGCTACCCAGACATGGAACATTTGCAAAGTTATTGAGTTACTTGAATTGATATTTGAATTATTACCTAACCTGTTGGTATATTCTGCTCCTCTGGTAGGAGAGCTCAGGTTTGAGAGATTATTTGTTTTATTTGTGTCAGGTGGAATACCTGTTGCGGCATTCTGCTTCCCTGGTACTTGAGTCAATTTTCCACGAACAATTTTTTCGAGAAAATTGGTCAATAGTCCAGTATTCCTACCAGGGTAGCAGAGCAATCGACAGGTCGAGTTTTATTTAAAATATCTTCTTCAAGTATCTCGACAACTTTGCAAAATTCATATGTCCAGGTAGCCGAGTGGCTAGCGTGGACGATTTCGGATAGTGGTCCGGGGTGGCTCGGTATCGAATCACATACAGAGCTGCTTTTTTGTTATATTTCACTCAACATATAATTGGATTAATTCAATAATGAGAGTTATTACAGGGTGATAAATTTATTCAGGGAAGAAAGGAATTACCACTGAGCTACTGTCCATTGAGGATTTGTACAATTGCATATGGGTTTATTAAACAAAATACGACAGAAAAAAATCAGTCCCCAATGGTACTCGATACCAGGACCTTTCGCATCGAGCTCCGAAACCGCCAACGCTAGCAACTAAGCTACCCAGACATGGAACATTTGCAAAGTTATTGAGTTACTTGAAATGATATTTGAATTATTACCTAACCTGTTGGTATATTCTGCTCCTCTGGTAGGAGAGCTCAGGTTTGAGAGATTATTTGTTTTATTTGTGTCAGGTGGAATACCTGTTGCGGCATTCTGCTTCCCTGGTACTTGAGTCAATTTTCCACGAACAATTTTTTCGAGAAAATTGGTCAATAGTCCAGTATTCCTACCAGGGTAGCAGAGCAATCGACAGGTCGAGTTTTATCTAAAATTTCTTCTTCAAGTATCTCGACAACTCTGCAAAATTCATATGTCCAGGTAGCCGAGTGGCTAGCGTAGACGATTTCGGATAGTGGTCCGTAGTGGCTCGCTATTGAATCCCATACAGAGCTGCTTTTTTATTATATTTCACTCGACATTTAATTAGATTAATTCAGTAATGAGAGTTTCCCTACACATGAATATCAATAGAATCTAGTAATTCAACAAATTGTTTCGTAAATTTTGAAAATTCAGTCAAAAAATAAAGGGTAAATGTTACGGGATTTCGGAGGATCCAAGGAAATGAAAACATGATCATACCATTTCAACACATCGTACCTTTATTGTTTATTATCACGTACATTTGTTTCAATGAATCATTTATTGAGATAATGAAATTATTAGATTCACTTCATACTCATTATATTTTCTGTAAACCAATGCAGCAATCAAAGAAACTGCAACACTGATCAGTTGTATTATATTAACTGCAGAAGTTTCAATATTGATCGCTGCTATAAACGAACTGATCATGACTTGTAGCTGGATAATGTGACACAGTGAATTCGAAGCTAGACCAACTGTATCGAGATTGTAGAAACCACGACCGTGAAGTACTCCCAAAACCTGCAACACGTGTAAATAAATCTGTTAATGGCACAAAACAAGTGAAACAAAACCTCATCTTTCAAAAGTTCTGATTCCTTGAAGTTGCAGCTTGGTTGTGCTATTACCGAAAAATTCTATTTCAATCTTGACAAAATATCTTCAAATATATCTACAAAAAAGTGAAGGCATACAAATGGTTAACGTATTCTTCATTACTCAAAGTAACTGTCATCATATTGAACTGTCATCACTCTCATCGGTTGGAAAGTGTGAAAAGAGATTTTCACATGTGAAAATGTTATGGAGAACTATTCATGCATCTTGAGTTTTATTCATTCGTCATTTTAATCTTTCCAAATTAACTAGTGACAGTTGTTGCTTGGATCCTGATAGATTTTCTATAGCTTTGGTTCATGTGGAAAAATAACATAACATTTTCTTTCATCAAAACGACTGATCTGATTTAGATGAAAATTCGTAATAATGTGTTCCATTGAAATACAGTGAGAATGTGAAATTATTCGAAAGAAATATTCTTCATATGGTGTTTTAAAATCTTCGAAATGGATTTTCTCAGAAATGGTGCAACCGATTGCCCCCTCAAAACTATACACTACAGTATCGAGTAAGATCAGTACACACATGTGTATGCCAAGTTTCAACTGAATGTGTACTTTCGTTTGACCTGGGCAATGCGAATGAAAAAGTGTTCATTTTTTCAAGTACGGTGAATTTGAGTGTTATCTCCGCTCTTTTAATCATTCAAATTGTTAATATGATTTATACATGATTTTATATGGGTCCTTCGCTACTGAATAAATTACAGCAAAAATTTGAAATAACGAACCCAAACATTTTCAGCAACTAATTACAATGTAAGCGATGATTGTTGCTTAAAACTTCTAGAATAAATAATCATAAATGGTGATAACGAGATGATTTGTTCAAATCTAGGTCGAAGTATGTGCCAGGCTGTCAATCAAAGTCAGTCAACCAGTCAATATCAGTTCAATTCTTGAGTTGTCAAGTGACTGGACAATAACTGTTATTAACCATAAGAATGCAATCGATTACATATTCAAACATAATCAGGAGTAAATATTATCAGAACTTCAGGGTAGGATCTGATGATAAATATCAGTCAGATATCCAAATAAATAAGTGAACATAATACATATGAATGGAAATATGAATTAATTCAATGATTGAATAAGAAGAATGAAAACGATAGAAATATCAAAAATAAGAAGAAAATGAAAAAAAAAATGATATAGATATTCAAATTGAAATGAAAATATAAAAGTATATTCCATTATTATTCTCGCCACCAATCAAAATGTCTTGTCAACAATATACCCAGAACACGTCTGTCCAAGGCCTACACACATACATCATATCAATGTATTGTCTATGTGAGTGAGAAAGATCATCTATCTTCATGTGAGATCAATGTTGGATATAGAAGGTATGATCTGTGTGCATAGATGCATCAGTGATGCACATACAATAGAAATACATTATTGATAATGAAATAGGGACGTGTATGACCTAGGTATAGGTTTCATATCTCAGTATTTCCCCAGGGTGGTTATTTTCATGAAAACCCACTATTACATCATTTTCTTAAGCTGGCGAATATTCTGATGTAACTTGAATAACTTATTCAATTTCAAAGTTCTCAGTGTGAACTTTGGAAATACAATGTATTGATTTATCTTAATACTATGATTTTCGCTTGCCCAAGTGTATGTTACGAAATTGTGAATGTAAAATTCAAAATCCGTCTATTCATATTGTATATATATATAAATATATATATATATATATATATATATATATATATATATATATATATATATATATATATATATATATATATATATATATATATATATATATATATATATCCTATATATAACTGAATATAATGATATATGATCTAGTTTTCACAACGATTAACGGGTAGAGTACAGGTGCAGCACAACAGCACACAAATTGAGACTTTTTTCGTATTAAAACAGGTAGTAGTTGCCTTCAAAATTCTCATAGATCCTTATACAAGTTCGAAGGCAACTACTACCTATTCGACTAGTGGACAGGTAGTGGACAGGTAGGTAGACTTGGGGACTCTGAAAGAAAATCTCAATTTTTGTGCTGTAAACTATAGATGTCACTATAAATAAATATCGTAGAAATATGTGTTGTACCATAAATGTATTCGTGATTCGATAATTATGCATGTAACATATCAATATATAGTCAGAATAATTCAACTACAAATTGTATGATGGATTTGGGGGGATTCTACATATGTTTTGGGTGTTTATTTCCAAGTCATTCAAAATCATGACCCCATGATATTTTCTCAATGGTAATTGCAAAAAATTCAGGATAGAACTCTGTAGGACAGAACCCATACAAGTTAATGATAAAAAATAAGTCATTTGATTTTGATGTACTGATTCAACAAATATCGGAGCCTCTTTAACTACGGCTTTTATTTTTGTAAATAAAATTTAGATACAAACGTTTGTGTCTTCATGATTACATTCTTAATATCACTCACACTAAACAGACACTACTGAATTGTAAGGTGGTTACTAATTACTACGTACACATGATGAGACGAAAAAATCGCGTTTGTAAAATGCAAGGTAGCAATGGTTGAGTTGGACATCGGAAGGGATAGAACCGCAACGAAATATATATATATATATATATATATATATATATATATATATATACGCTATAGACTATCAATTATCATATATTATTAATCGATATACACTGACCAGTAATCGGTTACTATTTCTGTCCGTTCTTTCATTTATCAGTAATTGTCAACTCTGCACAATTGTCCGTGCTGTGCTTCCAAGATGGATGACTGAACGAAATAATGAAGGGTGAATTTGACAGGTATCAGGCGACCAGGAAATCAGATGGTATTTTACTTCCAGTTCGTTTAAGTACTTCTAGTTTTCAGTTACATATAATATATAGGCCTATATAGTAATAAATATATATATATATATATATATATATAAACAAATATATCCATCACCACACAATATCATTGAAAACACTAATTAGTTTTGAGAAGTGATAATTCATTCAGAATTTTCTATAAAGGTATGACTACAGCTATCATTCATGTTATCTAAGAATTCAAATAGATTGGGAGACTTCAAAATCACTCTCAATAATATGTTGTTGGTTTGGTTGATTTACTTTATTCATTATGGTAAAGCACTCCAGCAGCAGGGTCAAACGGTGTGGGTTCGAGTCCCGATCGTCGAGCATGAGGAGCTCATTATAAATGCGAAACTTAATAACTGGAAAGCACCGACTCGGCATTGCAGGTCATCTTACGTATGAAATCTGTTTATTAGGTCAATAACCTTCACACAGATACAATTGAGAAGTGATGAACGAGGAAGAAGGGTTGTAGGTGTTTAAGGAGTAGGATGGAGTGATCTAGTGGACCTTCTTTCAGGCTCCATGTAGATCATCACACACAGTATCTATATAATAACTCTTCATAAATAATACAAAAAATCACTTCATTTGAAACATTTCATCTTCAAGCTTATCATCATTATTTGTATATTTTTCCAATAACGTTTTTTTATTGTCGAATTTTATATCTAGATATAAGTTAATCATTTCATATAAGTAGTTTCTGTAATTGAATTGGTTTTTATATATAGATAATTGAGCTGAATCCCAATGGTCAATCCATGTAAAGTGAACAGCTGACAAATAAAGTTGTTATTTTCTCATTTAATATTTGGCCTCCAATGTTGTGCGACTAGATGAGTATAGCAGGTCCTCCAAATATTATTTTAATTCAATTTTTCATTTTGTTGAATTGTTTCAATATTGGTACGAATTGACAGAATATGGACTCTGTGAATAATGCTTCTTCTACAAGCCATCAAAATTAATATTCATTCATGCTATATAAAGTTATTAAATATCAGGTCTCGATTCATTGGTGAGTGAGATATTGTGAAAATAAGGTGAGCCCAGCGAAACATGATTCACAAATAACAAAAGCTTGTTTCAGTTTGAAATTATTTGCAAGTTCAATAAATCTCATACATAGAATTACAGTAGAAGGAACTGATAGGCTTACAGATATTGTGATATAGCTACTATATGAAGAGACTGATTTTTTCCTCAAGTTTTCCTTATGCTTCCTCTGAACTGAAACTGTATATTTTCCTCAATTGAAACACTATATTTTTTGAATTGAAAATGTAATTGGATAGTATTATGTTCAATATTGTTCACTCACAATCTATATTTTGATTGATTAATTGAGTATCGATTGTTCAATAACCCCACTAAGATTTGAGTTATGTGGAAATTCAAAAGGTATGTCAATGATTAAAAAAATACCAATCATAAATATGAATTACAAATATTTAGCTTGAATTTTAAAATCAATGACTTTACTTCTTAGTCAGGTGGAAGACTTGTCTTTGTTTTCCACTGCAAAACATTCGCTGTAGATTCTGATTAGACGAAAATAGAATCACACAAAAAAATGAGGAAAGCACAGTACCATGAAGAAACTAGAATTGTGTACTGCCAATTACATAGAATAGAAGATAGTATATATCCCTCGCGTCCCCCAAATTCAATTCAGTAACGAGTCTATACCCTCTGTGAGTGAACGTGACTTGAATTGAGGACGAACCTGGGTCTTTTGATTAGAGTTTCAGTAGGTCTACTTCTAGTCTTCTCTATACTAGTCAACCTGAGAAATCATTGGACATATTGTATTTCGGGAAAAACTTTTTTGTTTTGTATATTGTAACTGTACAAAGCATAAGATTGTCTTCTTTGATGATAACTTTGGAACTGTATAAGATATGAAGATTCTAGTAAAATGAATACAGAAATATTGTCATGATTTTCCAAATACATCGAATAATATACGTGAAAACTATTCGACATAGATCGCTTAATTTCACACAAACAGTATTTTAGAAACAGTTAGACTGTGAGACAGTATTTTTCAGCTTTATACACATGACAATTTTAGGATCTAAGAGATTCGTACATCGTTTTGAAGGTATTGAAGCTCTGTGTTTTATAGATTCATAATTTCAATATAGTCTTCATATTATTTCTTTATCACGAAAAAAACAAGCTTCCTCCATGAAGGTTGCCAACTTGACATAGAATAACACGAACAAAAATGATATATAACAAATGAATATAAGATCAATAAGATAATTAACTAATGTTGAATGAAAAAATGTTTCAATCTAGGAAAGATAATATTGTAATCGTTTAAATATTCATAAACAGTATGTACAATATAGAACCGCTACATTCACATATTTAATTAAAAATTACTGAAAATTGAAATGATTGCTTTCGAGAGTGAGGGGACACACAATGAATAAACCATCACTAAGCTTCAGTCGTTCACAAAATGCAACGAAGAAGTGAAGAATTTTGCCTCCAGCTCCAAGTGAGAGTCCAATTTTAACTGCTATGTCTGCAGATTGTAAACGATACAATATGGAGTATGTTTGATTCATGATAGATAAATGGCATACTGTTCGATAGTTACAAGAAAAAAGCTGATATTTCGTCTCTCAAGAAACTAAGTGTTCATAGATCATCCTACACACCATACAACAAATTGCTAACAATAACTGTCTACCGATCTGAGATTCCCACTTTACATATCGTTCTGCTGATTAATAATAATTACCATTTTTATAGCTTTGAGGACTACAATCAAGACACCTACGCGAAATAAACGCTCTACACTAAAGAGGTTGACCTAATGCAAGTTCTTCAATTCGTATTTATTGAAGGTTCAGACCGACCGTCTTTTCTATCCAGTAGGATTAAAACTCAGACGTTTCGATTCGTTAGAATTCGTTATTGAAGTTTGTTGGTGAGTCGACGCTTGCGATTGTTTGTGCTATAGATGGGAGGGGACACTCGATCGTTGTCGTCATGTCTGTGCGGGTTCGAGGTAAGGTCGGAACAGGATTTTTGTGAGAATTGTTTTTATTCTAGAATGCGGGTTAAACAGTTAGCATAAGGGACAATGGAAAATAGCTTGTTTTAGGCGTTGTCGGAACTGTGTGTTGGATGGGTGAGACGATGACCTTCTCAGATGCGTATTTTTGGATGAAGATTGTCACTCAATAACATAAAAAGTTGCAGGAATCAGTTTTAATCTCATCTATTGAAATGAACAATCTTTAAATTACTATGGTAGCACAATTAACATATGGTGACATTTCTCTAAGCGTGTGGAAATATTATTCTAACTTACAATTGATAACTTTGAAAATTATATTTTAACAACAAACAGTGCATCTTGAATAATTTGTACACGATGATACCAACAGGCAATCATTTTATAAAGGTTAATATTCTGTAACAAGACTTTTCTGGCAATAATTGTATAGACAATATGACTGGTTCAAAGTCAGGCTTCATATTAAAACACTAGATACATGCGCGAATCGCCTGTGATGTCCCATCAAGTTACTCTCTGATGACACCTTAATAGGAAACAATGCCTATTTTATCAATTTCGATGTTTCAAAAAAATCAGGTTTTACCCTGCCTAATTAAATCGATAATATTTTTTGAGTGCAATCATCTTTAGATCCCGATATGATCATATCTATACCCAAGTTTCAAGAACGATATAGACAGTCGATCGTATAGATCTGACTTATTGGTTATTAACAGTTATCACGGTTTGTACTTTGCATGAGTTAGAATCGATTTAATTACTTTTTCGAGTGGTGAAATCGATCATACATTCTTACCCTCAGTCTTAATCGGGTAAGAAAGATTATGTAGCAAGTTTTCGATGTTTATAGAATAGAAAGAAAAAAAATGCATTCTCACGTACGATTTTGGGATTGTGAAACCAGTCTTACAAACAACATCGATAAAAGTTTACAACTATACTTTTTTATGTTTAATTGCGCTAGAACACGTTTGTTTTAATACGACGTATCATAGGTTCATTTAAAAATGATTTAAGAATAATTTATGCAGTTGACATTAAGCTATATTTAATTAATATAATTTCAGTACTCTTGGAGGTACTTGTAGTTTGATACAAAAAAGAAGTAACAATTAAAATCAGTTTAACCGTTTTTGCTATACCGAATAATTTGTGATCTCGAATTTAGAACTGCTTTGGTAATTTTGTTTTAGAGGTACTAGAGAGATCATCTCTCCAAAAAGTTATATCAAAGAAACACATTAAATAAGATGGGTGAACCAACGGCTATCACGATGAACCTGATTCAGGTGACCGGGGTTCGATTACCGCCAAGGTCGACCATCCTGATAGGTTTTTCGTGGTCATACCCTGTCGTTCAGGCTTGATGGGATGGTTCCTCAACGACAGGCCACGACCGACTCCTTCACACTTCAGAAAAAAATATAGGATCAACTAACTTTTCATCTTCCTACCATCTCATTCATCATAGGCCTACACCGAATATCATTATTACAGTGTTCTCAATATGAAAAAAAATGAACACATGACTGGATATTTACTAATGAAAGCGGTGGAATAAACTCACACTATTGACAAAAACATTTATGATCTCTAATAGTTACCCCCGAAGAAAATATTCAGAATTGGTATAGCCATTTGTAATAAGTACTTAAACATAGCTTACATGCACTAACTGGCATATCACAATTTTCACGTAATGCTTCACAAGTTCAAAAACCTATATCATAATTACTCGAAGCATTTAAAAATATAATTGTATAATTTATTTTGCGTGACTTTTTCCTTAGGGCTTTTCAAAAACCGGAAAAGAATCGGGGGCTCTATTTTGTGCAAAGTATAATTATTGTTGAAATCAATTATTAAAGCAACAGTAATATGTTTAAAGGCATCATAATATCCCTAAGTAAAAGTAAAAAAATCTCGTCTAAACCTATTATTTTTCAAATAATTATATCATAAAAGATCTAAATAATTTATGCTAATGATTGTAAACAGCTGTTCTGTGATTGGTAGTTTGCCAAGTTATGGTATGTCGCCGTAACGAATGAGATAACTGTATCGGTGAAAATGGCGAATTATTCCGTGCATAAGCTTCCTCGATGGTAAATTGAACAGACGATGTTGTCAGTTGACCCCTGGTGAATGTAGGGTATACGAGTGTTGCCGGATCGGAACTCCTTGCTGTTCGTGTTAACAGATATGAAAGACAGACGATCGTAACTAGTGGTACTAGTGTTTTGGCCCACACTAGTGTCCCTATACAGAATACGTACGTCGAGTCGGTAGCTCGATCTTTAGTTGCGACACAATGTTTAATAACAGTGACGCCCAAATTCTTGGGTAATTGCTATTTTCAAAGATTTACGTCATTTTGTTGTAATACTTGTAAGAAAGAAGAATGTCGTCTACATAACTATATGTTTGAAACAACTTTGGTTATTGCGAAGAAACTCAATCAGGATTTTAAGATTCAACGCTTTTGGAAGATGTTGTTGTGTTTCCAATTTTAAATCTGGACTTGAAAAATTTTAGTTTCTTAAAATATTATTGCTATGCAATGAACGCTGATATATGTTATACACAAGCTTTTGGTTCCGTGGAATATTACTTATTTCTTATCAATAGGAAAATGCTGTACATATACAAGCAACATAAATTATAACAATCAAGAAATGCTATTCTCTTATACGGTCTCCACATTCGAGTGGATTTGATATCAGTCAATTGGATATTTTTTCATTACACTTCACAAATATACTATCAGGAAAATATACTATGAAATAGTACTTTATTTGATCAAAATAACGAGGAAACAGAAAATCATGGCGCCACCACTGACTTCATTTTTGAAATTTCCCATCAGTATATTTTTGAGATCAAGTTTCCATACAGAATTGAAGACCTACGAGTAAGTGGAATTAAAATATCAAAAATTAACAATTTGGTATCGTTGCATATGTTATATACATATATAAACCTATATTGAAACTTGATACCCAATGATCATTCAGTAAATGTGATGTATTTCTTGTCCCGATGCTTCATAACTAGAAGACTCTGATACAAAGTTCTGCTGACTTCTACAACACCATGCAAACACGACTCCATCCGACAATTGTAAATATAAATATGATCCATTATTATTTTTACATAACTCGTTTTCTTTGGTTCATATTCAACCATATTCCAACTATTACCGACAAGGGACTAATTAGTTATCACTCTCAACCCATAATTCAAAGTCAAGTCGTAAATAATTCCAACACGTTTTCGAACACTTTCCAGAGTTTAAGTAAATGTTATAATATTTAAACTGTCACGACGGAGGTTCTAATCACGCACTTACTAAATTACCATCTAGAATTTAGATTCTTCATTTCACGATTATTTTCAGTATACCGATCGACCGTTCCTTCAAACATTTAAGACAAACTCTCAATTATAACGCACTGTAAATAGCATTTTTAATTTTTTCCCAATCATTAAAAGGAATAAATACCTCCTTGTTTTAGAGGTTTCGTGCAATCTCACACGTGAACGATTTGTGATGAATTTATACCCACATGCACGGAAGAAGTTCGTCGAACGACATTGTTTTTGTTTGTGTGTTTATTATGTTTCTCAGATTAATATAGGAAATAGATACATGAATATAATTATACTAACCGTAGCGATTATAATCATAACACTTACATAAGGCATTGAATAAATACAAATATATTTTTATATATTAGGTATAATATGTCGAGTCTAATCAATCAAGTGAATCAACTTATCAAGTGAATCGATTAATCTTATCGACTCTACTTATCGAAAGACTTCAAAGGACTTCACAACCCTGAAACTGGATTTTTATCAATGATTACGATATTCATTCCACTAATTTTAGAGAAAACTTGATAACCAAATCTGAGTTCCAGAAATTATCATCAATATTCATGTTCTGTGTTCTGTCCCCAGAGACCGTAAGCCATGACGTAGGCCTAATCAATTCTGTATAGAAACATCAACAGAATCGAGTGGTCCACAAAATAATTGTCAAAACTCAGAAAGAGGCAACAGTCCTAGAGGACAAATAAACTTGGATCCAATTTTTGAATGTGTGATGATGATTTTTAGTTTTCTCTAAAATTTTGAGAATGAATATCGTCATTATTCGCTAGAATCTAGTTCCAGGATTCAGGTTGTTATATCATCTACGCAATAACACAGACGTGTGAGTGAGCAAATATGACCGGTGTTCGATTTCTAAACTCTATCAATTAGAACGATTCAAGTTATTGTTTATAAAGGTAACATGTTTCAACCGTTAACCATTTCCCAGCTAGCCTACGATTGTTTTTATGTATTTTATATCTTATTCTTCTATGATGTTTGGCTGAATTTATAGATCATATATCGCATGCACAAGAAACATTCAGATACATTGAAAAGAAGAAATGCAATTCGAGTAAACTATTATGCAGATTGTCGAGTTGCTCAGCGGAAAAGATACGTTATACTCTTACGTTATCAAGATGTTTTCTTGGTTGTCATGGGTGACGACCGGATAGCGAGCTGAGAAACATGGTATAAAGATAAAGTGGTGTACTTACTTAGGATTAGAAACATAATTAGACATTAATTAAATATTTCAAGAGAAAATTTGCATATGTTTTTCGAAGAGGGAAATATTTCCAGCGTATTAGTATGTACTGAAACTTTGAAGATATATTCGAAATGAAATCTCACATTCAAACACGAGAGAATAATTTATTCTATCTTTCGTAAATTGTTTTCGTTTCATACTCAATACGAGTTCAAAAGAATTATCTAGATTCTGTTTGAAATCTTGAAATACTGAATTTGTCACTGTCTTCTCGATATCTTACTAGGGTTTACAAGATACTCGAAAATTAGACATCCATCAGATTGTGATTCCCCCCTCACATATGAGAATGTGATATTACTTCATCATTGGTTAGTGCTTTGTTAGTACCCGTTGGAACTGTAGACAAATTCGTTAGTTCTCGTTTGGTTTTGTGGTTTCGCGTTATGTTTACGAAAGCAGAGAAGTACTAGCGAGAATTTTGACAGTACCAGCTGGTACTAACGGAGCACTTACGAATGGTGAAATGTCAACTCATTCCGATATGTGAGGGACCATCTTCACGGACTCAAAGACGGTTGAGAATTGAGGTTAATAACAGCAAGTCAGAAAACATGGTCTAGTTTCAGCCCCTTTTTCCAGATTGTGTGGTCAAAGATTTACAATCAATTTTGGGATACATCATTGTATTGTTCCATATAATCGTTCATCATATAGTACATTTCTAGAATATAATATGACGATAAATAATATTCTGTATTCAATTGTATTCCTCCATCATAAATAATATATCGACATATATTTTGAATAATATCTTCAAGTATACTTCTACGGCTCATGAATACTGTATACGGTTGATATTATATTGGCTTGCATAACACATTCGGTAAGATTATTTATTCATTCTGGTTTCTTTATACAACTGAAAATAGATACGAATTCGAGAAGCACATTTCTGAGTCTACTGAACTGTGGGCGGATTCTCAAACTCAGATTTTTGAAACAAAATATGTATTTCTAGATTATAAAGAAGTAACGCAATAAAATAATAAATATTTTCCATTACTAAACGTAGGAAAAATGTACTTAGAATTGGAATTGTTCGTGTATTGAATGAATGAGATGAACTGCATTTTATCTTACAAATGATATTATGCTCATTTTATTCACCTATTAAAAAAGATCAAAATAGTGTTTCTTTATATAACAATATAATTTCTATCACAATTCGTGTTCTTTTTCATGGAAGTCCAACTGTTTTATCAACTTGGAGGAGTTTCTTTTTTTCTCTCTCATAAATAAATGAGTGACTGAATTCACATCTAACGTGCCTGCGGTTAGTTTCGATCAATATTGACATACCCATCAGCAATGATTATCAATGTGATTATTCGTTCAATAAACACGCAACCATGATTCATTAGCATCATCAATATGATATCATTGTCTCGGTCATCATAACACGCATACCCGTTTGTAGTTCACTTTCTTGAACTCGGGAAATCGTAATAAATTAACAAGTTGTACAAGAAACTAGTAATGTATAGTAACTTCGTGCCATGAATGTTGGCGGGTCGAACCCATCAATCGTTAGTAATGATAGATAGGTAAGACGGTCGATATAGGGACCGCCAACTCTTCTGGATTCACATCTTCGCTTCTTAAGGGCTAATGATAGTTATATATATATAAGTATTCTACTTATAACCTCGAAAATGGTATACTGACAAAAATAAGAATGCCAATATGTTGGCAATCAATCGTTTTAAGACCTACAAAATAGCATTTTCGAGAACTAATAACTGTATTCATTTTTCATTTCTGAAATTGAAAAAACCTGACATGGGGTGTATTTTTCCCCTAATTAAGGCTAAGGACCACAAGACAGGATAATTCTAACGAGGGCACCACCACTGCGATCTTATCACCCAGATAGGTTATTATTAATACTCAGTTTTCATTTCTATTCAATCCCTACTAATTGACTATAAAATAATACATGGGATATTTTGGGGAGGTGACATCGCCCTTGTGGTGTCCAAACGATCCAAACGATCCCATCTCACATCCATAGCCTCAATTGGGAAGCAATGATTAATCAAGTATCGATGTCATTTTGATAAAATTATGAACCTAATATTTCACTCAATTCCCACTATACTGATGATAATTATCTATATGTCCTCTGATTCAAATTTGGATACCTCATATAATATAAAAAAAATGTATAATTCATTGAATCGTCTCCCATATACCCTCTTAATACATCCAGTGTAATCTCTGTTCTGTTTTACATCAACTACTCGTTATTTCTAGTTGTCCGTTGAAAGTGAATACACCCTCTAGTAGTTCGAGAAGTCATGTAATGTTTTACATACTCTCCAGTGCCTTGATGTTGTCGCTTGTGCATTCCTGTCTACGCTCATGAATAGGCACTGTGTGGTTGCCGTTCAATGTACCTTAAGGCTTTGTTTTCAGTTAATAAGAGTTAATTCTCCAATAGAAGAAGAAAACGAGTATTGAAAGTGAAAATGTGTTTTATGATGTCTGAGTAATGGACAGACTGGACTTTAGCTATAGGCCTGTAATAGCCTGAACCGTGATTTAAAATGATTGATTATTGTTTGGCTTAGCGAACAGCTAGTTATATGGTGTATGAAAGAGCGGATGATAATGCACGATATTTTTAGATATATGCCTTATGTGAGACTCGAACCCACGCCCTACTGAACTACAGTTTCCAGGACGATGTCTGTGAGTGAGCCTGCGTGAAAAGCTGAAGTGTAAAATATTTGAGTTGAGCGTAAACAATGAATTATATTTTGAATGTACGAGAAAATGTTTTTTCATCTGTGTGAATGTGTAGGATAGGTATCTATATCACAACGTAGAGGTGAAATTAGCGGCACATCTTGGGTAAACGGCGATCAAAAACATTTCACTCAACATTCGTCCTCCGGCTTGGCAAAAATGGGGTCTGGATCACCGGTATTTTCCGTAGGGAGTCAAAATCTGTATCACTTTCCACGCATCCGCCAGGACTTTAGGCAAGTAACAAATGTTGAAAAAAGTCGTATCGACCGGCATCCGAACCTTTGACCGAATCGCACCACCAGTTTGCCTGGAAAGATATTTTCAAATCGACGAATTTAAAAATTGAAAACGCTGTTGTAGGAAAACGGACAGTACGATTCTGTCACGTGTTTTCATGCAAGCTTGTATAGGTTGCCTTCACATTCGGCATCGACCAAAAGTTTTGATCGTCGCTTGGTTACGGAAAACAACATTTGGTTACCGGCCCGAAAACACCGGCGATCAAGTCATCAACTTCCGCCAAGCCTGCTGGCACATCTTGGGTGAACTGCGACCAACATCACATCACCCAAGATTTTTCCTCTGGCTTGGCGGGATTTGAGGCCTCAATCGCCGGTATTTTCTATTGGAGGGTCAAATTTTGTTTTCGCTTTTTGACCGTTTCCGGGAAAAATATTTTGAATTAAAAAAAGCTCGGAATTGCAGTATTTAGATGCTGTTACACCGATATTATAAAGCCCATAACTACATTATTGGTTACTAAGTGATGGAATGATGGATCTTGATGGAATAAGTCTTATTCCATCAAGATAATATTAATAATGATAAAAGATCTTTAGTGATCCGGCGAAGTTAAGCCAATGGCTTCTCTTACACTCAACCATTCAATAATCATCAAATTCATAGGAACCGTGGTGATTTTCGTGATTATTCCTCAACAATCAAATAAGTTTTCCACCTCGACTATTTTCCAAAACTCAAGTATCTTTGAATATTACCAATATTTTAGTACCATAATGTGTGAATTTTCAAAGAAATATATTCATGTATACAGAAATATAGAAAAACATTCGGGCCTATATTGTTTCATTCAGATTCATTTTTACATTTTGAGAAGTTTGAAATAACATTTGTGTTTGTAAATTCAAAGATAATGTTTTTTGTCGAAACATGACAAATTGATGGAAGAGTCAAAAGCTATACATCGGTAATGGTGATACTTGAACTTCATAAATATTGAAGATCACGAATGAAAAACCGATACATGAAATATATGACATGTTCTAGATTAATGGATACAGGTTTTACAATTTATTACTCGAAAATATATCAGTAAAAATCTTATAAATGCCTGCAATGGAAGTCGTAGATTCCGAAGTCGTTATCGCAACTTGAGATGAAGTTAGTTATCACAGGTCAGCGTTTCGAATTTGGAGCGAAAGAAGAATAAATAATTTTTTTAAAAATGTAACTTCTTACTGTAAACACGAAGTAGTTGCGAATATGATTAGATAATTATAATGATGAATTGTCACTTCACGTATCGAATTATTTGGAGATATCAACTTGTAAACCATAGACATTTATAATAATAATCTTTCGATATTATCTAATGACGTCTTGCAATGATGACCAACTAAGATCATTGGCGTTGATTATAATGATGAATGAGGAGCTGGGTGGATCGAGATGAACAAATATTTCATCATGTATTTTGGATTTTGTATAGTTCTCGACTTTGATTAGTCTTGGTTCATTGATATGAAGGCATCCCAGCACGGACAATTTAACCTCTGTGAAGATCATGGTCTACCCTGGCAGGAATCGAACCCTGGTCTCCTAAACTGGCGAAGGCCCACCCTTCTCAGCAGTATTTTCAAAGTGCTAGGCTTTTGATGAAAAAATCGCTCTTTACAACGTAAAAATGATGAGAATGAATATTGAGAGAATAATTGGTATGAACACTATCATTTTGATACTAGCACCAACCTTTTCTAACTTTTGTTGACAATAATATCTCATCAACCTTCAATAGAATCATCTATAAAGTTTATAATGCTGGATATAGGCCTAATGTCTTGTATATATTTGAAAAAAAATAATCGATCATGTTTTCACTTCGAAAATCACAAACAATTGAACTCGGCTGAATTTCTAAACTATAATTTTATTGAATAAAACAACTATTTTGAAATACTTATAGTCATTAAAACAAATTTATTCTGTAATATGATACTATCATTTCTGTTGAGTATATCCGTGTATCCATGTATCCTATTATACTTTATCATGATTCAATTAAGTCATGATTTCAGCGAAATACCTATCCCAATATTAATGATTTTGATTACAGCCCATAGATCCTAGATTCGGGGCCTAACGAAATTCCTCCAAGGCAAAACTAATTCCTAATCATGCAAATAACAACTTAATTCCTCCAAAATTACTACACAGTCTTCTTCGTTGTCTAGATATTCTATCAAAGCCCGAAGCGTAGACGCAAACTTTAATCACATCACCAAATTAATAATTTATCAAAATTAAAAGTAGACATATCAGAGGCGTCTTCCGCATCGTAACCAACAATTAATAACAGGCTAACGCGTCGATTCAGGATCATTCTCTGAAACCTGTTGCCAAGATGGAGAGTATTTTCGGAATTCATTAAAACGCGTTGAACCATTAATTAATAGTATGAATATTGATCAGGGGTATACAGATGTGAATAACAGATGTAAGAAAAAAGAAGTTGAATGAATAATCCTTAATACAAGGTGGAGAAATTTTGGGAAAAGGTCATCTACATATACACATTTGTTCATTCATAGGTTTTCAGAAGCATTCTGATGATAATTAAGATCTATTGGCATCGGTAAATGATGAATAAGAAGCAAAAATGATACGATTACTTTCTATTTGTGCAATGGGAAGTAAACGATCATGCTTTATCCAGGTTTCCGAAACAATAAAACGACGGAAATCACACTAACGATGCTGTACCAAGGTGGGCATCGAACCCCGGTCCCCTCCCGTTATTGACCCACCTACACATTTATTAGTTTCACGAATAAAATAACAAATAACAAAGTCGGTTCCGAGGGAACGTCCCTCCTATCCCACACCACAGCGCACAGGTGTTTCGCGCCTTCTTACGTATGGATATAATATCCAATACAACTACATAATATCATGCGACACTGCATCGTTTTCCTGGTACACCAACTAGCATGCAAGTCAAAGTAGTTCCCATCGCTCAACCCACGCACAAACTTTGTGTTGCCAAATTCTAATCTCCAAATGCATATTCATGATCCATCAAAAAATGTCGATGCTAAAAGGTGGCCATCCCTGTGCCAAATGTAACTCGATAGTTCACCGTTATATTCTTGTAGTCACGAGAGATGAAGGATCGAACCATCTGTGAGATAATGGTGTGAGATGGGGGAGACGGTCGTTCGTGGATCTTTCGTGGGGCATAGTATATACAACCTGAATTTGGTAGGTTAAAACGCCTGTCTCAACTCTAAAGGTCTTTAAGAGCCCAAGGGAGTCGATTTAATCAAATATCAGTTATTTTGAGGAATGACTTTCGAACAGTACGAGATATACAGAGAGAAAAAATCAGAAATACACATATTTTCAATTTTTTCAGGACACTATACAACTTATTCCGTTTAATTTGGAACGGTTGAACAATTTGAAAAAATATATCTGTACACCTGCGAGAATGTTTAAATTTTTTTTTTTCGAAATTTGGTACAGAATCATTATTCCCCAAATGAAGGCAATGGATGAGAATGAGGTAACCCGGACGGGGCAAAACAAGAACGATCTTATCATTCCATTTAAATCATTTTGAATGAAAATATGGACTTTGGGCTGTCTCTAGCCATACTTTCTCGCCTTTATAGTCTTCAGTTTACGAAAGTCCGAAACACATTATAAGTATGAACTTTTTTTGTAAAAATATGCTGAAAAGTTGTTTATTTTAATACATATCAGTTTCTGCATATTTTCATAGATATCGGAAATTTGTCTTTCTGTAATATTTTCCATTTGGTGAGTATTCCAATTTGGGTATCATTCACTATTCTAAAAGAGTAACGACTAAGATACGCTCTTAACTATCATTGTTGGCGGTTAAGTCTGGCGGTCCAACAGGTTATAGGCGTTGAAGAGACAGATGGATTATGGAGATGAAGATATGAATCGCATACATAGTTCGAAGACTATGAGTCAATGCATCATGAATATGTTAGTTCATGAATATATGCTACAGATGCATTCTTGTGGATGATTTTATGAGATTCCTTGGTTACTTGAGGAGGTTATTCTCTTCACAACATTCATGTAATGATTGTGTACACGATGTTACGATGTGTTCAATTGTAATCAACTGCGTAATCGACAATAAAATGTATATATATATTACAAATGGTATTGTAAATTATAGTATTACAAGATTATAGTTAGCATGGGTATTCAAACATCCATATATTTGTAGAAGTGTTTTTTAATAATGAACAAAAATGCATGTGAAAATGAGTTTGAAAATACACGAGAGTATATATTTACATTTTATTTTTTATTTTTTTCAGATATAGATTGATGATATTTGGTTTCGATTTTTTTGAAACTAATGCACATTCAGAAGAATTGGAATGACTAGAGGCATTCAACATTGAAACAATTAAAATAACTTTGCTGACACTGATTTAACATCAGAGACTATACTCATATTCTATTCAAGACATATAATATTATATGTGAACGATCTTCAAATTCTTATTTTGAACTGTTTTTAATTCAGTTGGTAATCTTTTTGGCGTGCACTACTTGAATACATATTTGCGTGCATCACACGCTGACACTTCTGTCTTCCTGAACATAAACTCGAAGAATATTGAATGAAATATGCTACAGAAGGCATTTAACTAATTATTCTCTCCCATCACGTCATATTACTATCGCAAATGGAAGATAACTCACTCCATTTCTGGATTTTTCATTCCACAAGACTCTTCGCATTATTTAAAATTAGGCAATTGTTGACGATTTATGAAGTGAACTGTAAAACCAAAATGATTTAAATTCACGTCATATTGTAAAATCAATAAATATTCTATTCTCGTATTTGTCTACATTCTTTCTAGTTTATTAATAGTTTCTCAACTGGTTCTTCCGCATGACGAAGCAAGAACGTTCTTGCCGAAAAATTGTTCTTCCTTTGACCACTTTTTCATATGCCTCAACTGTATTTTTGAAAAAAAAACAATATGAAGTTCAAAGATCAATCAGTTCCATTTTAATAGTCTTCCCATTGTTTTCTATCATTGTCAATTACGCAACTATATTCATTTATGATTCAAGATGCGTGATTATACAACTCATCATTGATATGAGGAAATCAAAGTATTTAACCAAGTATTTATCTTTAATCTCATCTTCTTTCGTAATATTTTCTTGAACGGCTTCAAGTCAACCTACACATTATGCTTCACGCATTATGATACTAATACTTATTAATACATGTTACTGTATGATTTGTCAATCCAAATTACTTGTTCATGAGAAGATACACGATTGAACACTTCCTGCTTTTAATTGTAATTCCGTAATATAAGAGTATGATGTGTATACAATTACGCATCCAATCTATATTTATACTTCATACCTGTTATTATATGTGATTTATTTATATATATATATATATATATATATATATATATATATATATATATATATATATATATATATATATATATGTATATACATGATAGGAAGCCTACGTGTCACGTGCCACGTTCTGTACGTTTCAACAGAAAGTCATGCACCAATACACACCTATATAATATATATATATATATATATATATATATATATATATATATATATATATATATATATATATATATATATATATATATATATATATATATATATATATATATATATATATATATATATATGTTTCATATGTTGGTCAGTGTTCATTCTTATTTCTTCAAGATTACGAAAATATGTTGTGAAAAGAAACACTGAGATCAGACTTAAAATTGATATCACAGGAGATACAGAGAGTAGTGATTACAAAATCAGATGAAAAAAAAATGACATCATACAATATAATTATATCTCATGCAAGAAAAAAAATATGACGCATATGGCGATACTGATTGTTTGATATCACATTTCTCGAATTGTTTCTATTTTCATGATAATTAATCAACAAATACATTTTTATGCATGAAAGGTGACGCAAAACTAACCTTCTTCTTCCCTGAATACAACGATATATGAAGAATATCACAATACTTACTTCCTATCACTAGTCTCGTATCTCATCTAACATCCAAAGTCATATAAATTGGTATGAATGAAATTCTCCAACAAGTCAGTATTCTGTATCATGTCCTTTCAACACACCAGTAGAGCTTATTTGAATAAATCTGTTACTTCGTTTTTATTTTGTCTGGTAGAACCGAGATCGATGCCAGCCTGCAACGGTTCTTATTTTCAACTCGCATCTAGACATCCACAGATACACACACAGACGAACTTGAACTAGCCAATAACGTTTCCTTCTTTCTACAACTTGTTTCGTTTTACGATACATGCAATAAACGATCGAATTGGACATTTACATTCATGCAGGCTTGTTGAGAAAGTGAGCAAGCAGTACAAGTGATAAAGATGAGAGAAGACTTGATATGATACAATCAATGGAAGTTTTCAATGTATTCTATTCCTTGAAACAGCCAGTTTTGATATTTTCCACTTTTTTTAATGATTTTTGAATTGAATTCTTTGAATGATGTACACATTCACTATATCTTAATCTCCACTTTCTCAGGCCACTTTGACTGGATTCATCACAATTTTTTTTCCTACGTTTCAGAATGTTTGAAAATGTCTTGGAATGTGTTTGTAAACCAGATTTCAAAGTGCCACAATATATCCATTCATAGACATTATGCACCCTCATCTGAACAATAAAGCATTGTTGAAGAGAGATCTATATCAGATACATTATAATGTATAGGCCCTAGACATGTTTCATGTTTCAACATTTTGAAATTGTTTTGAAATTTTGAAATCGAAATTGTTGTTTCGATTGTATTCATATATCAATAGCTTGGAATTAATGAAAATAGGTACTCGTAAATATGTTGCTGAAGAGTTAATTTTTTCCTAATAAACTGCATCTGATACATAACGTTTGGAAAAACTCTCAAGTAGAGAATACAGTCACAATATTGATTGTTCCTTATATTTGATTCCAATTTCAAGTGAGTTGTCTCATATGTTACTCATTTATTCATTTAAGTATCCCGTTTTATAAATGTTCACAATTGAATCATGATGTGCAATGATGTTGACTGTAGATGGATTTATTTCTTACAGTCTGATGGTACTCAGTTTTTAGAAAAAAGTACGAGAATTGAATCATAAAAGTCGAAGATTGGCACGATTTGCAGAAATAGTTAGTGAAAAGAATGAAATAATAACCTCAATCGACCGGCAAATAAGCGTTCATGCAAGATGCAATTTTGCGGTATTGAAAAGATGTAGCTTTTTTTTTTATCTTCTTCTTGGAAAATAGAAAAGTTTTCTTTACTGTGTGAATTGTTATTGCTGATGTGTCACTAGGACTAGTACTATGATTTGACTGTGGGGGAGGGGGGGGGGGGGGGAGGAGCATAATGGTAAATGAAAATGTAATACATATCTAGGTATTTCGCATATACGGGGTCTGTGCCAGAGATATTCTCCTTTGACCATATTCTAAGGAAAGTAAGTGCAGGAATTGTGAGAGTGTCAAGGCATAAAGAGTGGGGTATCGGGCACATGAGTGGTGGGGGTCATTTCTACCCTATTCCACCCTTTCGTACGCGCCTATAACAGGACATTTAATTTTCACCCTTTTGGGATGGGTGAACAAGTTCAGTTGGCAATTTATTGGGCAGAGATGGGAATGTGTCGGTCCTGGTGTCATATGAGAACCATGTCCACTATTCGCTTCAACGAATGAGAGAAACACAAAAAGTTATTCAGAATATGAACTAAGAGAAATCGAACCCCGGTCTCCAAATTACGGTTCTTAGTATCATCAATAGATATTTCCGTTATTAATTATAATGACTATCATTATATTTAATTGAATGATGATTAGATATTCTTGAAGAACGACATATTTTTTCCGACTGAATTTTTTTTTTTTGTAGCGTTTAATCGAAGTTTCTGTGTGAAGTATTTTGCTTCCTGAATAAAAATATGAGATTAAAAAATATAAATAATAAGAACTTGAGCCTATCATTATATTATTTTAATTTCAAGGTACAACTTGTAGGTGTATTACTGTTAGTTAAAAAAAAACACTATGAAAATGATCTGATATTTTTTCATTACTGTATATATCTACCGTCAAACACTTGAGTATAAAATGTATAAATATGAGTGGCCTACATTTGTTAAACTGAAAAAAGTGGTTTTATCTTTTAAGTAATGGTCTCAGAAACCATATCGAAAACGAAGCAGAAATCCGTTTTAATTAATGTGTTTTGTGATTATTACATATCTTCTGAATTAAAAGAAATAACTTCACGATTGAGTTTAAAGGTGATCTGCTCATCCTTTCTACGTCACAATTCGTTGTTCAATGACCTCACAGTCACACCAACACAATTAAAGTAACGTTTGAAAATAAACACTTAGATATTATTAAGGAAGTGACAATATTTCGGCAATCCACATAGTAGGTAGCATGTGTGGTATCATTTTACACGCATTAGTTAACACGTATGTGTTAACTAATACCGGTCGAGTAGAGGAGATATGGGATATATATATTTCTGAATGATATCATTGAAATCTCTATATACAATTATTGTTTCGACCGTTTAGAAGCGGCGAAGATTACCGAGGCATGAAACTGGATAATTTGAAATATGAGTTATTGTTATAAAATAGGACAGAGAATTTACGTAAATGCTATCAGCATAATACCCTTGATAATTGCTGAAAAGTATTTGAAATAACATTTTACATAATTTATGAATGAATTTATAGTGTTACTCTAGATTGGTCACAGAGCATTTCATTACCATGAAAATTATCATTGAAAATTATTAATTGAACACAGAAAAGTCTACAACTTGGTTCACTTCATAGTGAAGGTTTTACTATTTTTTCCATTTTGACTAATCATTCTGAAAATACTATCACTTCTGAATATCTGAAATTTTGGATATCGATTTCGTATTTTGGATGTTTGCTGTCAAAACTTGTCATGCCAACAAATCTGAGAAAATTAATAGTTTGAAGAAAAATTGTATCTATTTTTGATAAAAGTTTGCACATAATCAAATAAATTATTATTCTGTTATGTTACTTAATTGTGTATAGCAAATTTGTGAAATGTGAGTTTCTGATTTACAATAAAAATAGCAACGCATATTCATTAGTAACGTTCATTCATGTTATCATGATCATTGAAAAAATGAATGTTGATTTAGTTGAACTCTAGCCAGAAATGTTCTAGAATATTATTATTTCAAATTGTCATTGTTCCATGTGTGAATTTGATAGAACATATTCGCTCTAGAAATGCGGATAACGAAAAATAATGTGAAATTATCACCTCATGATTCCAATTATTCAGGTTTGCAATATATTTAAAGCATCTCAAATATGTGCTTGTTATGTTACCGACTAACATACAGCAAACTTACTAATACCTGAAATGGTATTTCAATGCACGGATAGAGGATATGAAATACAAATCTGATATACGTTCTGATATTCTGTGTCATATGGCAGACACAGAGGACACAGAATGACAAGAATATAGAAAAGAATTGATGAAATTACAAATCTCTATGTGTTCATGAAGTATTGATCTATTTGATGAAAATATCAAAAATTAAAAAAAAAACGGTGCTGTATAGAACTATCAATCATATTTTGTATTTAATCATAATGAGAAGTAAAAAAACAAAATAGAGTAAATGCTCTATATGATACTCCTAAAAAATTCTCATTGCAGCACTTTTTCTAATCGTATTCTTATTGCATTGAGAATGTAAGCGTTCTGATTCAATGTGAAAGGAAGTGACAACACATGGATGGACCGTGAAATGTACGTGAACTTCACCTTATTCTGTGACCAGCAGATGTGATGAAGCTTGGGTGAAGATCGTTATTCGACCTTGCAGTCAGGTGATCTCGCTCGGCGGGTAGCCTAACCAGCTGGGTCCATTGCAGATCTTCCAGCATCCATCGACTGCCGGCGACCTAGGAATCCATCGACCTAGGAAAACGCAACACGTGTTGAGTGATGAGCAATGATGTGTCAACATAATGTTGACGTGTATTCCAATGATAATAGAAATTGACTACATTTTATCGACACTTCACTATGTACTCATGAATCATTAAATAATGTATGAATTCGATACATTCAAAAGACAATCAATTATTTAATCTATCTGTAATACAATTTCCATTCCTCTAAATGTTTTGTGGACCGTTGAGATTCTATAAGTTTTCATATAGAATATGGGATTCAGTTTTATCATCAGAAAATTAATTAGAATAATGTATAAATTATGTAGATTATGATGAAAAAATTCGCAGCCGCTAAATGAATTAATTACCAATTTCTTTCACATTAGTGAGAAATAACTTCAAAATGTGGCAATTGATATGATATAAATGGGGAGTATTACAATATTTGGTATTTTAGAAGAGTATGAAAAAGATAACAGAATAATAAGGAAAAGAACTGGATGAGTTTGCATTCCATTCCTCATTGATAAGACTATACTATATCCGTATTCTCTCATTAATTTCATTGGATTATGTACTACCTCAATTCCATAAGTACAGTAATCGTTGCAATTGTAATCAAACGGAGATATACTTATAAATAATGTGGTTGCATTCCGTAAAATCAGACTCATACAACATTCTCAAAGCTGTACCAAAATGAGGATTTGTGTTAAGTTATTTTTTAACCATACCTGTTTTTGAGAACCAATGAAATATTAGGAAGCAAATTTAAGAAACTATCTCAACATATATTAAATGTGAGGTTGGTCGTTAAAACACTATCAAACTCAACGGGACACTATTCAAATCAACGCAAATGATTTGGTGCAGATTTTTTTATCATCAGTCTACTTTAGTTAACGGAACATTTTGAGAGAAATATTTGCATACATATAGGCATTTAAATACGGAGACCAAATCATTTTTCAAATCAATTAAATTAGTTTGAGAATATTAAGATAACTTGAAAATTTCAGTATTTTAATTGGTCTATTTTGTGTGAACTCCAAAGGAACTCCGAAGAGGAAGGTTTTTGCTGTAAGTGCGATTTTCAATTGGTCGAATAAATTATTGATAAAATCACATTTTAGAAGGAAAAACAACTTCCTGATATCATCACATCAAATGCTTCGATGACTAGGTCTAGGTATCAGATGAAGATGAATACACTGTTCATTTTTTTTTCCAGAGGTCAGTTGGAAGAGAATGCGAATATAGAACCCATTTTGGTGGAATTTTGAATGTTATGAATATTTTGATTCTTGATTTTTTGGACTCACTGATGATTTTCACCATAAAGACCGATTGATGAGTAAGAACTAATAAGAAACCACATACTTATTGAAAGATGTATATGTTATGTAGCCATAAAATTGATTATTCATGAAAGAGAAGTCAAAATTATTTATATCGCGAGGCATTACCATGTGACCTGAGAAGTCTTCCACCTGCCATTACCCCAATATATATAGAATCCTTAATCAAATCCTGACGATTAATATTTTTATCTCAACGACCCGACTGATAGCTAGATCATATGGGGATACGAACAAGCTGGCGATACATGAATGGTGTTCACAAAAAAAAAAATTTCGGAAATCGTACGCAAGCCCGATTTGACTCCAGTTTCCAAGTTGACTGAGTCAGAAAAACGGACACAAATCAAAAGGTAAAATACGAATTCTTGAATAAAAAAAGTATATAAATAAAATTGATCAAATAATTTCGGATAAATTCACGTCGATCATATATCCAACATAAGAATAGTAAAAATCGCTAACCACACTCATGCGTAGCTATTGTTAACTAACAAATCTCCAACTTTACATATCTTCCAACCTTCCAACCTAACCCCGCATACAGTACCCTAATTACTGAGGAGGAGCCAACCTATCAAAGACTATGGCAGGCTGGCACACACGTCTATAGTCCCTCCACACATACAATACACCAAGACAACCCAATGCGAAGATGAGATTCGCATGCGAAGATTGGCAAATGTTGTACTGGTGGTAGGAGTATAGCGAGCCGGGTGTAGGGATCTCTCTATAAGTACAAGTCGCAGACGAGTTAATGGTGTAAGTTCTGGTGGAGCCAAGTTCAGGGGCAGGCGTACAAAAGAAGAGCTAGCAATATAATATAGTGCGTGCGAAGAACGACGGTGGACGACTAAAAGTGCGAATAAAATATTGATAATATTTTCTTCTTGGCAATTGTAAGTACCCCGAATATGGGATTTATTAATTTTTTGAAAATGTGTTGTTGATTTTGTTATGTGAAATTTTTTTTATTATTATTTTTCAATAAAGTTTTTGAGAACTTCAGTTCGTTGATTGATTTGGTTAGATAGTATCCGATAGATATGAAGTTAGAAGTGAGAATAAAAAAGGGAAAAAATTGAAAAAATTGAGAATTGTGTTTCATCATAAAAGAATGAATTATTACATAAAATGTACTTCAACATAATTTCGATGAAAATGTATTTCAGTCTTTTTTCACACATAAAAAAAAGTGAGTACAATATGAATAATGGAAGAAGGAAACAAATTCGAATACAAATATAATTATATCATTTAGAAACAATCTTCTTCACGAACGCTATGAATCATATTGGACACTTTTTTAATTTCATCAAGTCCACAAACTTTTTCATACAAATCCCTCAAAGATTAACTATTCCATCATAAATTTAAAAAAGTGCATTATCTTCATTGAGTTCAGTGTTATGAGAATATACACCGTCATTTCCCACATCATAAACACTTACTTCATACACTGCCTGACTATTTCACATATAAAACAACTTGATAACGTATATTAGTTAATAATAGTTCCCTTTCAGTTTCAAAACGGAAGCTATAACCACAGAATAAAATCCTACTTCTGTTCACCTTCAACATTTCACTGTCATATCAATTCAAACACCAATATTCCCCGCCTTGAAAATGAAGGTTCACTTTTGTTACTACGAAAAAAAAACTAAACGTAATTAAAATCAAATTATCAACCATTTAGAGACAATAAACAATAAATAATTCGGCAGGATATCCGAAAAAGAGAAGTATTCATAATTACTCTGTGACTGAAATTAATTCAAATTATATACTAAACGGTTGAAATCGATGTAAATGTTGTGATTCTTATCGGGGTGAATGAAAGTCAAGGTGAAAACCATTCGATTACCGAATGTCTTAGGCAGTCTTAAACGGTTATTTAATAGTCTGAATTGAAAGTGAAAACAAGGTTACGAATCGATCTCTATTTCATGAGGTAACGAAAGACAGAAACTAGAGATTGAATAATTGAATGAAAGATGCAATAGGACGAGAGTGATAATGTTGATGGAAGAATAAGAATGATGAGGAAATATATTAGGAAATATCAACCGTATTGAGAAGAATAAATGTCAAGATAATTTATCAATATTCTATCCATCAATATTTTATTTTATGAATATTTATTGTATTTTTTCAATTTTTTTTTTTTTTAATTCCTATAAAAAAATGTTTCGAGGAAAAATACGAATATCTTGAAGCAGAATATCTATTGACGATAATTCTTCTGATTCTCAGCAAATTCAATAAAGCATTCGAATGATCGGATTTCATAACACAGAATGAATAACAACTCTGAGAGTAATTTATATGCATGCGTTCAAGATTGAGAAAACTTTACTATTACTACAAACTTCTGCAATTATTTTATTGATAAGCAAACGAATTCATTCGAAATGTTCAAGCGTTATCAATGCTGATTGTGTATTTTACCACTCATTGACATTTTTCAATTCACTCATTACCTACTGAAATGATATAATGATTGATGCTATCACATTTTGATATTTGAGAATTCAAATTACTATTCGACTATTTGGTATGATCAAACTACATATTAAAGCAAATAATTTTCAATGATTTCGTCCGATCTATGCGATGAATATTTAATTGAAAAATGAATACATTTCACCACTCTTTCTCCTCAACATCTGAAAAACTCGAAATACCAACATTCATTCTCATACTATTTACGAATTCATTTATTCTATATTAACAGTAAATTCACTAAAAAGTATCTTAATATCGTGAGAAAATAAGAATTACACCATTACAGTAACATGCGTGCTATATGCATTTTATTTCACGCATTCTAAGACAGAAGAAAGTAAACAAAATGTGAAACTATTGAAAAAAAACTCAACTCACGAGTGATAATATAAATGATTTCTGTGAAACGATTCGAAATCAAGAGTGAGTATAAATCGTTCTCAAAACTTTCCGCATTATTGAGTGAGAATATCATCCGTATAATATACGTGTATCAATCACGATAAAAGAAGGTGCCGATCGACCGTTTCCCTATCATCCGCAGTACTATCGAACGGTCGGTTTGATTCTTCATATCTCGTTGATACAAGTATTGAACTTGTTTATAGCTGCATCAGTGATCGACCTGTTGAATGCTATATACAGACTTGAATACAAAAATACTTGAATTTTATTTTATTTGTATTATTTTTATTCTTTCATTGATTAAACTTAGTTATAGCTCCATTTATAAGCGATATATAAACTAGATTTCTCTAAGAATCGAAAGAGCTCGATATATTCTATCGCATACGAAATCTAAATTGATACAGATTCATAAACAATGTGAACATTTTAGAATAAATTCACCTTCTTCTACATTTTAAAACTTACCTTCCATAACAGAAAATGGTAATTGAATGGTTTGTTATACGACAGTCAGTTTAGTTTAGTTTATTTATGGAATTGAACTTTTTCACTTGATAGCTTTGAACTTGATTGAACCTTACATTAAATACGAAATAAAACAATGATAATTGAGGTGATACAAAACATGTGTGAACCACTTAAATCTAGTTGAACAATCTCAACCAGCGGAAATTCACGTGCAGAAAAAAACTTGTGTACCTCAAAACTATCTAATCTTGTTTTTGTCAGAAAAAAAGACAGAATAGTTTAATTTAAATGTGTTTCACGTGTTTATCATCAACAAATTCGTCATTGTTGAATAGTGTAAACAACAATAAAATCAATAGAACAACTAATTTGAATATCTATTCGAATTCAGACAAGATGTAATGACAAAATGTTGACTGTCTCTTCAAATATAGGCCGTAACCTAGACAACACTTAAGCGGTCATGATCTCTCAAACAGCAAAACATTCCAAAATATTTATCATTTAAATTCATCACTCAAATATGCATTGTACTAAATACTACCGGTATCCATTTCAAAAACGAAATTAACATTTTGGTGTTTTTGTCACACATGAATATTTAGATGGTTCATCTGTAACGGAACTCCTTGCTACGATGTCAAAGTTGAGCGTCCAAAACTTCCTATCGTTATAATTCAATTATACAAAAACACCCACGTTCGATTCTTCAAGGTGTTGCCTATACAATATAATCCATACTTTGTTAGGCGTGTAGCGTAGTAAGGTGCATAGTTGCATTTCTAAGGAGCAACATGTACAATTCATGGGTGGGTATTGGTGAATCGAGACATCCGTTGTTAGTGTTAATGGATCGGGGAGACGGTCGATCGATTCCGTCAATAATCGTGGAACGAAGTGGATACTAAGGTCACGGTCTTTTAGAATTCTAAGACCGCTGCACATATTATTGACATCGAGTCACTGCCACAAAGATGCAAGGCTAGAATGGAACGTGATAGGATGGATTCGACAATCATATATCGATCTATGATTTGATTAGCATCCATTTTTATTGTTTATTGGTTTTTCCTTGGAATTAATTTGAGATTATTTTCAGATAGCTTCTTTATGTTGGTTATTATATGGTTTTATTGATGACACGAGAAAGAATTGAAGGTTGGACTATCTTCTTGTTGAATAATGTAATTTTGCGATACGTCATTAGATTTCCTATGAATTTCATTTTGAAAAAAATTATAATCGAATCTAGTAACAACTCAACATTATTGATTTCAGTATCATAAATACAAAATTTGGAAGATATATCTTCAATGTTTCTCATCTATTCAATTCACATGAGATTTTTCCGACTTATATCATCATTTTCCTGAAATGAATAGAATTCCCGAATTCCAAAGTGTTCTCGAAAACTATATAGAGCCACTATTTTCTGGTAGACCCTATAATTGACGGAATAGAGCAAATTAATACTCGAATGACAGTTCGATGAGAGTGATGTCAGCTTTTCACTTACGTTCATCCAAGTATTAGTGTCGATACTCTTCTAGCAACGAGCCGACTCATGAGATACGCTGCAACTCGGCGCCTCCACCAAAATCGAAACCGATCGAAGGAACCTGGAACATAATTAATGGAATGATCAGTTATGAAGCTACACAAAAATGAATCGAATACAATGATGAGAATGAATTATCTGAACTTTTTTCGAAGTAATTATATTATCCCCCAAAAAAATGTTCATACTCTCAGGTACTATCAATTGCATGAACAAAAACGAAAACTCCGACTTGAGTAATCTGTGGTCAATACAGAAAATATCATAGTAAATAATTGATTCATATCACAGCTTTATACACAGATGTTATGAGGAAATTATGTAGGGTAGATCTGGATTAATTTACCACTTTTTGTCAAGAATTAGGTTTGGAGTTTGGAACAGTAGGTATGGAACATTGAGATAAGGGAAATAAGGGAATACATTGATGACAGAAGAAAATTGATCTGTTACTTGAAAAAATATTGCCAATTATTTACGAACGAAAACTTGCATTATTGATAGTTTCAGCAAATCTAGCTGAAGTTTACGATCACAAATGTGAAGCTGAAAGCAGTTGTTAAAATCGCTTTGTGCTACTTTCGACCCATGTGCCCCTACCTAGATTAAAGTTAAAGATCTTCACTCTAAATGATCAGATTTATTCCCTTTATCCCATACACGCTCTTAAATAGACATTTTTATATGAATTTTACAAATAGTTAATGAATCTAATTCAACATCGAATTGAGAAGAAGTCATGTAGCAACAGTAGAACATCACACACCTTATCTAGAAGGCACTGTCACATAACAACGGTTGATGTGATTGTGAAGGGGTTGGGTTGAGGAAGTAGGAGAAGGAAAAGGGAAGAGGGATGAGACTTGTTATCACACAAATCACGTTCTCTTATCAACAAGTCAGACAGACAAATCCAATACCAGTATAACAATAAATAACAAAGTCATCTGAAGTTAAGCCACGGATAAACCCCTTTTTCACACCCCTTTCCTCGCCGCCCCCCACTAGCCCGATACACGCCAAAATCTGTCCAGTGACGTACAAGAACTTTGTAATGTTGAGTTAAAAGGATTTGATGTTTCAACAATATAAATAAGCAATATGAGTATATATATATATATATATATATATATATATATAAAATTGAAAAGACGAGAAATAGAAAAGACGAAAAAAAGAAGGAAGAGAGAAGGAAAGAAAGAAAAAAAAAAAGAAAGAAAGATGTAGACCTATTTAGATAGATAAAATCGTACATAGATTCATATTTCACATTGCATAGAAAATCAAATATCAGATGGGCACCTTCAGTTTTAGGAGAAAATTGATTTTTGCATCTAAATCTCATCTGGAACACGTTGAACCATATTAAAAAAGGTGTGATTTAAAGGAATTTGGTGGACTGTTTTGGAATGATAGCTCTGGTAAGTAGTTATTAGTTATCAGAAATCAACAAACAACCCTACCGGCAGTGCTTCTTTCAGATTTAAATTATTCATTACAATTTTTGTAACTTTTGTAAATTTCCAAAATTCCAACAGTCGTAACAATGACAATAAAATGAAATGGAGAAAGGGAACTTCCAATAAGGGTCGTTCGGTGACTGCCAGGGGCGTCAAATTTAAGGGGCGCTATCGGCGCACATTTGTAACATTCTATTAATAATAATATGCCATAAATCGTATTCTATTTTACTTGTGCATTATTGGGTGGAGAAAATGTTATCATTCGAACAGCATTGTTATCGAAAGACATAGATTTTTCTTGGATCAGCCATTCAGCAAAACTAGCTCTTACCACACTAAAGAATTCATGAATTCCAGAAATTTCGTCCAATCCCCAAACCCGTAGAATCGCATTTAAAAAGATAAATTCACAAAAAATTTCCTGCGGGGCAATTGGTTCCTCCCTCACTCGCATTCACTTTCACTATGCGCATATAGTTTTTGGGGCTCATAATTTAGTCCTTGCCCGTGGCGCTAAAATGAGCCAGACTGACCCTGCAGTTACAATACCTATGTTTGGCAAATATCAGTTGGGCACATCTAGTTCTTCAAAACAATTAATTTTGTCATCTAAATCTTATCTGAAACACGTTAAATCGTGTTCAAAAAAGGGTAATTTAAAAAAATTCCCTGCGGGGTCAGAGGGGTCCTATATATATATATATATATATATATATATATATATATATATATATATATATATGAATATATAAACAATCTCTATAAAATATCACAAAACTATATCACAAGACTAAATCACGCGATACCGTCATGTTATCGAAGTCCAGCAACATTGAAGCAACTATAGACCTGTGATCATCATTATGAATGATATTGATGCTGAATCGTATAATATTAACATTCTTCTTTATTATGCTTTATCGAACATTAATCGACACTCTTTCCTGAGATAAAAATGCATGAAGATTTGCACCAGAATAAATCACGGTACTCTTCTGAAGATCAAAGATAAAAACATGAAATATGATCACGAAACTCTTTGCCCTGAGCAGTGAATATAGAAACGTAGAAATGAAGCACGTCTAGGCTGAGCAAATCTGCATTCGCATGGTGTGCATTATTAAAAGGTGCAATAAAAAAAATGCCGAAACAAATAAAAACAAGTTTGCTATGAAGTTTCAGTGATACAGTTCGGGTTTATTACACTCTAATTTAGTTTTATGGTGCCATAAAATAATGTTCGAAGTGCAGTAAATAAGTATTTTTATATTTTTAATGAGCGAGAGAAAATATTATAACATATTAACAACATGACATAACACCGGGTAATTTTAATTTGAAATCATAGAATTCATAAAATCAAGATTGTCTTATTATTGCTTTATTGATGTTATATGATAGAACATGGGTTGACTACATAATTAATCAATTATTTACTCAATGCGATCCTGAAATATGATTTGATATATATATTAAATTGGACAACTAACACGTGGGGCCTATAGGGCAATCAAAGTTTATTGCAGATATAAAAATATGGAATATCACATTTTAATAACTGTGTTAAATGAAAGGGTCAACCACATCATTGTTAACATTCAACATCATAAATCTTCAAACCACCAATAACACTTAGGAAAGGTATTAGCGAGTAGCAATGATGTACGCATCACAAATGAAAATTTCAAAATATAGGCCTAGTATTATTCTGGCAAATGGGTCTGGGCATCATGATCACCAACTTACCAATAGTTTGAAAAATTAGAAAAATTAAAACAATTCGGTCATATCATTCGTGAATTATTGGTTACCTGGGATGTTGAATTCAAATTATCTTTTAACTGAATTAATGAATTAGAAAAAAAAACAGTTTTGATTCGTATACTAATATCGAAAACTGCACAAAGAATCATTATTTGCCAATAGGGTTAAGGATAACACTTGAGGCAGTATCGTTCGGACGGAACACAACAGTGTCAATTATACCACCTCAAATAAAATTCAGATTGAAGTACCTGAATTCACACCTTGTTTTTGAAGCACCTCGTGTATTAATCTGATTATATATTGAGCAATCGATTCGCAGTACAACGACCTGCTGAGGTCGATCATTTCTTCATCGGGCGTCAACGCAAATCATCGCAGAAACAACTGACACGGTCAAAGTCGTCATGCGTTTCATAACACATCGCTTCGTTATTAATAATGCATCCTTTCTGAACTTCACCTTGATTGGATCAATCAGGAGAGAGTTGCGTACTACAAGCGATGGGTGAAAAAATATATATAAAAACACACACACACACAAATATATATATATATATATATATATATATATATATATATATGAACTTGATGGTCCAATTATACAAAAAGTACTGATCCTGAAAATTGAACCAAGGATTATCTCGAAATATGCCTACCAACTGAGATGAATTGGCAAATAGATTCAATGAAACGATCAAAACATTCATCTGTCAGGACGATTATTACTGAGGTAATTTCGAAGATTTCGAAGATTGATCTTGATTAGATATGTCCAGAGATTAACAGATTTCAACGACAATATGATACGACTTGTCAGCTTGTTTCTCTTTTCACATCATCCCCAGGTGTAAGATTTTATTTATTTTTTTATCAATATCGAAACTTGATACAAGATCAATTGTTACTCAATTAAGGCCATGGATGGAAGTAGGATTACAAGGATATGAGGCTACAAGGATTACAAGGGGCACTACAAGAATGATTTCACTACCCACAAACCCGAGGGCCTTTATTGAACATAATCTGTATTCATATGATTTTTAATCGAAATGTATTATATAAATCGTCAAATCTTAATATTCATCATGATTTCACAATTCCAAGTGTACTATAAACCTTAACTGCCTCAGCTAAACTGGTGATAATTTATTCATCATATCGTCTGAGCAAGTTCAACAACCACACTCGTGTTACCATGGCAATGAGTCTAAGAGAGAATATGCTGTATTATTCAAATACTTGTAATTAAACAAAATACCTCTAATTAGATTTAACACTTACGTCCGTATCATGTTTCGGATGTGCCATCTTGGAATGTAAGATACTAAGGTATAATGTAAACAACGTACTTTCCTTGGAGTGCAACTCATCCATTATGATCAGAGTGTTTATTGTTGTGGTACTTTGGAGGAAAACGAAGTAATTTCGAATGTGTGAGTGAGTTGAGATGTCAGACGACGCAGATGTATGCTAGAAGCGTGACCTTTTACGTCGTAAATTCTCAAGACATTTTTTTTCAATATGCATTATATTTTGTTCCATTTTGTTATCGAGGATAAATGATAGGTTCACGCGTATGAAGAATTTTGATCAAATACGAATCTATGATATCGAACCTCTTGAATTTACCCACATAAATATGTTTCTGGGTAAAATATCGTAAAATCAACTCTCCTTGATATGATAGGTTGAAAGAGAGCAATTCCTTCCCAATATCCTTCCCATTACCCAAGAAACCTTCACCTCATCATCACATTATCTCATAAATCATCCATGCGACGCCAATAGATCTTCGCCATCATTACAGTGCGTCCCTAAACCCAATATAAAGGAATACAAATGAATGTTCCTACATAGTTAATGAAGAAATTTAGCGGAAATTCATATAAAAAACAAGTATCGATTCTTTTGTCCATCAAACTTTCCACACAAACGACCATATGCGTTACAGAAGCTATTTCCAGTATCAAAACAAGAAAATGTACGATCTTCAATGCCGTCGCAAACGAGTCTTAGGTACTTGACCTTTGCTTGCTGATCATTATCTCAACCTCTTGGTTTACGACGTAAGGCACTGCTTTCCGCTCTTTCAAATACCTTCTTTTTTAGTGCTAATAGACAGTCAAACGTGACATATCAGGTCCAATTAATATCGCCGGCGAGTTGAAATAAACCGCCAATAGTCGATGGTTATTAGTTGATAGGTTTGGTGGAAGAAAGGCATATGACGAGTTGTAAACGAGAAACTTTAAGTATTATAACACTTTTATTAAGTTACAGGGAGGTTTAGGTGAACTTTTCGTTCATTTTAAATATCAGATATGAAGACAATTTGTTCGAAAAATGTAATCTAGTTCAAGAAAAAAAATGCACGACAATTATTTTATACAAATATTCATTTTGTATACACGAAATTTGATCCCAACCGCCCTCGTTAGCTCAGTCAGCTGTGGCACGCTTCAGAGACTGAAGTCACCGTTGGGCTCGGGTTCAAGTCCCGCATAGGGTTTTTGTGAACGTCCTCTCACTAATCATCACTTCATAGTTTTACAATCACCTGCTCATTCGTACCCCCATATAACCTAGCTGTTGGTGGTATAGCTAACCAGCATTAAAAAAAACTTGACCCAATCGCTCTCAATTTCACACCCATACTTGAGCCATTCTTGTTCTTAGTACCGGTAGCTGAAATACCAAGCGATCTTCTGACGTCTAATATAACAAAAGGTGTCTACATGTAAATCAGACAAGCGTGTCTCAACAAATTAAGACACACAGCATAATGTTATGAGTACAGTTTTGATGATACGTTTAGCATGTATATGAAAAACTAGTCTCGACTTTTGACAGTTGATTGTATAGATATTATAGCCCTGCATAACACTAGATAATTATTGCAATTCAAAGTTAATTTTCTATTGGATATAGATTTAATTGGTTCATAATTTTGAGATAATTTTTAATTGTTGGATACACCTCTAGCTGAATGGTACAAAAGCTTGGCAAATTACCTAACTGTGAATATATAATTACTCGGGATTATGTTGACATAATCGAACGTCCGTTTTTACAACTAATTAGCACTAATTAGTGGGAGTGTCGATCTGTCAATATTCAGGGAAAGAGTATGTATAGTTGCAGGAGAAAATCTCAGTAAATAACATCAAAGTGGATGTGTTGTTCAGTATTTCTTAGAATGATAATGAAATTAGTTTATAATAACACATCTTATTAATTTTAATTATTGTATATTATAATTAATAATGAGCATATATGTTATCAAAGAATTAATTTAATATAATTAATTATAATACTTATCAAAGAGATTCAATTAAGTCAGTGTCTGCATGCATGTATACTATAGACATGCATGCACTTTATATCTTTATGTAGATAAATGGAAATATTCCAAACGGGTACGCAGAACTGGAGTACTTAGTTCGTAGGAAAAGATTCATAAAGTACTAGAAATTCAAAATTCGAACTGAGAAAAAAATGACAATTAGATTTTCTCACGATATTGTCGCCAACAATGGAATGATATGAAAATATGGCATCTAAGAAGATATTGTATATTTTATTCATCATAACTCGATTTTTCTTATTGAATAGTTACCAAATTTGGTTATTAGAAACATTGCACCGACAATCAAAATTTTGTTATTATTCTCATGTCATTAATTATGATAATTTGCTATCTTCATAAATCCACGTTGGTTCTCAGCACTTGATGTTACATGACGACAATCTGGTTCAGAGAACCAATAATATTATAAAAAATATAACATGTCAAGATTTATGAATAATTATCGAGCGTGTATATTGTGTATCACTTGTATTTTTCAACATATTCATTATTAAAAAAATGAATGATGATTATAATCGACAGGTTGGTTGTCTGAACTGCTTGTTCAAATTATTTCAAAACAATTTGTGTTATTGTAACCCGACGGTTGGTAACTTGTAGTCAAGTGTTTTGCTCAATCCAATAACAAACACCTAAATGAACTTGCAAAAAAACTAACGCCACTTTATTAAAGAGATACACAATCTGAATAATTTTAATCTCTTCCTGTCATAAATTATCTTCTGTATCAAGCTGAGAGAAAAACAAGTCAAAAGGAGAATAACTTTGTGTGGTTTTGGCGCCCAAACATGGTGTGAGTGTAGCGTGGAGTGCAGACTATCTAGTTTTTTGTGGGTTTTGCCTCATCAACAGTGACAAATAGACTAATAGCTTTTTTTATGAGAATTTGGGTCATTCTTGCAATTGTGCGGCTTTATCAAATCTCCTTCACCCAAGGAATTCTTGTTCCGCCCGCCAATTGTTTTTCACAAGTCCCCACTTTGACTTGTGCGGCTTTCTCAAATCGAGTTCGAGCAAATCGAGTATAGCTGTGAATGGTGATGATTATAAACCTGATCCTTTTTCAATATCAAGAGTAATGTGATCAAATTGTAATGATTATATATATTGAAAAATCCGCTACCTTTATCAAATTGTGAGTATTGCCTTACCCAACAATCAGGATATAAAGACCACAACCAAATATCAAGGTTGTTCAAATGACATTAAACCTCCAGAGTTTACTAGGTTAAAAAACAAAAACATACCAAAAATTTCCATAATATACCCGAATCAAGTTCTTACGTTTGAATCAGGGTCAAAAGAGGGCAACCAATCCCAATGCTTCATCGAGACACCTGCCCGTTATCACTATCAGATGGGACAGACGGTCGATCGGGACCACCAAACATCTTACATCATGCCTAACAATACGATTGCAATCTTTCCGTCTACCGCAATTCACCGCATTCTTGCCGGAAAGCGCAATATTTCCTAACAAGTCACCGGGGTCAATAACGTAGTAAATCCTCCACGCTTACTATATACAGGTAAGAGAGCCGTTTATGCACAGAACAGAAACGTGTACGTATGAGTGAGAGGGAAGATGAAGTGAGAGGGAAGATGATTATGCAAAGATAGTGAATAGACCAGCGGGATATTTCATACAATGTCCTTAATGCTCGGAACGGTTGGTCGTCTATGGAGTGTAATGGTGCAGACGGGTGCTCGTAATAGCAGGTTCGGTGTAATTTGATATTCTAGTTACCGGTAACATAGCTATAAACAAGGGAGCGTCGACCAGAAGAAGTAAGGACAGCATGGGATGTGTTATTGCTATTTAGAATCTAATGGTAAATGAAGTGGATGATGTACTTGTCAATAGTATTCAAATTAATGTTATTTATTGGTATAGACTTTCCGAGAGAACTGGAAATGATATGTAAGTTATTGCATCGAGCAACTGATTGAAAATGTATTGGTAATGTTTCAATTCTACTGAACTGTTGAGGAATGGAATTGAAATTTGAAGTTGAGATTTCATTTTGGGAAAGCACATTCATCAAAAATGTCAAATGTGACTGGGATGAAAAATGAATCAACCTGTGAATTGATAAGCAAAATCAACTCTCAATTTTGCTTCGTATGAATGAGTTTTTAATTAAAAAATATACCATGGAATATTCTAAATCCATTTTCAAATATTATTTGCTCAAATTTGAATTTGTCATTTTTTGTTTTACTGTAATATCTTCGAACCAAGTTTTTTGATACGGCTCATGCGGATTGAGCCAAGATACATTGTATTTTCAACAAATAAATCATGAAATAAATCCGGGATAAGTCTAATATAATAACTAATTGACTTCAATTTCCTGCATTCGCTTTTTAATTATTATTAACTGCATTTTAGAGCTCGTTTACTGCAATTATTGTAATTAATATTCAAGATCAAACCCTCCACATTGAAAACTGGAAACATTTTTCTCTAAATAAAGTAACATGCACATTCAAATTTTCAAAGAAATAATTATTTAATTGAATATTGAAGGCGATCACAAACTGGAGAACCCGTCAAAAAAAAATTTAGTTTACAATTATACGTCGAACAATCCGCTTTGTATGGTCTACTAGACCTAGATACATTGTGTGGAAGGTCGAATGGAAGATCTAACAAGGTCTTCGTTGAAGATTTTCACCTTCATCGTTAGAACAATAAAACAAGAACAATGCGTGTTCAGAGCGAGATATTTGAAAGATTGCGATAAAATGACATCACTGAAGAATCTTGACGTCGAGGAGCAATTACCCATCAAAAGTAAATAATAATTATGGGGCATTATTACTTTAATGATATGTGAAAAAAGGGTACATTTCTCATTGGTTATAGGCATAGTGGACTAATTCATGATGTACAAATGGAATGAACTAGTAGGAAAATATTCGATTTTTTTTTTTAGTTATTAAGGAAAAAATGTCAACATATTTCGCAGACGTGAGCGAGGAAATTGAAGTGTGGAAGAATTCACAGAGGTTCTTAGAGAATGATAAATTCTAATAATTCACAGAAATTCGATGATTCACTATAGTACTGAATATTAATTAACAAAATGCTATTATGATCAGAAAAATTGAAAAGGAACAAATATTTTTTCATTGAGAATTGATGCTATTAGATGAGTTTGAAGTATAAAATCTGATTGACCAAATATATTCATTGAGTTTGAATGTTGAATAATTTTAAGAGAAAAGTTATCTGAGACTCAAAAAAAAAATTATTTACCGTAGTACATTAACACAATACAATTTTCTAATCGATTTTACTGCTTTTCTTTATAATTTCAATTTTTATAACTATTTTTGTTATTATCGGCAATTATTATTCCTGATAGAATTCTCATAATTTCAAATAAGACTGCACATATTATGTAAAATAATTTCTCTCAATAAGCAGCACATTGTGAGATGAAAACAAGAATATCCTTGTTGTGCCACAAAAGGTGTGCCAACACTTATTTCGCTGGGTAAGGCATGGGAACTTTTGATATAGCATCCGCATGGAGTTTGTCGGCTAGGTTACCAAAGCAGCTGAAAAAGTTGAAGGCGAACCAACTAATACTATGAAGTTGTGAATAAAAAATACCATTCAGTATTGCATTGTTGTCTACTCACTAGGAAATGCAGCATATGCAATTATGAATGAGCGATTTAGGTATGTTTATACGATGTTCAATATGCACCCTGAGTTCAAAACAATTATGTCACTGCCTTACCGTTGCATTCATTATCATTCTCATTATTCTCAATCGATTGGTGACATATGTTGATCAGGTTCTCAATCAGATTCTCAATAGCTTTGAGAGATGTAAAAAAATTGCATTATAATTTCACAATTTTTATAATTTTCATTTTAATTTATCAATTCATTCAAAGAAAATTGTTTTCCCAAATTTTCTTCACTGATTTATTCTTAAGGTAATTGAAGTAGTGCAACCGACAAAAACTATACAATATCGAATTAGATGAAGACAATAATGTAGGATAAGTTTCAACCGAATTTGTACTAGACCTGTGGAGTCCAAAAAAACGAGAAAATAAAATATATTTCGAAGAACAGTGAAATTCAGTATTTTTTTCGCTCATCGAATTACAACCATGTATATGTGACATAACTCCAAAAAAAAACTTCAGACCTTCGGAGCCCTGAAAAAAAAATACATTCAGAGGACAGTGAAATTCAGTCTCTTATTTGATCATCCAATTACAACCATGTTTGTGTGTGACATCACCAGAAAAAACATAAATCCACACTCAAAAAAATTACAAATTTGACACGCGACATTACCTCATTTCCCCAAACCAAGTGATGACCTGACCCCGCCTCTGACTTACCTCCATGACAGCCTCACGTGTCAATGATTTGTTCGAAACATATAATCACAACACCTCAGGACCTCCATGATACAAGATCACAAACATGCGTCAGAACATGCGTCAGGATGCGTAACTCAAAAAAACTAAAGGTGGAACCAAGGGTACAAGAACCATTATTAGCAAGTTATTTTCATAAATTCAAAACGCATTCAAGTTCGATTTTTACGGTGTTAGCCTCCGGTGAAAATTCGAATTTAGACAGACTTACGAGCGACGAAAATAACATTCTTTTTTAGGAGGTAGATTGTGAATATTTAATTTTGTTGGATCGGAACTTCAGAGTGGTAATAGTAGGAGATGGACGAGACGGTCGTTCGAATCTCTAATGGAAAGAAAATAACGAACTATTTCAGAAGTTTGCTAGCCGAAAGAAAGGATCGTCAGTGGAAAAGATATAAAGGACGGTCAATTTTAACCTTCTATATACATTGTTGAATGGACGTATATATGTGTGTATATATATATATATTAGAGTTGAATTCACGAAAGAAGAAGATTCCGATTGACCGTCTCCGTTATCCGACACCACTATCGAACGGGTGGTTCGTTCCTCCAGCTTCCGTACATACAAGTTTAAATAAGAAAATAACATTTCTAGTCAATAGGAACTCTTGAATGTTAGTGGTGGAGGATAGAGAAGACGACCGATCGGAGACGTCAATGAGTGTAAATTGAGGTGTTTATTGTTGGTAGCGTATAGGTTTTCATCGCGCAGAGTTGAGATACTGTCATGTCACATTAATATCTTTCGTGTAGGAAAGTATTGTGTGAAAGAATGAATACCGAAAGAAAAGTGTGGATGTTGAAATGAAAAATATTTTGTCGGTTGTGAATACGTCATATGTAACAAATCTGTTGATTATTAGGATGAAATCTGAGATTTTTATATTGACAGTAATGGAACGTTTCGTAATGATCAAATAGTTACATAGCTGCTCGATCAGGCTCATTTTCCAAAATCGAATATGAGTTTCCCAGGTTTCAATATCCGACGGATTTATTCATGTGAGGCCCATTGTAATTCTCATATTTTTCAATACTTATGAAAAATGCACAATTGAATAAAGTTATCAGAAAAGAATCAATATGAATTGTTGAGATATCGATGAAAAAAATTGCAGAAATTATATTTCAAGACATATAGACTACATTGCATTCAAGCTACTATTTTACAATCACATTGTAAGTCTGAAGTATCCATTAACAAGTTCAAAGTGGTTTCCAAGAAATGTCCATCAAGCCATAAGTTGTGTGAAATATATTCAATACAATTTATAAATATATTACATTATTATTATTATTATATTACTATGGCAGGCTTTCAAGGTGAACTCAGTCGTTCTCAAAGTCAATCAAGCATCGAGTTCAATGAGTGAATTTCATCAAAATGCTGTATTGGGCGTGAACCCAACTTTTTTGAGAGAGATATGAAAATTTAAATTGAAAATTAATTCCGAGACCTCAGTTTGGGAAAGTTTTTGGCATGTCTGCTTATAGTACTAGCTTAGCAGATGCCAGCGGCTTCTTGAGAGTGAAATAAAAAGATGATATATTATATATTTACTGCACATATCACCAATCCAGAAACGTATATTTCTTAAGACGACAACTAAAAATTGCAAAAAATGGCAAGAAGAATTATATTAATATTTATTCCATCTTGAGTTGACTTGATTGTTTTTTCAATTCGTACACGTGTGCACGTGTAGTTTTGCGGCCCACCCAATGGGAAAACTCATAGAAAATAAACTGAAAATTAATTGCTGTCAAAACTAATAGATCTTGAACAACGATATTTCCAACAACCATTTCCCTGCATTTCCACTGACATATTTATGAATTTGTTGTTGTTAAGGTGGTAGATATTAAATGATGCATGAAACAGCATAAGAAGCATAAAACAATAGCTTTGTTTCAATAGGTTCTGAACGCCCAATAGATGAAATCTTATTATTCTAATTTACGATTGTTGAATTCTTTTCCACAACCGTCTCCCTCTCCACTTCCACTAAATCTCGATAAGTTTCAACCCCTCAGTTAAGTCAGGTCGAATTGCAAAAGTGAAAAGCTATTATCAATTCACTTCGTTAATTGATTTTATGACAAGTTGCAAAATGGAAATGGAAAATATTTCGTTGCATCGTTAATACGATCTTTATAGATGTTGTTGTTGTGGTAGACATGGAATATAATTAATATGCTGAGCTTTGTTTAGAGTCGACATTCACAACGCCCATTAACAGTTAATAGAATAATATATATATTTATGAATCTGTAAGCAAAAATAGCGAAGTTATAATTTGTTATGGAAATCGTTTATTGATTTTTTAATAGAGACTGTGTGGAGGTGTTATTTTTTAACGAGATGATAGTTGTTATTGTGGAACGAAGTTATACAATAAATATTTGAGAGATAGTTTGAATTATATATATCCCATGAGAGCCTAAATAGCCTAAACATTCTTCCATAGGAAAACGCAAGCGTATGCGTTGTAAGATGAGATGAGCGAGGTACTTGAATGAAAAAAGTACTCGGGAGCTATACACACCTTGATTCTCAGACTGTTAAATACACTAACTACGTTATGCAGTTCTCATTTATTGTGGGACTACATTTATTCCAATTGGTGCGAAGCCTCCATCAATTTCACAATTGTTGCTCCTGATGAAAGATTCAATTTTATCTTGGAAAATTACATTACAATTGTTTTCTTCACAATTAGTTCTCCGACTGACATAGAACTTGGGAAATACGAGCATCATATTTTCATTTGGTTCAAATGTTTTGCCTTTCTGAAAATTATTCTTGAAGATCGATCATTCGTGGTTGCCAAAAGTAGAAATCGAAGCTCACAATGTAATCCACGCTCCAAGAGCGAAAGAAAAAAAAATAGAAAAAATGTGAGATTGATTTTCTGAAAATCTAAATTCACGAGAAGGGATGATTATGTAAAAGTTATAGTCCCACATTTACAATACTGTTACAACTTATCATAGGTAAGTGAATCTTAGATAGCCAGTTCTATTGAAGAGCGACTCACAAAACACAACTTAATGAAATAAAAAATACAAACATTTCATCAACATCGAATCAATAATAACTTATAGAACTGACCAATTGATTTCACGCCTTGAAAACTAAATCACCATCTAAACATAGTGATTGACTCACACCTTCAGGACATGTTTGTATGTTGTTTTTATCTCGAATCGAAACCGCAAAAGATTTATTTCTCGACCTCATCCATCATGGAAATGGCACTGGCGATTAAATATAGAATGATCTGATGGATGAGTATACGGATGCTGCTAAGGATAGGTATTCGAGGAGCGTTGCATCATACATGTTCAGGACACGCGAAAATCTGGTTGTGGAGATTCAACTGTATTTAATTATCTTGAGGAAGTGTAATAAGAATAAACATGCCAAAGAATTTGGACATAGCTGAGTTTGAAAGCACACGTGTACTAATGAGACACATTTCAAATCATATTTCTGTTGGGTTATAATCAATTTGGAAGAATCATTCTAGGTATGTGTTCAGAAATATAATTATAGAAGAACAATGGTGCTGTCAGGAATATCAAAAATTGAGAAGGAAATATTTGATATTGTTCTGAATATTATTTAGGCTGCAACCGTATTATTATTATGTGCATATTCTATATGCTCAAGTGTGCTAAGATTTCCTTAGCGATACATTCTGGAATAAACGCAAATTGAGAAAATTTTACTCCAACTTTAAACTCTGCGATTGCAATTGAAAATAATTTGCAGATTCAGATCATCATTGTTTGAATTTATTCATTTTTTCATTCATTTATTTCAGTATTCTTGTTGTGAAATATTTGGAATATAACTGTCTATTTTATACATTCACGAACACATTTTTCGATTTTTTATATACATGGAATGAAAATAAGTTATAAGAGATGTCAACGTTATCTCAGTGAAAAATGACACATTTGAATAAAATTAATGGAGAAATATATTTTTAGATGAACTTTAGATATGTTGTTCAACTTTGTATTGCAATGGACACGTGCAAATACGAGTTCATTAATAATAATAAAAAATGTCTTGACTTTCAAACAGAAGATATTAGAATCAAGTTACAATATTCATTAGAATGTTCAGTTATAATTGATTGTCAAACTTATTCCTGATAGAATTTTAACCAAACTGAAACATTGATATTGTTAAAGTTATAGTTATCTCAGTCGACATATTTATGTGCTGTTTTGATTCTAAATTTCAAGTAAGTCTATTCGCACGGACATTGTGTGTGGTTTAGCATCACACAATACACGGCCCCCAACTGTTTAATAAATGATAAGAGCCCTGCACGCGCTTAATGAGGGGTCTATTTTGGTCTCGTACGTTGGCAATACTAACTATGTCAGATGTGATGCTTGCCAGATAGATTTCGTTGTTCTTTTGTGTATACAATGCATTTGTATCTTTTGTTACATCGACAGCGTACATGGTTTTGAAAACAAACTGAATACATAATTAGCTGGAACGATCTTTGATACAATAAAATACTTATAACCAATTAATTATGCCTATTATTGTTTTGAAAATCATCAGTAATACAGAAGGTAAGCATTTGATAAGAGAGTACAATCAGAAAGATAGAATTGTTGAAGTGGGTTTCAACATTTCTTCAAATAACAACAATCAACAATTACAAATTTTGAAATTTACCAAATTTGATTTTCCCAAATGTTGAGTGATAATTATTGAAACCTCATTTTCAAGATATTATCTCATCGTTATATATATATATATATATATATATATATATATATATATATATATATATATATATATATATATATATATATATATATTCATATATGAATATATTTTTTGGGGACTCTTTATTTTTCATATGTAGAAAATTGATACAAATTTTTAGTCACCAAGTCATAACAGATGACTTGTCTGTGGGTCTGTTAACACAAATGTCTATACTATTAATGTATGTAGGCCTATTTGATAATGTATGTGTATAGTCTCATAGGACATAAGTGACATTGTCAGTCACTTCAGGACATATGGAGGCTACTCATTGACAACAGGAAAATGAGAGGAGAAAATATATGTATATAATAACCAACACATATTGAAATTGGGAAATGATTTTTGATTTACGATGAATCATTATTACTGAATGAATCTACAAAAAGGAAGCTCCAAGCCACTCTTAACTCAAACTGAAATCGTATAATTAAGTGTCAGACCACCTAATTGATCTCGATATATGATTTCGGCAGAGCAAACTTTATTCCCTCGCATCTCCAACAACACGCTAATATATTGTTTTGAATCCTGGACCACACCACGTGTAAAAAACGCCCATTTGCTAAATATTTTCCTCCTTCAATTTAATCCATCCATCACATAACTGATCAAAAAGATTGTAGGTGAAATAACCCGAAGGATCTTTAGCACTATTTTCAACATGTAGGAATGTTATCTCTGACACCTCAGTATGCGATGACACAAAAATAACATGTTATCCAGGATCCGTAAGTTTAGTGCGCACAAATTTGATGCTATCTATAGGCCTATATCTAAAGTTACGAATTGTTCATTTTTTTTAATGTGTTTTGTTTTCCCATTCATTTGTTGCGATGAATATTTGAGAAGTACAATTTGACATGTACTGTATTATTCGATATTCAATATCAAAACAGAGATTGATCGATTGAAATATCGTAAATAACTTGATAATGATCGTATTGCGTGCGAGAAATCCACACGCAGTCAGATGAACTGAATTAAATGAAAGAGATGCGTGAAAGTACTTGCTAACACGTATTCAATTTCCTGGAAAAAAGGTCGGAGCAAATCATTCAAAATGCAAATAAGAATATCGAATGAATGAGAAGACATAAAAGAGTCATTCCAACTGGATAAAAGTTTGGTGATCATCTTTCTGTTTCGAAATTGGTCAAGAATTACAGGATATATCGATCAGTCTTCGATATTATATTTTCGATTAGGTTTCCATTCAATCTTTCTGTCGAAGGAAACACTTGTATTTCATACTTTTTATCATGAATTATCTGATGTGGATTCACACTATTCAGTTTGTTCGGGTAAATCAGGAGATGAGCAGAAATGGTGCTTCATCGGAGTTTAAAGACTTGATCAATTGAAGTTGCTTTCTGAAACGGGTGTTTGAGAGCAAAATGATATTTATGAATTCAGAATTGATATTCATTTTCATTCTCTAAGATCTGTATTAAACACTTCTGGTTATTGATCTGGTGATGAGTGATTATGGGACAGTCATTGTTATTCTTCACCGAATCCTGAAATCGACATTCTCCGAACTGTATATGATGTTGTCACTCCTCTTCCAGACAACAAGTGCTATGGAACATCATTTTTATTATCAGGATAAAGTTTGATTCTTGAATTCCATTTTCGAACTTTGAAACGAATCATCCAATTCGCTACTGAATCAAATCCTCAAACATGAAACTCTGTCTAATTTTAATTAAAAAAATATTCGGTAGAAAATTCAGGACAAAAAATAAGTTATGTATTAATTATAATCTGGCTAACTATCAACCTGAAAAATAGTGAACCATATCTGCAGCAGAGTCTAAACCAGATGGTCAGGTACTCTTCTCATCCCAACAGGTTAATCCAGTACTGTCGGATGAAACTTTGAACTTGCTGATGTTCAACAAAATGATTAATGTTCATAAGTATTGTTTCTTATAACATTTCGCACATGCAATATTCATGTTATTTTAAACGTCATGTTATTCCAAAAAATGTTGCTGGTTCGACACACCCGATTTATAATGTTACTTTATAAAGTAGACGGTCGATTCTATCCGTCAACACTTCAAGACGAATATATTAAAGTTGTGAAATCCAAGTAAGGAGAGCCCCCGCCCAGCCAGACAATAAAAATACTTCAACTCTAATTCGTTCGGACCGACAACAAAATGAATCAAGTCACTATACTGAATCGATCGGTGAGGTCAGTCAACGCGCGTACTTTCAGATTAACTTTTGATCGAGTAGTAGTGGAAGAAGAATAGTAGTCTTCGTTCTTTTCCTCGTGCAATTAAATGAGAATCTGAAACAGAATAGTCGTTTGGCGTGGTCTAGAATACCCTCCCCTTTCGTTACGAAGCAAGCTCAAAGCCTACGGCGTACACGAACTTGAAAATATTATCTTGATACGTAAAACGTAGTATCTTGAATAGTTTTTTTTGTGTAAGTAGAATTTTCGGTATTTTTTCGAATGAATAGAAATGGTTACTGACCTTTCGTGTCTAATTAGATGTGTCTGTGTGTGTTGTTGATCAATTCAGCTGTAAGAAAACGCTAGAGGCTAACTTTTTATATCAGCGGTATAGATGTTTTAATTATTGAGCGCAAATAATATGCGAATTGAAATGTTTTTCCTACACTATTCGCATTTCAATGCATGGTTTCATTTCAATTCCCGCTTATTTTTCTGAGCCTCTGAATCCGTTTAAAATTCCATAAAATCACGAAGACGATAGATATCCTTGTATCAGGCCCATCACAGATTTGGATTGAATTTTTAAAAAAATGGGACTGAATAAATCAGCAGTCAATATCGAGTGTATTTTTGAAAAATCACGATACATTTTTTGACTGACTAATACAAGAAACTATATACCTAATTTTCATCATCAACCCTACAATTAAAATTACTGATCGAATTGACGCACCCAGCTATTAGGAATGAATCACCTTTATCCAAACCAGAAACCAGAATCCGAAACCAGCAGATAAAAAAGTCTTGAAATAAATAGCAGTGTCTAGGAGGAATAAAAATAGAAAAAATCCACATATTTCATCTAATATTATGCAAAAAAGGAATTCTTCGATACACACTCATCTAATAGCCACTCTTACATCACGAAAGACAAAGCAAAAGCATAGCAAAGCAAGAGCAAGAGAGATAGGGAGAGATATATCATTGAGATAGTGGGAGCAGAGATATAGAAGAGAGAAAGACAGAGTGAAATGGAGATATAGTGAGAGAGATATCTGTCTCCTTTCTTGCTAATTGTTCTGTTGTTATTAGGATGGTCTAAGATTATACGTGTTGTCTTGTTATTGCATGGCTATTATAAAGTAGATTGGCTTTAAGGTTGGATATAATCACCTCCAAGATGGGCAAACTTGAACGAGTCTTTCGCTTTTGGTTAATATAGTCATTTTAGTTGGATACTCTGAGATACAATCATCTCGGAGATGGTGTGGAATCTTATTTTCAGGCTCACTTTTTAAACGTTCTGTTCATTTTCTGATAACAGGTTTTTATACTTTGAAACTTTTCCTGTTTCAGTACATCCACTGAACATCATTTTTCTTTAATTTCCATTCATTATATTATCATTCGAAATGGGAATATGAGGAGAATAGAATGATATCTAGGAAGTGGAAACAGTCTTCAAACCATGAACTCTGGAATGATTTGTGATCTTTTAATAGTCTTCATAGAACAAAGTGAAGCCGAATCAGGCTACCAAAAAAATCAGCATATTTATACACCACAACTAAAAATACGACAAGTAGATAGGTCTGTGATCAAGTTCCCATGCGAGGTATTTGACATCTGCACTGATACATCCACCTTTTTTAAAACCAAACTGGATTTCAGACATTTATAAACTGTTCAATTTCTGGTTTACCTCTTGTTAGAGACATGCTGCTTTCGCACTGAAGTCGATCTTAATATACTGGTCTAACGACAACATATGTTGTGGTTACAACGGAATTCTTGAATTCTCAATGAATGCATTTCAACTATAGGCTACCGATCAAGTTGAGAGCCCATGGGAGTTGGTCTAGCGGATCTGTTTTTTGGTGATAGCATTTTTGAATGGTATGGGATATCGAAGTTCTGATGAGAAGGACACAAAGATATTTTCAATACCTTCAAGATGGTTCAAGTGACTATTTTTCTCATATCTCATAATTAACAATATAGCTAAGGAAGAATTACTCCAAATATATGGAAAAATATATAAGGAATAGTCGTATACTGAACAAAATCCATTTGTATTTTATGTACATGCCTACGGATTGTTGAATAAATGAATAAATAAACTGATATGATATCAATGAATCTCAAAAAAGAGGGAAATTTTCAACAAATTTTCTGGAACATGAAACCAACAAACAATCTTGTTATAAACATATGAAATAATAATGTGTTCTAATTGAATCTCAAAAGAGGGTCAGTTGAAGAAAATTTTTCAGAATATGAAACTAGCAGAAAAATCGTGTTATAAACAAATAAACTGATATGATCTCAAAAGATCTCAAAAGAGGGTCAGTTGGATCAAATTTCTCAAAACATTAAACCAACAAAAAACTTGTTCTCCTCTTCTGTCTCTATCTCCAACTTCCCATAAATCCTTGCACACATACAACTGTGTGTGTAGACTGACCCATGATGACCTTAAAGCAGCGGGGGGCTCGTCCATAACTTAGAACTTAACGCAAAATAAGGTGCAAATTACATACTTTATTACTGATTATTGAAATGTATAGAAGAGTATATAATTGCATAGAATTACTTCATACATGCATGAGTTGAGAACATTCATTATTCAAATTAGAATACAAAAAATGTATATAACGTATATGTAAGAAATTATTGCAATTTTCGTTCATATGTTGATAGAATAATAATTACACTATTATTATAGTCATGTAATTTATATGCAGTAACAACGGGCACGTTCTTGCTTTCTGTGTTTTTTTACTTGGTGCCTCTTTGGGAAGGATGCACAAGTTCTATAAATACTTGATATTTCTCAAGTAGACTTTGGAAGGAACCGGTCGTGGCCTGATGATAGGGAACTGTTCTGGTATTCGCTGAAGTCATCAGTCAATATAAATATACATAGTCCTATGTGTATAGAAAGCTGCGAGTCAAAATCATAGAGTGCTGACAATGAGAGATGGAAAAGAGAATTGATCAGGAAATCAAAAAATTTCAAAATGAAGTGTGAAAATGCATATTCATGAGCTTTTTGATCATCATGATGTGGTTACATGGAAATTCATATGATATGGAACTCAATATTAAAATACAACCACAGTCTTGATACAAGTAGGTACCAGAACACTAACGTATGTTCAATTATTATACATTACTTCGGCTTAAAGCAAAAAAAACAAAATCAAACTGATGATATGTTGAGCTCTGTATACCCTTCTTGAAATGTTTGTAGGCCTATATATCTTCATTTTGATTTTCTTCAATGATTGATTCCATTTTCACCCATAATTCCATGAGATGAACACATCAAATTGTACAGTACATATTTTGATTCAAATTTTCAAAATTGAAACAGATATTAAATAGAGACAATAACCGATCCACCCTTTCGCATGTTTACTTTACATCTATAGCATAACATGCTATCACATCCATCTGAGTTATCTAAACTTTCACATAAATCAAATGAAATATATAGTACAAGGTTAAGGTACCAATTAAAACCTCTGAACATGAGAACATATCTGGAGAATATATTACAATATACAAAACAAAATACTCGTGAGAGGGCGTATTCATTTATATATACATTGGTTGGTGTACATCTTCATCATGATATTCTATTTTCATCGACTACGCTTCATTAAAAACAGCTATCAAATATACATACGGTACCATTATATCGATTATTTCCTCATAATCTGAATATTTCATCACAAACAGTGTTTTATATATACTGTAATAGTATTATATTAGGCCAATACTCAAAAATTTGAGACCATACGTCTCAATAAAAGATCCTGTATTTGAGACTATTTTTTATTTTTTATAATTGAGCTGTGTATTAGAAAAAAATCAGAAGCAGTCTATGTATACGTATACCTAATCCTCATAACTCATACCTCCATCACAGTACGTGCTATTCGATCTGACTCACCTAAACGTAAATCAACTAGAATATTCAGTAAGGTACCAATTAAAATCTCTACAAGAAAATAGTGGTACTAGATACCTTATTGATACTATATGTAAATCAGATACCATTGTAAGGGCGTACTCAGTTACATATATCATCATACTAAGTTGCTGAATACATCGGTACACAATACATATCTTCATAAACAAATTACGTAGGGCCATCTTTAGCGATGTGCTAAATTCCTTGAACAAGTTTAGCATAAAGTGATTTACAAATTACTTAGCGGTATTATACTGACATATGTTAGGAGTGTTTACTCATTATTATTTATACACATATAAAAGTAATGGGTTGAAATGTTGAAGATGACCAAATACACAGATTATTAAAAAGGTAATTAATTTGACTCATGTACAATCATTTTCAATTTGCTGATTCAAATTTTCGGAATATATTATTATATTTTTTTAAATTTCCTTTTCTTACGTTCATTCGGATAAAGGATAACACTATCTCAATCTCTCAAAAAATGATCAATTGAATTGAATACCTAGAAGGCCATGTTTGTTCTATGGTATGATGAATATATTTACATTAATTTAGTATTATTTTATTTCAGAATGAACAGATCTGAATTTTGAATCTTCAGAATTTTATTTAATTCTATATTCCTTTGAAGGAACAAATTGATACCATCAATATAATGTATTCAACGTATTTTTCTCAAGATGAGTAACAGAATGCGTTGATCAAATGAATTTATGAATTTCGAATTAATTCGAATCTCAATTCGAGATCATTGTCCCATTCTCATAAGTGACCGATCAGAAATGAACACACTGTATACAACTCCATATCGATTTACCGCATGTAATTCGCACCTGCGATATTTCAAATCTGAAATGTGAAGGTTATAGGTCAATAAGGATATGCAATATATTATTCAACCGTTGGTAACACTAGTTGGGTTCGTTCACCTGTCAATCACAAATGCATGAGTACCAACATTATGCAACAAAAGAACGTGTCAAAAGATTAGAATCGTGCGAGCCGTGTATGTATATATATATATATATATATATATATATATATATATATATATATATATATATATATATATATATAGGCCTATATAATTATATACTTCTCGTTTCAACTCGTTGATAATCCCGATCGACCGTCTCGTCTTTAATACATCACTATTGATCGAGGGTTTCGAACCTCCAACTCTCGGAATACAGTGCATTGATAATGACGAGCATTAAGCTGTGAATCGATAATGAAGTTAATTAATGAGTTATAATTAGGAGTGAAAAGATCACGCAGTGAAGAATGCTTCTAGGAAATAATAAGTACGTGGAATTGTTATACAGAAGCATGATTGAACAGTGTTTGCCCGGCGGCTCAGTTAGTTGAAGAATTGATTTTGAAATTGTTGTCAAGTTGGACGTGGGTTCGAGTCCTACATAAGGCAAGGGTTCAAGTAGATATCATTGATCTATCATTCACGCTCATTCGTACCTCGCTGTTGTTGGGGTCTTTGAACAAACAATAAACAATCTTTATTATCTGTATGCTTCATGTAACAACAAATTGATTATTCTGATGGTAATTATCAAGTTGTTTCAAAGGTGGTCATGGATATAGAAATATTGAAATCATTCATATATGTATGATGGTTTGAACTTTGATCCGAATTCGATTCTGTCTGAGCACTTGAAAGAATTCTAAAATGTAATTAATAGTCTCGTATAAAATTAGCGCCAATTTTCGAGATGAGGGCATACCTGGGATGCAGGTCACGTATACTATATTTTAATTGAGGATTAAACGTCTGACTTCTCAAGAATGTTATTTCCATGTCTGTTTTTTTTTATTATAAAAAATTCAGTTTTTACGTATTTGTGAGGAAACATCTGGGAAATCCTCCCATTTTCAACAAAAAATTGTGAATGAAAACAAACATAAATATATCCAGAAGAAAAGACTAAAACACAGACGATCAACCGAAACACGTCACTACAATAAATTGTACGAAAACCAGCTTATAAAACAAGCAAATACAAGGCATGGCATGAGATGTGTGAAAAACAACACATTATTTAGGACTGAGATGTATTTACTGCAAGAAATACATTTTATCGAGGTAAATTATCGACCTTTTATGTCCATGTCTTCAGCTGATATGGCAAGATAGTCACGGGCTGGGTCAGTCAGTCAAATAAACATGTACATATAAACATGATTCAGTATGCACCGAATCGTTTATGTAGTCAATTGAACGCCGGGGTCAGCACGTGCACTGAATGAAGATTCTGTATCGGTCTGAACCTTGCTGATATTTTCAGTGACCGAATAGAATCAAAATCAGAATTATATTTTCAAAACAACGGATACGATAGTTCATGGCGTGAGAGATTATATATCTAGTAAGATTGTAGCGTATCCAGAGTTTTGTAAATTTCATGGACAACTTTGAAATGTTGTTTCCACACACTATTCTTTATAGTAGTAATATCGCAGGTATAAAATACCTAACTAAGAGTTACTTCTCCCAAAATTTAGTACCGGAAAATTAAGAATATCGAAGAAAAACAAACTCATTTTAAAAGAGGAAACACGCAAACGGTCACCATAACTTAATGAACTAATACCAACATAAAAACACAAAAATGTCAATACTTTAACACGTAACCACTGAATAAGCGTTAAAAACAACATACTACTCAACATTTCCTCACGGTAGGTTTGTGCCCGTGGGTGCCCGACTATAATAACTAAAATAACAATAATCTGAAGATTGTGAAACATCCGACGCCAGAGCATAGCCATGTCTGATGTAAATTAACCGAAGAGGAATTTTAACGATCAGTTAGTACCAACTTGATGATATGTAATCAGTACCATAGCAAATTCTTCTACATATATGAATAGCGAAGATTGTATTCACTCATCGCTACCTTCATTTACGCTATATTTACGGATTTACTCGTAGTTGGTTGAGGTTGTCAATAATTAGGGTGAGCTATAATATAAGAGATGACTGAATATTGAGCTTCATTGGCCAATAATCTGAAGTTCTTTGTCAAAAAAGACACATGAACAACCATTTTCATTTTATTTTAAATAAAGCAATTGTGCTGGGTAATTTGTGTTCATATGTGAGGTTTGTTCAGAAAAATAATCCAAGGAAATAGGCCCCATAGAATTTCAAAAATAATTATCAACAAAGAATTTACAAAAAAAGGCATTTATGTTGTTATCACAATGTTCAGCCATGTTTCTTTTCCCACAAATCACAGCTTTGATTCAAAATAGGGCGAATTTTGAACCTTTCAGAGAAGCAGGGCAATTTATACCGGAAAAAACGAAAGGAAAAAAAATATATCGATTTGCATACTAAAATGTCAACACTGAAATGATTTGAGTTTTCAAATTATTGCAATTTGAATTTTCCGAAGAGTAATTATCCATTTTCCATTGAAATATCCGATAGATATTGAATAACTGGCATAAACTAGACGAATAATTATTATTGGGCCAACGGGTGTCATAAGTCGAATCTAGGGAAATCCTCTCGGATCCGGTGTCGATCTACAATATAACTCATTAAAGTTTGATGTACAAAAAAGTTGATGTAAAAAAAATGTTGCATTACAAATTTCGACTTCCCTATAGACATTATCACTAACGAGCGAATCGATTCGCCAATAATCTTGAAATAGATTATAAACATAGTATTTAAAGATCAATGTATACAAACTATTACTGCTCATCCATTTTGACTATACCATCAAAACTAGTTGCATAAAAATACAAACGAGTTATGTACATTTCGTTTCATGAATACGTGTATAGTAAATTACAGAGTTTGGCATAAGTTAATTGAGAAAAATGCGTGCAATTAATTTTTTCGATATCGTAATTACAGATTACTCCTGCTCAAGATATAAACAACATGAGTTCAGTGACCAATAAAGTGAAATGATTTGGAGCAAAAAATTTCAAAACATATTATCAAGACGATTTTTAAATTATTAGGATCATCAGCACACACATGTATTTGATTACTTCTATTTTTATGTAAATAGTGCAAAAAACTGACTGAAATAATAATATTACATACGCCTTTTTTATAAGAGCTGATCAAATATGGCGTGGTTTTACAAATAAGCCGATGGTAGTATATATGGCGAGGTGAATCAAATTTGGTATTCAGAGTCAAGAACAGTTATATTCAGGAATTGGGATAAACAACTACATTTTAAAACCGCATTCGAAAACAAAATCGTATATAATATGGACTGTTACAGTTCTACATTGAATAACAATAAACGGTATAATAAGAGGAACCAAATAATAATTTGATGATAAACTCTCAATAAATGGTATGATAAACTATACTATTGAATGGTATATTTATGATCCATGATATAAAACATCCATTCAAACTAGAATAGTTTATCACCACTGAATTAGAACCTCTTCTTGATTGGGTTAAGAGAGGCGTTTTCCTGGCTTAATTAGCAGTTTACTGAGTAAAGGTTATGTAAGGTTATGAAAAGAGAGTCATGACGTAATGAACTGATGGTAATGACATTGACATTCAGACCGACAGTCTGAGGAGAAGAGAGAAAGTTCTGGAAGGTAATCAAAACCCGGCTCCTCCACCAAAACATCATTTAACGCTATTTCATTGTGATCTTTATAGCTATTTTATTGTGATTTCTCAACGCTATTTTAATGTAAATCATCATTTATTTTACTTGGAACTGAAATCACCAACAACCAATCACCACCAACAACCAACAACTGTATGAAAGCCTAATAAATAGATGATTAAATCATATTCATATTGGTATTTTCTATCAGATTTGCTTCTAATTACATCCATCCATTTCTATTCTCTTCTTATTCACTTATCTATTAATTCCATGCATTCATTATTCACGAATAGTTTAAAGAATCAAATTATGAAATGGAAAGAAATATGATACAATACTGTGTATTCTATGATCATATCATCTATCGCGAACAAGTTCATATTATAACTCCTAAACATGCTAAAATATGCAAACATATGCAACAAGATGATTGTAGAGTATTTTCTAGTTGATTCAAAATGATAGGTCTATGATTGATACCCAATTGACCTTATATCTTCTAATAAGATCTAACGGAATAATGTGTCGCTCCTCTAACTTGACTAATGTCAAGGTAGTTCAACTGGAGGATAAGGTGTATTTGTTGAAACTATTAACAAACGATCGATACAGTCGATCTTACTAAACTCGGCACTGTGTCTTCGCTTCCTATGTTAATGCAACGATGCACCGAAATTGTAACTCTGATCTATTGGCGTCGAAGAATGATATTCGAGATCCAACCGAAGATGAGATGAAAGGTTGATTGATCACGAGTTCAGAATAGTTCTATGAAACAGTAGTGGCTTGTACCACTACTTTGTGACTTCACACTTCAAAAAATAGTTACTTCAAAGACAAAGAAAAATCACGAAAAACTTTTGTCAGAGTACCATAGCGGAAATTGGGGTACCTGAAGAGCGAATAGATGGATAAAAAGTCCACTCGGTTGTCTTGCCATGGGTTTGGGTGTCCAACCTTACCTGAACCCTAAGCATATCCCATTGGGAAGAACCCCTAGGCCCATGACACACAACGGTGTAGCTTTATTCCAGTATACGCTCTCCAGCGCCTCCCGGAAATTGAACCTGGATCTCCTGAATGACTGTTCAGTGTGATATATCGATTGATCCACCTGTCTCAGTTGTTTTCTGTAACTTCACGAGGGTTAACACAATCTTATGTATCACGTCAGTCAACCTATAAATTAACTGGAATATATAAGTATGTTAATTTCCTCCACCGCACGATTAATGAGAACATTGAGTGTGTAGGGAATTTGATATAACTACGATAATTAGTAATACGTTTCAATTAAAGGATACATTTCGTATCCCAGGGGATGTTGAATTATTTGGAGTAGGCTGGGAATAGGGTTAGTGAGGTTGGTGTATCCCAAAGTTTACTCTATAGTGTGATGTTTCTGTTCTCTAACAAATTAATATACATCTTGAACTAGTCATTTAGGAATTCTATTTGATGAATGAATATAAGATATATTGTTCTACTATAACATGTGATGTTCAATTTGACAATACGAATTGATGAATGGAAAGATGAAACAGAATAGAAATGAGATGATATCCAATGAATGGAAGCTAACACGAAGGAAATTATCATGTTCATTCAGAACGTATGAATGAATAGATGTGAGAAGAGCAAAGACTTTGGAAGAATTCAACAGAAGAATACATTGATTGTAAATATAATTGTCAATTGTAGATGATGATACAGTTGAAAACTGCCACAATAACCGTTTATTCATAATTAAATATTTTCTGTATAATTTGAACATGTTTTGTGTAGCATTATGATATCATAGTTCTTCAGAATGTCTTTGTAGTATTGACATCTTGGTAGCTCAACAGCACTCAATGACAATCACGTCACTATCATCTCTAATATAATCATTAGTAAAATTACTCAAATCCTTCTACCACACAAAGTATGAGCCAAACAATTAATCATTCTCTCCTCTCTTGTGTTTCAGAATGATTTCACTACAGCTTGAAACCATCTAATAAGTGTCATTGAAGATGACGTCATCCGTGACGCTAGTGGGGCTGATTTGTTGCGCATGCGCAATCTCGTTGTCGGCGACACCACTCGGTAATTATAATAATTAGCTCACATTAGATGGGTTTTGTGTGATATAATGACATAACCCTTTAGGAGCATACTATGCCATATCAAGTTCAGTGTTGCGGCAAGGAAGTCACATGACAAGATGACTGGAGTGATATTTCAAATATCCATGGTATTGTTATTCATTTATACTGGGTTCAAAGATGCACTGCACTGATAACTAAGATATATTAGCGTCGGTGAATGATCAATCAGATGATGGGATGATAAGATCAACAATTATTTCATAATGTGTTTTCGGACTAAATTTTCACACATTCATTTCTAAAAATATGAATAATTCAAGTCCGGTAAAACACATGTTCGAAGTAAAATCTTCGAGAGTTGTGATAATCTGCAGAGAAAGTAATCATAATTTCATGCATTACATATTCGAATACTCATGTTCTATAACATTCTTTTTGGACCGTTCGAACCGTTCGAACGGTTTGAATTTTTCCAAACAATTCTCACTGAATATATTGTGAATAATCATCGAAAATGAATACTTTCGAAATATTTAACCAACAATGCACATTATCCCAAATATCAATTCATACGATGCAGACATAAATGGGCTCGGAGCATCGCCTCAAAACATACTCCAGTCATCCAGACATATAATCTACTTGCTCCTTGACTGTAACATTCAAGCTCCAATGTCTCATACCTCCATACGAATGCTGCACAAGCCATGTGAATATGTCTACAGCTAGAAGGTTAGAGTGTAATTGGAGCCCGACTGAAAACGTGAGGTAACCACCCCCCCCTCGTCCTCCCCCCTCATCAGAAGAAGACCTATAGGTAGAGAAATCGAAAATATGAATTTTATCTAACCTTGAATTAAATTGACCTCACTACACCCACTAGTTATAATGTATGTAATTCATATGCAGATTTATAATCGAGACAAACGAGAATATCTAGATTAGGTTTTTATGCCAGTATTTTTTTTCGAAAAATAAAACAATCATTTTTTTTTAATGATCATTTATTACATTATGTTTTTTATACAGTGGATTTCTTTTCATCGTTTATGGTTTTATACAGTGGAAATACACTGTACACACACTGTATAGCAAGATGTAGTACGGATAGAGTGAAAATATGCAAGGGGTTCTCAAAAATGACTCTACCAACTGTTTTTCGATATCATCAAGAAGGCTATAGTAACCATCAGAATTTAATTTTCACCAAAAGGGAAATGGCATATTTGCTACGTTATACTAAAGCACATCGGAGTCAGCACACCAATACAGACAGGGTCATGTCAAAAAATTTGCGCCCTAACATTCCAACATTTTCCCTCCCATTCCCCCTCCCGCCTCACTCTATTCAATTATGAGCAATTTACCATCATACATGGATTTTAATGAGTACGTTTTCAGCATTGTTTTCAACTCTTTCTCATTCAAAAGTTGACATCTTACAATGCGAACACTTCTTAGGTCCAGTTTTACGAATCGATAGTTACTGGATTAAGCAATAGTTAGTGGATTAACTTGTTATCACCCTTGGTTACATATGATATTTTCGTACCTTTAACAAATAGTTAGTGGATTAGTACTTAACTAAGATTCGTAAAACCGGGCCTTAGCAAGTAAATACAACTTCTATCATTGATGATTTTTTTTTCAACTTCAATGAGCTGTTGAAAATTTTGCGCCCCAGTTACCTAGCTAGAAATAATTTGTACACACGTTACAAAAGTCTCTTTGGTAAAGGTGGTATTTTAATCGATAAGTGACTCCTTTTGAACCTTTTTTTCCTAATTACTGTTAATTATGGAAGTTTGTTACAAACTTTCTACCGTGCAAATATAACAATTCTAATGAAAGCAATGAGCAGAAATGGAACATCGTGCATTTGTTATATGTGTGCTTGAATTTCACTCATGAAAATTTCGAAAATTCTTGGAGAATAATATTAAGAAATTTGAGAAAACTCTAGTTGAAAGGAAATATCTCTAACGTTCGATCGTAAAACATAAGGTAGGCCTAAATCATTTTCTCCATGAGTAGAACTGAGAAATGCTAGTACTAAATTTATGCGATTGCCTTAGCCACTTTTTTATTTGTAATTGCTTGTACTTTATAAACCTATTTCATATTTTTTTGATATGACTATATTTTACATACCTTTTATTGAACATATATTTACTTTTAAGTATATATACTTAACAGATACGCTACTATTTCAATAAGCTGTGTTTTGAGAAGATTCGATCGACCGTTACATCTATCCATTAACTCGAACGATCCGATGTCTCGAACCATTACCACTGATACATTTGGATTCTTATGACGTCAACTATCAACATTTTCAGCAGAAAGAGAAATAAACTATAAATGCTAGAATATTTGCAATTTTGAAATGTCCACTGTGAACAAGTTTTCTATAGAAAAACTGTTCGACTTTTACGATGGGAAATGTTATCATAAAAATGTAATAGTTAATCGTATACGACGATGAGAAAATGACGTGAACAAACACTAATGAGTGTAATAACCAAGAGTCGATAAAAACATAAGATGTAGCTGCTTTATCGACTGAGGTAATAACTGACTTAGTTACTTCTCGACCTTGCAATTATTAATACCGACTGTGAAAAACACCAGATAAACGCATTTCAAAAGAGATGAGTCGGTTAAACGTGAATATAACTATAAAAACAATCACGTGTTATAAGGGATTAAAAAATACCACACGCAATTTTATCCTTGATTTATTCTCTTCCCAGGTATATTATTATTATTATTATGAACAAAATGTAAATAAATTGCGATATGGTGCATTGTTAATATAAAAACCATGAGATCCAATCCATAATTAAATATTGTTTATACGAAATGTATTCGCAAGAAATGTAAAAATTATGTGATTTAAAATATGCCAGTCAGGTAAATTGTGACGTAAATCCTATAGAATGCGCACGCAACTATTATTATTTCTCTCAGTTGATACTTATTTTATTTATTTTGGGTTTACCGAGGCACCGTGCTGATGACTAAGATTTGTTGGAGAATGAGATGAGAAGATGATATGAAATGGTATATAATTAGTAGATTTAAACGCTTCAAAGGTAAACGTTATTGCCTGTTTTAGGAACATTCTCCGTATTCATTCAACCAACAGATTATTCGAGTTAAAATACTCCATCAAAATGGTCGACCATGATAAGAATCGAACCCCTTACCTGGAGAACGAGGACGTAATATTAGTCCGTCGCAGTTTCAAGAAATATAATTTAAATGTTTTCAATTCGTTATCTTATTGATTTTCAATAACATATGTACAGGTGTATACCACCTGTAGCCCAACCAGGCTCAACTTTTGGAATCATTTTTTCTATAAAAATAAGAGTATAATGTAGAACCAACAATATTATTGCTCGTCTTTTTTTTTGAAACTTCAAGTCGTTCAAGTTCAGACAACACTATTTTTTGAATATTAAAAACCAGGCACAAAATGAGTGGGTATAGGCCTGTGACTATAATAATCTTCCAATATTATATCCAATAAAAAAAAAGCAGAAAAGTAGTACAATTTCCAGTATCATTTTGCATATAATTTCTTTCCTCCACACGCATAGCTGAACGGCGCGCGGAACAAGTTTTCCGTGGGCGAAGGTGGTTTGAGAAAGCCGCACAAGTCAGAGTCGGGACTTGTGAATATTGGTTGGCGGGCGGAACAAGGTTTCCGTGGGCGAACGAGATTTGAGAAAGCCGCACAAGTCAGAGTCGGGACTTGTGAATATTGGTTGGCGGGCGGAACAAGGTTTCCGCGGGCGAGGGTGATTTGAGATTGCCGCTCAAGTTGAAGTCGGGACTTGTGAATATCGGTTGGCGGGCGGAACAAGGTTTCCGCGGGCGAGCGCGATTTGAGAAAGCCGCACAAGTCAGAGTCGGGACTTGTGAATATTGGTTGGCGGGCGGAACAAGGTTTCCGCAGGCGAAGGTGATTTGATAAAGCCGCGCAGTCAAAGTGCGGACTCGGTGAAATGAGTTGGCGGGCGGAACAAGGTTTCCATGGGCGAACCCGATTAGAGATTGCCGCACAAGTTGAAGTCGGGACTAGTAAAAATTGGACTATCAGCATAAACCAACTATTATGTTGTATTCAACCATGATTGTAATCAAACTCAACAGCCTATCAACTAGTAGTCGACACTCATGAATTCCAGTATATAAACCACGTATAGAAACATGTAGATCTTTTTATAGATCTCTCGACGATAATATCTTATTATTTAGTTATTAATATGATTATAAAATAGATATGGTATACTGGTTTGGTACGTGTTCAAAACCACTGCGCGCCATTTGTCGATCAATGTCCGCTAGATAACACTTGACTGTCAGCTGTTCACGAGCGTGAATGACCACAGGGTTTTACCTTTTAATAATCATACAGAATAAAATAATAAATTATTCAATATAGAAATTAAATTGAATTTATCGTACCTATAAACGTCACACAATCAAAGAAAAAAGTGGAAGATAATAACATTAGTGAGAAAAATATAGAAAATTGTAATTGAATGCTGTGATATAGCTATCCCGCTGTGGTGAAATAATTTGACTGAGCGATATATCAGTCAATTGATGAAGGAATTTGAGTAACGGATATCACGAAACTCAAAACATGCAGAAATCTGCAATACATTCAAGAGTATGTGCACTAAAATAATGAACCTTGGATCCTAACGATTTTAAAGGTACACAGGTGTTTATTTTTTTAGATTCATGAATGTGAAAATTGAACTCCATATATATATATATATATTAATTAATATATATATATATATATATATATATATGTGTATGTGTATATTGGTCAACAATGGCCAAGCCGCGATGAAAATCAATGTGTTATTGTAGTATTGAAAAATTTGATATTTCATACCATTTGATAGTTATACTCAAAAACCTGTGACAATATCGTTTGATAATGGTTTGATATAGCCTCCCTCTTCGCGCTATATAGGTACAGATGGGGAGGATAATTGACGAATCTCTGAGAATCGAAGTTACATTGAGATTTGAAATGGCAATTGAAATCATGAAAATAAATGAAATTATAAAAAATGAAAATTGATATTGCAGTGGATAATAGCTACTGAAATCCGTACGACGAATCGAAACTTCTTATCGATTACAGCACTAGATGGGAAAGACAGACGTTTGAAACGTGAAATATACTCGAATTGCAAACCACAACCGGGTTGAGATTCTGGTTATCCGAGATGAGTTGATATTTAGCACGTATGTAATAATTTGCGGTCTTATTCAATATCAATTTGATTGGCTGATGATCAGAAAACTGCATAGTTTCACGCCTAGTGAAGGAATTAGGACGAAATTATATAGAAATGCAATTATAGATGATAAAAATTTGGTAGTTCAGTTTAGTAGACAGTAAGTATTTTTTGAACTTCATGAGACTGTTGGATCAGTCGGGAGAATTTTGAACTGTCGTTCGGGAGACGATTCGATTCCAGCCACGCTTCATCCAACTGACTGAGGCTTCTTGTGGTATCGTTCTGTCGTTATAGAGAATATTGGGGCAGTTAGCTTTCTATTATCACTTTAGATAATACACCACAAAAATTCTCATCACCCAATTTAGTCAATGCATTAATTATTTACCAACGATAATATATATTATTCATATTTCATATTCATTATAAAATATGAAATATATGAATAATATGAACAAATAATTTAATATACCGGTAATGTAGATTATATAGTTGATTAAAGTGGTGCGTTAGTGGTGCGTTAGTTTGGAAATTGAATTTTAGAGTCTTGATAATTATATTTCACGTTCCAAATCAAGTGTCATCCTTACTCATCAGAAAAACAAAAGTTTATACCTACAGTAAAAAATTTGTTTTCATTCATTACAGCAATCAACTTACCAAAACTTGACAGAAAAAAATGACCTCGTGTTAAAAACATTCGGCACTCATATCGTACATCTTGTTAGAATCGACGAACGTTCGTTCTTGGCCAAATTACGTCATTATTAGATCATGGAAATTTCAACTTGACCAAACGAAATATTCAAATATCTTCCACGTGCAGGAAAAAAAATCAACGTAGGTGATAAAAATGTGAATACAATAACTCATGAGAAAATATTTTAATAACAATAAAACGGACAAATGGTACTAAATATAAAGATTATTATGCCCGAATTCACTTCAATGACGTAGTAGGCCTATATGATACAGTGGTATATCTATAATGTTGACGAATTAAACGTCATTAAATTGTTGTGACGTCACTTTTGGGAGATCCGGTTCCTTGAGACAATACATCACTTAAACCACCAAAAGTTAATTGACCATCACTTATTTGTATGTTTATTCGTTTGTATTATTATTATAATTTGAGGGTGAAAATTGATAGAATGCGTAAAGGTGAGGTGTGCATGTATTTCTGATTAAATAATTCCATATAATTTTTTGTGGTACTTTTCATACGCGTATTCATGTACCTTCTTTCGTATATTATCTCAAAATGATCACAAATATAATAATTGGGGTGTTTCTGATGATGCAAAAAATTTGTAAATTGGATCCTATTATTCAATTTCACGATTGAATGGAATCAGGAATGTAATGAATCGGGATATATAAACGATCGTGGTGGAAAACGAATATGTTATTATAATATTTGATGAATTGATAACACCTGGAATATATATGTACATATGTGTATGTCTATATACATATATATAATACAAATATATGATACAATCGGAACAGAAATAATTTAATCCAGGTTCTCAGTATCAAGGATTTAGTCGATGAAACTGGTTACACATTTAATCATTATATTCTGCTTTGAAGCTCTGAAGCTCTATCAATTCAGTTATTTCAAGCTAATATTTTCCCATATGAAATTGGTCCACTGCTATTTATACTGGAGGTAGATTTATTGCACTCGAGATTCCAGATGAAATTTATCAGCCAAAACCGGGCGGCTTAGTAGAAAAATTCAGCAACTACATTGTTCAGCAAAACGTGTCCGTTTCTGAGGGCATTCATCTTTCACTAGTAGTAGTTGTTATTGTTGTTGTTGCTGATAAGTTGAATTATTATTTAATTATACTTCGTGTGTTTTGCTTAGGTATGAAACCAAACATGAGTGTCTCATTTGTACGTAATTATTATTGTGCTGAGTGTGAAATGGCGGACGGTTCGAGTCTTCAGCTTCAGGCTTTGTTTTAATTTGACAAACGGGTGGATGTATGATGATGTTACTGGCTTCAACTCATAGACAAAACGCTCCGAGACATACCATGAAATGTTGAAATCGGAATCATTTCCTCTTCCTTCTACCTTTTTTTCAAACCATTTCTTTCACTACACTCCCCAGCTATTGGTTGATTGAAAACACCCTAATATTCATTGTAAATGGAGTTGTTATTTCTACTCATTTATTTATTTTCTTTTTTTGTCCGAGTGGATCACCAATATATAGTATAACATTCAAAAGTAAATCATATGTCACATTCGAAAGTGAATTATTTTATAGGAAATTACATGTAAATTGTATGAAAGTAAGTGTCATACAAAGTATACAAAAAAAAGATAAATTTCGAGTGAATAATTTCGTGGATAACAAAGTACACAAGTCAAATACAGAGACATGAAAGCTCATATCATCATCATAAACCGATATTCAATTGAAGGTTATTTGGAGATTAAGAAGTTTCTACAACCCTAAAATTCACACAGCGGAATAATTCTATTGAATGTGGATATCTAATGAAAAAACTATGAATGTATACAATAGCAATACTTCGATACTTGGGTATTCTTGGATTCCCCTCTGCAAACTAATGTTGAAAGGATTTAAAAAGAATTTCAAAAAGCTAAACACGATAATGTAATAGTGATTTGCTGCCAGAACTTAGTTTATTGAATAACTATGGAATAAGTAACGGAAATTGTTCACGAACCAAAATTCAACAGCTTAAAATCCATATCGTAAAAACTCACCACATTATTATGAAGAAAAAAATAAATTCATAACAATCTGTGTGCAGCTAGATGTTCCATTTTCATGGGCGTAAAAACATTATGCCAAACATCAATAATTATAATCACATATTTCTTCTTATGGGTGCAGTTACAAGTCAAAGCAATGTACATTACTCACGCACATATAATATCTACATAAAAAAAAAATGAAGCGATAACTATCCAATTCCATTTCAACATAACAAATTTAGGTAGCACCATAATTATCTTGTCATAGATGAATAATACGATTACTGTGTAGGAATAGAATAATTCAAATTGTTTGTCCGATTTATTGATTGCATTATTTGTACACATAATTCATTTAGTCTAAGTGAATCGTCTGGAGATCGGAATTGTTCTACCATACTGCATTTAATTTTAAGGTTATCTGGTAGGAAAGTTGTTCCATCAATCATGGTTATATTTATAAACCAGACATAACGGTGGATCATTTGTTGATCTGCAAGTCTTGAAGATTGAAGCGTGCAGAAATGGAGAGAGGATCATTGAATAGTATAACATGCGAGTAATATGATGGGATATTGACAACCCGTCATAAGGAATCAGTAAAGGGCTATAAAACTGGAATGAGAAGAATAGGGTACTCATCCGAATAGATAGTTGTGTCAATGATGGTAGATTTGTCAATTGAATTTGAATAATAGTTCCAATAAATATAAATATTGAATGAGTGGAATCCTTCTGACTGATAAAAAAAATCCAGATCTTGGAGTGTCTTTATTGTGAAAAATTGAGAATAATTACGATCCATTCAAATGGAGAACACCCTGACGGAGGCGAGGTTTGAGAAGAATGCATTTTGGTTAAAACAATTCATCAAATTATGAATTATAGATTATACTTAGATTATATTTATCCGTCAATTCGATGAAAAAAGAAACGAGAAATTGAAAAACTCAAACCAAAATTCATTGAATCCACATTCCAAAAATTTGCGGCCAACGATTATATCACTAATATCCTTTCAAATAATTATTATCCTACCCTATGTTCATTTCTATTCAATACCTCACAAGAATACTGATTCTTTTTTCGCTATTGTTAAAAAAAAAATTGAATAGAAATATGCCACTGAGGACACGTTGAATGAGAACCATAATCGACGTAAGGTAAATAACCCTTTCCAAATGCTACACATTTCAAATACATGTCCTGGAATTTTAAATTATCGACTTAATCGTCAATAATATCGACTGGTTCAAGTTTGGTGGTAATTTTCGGGAGGCGAATAACCTGAAATTGGCATCGATTAGATGTGTAACACGTAGCACTACGTCATTACCACAGAAAGTGGTCCCCCAAGGAGGAATGAAAGAGGAGGGGGCGCGTGGCAGCGTAACTTGAGTAAATTGGTGCAAGGTTAGAATATAATTGGGATTTCAAACTTCCTCGTCGTAGGCTGTCCACACTGTTAGATCTCATATCAATAAATGTATAATCTTTTTGGAATTCATAGTTCCTGAAATGTATTGGTTCGAAAGATATATTGGTTTGGAAAGATTCGAAAGATCTTGGGACTTGGATTTGCGACTAGGACTAGGATTAGGACTAGGATCCTTGGACTTCTCTTAGGAGCCAAGGCGTCTAATCCAAAACCGTTTAGTCATTTCATTATATCATATTATGTTCTTTCCTAATCTCCGTCTGAGGATATATTTCCCACAAGATCTCACGTATATGTGTCCTCATTCTGAAAAATCATCTTCACTACAGATAATTTAATGAATAACTATTCAATAAGATGAAACTCCCATTCAGATTCCGTTTACATAACTAACTATCTGTAACCATCTAAGTAAATTCGAATTCGGTGGTGTTATTACTTATCACTACTCTTGGAATCAGAATTTGGATTCCGAATCCAAACCCAATTTCAGTAAGATCTTGACTATTGATTATCTTCTCAGATGAAAAGTCGTCCATGAATAGATTGATTATTTTTTCAATTTTGACTACCCAGAAAGTGAGAATTTGAATCAGAATAATAAATATTCACCTTTGAAGTTTCACAACAGAAGATGCTTTCATTTGTAAGTTATACATTACTCATTATCTCAGAGTTCAAGGGTGAATCCAGTTCAAGTTCCTTTCAAATTTGACATAGCGTAGGCGAGCTATAGTTACGTATGGCACACGCAATGGCGTAGGGCGTAATTAATTTACGTACATCTGGATCGTGTTGGAAGTAACCGTTACACACATATCTTGAGGTTGATATAGTTCATATAACCAACTCCTTTTACAATAAGTAGATAAATATTGTGATAATTTGAACTTGTCAAGTGTTTATCACGTAGAAGGAGGAAGTGGTATTGCATCTCTTATGGGAGTCATTGTTATCCTTCTGACTGTACAATGAAGAACGTATTATGATTTGTATCATTAGTTGGTACAGTGGAACCAGAAGTAAAAAATTATTTTGTATCAAGTCATCAGTTGGGATATTGCATATGATTCAATAGATATCAGACAAACATAATCAGATTTTACTTCTGGTTCAAGCCCTTGAGGTGATTTGACAAAGGCGGACAAATGTAGAGTCCGCCTTTGCGAATCCAGTTGGCGCGTGCAGATTGCTCGTGCGCCCGGGAAGGTGATTTGACAAAGGCGGACAAATGTAAAGTCCGCCTTTGCGAATCCAGTTGGCGCGTGCAGATTGCTCGTGCACCCGGGAAGGTGATTTGACAAAGGCGGACAAATGTAAAGTCCGCCTTTGCGAATCCAGTTGGCGCGTGGAGATTGCTCGTGCGCGCGCGAAGGTAATTTGACAAAGGCGGACAAATGTAAAGTCCGGCAATGAGAAACAGTTGCCGCGTGCAGATTGCTCGTGCGCCCGGGAAGATGTTTTGACAAAGGCGGACAAATGTAAAGTCCCGCAATGAGAAACAGTTGCCGGGTGCAGATTGCTCGTGCGCGCGCGAAGGTGATTTGACAAAGGCGGACAAATGTAAAGTCCGGCAATGGGAAACAGTTGGCGCGTGCAGATTGCTCGTGCGCCCGCGAAGGTAATTTGACAAAGGCGGACAAATGTAAAGTCCGGCAATGCGAATCCAGTTGGCGCGTGTAGATTGCTCGTGCGCTCGAGAAGGTAATTTGACAAAGGCGGACAAATGTAAAGTCCGGCAATGGGAAACAGTTGGCGCGTGCAGATTGCTCGTGCGCCCCCGAAGTTAAGTTGAGAAAGGCGGACAAATGTAAAGTCCGGCAATGGGAAATAGTTCTAGTAAAAAATGATGTTATACATTAATATTCCATCAACAGAAAATGTATTGAAATGCAGCAAAAGTTGATGATCTCCGGAAGTTTTAAAAAATGGATATATTTGCGTGCATGCCATCAAAACATCTCGTGTAGATTCAAGTCAAAGAACCACTTGACTTGAGGAGCGCAGTCACTTCCAATTGAAAACTAACAAATAAACAGAGCAAAACTCGCTCTGAACCTGAAGGAAGTCTTCGCTTACGTTCATCCAATTATGCATTTTTGTACTATTTTACACGACCCGGATTGATTTGAGAACAAAATTGAGAATTATCATCATTAATCTGAAAATTCGAGAATTGTATCTGAAAAGAGGCGTTTGAACATGATTTAGTAAAATGTTGTTACAAATTCTAGATAAATCGTCATCCGTTAATTGTTATCCGTTTTTTCAATTTGCCCGCTAACCAAAACGAAACTGCTATCCCAATTTCCTGATGATGTTACAACAGTTTTCAGTATCATTGAACTGATTTTAACGAGCTAAGCATTATATAATACGCCAATGTCAAGGACTAACTACATGTCTAACGTATAATTATTATACTAACATCAGAACAGAGATCTATGCTCACGTACTTCATGTTAATAACCATAGGCTTGGTTGGCATTATACATACACCCGTCTACCCCGCAGCCAATAGACCAATGTATAATAATGTAAATTAAAGGTGTAAGCAAATTGCGAATGGATTCATCTATGGAAAAGTTTCGAAACGTTCGATTGTTCGATATAGAAGATAGGAAAGACGGTCGATCGGAACCGTAATAGTTATCAATCGAGAAAGAATGCCAGTATTTTTGGCGAAATATTCGTATTTTTGTGATAACATTTGATCGGTATCATAAATAAAAGTGAAGAAACAGAGCTTTTTGATTACTTCAAAAATATTTGTCATCAAATTAATAGTATTAGACAGGTATATTGGAAATTTGTTATTATATTTATAATATTATAAAAAAATGTTATTTCACAAAATCGACTCCATGTGGTCTCAAGACAAGTCGGAGAAATGAAGGACCGAAACCTACTATCGGTTATTACATTAGATAGGGGCAACGGTCGAGCGGTGAAGTATAATCCTGAACTGAGCAGGATCTTGTGTAGAATGTGCTTGAGGCAGAGGGTAGGAAGAAAAATGTAATTTATATTCGGTATTTGGGCGTGTGAGTGACCTGTTTTGGGTGTACACCAACTCAAAGTATACGTGTATCCAAAAGAAGGAGGCTGTCTACCAGGAAAATAATTGCAGATACTTTGGTAATTGGCTACCTTGCAGTAACTTCAATGATTAACGATTTTGAAAGACGCAGTTGCGGTTCATATCATAAACCAAAGTCACTGAACCCTGAATATATCACCCATAGGAATGGTGATATTATGTTTGTTTGGTAGACGACCTTAATATTTTGTGGATACGAGTATAGCTCTTGCGGAATATTGATAAATGAAATTTGATAACTTTTCTGGAGTATACGGTACTCAAGTTCAAAATACTCAAAATATTTATAAGCGATTGATCGTCTTGACTCTAAGATAAGAACATTGAGAGCGTTCATTTCGCATTGAAATTTTCATGTTTAATATCATATTTTTCCACCCAACTATATATGTCTCATCAAACTCATTTCTCAAATTTCAAACCTCGAAGAGCTGTTTTCTATTTTGGAATTTCAGCCTGATTTCGGAAAACATGGAGGGTAAATGTTTATTTGCAATCCGCTTTCAATATTCAAATTATTTAAAGCCCTTAAGGGCTTCTTTCAAGTGACAAATAACTACAATTACCGTTGCAATACAGTGAACTGGAAAACTATAACAGACTGTGATTGGTTGATATCAATTCGGGGACATTGTCGTATCTCTCTCTCGCTCTCTCTCTTTCTCTCTCTCTCTCTATCCATCTATCTCTCGCACCAATGAATGACGTCACTTGAAGGAGGTTTTGATTATGATAGGATCCAAACGTTCGAGTTAACTTTATTCAATTTGGGTGGTCACGATTGGATGTTTCTCTTATTGGACAACACTGGCGAACGAGAGTTCCTACACGTCCGAACTATTGGGTTATTATTTCATAACGACACGTTCTCGAATGTGGAGAAATTTTGTTTCCTTTTTTCCTTAAATTGCATAATGTTAACTTGTCGAAAATACCAATTTTGTATTGGTAATACATAGCTGCATTTCTAAACTATATATGGAATTCAGTTGAATTGTAATTTGTTTTGAAAACGTATAGCAATTTCGGTAAACGTCATACAGATTACTGATATTGTATTCACAATTACTGGAAAACAAATTGCACTTCAATTTTGGAATGTAGTCTACTATTAAATTAATTAATTTCATTCTCAGAAAGTTATTACCATAATGTTGTTATGAACGGAAGCATATTGTGCTGAAATATGTTAAGATTGAACTCACCATGGCTGCAATGAGGCAGTATGATTTCTTGCGAGTAATGATGTGGGAAAATCGACTGGGTTTTTTAAAGTTGAAACATTTATCCTGATCCGGCACCTGCTTCAGAATCTCTCTCTGAAACAAGATGAAAACAATATTGGCATATACGAAGAAGGTGAACGCTGCTTCACACTTGCTGTTGTTCACTCTTTGTACATTATCACATACATTAATACATTCTTACATTAGTACATTCTTTGAAAGATGTTTTGAATAAAATAACCATGGAATCTGATAAACTAATACATTAGTGAATCAGGCACGCCATCGTTCGAACGATATTTTTCATATGAGAATATGTACTCCTAATTCTAGCCATTATTGTTGGCCTGAGTTAATGATTCAATTTAATTATCTGATGAGAAATTTAATAAGGAATTGCCACGACTTATCTTCGAAGATTCAAGCTCAATCTCAAAACTTTTATCAATCATTTTTCAGTCCTTCTCAAAATTACTACTTCACACACTTTATTCCATCATCATGACATTAAAAATGGGGCATATCAAATAACTACGTAACTATTCTGAGACGATATTCATATACATTTCCAACGAAAAACTAATCAAAACATAAGATTCAGTAATTCAAAACATGACCAAAATCAACCCACATTTGTTTCGATACCCAATTTGGGATTCGCCCTAGTGAACAAAAACACGTTCTCCGAAGATGACTCAACTATCCATAACTTGCCCTAAATAAAAACCACATAGTGCTGATTGTTATGCTAATACATAACATATTCATTAAGTGAGAATAGGACATGAATTATCTATATCGTGAAATACCGCAAAGCCCAGTGTGAATGAAGGGATACGCTCGAGTAGTTCTTGGTCTACTAAATTTAAGGTGTGGGTTACTGTTTTATTTCTACTGTTAGTTTTAATAGGGTATAACATGTAACATAAGAGGCAGTGCAGTGGGTCGATAGCCTTCCTGGCTGCGAAATGAGACGTGACTTATTTGGGCAAGTGTTTAGTAACGAGATTTATCTGATAGATTGTTCAAGTTGGTTGATTAGGTTGTCATTGTATTGGGAACCTGGTTGATATAGTTGCATGCCTGGTAGACTTGATAGCCGCAATTTTATCAGTATCTATCTCGTCAGTCTGGTGAAGGTGATGAGAAAATTATGTGCCCAAACACTTGCATTACTTATTCAGAAAGTTACTATTGATGAACAGTTATAATATCAACATCGAAACTTGATACAAAATAATTGTTACACAATCAGGGTGATGTATGCAAGTAGGATCGTTCAAAAAGGGCAACACAAGGGCGATCTCACCACTTTACCATCTCTTACCGATATCTTACCATATTGATAAATATGAAAATGAAATAATATGAAATATGGAAAATGAAAAATAAATACAATATAATATACATACTATACATATATCACATGAGATAACATACATATCTCGTCTACTAACGAACTTTGTTGCGATTGAAAGTGTTTGAGATTCAATATGGCTTACTTCCACACCTCAGTGTTCTATTTCCAACCGTTAAACCTATCCTTATCATGAAAACCTTCGCCAGTCTAGACAACGTCCTAGACATTGAAACATGTATTCATCGCTACCAATCAACGTAGAACCAATCCAGTGAACTAATTATACTATTAATTGAAAGTACGATTGTTTTCACTTGACACGAATGTCAATTTCACAAGCAGTGAATAATTGCACGATGAATAATTACTCGAGTAGAGGAATTATATTGTCAAACGAGGCATTTGTTAATTGTTATAATTTGTGTTCGTTTTGAAAGGAAACACTAATCTCAGGTGTCTGACTTTACATGTATAATTGGATTATTTATTTGGATACGTATTTTAATTAGTTTATTTACAACTCTGAAATCAAGGTTGATTTGAATTTGAGATGACGTGATAATTCTGATTGTACTACTGATTAAATATGAGTTACAGTAAGTGAACACGCGAAAGAGTTTCCGCATTTTTTTTCTCCAATTTTTTTTCCAAGTGGAGTTGTTAATTAGTGTACGCTCATATTTGTAAGTGAAATCGAGTGGAGAATACTTGGGAATAAATAATGGGAATGAAATAATTCAGTTAACATACAATAATTTGTATGAAAACTGTTTTTTGAGCATTATATCATATCTAACGTGGATTTTCCGGAAATATCTCATTAAGTGAATTATCAAAATTTGTAAAAGTGTCAGTTCATTTGAGCACGTTTTTAATAGCACTCAGTCAATTAAAATTGGTATAATATGTTTTCCAAAAGAATATACAGATGGAAATAATATCAATGCATATGAATCGAAATCAAAATATTATGGAGTCAATAATAACTCTCGGGAAATCGACCCCGTCCGCACAATCTCATTTCCCACCTGACGCCTCAATTGGTGAGATTTTGTTTCAAGTTTTGGTTATTGTCAAAATGAAATTATAATAAAACTAATTTTGCTTCCCACATGAGATTGCATTATGTAGTTTTACCTGAGTGGTGAGATCATGACTTGATTGAATGAAGACTGCGGGACCTCTCGCGTGTTAGTAATGATAGAATAACAACAAGCTTCACACAGTGATTACGCCGCGTAATTGCGTGATGTGATTAGTGATACCCGAATTAAAGTTGATGTCATACATATCAAGGACACAGGTAACAATCTAGATACACTAGTGAAGCTTATTACAACTTCGGTAGAAAAAATTTGTAACTATTATATCACTCATGGGAAACTAAAATGAAAAATTTCTGAGATTTGACAATGGTTAGCCGTTATCAGTGATTGCTTTTTTTCTCGTCAAATTCACATATCCTCTTAAAAATAGAATAAAGGACTCAAATAAGAATCCCAAAATATTCTATATCAGTTGTAAACGGGAATCGAATCCCAGTCCCCTGAATCACAGTTAGGCACGCTAGCGACTTATATAAACATTTCAATGGGTTGAACATTTCGATAGCTTCATGAATTAAAAACATTGACACTACTCCAAAAAATTGATAAATTAGCTCTAACACATTTTTAGATCGATGGTTTTGTCATTCGTATGGGTTATAATTTTTTTTCTGTAGTCTCGCTCAATCAACTACGACACCAAGTATATCGTGCTCCTCGTAATTACAGGTGACTACTCTACTTCCCTATGACTGTGCATTATGTAATAGACAAGGTTTGATCGCGTAGAAGGTCGTAAGAGTTACACTGAACTGTCCCTCACACAGTCTCTGATTGAGCGTGGCCAAGGTGAAGGTATTCAACTTCTGGAGATGGTCTTGGAAATGCGTGCGGAGAAACAATATGAAGCACATTAAGAATAGATACTTGAAGATCTCTCTACCAACGGAATCGAGTACTGATATAACAAATGGAATATATTGGAATTCATATGACATGAGAATTATTTGAATCATCAGGATTCTATTTGAAATATTCAGTTTCTTACTTCTGCTGAATTATAATGAATTTTCCACCGTAACTTTCATAATTATGAATATAATAAGAATATCTCATATTATGATATATCATCAGAACCAGAGGTTGAGTTCCATGGAGGAATATATACAGTTTGTTTCTCAAATTTGAATTCTTGCAACTCGAAAAAATAATTTCAGCTTGGAAATCAGTATATTTTCTGAAAAAGGGGTTATAATTCATCCGATTCTATTGAAAATGGTCGACCATTCCAATGCAATGTCCATCTCAGAAAAGCGTGATCGTGATCATATTCGAGAAAATATGATTTTTTCAATAGCATAAGTATACACTATATATTTGAAGTATTGTCAAAGTATAGTTCATATTGAGAGAATTGAATTGGTAATTTCTCATAATGCTATGAAGTTCAGAAAATGTACGCCGTTCTTAAATGTTCTCAACTTTTATTACATAGAGATACATACTCTATACTTTATATACTCTATATGGAATATTCATCTGCATGGTTCACATTGTTTATAACGTCTACCTACTTGAAAATAGATGTACCACGAAGATCATTAAGTAATATAAACTGGCAGATTGAAAATAGAACAATGGACTAGCTTCGTCGAAATGAAATCATACGTGACTGACTATTCAAAAGATGTAGCACAATAAAAACAGCATAAAGAATTAACATTGAAACCATTAAAGAAGTGTACCTATAGGTAACCTTCTAACATAATTATTATGTCCATATCGCGAGAGATCATAACTCTCAGAGATGGATAGAGATTTTTTATTTCACTGCAGAATGAAATATTAATATGAACATATTTCATCATTTCCATTTTTTTTATATCATATCAATATGAACAACTTTGATATTTTCCATTTTTTATATCATTTCAGATTTATACCTCTATGTTTCGATTATATTTTCAGTCAAATTATTGAACATGAAACTTGGGTCAGTTATGATAAAATTTCGTTTGAAACAATAACGTGCAAATGTGCTTCAGTCAGTTCAAAGTCCACAAGTATCTCTGCCACTAATTAATTCAGATAATTAAATATTCAAATTGTATTCATAACTAATACATTATTTTAAATACAAAATAACTCATCTTCAAAGCAACTAGCACACCCTCCCTCAGCTTGATATTGCTTACTTTCATGTGCAAACACAATAAATAATTTTCACTACCGTAAGGTTTTTCATTAGAATTTGAATGGGGAAACAAACTCTATATCAAAAAAGATAATATACCAAACATGAAATGACATGATAACTTCGAATACCAGTAAATACATAATCCCTCACCACACAATTGATCCAGCATTACATTAAAATATATGCAAAACGATGATTCCTTTTTAAAAAAACTCACATATCTTATTACGGTAAAGTAATCCAACAAATCATGATAAACCCACCGCATATAACGGTCATGTGTCCCACACCTGTAAGTCACAATATCTCGGACCATTCCAGTCAAACCAGCCCCCCCCCTCCCCACCGGGCCTAGAGGCTAGGGTGCCATTTGTTGCTGCGCGCGCCCAAGATATTTGCACACGATACGGAACTCAAATCGGGTTAATTTTTCACGAATCAGAATAAATTAGTTGCCTACGAAATAATTGTATTATTGCCTGAAGTAATAACTTCTAGAAGGTAGTGAACGGTCAAGTTGGCACACCTTATATGAATCAGAATACGTACGATGTCATTGGCTTTGTAACCAAAATATTTTGGAATTAATTGAGCGTATTATTGAAATGAATTGGGCTTGTGAGTTGTTTTCGGAGTTTAAGTTTATATAAGGTTCACCTTTTAAGTAATTTGTGGTAAAATATATGATAGCAACAAGCAACAATAAAAGTTATTTTCGTATTTTTATGAGCGAAGAATTATTGGAAATAATAGCACTTACCGATTCAATATATTATATTCAAATACATTTTCAGATACCGTGAGCAATAACTCCATATTGAGTGATTCTAGAATGAAGTCAGAAATTTCAATACCAAGAGACTGACATGACAATGCTGAAAATGCGGCAAAAGTGAAAATTTCAGAATGGAGATATGTGAATGTATAGTTTCTCGGAAATTTGAATGCTCAAAATATGTTGAAAATCAAAATGGCCCTTAGAAAAAAAAGAAGCTGTTGGCCTTTGTTATTTGATCATTGATTTTGAGAATCAACAACAATAATATTCAACATTCAGATTCCCTGAATCGGAGTAATTTTATACTATATTATTGTTGTATATAATTATTTATGGAATTAAATCGGATCATGTATCATACGTCGATAAAAAGTACCATGCAATTATTCAATCGACAAGGTAAGTCAGTGAATCGTAAGGTGGTTAGACTCATTAGATATTATCAGTATCAAATTATCAATATACATTTTCATTTTCCCATACTTAAGTGTATCTATTTTCAAAAATCAAACAAGTATTACCACAAAAAACCGGTCTCTTCCTCACAGTCGGTATCGTATTTAATTAAGCGATTGAAAAATCCAGAAGACTCAAGTTGCATCATAAGATAGCATCAAAATGCTATATAATTGATGAGTGCAAGAATTATTACGGAGATGAATGAGGTGCAGATATTGATTACACGTTCATCAAATCATTGAAAATGATAGGAATAAACACAATTTTATTGCACAGTTGAGATTTTTAATTGAAATATTGGTGGGACGAATGAAGTTGATTCTGTGTTTGGTGAATCGAAATTGTATTGGTATCGGAGCTGTCAAATTTCATTTTATGAAGTTGAATACAAGTTTGTAAAAACGTTCAAATTTCAAAATCTCCAACATTATTTCAAAATCCAAAATAGTATTAAGAAAGAATCCATCGACAAAAGATGTTGTGCCACTCTCCGTAACTCAGTCAACTGAGGAAGCGCATAAGAAAGTTTTCGTTGGGCTTGAGTTCAAGTCCAGCATGGGGCATGGATTTTCACTCATCACTTCATAGTTGCATCATCACTTGCTCATTTTTAACTTCCAAATAATCCAGCTGCTGATGGGTCATTCAATCAAACAATCTAGATGTCGCCTTAGCACGATCTATGATATTATTATAATTACCACTATTATCATAAAATAGGTGACGAAATTATCACTCGGTTGATACTTATAGTTATATTCAACGTTTTTCTTACATACGACTTTCGATAATCACCAAAGTAGTTTTAAGTGATTGAAAATTCCATTAGGCTAGAAGCAGAACTACAAGTTTTCATCCTGTCTTGATTTTAATTCGAGATAATTGATAACTGTCTTTAATGCATGCTGTGACATGCTGTGACAGGTACACTGTGAAGGGCGAAGCTGCGTTGATGAGTTGCAAGTGCCACTAACACATTCTTACGGTGTGCATTTCAAGCAACACCGTCAGACCTATAGATTAAGGGGCCATGGGAGTCGATTCAGCGGTTTTTATTCGCTGAATATCAGTTTTTTGTGATAACTTTTGAATGGTATATAATACATCGAAACTATGGAAGCAAGAGAACACAGATTTTTTTGAATGATATATTTTTTCTTTACATACAAAAAAATAGACATTCTCAGTATTTTCAGTACCTACAAGTATTTTCAGTACCTACAAGACGGTGTGAATAATAACCATTTATCTCATATCGCCTTTTTGTCAGTGGTGTAGACGGTTAGGGGAAACACATTTTTCAACCGTGTACTCCTGACAGTTATGCTATATTGGATGAATAGTTATTACTGACACCATCTTGAAGGTATTGAGAATATCTGTGTTCAATTGTTTTCAGAATTTCGATATCTTATACCGATCGAAGGTTAACACCAATAAACTGATATTCCGCTAAATCGACTCCCATGGACTCTTAAGATTGACGGTCAGTGGTGGCGTATCGTAAATGCAGTGTGATGATTGAAAGTATATTAACCTTGGGTCGTTAACTTCATGAGTATATATGCATTATCTGATGCTGCATTTTTCCCCATCAAGTTTGTTGTGTCTTATGTTTTTTAATGCTGACTATTATTTAGTTTTGAGAGATGAATCAATATTGGTGGGCACGGATATCTTATGATTAATGATACTGAATATGTATAGAAAGGATTTCTCATTGATTCAATTCACAAAAACGGTTACATAGACTATATAATTTTTGTTGAGATAGTATTTTTGCTGATAAACTGATGAATGGTTCAATTATTGCACAATTTTCTGTTGCATAATAGAAGTTGAGCATACTGGAATCTTTCAACTTGGAGAAATTGAAATATATATATTTTTTCAAATTCTTGTTCACTTTTAATGACCTCATTCAAAGCTAGTCTATTTTGAGAAATGAATGAGCAGATAGGAGCATGATAGATGACCGATTTTTTGAACAAAAACCCCTTAGTCGTGACTGACTGTGGCATACAGTTTGCAGCTATGTAAATTTCTGTAATATTTCATAATTGCATGTATAATAGGAGAATGAATATTTTTATAATACAACTGAATTGAGTATCTTATATGAAATAATACTCTGGGAAACTGATTGAATCCCAGAAAATTGAGGTAGAATATGAATAATAGTTATATAATTAAATAATTATATATGCCGACTGAAATGTGTATAAAATGCAAGAGTTTTCATTCAATTCTTCTATTGGAATTCACTAATCGAGGTAAACGACTTTTATACCAAATAATTTCCATTCTAAAACATAGTAAGTAAAACACTTCCACGGTTCATTAACCAATTTCAAGGATGGCCAACCTCACAAACGATTCTTCTCTACTTCGAAGAACAATGCCCGGAGGTTAATTTTATTCATAAACTTGTTTCAAATTTGCAGCATAATATTATTATAATAATAAAGTGGATCATATAGAATGATGTATAAAGGTTTATCGTGCTATGATTTCGGCTGCTATTGTTATTATTCAATTATATATTATGTCATGGGACTGGTAGACAGGCTTAAAGATTTGGCGGATTCACTGACTAGAAATATATAGTAGATTTACTGTTGGATTTGATTATGTTAATTTTATAATAGGATGAGATTAGCTGACATAATATTTGGATAAACGTCTGTAGAAATTGAACTGAAAGTTCATTTGAGTTCAAAGTAGAAATGTACACTCAGCTGTGTTTATAATACATCAATTCAATTCAGAGGAAATTATACCCAGTTATTTTATAGTATTTCAATTGCGTTCAAAATTAGTGATGTCGGATGTATGTTCACAATATAGTGAGATTTTTGGTTTCTCAGTATATGAATTAGACAAAATTCGAACAATTATATTGGAAAAGTCAAAGAATTATATTCTAGTATGGGCCCTTTTCATATCTTCATCATTTCAAATATCAATCATATCACTTGAGACAATGAAAATATATACAAATTACACAGTGTCATTTGTCAATAATTCTTGTTGAAATATATTCCACCAAATGTGAAACATTTTTAGGGCTATGTCCAAAAATCATTATCCCCATATGCAAAGAATCATCGACAATTTAAAATTGATCTACTTCAGTGAATGCTTCCCACTCAAAGTATTCATTTCTATTTTCCATTTGTTACTTTCAATCTGTGAGTAATTGAATATTGGATCCTGTAGGCCTATTCCTTCAACTAATTTACATTTTCTTGCATGAACATGCACGTATGAACATTCTACTTGAATCAATTCAGACTTGTATTTAATTTTATCAACGCAAATAATAAGATCTGTCATGTCTTAGAAGGTTAATAAGTTCAAACCATGCACAAAAAAGCTAACCGAAGGCACGGTAACACGTTTCTTGACGGGTCAAAACTCCCGACCTTTAGTGCTATTAGAATGAGAGACAGTAAATCGGGTCCGCCAAACAAAATACCGACATGTGTCGACGATTATGATAGACATTACCTCCTAGTTTATAAAAAAAGTATATATCAATTAATTTATAGATGAACAATCTAAACAAGAAAATTGTAATCCAAAACTATCCCAACTCCATTTATGTTAAAACTTGAAATCAAACAGATCCACATTCATTCCAAACCTGGGCGATGCTTCCTTGTTATTCTAGTTTTCAACTATCTGATTGTTATTTTCTGACATGATCTCGGGTGAAGAATTTGAGAACAAGTGTGGTTTTCGATTAAACATGTTCCAGTGTCTTGTTTATAGTAAAAGGATTTGAACAGATTGGTTTCCAGTAACAAGGTATTAAATTTGGTCCAGATTAGTGGATTATAATAGCACGACTTTTAGAAACGATACCTTATTCATTATAGACGTGTGACATAATGCATGATTCGTTATAGCTTGGATTATATATACCTATATGGATGAGCAACTCGTGCTCATTCTTCATGCAGACTCTTTCCAGAGCTAAGAAACATGAGGGAGAACGGTAGATCTTTCGGTTCTGCGTGGTGATTGAGGTTCATATTAAATTGTTTATCGGATTATTACGATCCTCGACGTTCACTTCATTGAGTAATGCACTACTTTTACCGATAAGAGATGTAGTACATAAGAAGACTTCAATGTAGACAGAACAATTCTGAGCTATAAATTTACAAGAATACGTTTCATGCCTTTCTGTTTACATACATGAAGGGGTTATAAAGAATGTAATCACAACTACAAGATGAATGTACAGTGTAACATAGAAGAAATTAATGTGATTTGTACAGGCGATTGCGGACATTCTTTGTTTCTCGTAAGAAGCTGGTTGCACAGCAGCTATGGAAAGCTGTTGCCTATCTATCGGTGCGATAGCTATAATCTAAGGTGATGGAGGCATGCATTTTATACATGACATAGTTGCAACTGCATACAGTTCACTACCTGTATATGTTTAGTCACCATTTCGTAAAACCAGTTGGTAGGTATGTTACCTTTTTTTGAAGTCGTTTTGGGAAGAATGTATTTGTCATTATGAACTCATCGAGCTTCATACTGGTTGGTATTGGTAGCTCAGTGTTAACACGATTGCTGCATGTAACTGGTAGATAAGGATTAAATAAGTGATTTCTACAAAAAGCCAATTGCTTTATGTGTGACTAAAAACCACACTCAAGTTGTTTTCAGTTCCAAACGCAGTGCATCAGCTGAATGAGCTAGGGGCTAGGTTTCGATGAAGTATATAATTGAAACGTTATTTGATATATCATCATCGATATTTTGATAGTTATACTAACATACTCACATAATTCCGAACCTGACTGCTGATCAAGTGATGAACTCCACAATTACACTGCCTTTTTCGAAATTTGAATAACTGATCAAATGAATAAACAACTAATGCATTTTGCTATAACGAATAAAGACAATTTCTTGTATTCTGAATGCAGAACGCATTCGTACGTTGGAGACAGAAACAATCGAGTTGTTTTTATTGGTAACAACATGTCCAACCCGTTCTATTTGCACTCGAAATAAGTTTCGTAATTCACTGAAGAATTTTCAGCTTGCATTGCACGTAGACTAAGGGATGTCAAATATAAACACATGCTGGTCGAGATACACTATATTTACTTATTTGAGTGAATCATTACTGAACAATCGAAGAGAAACGAAATGTGCGATTCGAAAGACAGTGCACCAATTTCAGAAGAAACAATAACAATTCAAAATGTAAAGTAATTATCATTACTTTGCTTCATTCCAAGTTGACTGAGCAACGGAGGAAGACAATAAGCACTTATTCTGATCCGAATTGACAGACAAATCAACAAATGAGATATATTTTTATATACTACAAATAGAATCGATATCTCAATATAAAATCTGTTGAATTCTATTAATTGTAACGTGTCATTCTATCACTTGCGTATCAGCATGTATTATGGCGTTCAAGAGTATCATGCTGGGAACAACAATCGAATGCTTCACTGATGATTTTGGTTAAGATGTCAAGCAACAATAACTGATGATGTTGAAAAATAAGAGCTAACATAAACACGGTTTATAAACAGGGATGCACCCGTAGTGATGGTATTATAAAAGGTCAATAATTGTTTCGAAAAAGTGAAGTCCTTCTACGTAGGTGAAAACAAGAAATCCATCTTTTTCTCTAGTTAACTCAATACGACAACAAGTTTGACTGATAAACACAGAACTTTTCTAACAAAATTCGTATTATTTAAAAGTGAGGTGAAGAAGTTTGAGAACACTTATAAGGAAAAAAATGAATTTGTAATAACCTCAACATTTGACTCAGGGCAACAGGTGATTTTTTACATTGTTGAAAAATTTTCATTTCCGTATAGGTCAGAGACGATCCAATTTAATATTCAATAACTCTCTCATAAAACAATGTTCCACAATGCTATTCATCCACCAACGCAAAATATATAAATATAATTTCTTCAAGTCTAAAGTCCACCTTATCAACCCACGCACTTTCAATACTCGTAAAAAATCTTCGACTGTAATAGATGTAAATATATATTTTATATATTTGTTGTTTTTCCTTATTGCCATTTTGCCATCAATGAAAATGCAAGTGAGCTGAATACAACAGCGCGTAAGGGCAATGGCATGGTCTTTCTAAGGTCACTAGGAGTCGGCATATGGCGTAACATAATCCCATAACAATATATCGTTGGGTATTTTTTCATATAATTTCTATAAATATTTCTATTCAATTTATTTGTACGTGGTGCAATGTCTTTCTCGACTAGCTGCCAATTCATACGTAATTGATGCTATTCTATATATTGGCAACAACATGTTGTATACAGTCAAGAATTATCTCAAGTTACTGCGTAAGAAATTTTTTGTTACGTAAATCGATGAAAACAAGACAACAGAAACCGTAAAAACATTGAAGCAATTGACATGTCTACCGTAATTGGATTACTGTATGATAATTTCAGATAAAAATATAACAAGTCTCTAACATTATTTCCATGTGGGAATATTCTTGAGGATCAAAAAGTCACAATATAGGACGGGTTCTGTGCTGTATATAAATTGATCACGCCCATATGAACTGATTTTTAGAACCAATATATTCATATATTTTAAAATGTTGAAAACAATTCATGAAATTGAAACGCAGATATTGATCAAATTGAACCTATGATAATTTGTCAAAAAGTAAATTAAAAATAAAGTAGGATATAGCGAGAGTGCATTCATTCAAATTCATGATTCCCTGTTCAGCGGAACATCGATATTGCCTCAATGCAATACATCAGAATCGTTCGATTGTTATATCGTTCAAAGTTCAAAGCAATTGACCAAATAATTTTCTCATCGATAAATGATGGATTTTTTCTATCGTTTACATAATTGGTTCGAAAAAAGACCAGCTTATAACAGTGACTGGATTTCCCACAAAAACATATACAAATAATATATTATTAATTTTTGTAAGACACGATATTGTTACAGAGTAGTTCAATGCTTGGTTACCATTAATTACAGATATATTTCTTGTGAATCGAAAAACCGTATCCGGATTCAGAAGAACGGAATTCTAATTGTTATTTCTAAATACTTGGGAACAATAGACTTTTTTACCAACTTAAATCTTCAAGAAATTTAACTGAATTCGAACCAAATTTCAACAGGTGTACCACTGAGCCGAAATCACGCTATGCCCACGTGATATCAAAAAAAATATTACCATAATATTAACGCTATATAAAATTATTTTATCAAATTAACTAAATAACCAATTACCCCCTCCCACTTTGATTACCTACCATAAAAGTCATTGACCTCTAACCCAAAATACCCATAACATAATTATCAATTCCGACCGCGTACCCTAACAGAGATCACCATCAAAACAAGTAGACAGGTATATAGCCAACCCAGCAGCAATTAATTTGCAAACTCTTAAATCTGCCCAATAGTAAGACGTATGTCTAGAAGCCCTAGAGCTAACGGTAAAAAGACACATTGACATACCACTGTGTGAAAAACCAGCATGTTTTCTTCATGCTACATCGCCTATAGGCTCACTCTGTCGGCGTCTGCTAAGGGTTACCTCAAATTAAATACCATCATGAAATAATCATTTATAACTTATATTATGAAGATATAGTTCGTATGATAACATAATAAATTGCTACGATGGTGACCGATTAGAGTAGACGGTAGAGGTGTTGAGTTGACCGGATGAAATTTCTATGTTTTTATCTATTCATATTGGGTTCAACGACTCACTTGATGATGACGTGGATCTATTGGCGTCCGTGAGGTATGCACAGGATGATGGGATGATGAGATAGAAGGTTCATTCATCAGGTGTTTGTTTGGTGTGGAAGAGGCAGTCATGGCCTGCTGTTAATGAACCATTCTGGTATCAATAAACGACAGAGGGAAACCACGAAAAGTCGATGAAAATCGAACCATTGCAGGAATCGAAACCAGTCTTCTAAATGACGGTTCAATATGCTAGCCACTTGACCACGTATCAGTGCAACGATCCCATTCAGAGAAACTGTCATGTTTGAGGATGGAATCGTATTCACACGAAGATTGGTAGATCAGTTGGTAGCTCCCTGAAATGTCATTTCGACGACATAGGTTCGAAAAGGATTTCCGCCATGGTCGACCATCTTGGCAATGGTTTCTCTTGATTTCCCACTGTTGTGAATACGCAATATAAAACAATCTACCTCCGCATTCTCTCGTTTGTCATTCAAGTGCGTCTGTAACCCGATAAAAAAATTCAATAAATAATCAATATATGGAAAGTCACATTTTTGTGTTGATAATAGTTATACCTCAAGTGTTGGGAAATTGTTACATTGTGCATACACCAAATCAATGTTTTGTAGACCAACTCAGCTACACACTTTTATTCGAGTTTTGGAGAGTTGAGATCGCCCTTGTAATGCTCCGATCAAACGATTCTAGTTCGTTGTCATTAACCCCAATTTGGGAACGATGACTTTGTATCACGTTCATACGATTTTTTCCCAAATTTGATACTCGTAAATAATAAATAGTTCACATGAATCACTTTTTGAGAGAGGGTATCAGTCCAAAAAGTGAAATTTGAATCAAGAATTTTGGAAATTAATTCATACATAAACCTACCAAACTAATGATAAAAGGCGTCGGTCTGTATACTAACACTCTTTGATGGCCTGAAATGCATATATTGCGTTTATTCAAGAACTCTAATTTTTATTTACTCTTTTCTGAATTTGGAAATGGACTTATTCTCTCTCTCCAAGAAGTGAGTCACATAAATATCCACGGCGCCTCAGTTACCTCAGCTAACCGAGAGTATCATAATGTCTGCATATACATGAGACTATATACCGTTAAAAACAGATAAACCCAAGTTATAATTAAGATATCGGGAGTTGCGGGCATATTATGGTAATTCATACGCCCTTTCACCACTTGACTTTTTCGCCACAGAACATTACTGTATAATCTATGGAATGGACCCCCCATCATTTTCTTGTAAGCAATTTCAACGAGGCGAGACCCTCGTACGGGTTATTGTGAATATATACGAAACGGTCGATCGTTTCCTTCAACTACAGTGCCAAGAAATAACGCAAATTCCATGTACAAAAACAACGGAAATGATTCAAACGATCTTGACCCTTAATGTGATGTTTTGTTGAACCTTCACATTTTATATTATTATTAAGATATCAACACACATAGAATCAATGAAAAAGGTGTCTGAATGAAATTTAGTGTGCTATTAAAAATCTGACGCCCATAAACGTTTTTTAACAACTAACTAACTATAACTAATTTGTATTTTCATTACTGACAAGAATAGATATATTGATGATATAATGTTGATTGACTTTTATTAAACTACTTTTTACAAATTGGGTAGAGTTTTACTGCTTTACAGTAAAACTTCCGTGATTACTTCATGAAAATGATGACGCATTTTGGTTTGATGACGTAATGAAATGACGTCCAGAAAGATTAGCATATATGAGTTGGCGTTAACAAAATAACAAACGACAGTAACAGTAACATTGGCGTTTTTTCAATACAAAAAAAATTGCATAGATTCATAGAACAAAGGTCAAAGTAATATTCGTTTTTCAAGTCCGATCAATTCCATAATAATTATTGATTAATCATAATCGATACGAAGTGGCTGAAGGCACGAATTTTCGTGGCACGAGAATTTTCAATTTCATAGATTCTGGTGAAAGAAGAAGTATATACAGGAATTTTCGTGGAAAGTTCAGATTAGGCACACTAGGTTAGCTCGATTGCGTTAGTTGGATCAGATTGATTTGTTATTTATTTTTTCAAATTATTGTTTTTCCCATGTACACACGCACCATGGGGGCATAACTCCAAGGCATTCGTGGGTCATTGGTGCTGCCTGATGACTTCGCTTTTATTCGATTATATATACAATGGACAAAACACATTTGACCGTTCAATATTTTGGAGAGTTCTGATTGGAAATTGACTCGTCCACCTGAAGAGGTCAAAGAATCAAATTTAATATCTTTCAAGTCGTAATAAATTATTCTACATATGGTTGAACTCAATCAGATCTCATTCTTGAAATCACAGCGTATATTACCGAAATTACAATACCATCACGATTGAAGATTACAAATAACATCTTCATTTGTCGATTTTGTAACGCGTTTCATTTTATACTTTCATTCCATCAGGACTAGAGGTTTCAATTGGATGTTCTTTCAGCTATCAGTATCAACGGTTCGTAGTGTCGACCCGCCAACAGTCGCGAAATGGAATGTTTCAGAGAGTACTCGAGTACGAACCGGTCATTTCTATTATACATATTTTTGTGCAATTTAGATTGCATCTCAACACCTAAAGCGATCACAAAATCGTGATGTCCCCAAGCTATCTATCACTCTCATTCTCATTACTTCATCATTCTCTCTATCTACTATCTATACGCCTCTCTCACTATATCTCTCTCTCCCTTCTTCTTCCTCTCTATCACTCTCTCACTCTGTTCACTCAATCTCCCTCTCATCATAGTGTCTCGGTTCCTATTTTATTATATTCTTCTTTCTCCTCACATTACCCCTCATTATCCTCCCTCCCACTCTCTTTCCCTCTCTATCTCTCTTTCTGACTCTTTCTCTCTTTCTCTCTCTTCCTATCTCCCCCTTCTCGAGCAAGTCGTGATTACATGGTGGTACTAGTACCTGAAATAATCTGTAGAACATTATTACATTTTATTCAACAAGTTATTGCTTATTGTTTGTCTGTAACTCGTGCCAACTGCCAACGTTTGTGGCAAGAGTACAAGTAATAAATATCATTACCAAAGCAGCGCCGATAAAGTAGCGTTTTACATTCATTACATGCAATGAAATGATACTCGGTTGAATTCATACTACATATAATATAAAAACACAATACTTTTCCATGTATCATCATTGTCTATAAAAAGATAATGTCGACATTTTGAAATGTATCATAGATTAATGTTTGAAGTATCTTCGATGTTATCAAACGAATCCTGCGATATTAGACATGTAAAATGAATGTAGAAACGAAGTGAAATAGTAAGAAGATGGTGGTGGTGCCAGGATCTTTTCCTAACGAATAAGGAAACTTATTAGGATATTGTAGCGCATTAGATATTTCACACATTGTCAATTAAAATGTAATATAATAGTGCTTTCTACAAAATGAATGTCATACACAAAACATGGGCGTTGTCTGCTAACACTTTCAGTCATGACCATTAATCTTGCTATATTATTTTATTATATTCCTTGAAAGCACATATCTACGGATTATGATTACTGATCAGCACTAAATGGGAATATGATGATGAGAATCGACGATATTACCGATAGCTAGCTGATATGGGGGTACGACTGAGCCGTTGATGAATGTTGTTCATTATTGATGTTCATGAAACATGCCTTATGGAGGACTTGATTCCACGTTTGACTTAGCATAGCAGAGATATCATACATTTATGTTGAACATGAAGGGTGTTCGTGTTTACAATTCAATGTAACGAATAATGAAAACTTCCCAAACATTTTAAGTGTTTGATAACGATTTGTTTACGATTAAACTAATTATTTATTTGTTTCTCTTCACAGTAAACAATTCTCATCACCGAAGTCGACGCGTATCCAACTTCGACTGTCAAGCCGTCGGTTTCTTCGCTCATCCACACGACTGCACGAAATACTACCGTTGCGTCGACACAGCTTCAACTCGAAACTCACTTTACTATCGATCACTATTCCAAACAAACGATTATCGATCAAATCCTGATCTAACCCCGTTCGAGTACAAATGTGCGGGCAATACGATATTCGATCCGAAAATCAGCGCGTGTAACCATCCATCATATACCGCTCGGGCAGAATGCTACAGTGCCATTCAAAACGACGAGTACGATAATGAAGAGGATGAAGATCCGCCATTGGGAGCTGTCAATTCCGAGCCGAGCAACGAAATATCACACAATCCTGGTGGAGAAACATGGAATGATGATAATAATTCCGGGTCGAATCAGATTTCAGGAGCGGGAGGATGTACGTCAGGAGGATTCTTCAATCATGAAACGAATTGTAATAAATTCTATCGTTGTGTCTCGGATGGAGATAATGGTTACAGACGCTATGACTTCGATTGCGGAGAAGGTACCGTTTGGGATTCTGTCGCGAGTACTTGTAACTACCCTTGGGCTGTCTCTGGAAAATGTGGATCGAGTGAAGCTAGTGGAGTAGGCGGAGGAAGCGGAGGAAGTGGAGGAGGTAGCGGAAGTGGAGGACACGGAGGAAGTGGAGGAAGCGGAGGAAGCGCAGGAAGCGGAGGAAGTGGAGGAAGCGGAGGAAGCGCAGGAAGCGGAGGAAGTGGAGGAAGCGGAGGAAGCGCAGGAAGCGGAGGAAGCGCAGGAAGCGGAGGAAGCGGAGGAAGCGGAGGAAGCGAAGGTAGTGGAGGAAGCGGAGGAAGCGGAGGAAGCGGTGGAACTGGTTATGGTGAAGAAACAACCTCTAGTCATCAACAACAGAGTTCTTCTCGCCCGACAACAAACAATTGGCAAGAATCTACTCAGACAACACCAGCCAGTACCGGAGACAATAATGGCCAGGGCGCTGGTAAACCAGCAGGAGGTTCCACAAAGCCTGGAACCGCTAGTGGTCCCTGTAAAACACCAGGATTCAACGCTGTTCCTGGTAATTGTAAGAAGTTCTATCGTTGCGTCGACGATGGGAATAATGGTTATACGAAGTTTGAATTCGACTGTGCCGAAGGAACTGTTTGGGATGCAGATACCAGTGCATGTAATCACCCATGGGCTATAAGTGGGCCATGTGGTAGCGTGGGAGGCTCTACAGGTGGTGGTAGCGGTGGCCAAGGAGGAAGTGGTGGTAATGGTGGAGAATGGGAGCAAGGAAATAATAATGGTGCCAACGGTGGCAACGGAGGAAGTGTTGGAAGTGGAGGTAATGGTGGAAGTGCGGGTAGTGGAGGTAATGGCAGTGGAGGTAATGGCAGTGGAGGTAGCGGAGGAATTGGAGGTGGTGGAGGAAGTGGAGGTAGTGGTGGAGATGGAGGAAATGGAGGAAATGGAAGCGGAAATGGAAGCGGAAATGGAAGCGGAAATCAAGGAGGTGCCAATGGTGGAAGTGGAGGTAGTGGAGGAAGTGGAGGTAGTGGAGGAGATGGAGGAAATGGAGGAAATGGAAGCGGAAATGGAAGCGGAAATCAAGGAGGTGCCAATGGTGGAAGTGGAGGTAGTGGAGGAAGTGGAGGTAGTGGAGGAGATGGAGGTAATGGAGGAAGTGGAGGTGGAAATGGAAGCGGAAATCAAGGAGGTGCCAGTGGGGGAAGTGGAGGTAGCGGAGGAAATGGAGGAAATGGTGGGCAGGGGGGATCAAATGGAAGTGGGAATCAAGGAGGTGCCAATGGAGGCAGTGGAGGTAGTGGAGGTAGTGGGGGAAGTGGTGGAAATGGAGGTCAGGGTGGCTCAAATGGTGGCTCGTGGGAACAAGGTAATCAAGGAGGCACGAGTGGAGGTAATGGAGGGTCTGGTGGAAGTGGTGGAAGCGGCGGTCAAGGAGGATCAGGTGGTACTGGAAGTCCAGGTTCATCCAATGGTAAATGTAGCTCGGCAGGTTTCTTCGGCGTGCCTGGTAATTGTAATAAATTCTACCGTTGCGTCGACGATGGGGAAAATGGATTGACAAAATTCGACTTCGACTGTGGTGAGGGCACCGTATGGGACTCTGAAACTACTGCTTGTAACCATCCATGGGCGGTCAAGGCACCTTGTGGTACTGGAGAGGGAAGCGGAGGAGAAGGTGGACAAGGAGGAAGTGGAGGAAATCCGGGACAAGGAGGACAAGGAGGTTATCCCGGACAAGGAGGAAGTGGGGGACAGCCAGGTCAGGGTGGAAGTGGAGGAAAGCCAGGACAAGGTGGAAGTGGAGGAAAGCCAGGACAAGGAGGACAAGGTGTTTATCCTGGACAAGGAGGACAGGGAGGACAACCAGGTCAAGGTGGAAGTGGAGGAAAGCCAGGACAAGGAGGAAGTGGAGGACAGCCAGGTCAAGGTGGAAGTGGAGGACAGCCAGGTCAAGGTGGAAGTGGAGGACAACCCGGACAAGGTGGACAAGGTGGTTATCCCGGACAAGGAGGAAGTGGAGGACAGCCTGGACAAGGTGGTAATCCCGGACAAGGAGGAAGTGGAGGACAGCCTGGACAAGGTGGTTATCCCGGACAAGGAGGAAGTGGAGGACAGCCTGGACAAGGTGGTTATCCCGGACAAGGAGGAAGTGGAGGACAGCCAGGACAAGGAGGAAGTGGGGGACAACCTGGACAAGGTGGTTATCCCGGACAAGGAGGAAGTGGAGGAAAGCCAGGACAAGGTGGAAGTGGAGGAAAGCCAGGACAAGGTGGAAGTGGAGGAAAGCCAGGACAAGGAGGAAGTGGAGGACAGCCTGGACAAGGAGGAAGTGGTGGGAGTGACGGTAAATGTAGCTCACCTGGTTTCTATCCCGTACAAGGAGATTGCAATAAATTCTATCGCTGCGTCGACGACGGTAATAACGGCTACACGAAGTTTGACTTTGACTGTGGTGAAGGAACGGTTTGGGATGTAGCTACCAGTTCATGTAATCATCCATGGGCTGTGAAAGCACCGTGTGGAACTGGTGAAGAAGGTGGCGAGGACAATGAAACAGGAGGTGGCACAGACGAGTGGGAACAAGGTCCAAATGGTCCAGGAGGTAGTGAAGGTAGACCTGGACAAGGAGGACAAGGAGGTAAACCTGGACAAGGTGGACAAGGTGGATATCCCGGACAGGGAGGACAAGGAGGACAACCAGGACAAGGAGGAAGTGGAGGACAACCGGGACAAGGAGGAAGTGGAGGACAACCGGGACAAGGTGGATATCCCGGACAGGGAGGACAAGGAGGACAACCGGGACAAGGTGGACAACCGGGACAAGGTGGATATCCCGGACAGGGAGGAAGTGGAGGACAAGGAGGACAACCGGGACAAGGTGGACAACCGGGACAAGGTGGATATCCCGGACAGGGAGGACAAGGAGGACAACCGGGACAAGGTGGATATCCCGGACAGGGAGGACAAGGAGGACAACCGGGACAAGGTGGACAACCCGGCCAAGGTGGACAAGGTGGTTATCCCGGACAAGGAGGAAGCGGTGGACAGCCAGGACAAGGAGGAAGTGGAGGGCAACCAGGACAAGGAGGAAGTGGAGGCCAACCAGGTCAGGGCAACGGTCAGCCACCAATGAACGGTGCTTGTTCATCAGCAGGCTTCTTCCCCTGCGACAATAACTGCAAGAAATTCATTCGATGTGTTGACGCAGGCGACGGCAAGTTTACGATGTTCGAGTTTGACTGTGCCGAAGGTACTGTTTGGGATCCTGAAATCACATCGTGCAATCATGTCTGGGCAACCAAAGGTCCTTGTGGTACGGGCGGCGAACCATCGACTGGAGGATCCAACGGAGGATCAGTTCCTGGCGCAGGAAACGAATTTGGAGGAATTGATGAAGCCACAAAACCAGTAGAGGAAGAGTCAGAAAATGCAGGAGGTGAAAATCCTGGAAATGAAATCGACTACGGAGGAATTTTCACTTCATCCACGGAAACAAGTCCTGGTAATAACGGTGGACCAGATTCAGCAAGTCAGACCGGCACACCAGATAAACCTACAAACGGTAATGGTCAGCCTCCAAAGAAACCATCGAAAAATGGGGGTAAATGCACGTCAGAAGGTTTTTTCTCTGTTGAAGGTGATTGTAAGAAGTTTATGAGATGTGTTGATGCGTACGGTAAGGGAATATATACTAAATACGAATTTGATTGTGCTGAAGGTACAGTTTGGGATCAAGATAATACTGTTTGTAATCATCCTTGGGCTGTCAAGGCTCCATGTGGTACTGGTGGAGAAGAAGAAAACGGGGGTGAAGAAGGAAAAAACCCCTCGTCTGGCTCTACAAAACCTCCCGGTAGTTCGTCAAAGCCCTCAGGTAGTTCTAAGCCGACTACTGGAGCTCCTTCCAAACCCAAGCCTGGTAGCTCTAAGCCGAGTACCAGTGCTCCTTCAAAACCGAAACCTGGTAGTTCCAAACCGACTACCAGTGCTCCTTCGAAACCAAAGCCTGGAAGTTCTAAGCCGACTACCAGTGCACCTTCGAAACCAAAGCCTGGTAGTTCTAAACCGAGTACCAGTGCTCCTTCAAAACCAAAGCCCGGTGGATCAGCAAAACCAACTACTGCAAAACCAAAGCCAGGTGGAACTTCGAAACCAACTTCCAAACCTAAGCCTTCTGGGGGCAACGGTAATAAACCAACTACCAAACCCAAGCCGTCCACATCCAAACCTGCTACAGGTGGATCTAAAAATCCAAAGGTAACTTGTACGAAAGCTGGATTCTATCCCCACCCTACGGATTGTAAGAAGTATTACCGTTGTGTCGACTGGGATGGCGATAAAGGCGAACGCTTCTCCGTATTCTTCTTCAGTTGCGGGGAGGGAACGATCTGGGATCCAGCTCTCACAACATGTAACTATGAGGAATCTGTTTATCCACCAAGAGAGTGCGGCGGAGGAAGCACAGACGGTACAGATGGAACTGAAGGGACGACAGAGCCGATGTCAACAACAACAGGTGTGACTGACGAAACGACTACCGATGGCGGTGAAACAACTACGGACGGAGAAGGAACTACAGTACCGGGCCAAGAAACAACAACCGATGGAACTGAAGCTACAACATCTGGTCATGAAACCACAACTGATATCTCAGAAACAACTACTGTTGACTCATCAGAATTAACCACATCTGGCAATGAAACAACAACGGATTCTGCAGAGACTACAACTACTTCTGGTGATAAAACAACTACGGATTCTGAAGAAACTACAACCACTTCTGGTGATAAAACCACCACGGATTCTGTAGAAAATACAACCACTTCTGGAAATGAAACAACCACGAACAGTTCGGAGGAAACAACCGGGACCGATGAAACAACAACGTCAGAAAATGAAACATCAACACTTCCAGGTGAGACAACAGACGGCACCGAATCGACAACCGATGGAACGGAATCGACAACAATTGAAGGTGAAACGACAACACCAGAAACTACCGGTAATTCTACGGCTCCATCTGGTTCATGTCCTGATCTCGGAGAAGGTCAATTAGCATTCGTCTGTCCGACTGGTTTCCGAAGCCATCCGAAGTACTGTAATATGTTCTATCAGTGTACGACGTCTAGCAAGCTGGAGATGAAGGTGGCGGTGCTGAGTTGTCCTGACGGAACGATATTCGATCAGAAGAAACTGCAGTGTTTGCCGGAGAAAGCTGCGGCGCCTTGTAAAGGAAAGAAAGCGAGCTTGAGACTGTTTAGGAGCATTGGAGAAAAACAATCAGTGGTGAGTAAACCTGAGTAAATACTAAAAATAAGCTTGGCCCATTGATCGGCCAGTTGAATATATTTCATTAGTGGTCATTCAGAGATATCCTGATCGGATAACTGAATTAAATAAACAGTTCACTTGATATGGATGCGCTGATTTGTGACGTCAAAGGGTTGGAAAAATGAAAGTGATAAATTAAGTAACGTCTTCCGTTCACATATTTTGTTAACAATGAGTGTAATTTGTATCCATATCATGAACTTGTTATTCACCATATTCAAATGTATCCAAGTCTCAAAAATGCAATACAAATTATTGATCATCATACTGAATCATTTCACAGTAGACCCATACATTCACAGTCCGAGAATAAACACAATGTTGGTGTGTATATATGTTATACTTATTCTCAGATCGGCCTACTTATGAGAGCAGTTGTTAGTTGACAGATCTATATTTCAAATAATTTCATAATCATTTTTTCAAAATTATTGAGGTATGCATTCATCACCAATTCTTGTGATGCGGACTCTTTCTGTATACGTATCGAAACTTTATATCTATATCACCTGTTTGTTTCGATTTGTTTCTTTTTTCTGTTTGTTTGTTTCATTAAATTCAAAGTACATCTAAATAATCTGGTCTAAAAATCTCACCTATTTACCTTTTGAAAACGAGTCGGTTACACCGTGATTGATAATGTCTTTTTCTCATCTCATTCCAGATTACAGTCTCCACCCCTCGTAAACTATGTCCAACAACTGGCTTCTACCCCTACGAGAACGACTGCACATCTTTCTACAAGTGCACCCGTGATTCTCGTGGACAGCTGCAAGGATATATCTACCAATGCCCGAAGGACTATCAATACTGGGAAGTATCCCGACGATGCGAACGTAACCGGAAAACACCGAAGTGCACCCGAGGTGGTAATACATCCCCGAACGTCGAATGGAGAAATTCATTGCCGGTCGAAGATCGTAACGTTGGAGCTAGAAAACTTAGATTACCTGTACCAGAATAATTCAATGATTTTTTTGTTTTAATTCGAATTGATATCAAAAATGAATGGTTTTAAACGTTGAATTCGATTTATGATTGTTGGCAGATAGAAACTCCCGTTCGATAGTTGAAGTAGATAAGGGAGACGATCGTTAAAACTGCCAACACTCATGAATTCGTTTGTTTCTAAAATATTTCAGAAGTTTATTTTTCTGAAATTGACAATTAATTGACAGAACGGTCTAACGGGTTAGGTCAAAAGAATATTTTTCTACGAAACAAATACTGACATAATATTATTAATTTATTTCATCCGTGAATCATTTATTTTTTCCATTGAATAGACCTGAGGTTTATGGTAAAAACGAAATACAAATTTGAAAGGGTAATTTCATTGCAAAGTTTAGCTTGTTTAATAGCTATCACCAAATCATTCAATTCAATTGTGACCACTTGGTGGCTTTGTAATTACATTTCAATTGGGGTAATAGGTGGTGGGTTTTACATTTTTGCGCAATACATAAGTAATTTGAAATCGTTATTTTTCAAATTATATTACAGTAATCAATCGCAAATCGACATTATATAATTGCTTTAGTGCTCAATATTAATTAAGTTATTACGAATTAGAAAGTGTATGTGATATTAATATGGTGTGAATGAATTATTTTTTAATGAAGCATAGTTATGTTCATTGTAGTATACATATGCGTATTGCAGCATATGTATGCGGAATGTAAGAGAAATAAATGTAACCTCTGTATGTGTACAAAACGTAAGTTTTCAATCTTTTTCCAAATACAATTTCCTCATTCCATTTCCCTTATTCCAGTTTGATTATTTACTCAATTTCAAAGTTTCAGATATTGTAAAACGCTTCATTGCAATCAAGTATCATCGATTCTCTGTCACCGGTTTGAAATCAAATTGGACAAATTTGAAAGCTATAGACAAATTGAATAGTACAACAGCTCTCCAATGCAATCAAGTATGTCTAAAGAGAGAAGAAATAGATTGAGATTCTGTATTTAACCTGTACAGATCTCATATAAAGTAGAAAGCAATGAAAGTAATGAGAGAGACTGAACAAAGCGGAGTCGAGTCCGATATGACTTGTATCTAGTACTTCAAAAGTAATCCAAATTAATACATTTTGACCTATAGTTCGACGCAGACCATCATAATTAAAATGAAACCCCAACAATTATCATAGGCAGAATCTATTTCTGGAAGAGAACAACTGGAGAATGAGATAGCTGTAAGGAGTTCAAGGTGTTTCCTAAATCAGTGAAATTGCTTAAAAAGAAATAAAAATACCATATGATCGAATTAGTATGTTGAAATAAAGAATAAGAACTAAGAATTCTACTACAAGTGAGCCAGTATAAAGTGTTCAAATACACATTTTGAAACCGCAATGTAGTGATACCAACATACTTTATCAAAATATAAAGAAGGTGTATGCCCACTCACGTCTTTGGAGTGAGGTATATCCGGGGTGAAAATCCGAGTCCATCGTTCCACTTGCCTGCAGCGCAACTATCGTTTTTATTTCGAACTATAGGAAACAACAATGCTCAACAATACTATACACGGCTTAGTAGAATTATTAGGTTATCAGTGGCAGATATTTTGCACACAAATTATAGATTGTGTAATTGTGTAACAATTGTTGACATTGTCGACAATGTCACTGGTAACGTAGCCGTTCTTTTCTACATCTAGTTCACAGGGGAATCCGCTAAATCGTGACAGGCAAAAATGTTACATTTTCCTCTGATTTGTCCACAAAAAAGCAAAAATACCGTGAGATCAAATCTGGAAGTCGGTACACTTTCTTCATATTATGATAAAGTCTGTTGATATCACTATATCGTGCTGAAACTTAATTGAACCAAGGTATACAGATGTCAGTTTGCTTTCAAATAAAAATCGGAATGTTTGACAACTTCATATAATAACAAAGACTAAAGAAAGCCGTGGAAATCACGATTGTCTTTGTTATGTAAATAATTCTCTTGTAAACGTCACACAATTGACTTTATATATTTTAATGACGTCTGTCAATATTATTACAAGTTTTTAATCGCTGACTCGATAAGAATAATACTAACCATTGAAACTTCATATTGACAAGATTGCTGACCAGTCTGGGTTCTGATTATGTCACAATATTTCACGTGAAGATCAAGAGATAAGTATCTACCCGATGTTTGAGAAATCCTAGGATGACCGATTAAGCTCAGCCTACCTGCACGTAAGTTTTTACATAAATGTTCGGACGAAAAAAGTTTTGGGTACATAATATGATATTGATATTGAGACACTTTTGTTTAGTTAATTTTTTCCATGAAGGTGACGTTTCTGAAGGCCTATGGGCTTTGGTCATAAAGGGAGTATTGAGAGTGGTTGAAACTGGGATGCGAGAATTTGTCTGCAAGTAGGGTTTTACAAGAGACCAAAAACAATAGCTAAAATCACATCATTTGTGAAGGTATTTTTGTTTCTGTGGTCGAGCTGGAATGAAAATCTAAACCATAACCTTGCGCACGAGTCAACAATTGATAGATACTTTGCTAAAAAAAAGTATGCGCGTCGGGATTCGAACCCTGACCCTAAAAACAAGAGAAACGACACATGCTTGCATAACGCTACTTTATCGTATCATAGCAACTGAGTCATGACATTACGAATCGTAGCGTTCCCATTGGTCACGTATCATAGCAACTGAGTCATGACATTACGAATCGTAGCGTTCCCATTGGTCACTTTTAGTCCCTTTCAAATTCGATTTGCAGAAATATTCTCGCAACCGGGATAGCTTGTTTGCGCGGGGTGGGAATGAGGCAAGAAACCACGTGACACGGGGAGATCCAAGCAGACTAGCCGAGTAATACATAACGATCACCGCACAACACCGTTTCATTTTTATCCTCCTCAGAGGATATTCAATACAAGAACGTGGGTGAAAGTCATATGAAAATTCGCAGAAATGAACGTTGATTATCATGAAGTATATTTCTCAGTAGAATTGAGTCCATTGACATTCAGGTTATATGGGGGTATAATTGTAGTTGTGGAATGATGATTATTGGAAGGAAGTTTTGAAGAACACATGCCGACAGCGGATATCGAAACCTTGTCCGTCTGACTTCTAAATTCAAAGATCTCCTCTTTGCATTTTTGCATAATTTGCAATTTGTAATCAAATACAGATGGCGAATGCCCTCATCATGACAATGAACAAGTATGAGAATAAGTATTGCTCATTCGAACCACCACCTTCAAACCACTAACCTCAGTAAAAAAATGTCCGCTTCATTGTCCGAGCTAAGCGGACGTCCATTCGAACCATCTTATCGTCTTTCTCTCTCTCTAGACGAGTCGTTAGTGAACGATGACGAAGAGCGAGGAACGGTTCCCGCTCTTATACGCGTTAAACCTCGACGACGGTGACAATCCTCCGACCCAGACGCGGGAACGTAACTTAATTAACGGCGCCTCGTCGGTGATGGGTACTTGGCCGTCAGCCATTACTTCGACATGGCGAATGGTGAGTATACGGAAGTTTATTTTTGTCTCGTATTACTTGATATCATGTGTTAATGTTTGACGACGACAACAGCAATGAGGATATTTCGTTCAACGACCAACACATTGACTAAAATGATAAGTATATTATGTTACTACTATAACAACAGCTAGTTCGTATTGACTATATCGTAGCAAACGACCAATATACATAGTGTAACGATTTTCATAACTCCGACTCGAATGATATTTAACGACCACAATGAAAACAACTGATATTTAACGATATTCAACTGATGTTTAACGATAACTGTAGCGAAGACTTCAGAAGTACTTCCAGGGAATTCCATCTCTCTATTAACCCAAATTTCGTTGTCTCAATGCCACCGAAATATTGTTATTTATTTGTATCTACAAATTATTTTCGACTTCACCGTTCTGAGAATTTGAAAATTTTGTTCCATTGAATATTCATTTTCTGGCACATACCACTTTCGTTCACACACATATGAAATGTGTCAAACCAGGAGTTTTGAGGAAGAGAAAATGGAACTATAGATGAGCATCAAAGTACATACAACTAAATCGACTTGCAGTGCTCTCAACACGAAATTTCATATATTTTCAGATTATCGGCATTATCCTCTGCATCATCCTCTTCATCCTACTCGCCGCATTCATGTTCTTTATCACGTCCGTCACCATCCCGGGTGTCTTTCCAATACCTCACTACATCGCCAAGCGTTCGTCTAGCAACTCCTGTGACTACGTCGACGAGTCCCCTTCCAACGACGGCGGCGGTCTCTGGAACAATCTCATCCCTCTCGAAACGCAGACGCGATTCATTCAGGACGAGCACAAAGTGTTTTTCGTGAAGCGAGAAAGCGACACCTTGAGTCCGGAGAGTGTATGCGCGATCCGTTCCGCGTTCAAGAATAATAATAAGTCCACGTATTTGATCGTGTTGGTGAATACGGACGATATCACTACGAAGGACGAGATGAGGATCATGGACGAGTTGAGGAAGGATAAATTGGATCAGGATATGAATGTGATGTTTATCGATGCGGATAAGTATTTTCAGGATACGCCGTTGAAGGGGATTTACAAGGATGGGAAGTCTCCGCTTAAGGTGAGTTGAAATTGTTTGAGGAAAATGTTTAATATAGGCCTACCCATAGGATATAGTAGGACAAATGGAGGAAATTAGTTAGAGGAAGAGAGAAGAGTAGTTGTGGTTTTTTATGATGGAAAGAATGATGAGTTGGAGGGTGAGATACTCAGAGAAGACAGGTTCCGATTTCGAGATTTTTTTCCTTTTTTCTTATAATTTTGAGATCCATGTTTTTTACAGCAATTCCTGGCCCAATTGATACATTGATTATCTGGTGTGAAAAAAAAAACGGGATAATATTATCGACTCATATAAGCACGGAATTTTTCGTGCCGGTTAGCCACGTGAACCAGTCAGAAACGTTTCTGAAAGAACTGAAGTGATCATTGAATTTTCTGCACGCGTGCACTTTGCATGGACTCCATTACACAATGTTGCGTATTGACTCCACCAACAATTAGGCTATAAAGAACTTCCTCACAAATTAGGAAGTTCATTAGAGTTCAATTTGAATTGGACATAATTATCATGTTATTAGGTATATAAGTTCATTTATGACTTATACCGCCTGCGAAAACAGGTAGACGATAAAGACTGATTCGAATAAATCCCGGCACCTCCACCAAATATATTTCATAATCCTTTTGAAATCAACTCTGAGCCGGTACCTTTACTAAAATGTACTTACTTGATGTCAAAGGTCATTCGAAACTAGTTCGTACTGCTAGTGTGAATATCGAATGAACTATGACTGACTATTTAATGTTTCAAGCTCATATAATCACATAATTATAAGCCAATTAAGCCAATGGTGCACAGAATTGAACACAACGTAAGCGTTCCAAAACTAAACGAATTAAATTTCAAATTCAAATTTTAACACACAAAGCAATCAAGAATAAATTGAGAATTGAATGAATTGAATAAAGTGTTCGGTGATGAATTAAATTGGAATCTAACAAAAAAATATACTTGAACATTATTCTAACATATTCAATGTCTTTGGAGGTATTTGCCGTCCGAGTGGTGACTCTCTGGAGGTTTGGAGGTCTCGCCTACGACCTCAACCTTCTGACCTTGAAAACCACCCCCACAGACACGACGATCGTGCCACCTAGCACGATGTTTGCGCCACTGAATAGTGACGCTGCCACTACGACGGCATACAGATCGCGCGCCACCACGGTCGCGACAGAGCTGACGCCCGATTCGAACGCCACGATAGCATTGGACGGAACAATAATCGGGTCGAAGCAGCCCTGTCATGCTTTTCTATTCGCGGTGATGAAGCAGCTGTTGAAAGTCTCGTAAGTAATGTACTTCAGGATTTATGCGTGAGATTATTAGGTGTTTATTTCTAACAGGTTTCTCTATGAAGATGTAATACATAACTTTGAGTTCAAATATTGATACTATTCCGGACAATTTGAAATAAGAAAAGTAAAGATTACTGTACTCTTTATTGATCGATGAAAAACACGCTAAATATATATCAGTTCAACAATCATAATCATATACTCTGAAAAGTTCAAAAGGTGATTATGATGTTTGCTTGAGATGTTTTTTCTTGATGTAATATAATATTGTTAACAGCTCAACAGAATTTCCTATATATCCAATGTAAATTCTGGTATGGTCCATACTACAAAGGCCACGATGCTTTCTTGTACTAGATCAATTAAGGATTATTCCTCCCTCATAATCCCGATAATCATCCATACGACGCCAATAGATTGTTAAACCTCAATTGCATAATGAATGTTTATCATATTCAGTCAAAGTTCTGAATCCCATATGGAGATAAGGTGAGGTCCAACTAAAAACAATAAATGTGTGTTTGTCTGTAAAAAAGGAAACGCAGTTCGAAAACGTCCGTGGAAGAAGTCATGAAATTGTCACTACAATCATTCTGCGGCACCGAAAAAATCGACTGTGACTGTCCCGGTGTGAAGATAGTACCGAAAGAAATGATCTGTTCGACCAACCAGATCACAAACAAGACTTGTGTTACCGACCTGAAGTGCAGCTGGGCAAAAATCATCAGCAACGAAGAGACGAAACGATGGGCTGACAAATGTCCAGAGTTTGTCAATTGAAGTAGAGTGAAATCACATTAAAACCGATCTAATCATAGGCTATTATTGACCATTATTGGTAAGATTTTGTGAACGTGTACAGACAGTAAAGGATCAAGCTGATGAATTTTAGTAGATTGGTCGATTTACAATCGACCCAAATCTTGTGGGTCCAAAATCGAACGCCTTACCGCAACGACGTAATAAATTTGATATATTAGTCGATATAAGCAAGACATGTGAGAAAAGTTGACAGTGTGTTGAGGCATATCCGAGTTTGTAAAAATGGGAGATTGGTCGAATGTCTATATAGCACACTGAACCGTCATTCAGGAGACTGGGGTTCGATTCTCTTATGGTCTACCACCTTGACACGGGTTTTTCGTAGTTCTCCTCTGTCCACGACCAACTCCTTCCCAATATCCAAAAACACCGAATAAAATATAACCTCTCACCTAATCATCCAATCATGTCATATATCATCCACCGACGCCAATAATTCTAGTCATCAGTACAATGCGTCGTTGAAGACAATTTAAAAATAGAGGGTTTGTAAAGATCGACGCAGTCATTTGTTGAAAAGTCGAGTTAACCATTTTATGAGAGTTGATGGAAAAAAAGAATGGCATGGGTAACTATGGTGACAAAAACAAATATGTCATGTATATATATATATATATATATATACATGTTTTATTTCAATAGGTTATTATGTTATTCACATTGTGTAGTAGCTTTCCAGCTTTTTGGAAAGAATCGATATTTTATATTTAATTAGACATCAATCTTAGCGTTGTGCCATCAGCGTACGTGAGAGGAGAACATTCGCTGCAATTGCACAACGAAAACCGCAAATATATATGTATTGAATCTGTAATCGTGAGGTATTGAATTCTGTCTTTTGAGAAATTAAATGTTTTTCATCAAAGATCGCATGTATACCATAACCCATGTCATTTAGATTAGTCTATAATATGAAAATGATAAGATATCTTTCAGAAAGCGGTATTTTTGTTAGGATATTATGATACATCAATTCTTAGCAGTTTGACGATAAATGCTGTACGGTGAGCAGGAGAGTGTAGAACATTATCGGCTGCATTGCTATAAAATTAAAAGAACGCAATATATAATTATCAGTATATGTTGTATCATCTGTAAATCGTGGTATGTATTGAAATTCTGACCATCCGTTTCTAAAAAAGAATATATAATCAATGTTTTTTATTCATCGAATAGATAGAGATGATAGCAGAAAAATGTTACAGTGATAGATTCACCGCTCCTTAGATTCGATAACACCCGAATGAAGTATATTCTATGTGCGTCAAGGTATGTAGAGTTTTTGATTAGGCCTATACGTTGTATAGATATCTCGCTCAATTTTCCGAATTGTAAGTTAAATACGTAAAGAAAATGATCGTTTACCGACAAAATAGTTCATTTTTGGTAATAAAATGATATCACGTTAACTGTCAATGACTTGACTATTTTGAAAGATGTGATTGTGTGCAGTGCACTTTTTAATTGTGAATCTCATTCTGAAATATGAAATTAACCCAAAAATATCACAGTTGGAATAATATAACGACGATAGTTGATAGTTATGTATTTAGATTTCATCCTTCTTCCGTGGTTACAAATTGAATGTACCGATTATATCATTGTTGTCTCAATTGGAATCATAATTTGTCGATCAAATGAAAATATATGATCAATAACTTGACGTTAACTCCGTCTGATTCATATTCATTGATTCGACTTCATTTTATTTTATTTCGATTTCATGTCTGATATTGTGTTTCTCTAATATGAGAGTTATTTTGATAACTTTGGATATGGTTCAGATGCAAGAGAACGAGAAATGTTGTAACTATGCTATTGACATTGAATTAAAAGTATATTGACATTTGTACATGTGTAAGTACATTTCATCAAGATGTATGTGGAACAAATCGAATTATTCAAATAAGTTCATCAAAATAACCCAATATACGGAATCATTCTGAAAAATCTTGAAAAAATTCAGGTCAGTACGAAAATATTATGAATACAGATAGTGATTGAACAACTTGATAATGTAAATTGCTGATCATATGAATCATAGTAATTACCAACTGTGATGAGAGAGAGTTCGTAAATCATCTTAGCCATCCATTCACAGATTCTTACATAAATCATTGTACCGGCTTCATCTTCCAGCATAATCGTTTTCCTTTTTGTGAGAATGAACCATAGAGCTGTCATGAAAGGATCACCCTGAAAGGAAAATGTTCTCAGAGCAAGTTTTAAGAAATCTTCATTTGAGAGTCCATGGGAGTCGACTTAGCGGAATACGAATTTAGTGATTCAGCGAGATTGTTGTTGATAATTTTTGAACGGCATGAGATATCAATGATGAGTAGAAAACACAGATAGTTTCGATACCTCCAAGACTGTGTAAGTAATAACTTTTCATCTCACGTCGCATAATTGACAGGCGTATGCACGGTAAAAAGATGTGTTTTTTAGCGGTGTACGTGTGGCAATGAGGTGATGTGAGGTGTACAGTTATTACTTATACTACCTTGAAGGTATTGAAAATTTCTGTTTTTCCTCGCTGTTAGAACTTCGATATCTCATGCCGTTCAAAAGTTATCACCAAAAATAAGTATTCTGCTAAATCGACTTCCATGGTCTCTTTAAGTACTATTCCAGTAAAACTATTGGTTATAGTACGAAAATAGCATAAACAAGAGTAATTACAACCCAAAATCAGCTAACTATTACTTAATTCACCAACTATCAATCAGTAGAACTGAACCTGAGTGGAATGAATAATTGTTGGAATCATGAATCTTCAAAAAGATTGGTTTTGAGGCGAGCCTACTCGGAGGAGAGAGTCAGAATTCGAAGCCTTCGGAATAGCGACAACCAACTGGTGGAGAATCGAGGGTCGGTTGTGATTAGTTGGATTCGATCAACCATCGACGTGTATGCTTCGATACAATGCTGTTCGTGCATTTGTGCAATGTGATTGGCGTTTTGGTATTTAAAACTTATCAGAATAATATTTTACATATTTAAGTATGGTTCGCGGTCAGGTAAGGCAATAGCTGCCCAACAGTACGTGCCCTAAAAGTAGAGGGATTTCATTTTTGACCTGAGCATGCAGTCAAATTTTCATGTAAGCTGAGCCTGATTGAGCTAGAACCATTCGAAATTCCAAGTTCTGATTACCATCATTCTGAGAGCTCAAAGTTCCCACCACAGGCTTAGCATTGATGAAAGTTATCATGAAACAATAACTTCTTATTAGAATGAATTGATAAGTACATCCTAAGATGAACATAATAATTGTCGGGAATTCTGAAAAGTAAATTTCTTAATTACAAATGTGGATAGATGTAAGAATATTCTTTCGATTTTTGATTATAATTATTCTCATTATACTTACCGAGTAGGAGAAGATGAGTAGCGGAAAGAATATTATAATTCCGATCAAAATAAAAGTTTTAATTATCTCATATAGGATCAAATTCCAGACCACACCTACAGAAAAGTGATTTCTTCAGTATAGTTAAAAATGTAAGGAAATTTTCGGAAAGATGTCATTACACTTTGACAATAGTTTAATATCTCAAATAGCGTACTCACCTACGATAAAGTGGTAAATATCGCCTAAAATACCACTGAGCCTTGTTCGAAAATCAGATTGATACACTACATTAAACCCAATAGCAACCTGTCAAAAATTAAACATAAAAACACAGTATTTTATCATATTGTCACTAGAGCTTATATTGAGCGGGGAATCATCCAGCATATTGCATATTGTCATATTGTCACTATCACTAGAGAGAGTCATTATTAATACATTTCAATTATTTCAATTATTCAAATTTTTCTCGGGAAATGAAGTTCGAATTTCAAATTTGATGTAGGCCTTGATATTGGAATACCTGATATTCTCGAAAACATACTCGATTACTCAATATATGAATCGAAATGTATTTTCCATTTACGTTCTCTAACTTCTAGTTACGTACATAATTATATAGGGTATAGGGGCCCACATCAGGATTTTTGATCATTTTTAAATTGTAACAATTTCCCAAAAAATAGAACAGTGTATATTTGTGGCATTATCAGATTTTTAAGAACATGAAGAAACCACAACAAAGTAAGAAAAAGTTCATTCATATTCCAGCTTGTTATATTGGTAGACTTCACCGCTGAAACATATGTATGATTTACACTACGGTACCAATGTTTTTTTTGTGATTTATTCAATTATTTTCGTCTGATCATTTGGCACTCAAGTGCTACGACATTCTCCATTCAATTTGTCAGAGTGCAAGAAGGGTTTCAATCTCAGTTCAAATCTAAATCGAATAGTACAGGTTGTATCATCTACGATAAAACAGGTATAACATATATGTACTATTTTCTCACCAACGCTACAATGATGAGTGCAAATTTGTAGTTATCCATTCTCGGCCAGGTTTTCAGTACAACCATATCATAAAAATCACAGTGTAAAAAAGTATGATTCGCTTGTGAATCAGTGATCACGGAGTTCACCTTTCTGACTCTGAGACAAATTTGATATTAGTTTCCGTGGTTATGGCTTTATTATAATGGATTCTAAGTTTATTTAAAGGAGTTAAAGGATTTAAAGTAGTTCACCTTTCTGACTCTGAGACAAATTTGATACTAGTTTCTCTGGTTATGGCCTTATTATAATGTATTTTAAGTTTATTTAAATTACGAATTGTTATCGAATGGTTAGCTTGGATACCACTTCACTCCTTAATTTTGAATTTTATTGACCATGATCACAATATGAAGAATTGAATATCACGGAATTATTCGAATCAAATTGAACATTTTTCTTGTAGATTCAAGTAACTTGGCTGAAATAACTAACTAATAACCGAAAAAAATAAAATCCATATTCAATGAATAAAATAACAATGGAATAAGTTATATAGTTCAGACAATGTAATTTATTACTCCAATATTTTGATTTCTTCTTGTAAATATGTAGGAGTGATTTATATAATTTGGTCATATTGTTTTATTGTCCATTACCATGTAAACGTGGCAGTCAATTGATTCATATATTCTGTAATTGGCAGCATTATTTCCTTGATAAGCAGTGAGAACACACTAATAGAACTCATCCTGTAAAAAATATTTTGGTTCAATTGAATGATATTTCCATTATCCTGATAATATCTAGTTCATATTCTGTATAGAAACATACACAGAATCGAGTGATAATAACGAAGATATGAAACGACTCAAAGAAAGAAGCGCGTCCTAGAGGATAAATACATGAGATATAATTTCTGAAATCAGAAGAATTTACACGGTCCGAGTTTTCATCCAAGTCCGTGGATTCAAGGATTGGTCCAAGTACTTTGACAGCATCTAGGATGGATCATTGAACGCCTGTCTACACGGCCTAATCTATTGAAGGCCATACACGGCACATACTACCAATAGTTCAACATGCGGACTATAGTATCTAGATGACTTAGTGAAAGCTGACTGCGCTAGACTTGTGTGACGTCAAAGCCTCTGATTGGATGGTTCCATCAAAAGTTGGACGAAAAATGGGAATTCCTCAAACGATATTACTTGGATGAAAGAATGTGTCCAAGGGTTGGATGAGAGCTTTTTGCTCCAAGTTTTCTATTCAGACGGCCCAAGAAATTGTAACCAATCTTGAATCACAGAAGTTGAATGAAAACTTGGATCGTTTGAATAGGGCTTTAGAATGGGGAGTTGAAGCACCATACAAGTGTGGGTGCCCAATGCAATCCTCGATACATCTTGGCATTGCGTTTCTAGCACAAACTGATAGTCAATGTATCGTATATAATGTATATTGATATCAATGTTGATGTATTTAGTTGTGATAACTCACCGCATAACCGAGTACTGCTACTACACTTGGCATGACGACAAGTATGACGTATCCATAGAGAAGAATCTTCCAGAGCTCAACTGTTGAATGAGAAACACAAATGATTGAGATTTGGTGCTCTGTGAATATTGGCTAGAGTAGGAACTGATGCAATACATTTATAATTTATCATTAGCAGGAAGTTGGTTCTGATGTATGAATATTCATCAACATAAAATATGTTCAAAATCACTCTATGAATAGAACTTGGAACAGAAAAATGAATCTGAAAGTTTCATATGAATTGATATTTGCTTTCCAAGTCAGGGAGTACTCCAAAAAACAACGAACAAAAAACAAACAGAGTGTTAGAGTAAGACTCGATTTGAACCACATGGATGTATTTGCTATCGCTTGAAATATTAAATATTGTTTGTGTGTTCCGTCTCTGCTATACGAGCTACAATATTCATACATGTTCTTCTTCTGACAGCCCGCACTCAAGAATCTGTATTCGTACGCGGGATTCTGTCAACTTCATCATTATCACTTATATTATGTTTCAGCGATTATATATGTAGAATAAAATAAAATGAAATTGGATTGAATTGCTTATCTAATAACCTTTGGGAAAGTTATGTTCGTTCTTAGATCCTTCTGCAGATGTTTTGTTATATGTATCTTCATCCATTTCCATATCGAACCACTTGGCTCTGTATCTGGCAAATGCCTCTTCCTCTTCAGCTTCCTTATCTACCTCAACCTTAACCGAACAGTTGCAGTTACAGCGGCCACAAGAGTCACATGCGCGTGGAGAACATATTATATAGAAGTACTTGCGCATAGCCAAACAATCTGTAACGGGAGTAAGATTACCGTCCGAGATGAAAATTGCAAACTATACCTGAAATTTGTTCGAAATATATTTAAATTTTGAAGTTTCGAACGATATCAAACCGAGAAAGTGTGAGAATCGAAGTCATCAATTCATGAAAATATAGTAGGTAATATGTATAATAGTAAAAGTGAATATGTATTTATAGAAAACCACTACAAAGTGTGTCTTGGGGATGGAATCATTTCACACTTGGATTTGCAACTTCTTTTATCAACAAAACACATAATTTTTTTTTTCGAAAGTATTAAATTCGGTTTTCAAATACACATTACAATACACTATACACTGACAGCAACGGAGAATCAGCGGGTGTATTATTTTAACGACTCCAAAACTCTTTTGTCACTCAGCCTATTCTCATTTCAGTTATTCAGAATTTATCAAAATATAAATATTAATCATTGTTTCGAATCGCATTTATTCAATCGAAATCCAATCCAATTTCGATTCCAAATACATAAAAGTACCATCCAAATATTTCCAAGTTGATATAAAATTTGCTACGGAAATAAGATGAATGAACTAGAAGAGTGAGTAAATCAAAGGAAAAAGAAGCAGACTAGAAAAGTGAGCTAAAAAAAGGACAATGTGAGATAACAATGCCAGCAGAAGATTGGGAAATAACCTAGCTAGCCTGCATAGTTGAGGAAACAATATAAGAACAATTATCATGATTGGAAAATGAAAAAGTTTAGTGATGGTTTGGATAGTGGTCCGTCATATTGACACGGCTTCGAAATCTCCAGAAACATGTCCAGAAACAACAAATTCGAAACAAACAAAAATTCTTTTTGTAATAACACTGTTTGAGACAACATTGATTTCATTTGTCACTTTATTTTTCATGAAAAGTTCTTCGGATGTTGGAATATAACGTTGACTAGCAACACATCAACGAATAAACTGATCAGTATTGTGATATTTTCATATCATATAGGCCTATAGTAGCTGAATTGTTCGAATTCACTTCTTATTTACAATTATTGATAAATGAAAGAATGGCATTAATTTAATGAAGTCTTACCAAAAGGCGAAGCCACATTATCAAATACAACAGTGTTGAATAACCAAAACGGACTTGTAAATTTTGTTTCACCGAAATGTCAAAAATATTGATGAAGATTATCCATGGTAACAATCATCTTTATATAACCTAATGATGAAAACAATATCAATAATAATGGAAATGATAAGAAGAGATAATGTTTGTGAGTTATCATGGAAATAATTCGATGAAAAATTGTTAATTCAATGGCGGAGATTAGCGATGTGAAAAGAGTTGAAAATCTTGTCGTTGCAGTTTCGATTTTCGTGAGTCAAGTAAATAATATTATAAATCTCATTCGTTATTGGTATACTTACCCAACTTTACCCATCAAGTATCATAATCATTACTGGAAACATTCGGTCTAGAACGAGTACCTCTTTTCTAAAACTGCATGAATATTCTGAAATAACGTTTCAAAGTAGTTTTTGTTCTGAGTTGTGAAATGGAGGAACGTCTTACTGACCGAAATGTGTGACAGATTACAATTCAAAAGAGGTTCCATATCAAACATAGGCCCACATAAGTTAATAGATATCACATTTTCTATAATAAATCCATATTCAAAAGCAGTGACTAACAGGGTAATTTCTACAACATGGGTCACTATACCGCTCTTTTCGAAATATCCTCAAAATTACATATAAGGAACATTTCACCTCATCTTCCCAAAACCTTATTGATCATTCATCCGACGCCAATAGATCTTAGTTCTCATTATAGAGCGACGTTGAAACCCAATATATATTAAATAAATGAAAAGAAAACAGTGATATTGACTATGATGACTAGTGACTATCCCAAACCAAAATGTTGTATGCAACGGAAAGATCAGTCACCAGCGTTTTGAACCGTAATTCAGGAGACCAAGGATCATTTTCCTCCATGATAGACTAATCTGACAGATGTGTATCGTGGTTTTCCATAGTCGTTAAAGTAAATACAAGAATGTTATCTCGAAAGTAGGTCACGACTGTTCTCTTTCCATTATTCGAAAAACACATGAATGATTTCGTATTGCTATATATCAGTATTAACGAAACATTCTATCCAAACTTGCCGATGGATTTCTGGATGTAGATGTATTTCGAGGAATTTTTAATATTTTCTTGTTAGAAATTGATGTTACAACATAATTATTCCAGTACACCCAACAGTCACTCAACAGAGTGGCGCCCATTTACAAGCTTCAATTGCTCATTCAAAAATAAATTCAAAATGCCCAGGTTATGGAACTAGAAGAAAATGAATTGGAATAAAATGTGCTCAATTTCTGTAAGAGCTAAAACTGTACTAGAAAACAACTGCTCTAAATTTCTATTTCTTAAGCAACCTGTAAATAAGTGAAATTAAGTAGTTTCTGATGGGCTCTTCAGTGATGGTTAAGGTTAGGTATAGGTGAAGTTTGTGTCAAATATAATTTCTGAAGGGCAAGAGCCAAACCTCTCACTTATCATTCTGTACAGTTTGCGTAGGAAGTGGAAGTTTGGATCAGTTGATTTTTAGTGAAGTTAGTTTTTAGATCAGTTGGTTTTAAGAGCAGTTGATTTTGATGACATTTGAGTTTAGTATAATTGGTTGTAGTTGGGACAGTTGGTTTTTGGTACAGTTGGTTTTGAGTACAGTTGACTTTTAGGACCATTGATTCCTGGTACAGTTGGTACCGTCTTCATCACATTACACAAACATTTGATGGCATTTATATCTCTCCTCCAGGTTATCAACGTTGTCAGCCACCTAGCACTGAAAGACCGTGGAGGCGATCTGATTGGTCTAATCTACACTTCGTGTGACGTCACCTTCCCTAGTGACATCAAACCGATGCAGACGAACTTATTTCAGGTGTGGACGATGACGAATTACTTCTCTGCACAATCGTCCACGTTACGAATAGCTACCAGCAGTCTATTGGTGCTCAGCGTTTGGTGGGTGAGTGAGGACACAACAATCATGGGGCTAAATTTGAGTGAATAATGACTCTAATGTATCTTACAGATCGAAAATTAGATATCATCATCTTGATTTGAGAAGTTATTATTCATTTCATTTGATCATATATATGCACTGGCGTCGGACCGGAGGCGGGGGGGGGGGGGAAAGCAGTGCCCCCCCCACAAATTTGGACCAAGGAGGGCAAGGGGGAAAGAAAAAGGTAATGAAAAACTAAATTCATCTCGTTGTTTCCTGTTGAAAACACTATTAAAACTAGCTGTCATTTTCTTTCACTTTATTTATTTATTAACTTTGTTTCCCCGCGGGTCCCCCCCTCCTCACAACTTTCAAGTGTTTCGATGCCCCTATACATAATGTATATACGTATATATATATATATATATATATATATATATATATATATATATATATATATATATATATATATATATATATATATATATATCATACTTATATATAGCATCAATAATTCCATTTTCAGGACGATGTGGTGTTGCGTATTCCTTGGATCATATTATCATTCCTGGAGATTCACGGCTCCTGTGTGTTATTCATATCCACCTGGATCGTGTTGCTGGTGTACGGCGAGAGGCAGCCTGTACACACGCTGTCCATCATTGTCACGCTATCTGTGGTCTGTGAGTGGAAACTAAATCTGTCGCATCAGCATCAGTTCAAAAGTGATTAGGAGCTCAGCAAAGTGAAGACTGGACTGAACTGCACCGTACTCGAAGAATAGTACATGTTTTTTTTCTAAATTTCCTTCGAAAAAATTCAAACTGTCAAGGAATTTCATTTCGACGATGATACACATTATTTCGAACTTTCACTCGAATCGGATCAGCCGTTTTGATTTGACAAAATAAATACTGTAATGTAATTTTTAGCATCGATCAAATCTATCAGGATAGACCTACAGTAACAATAGCAACAAGTTTCACTAATTGATTGAGAACGTTTGAAACAAGGCATATCCACAAGTTTCAAATTTTGTTCGAAATATTTGAAATACAATTCATTATGTATATAAGTTTTTAAATTTGAAATGATGAAACTCAAATTGATTAGTAATTACTGTCCACTATCATTATCAGATTTACTCTCCATTAGTGTTTGCATCACTATGTATAATAACGAGTAAGAATGAAATGCTCTGAAATTGTATTACCCATCAGTATCAAGAACTTATAATTTTTATACTTAGTTTTAGTAATAATTAGTCTCAGTAATAATTTCGTCACTAGACGACAGATTCTCACGTTAAATAATGAATGCCAAAGGTAACCAAAGAAGTTCACAAGTTAGCAGCTGGTTGATTATTAACAAAATACTAAAAAGTCAGAGTCAAGTTCATTTTATTGTAAAAAAGTTGAGAGATGTCACCCATGAAATAACTTATTAAATTAACAAAGTAAGTTTCAGGTCGGGAAAGTTGTCGATGTGTCAAGTATCAAGTCCAACTTTAGAAGAGTGACACTGTCGTAGAAAGTTTCCTGTTTCGAACGAGAAGTATTCTCATCTGAATAAAGCTGCAATCTTGTAGAAAACTTGCTGAATCCAACTTTCAAACGCGTTTAATATTCGAAGAAGGTCTGAACTTGTCTCAGTTTACAATAAATCTTAGATCGAATCAGAAACAGACACTGAGAAAGTGATCGAAAATGCAATCAGTTCTGGTAGTTTTCATGCTCACGTTGGAGAAATGCAATTGAAATTTTTGAAAATCATAAAAAATACATCGAGTAGCCTTTTTAAAATAGATTTTCTAAGGACAAGTGAATAAATTACGGTAGTTGTATTCACGAGAAATAAATGCGCGAAACACCAGTGTGATAATGCTGTCAGAGGATGGATAGTCGATCGGAACCTTCACCTTTAGTGGCTATGAGTAGAAGAAATATTCCCAAATTATTATAAATGAATTATGTGGTAAGATCGCCCTCGTGGTGCCGTTGGAACGATCTAATATTCCATCCATAGCCTCAATTGGGGAACAATGATTTTGTAGCAAGTTTCGATGTTATTTAAAAAAAAAAAAAAAAATATCTAAGGAAGAAGAAATTTTTGGAGCAAATTTGAGAGACGGTTCTGTATACTGTAGATGGGGAAACTGATTATTTGTTTTGAGCTCGATCACCCTTCGTGCTTATGCTAGATCACTAAACATTTGCACAAAGATCGCACTTGTACATTTCCTTATATTACCCACATTGATAAACAATGACTCATTGTCAAGAATGTTAAGGAATTAATCTATTCAAAACAAGAAAATTGGTCTCTGTTTGTCGTCAGATATCCGTATCTTGCTCTGGGAGAAAATCGCCTGGTTCTCATTGACCGAGTTGGTGGCTGTTGTCGAAGCGATCCTAGCCAAACGACTACGTCATCTGAGAGCCATCAGAAAAGTGCACCAACATCTCGACTTGATCCGTGACGTCACCACGCAGGTGAACTTTGACCTGCCGGAAATAGTTCCGGAAATTTTCTACGACGCGATAGACAACATGACGTAATCATAGTGGAAGTTGAATCACTATTCTCATAATTAGGCCCATAGTTCGATATAAATAATTGAATATAATAGCAGTTCTAGATCATAACTGAAGATTTAATGTTTTAATGATAACCTGTGACTGCAATAAATGAAACTGAATGAAGTCTTGCATGGATTAGAGTTCCGCATATGTCATGATAGTTTGTGAGTATTAAATTGAATGGATTTATTAATTTTACTCTCCTCCACAGATAATACATAACACATGTGGTAGGCGAACTAAAACTTGATATAAAAATGAAAAATGTAAATTGAATATATTTTCGAATACACATACCTCAAATAATTATTGAGTTGGTGGGGTAGTTGGGAAGAATCAACATGACTGTGTAGTAAACTCGAGACGAATAAGTTTGTTCCATAAAAATGAGAGAGTACAGTGATCCATTTTTCAACATATAATCTCATTTTAGTCTCATCATTATTCTAGTCCGAAATCAAATTCTTTGTTCAATTATTGATAACATTTCTGAATAACTTCTGTTACTGTATATGCATTCTCTTTTTTAAACAATTGATTTGTAATTGCTCATATAATCCAAGTTGTACATTGTATTTGCTATTCGTTAGGCAACCCAGTGTATACTGAGCAGAGATCTTGATGAAGATTTTTATAATGGACATACTTCCAATCAGAATGTCATGGAGGGAATAATTTTTAAAGATGTAGGGTCTACATATAGAGACGTAGATGTCATATTTCTTATTGAACATTGATGATAATACCACACGAGCTCAATAGTTATTTAATTGCAACAAATTATAAATATGTACGAGAGATATCAACAATGCATTCAAGAAGTAGGCTTACTTTATTCTTAGAAAAATGGAAATTGAAAAAGTAAAATGATCATAAAAATACTAGTCTATAAAACACAGACGCCGCAATGTTTCGAACCCAAGAAGAACTTATGATACGACGTGTGTCAACTAGGTTTGTGAGTGTTGCATGCCATGTATTTTCTCACAGCGTATATCAAGCCGTTTATCCTGGAAAATAAGGAGATTATAATATGAGAGTATTTTCTCCGGTATATTTGAATATCTACATATAAATATTCAGTGACAATATAATGAATGCGAGATGAGAGTAATAAGTCAATCAGAGAAGGTGTCCGTTAGAATCAGCACTATCTTAGAACCTCAAGAGACTATAAAAATGTAAGATTGAGTTTCAAAAGTTGTAGATAAACCACTCAGGGTATGGTTTTCAATTGTTCGTTGGGAGTTAATCAACTCTCAACTTGTGAATATTCTTGACTATTCGTGTTGTTTCATCGACCAATCATTCAATCGTCCTTCATCGAAGTCTCTGTAATGAACTATTGTGACCCTGGAAAAGAGCAGAACCGTAAAGCTACCGCAAATGAAAAATTGGGTTTTCCCCAACAACTCTTGTATTTTTTCTCATTCTATAAATTTTTGTTTTGACTAGTATTTTGATAGTGTATTGAATGGGATATATTATTTCTAAGTATTTCTTCGGAGCACCCTTGTGGTGCCCCATTCAAACGATCCTGAAATTTCATCCTTCGCCTTCATAGCGAAACAACGCGACGACACATAGCGACGACAACAGAGCGAACAACATAGCGACGATTTTGTGTCAAGTTTTCGATGTTAATGAAAAAATGAAATACCGATAGTACCTGAAACCAGCCAGATACGGTATCTTCAGCCACACACCTTCAGTTGGCTCTTGAACAAACAAAACACTTGCAGCCAGCTGTGGATCAACACGACGCCCATCAGGATCTCGCGCCGGTTCAGGTGGACACCCTCTATGGCCATGCGCAGGACGAACAGCGCCAACTCGCTGAAGATGACAGCGGCTTCAGGACGAACAAGGAAGGGAACAGAGGAAGAGGAGGTGTAAATGCTGCTTACCGAATGTGAAACAGTTCGAATGATTCATCAGTCTCAGTTGGGTTACAAAAATTGTCTAGGCCTGTAGCGATTTCGATATTAATGACAGAAAAAGATTTGTAACAATTATTATGTATCACTCTTTACTCCCACCCACGAACGAGAAATATTCCACACGACTTGAATGTTTCTCAACAGCAGAATGTGAGGAAATAAAGCGCTTTTACCTCCGGAAAGTATCCACGGCACGAGGAGGGCGGGATTGTCGACGTAAGCCCCGATGAACAAAAGGACGAAATGTTCGGCGGCCAACATCGTAAACATCAGCTTGACGTCACGCTCCACCTCGGTCGAGACTATACAACCAAGGAGTGCCAATAGTTAGACAAGTAAAACGAAAGTAGGCGGTGATAAAATAGGATTGATTTATAGTGTATAGAGAAACAAGAATGATAAGGATGAAGAAGGAATATCCATTGTATATATATTTTTTTTTCCCTCTTGCCCATTCATCTGACTCCGTCTTCGCCTATTCATTTCTCGATTTTATGAACCTCATTTTATAGTCTTGAATCCATCCCATAACGTTTATTTAGAAAGAGGCTCGATATAATAATATAAACTTGCTCACTCGTACCTCAAATTCTTGATAATAGTACAAATTGTTTCCTAATATTTGATATCCATGAAAAGGTTTCAAAACGTGTTTATTATTACATTCTTCTTCGATATTGGGAAGAAGTTTCAGTCATTAATGTGTTTCCCGAGACATCGCCGATTCTTGAATTTTCACGAAATTACGGCCCTTCCACCAATAATAATCTTGAAAAGATTATATTCAGAACTGATTTATTGAGAGATGAACTGAACGTAATGAAAAGTTTTGAGAATATATATGGACGGTATATTAGGAATATTGTTTTTCTATAGAGACAAAAGTGAAGTTTTAATATAAAAGTTCGAAACTGAAACTCGTGACGTAAAACTATATCCATCTCCAATAAAACAATACGGTCTTTCATGGAGCTTTTCACAACAGATGTTCAATGCTCTCACTTTATAAGCGAAATTCTTTTCTCTCAGAATTTTTAAATATTCTTCACTGCTCTTTAGAGAATTACAAGTGCAGTTTCATGTTACTAGTCTTTCGTTTCTCCTTCTTTTTATTGGTTGTTTTCACGTTATGTGTGCTTTCTATTTGGAAATCGTGATAAACAAAACACTGTACTTTTGTTCACAATGGAGACATTTGAAACTATCCAGACAAAAAACGTCGTTGTTCATCTTACTCCAACTAAACAATAGCAAACCCATCCGTTTTTACTCAAGATTAAAAATGATTGTTCTATAAATAATCGAAAAATATCCCTTCGGAGAGAAAATCTGTCACCAGATCCTCTGATTTCTAAAGGATTGCATTATTTTCATTATTAGGTGGGCGAGATAATTCATTCAATCATCTCATTTGAATCAACCCGATTTTGTCCAATTTCAGATTCAAAAAACAGGGCTTCAAACGCACGATTCAACGATTGGCTAAGCGAACAATTTTTTCAAAACGGCTGCACTGTAACCCGACAAAAATGTTTTCTTTCCATACCATCACACTGCACAGTTAACGTAGCACCATTTGCCGCATATCAGTTCTCAACATATTGAGAAAATGCCTCGAATTCTTTTTTCGTTTTCCGGTTGTATTCACATCATCGGCGTTTGAAAAATACACATGGTATAGTTAATTTGACAATGACTTTCATCTCATATGTTTATCAATGGTGCTAAATTTATGAATCAAACTTTTTATAGTCATGCAAACGGGTGGTGATCTATTCAAGGATCATGCATCATTGAATAGTTCCTATAGATGATGTTCGGATGGTATTAACTAATACATCAACTATTTCTGAATGATCATTGATTGATTTTGTTGACTTTCGCTTGTGAGGTGTTTCCGCTTAAGGATTTACCGACTTCGAGACTACAAAAATTTTAGTGAAAATCGTCAAAAATGTAGATACTGCCCAAGTATCTAAGTAGGGCAGTATAGGAGGGTACGGGAGTGATAAGAGTGAGAGGTCCGAGACGACCTCTGTCATTATTACTCATAATATACTCGATCAATAATTGGATGAAACCTGCAAAGTTACATCGAGTTGCGATGTTCTACTCACGCGGATTATTTTTAACCGTCGTTTGCACGTTTTGTATATATCTACATATTCAATGAACTGCGAATGTCGGAATAGAAATATGAAACTTCGAATATGTTTCACCGAACCGAGCGTATTTTTCTTCTATTTCACTATGATGTGAACGACCCCATCAACAGCTGTGTTTTGTAGGATTCCATTAGACGTTCATTTGATATGCACTGTTTTATAATACAGTTGGCTTTGACGCAAATGATCAAGCGAGAAATCAGTTTTGTGATATCTATTATGAATGGTATCAAATATCAACATTCTAATACGGGGGTAACACAATATATGTTTCATCCCCTCTGAGACTATATAAGTGAAAACTAAATACCATGTATTACATACATTTTCAAGGTATATAGCTGAAAAAAAATCAGCAGCAGCTGTATTTACCTGTAAAGTTCTTAGATTCCAAGTTTAATGGATTGTTCACATCAATTTCAAGGTATTGAAGTGATCTGTACTGATTCCGTATTTTGATATTCTATACCATTCAAAAGTCATTACCAAAAAACTGAATTTCGCTAAATCTACCCCCGTTCAAGAAAAGAGAACGGTGATGTCAAGGTAAATTCTAATTCGTACGATCGTTTATATGGAAAAATGTCACTGATGCCAATTTGATATACAATCATGATACAAGTATATGTACTCGAATATAAGTTCGATTACACCGTGTGCTAATCACCATCCATATTGATGTGGTTCAATGTAATTAAAGGACATTGCAAATGAATTGAGTAATCAATGGAATAGTTAATTATAGATGAAATAATATATGTATATATAAATATCCATCATATATATTATAGAGAGAGGTGGAGAGAGACAGGGGGAGAGAGAATGAGTGAGAGAGAGAGAGAGAAAGAGAGAGAAAGAGTGAGGGAGAGGGAGAGAAAAAGAGAGAGAGAGAGGATGTTAATGTTACCGTGTTTCGAGGGATAATGCATGCGATAGCGCCACAATTCCTTGCACAACACCGATCCACTCTTGATGATACGATAACAATCGTACACGCTGATGCACTGGCGAAATAACAGGAATAGATTAACAATAATCAATCGCAACTTCCGAAAAACTTTGCAATAAACGTAAATCTGAAGTTTCGAAAGTATAAGTATCGTTCATTTTCACATAGTGCTCAACAGTCAGCCTATATAGGGCTTCGAATTAGATGTTAATAATATTACGGTGAGGGGATTGTGGGTCGTCTGAAAAAATATGCATACTTTTTTCAAATGTCGTTATTGTCATACTGATCAATTAAATTTTGTATTCTCTAAACAGATGAAACAGACAATATACTCACAATACCGACGAGAGAGATGAACAGAACGAAGGGTCGCAGACCGAGGATTGGTGCAGCACACATTTTTGTGTAGAACGAGTCATATTTCTATGTGGAGAAAAAATCATGAGATATATGGATGAACTAATAATGTGTGATTTCACGATGAATGGGATTGCGTGACGATGACTACATTCGATGATGTCATTCACGTTATGATATCTTTTTGGGAATGATCTGGGAAATTAGCACACAACTAGTTATTTTCTATGCTTAACGACCCCACCAACAGCTAGGTTATACGGGGGTACGGATGAGTGGGTGATAATGAAACGTTGAAGTGATGATAGCTGAAAGGACGTTCACAAAAACCCATGCCATATGACGGACCCAAGCCCTCGCTCGACCTTCCTTCAGTAATGCAGTGCGAAAGTTGACTGAGCCACGGGGTTGACTATAATGAATAGCAAGTTAAAAATGGGCATTCAATTCTCATACAAAATATCATTTCGATTAAGTTCTATGTTGGCCATGGTGAAATATAATCAAGTAGTATATTTACTCACTCTGAGGGATGGGCCAAGAAAGAAAACGAATGGTAACTTCATTGATCTATTTGTGAATGTATATTTCACTAGAGAATGTGGTAGAAATGACAGTCAAACTTCAAACTCCACATCACAGTTTTATACGTTATCAATATTTTTATAAAATATATCATTTGACATTTATAAAAACACTGACATTGATAGAAATGTCAGAGTAATATTAAAAAATCACGGCCATATGAATTCCAATAATAATCACTGCCAAATTGAGGTGTATTCCTAACTATAGATGGCTGTGACAAAATTAATTCATATACCGGTACTTGTATGAAACATGAAGGTCGTCAACCAACATAACAACAATAATTATCACTGATTTATTCGTGTGATGTGATATCAAAGACCTTATAAGACCTTATTGAAGTAGTTAGGTCACCTCTTTGGTGATAATTTTAGTGGATATGATTATTCACGAAGAGGGTTTTCGATAAGAAACGTAGGAACACCCTGGAGAAGCTTTGAAGTTGTGAGTGCCTCTACAAATATAAAAACGCAGCATGTACAATGTGAGGTATTATATAGAGCGGAATTTCATGTGAAATGTAATGATTCCCTCAATTTTGAATATCTCAAACTCACTGCCTTCCTCCGGCCAATAATTGATTATTTCAATCGTTTCAAGATTGGTTAAACATTTTGGAATGTGAAAAAGCGTACACTCAATGGAAATCAGTATGACAAGAGCAGTATACGAGCAGTTTGACATGTAAAAATAACAGTATTCGATCACGATTATGATAGGAGTTATGGACAGGAATCTGTAACGTCAAGGATTTGTTCAAACTTAATGAATATGAATAACAAATATGATGTTTGTCTCAATTGAATTTATTATCTTGAAATAATTAATTCCTTCAGAATGAGGTATATATATTAAAAAATACACATGATATATATTTGAAATATATGTATATAATATAATACAACCTCACATTTAAACGAAACAAGGCCGTCAATGCTAACATCGATTACATCATTTACCAGACCTTTGCGATCGGTGCAGCCCATGGGGCAGCGTGAGCGGAGTAGGCGATGGGGGCGGCGAGCTTAGCAATAGGTGCAGCCGCGAAGCCCAGGTGAGCCGTGTGCGAAGCATAGGCGAAGTTTGGTCCAGCAAACTTGGTGATCAAAGGCGCGGGGGCAGCATAAGCCAATGGGGCAGGAGCGGCGTAAGCGAGAGGAGCGGCAACCTTAGTGATGACGGGGGCGGCAGCAGCATAGGTGATGGGGGCAGCAATCTTCGTGATCACGGGAGCAGTCTTGATGGCAATCTGGTGGGCGAGGGGCTCTTTGCGGACGACGGCGTTGAATCCATTGAGACCATCAGCCATGTAGTCTACGACACGACGGGAGAGACCGTCAGCCTCGACCAGGGAGTATTGTCCCTTGACGGAGTCTCCAAAACGAGTCTCGTGCTGGCTCTTGAAGTCTCCGGTAAGAGGGTCAGCGACTCCGTAAGCGAAGCTAGATGCCTTGGGAGTTTCGAACTCGACAGTCTTCAGAAGGGGAGCAGTGTAAGCCAAAGGAGCAGGAGCGGTATAGGCAATAGGAGCAGCTAGTTTGGCGGTGTGAACGATAGGAGCAGGAGCGGCGTAGGCCAGAGGAGTGGCCAACTTAGTTATAGGAGTGTCAATTCTTGTCGAATAAGTCAAAGCAGAGGGAGCAGCGTAGGCAATAGGAGCAGCCACCTTGGCGGTGTAAGCAAGAGGAGCGGGAGCGGCGTAAGTCAGAGGGGCGGCGAACTTAGTCAGAGGAGTGTCGATTCTTGTGGAGTAAGTCAGAGCAGAAGGAGCAGCGTAGGCAAGAGGAGCAGACGCATAAGCTAAGTGAGACTCTCCGTGGAGGTTGCCGGCGTGAGCTACAGCCACCAGGGCAGCGAGGGCAATCAACTGGAGAAAAAATATATTATTATTTACTTCCTTACGTATGCAAGATGAGTGTCATTAGTTCAGGTGAAATGGTGTGTTACAGGTTTTTTCATTTCCCTAATATGAGTAATGTTTTGATAAGTTGACTAATTGGGTGAATTTCTAATGATATATACTATGTTGATGAATGTAAAGTTCAGTATGAAACTGTTACTTCACAATTTATTATCACTGTTGTACAATTTGTATTCAATTTTATAATCGAAATTGTTCATATCTCAATGGAATGTCTGAGAATTCGTACATTTTATTCCATTCATTATTATAGTGTATATTGTAATTATTCATCGAAATCTAGTTACAGGGTTGTGATGTTCTCCAACTTTGGATTCTCACATTGTTACAAGATTACAGCTAAAATATGTGATTGTTAGCTGTATATTATACTATGTGAAAATTTTGGGATAGAAGGTGAACAGTTATAACGTATAAAACCATCTTGAAGGTATCGAATATGTCTGTTTCCTCTGTATAGTCATTATTATAGCAAATTTGAAATATCGAATAGTCTAATTTCATATTCCAGATAGTCAAATTCGACTATTCTCACGTCTAAATGATGTTATTATAGCTATAAGAAATGATGAACTGTTTCTTACCTTAAACATTGTTCTGCTATGTGTGTTTCTCTTGTTGTGTGGAGACTGAATCGTGATTTTGTTGATATTCCCTTCCTTTTTTATACTCGTCTTCCTCCCGATGTTGCTTGGGACGGGTACTGTATCACGAGGGTGTGGCCAAACCATCCCTTCACTTCTCACATCTTGGACAACCTTCAGGACAGACGATAACGGCTCTTCCATTCATATCGAGAGGACCTTTCGTCGGTTCATTGTTTCATTCCACCAAACAATTTTAATTTTTTCATATATCGATATTTTATTTCATTTCATTTATATTGGAAATTGACATGAAATATTTTTCTCTCGTTCATATTGATGAAGTGAGATCGTTCTTATCATTCCGCTGACAGTTATTAATGTCATGCCAAATGTAACTCATCTGACCAATTGTAAATAATAAATTCTAATCTATTTTTTCTGTCACGCAACGAAGAGACGAATGTTTTATGGAATTTAATGAATGACCATAAAGATGATTTCTGAGAATGAAGACTGAATCTCTGATGATTCTGATGACAATATTGGAAATTATCCCTGAAATTTCTCAATATTTCATATATTCTTCAACCAGCTTTGGGATAGTTCCTCTAGCTCCAAATAGCAAACCCTGAACTTTTATTGTGTTCAGGTCATATTTTGTTTTATAATAACTGGCAGTTGGCTCATATTTTTTTTCTCATCTTTAGGTCCTAATAGGCTAATAGGCCCTTATGTTGTACCCCTTCGATGACTGATGGAAAGTAAGGAAACCTCCAGTCAAAGTATACTCTATCATGACAGGAATGCCTGAATGAACTTGACGTCTGATCTACGCGTCTCATGCTGACGGACCTCATTTGGATTCCCACCACCGTCTCTCCTCACCGGGGTTGTTCGTATTCTCCCGCTATAGTCCAAGCTCCTTATCCCCATCACCCATCTCAGTATCTCTGTAATTTTCTAATAAATCTTCTTCTCATCATCCATCTGACGCCAATAGATTCCAGTTAACATTACAGTGGGGGCGAATAACGGTTAAAGTTGAACAGTTAAACAGTGTAATAACGGAACCGAGTGTGAATATTGATATAATCAACGGGTCTCAGTAATAGTAATTATACAAATGACTTCACACTTTCACAAAAACTTGAATGATTTTGTTACAGGATCAATTTGGATTCGAATTTTTGGTGGAATTTCAAGGAGATATGAGAGTGAACAACGGAGGAATAAAACAGGCCAATAAACCAGCAACAGACCCACTCAAGATGATTCTCTCCTGAAGGTTGTCCAATATTTAGGAAGTGAAGGGATGGTTCGTGATTCAATGTTCATCACAAACAATATCGGGAGAGACAAGTATAAAAACGACGAAAAAATCAACAGAAGCACGATTCAGTCTCCAACCAACGAGAGGAACACACAAAGCAGAACAATGTTTAAGGTGAGACATTATTTCATATCAGATATACAGGTTATGAAATACCAATACTATTGAGAACAGAATAATACATTCATCAGGAATGAGCACCTCAATTGTACTGCCAATTTGAGGACCGTGTTAGCATGAATGGAAATAATTGAATTTGTGAGTGATGAGATGAACATTTTTCAAAACTTTGTGAAACATTGCATATGAATATTGTATTCAAACAACGCGAGCAGTGAATATGATCAGGAGATTTGTGATATGCTAGCACATGATTCAAATGCTACGAACAATTTATTAGAGAAATATCTATCAATTAATGAATAATAATTTGATGTATAATTGATCTATCAACCTAAGAAACGAAATTGTATTTTTTTCCAGTTGATTGCCCTCGCTGCCCTGGTGGCTGTAGCTCACGCCGGCCTCCTCCACGGAGAGTCTCACTTAGCTTATGCGTCTGCTCCTCTTGCCTACGCTGCTCCTTCTGCTTTGACTTATTCGACAAGAATCGACACTCCTCTGACCAAGTTCGCCGCCCCTCTGGCCTACGCCGCTCCCGCTCCTATCGTTCACACCGCCAAATTAGCTGCTCCTATTGCCTATACCGCTCCTGCTCCTTTGGCTTACACTGCTCCCCTTCTGAAGACTGTCGAGTTCGAAACCCCAAAGGCGACCAGCTTCGCTTACGGAGTCTCTGACCCTCTTACCGGAGACTTCAAGATGCAGCACGAGACCCGTATTGGGGACTCCGTCAAGGGACAATACTCTCTGGTCGAGCCTGACGGTCTCTCCCGTCGTGTCGTAGACTACATGGCTGATGGTCTCAATGGATTCAACGCCGTCGTCCGCAAAGAGCCCCTCGCCCACCAGATTGCCATCAAGACTGCCCCCGTGATCACGAAGATTGCCGCCCCCATCACCTATGCTGCTGCCGCCCCCATCATCACTAAGGTTGCTGCTCCTCTCGCTTACGCCGCTCCTGCCCCATTGGCTTATGCTGCCCCCTCGCCTTTGATCACCAAATTCGCAGAAACAAACTTCGGTTATGCTTCGCACTTGGGCTTCGCGGCTGCACCTATTGCTAAGCTCGCCGCCCCCATCGCCTATTCCGCTCATGCTGCCCCATGGGCTGCACCGATCGCAAAGGTCTGGTAAATGATGTAATTGATGTGCTTACCTTGCACTGAACTGTGATGAAGACTTGTAATAACTATATAAGTGTCATTATGATGAAATAAAAATATAAAAATATAATTTGTTGTTCATTATTGACTTTTATCAGCTAGCTGGTTTTCCTAGAACATTTCTGTCCCAAGTCATACCACAGTGTTGTCGAATGCCTGATCAGAATAATTTGAAATATTCTGAACATATTTCATTCGATCAAATTTTTGGGCAGCAATTCAGATCCTAGGAAAAACATATCCCGGAAATCCCATATCTCCGTAAAATCAGATCTTAGGTATCCTGATCTCTGAAATTCTATTTCTACGACACATCGTTTCCTGGACAGACCAAATCTCAGGAATCCTTATCTCTGAAAACCCATTTCTATGACCGATCGAACATTTAATTTGTCGTAGATTTTCTAACAAGTGGTATTTCGATGGAATGGTATGCTGTCTCTTCGTGAGACAGTATTATCTTCAAATGTCCATACGATTTTCTCAATGAGAATGGGTGATAAACATTGATGTATACTTGAATTAAAATATTATCCATAATCACAGTCAGAAATGTGATACTGAGACGAGTCGCTGATGAGGCAAACGCCATCATGTATAGTCCTAGAGCTTAATTTTTTTTTCTTTTCTCAGCTGTGTTATTGTGACATTCATGCAATGTTAGTCGAATAGTTTCCACTTATGTCATCTGGAGAGTATTACAGGTATCTGTATTCATACCGCATTTTAATCATTCCGAAACTAACACCATGAAAAAATTATCACCAGTGAAAAAAATGCTATTTCTGTCGAAGCGCTGATGGGAAAATTTATTTTGGTGAAAATCGCAAAAATTATATCTGTTGGCTTATGTATATTGAGGTTCAACGACGTACTTCAATTATGGCTAGTTGAGGCTTATGGCGTTCAATAATGTATATATATATTTCTACAGAATATAGAACTTGATTCCTACATCGTAAAATATGTACACTATTTATATACTGTACTCTTACAACCAAACGAAACTCAGGGCATGTTCCGAGTTTATATAATGTCATATACCTCATATTTCTTCGAGTAAATTTATGATGTTGTGTCTTTATCTATCTCTTGTAACATCCATTGCCTCTTAGAAGAATTATGGAAGAATACATTTTGATGGATGTCGATTATCAATATAATAACGATTGATACTTTAAAATAGTATATCTGTATATATATTGAGGTTTAACTACGTACGGAAATAATAGCTGGTTCAGATTTATTGCCGTTGAATATTCATTCGCACAAAACATAAAAATTCAACTTTCAAATCGTGAATTAAGTATGTGTATACTAGAACAATTAAACAAAACTCAGTGCATGTAAATCTCTGCAAGAAGTTGAATGATTATTTGTTCATATATGATTGGAGGAAGACTAAGATCAACATTCTTCAACTTTCAAGATCTTGGAATGGAAGCCAATATCTTCGTTCTTGAATATAAAGGTAAAAATATCATTTTGTGGACCCCCAAAAGAGCCGAAATCAACACAAAACACTCTTTAACTCAGTACACATGTCGACTTCGATTTCTATTGGAAAGTGTTTTTTCACAAAGAAGTTGCGGTGCATTTTGATGGACTCATCGTAGTTTTTCCAATCAATTGGGATGATTGCGATGAGCCAGATTGAGTGCATTCGCAATCATTTCAACGATAAATTGAGCTAACTTGAACTAAATTAATTTCAACATCACATTTCCTGAATTTCGAGCTGATAGTTGGTGGATTAAACAATAGTTGACGGATCAATTTGTTATCACCCGCGGTAACCGTGCTATTTTCGTAGTTAAATTATATTTAATAAGAGTTCGCAAAACCAGCGCTGAATAAAAATGGATGGAAATTCAATACCACCATATATGTGATAATATTTCCGTGCTATGTACCCAAGTTATGGTGGCGGATCGTAGACACAAATAAAGTATATGATGATGTAAATAATAATTATATGACATATTTCTTAAACATTTGCAATTCCAAACTTGTCAAGTATTACGTATTTCATTCATTTTCATATTCAATTATCATTTTAATTGATTGGAAATAAACTCTCAATTAATTTCAGAATATTTAAAAAAGAGGGGGAAATTGATTTTTCTTGTAGGCCTGCAAAAGATTTTCGTATTTTGTGTACTTCAAATTTCAGAATTAGCAATCTCGATTGGATCCCCGTCAACATTCATCTTCACTGGAGTTTCGTATGGTTCACGGCCTATATTGCCTGGATCGCACCTACAGTATGGGTCAATACTGTTTCCTTCCCACTATACTCTTCATTACCTGAGAAACCTTCATCTCATTACGTCATCTCACAAATCAATCATTCGAAGCCAATAGATCTAAGCTATAATCATAGAGTGTATCGTTAAACCTATTCTGATTATTCAAAAATAATCAACTGGACTCAGTGATTGTATAATTCAGGAAATAACGTTGAATTTATACAAAAACGTGAATCAATTTTTTTCCAAACACTATTTGGATTAACATTTTGGGTGGAATTTCAAGGGAATAATATGGAAGTGAACAACAAGGTGATAAAATATGACAGTGAAGCAGTGACAGGACCTGTCGCTGCTCGAGTGGACCACTTGAGATGAATGGAAGGGACGTTATCGCCAGTCCTGAAGGTTGTCCAAGATTTAGGAAGTGAAGGGATAGCTCGTGATTCAATATTCATCGCAAACAACATCGGGAGAGACAAGTATAAAAACGACGAAAAGATCAACAGAAGCACGATTCAGTCTCCAACCAACGAGAGGAACACACAAAGCAGAACAATGTTCAAGGTAAGATATTATATCCTTATATGTTGATGATAACAGTATAATTGATAACAATACTGAAAAATTTCGAAGAAAAATGCAATTTCGAACTACTCATTCAAAAACCTAGTTATTATCATTAGGAAATAATTGTATTCATGAGTGATGAAGTGAAGTTTTTTCAGAACTTCGAAGCTGATAACTAATATTCTATTCATGTTCAATTGTATATCAATCAATTTTCTCGTCACAAAACGAGAGCAATAAGTATGATCTCGATGAATTTGAGGTTTGGCACATGACTTGAAAGCTATGAAAAAATATTTGTAAGAAAAATATCCAGAAATCACGAATAACACATGGACTGATAATTCATCGCTCATTCTAAGGAAGTCAATTCTTATTATTTTCAGTTGATTGCCCTCGCTGCCCTGGTGGCTGTAGCTCACGCCGGCCTCCTCCACGGAGACACTCGCTTCGCTTATGCGTCTGCTCCTCTTGCCTACGCCGCTCCCGCTCCTCTCATTCATACCACCAAATTAGCTGCTCCTATTGCCTATACTGCTCCCCTTCTGAAGACTGTCGAGTTCGAGACCCCAAAGGCGACCAGCTTCGCTTACGGAGTCGCTGACCCTCTTACCGGAGACTTCAAGATGCAGCACGAGACCCGTATTGGGGACTCCGTCAAGGGACAATACTCCCTGGTCGAGCCTGACGGTCTCTCCCGTCGTGTCGTAGACTACATGGCTGATGGTCTCAATGGATTCAACGCCGTCGTCCGCAAAGAGCCCCTCGCCCACCAGATTGCCATCAAGACTGCCCCCGTGATCACGAAGATTGCCGCCCCCATCACCTACGCCGCCGCTGCTCCAGTTATCACCAAGATTGCCACTCCTCTAGCTTACGCTGCTCCTGCCCCATTGGCTTATGCTGCTCCCGCGCCTCTGATCACCAAGCTCGCTGGACCAAACTTCGCCTATGCTTCGCACACGGCTCACTTGGGCTTCGCGGCTGCACCTATTGCTAAGCTCGCCGCCCCCATCGCCTACTCCGCTCACGCTGCTCCATGGGCTGCACCGATCGCAAAGGTCTGGTAAATAATGTGAATGATGTAGTGCTACCTTGCATTTATTCGAAATGAAGACGTATTACAACTGTATAAGTGTCATTATGAGAGAATAAATGGATGAAATAATTAATTGTTCGTTCTCGACTTTTATCAACTGGTTTTCCTTGCACGTTCCTGTTCAACGTCCTACCACAGTCATGTTGAATGCCCCATTGGATTGTTGATAGTATTTTAGAGTCCGAAATTCGAACTTATTTTTGAGATAGGGATGTCTCCGAATGATGATACGATTCTCGGATTATGAATGTTTATACATATGAATGTTTACTTGGACTTGAAAATTATCCACAATCCTGTTCTCTTATTCTCTCATATCTCTTATTCATGATACCTATGATACCAATTTCAGTAGTGTCCGGATATATCGCAAAAACGGTGTATACTTATAATGTGTTCCGGACTTTCGGCAACTGAAGGCTTCTATCTGCGGTGAAGAATCGTGGTCACATACAGCGTAGATCTGGTGTCAAAGTTGATTGCTTTTAATTTAAAATAACAATATAATGGGGTGGTAAGATCGCCCTTGTGGTGCGCCGTCCAAACGATCCTACTTCCATCCTTAGCCTCAATAGGGAACAATGATTTTGTATCAATTTTCGATGTTTTAAAGAAAAAAACCTGTATGGAAATAATGATAGCGAGACAGCTGTCGCTCAAGATGCAATCGTTAGCAACAATACGAACATACTCCACCATCACAACCGAAATTTCAACTTCATTGATTGATTCGAATCAAAGTGACTTACTCGGATGATTCTTGTCGAGTGTACCACGACAATTTCTTTCCCAACATCTTGATGAAATAACTTCAAATTTTATCTTCCCGTTTTTTTATTCAACATTTTCCGACGTCGACAGATTTTAGTTATTAGTTATTTCATCATTAGATACGTCGCGGTAGGTAAAGATAGTGAAATAGTTGAAGAAATAATCATATTTCTTTCGATTCTTATAATCAGAATGATTACTATTTCTCACGGCACACATGGAGCTTGGACAAATTCATATCTCAACTACAACAGAAATGGAGAGATGTTGATTGTGGCCTGATAGTATTCGATGAATCATTGAATTATTCAATTCAACGACTGGGAACACAATGAATAACTCCAATCAGGATAGTCGACATGAGCATTCAAGTGACCGCACTTCGATTCCCGACATTGACGTAAATTCTCATCAAGGGTTTTCATGTTTTCCTCAGCCGTTGAGGGGGACCTAGTTACAGCGTAACATTTTCATTTGCAAAGAAACATATAATAAACGATCATAGTGATTGACAGTCCGTTGGAAATTATTGTATCAGAATTTCGAATTCGTAAGTTCCTAATAAAGTTCACATTTCCATTGTACAAATCATATATATTTTCACTTTCTCTACTCCACTACACAACTCATATTCAAAATTCTATTAATCTCCATCACTTTCATTTCTATTCCACTGATGATATCATAAGTCACACTTCCTTCATTTTTTTCTAATTCTAAATAAGCTGCGTCATATAAATCAATCATTTATAAACACATTCAAATAGATTTTCAATTTTTTCATTGCTTGTTATTCTGTGTCTTCGGGCAACTCTATTGTGACCAGAGATTCAATGAAGAATTTGACGCTCATAGAACAATTATATACCACTTTAGTTCTATAAATAATTGAAGTGGGTGAATCATAAATACAGAAAATGTAAATTATATATTATGTGATAGGGTCACCATTCCTTGAATATGTGCAATTACAAACTGATCCAGTCACGTATTGTATTCATTCTCATAATGCAATCTTATAATTTATTGGAAATACACTCTATAGTATAAAGTAGTTTTCTACATGATTGTGATAGAGATAAGGACAGGAACTTTCAAGGAAACTTTCGATAAAAGTCACAAATCAACCATCAGCTATTTCATGAATTCATTTTATTCTCAAAGACACTCCTACAGTTGTATCAAGTCTTCAATTCAAATTATCGCACTACATCTAAAAATCAACAATTACATATCAGTCATTTTGAATAATTTACCAGACCTTTGCGATCGGTGCAGCCCATGGGGCAGAGTAGGCAAGGGGGGCGGCGAACTTAGCAATGGGTTCAGCCGCGAAGCCCAAGTGCGAAGCATAACCGAACTTTGGTTCTGCGAACTTGGTGATCAAAGGTGTGTGGGCAGCATACGTCAATGGGGCAGGAGCAGCGTAAGCGAGAGGAGCAGCAACCTTAGTGATGACGGGGGCGGCGGCGGCGTAGGTGAGGGGCCTCTCAAACTCTACTGTCTTCAAGAGGGGAGCAGAGTAGGCCAGTTTGGTCAATGGAGTGTCAATTCTTGAGGAGTATGAAAAAGGAGCGGGAGCAGCATAGGCAATAGGAGCGGCTAGTTTGGCAGTGTAGGCGAGAGGAGCGGGAGCGGCGTAGGCTAATTTAGTCAGAGGAGTGTCGATTCTTGTGGAGTAAGTCAGAGCAGAAGGAGCAGCGTAAGCAAGAGGAGCAGACGCATAAGCCAAGCGGTGCTCTCCGTGGAGGAGGCCGGCGTGAGCTACAGCCACCAGGGCAGCGAGGGCAATCAACTGAAAATGAAAATAATAGTATTTCTAAGGATGAGAGATACATTTCTCCAGTTTGAGCGATCATATTCATTTAACGCACCACAATCGATCTAAATTTTCATTTCACAACCATTCTACGAGATTTTATTTCTATTGGTTGCTTAAAACGACCTCACCAACAGTAGGTTATTTGGGGGTATGAATGAGCAGGTAATAGTGAAGCTGTATGAGATGATGATAAGTGAAAATACGTTCACAAAAACGCATTCCTCATGCAGGACTCGAACCTACGGCCAAAGATGACTTCAGTTACTAATGAGATGCCTTAGCTGAATCAGCATCAGAGGAAGGCTGAACTTCGAGATTGTAAAACTTAAGTAGCGATATATACAATTATTGAGATCGACCTGATTTTATATTCTCAGAAAGATGAGATTGGATGTAGGGATTGAATCAAAAGTGAAGTATGTTTTAGATTGATCTGATATCATTTGAAAAGTGAGTTGCTTAACTCCAGATAGAACCAAACCACACTTGGTGCAAGATTCACAGAACAACTTTAAGGCATTGTTGGTTTATCATCAGATAATTAATTCAGTTCTTACAATTCGACAATGTTTTCTAATTGCAATATTAATTACAGTAAAAATTAATTATAATGCACTGATTTTGGGTATCAATATATCAAAAGTTAACTGGTAAATGTGTGTTATATTGATCGAATTGAAATATCTCACCTTAAACATTGTTCTGGATTGTGTGTTCCTCTTGTTGGTTGAAGACTGAATCGTGCTTCTGTTGATATTCCTTTCCTTTTTTATACTTTTTTCTCCCGATGTTGTTATTGTAATGGATACCGCGTATTGAGGGTGTGGTTAGAATACAATTAATTATGATGCAAACAGAGCAGCAGTCATGAAAATGGAATTGATATCATCGAATTCATCTATAGGCTTCATTTCGAATGATGACATTGTCGTAATAGGTGAATAGCCATCTCTCCTACATTTGGTAAAGCAACCACGAAATTTCGGTATCAGTTATTAGTCCTAGACATATCTAATTGCTATGGTCACATGACAAAGATGATGCCGTAATATAATTACATGATATCCTGATATTCCTCCCAGTCATCTTTTTTCCATGACTTACAAATAGTAATTCATCCTAAGCTCCATTCTTTTTCGATTGATATCTTTATAATACGGCATTAGTTTCAAAGTTGAGAATTTCTTTTGCGTCTTTCCATGTCTTCATAATGAGTTATATGTGTAACATTGAGCTATTCATTACATTTCCTACCACAGGCAAGACCCAATAATGCTTTGTGGATAAGTGATTGAATTTCGATCATCTGTTATTTCACTATTTCTTGTTTTCTCATTTGAAGAAGATTCCTTTCTTATCCTATGACTTCAAAAACTCATACGGAAGTCAGGGATATATATCATCAGCTCATACGCTATTTCAATCAAATATCATATACAATGTAGTTTCATCGTGAAGTAATTTAATTTTCATCAAGTTTCTGTATTATACATAAGCAACTTACACTCACCGTGCGTACAAATATACCGATTACTTTCGAATATTCATCATCATTATTCTCACATTAGTGAAACATAATCATAAATATATCAAGTTTTGGGTGTCAAAAATAGTGATTCCGTCGAGGATGCAGATCCCAAAATGTTGGAAGAAGTAGCACAAAGAAACGACAGCAACTCCATCAGAGCAATTTGTAAAATGCATTTTAGAATAATTTAATGAATTACAGATAACGATAAGTACGAGGGGCAAGATAAATGATCAGGGATGGAAGATTCGAAGATATGGCTGATATAGGTCAATATGAAAGACGCAGATCCGTCTTCTACAAAACATATTATTCAATATATTACCCTTCTCCCTGAAATTGTTAGCTACAGTAAGTATAACATGATTGGAAATTTTGCTTCCCAAATGGCGGTGAAATTATTATCCTTTGGCCTGCCTGGAAAAGGGCACCTGTGCACATTTTCATCATTAGCCTCAAACGATACCAAATAACTGCGTTCAGTGTAGTTGTCTATGTTGAATGATAAATGATACCAGGATACCACTTATCGAACAATTTGGTTGTCCGCTAGGCGGGATACCAAAATAGTAGAGCGTGATCAAATCAATACATACATGTACAACAATTATTAACAGAAATGTGTATGGCAGAATTGATTACAGACTAATTCTGAAATCCTAATTCAACGAATTGATGATTTATATTCAGAAAAACTAGTGAAATTGGAATAATAACTGACTTATTGATAGTCACAATGACTTGAGTAATTATGTTCGAGTTCAATCAGACCCTGTTTCCAGTGGTTCATCAAAAATTGAAAGTTCACAAGCTACCTTCCTCGGTTCTTTCAGCTTTATTATTGCCCAATCAGTCGATTAGTTTGAGCGACTTTTTGGTGAGCTATCGAAAAAACGATGATCATTCCAATTCAGAATGATGCTCATTTCATATTCTTACTTTCTTCCACCAAGGCTGAATTCACGCCGATGCCCTTCAGCATACAAAATATTGATTTATTCACTATCAACAACTGTATTCTGAGTGACTTCAATTTAGCGACGATACAGTTAACTTAATTACCAGAAAAATATTTATTATTCGTGACAAATTATCGAGTCACATTACTGCTACACGACCTTCCTCCCACCATTCACCCGTCGAAACACCTTGACTTTTCCCGCCAATCGCCCATCATTCTATAAATACATCTCAATCTTCATTCGGACATTCAATGTATACTTCACAGAAGAAGACGGAAGTATATCAATTTGATAATTCTTGCTTACAAGATGTATTATTACCACCGGCACATGTAGCGCACTGGTTAACGCGCTCGCTTCATGTGATCCGGGAGGCGAGGAGAATTTCGAACCCAGTTCGATCCACGACGCCAACCATCTTTAGATGGGTTTTTCGTGGGTTTTTTCTGTAGTCTAGGCTAATGCCGGGATGCTTTCCACAATATAGGCCACGACCGCTTCTTTCGCACTATCCTTCCAATTTCACAAGAAACCTTCATCTCATCATCGCATCATCTCATTAATCATTCATTCGACGCCAATATATCTTTGATATCATCACAGTGCGTTGTTGAACCCAATATAGATATTATGTATCATCACTTCGACGATTACATAATCTCGCAGCAATTTCAAATGTGTATCAAGTTGAAAGATGTTGTTACATTTCTCATTATAACCCACGTCTTTAAAGTAAATGGTCCGAACTGGAAATAACATCTATATACAATTGATAACAGTGATATTTGTGGTTGTTATTCTGGTAGACGACCTTCTTCTCTCGTTAATTTATGTATATTCACCTTACATTGAAAGCGCAATGAAGTATCGAATGTCCCGATCGATAGTGATATTGACTGAAGAAGACGGTCGATTGTGGTGGTAAGGTAGTAAAACGAATACAAAAATGATATTTATGTATTTTTTAAATATATGATACAGTTTGTAATGGAACAATAAGATATATTTAGTAGTATGAATTAATTTATTAATGAATTCACATTTCACTTTTAAGCAAATGAGTTATTTATTGTGTGAATATGTTAATGAATTGTAGTATGAATTCAGCCCTGAACTTAAATCATAACATGAATTTAGTTAACGGATTACGGTAATGGTGTTTGAATATGTTCAATTTATTGAAAATATAACTTCTACCAGGTAATGACTGACTAATCAAATACTTTTGTATTCCGGTAATTTGAAAATAAGCATTATTTCTACTCTCCGTTTATACTTTTTATAACTCTTTCACTTCGTTGCTCTTTTCTTCAGAGGTAATAATTGACTCGATGTATGATTGTCATTGTTAATATGGAATGTAATTGTGATTATATCCATGGTGACAATTATAGGATGAATCGTACTAGAAAAATGTTGATTATCAAGGCAACCCATAAAAATATCATCAAAATACCCAAGACAACAAAAATCTTCAATATCTTCACCTCATGAATCTAATCATCCAATACTGGTAAACAAATCAGGCTTGATATTAAAATATACAATTCATTCCACAAGTTTGATTCGCTGCACAAACTTCAATCTTATTCTTATCAAGTTTGAAAACAAATCACAAAGTAATTGGGGCACAACAAGTACGATCCAACTACATCAGAATAAATAATTAACTCATTTAATAAAACGATCAGTTTACATAAATTCAACTCCATACGAATGATCAACTCTTAAATTACAACCATTACCAAAACTTCACAGATCACGTTACGTATAATTAAACTTTTACAAGTTATATGTTTCTTCATAGATTACTAGCTTGCCTCACGTCGGTCGTTACGTTTACACATTACCCCCTTCAGTCATGACCCGTCGTTTTATTACGCTATTACATTTGATGATAGTAAATAAACTGATGTGTTAGACTTTAATCGAGTTTTATCGATACTGGCGTCGATATGTGTGTGCTTATGTTGGTAGAGGTAATCGCGACAGGACCTGCTCCCGAGAAGTCATGTTGTGCTCGTGCATATCAGTGTCATATTTCAGCGTACATGAGAAATAATTTATATTGATATTAATATTTGATGATATTTTTATTTTAGCTCATAGCTCGTATTCACGGAAAGAGAGCCTCGTTACTGAGAATATTATTGTGAAAATTCGGATTATTACATAATGTCGCTGCATCAATCTATGAGGTTTCAACATTTTTTGAAGGAGCAGTACGTTTCTCATCGTACGCCTCGTCCCGAAAAAAATATAATATAGGCGCACACCTCATCGAAAAAACATATTTACAAGTTTGAAACCACCCAAGCAAAACGTTTATTCGAAACATAATACAGAAGTGCTTTTGGTCAACAGTAATTTGGATCATTTTTCCGTATGTTCCGTATCAATTGCATATAATATTCATTTCCGCCATGCCATCATTTGTTCTCAGCTATATGGAGGCGGAGTGGCTATTCACCGAACCGGAAGTGGGGTTCAACTTAGTTTCAGCAGAGGTTTTACTTTAGCTTGGATTAGTTTAGGATGTTTAGTTTAGGCTAGATTGGGGTGATTAAGGTTAATTCAGGATTCACACAACAACAACAACAACAACAACAACAACCTCCGCATGTTGTGACATACAGGGATGATTCGGTGAATAGAGGTTGCCATATGGAGGCGTCTATTGGGCACGCTCAAGACGTCGCTTCTCCGGCGCCGATCCTGTTGCGATTACCATGTGATCGAGTATGTTCTGCGCATGCTCAGATGCCTGCCTCCTGACGGCACTGAATAGTATCAACAGCGAGCGCCGCGTGAGTTTGGAGTCAAGGCGTCGGGACGCTAGACGTCGGTTCTATATTGTGCAAGTGTTTAGCGAGGTCGACAATAGAGTACAACGATTCACGTGTATCGATAACAAAAAAATATTATCGAAAATATTAGAAAATATGAATAATACATTATTATAACTAACCAATTGTAACAGAAATGAGTGATTATATGATGATCATTTGAATCATAAACATGTGATAAAAATCTCAAGAACTGTGCACAGTGCTTATAATAAATCATAACAATTTAATTAGTTTTGTTCTCAATATATACATACCATTTCAGTACAATTATTAGAGAATGCTTTCAATGGAATGGCTTTGTATTATTCTATGAAATAACAAGTGAGATCGGATTTGAGCGCTTTTTCTTCGTTTAGAATATGTATTTCGGTTGAAACTATTTCAATTACAGTAAAGTTTCACAACGAGTTTCTGTGACGTTGCCAAGAATATTTGTGCAAGAAACTTTATGAGCTTCAAAAAAGTCCTTTTCATGAATCAATGACTTATATAATTACGTAATTGCAAGAAACCTTGGAAGTGACAAATGTATAGTTGCAGACTACTAATTCAGGACATATACTAGAATAACACAGTTTATAATCTCAACTACACTTATGAATATGTTTAATACGATGAAAAAGAAGAGAAGTGTGTGAAATATGAGATGGTAGTTTGATAAAAGTTGATTCCAACAATTAGTGTGAAAATCGAAATGAATTTAGTGAATATTTGAGAAAGAACAATAGTCAAACTAATTACGTTTGAATGTGTTAAGAGTTTTAAGCTGAAACCACCGGTGAAACTTGTTGCCATGAAAAATATCCACGCCCAGCGTTGAACTATACGACTTTTATAAAATATCAAGAATACATGTTCAATTGGAAGATGTATGTGACTAATCTTACATAATTGAAGGCGTGATAATACATGGAGATGGAAACATAGACCACGGAATTATCAGAAATCATTGAGATTAATTTCATAAATTATTCATAAATCATAGTTCATGAATAAGTGGAAGGCCAGAATAGGCTCAGCAGTTTCTTTGTGAAATGAAAATGCATTAGAAAAGACCAAAAAAATGCAATCACAATTCACTAGAAACAAGTGTTCCAAATAATTATATAAGCCTGAATAACAAAATCAATTTCCAAAATCTCAAGAACTGCATGAATATTTTGAAATATGGACATTGACAGATCATAAATAAAGTACAAACAGATAAACTAATAATTAAACCGTAAGAAACAGTGAATAATGGATACCACCAGCCAGCCAAGCACATGCGGCATGCAACCTAGCATCTGGTTCCTTCTTGGCACCCTCCTCTTCACAAGCATCGCGACGGCAATGCTATGCGCCGCCATCATGACTGACCACTGGGAACATATCACGTGGGATCGGGATAAGCTGGACGGGATAGCGGCGAAACACAGGAACGTATCCCAGCAGCAGCACGGGAGAAAGCAACAGTTGGACTGGTTGATGGAGGGGAGGGTGGCGAGGGTGAGGAAAGGGGGCGAGGGGACGGCGGTGTTTCTGGTGCCGATGCATGGTGGGATTTGGACATTGTGCGATTCGTTATCAGGTATTTTATATTAATATTATACCTATGTACATCATGTAATTATTTCATTCATATAACTGATATGAAAACTATTAGAATTATTATTTTTGAAAATGTAAAACCAACTGTTGAAATAGTTATGAGGAAAAATAACTGAGAAGTGGTCTGCCCTGGTTAGTGTTGATTGTTGTAACCCCTGGCCCTTGAAAATTTTGTACAATCAATGAATTGGTTATCTGGTATGTGAAATATAATCGATTATGATTTATTAGTCCCATCATAACGTACACTTCGCGGCATTTTTCATTTTTATCAACATCGAAAACTTGACCAAGTGTCGAGTCATTTTCTCCGGATTATGATTTGGGATTTGTTGAGACAGGACTCACCATTCAAGATGTTCCTGAACTTCCATAGATATACATCCTCATCAATCCAAATGTTTACCGAAAGAAATAGTACAAAAAGTGAATATAAAGAATACACAAGATCTGGAGAATGAGCAGTAGACAATAATTGTCATATTAATTATTATAAATCGTGAGAAATAACGGCTCTGGATATTTCGATGTATCATTTTTCTATGTCTGATATTCTATCTGTTTTATTAATCTCGACTTATTTTCACTTGTGATTTTTCCAGGTCATATTTTCAATTTCTTGGGCATATCATTCGTCAAATTGCACTGTATTTCACTTTTTTAATATACCACCATCTCATAGCAACATTAACATCTCACAACACCACGATTTATGTACCGTAAATTCATTTCAAGCCACAAATAATTCATATTATATCGTAAAGAAAGAGCAGATGCCACATAAACTAGTGATAACGAAACTTAATTCCGTTTTACTACAAGATTACATAAAACTACCCGTCACGTCACATGGCACTGATACGAGTTGAGAATACGAAATGCATTTCTCGCGAATTAGATTGTTACCACACATACCAACTCACCCCAGAAAACATACGGCACTAGTGTTGACGTACCCGATCGACCGTCTACCCTATCGATTAGCACTGACGCTGAGGTGTGTCGATCCGGCAACATTTGTTAAAGGAAGTAGAAACTCAATTTCTATGCTAATTTTATAATGGCATCGTATTTTCTAGTTAGATTTAATTTATGCTTGCATTGAAACTATTTACGCGAACACTTTGGAAAACTAATTCTGGCTTCAGTTTTGGCCACAGAATCTCTTTTAATGGTTATAGTCATACTTTTTTCATCTCTAATGAAAAGAGGGAATTCACTCCTATCCACTAAATGGGGATATACCGAGGCCAATAAATCTTGTTCATCAGTACAGTAAGTTACATGTCCAATATAAATAATTTGTTATAAATAAAGGTCATCTGTTCTTCCTCTCATTTTCTCCCCCCCCCCCCCCCCCCCCTCCCCGCCACCGCTACTTCTCTTTTGGAAACAATATTTCACTGTTTTATTGTGTGTGATAATATTGGCATTCGAGAGTTATTTGGCTTCTTTATCAGATTCTGAAAATTGGAGTATCATGAAGAAGTATAATAATCTTTTTGAACATAACTATCAAATCGTCAAATGTTTGACGTCACAAGATGTGATATTATTACCGAAATGTTTTCTACTGTTTTGTTGCCAGACTATACAGTGATGTCTTGGGAATACAAGCATAGAACTTGTCCCGAAAGCTGCAAAAATGCAGTCTCGATGAATACCGTTTTTACGATTTTTCTCACTTTTATAGGTGTCATAAAAAGCTCAAATTTAATTACAAATTGAAATTGCGTCGTAATAATAATTACGTGAAACACGTGTGATAACGACTTGAGCCATCATAAAAAATTAAATTTGATTAAAATACTGTTCGCTGCATTGTTTTAGTATGGGAAATGAACAATTTACAAATGATTTTCCCGGATCGAATGTAAATGGAGTGAAATAATAGCATTGAAAAAAGAGCATCAAGGCAATTCCAATTTTGAAATTTCAGCGTCAACATAAGATATATGAACCATTAAACTTTATTTCCGTTGGAATTTGATTGTAAAGCATTCTCAAATGATATTTACAGATCGAATTTAATTGAGTGAAATAATATAATTAAAAACAGAGCATTGAGGCGATTCTAATTTCAAAATTACAGCGTCAACACAAAATATATAAACTAACGTACTTACTTTCCGTTGAAACATATTGTAAATAAGTGAAATAACCTCATGGCATTCATTTATTGGTGAGAAAACCGTCTCGAATCTTGAAACAAACAACAGGTACCATGCACTTCCTAACGGTCTTATTTACCAAACCCATCCTAAACAATCATTGAAATCAAGAGTTTGACGAAAAATAATATCATCCAGAGAAGTTTGATCTTATCCATGGAATCATTTACATGGATTACAGTTCGCCAGACGATGAAACATAAAGGTTCATGAGAATATCTGTTTTTAGTTTTCCAAAGTACTAATAATTGATCTTTCCATGAGATTTTTTTTCCACAAATTTCGCGATTCATTATCGATTCGAACCAGCATTTTATGCAACATGTTAGGAATTTGTTTAGCATGAACGAATAGGTTCGTCTATAACTGGGTTTGTCATAGTGTTTGAGTAGATCCATGATAGCAGCCCTATGATAAGCTATGGATGAGCTATGATAAACCAATGATGAGCCTATGCGAGTGCATTATCTGCACTGCAAGCGTACGAGAAGATAAGGGAGAGGGTGTTTTTAAAATTATAAAAGTGAATCATAAATATGAAGTGTCACCAAACTTTTCCTACGTTCTTGAAAAACAAGATGATAATGCCAGGCCAGTAACAATGTCGAGATTTTCACCAATGGCTTTGTAATTCGCACTTGCTTTTCTATCTGAAAAACTAACTACGTGGTACTTTCTAAAACTTGGTGCAAAACCTCATCAGGGGATCTTCATGATTATCGTACAAATTTCCATCACACCGACAAAAACTTACAAATTATGAATTATCTCAGAAAGAATTGATTTTCGATAAATATTAGCAATATCTCAAACCCAAACTGAAGACACCAATGCATATTATTGCACAAAAATAACTTCATCTCATTAGTAAAACCAAGTGTGCATTCCATCCGTGATGATGGGGAAATCGGGCTGACAAATATGTTTTTTTGAATGGCACACTCATGCCAGACAAGGTAACCCATCAACTTGAAACTTATTTTTGACATCGGTATCATATAAGAAAAGATCAGAACCACCCAGATATGTACTGATAATGAACACTAACAACACAAATAATAAGACCATCGCTATCTTTCAATTGCGCCAACTAAATTGAAAAGATATGAAAGATAGATTGTATCATTGAACATGCTGCTCAAAATGCCACTTACATTGATTTATTTCCGATGTAAATTGTATTACTATAGATTCTTCGAACATCACCTTCTGCTATGCAGAACCTGGAATGACACCTATATAAGGCAGTACAGAATGGTACCAACATTACTGCCATAAAATGTATAAAATCAATCTTTTTCTCAGACGTTCTTTCATGTATACCTCTATAGTTGAGAGTGCAGAAACACTTATTTATATACGTATTTTATGAGCTTTCTCTCATGAAAGAGCAGTTAGAGAGATGAAGAAAGTAGTGAGGATGAACAATGTAATACATTGTATTTACTGTTTAACTGAGAAATGTTTACCATGAGAGAAAAATCGACCTATCCAACAGACTTATCGAGCTCATGAGCACAGAGCTTATATTGCTCACAGAAAGAAATGACTATTACGAATGAAAACTAGTTCTGGAACCTATATCTAGACCATTGTAGTTTCAAGTTTAAGGTCTAATTGATATTTAGTTGATAGCATCACACATGACTTGAGTCATATTTTAATGGAGAGTTCTTCACAGGTCAAACGGCTACAGCTATCAACTTCAAACTTGTTTTCAAAATTGTTCCTCATCTAACTTAGATCTGTAAAGTTTTGTGGCATTATCGAGCTGTAAGTTTTTCTTTATGGATTTTAGAAATTTCAAAAATACGCATTAGAATAACATGACGGTAAAAAAATATTTTACAAAAAAAATGAAAATTTGCATAAAGTTGAATTACATTTTGATACACATTTCTAAAAATGTTCAGCTTGATCGGGTCAGCCATTTCGAAGAAAAAACATGAAATGTGCTTAATTGGTACCACTCGAAGCAGTGTTCACCCATTTTTACCCATACTATTACTATTCGCATAAAAAACAAGCGTGGTGAGAATGAAAATAAATATCGATAGTCGGAGTTCATTTGTTTGTGTATTTTACTTGTTCTCCATAGTTAAACGGAGAAATCAATACGCCTACCACGAGAACTAGACCCACGATAAAAAATCCTTGTAAATGCATAGTATCACTGACATAAAAGCAGATCAGAATGGTGAAGATTTGATGTTAAATCCACCTGACTATGATATAAATGAAGGGAAATAGGATCGATATTTTGAATCGCAAATAATAATTAATCCAAAAACTAACAGAAGTATGTATGGTTCATGAATGAATGAAAGGAATGAATTGATGAAATTATTGAAATGATTGGTGAATTGTGTTCAATGTTTTCAAATTGAATCATTTCCAAAGACAAGATTCAATTTTAATTTCATCACATCTATATGATATTGTAAGAATCATATAAAAGGAATGTAAGGAAAACTCAACAAAAACGATAGAATGAGATTATTTCTCAAAATTTCACTAACTCTACAAAGTTATTCAAGAAGTTTCCTATAAATGTAATATGCGCTAAATATTTCAATTATTCGGTTATCAAATATGTACGCTTACGCTTGTATTGTAAGCGTGGTATTTCATAGTCATGATAAATTCATTGAAGGCTTATCCGGTCAAAGCCGGAAAACAGTTGGAGGATATTTAATTAATTAACAGTGAGTCTATTCTTGCTACGCACAATGAAACCGTGGAAAACTCCGGCAAGCACAAGAACAATGAAACCAAAACATGAATTTACCAGTTTATAATTATGTTGAATAATTAGCTGATTGAATTTAACGAATTTAGAGTTACTTCAAAGTTTTGCACAAAGTTCATCGTATACTGCAATCATTGTATTATGTTGTATCAGTAAAACTTGGAATAAATTAAATCTAGAAAACTTTGGTGAGAATATTCAAAATCCTACAAGAAAAGAGTGGATGAAAGGATTAATTCAGAACAAAATTAAAGATGAATGAATGCAATTATTCACTGTATCATCACATTTATAATCTTATAGAACATATGCAGCCTGCCTTTCAATGTCCTCATCGCAATTAAACCATGTCATGATAAGGTATTTGCAATATTCTCACTTGAAATGAATCATTTTTTTTATCAACCGAATATATTATTCAGAACTTCACTTGGAATTCATTTACTTATGGAAAACTCCAGCAATATAATATATACCATTCTGAATACAAATTACATGAAGTAAGATTATTTACTGGTAAGACCATTTAACGAAGGCTTGCGCTTTCTTCAGAGTTCACTAATTGGAGAACACAGAAAAATTTCAGTATTCAGTATCCTTTACTTCATATTGGTGTTTCGTCAGCTTCTCAGAAGTATCAAAGTGATCAAAACCGTGATCAGAATATCATTATTGGTACCCTGCGTTTGGGATATACTATTGAATGATGATAATTATTTGCTTACCGACCCAATCAACAACGATGAAGACAGTATAAAATGAAAATGGGGCAGGAAAATGAGCGGAAAATATGAATATATATATATATATATATATATATATATATATATATATATATATATATATATATATTCAATTTCACGATGTTACGAAAAGCTTCATATTGTGTGCCACTGGCACTCGAACCCTCGCCCGACTTGACTCCAATTTCCACGGCAAAGTACGTATTTCACTGACTTGGCCAGACGCGAGGATTTTCTACGACACACACAATATACATTCATATTCTAATACGAGGAAATGTCACTCCTGAAGGAACCGTCAGTCCCTTTTTAATAATCCGGGAACATTAATCATAAGTCGGGAGACATTTTTGGGATCTTAATTGATCTTGCCCTAGAACGTTCAGGCTGCGTTGGCATGGAACAAGATGCTGTGAGAGGGGTAGGAGCAATATTCAAAATACGATGCAATACTTTAAGTCTTGATGTGAGCTATATGAAGAGATGGAAGTGAATGATATTATTAAGATGAATGAGGATAAACTATTGAAGGAAGATGCGATTCGTTGAAATATACCATTTCTGAATCTACGTCCAGTTTTCGTAAAACCATGTTTCATGATTGAACTTTCACTACATGTTCCAGAAATCAAATCCAATTGAGATGAAGATATAGTGAAACTTGGAGTTTAACGAACAATATTTTGATTTTCAGCGTTATTATGAGCCCTTCATCACATAATAAGCATATTATTCTCCATTTAGAATCATTTTCACCATACGTACTTCGATCAAATTAATTCTAAACGTATATAATCCTTAGACTGACATTAAGAAAACTTGATTTCAATTCATTATTTTATTTTATTTATCATACAATTTTTTATTCATTTCATATTAACTGGGTTGATTGGTTTTTATATTTCTCTGTTTATCTTTACAACATTTTACTATCTTCACAAATAGCATCTCCCAACTCACCAGTACCTGTATACATCTTCATTACGTCTTATTTGATAGATCTTACTATTCATAAACACTTTAATGTTCCATTCTACTATACCCATGTCATTCACGGTGTTGTCGTTAAGCGCGAAACTAAAAATCTTTACAGCACATACATAACATTTCACTATGTTACGATATGTAGGTTACACCTTTATATTGTCAAATCAAATTCGAACTATATAATAGCATTAGGGAAGTCCCGTAGAGAATTGCACATTACATTATACCACTGTAATCGTGTAGAATATAATCCATTCATAGACCAGTTGTTTTGTAGAACCTGATCTTCAATTAATACATTTTCATCAAATTGATAGAAATAGTGAAATCGTTGTGATTCGATATTCAGTTTCTTGATACGCCCGGTGATTCAAGGCTTTGTAGACTTGACAGTTTCACCCGTAGTATGTGGCCGGAGTTCTCGCGTATAATTCATAAAAGTCAAGGCTTGTAGAGTTTTCGTGTAGACTTCACGAAAATATCTCGCTGAATTTACCACGCATATGCTCCGTTTGCCTAGCTATATATATATATACACTGTCAACTAATAGTTTCGGAAATGTGCCGCAAACGCAGTGAATGCGTTTCCATTTCAGGCCCAAGGAGCTCAACAGGAAGTTTTCTATCGGATGTCGCTTTCAACTTGTTCAAACAATGATTCATGATACCCAGTGTAAAACGATATCTATTGATATATCTTTCGATTAAGTTCTTTGCCCATTTTCCCTCACTCTCCTCCCCAATCCCCCACATCCTTCTTCACGTCACAAGTAAATACAAATGTCCTCCGGGGAAACTTTTCCGACGATCACTTACACTATCAAGTTTAAATCGAAATAAGATCTAGGATACTTTTCTATACGTTTCGAGAACAGAAAATGTGGCGAATTAAAAGTTGTAATATGTAAGTAAAGAATGAATATTTGTGTTTGAAATGAAAAGAAATTCAACTTCACCGTTTTTGTGTTCTGTTAGCGAAAAGTGGTTTTCATTGTACTTATATTTTGAAGAGATACATAGTTGATACAAATAGGAATGGTGTGGTACAAGGAGAAACAAAAATTGTGGAATGGTACTTTTGACTATAGTCGTCTTCATGGCACCGTCAGCTAACGTTCGCTAGAAATTTAATGAAATCGAGCATCATCATTCATATATTATATCATTTCCCTCGTATGACCCAGTTCCTGACAGGTTCTTTGAGCAAGCAGTAATCTTCATAATTTGTGACAAAATGATATGATTCTTTATGGAAAAATCAAATTAAATATATTCCGTATAATTTCCATTTATTCCGGAGAAAGATTGTTATTTCTCAATTATTTAAAATTCTTTACTTTGGTCCAATTACAAACACCAGGCAAAAATTGAATTGAATTGAATATTCAATCATTATAATGGTGAATTTATGAAAATATGTACGTTCTTGACAATAATGTAAAATAGGAAGTAATATTCTGAAAACTTGATATTCTCATCCTTCTCAATATCTCTTTGAAGGATACTATAAGGACGCAGGATGAATGTAAATTGTGCTCATCGCAATTCTTCTCTACGTTTTAATCGAGCTATCTCGGAACAACTACAATTTACCCGTGAATGATCTTACTATTTCACTCGTGTTTCATTGTTATCACTGAACTCCTTCTCCATCCCCAATAACCATTATTGTTCAAAATTATGGAATGAAGAGTCATAAAGAAATAACCTGATCCTTCTGATAGTTTGGACAAACATGTGTGATACCACTTATGAACCGCTTGTGAGCAACGAAGATCTATTTCTTCAGTTTTATCAATGAATTTTGGCAATCCCGACAAACCGTTTACTAAATCAATTAGCAGTTGTGGCTCAAAACTGCAATCCGCCTCCTCCCATATTAAATCACAGTTATAAGGGTGATATAAGTTATGAGGGTTACACTCAGGGATCGATGATAAGTGTTACTGAGTCAAGTCAAATCGAAATGTGTACGGATAAAACATATTCCAGTCCTGTATATGGAAATACCATGTTTGTCGAGCTACCATGCCAACTGGAAAAGTTAAGACTATAAACAATAGTCAGTTTGTGAATGAAAAAACGAATTGTGAACATTGTTTAATGAATCCAATAATACGAAAGCTATTCCTTAAGTTCATCGTGTGTTTTAGAAAGGGTCAGTAAGTTCCAGTACTCCAAAATATTCATTCAAATGCAACGATACAAGGGGCAAAGAGCTTACATCGTCTCACATAGTTGTCTATTCATTGCAAAGATAGTAACAATCACTTAAAAGAAGCCTTGTACGTGTATACAAGTTGAAAATCAATCACGTTATGAGCATATGTATATATATATATATATATATATATATATATATATATATGTGAACTTGAAAGAAGAAGGTCGTCTATACTAATAGAATGATTGTGAAGAATGAGCTAATTATTTGAAGCTTCCGAAAGATTCGGTTGTGGATATAATAGTAAATCTCGTCTTCGCAAATAATTGACTCTCAAGATGGCACAGCTGTACAAAAATATGGAAGTGATATTAGGGTGATGTATTGGTCGAGAGCTACCTTATTGTATGTTTAACGACCCTACCAACTACGAGATTATAAGGGCATATACGAATGAGCAGGTGATGATGAAACTACGAAGTGATGAGGTTAATGGACGTTTACAAAAACCCATGCCACATTCCCCGCGCCCAGCGGTGACATCAGTTTCAGAGGCAGTACCTCAGCTGACTGAGCTACTGAGAGCGTCTACTTTTCTCCACTTGGACAAGTTATATACGCTGTTGTGATAGAATTGGTTGCAGTCGGGTTTCAGTCCACAGTTTTTATTTTAATTATTGAAATCTAACACTATGGAATACTGTTGAAATATCAGATTAACGTCATATTTTTGCGATTCAGTTCATAATTAGTTCCATTAGCATCAAACATAGAGTCAAATCATTGATGTAACATTAATATCATCCATGATAATACCTTTGAACAATTAATTAAGCAGAAATTAGAATCGAATAATTTATGTTGATGTACATCCACAGAGAGAATATTCTATCGGTTCGTTCTATTTCACAATTTTGAACGAAATGCCAACACGATAGAAAAGCTCTCATACCACGGAAAATACTGGAAAAGGCGTGAGGTCTGACAGAAAAATAACGTAAAATTTCGGAGGGGGATTTGTTGGATATGAAAATAATGATAACATACACACGAGGAAGCAGATAAATTAGAACATACCTCAGAACGATGCAGATCAAAAATTTGAATACCTCATTTTGAAAACGATGCATGTTGGTGGAGTCAATTGGCATAAAGTTCGTGCAAATCGTGAGTGAAGCACGAAACTTGAACTAAAGAAATAAAAAAATACATGTTCACGAGTTTCCGAGAGTATCTGTAATTATTGAATCAATCAATCAAATTGGAATCAAAAAAATGAATACTGCAGAAAATGAATAAGATGTGGTACAAAATGGAGGATAATAATACGCAACATTCGAATTTTTTCCCAATCACGAACCGAATATTTTTGAATTTGAGATAAATTGAAATGATCAGTTTGATTATTCAATTATTCTGATCGAGGTTGTTGTTATCAAACACACTCAAGTATCAATAGACACTGATACTTGGCAGAATCAGACAATCTATGATCTCAATTCAGACAATTCGGTTTGATGTCACTTCTTGAGTATCCAACTGAATAAGATTGATCAATCAATCTTGTATACAAAATTGGAGAAAAACTATGTTATCTTGTTTTTTGGGATATTATGAAATTAATAGTTACAAAATCTTCTCCACAAAATGTTCGAGTGAAAAGTCTCTACACCAGTTCTTAATGTTATTTTGGAACTAAAAATGTTGGGCTGTGGCTCAAACTCATTCAACCCGTTTCGCTTATTATATTGTCCAAATCATTCATTCTAATTTACCTCTCCCTAACACCATTCATATATCCCATTAAGCTCACACCTACTTTGGCCTACCTACAACCTGGGTTTCATTTCCCCAAAGGCACTTCAGCATTAAATAGCGTACTATTAAACAGAATAATTGATGTTATGAAGTAATGCAATTGGATTAATTAACTGTAACTCACGGGACTTGATAGCGAATTGGTATGATAGAATAACAAGGGCAGTAATTCAAAACAACGACGCATAATCGAGAGCATACACCTATCGTATATAACGTATTACGTATACATGAATAAACTTTTGGGATATGTCAAATTTGGAATTGTACACAGCAAAAATGTATCCACCAACAAAAATGTTGGTGGATCTGGTTAGTGAATTCTCGACCAAGACTATTTACAAATTAGGCGAATTGAGAAACATAAATGTGCATCATCTTCTCAGTTTCTGGAGTGACCATATCTCTCTCTCTCTCTCTCTCTCTCTATATATATATATATATATATATATATATATATATATATATATATATATATATATATTATTTCAAATATTCCATTCCATTCATTCATGAAGTGACATTTCAAGAAGGTTATGATTCCATATTTCACGACATTTCACCATTCTCAAGACAAATAACAAGTTAAAAGAGCAAAACGGTCAGGAATACAAATCTTGAGATCAATACCACGTGCCCAACATAAGAAAACAATGACAAATTCAAGAACTTGAGATAGAAGACAACAAAATTATCCAAACTGATATTACTTTTTTGATTTGTTCATGTATATTGAATATCTTGGTGAATTCAAGATTGAATTGCGAAAGTACAAGCCGTAACTTATATGATTTTCTCATTACTCATATTTATGATACTTTGATATGTTCATGTTTTATTTAATTATTCATCGATTACTATTCAGTAAAAATCTTGTTAGGGACTAATAGTGGTCATATATTTGTAAATATATATATATATATATATATATATATATATATATATATATATATATTTATATACTGCCAACATAACATCCATCTTTGATATCTCAAATTCGCCAATTGCTTTTTATTTTGAATCGGAAGATCTTCACTGAAAATTAACAATTTCATACCGCTAGTTCAACATATTATATATACTAGATTCAAGAATCAACTTTCTTCGTTAATCCTTTCTTCGTTAATCAACTGAATATACTGAAAATATCGGATATTCCAGAAAATCATCCCAGCCTAATGTTCAAATGAGATGAATGGTTGTGTTTTTAATCGTAAACTCGCAAATCTCGAACTAAAAAACCATTGACCCTCGAAATACTACAGCTATACCAACATTACGTTTTTTTCTGTTATGTTGGTAGATGACCTTCATCTTTCGAGGATACAAGCGTGTATAACCTATTGACATACATTGCGTACATAAAGGGTAAAACAGTATAATGAGGATGAAGGGAGTGGATTGGGGGGGGGGGTGATGGGGGAGGGGATGGGGGAGTAAAATTGACTATAGAAATGCCCTTTTCCTTTCTCAAACTTTAATGACATTCCATCGACCTATCGAGACGTAGGCCTGTCATTAATAATGCACGTACACATTGATATATAGCTATTCGTACGGGTCGTGATAATGTAATGCTATTCGTACGTAAAGATGGGTTGATAGAGTGCCACATCTTTGAGGGATAGGGGAGTGTAAAAGATGGAATAATAATTTAGAATGTATTTTTTGAAGCATCTCTTCTGTAGGTAGTCCACATACATTGGTCACCCGTATCATCGATTTTTCTCAATCTTTCTGTATTTCGGCATTTTTTGGCATATTGGAGAAATAATAGAATTTCTCGAAATCGTAGTTGGCTAAATAATTCAATTCGATTAGTGAATATGTGGAAAATATATTATCTGGGAATATTCGGCGGCGAGTACCATGATGAAAACTATATGCACCTTCACCGAAACCACGAGCACCATCACCGACCAGTTTTCCGAGTGCGAGCCGGAAGGCTTGGCGTGAGTTGATGGCTCGATCGCCGGTGTTTTCTGTATAGTGCTCGCAGATACCGTAATGGTGGTTGGAGTATGATGGTCTTCGTAGTTCATGCGTTATTAATCCAGTGGGGTACAATACTCGAATAAAATCAGGATTAAACGTATATCTAGAGAAATATATTCAGAATTTCTCCATTTAATGACCGATAATTAGTCAACTGAGTGGAATATCTTTTTCCCGCTTGAAAATTTTCCACAATGAATACAAACAAACAATTCTTTTCGTGAAGAATAAGCTTTGATTATCAACTACTCGGTGGTATTGCTGTGATATGAGACATGGAATTGAAATACTGTGAAAGTAATTTATGTGAAAAACCTACCCTATATCAATACATTAGTATAATCACAACCACACCCAAATAAGCATCTTCACAATTTTTGTCCAGCTTTGGTTGCTATATCCGTCAAGTCTGACTACGAAATCCCTGGAACTTAATCTGTGGAATTAATGAGAGTTAAATCCCAGGAGGTCGTGAATTGATTGACTTGAGTCAGTGTAGTCGACAGAAAAAGTTTCAGTTTCGCTGACAGACTGAGGTAATAAGTGGGAAGTAGGCTATATATTCAAAGAGATTGAATGTTGAGAAAAAACACGCTAGAATCTTTCCACGTTGACTTCAAATGAATTTACATTTTTCTCTGAACAACCTTCGGACATATAACATTTGGAAATGCATTATTTTCTAATTTTTGTGTCGAATAATCCAACTGTTCATCTGAAAATTCATTAAAATGAATTGTATATGCGATTAACGTGTGTATGTATTCACAGTGAATGAATTAAATCAAACGTTATAGGACGTTTGGGCTCATTGGATTTTGAGAACCATTAATATATTCAAATATATGTTTGAACGTGGGCATGTGCCCTACCCTGTGTCCAGAAAACGGGAAAATTCGAATGTGATTTTCAGAAAATTCTGACGAATAACAATTGTCAATTGATCCTCTCTCATGCATGAAATAACATTTTCAGACCGCTGAGACCGATGGTTGTGATTGAATATATGTTTGAACGCGGGCATGTGCCCTGCCCTGTGTCCAGAAAACGGGAAAATTCGAATGTGATTTTCAGAAAATCCTGACAAATAACAATTGTCAATTGATCCTCTCTCATGCATGAAATAACATTTTCAGACCGCTGAGACCGATGGTTGTAATTAAATATATGTTTGAACGCGGGTATGTGCCCCACCCTGTGTCCAGAAAACGGGAAAATTCGAATGTGATTTTCGGAAAATTCTGACAAATAACAATTATCAATTGATCCTCTGTCATTCATGAAATAACATTTTCAGACCGCTGAGTGCAATGATTGTAATTAAATATATGTTTCAACGCGGGCATGTGCCCTGCCCTGTGTCCAGAAAACGGGAAAATTCGAATGTGATTCTCAGAAAATTCTGACAAATAACAATTGTCAATTGATCCTCTCTCATGCATGAAATAACATTTCCAGACCGCTGAGACCGATGGTTGTATTTAAATATATGTTTGAACGCGGGCATGTGCCCTACCCTGTGTCAAGAAAACGGGAAAATTCGAATGTGATTTTCAGAAAATTCTGACGAATAACAATTGTCATTTCTCCCCCCCTCATGCATGAAATAACATTTTCAGACCGCTGAGAGCAATGGTAGTAATTAAATATATGTTTCAATGCGGGTATGTGCCCCACCCTGTGTCCAGAAAACGGGAAAATTCGAATGTGATTTTCGGAAAATTCTGACAAATAACAATTATCAATTGATCCTCCTTTATGCATCAAAAAACATTTTCAGACCGCTGAGAGCAATGGTAGTAATTAAATATATGTTTCAACGCGGGCATGTGTGGTACCCTGTGTCCAGAAAACGGGAAAATTCGAATGTGATTTTCGGAAAATTCTGACAAATAACAATTGTCATTTCATCTCCCTTCATGCATGAAATAACATTTCCAGACCGCTGAGAGCAATGGTAGTAATTAAATTTATGTTTCAACGCGGGCATGTGTGGTACCCTGTGTCCAGAAAACGGGAAAATTCGAATGTGATTTTCGGAAAATTCTGACAAATAACAATTATCAATTGATCCTCTCCCATTCATGAGATATTCTTCTCAGACCGCTGAGTGCAATGGTTGAAATTAAATATATGTTTGAACGCGGGTATGTGCCCCACCCTGTGTCCAGAAAACGGGAAAATTCGAATGTGATTTTCAGAAAATTCTGACAAATAACAATTGTCATTTCATCCCCCCTCATGCATGAAATAACATTTTCAGACCGCTGAGAGCAATGGTAGTAATTAAATATATGTTTCAACGCGGGCATGTGTGGTACCCTGTGTCCAGAAAACGGGAAAATTCGAATGCGATTTTCGCGAAATTCTGACGAATAACAATTGTCAATTGATCCTCTCTCATGCATGAAATAACATTTTCAGACCGCTGAGACCGATGGTTGTAATTGAATATATGTTTGAACGCGGGCATGTGCCCTACCCTGTGTCAAGAAAACGGGAAAATTCGAATGTGATTTTCAAAAAATTCTGACAAATAACAATTGTCATTCCATCCCCCTTCATGCATGAAATAACATTTTCAGACCGCTGAGAGCAATGGTAGTAATTAAATATATGTTCCAACGCGGGCATGTGTGGTACCCTGTGTCCAGAAAACGGGAAAATTCGAATATGATTTTTGGAAAATTCTGACAAATAACAAATGTCAATACATCCTCTCTCATGCATGAAATAACATTTTCAGACCGCTGAGAGCAATGGTAGTGATTGAATATATGTTACAACGCGGGCATGTGCCCTACCCTGTGTCAAGAAAACGGGAAAATTCGAATGTGATTTCCAGAAAATTCTGACGAATAACAATTGTCATTTCATCCCCTCTTATGCATGGAATAACATTTTCAGACCGCTGAGAGCAATGGTAGTAATTAAATATATGTTTCAACGCGGGCATGTGCGGTACTCTGTGTCCAGAAAACGGGAGAAATCGAATGTGATTTTCGGGAAATTCTGACAAATAACAATTGTCATTTCATCCCCCTTCATGCCTGAAATATCATTTTCAGACCGCTGAGACCGATGGTTGTAATTAAGTAATATACAGTTGGTCCATTTTAGAGAATAACGTTCATCACTTTTGGATGCATTCACTTTTATACCAGGTTTGATTACACTCAGTTGATCTTGTTGAATGTTTATCGATTGTGTTTAATCACATAGAATCTAGATTCAAACTAAAACGTTATGTTGTAATAATATCTATCACGGAAATGACAGCTCTCGTTCAATCAAGAAACAAATGCGATAAGTGAAGTTCTATTCGATGCCTGATGGTCAAGTTGAATACACGAACGAAGAACATAACAAACATGCATACAACCGCTATTTCGTATAGCTGTGCTACTTTCTGAGTATCATGATTTTTAAAGACGAGGTTTACGATAAGAATCACAGCTAGGTCTTTCGAAAGCCTTCAAATCCTAGAAATGGAAGGAAGATTATGTGATTACCGAAGTTTTTCCAATTATTAAGTTTTTAGATGACTTTTCGTAGATATGCATCTACAAAATTGACTAATTTAGAACAGAAAATGCACGAATGAATTCTTATGTATTCGCGAACATGTTTTTGAATAGAGTATTCGAATGTGTGAGATACATTATATTTGTTCATATGAGTTTTGGAGAGTGTGAATATTTATGAATCCATTTTTACCATATCATTCAAAATACTTTGAGATCAATTTCAATATAAATGAGCGCGATAACATATAAAGATACGTACCACCGAACGTCAGAAAAAACGTCAAGACCCTAACCGCGTTCAAGGAAAGAGCTTGATCTCTCAGTTCTATACCAGAATGCCATACGAAGTAACTGAATTGAAACTATGTGAGGCGTTTCAAGATTGTCTCATTCATATTATTTACTCCTTTCACTTTAGGGCTGTATATTTATAGCACTCAATTCAATAATAAGGAATGAGCCAAAATATGAAAATTCGATCATAGAACAGTAACCAACATTAAGAATTAATGTATCATTTGGCAAACATGGATTTCCGTTGAGAGTAATTTATATTTCCAGTTCATCAAAAATGGAAAGTTCAAGAAAATTATAACTCAATTCCAATTCCTAGTATCACGTGAACTGAATGCATTATGAACCACCTCGTTATCATTAATAACAATCATCATTTTATGTTGAATTGACGAAATAAATATCATTTTTGTATGATCATTAATCATAAAATAATCCATTCATACGTTTAGTTAAGGATTCCTTCAACATAACAGATTATGATTGGTCTATATTTCTCCATACATATAACGAATTCTGATCATTATAGTACTTTCCTTGTATTTTCACAATGAATAATGAATTATCGAATCGTTATTCATACGTTTTCTATATAGAAGGGCATTTCAAATCGTTGTTATTAATGTAGGCAAGCCGGATTGGCTGGCGCTAGCATTAATAACGGATGAATAGACATTCAGTGAATGCTTACACAGTTGTTCAATTAATGGATACACATCACTGTCATGTACAAGAGAATAGAACAAGGTTAACATTGGAGGAATGGAAGAGAAAATTGTCACTGGAATATGGAAACACTTCATGTTGACGGGGGGGAGGAAGGAAGGGAGAGGGGTCTCTACAAACAACAAATGTGAAGGAGAATAGATAAGAACAACTTTCCCAATAAAATTCGAGTTTGTTATGATTTCTATTCATATTCATGTCAAAAACAGACGATGTCACAAAAAAAGCGTTAATATTTGTCTTGTTCAGAATTGTTGTTTTAGTTCGAGCTGGTTTGACAAACTCTTGGTTGGGCATTGATTATCCAAGTATAAGTCAAGGTAAGAAAATGACAAGATGAGAAGTTGACCGCTAACTATCGCTCAATCCATCAACTATGAGTTCATAAAACTGGGCATTAGAGACGCTTTTACAGATCTTAGTCGAGTGCTATTCTTGTTACTATTGGTTGAGGTAAGAAAATAACATGCGTGACCAACGGTGATAGCAAGCTAGTCCGCTAACTATCGTATGACCAACATCACAAATTAAATTAACTCTCACAATAACGATGCAATGAATTGCAATCATTACTACACTGACAATCAGTTGGTATAAAACCGGACCTTACAAATTCAAATACACGCCAAAATTATTTGATATATAATACTTGAAAAACTATTCTGAGCAAAAATCGAATAATTACAGTTTTATCGTGTTCATCTTGTCAAAGGTCAACGACAAATATTACAGTATGATAATTGGACTGAATTTATATGCGTGTATGCTATCAGTGGACCCAAATATGAATAACTATAGAAAATAATTGGTAATAATAATTAACCCGATAGCGAAATATTTTTCTGAACAAGTCTGCAATTAGTTGATAATGACTGAGTTATTGTTGTATCACGTGACTGAATTAATGATATTCAATGATTTTACGAATTGATCAATAACTGATGAATATACTTCACATTCTGGTTGCTCTACATGAGTAGAGTTCATATTCATTCACGTAACAATCAGGAATACATTAGTTCGGGTGGACAAACTGACAGTTAGTTATTGTGTGTTTTCTGATGGTAACCATGGTAACCAAACTCTTGATTACATTGCCTTATCGATTCACCGACATCTAGATATATTTTGGGCCTAACGATAGCGTTCACCTTCTTTGAATGAGGAAATGCATTGAATGTGAACTTTGAAATAGCAAAAGTGTTAGAATACGAATTGATTTTTAGAATATTCCAGTGAAAAAGTTCGAACTTTTGAGAAAATGAAGATGGTTGTTCACTTTTGGATCAAGATTGATGCTCACGAACAAATCATTTCGGAAATAATTGAAATGTGTGATAAGTGAAATGGGCAATTGTCACCAATAAAATGTGACGAATGCTCTTCAACCCCAATAACCTTTTAACAAAGATGTGTTGAAACAAGAGTTGACCAAGAAAAATCATTTCAAATACAATATGATTGAATTATGATCTTTTAACATGGGTGGTGGTGCCGGGTTCAACATAAAATTCCGGGAAAATTTGAGAGATTCGAGAATTTGTTATGATTACTATTGTTTGCCCAACGGCATCCACAACATCAGATATATTTTCAGTATAATACCTACTATATATGTTGATGTATTTCCTAATTGTTGGAATAATATTAGAATACCGGCTACAAAAACATTAGATCGTGGTGTTTCAATCAATGGCTTCTCTTCCCAATGGTATATTTCCTATTGACTAGTGATACAGAATGGTATGAGAGAAAAATATGAAACAGGGTCTGAAAAAACATCCAGTATTGCGAGTACCGGTATATAATCAAATTTGAAATAGAGGAACATTGAAATCAATGTGATCATTGGTGATCAATAATTAATTTCGTATGAATGTAAGCAGTGAGTACATTGTTGCATATATCGTCTGGATATATATAAGCTGTTGATTAACTGTGAGAAAACGATCAAAATATAATATATCATTCATCTATCTTTGATAATTGTTATCATTTCTATTTTAAATGACATAAAAACTTGATAAAAAATCATTGTTCCCCAATTAAGGCCTGGAATGAAAGATGATTGCTATCTGGAAAAAATGTACTATTCAAAGTTCAATCAAATATAATAATGGTGAATTACTTTTCCGAACGACATTATTTCCGAGAAATGTATGAATAGTTATGCAACCAATCCAATAATCTTATTTTGAAAAATATATATCTGTATTTAAATATCAAAATGACCAAGCTATCCAATGACCCATATCTATTTACCCATCTTCCATAACCTTTGAATTTTCAAGCTATCAACAATCGAGCTTTTCTTTTTATCATCAGTAGTCATGCAATTCATGTCTGCGAACGAGCAAATTATGGCATGGTAATCGGCCAATAGCAATACTGCACGCTATCACTCACATAATAACACAGGAAGCCTGAGTTTGCATTTCAACTTATAATGAATGCAATCACAGAATTCAAACATGATTGGGATTGTTACTCGTGTTAAAGGAATGAGAAGATTATGTGGAAATGTAGGAAAGATTATATCTTATTTTTGAGCATATTTTCATGAAATAAATATGATTGTGTGATGATCTCATCATTGTTATTGTCATAACAATGTAAAAAAAATTCATTGTGACGGTTTTGTTCAATTGGTGCAAAAGTTTCCTAAGTGTACTATATAAGATATGAAAGTACAATGAAGATTCCTTTGAAACCTCTCCGTAACTTGAGGTCATATTATAAATTATGTTGGAGATATTATCAGTTTTATGTTTATTATGACCTCTTATCGAATCTAAAATGCATGCAATGTGCCTATTCTTTGATAATTCTCCGAATTTCTGTCTCTTTCCATTTAGACGAAAATTATTCTTCATTCTCTTGAATCTCATACGAACGCAGATTTAGATTTCTCCGAATATCATCATACCAACTTGTTAATATCAGGATTAATGTCGAACTTCATACACTAATACAATGATTTAACACCAGTTTATCCAAGTTTTAATCTGCTAATCCAAAGCTGCAAAGTAAATATAAAATACAGTCAATACCGTTTCGCAGTGAGTTGTCAGTTCTAATCCTGAACAATTGTACTTGAATTATACTCATAAGTCCCACTTGAAAGTGGCAAATTTACTTTGAATATACTTATGATATAGTTATACGGATAATAACTTTGAAATATACTTCCAAAAGCTAGGATTAAAACTTTCTATTTATATTAATCTTAATTCTCTTCTCGACTTCTTTTGCAGACGAACAACGCAGAATACTAGAGCCAGTTGGATTCACGCAAACTCAGTGCGTCAATTATTTGGATCCGGAGTTTGCACGCGGTGAGGAAGGACGCACAATTTGGCAACACAGTAAGTCACTTTCAAGCATTAATCAAGTTGTTCAAGCAGCATTTTTTATCAGTCCTTCACTTAACAGTATTTCCAGAAGAAGAATATGTATATCTGATATCAAAATCCGATTCGAATTTCTTTGTGGATGTTCATTTATAGAAGTTATATGATTTATAAATGAGACTTGATACTGCACTCAGTTATTCTGTTTCATATGGAAGAGGGAATAATACTTCATCATCATATTTGCACTGAGCAGAATTATAAAGCTCCCTAATTGTAACTTTATCAAGGACTTACATCAAACCAATACAAATTACTAGGGGACACATCCCCAAAATATTGTATTCTACCACTGTGGAATCTGGTGCAATGAATGGTGAATGATGATGCAGCTGCTGAAATCTTATGGAATCTCATATTTTCACATCGGACCCGTGTTATATGAATCTGAATGAAATTTCCAACGAGAAAAGGCGCCAGAAGGTGTCATAACTAAAAGTTGACTAAATCTGGTAGCATCCAATACCTCGGACAATGAAAGACCAAACTGGTCACCATGAATGAGATTGAAACAACCGTGAAAGAGACCGTTGTCTGTTTGACCGTAAAATAAGGAGACCGGCGCTCGATTCCCGGCATGATTGACGAAGGTCCATCGCAGTTTTTCTCAGTCGTGAATATTTTGGGATGGTTTCTTAGCAATAAACTACGACTGTTACCTTTCCATCATTTCAACCAACTGTAGGAGGCTATTCACTGCACAGATTAGTCACATATAAAGCAATAATTCTGAATCAGTGACACCAAGTTCACGTATTTAATCATGTACTATACCTCTTGCTAGCCTATCAGTGCTCTTACATTTTTTCATACATTCAAATCAACACATGAACTCTAAATAATTTATAAAACTGCATTTGATGTTTATCGTGTTTTCCACATTAGTTGGCTGCTTACAAATTCAAATAACGCTTCAATTGCTACAACATTCATTACAAATTATAATCAAGTGGATCATAATTTCAATGATTATATATAATGAAGTCCATAGCAATCTAGGTCAGAAGCTTTATATACGTTCCAACAGTTTTATTTCATGAAATAATTATAGAAATAAAGTTCTAGTTTACCGTAATAGAAGTTATAATGAGTGTGGAGTTGTGGAAAGGGGTTGACACTAGTGCGCACAAAACTGCACATCAATTCCGGAACGTCACAGGTCGTTGCGATTTAACAAACCTCGATAAATACCAGAACTGGAACGCAATTAACTTATCAATTGTTAATTAGGATTTGTAGGCGGCCATATTGGATTACATGACGCTATCAAAATGACACCCGAGGGTGCAGTAAAACACTTGTAGAACGTACGCTGTTTAATAAGTTATTATGTTGACTTTGATATCCTTTTATCTCACTCTAGTTCTAGCTTGTATACTTTCTCATCCTCTCGCTCGTTCTCGTTCTCAGTTGTTTGTTTCAACAGTCAATAAAACTTACTCTCTAATTTCTTAGGACAGTTTTGAAGTTTAGGAACTTCATCTTTCCCTTGTCTTTTTTCTCCATTCATCTATCTCTCTCTTTGTGTGATATTGCATTGTCCGTTAATTTATTCAACACGAATGTGAAGTATGCAATTGATTCATCCATTTTCTTTCTAGAAAATGATTGAATTGGAAATTATCCTATCACCATCATCGATTCACTGATCATAATTCTCAAAAAAGTTGAAATTTAAATAATTATCTTCTTTAGAATGTAGGCCTATCATCACACTTGTGATGTCCTCTCCGAACGATCCTACCCAATCGGGAAACAATGCACTTGCATCAGAGAGAAACTTGACCAACTTCGTTGTATTCTACAGCTCTTATATAAAAAAAAACAGTATACAAAATGAACAATACCATTAGATATTCAACATTGATCGACGTTCAGCTGACTAGAATACACGCAACGCCACTGGTTCTTAAGTAGTTGCATCACAGACCGTATATAGGCCAGCGAACTTGGATACACTGATTGTTGAATAATGAAAGGCAATTTAGTTTTCCAACCCTCCCTTTCCTCCCTTTCACCATTCACATAAAACCAGGAAGTAAAATGCTCGGCGGTCTCAGGACTGCTTTCCTTGCTCGCTTGGCGCATAACGAAGTAATGGAAACGTGAGATGGAAGTGGCTTTGAGAATGGAATGGAGGTGAGAATATGGCGTACCAGTATATGTGAGATCTATGGGGAAATATGGGAAGTCATCATATGAAATAATTTTATTGACATTGTGAAGCAACAGTTTTTTTTTCGCATTTATTAATATTGTGTGAAACGAATTAGCATGATATTTGATAGTCTAGATATGTCATATCGAAAATAAGTTATCTATGCGCAAATAGCCTCCACTGTTGAAATGCCGTCGAATTTCAATTTTTCACACATCAACAAAATGAGCAATATGATGCAATACGGGAGGTTTTAGGATGTTGAGTAACTTCCAAAGTGGATTCCACAAGTTACTATGAAAATTACACTTGCAGCTTTGAACGTGTTTGAAATGAAAATAAATTGAAATAATTATTATATAGTACAAATTCTGAATGATAATTTCGAACCTATCTTGTAGATCTCATACTATCGTGGTTGAAACATTTCTAATCAATTTCTAAATTAATATACAATATGAAGTGGGCGCCATGTTGTTGGAGTTGTGATGAATTGAATCGACATCGAGGTCATTTCGCAGATTTTGCAGATTTTGCACACGTTGTTATAATCATTTAGATTCAATGGTGCGGTTATAAAACGATATCACTTGGTTCACATGACGATATAAACCGTTTCGTAAGTGTTAGTGAATATTATCCGAAATATAGTGAGCGAGTTTCAATATATCGACTCTATCTTTATCATATATGAGTGAGTATAACTATCGTTCATTATGGTACATGCTGATATTTTCTTTCAGTTTTTCATGACTGTTTTCGATTTGAATGATAATATATGGTATCATTTTATAATAACTATATTCCAACATAGAATATAGAAGTTGGAATACATAACTCAGGGCAAATCTGTGCAAGACACTTGAGAATAACGGCCTGAACATTTTTACAAATTGATTTTCAATTCTGCATTTTCTTCTCGTGGCTACTGGCTATACACAAACCAGAACTGAAATAACTTTTCCTATTTTCACATCAAAACAGAATGAAAGTTAGATTTAAAATATGATCGAATCTTGAATCGGTTTGTGAATAGAAAAATTTGAATATAAATGAAAATATAAGAATATATATCCTTATCGACTTGAAAACTTGATGGATATCTTCAATTTATTCAACAGTTGATAGATACAAGTAAGTTTGTCGGAAAATAATGAAGCCATGAATACATAGACTTTTGAGATCAAAATTCGGATTACGAAAGTAAGAGCGTATGAATATGTTATGGATATGGAAATGTTTGTCGGATTATCACTGCAGGTTTTCGGCGAAACTAATACTAAAGCTGTGATAGAATAATATAGTTTGAGGGAAATTTCTGGCTGTCCACTTATTACAACGATTTGTGGCGATTTGCGGCATGCAAAGAACCTACAGACGATATATAGATCGACCGTATAGGCCTATGTAGTTGGAGTTAGATAGTTCGTGGATTCATTAATTATTATTTTTTATATCACGCTACTCTCAAAAGTAGCGTCAAAGTATTTTACAATGATGGACATTTCAAAATTTGATAATTTGAATAATAATTCGGAAAATAATTGATCAATTTGTCAAAATCCGTATAACCTATTCTTCTAATCTATCAAATCAAGGAGAGTCCTCATTTACGGCAACTAACTCGTTCCATACGTTCTTGTTCTCTCATCCTCATCATCTTCAGGACATTATATTTCCGATAATCTTCATAATTTGATCATATAATTACCACCATAAAATGAAATTGAGAATGATCTTCTTTCAAACCTATTGAACATGCATGCGGAACGTGAAATACCAGGAGAAACTAATTACGACTCTCGTGAAAAACACGTGATCAAAAACTCACGCAGCCTTCTTAATGAAGTTCACGGTTTCCTAATGGACGCTCATGTTCAGGCAAATCGCCACGTCGCCATAAAAACAATGTTGGTAAATTAATGGAATATCGGAAAAAAATATCAACAACTCATTATAAAATCGATTAGATGATTAATCAATGTCCAAAACTGTATAAAAATTGGAATTGCCTTTCACTTTTCATATTCACGATAGATTCGATATTTTGAAATTCCAATTCGATGTTTTGCGATTTCAATAAGATCTCGAATCGGAATATTTGATGAATTAGATATCGTTCCGATGATCGATATCACACGATAAATTATAAATACCGCAACAAAATTCATAAAAGTGTACAACAATTACGCTAGAATTTTATTTTCCAAACAATTTCATATTACTTAATTACTACATATCATTTGGCTCCAGTCCATGGAAAAAAAACTCAGTCGTTCAGCTGATAGTCAATCGTGCTCTGAGATCAGTGACTGATTTTCATAATGGCGTGAACTTAAAGTGTATATACCCTCATTAATATATATTTTAGAATTGAACCAAACAAAACGTACAAAAAGAACTGTCGTAAGATTTCACGACGTTAGAGCTTAACACGCCCAAGAGACCCATGCGGTCTATTACGGCTACTCCACTATTTGTATGCGTTACGGCACCTCCACTTTTTTCATATAAGCGTGGTGATATACGGGAAATAAAAAGGATTCAATCGAGGTCGAGAAAATACCAAATGTACAAAAGAAAAACTGTCCTACAAATCAACTCCACCGAAAACCAACTGGTATGAAAATCAACTGTACTAAAAACCAACTGACATAAGCTTTTACTTATTGAGTGACATGTACATAAGTTGAAATGAAACGTTTGGATTTTCCCCTTCAGAAATTGTATTCAATACCAACCTTATACCCACCCAAACTCAACTATTACTGAAGAGTTCACAGAACGTTTGACAGGTATTAAATTGTGGAAGGGATCAGCCAAATCCCTCAATTTCACTATTGTACAGGTTGTTCAAGAAATCGAAGTTGTGATTATTTGGGTTTTAGGTCAGTTTTTTCTGTACAGTCAACCTTTTTTTAGGTCAATTGATTTTTTGCACAGTTGATGTTTCATACAGTTTGTTTTTAATATTATTGACCGTTTTTTTAGGTCGGATGGTTTTTAGTACACTCAATGTTGAGTATAGTTGACCAAACCCTGACCGTCTCTTCTATGACCGGTTGTTCAAACTTTCTTCTCTCGTCGATACAAGCATATAATGCTCCAAACCCGCGTGTCAGCTATAATAAAACGAAGAGTGCTAATGCCATTGAACCTTTACACGGTATAACTACCACCTTTCACTTATTGATTGAAACCCGTGATAAGAGGAAACATACAGGACACTATTATACCGACACGAATCATGAATAATTTAGTTGTGAAGTTTTGTACGAACTATGAACTATCGCTCTCTTTTTCTCTGTCATCAGATCTGTAATTGTTCGCTGTATAGTATTTTTTTGGTGGGTCGACATGGTGAATCGACACGGTTCGTGAATAAGGAAGACGATCAATCGAAACTGATGATACCACTGAAATGAAGTATGAATTTTATTATTCTAACCCAGGATGAGTTTCAAGAAAAGTGAATATCAAATGTTATGGAAAACTATATTCTTCGGAATTGTAACCGTGTCATCATTGTCCTCACATTTACTTCACACATTTTATTTCATTTCGTATAGAAATAGCAATATCCTCACTTTTTGCGCCACATTCTTTTTTATTTTCATTATTTCAGTCATCAATAACTCGAAATCGACCCGACCAGTTACCTACAGTTCAAGTTCCATAGTTCGAGCACAGTTAGTTCCACTCTCTCCACAAGCTCCCTTCATACACCACTATCGTCCTACCACTATTCGTTCTCCACTCTCTTCCACGATTCTTCTCCCACATCCCACTTCATCACTTTTTCCCATCTCTTTCTTGGTCTTCCTTTCACCCTCTCTCTTACTGACTCTCCGACTGTTCCTCTTTTACACTCACGCTTTGATACCAGCTTCCTACCCATCATTCTCATGTGACCGTACCACCGTAGTCCTTCCCATCCTGTAACTCAATCCTTCTCTCGTAATTCCCTACGTATTTTTGTACTCCGTACTATCTCAATTTATCCCCACGTCCAACACACTCCTCAAACATTCATTTCACAATCACAGTCATAGTTGTCACAGTTTCTATGGCAACCAATTATTGTCACTTGATGCTAGAAGTCTAGCCTAGTAGAATGCGAAAAATATTTATAGATCATGGAAAATTCGTATTTTGTTTATTTTATTTTTGCCTAACGACCACACTCCCACCAACAGCTGGGTTATACGGGGGTACGAATAAGCAGGTGACGATGCAAACGATGGAGTGATGATAAGTAAAATGATGTTAACCAGAACTCATGCCTTATGCAGGACTCGAACCCAGGCCCTACGGTGATTTCAGTTTCTACCGCTAGCGATAGTTGACTGAGCCACCGGGGTGGCTGAAAACATACGTTATATCATTTCATCGCCCCATACTGGTCCACCATTTCAAGGTGATAAGCGCTAGAGATGACGACACAGTGCTTGGACATTGACACCTTTCAAAAATCTGAAGTGAAGGAGCAAAAGTGTATATGAAAAGACGGTAGAAATATCTCGAGGATATTTCTAAAGATGTTTTCACATTTACAGCGAGGCACATCATTTGTGAGATGTCCGAGAATGAAATGATGGATGAAAATATATAAAAAACAAGAATCGTATCTTATGTATTGTTAGGTGCATGCTGTTGTTTGGTCTCCATAAACGAGTGGATGAAAGATCGGAATTGTGGGAGGGTTGTGGGAAAAACATTTCGCATGACCTAACATGATGCTTGTACACTTACGGCCACATAAAATAGACTTTTTCGGAATTGAATTTGAATAAAATCTACAGATTATTCACCAATAATGCTGTCACATACTCTACGTCGAATGCTTAGGTCGCATAAAAATGGCTTGAACGGAAATTAACATTTTCATTCATCTAAAAACCACGAGCACATTTGACCACTAAATTTTTTTCCACCGGACTAAGCGTGGAGTGCGTATGCACATTTCCTTACAGTTGTATTATAGTATCAATGTGATCTCTTCAGGGTACTTATCATCAACCATGGCATGTGATCGAAATCGTGCATTATCTGCTGGATGTGCTAAACATGTACAAATGTGGGTAGGCCTATAAATCATTTTTGGACAAATACATAAATTGTTTCAAACTAATTTCTTCGATGTGATACAGCTGATAGTTTCTGAACAAAATCGGTCGAGCAAATAGAATACCAATCAGTAATAGTGACAATGCTGTGTCAAAGTTTGAGCAAGAATGTTCTGAGATGATTACAAAAGGAAACCTTCGCCCTTGTGCTAATGAGAGGTGAATTATTATTATACATTGGGTTGGAAGAAGTTCTTTTCACAGATCTTTGACATCGAGTTTTTCATCTTAGTAGACTATTTTCCTATATTTGCGACTTGAATATTGTTTATAAGTTGTCCACTGTAATATGTAATATTTTATTAGGAAATTGATGTATTTACTCATGAAGAGTCACGGACAAAATGAGCTATTGTGGAATTGTATGAAATTATATCATGAATCAATGTAAAAAATAACAGAACTTGCTAATGAACGACTAAAACTACTCATCCACGAGGGATTTCGAGCTGATCCGAGTGAGTTTCTGTTGTTCTACGCGCTCCTCAGTCGAGTGTGGAGTCCACAGGTCAGAGACAATTTAATCGATGAGATAGAAAGTGTTTCTGGGCATCTGACCTGTACTTAGTAAGAGCTGTCTAGTTCCTGATGGAACAATGAGAGAACGAGATACATTATATTGTTTGATGTGTCCGAAATGAAGAGACGACAAGTTATGAATGGATATGAGCGTACACATGACTGGAATACATCATACAGATATAGCTCAATAAATCAATATAAAAATGTCATAGTTTAGATTTTGGGTGAAATGAATAATGTAAAAGAGATTAGGTAATAATTATATGAGATGAATGTGATTGTTTTCTCAACGAACCTACAAACAGTCAAGTTGTTTGTTCGTGGGGGTACGAATGAGCAGGGGATAGTGAAACAACGATGTGATGAGAAGAAAAAAGACGTTTACTGAAACCCATGCTTTAAGCGGGAGTCGAACGCACACCCAACGGTTAATTCGGTTTCTAAAACGGTGTCTCCGTTGACTGAGCTTTGAAGGGAGGCGATTAGTGTTGATTATAATAAGGTCAACACAGATCTAATACATCTGTGTTGATTCTTGACTCAATTTGAGTGAATTTAGGGTGCGTGCATGTAACAAAAACAACAATAACATCCGCAAGGGGGTCTGATGGTCCGATAATTCGATGGTCCAATGAATAGAGGCTGCGACAATGAATTAATTCACTGCAATTTGCTACGTGAGGCTGAGTTAGGTTGATCAGGTTAGTTTAAGATTGAGTTGGTCAATTCAAGTAGCGCGCAATAACGTCTTCATCAGTTCGATTGTCCAACTAACATACTGCCAAATAAGATGGATTCGTGTGGATAATTTGATTTGATTAATTTGACCACTAATATGCTGATCTCTATTTTCCAGGAATGCAGAACCTGTCTATATCGTGCTCCCTTGTGTGCCTGATAATTATGGGGTCGTCGGCGTTGGTTGGAGCATTCGGCGTATTCAAGCACCAAATAAGTGCTGTCCTAGTCACAGGAGTGATGTACCTTCTCGCAGGTTAGTAACTATGTATTCCTTCATATATATATATATATATATATATATATATATATATATATATATATATATATATATATATATGTTTGACTTCAAGCTTTCACAACTCATTATGTGCTATAAATGATTTTTTTTTCATGAAGTTGTGTAATAATGATAGAATAAAATGACTTCTCAAATTTATATTTAAAATAATAAGTTTTAATTTTAGAAAACTCAACGTTTCATGACCTACAGATGCTTCATAACGCACAAGTCCTTCGCGGGAGCTGATGGCTCTCCGCCCGCCAAGCCGATCTCGCCCCGCACTCTGATCAATTTGCAATTGTGCGGCACCTGAGATTTAACCGCCATCTGTTGCCCCAACTCCCGGCAAGCGATTCTCACAATCGCCTCACTCTGACTTTTTCCCAAAGAACAAGTCCTTCGCGGGAGCTGATGGCTCTCCGCGCGCCAACGCCGGAAAAGTAGTGATTCTCCCTAGCCATCGGCTCTCGAGACCCACTACCCCCTTATATATACTTTTTCGATTTTAATCGAGCAAATCTTTTTTAAGTCCGCAAAAACAGCCCCTTAAGGATCTGTTAGCGCCAAATGCTCGAGCCTCGGACTTTTCCCAATTTAGGGACTTGGAAAATTTCTGACAATTTACAATTTTTCCAAGCCCGGATTTTTACCGGCATCTGTTGCTTCAACTCCCGCCAAGCGATTCTCACAATCGCCTCACTCTGACTTTTTCCCAAAGAACAAGTCCTTCGCCCGGAGCTGATGGCTCTCCGCCCGCCAACTGCTTTCGGTCCCGCACTTTTCCAATTTAGGGACTTGGAAAATTTCTGGCAATGCACAATTTTCCTAAGCCCGGGAATTAACCGGCATCTGTAGCTTCATAACGTTGGGTTTTCTGAAATAAAAACTTATTATTTCAAAAATAAATTTAAAAAGTTATTTCATTTTATCATTATTACACAACTTCATCCAAAAAATATTCATTTATAGCATATATATATATATATATATATATATATATATATATATATATATATATATATATATACATACATCATTTTGTTCATTTATGTTGAAAAATATTCTATACCACTTTGGAGGTAAAATAATACCAATATTATGATAATATTTGTTATAAGAGCACTCAGGTCGCTCTGCAATAGGAATAACTGTGGAATTATTTTTCCTCTGCTTCTTCTTCCAATGGAGAAGTATCCATAACTGTCCAACGATGAAGAATAACAACAAGAAAACTTGTTTAAAAGAAGTATATATTACAAGTGGATGTTAGTGTAGAATTACAATGGTGTACAAACCATATAAATAAATGTAAGAAGTGTTGATCTCATTCAGAGAGAATATTCAAATACAATTATTTGGGAAGTTCCAGTGTTATGAGATAGAATAACATTTTGAATATCATGATCCGATAATATATACATTTCAATCTGAATTCCGTATTCATCAGAAACTAATCAAACTTTCCTTTTCGCAATCACGACTTCAAAAATATATCGGATTGAGTGTTTCAAAATTATTTGAACTCTCCGTGAGAACTATTTCTGAGAGGTTCGAGTGATTTAGAATAACTATATTCGCTCAACATTCCTACTTTCGGAATATAGAATAGGATGAATAGTAACAAGGATGATGAATGATTTTGTTTTCGAATAAATAAGTAGTCAAGTTGAAAAAACACCAAGAATATTGAATATTCTCATCTACCTAATCCAAACGAGGACATATCACTAATGGAATTATTTTCAATTACAATTCAGTCCAGTACATTACCTGACAGTCATCCTCATCTTATTTCCACCATCCATTCATATTACAGCTTGTATTCTATATTCAATTCAGTATCAGAACGGAATCAATTGTTCATCACTATATTCATCAATTTACATTATTCCGAATTTATATTTGCATTCAGAATCATATTAAATAACCAAAATACAAACGCAGTATCTTTTTCAGCAACTTACAATGCATTATAACGCATTTATTAATAACAAATGACAAAAAAGTAATTAGTATTCCTAATGCAAACCATGCACCAAATCCAAAACCTGAAAATTGACTTTACATTATCCTATACCTTCATGCACTGTAATGCCGCTGTCATAAGATGTATTGTGGGTGGCCTACATCGCTTTCACATGAAACCATGTCCGAATATTATAAATGTTATGTCAGTCAAGATGACAGTGATCTTCAATCATGGATTCTGGTTTTCAGTTCACGGAATTTAGCAGTCGCATCGGATTCATCAACTTGGAAGTGTTTGAACGCACTGACTCGCAAATTGTTAAATCACAGTTCTAGAGAGTTTGTGGTTTTGATAGATTGTTTTCCCTAATGCTATTATAGTATCGTTTAGGAGTTTCGAACCGCCAACTTACACGAATAGACATTTTATATTAATCTACGGTCAGTTGTCGGTTGAATGAGTTCGAATCACACATTTGTATCGTGATATATAACTTATTTTCCAGTATATTTTGATATGTTAGGATTGTTGAAATGAGTGTCAGTGTAGATTCGTTCAGCATGAGTTGATGCTCGTGGGTTCGAGTCCCGCTTGAGACATGGATTTTTGTGAACCTCGTGTCACCTGTCATCACTCCATCGTTATCATGAGCAATCTATAGCTGTTGGTGGGGTCGTTCAGCAAATGTTTGAAAAAAATCGGACGATTCTCTAACCGTTTCAAATTACAAAGATAAAAAAAGAAAGAAAACAGAAATCATGCAAATCTGCCAGGTTTTTATTACGCCTATAATTCGTTGAATTATATTTTGGAATAGCAATGTTATTTTACTGTTTTTCCAGACCTAGATGTAAATTTCAAAGTAGCCCTGCTTTGTGTTTACACATTGATTCTTCTGACGAGCAAAATGAAAATTAACTGGACTTGAATCAACTACATTATATGATTTTCTCCTCTGGAATTTTACATATTTTTCCAGGCCTATATAACAAGTTATATCAACTATCATTATACATCACAGTATCACGCTCTTAGTTGATATTACCACAAAAAAGTTATTGCATAGTTGGTGTAAGAATATTGGAGTAAAAAGACGTATCAACGTTTGAGCTGAATTCGACAAATAGATAAATATAATCAATAAATTGGAATAATAAAGAAAAGAGTCTATATTTTAGCATATCTTATATCTTCTCTCTTGTTTCAACAACATTAATAGATATATGCAATTGCAACTGTCGTTGAACTCGAGTTTACCCTGAATGTTTATAGTTATTCATATCCAACGCTTGATACTTTCCGACTGCCATTACCGTCTTCTTATAGTTATAGTGAGCAAACAATTCAAAACAAAGATTCTACTGACTAATATAAATTCGATTATCAAGTCACTGAGAGTAAAGGAGTCGACGGGGGGTGGGTGGGGCGGGGGGAGACAAGAGAAGGGGGGAGGTGAATGGGCGTGCGTGTTCAAGTATACAGGTTGTCGGAAGAGAGAGGGTAAATAATGACTCCCAAAGGACATACTAGGTCCTACTTTCTAGCTGGTTTTATTGATCAAATGTTTACAGTTGATCCTAATTCAATTAACTATTGTCGATAAAAGGATTCGTATCCATGAAGGATTCTAATGAGATTATTGTGAATTTTAATTCCTAGAAAAACGCAGAATACGCGTTGTACGATGATCGATATATTTGTATGGAAATGTAATAGAAATCTGCACACCTTGGAAACCACTTGAAGATTTTGATAAGACGTTAAATACGCCCTTCATTGATGTCCATGAATTTTTACAGAGAATTTAATTTATTCCATGATAAGAATATTTTCACTATTTGTATGGACATATTATTCCCATGAGTAATTATAATATCCAAATAATCAATTTTGCAAAATGAACGGCAAAAATCAATTTTGTATACAATATATAAAAAAAAAGAATATGAAGATTGATTAACTTCTTGTGAAGTTCAAAAGATCCAAAAAATCTGAATAGCCTACAATCCAGAATATATAATATTCTAATTAAAAAAGCATTCAATAAGTCCAGTAAGCTTTATTCTGAGAGTAAGTAAAACAAATGACACTGTTAACCAAGGTGATAACTCTACAGTCAACTCTCAGTGTCCATGATGGTACATTCAGCCCTTATTCAAGTTGCTTAAGAAATCATGTCATTCCTTATTTTTGTACCATTTATCCAATGGTATTCATTTTATTTTTTCAGTGAGGACATACAGTTGTTTATATAAAGTTTATGAACCGTCAATTCACTACTATGAATATTTCATATAATAAAATAAGTTGTCGTAAAATTATTGATCACAACCGAATGCAAAAATGTGTTTTTCATTTAAATGTGAAGTGTCTCGATTAATTAAAATGACGAACATTAATGACAATGAATTACCTATGTTCTGGGTATTTTCCAGCCTCAACTTACCAAACCCGTATTTGCTCTCCCAAATAGTTTTGACACATTTAACCACACAATATTACAATGTATAAGCTCTGACGTCACACTACCTGACAGAGTGACTGATAACTGTGATTATTATGCTATACAGGTGTGAACCACGTCTTACTGTGTATGAAAACTACAGGTAGACCTTCCAAGAGACGACATCGTTGCTAAGTATATGCATGTAGTCAACGAGGAGATTTATCTTGCGAGATACATTACGTGTTGACGGGGACCGTTATGGGGAGACATGTTTCACAGACGTGGCCCCATTTGCAAAGAACATCTGTTTGTTTTAGTGTCTTGTATCGTATATCTATTCTAGGTACACTTGCGACTACGAAAGAATGTAGTCCATCAACATTAAAAATACAAATATCATCGTTTAGTATTTTTATAATTCATATTGGGTTTAACCATAAATATATTATATAGAATCTTCTATTATATAGAGATACGAATTACTTCTCGGTCGACTAGTGACATATGCTCGTTCCGATCTCGGCGGCCATATTGGACGTTTACAACAATAGCTTCCAAGCAGGGCCTCCTATAATTATAAATTATCGATTTGAAAATGGAATGAATTGCTTACAATATGTCCAATATGGCGGAAACTTCCTGGTTTGCAAAGTGGTGTGAAGTTGCTGCCGAGAGAAAAATACATACGCCTTCTAACGTTGCGTAACTAATATATCTATGGTATAAGGACGCACTGTACTGATGACTGAGATTTATTGGCGTCGATGAACGATATACAAGATGATAGGATGATAAGATAATTTTTTTTTTTTTAATAGTCGGAAGAGGTCCCAGTACCATCCCAGTAAACATCCCAGTATTGACCTCGACGAAAGAGGGACAACATGAAAAACTCCTGTAAGGAGACTATGTATTGACCATGGCAGGAATCGATCCCCTGTCTCCTGAATGAAGTTTCAGTGTGTTAGCCACTCGGCCAATCGTCTCAGTTTGTATTTGTATATCTGTTGATTTTTAGGGTATGATGATTTTCCAGGGCTAAGATTACGATAAAAAAAACGAAACCACATCATTCAAGAGCGTTATATGTTCAAAGTTGCCGAGAGGTACTGGAATGTTTGCAATTTGTCAAGTTAGTAGACGACTGTCTTCTTACGTTGATACATTTCTCATATGCTGGGCTTTTAGTAGAAGAGATAAGGAAACTAGTTACCATACTTGCATGCATTCAAGAAAGAAGGTCGTGTACCAACTTGACATATACAAATACCACAGGTATATTTGAGGCCAATAGCTGTGGTATATTGAGGGTCAACTATCTCTCGAGATTAGATTTACGACTAAAAATGCAACGATCAACTATTTCTCGAGTTTAGATTTACGACTAAAAATGCAACATCTTCCAAGAGTATTGAAAAGTTGAAGCTCCAGTATTTGTCTGGACAATAATATAGAATTTTTAACATGTATTCTAATAATTTAAGAGACGATATTTTTTTTCGTGATCCAAGTATACCAAATATGTATCAAACAGTTATTCACATTGCAATTTTACATCACGTGGCAGTATTTTGAGGTCATTATTGAAAATACTTTGTTCTACTAGGATATGATACGACTCCATCCGTAGTGAAATAAGAGCTATGGATCTGTAAAAAAAAAAAAAAAAATCATATCTTGACTTAGAAATCAGGAAAATGGAGGGAATGCGCACAGACAATGTATTGATGAAAAGACAAAGAAAATTTAAAAAAAAACGACTTCGAGAAAGATACTCATGTTCATTCACATCAAAAATCTTCACTGATTACAAATAAAGGTAGAAAATTATATTTTGTTCAAGCCCATGGAACTTTATCCTAACTGGAAATAATCATGGTAAGGCCAACATATTCAGGAATATGGAAAATTCACTAATAATATCAGTCAACAGTGAATCATGATACAAATATTGATGCTGATCAAAAATGCCTGCATTATCGTCAAATGTAGACTCATCGATACTACATGAAACATGCATGAAATATATTTACTACTTCAAATGGAAATCTAAAGCAACTAAAACCAGATTGAACCGTTTAATTTTCTAGTTTCTATGAATACCAATTACCCAATAACGTGTACCAATTATCGTGATACGTAATGAGACAACAGAAACGGTTTTCAAACTTCAAGCTGCTACATTGGTGAATCTCTTGAAAATTTATTTCGTGTTTTGTGGATTGAAATCAATCTAAAATGCACACAATTTCTCTTTTCGATAATAATACTTTCCCCATTATGACCCGGCACCTCCACTAATATACATCATCCAGAACCGGTCCCTCCACCAATATAAATCCACGCATTTACATTTATAATCTAGCACAATGGTTATGCTTGAACGTTCGTATGAGCAAGTTTTGAAACACGCTCAGGTCAGCCGAAACAGGTAGAAATAGAAGAAGTTATCATCAACCGATAGCTTAATTATTGAAGAGAAGGAAGTGAACGTAGCTTTTATTACCACCGCGGTATTGATTGGCACGAGAATGAACCAGAAGTGAGTCAGCGATCTCTGATTTCCTCTTTCGAAATGAACCAACAATGAAGTTTTACCGAATAAGCTACATTCATACATCCTACATTTATTTTCAATCTGGATAAATCAATGATATCCACAATAGTTTCAATAATATAACAGCCAAAAACGTTTTTATGAAAATTAACTATTGGGCTTGGAATGATATTGAAAATACGTGAATCGAAACTTGATCTCACTGAAGGCTATGGTCGAAAGACAGAATCGTTTGAACGGGACACCACAAGGGCGATCTCACTACTAATCTTACCACTACCACAATCTTGAAACCAGTCCTTAACATAATTCAAAAAATTCCCCTCTGTAACCACCAAAACTAAAACGAATATCTTCTCACATTTCAGCCACTTTCGCCATGTTCACCCTCACCATCATCCACTTCAAGCGTCACCAGACCCGTCCACGTCATCACGACAACACGTCACCCGACTGTCCGACAACCGGAAACGACGGTGGCTCAGCGACGATGCTCGCCGACGGCGTCAGCGCGTCAACCCTCACTACCGACTTCATCATTCTCGACCGTGAATATCTGACAGCAAGAATATTCACCACCGGCTGGAGTTTAGATCTAGGATGGGGTGGCGTGACATTATGCGTTCTGACAAGTGTTCTGTGGATCTTGTTGTCGAAGATCATGAGGTATAATCCGTTATCGCCGCAGATTACATGATATAACCTATAGGAGGACGATGAGAGGTATTTGATGCGGCGAAAGACGAGAAGAAAACGGACGCATTTGTGATCGTACCGGAAGGCGGGGACGAAACTGTATTGTGATTCGGAGGTGTTCGAACTGGTTCAGCCAACATAATTGGCTACTTTTAGAGGATTCAACTTCAAATGTAGATACCACAGTATTCGCAAGTCACGCCTTCAAATAACCAGTATAACAAACTTATAGTGCACTCTTCATCGTTCCTCCTAAACATGTGGTCGTCGTAACCATGCACATACCTATATATAATACATGAATATGTGAATATATATATATATATATATATATATATATATATGATACGATTCAAAACTATTCAAACATAGAAGACCTTCGTCTCCGGCGTAATTGGTAGCGCATCTGACCGGCAATCTGGAGATCCGGGTTCAAGTCCCGGGAGAGGTCGCGATTATTGAATAGTTTTGAATCGCATCATTATAATAACCTACTGATGGTTGATCAGAAAGTTGTTGAACTTATATATATTTATATATCAATTAATATACTTTCCTACATGGACATTCTTTTCCATGGTGAGAATCCATAATGTCTACCGCGTCAAGAACCGATACAGATACTGCCTTCAAATAATGAAATATGCCTTCGTCTCGAAATTGAGAAGAAATTTTGTATTCACTTGGTGATAGTGAAACGTAATTGTACTACGTGGAATATGGCTCTAGATTCAAATGTGCAATGAAGCGGAAACGACACTGGCGCGTTTCTGGTATTATTGTAATCGTGTGGTAAAATTGTGACATTGCCCATGCATGCTATACTCAACTATAGTGCTACATATTATTCACCGACATGATACAGGTTTCAGAAATAACCAACTAATCATTGAATAAGATCAGAATCGATCTTTCACACTTGAACCAGAAGTGAGAGTACATTTTCTGTCCGTCTGATACCTATTGAAGCAAATGCGATATCATGAGTGCGATATACTGGAGTAGCCAGGCAGAAATATAACCTCTTTTTTGGTTCGAACTACATTTAATTACAAAATAGAAATACATTTGAAATATATAATACAATAAAATTTATACTCGAAACTTGGTCAGTGAGCGTTATGAGATATCAAAACTCATATTCCATATCTAAGGTTCATTCTCTCCGTTTACGTCAGCTGCATCTAAGAAATGATAGCGACAATCAGAGTGGAGAAGTATCGATTGCTCTATCGGAGCACTATTCTGTGGAGTACATGCCTCGACACGACTGTTGTGTACAATCCAATACATACTAGTAATGTGTCAACACATTTCCAAGTGAGCATGCGCGTTAGAGACGTACTCAATCGTTCATGAAGTCAATCACGTACCGAGTTCCGTACACAGTGTATTTTATCTAAATTCTGTATTGGCTTAACCTAGTTTCTATATAATACAGTTGTATCCCCGAAAGGAGGAGGTCGTCTACTAACATAACAAACATAAATAACCAATATCGGTGATATTTTTATGGTAATAATTTCTTACATCGACTAATGGCCCCTTTAGACGATCAAGATTATCTTTCTGGTATTCGCAAGATAGCTTGCCCATATTTTCTTGATCGTCTAAACGCTCCGGCAAGATTCTTTGTGATTCATGTGACAAGATTCATGTGACAACGCAAGCGTCAGCCATTGGCTTGATTTCGGGCAAGCTTGCCGAAAAGTAGAGCCTTGTCCAACTCCAGAAAAGATCTTGCCGCTGGTAGCAAGATCGAGGCAAGAATCGTGACGTCGTGTAAAGGCGTAATAGGAAATCTGTGTATTCTACTTTTTTCGGCAAGATCTTGCCAATAAATCTTGATCGTCTAAAGGGGCAATGGAGAGATCTTAAGTCAATGGTTCTAAGGATGGGGATTGCCATAATAAATGTAGTCACATCTTTCAAAAACGTTAAACAATCGCAATTGAATCGGAATTATCTGTAATTGTGGTCATTTATACAACTATTTAGTTGCTAGACGACCTTCTTCCTTTGCTAGACTTATACTTGAAAACTTTGGTCGTGAAAGATCTTACACGCTAAGCATACGCGTAATGACCTTAATGGGGCCCCTAATGACCCTCCCAACAGATATAGTTTGAATGGGTAGGTCTACGAACGATTGGATGATTGATGAATGTATTAGAAGGACACATGCCTCATGCGAGACTCGAACTCACGCCCGATTTGACTGCAGTTTTTCGAAGACAGAGACTTAGCTGACGGACGGGATCGAGGCACATGGTGTTATAATTATGTAAATATATATTCGACGAATATATTGTAGGCCTATATAATATTGTTCTATCATTCATATAGGGATGTATCATTAAAATGGACAAACGAGGGATCTTAACTCTCTTATTTATATCGCTAAAGCTTCATATAACTATCACATAATTGTATCCATGAGGAATGGTGGTCTATACCAACTAAATGAGCAAAAAAAATTCCCAAAAAACAGATCTTACAATTTATTTTTCAACACTTCTGAAAAATGTATAGACAGTTCGTATTCTGAACCTCTTCAGGAAAAATTTGAAATCATGGAAATAGAACTCAATATCAGCTACAGGCTTCTTCCAATTAATAAAATAACTACCAATCGTTAACTATTCGTTAGTTCAGTGATGGTAGACAACCACCAATTCTCGTGAATGCAAGAAATGCACGAAATGTCGTGTCATTGGACAAAACATAGTCAGTAGAATCGCGACTGGGTCTGCTATTTGGTGCAGTATCTAAGGATTCGAACACCGATAAATGCTTCAGCAAAAACACTATTAGATATGTTGGGACCATTTTAAAACTTCGTAATATTCCATTTCGTACTTTTCTATGTAATTAGCAATTAAGAATACGATTGCTCTGGATCATATCCAACAATTAATAGCTATGCAACGAATTACACTATAAGATGTTATTCTTTCTTCAACGACTCCAATAACAGAGAGGTAATCTGAAGTATAGTGAGTGGATAGATGTTTACAGGAACCCATGCCATATACGGGACTCTAAACCACTTCTGTGTTGACCTCAGTTTTCCCTTAGCTAACTGAGCCAGACGGGTGGCGGTTCTGAAAAGATGAGCTATGTTAAGCCTGTATAGCGAAGCCCATTTGTTAAACGTAGTAGCACTTACAATATTGTGACTAGACTATAAAATTTAATCTGTTAGAGATGAGCATATAAAAATCGCCAACAATCATAAAATACAGTATGCATCATATCAGTGGTTATGCCGCCTATGAAACTCGCTAAGTGTCGATTTGATAGTTGGCAAGTTGGTCCCTGAATCCTACACGGTCAAATTTTGAACGAACCCCACCGAACAAATGGTGGTGGGGCGACGACGCTCATTTCAGATGGGAAACAGTTTGGGCAAATAGGTGATCAGAGTGAATTGGTTCAAATATTTGATCGTGTATAACGATATCATAAATCGTTTTTGTCGAAAGGGTTTGGAAATCGAAAAATGCCGGCCAGTATGAAACGTGACTGAATTTGAAGAGCAGAAGAAAAAGACGAAGTCGATCATAAATTATTAATGTCGATAAAATAGCAGACTGTACTAAAGTTGACTCGATTCGAGGTGACTCGCACTTTTATTGAAATATCATCGGAATTTTGATATGCAATCACTGAGGCGAAGGATTAATTAATAAAAAGCGATATCTCTTAGCTGTTTTAAACTTCAAGGCGGTATTGTCATTACTTTTATTGATCACTCTCTCTCTATAGATCAATCGCTTCCTGAACCATGCTAGGACTCCATCGTTTTTGTCGAAAATCTCAAGTTGAATCAATTTTCGAATAGATACGTACCATTTTGTCGAATAACATTCGGTCGAAAGATCGAATAGTCGGCAAATGGAATCGAAAAAAACCTAAGCTATAACATAGAACTATCTTTTGACAATTTGATATTTCAACTACTCTGTTTTTCATGTGTTTCCGAACATTTTTCGAACCGATTTGTCTAACAGTTTCCCATCTCTGTGATGAACGTAGTTATGGGGCTGACGATCAATGTATACAGCCATGTGTCAAGTGGGATATGACCCTTGACGCCCAAGCGAGAGCCAAAATGGGTCTTGGGACGTAATTTATTTTCAAACTTCACTCTTTCTAAAGTTTGGTAGTTACACAAACTCGCCGTTAAGAAAAAAAGAGAGCAACGAGTTGAACAGTATAAAGAGATTAATATATAGGTGATAAAAAAAAAGAGGATAACAATTGGAAATGTTTTTGTTATTGTTGATTTATTTATTGATATATACAAGATATTATTTGAATACTTTTTTTTTCTATCGGATACCTTGTAAAATATCATTAATGGAGATGATAATCGAGTGAAACAGATTCATTGTAATGTTGAATAAAGTGAAGTACAAATATTGGGATCGTAGCTGATAATGTTCGCTCTGGAAGCAAAGACAGTGTAAAGTATTTTATAGGTGATTGTGAGAGGATATATCAACAGAAAATGAGCTAGAATAAACTGAACAAAAATAAATAGAAAAAACGTAACAAAAAATGTAATCTTAACCTAATCGAATACATCGATACTATAGTGAAATATCAATATCCAATTCTAATATCCAGTCTTGAAATCATAACAGATCCATTAACCAATATAACTAATAAGGTAAGTTATGAATAAGCTTGCAAAACATCTGCCTTTATTACGTCAAAGTGGATATATATATATATATATATATACATATATATATATATATATATATATATATATATATATATATATATATATATATATATATATATATATATATATATATATATATATATATATATACATATATATATATATATATATATATATATATATATATATATATATATATATATATATATATATATATATATATATATAATTCTCTCTCTATAACTCTACCCATGCATGTTTGCATTTTTCTGCAGAATTACATGAATAAATATTTTATAATACTAAAAGCATTACTATGTATGGCCCAATCATGTATAATATTCAATTAGTCAGCCTTTCATATATTGCCTTCGTATAGCTGATCACTTTTCTCTGGCTTCCGCGTATATACAACGACAATAAACATTGGTTATAGCTTATTATATGCATATATCTGCTTTGAAAATACATTAGTCGGTTTAAGGTAATTATGGAAGTTAATAAAAGTGTAAGAATTTTTTTTAAAGTACGCATATTATCAAAAGAGCATACAGGGGTCGACTTGGCGAAAATAATTTTGTTGAGTGATAACTTTCGAGCGATATTGAATATTGAAATTTAGACACGAATACAATCACAGATATTTTGTATCAACTTCAATTAGGGTTGTATATATTATGACTAATGAACTTATATAGTATGATTTTCATGGGTATATGTAATTATTTAGCTGTATATACACTTGTATCCACGAAAGATGGTCGTCTGTACCATTCAAAAATCACAAATACACCAATGCTGTGTGCGTATACCTGTGGTTTTTTCAGGGATATTACAATCTTTCAGGACGAAACTCACGATAAAGAGCTCAGTTGAATTTTGAAAAAGCGTCAAATCCTTGAAATTGCTAAGAGATTATTTAATTATCTGTTTGATATGTGACATTCTTCTTACGTAGATACAAGTAGGCCTATATCCATACAATTTTATGTTAGGATCCGAGCTTATTAATTTTAATTATTGATTACCGTTTCACAGGTAGGCCTACCATTGAAGTTAACTGTATGTGGTTTTATTGCACCAGATATTTGATATCGTATATCGTTAGAGAGTTATCATGAAAAATGTTAAATTGAATTTGAATTTAAAATTTGAAACGTTATATCGACTCCCATGCATGTGCGCTACATACAGTTTTTAAAGAACCTATCACTTGTATAAGACTTGCTATTTGTTATAAAAATAAATTGTCTATTTAAGTGTTTATAACTGATTTGAAGCATGGAAATACTTGAAGGACCAGAATTACACATAGTCAGTTTAAAGTTATGGTTAGCTATTTGTTCAATTGATTTGTTCATTACCATGGTTACTATGAGGAGAGTATAGCACTGCTTACATGAATTACCAAGTTGATTCATGACTCTCATCTAATCAGAAGTTAATTCAATTGAATATACTATCTTGTTTGCCTTTTATTGTTCCATTCCGACGAATGATATTTATGTTAATATTGCTGGCTCTGTAGTATGAAATAAGTAGACAATAGATCCTATTATGCACATTTTTTGGAGACTTTTCATACGAAGTAATTGAGAATACGCATTTCAAAAAAAAAAGTACTGCTGCTGATTGTTTGATAAACATTTGAAAATTATTTTTCGATAGCAACGAATTGAACGTGCAATACGTGAAATATTGATAATATGCTTTGTAATATAACAATTTTTTGGCATGAAGGTATTTCTTTGATATTATATCTATAATTTCATTCATGTTCTAACGCATTTTTTAAAACAAAGCATTTGTTTTAATTGATGCTCTTTGATTGAAATCTGTGCTCTGATGATCTAATAAAATACAACGATGTTACATTATTAAAAGTTTCTTATAATAGTGATTCATGAATATCATTGAAAATTGTATAAATTAAGTTCATGCTTGCAAATAAGAGCTTGCAAATATATAAATAACGTGTATAACTTGTGTAACCAACCGCCTTCCTGATAATATTTACAAAAAAAATAAAGAACTCAAGCTACAAAGTGTAATATTATTTTTTATTATACACCCACGTAAACACGTGGGCCTGATAGCATCATATCAACAAAATATCCTCTTCGATTATGGTGAATGAATGAATGAATTAGTTACAACTTTAAGATATAACAATACAGAGTAATGATAAAATAAATGAAGTCTTGACATTGCAATTAGTTAAATCTCACGCTCAATGATGTTTGTGAAATTATAGAGATTCTTTGGGCTCCCAGTTAATTATAGTGATCGATAATATAGAGATAAATATTTGATGAAATCGATTCAAGCTGCAACCTATATTTCGTTCAAGTTTCTAGAATAGTATCGAGGTTTCGGTAGGCCCTACTTTGGAAATGATGCGAGTTGTTCTCCCTATAGAGACGAGTGTATGACAAGATTGTTTCACGTAGTTTGATCAAAAATGACTTATAGATATTATTCAATGTTTTTTTTTAAGGCTTATACGATTGATTCGTGAGGTCATTGGGCGTAAAAGAGTAAGTGAACCATTACCAACGTTCACATTTTTATCCGAATCAAATCCATCTTTCTATCCGAATCCAAACGATCACCAAAAATATGATATTTCGCAAAATGAACTCAATGTTTACCATTAGGCCTACCTACAAAGTTTCGACCTTCCCTCTTTCAAACAAATAACTTCCAGAAATAATGTAACAACATGCATTCGTGTGGAATGCATATTTCCGACTGCAGCCGTAACTCAGTCATAATACATAACAATAATGACTCATATTATTGTGTATTTGTCTATATTTATATTCATGGCTTTCAGTCTCTCATTTGCGTGTGCATTTATCAAGTTGCATGACTCGTCTTGGCCAAGTTCGTTGCACTCGTGGGGTTGCAGTAGTGAAATGGTTGGTCACAAAAGAGTAAACCCTACATGTTGAGTATTTTTAATCAAAGTTCTTTATGGTTTGGGACACAAATTTATTTTGTATATTGATTAGTGTATAGTGAATGGTCTTAGTTGGTGGACACGATTACTTTTAGGATTTTAGGGAATTTTCAAATTAAATTTCAACCTTTTAAGACCTTTTAGGATTCATGTATTTGTTTAATTTAATCCATATTGGGTCGATGCTCTGTAGAAAAAAATCGATTTAAGACTAAAAAAAAATAATGAATGACCACTCAAGTTGGTACTCGGTCGCTCCGTCTTCTGTGCACGAAATTTCATTGTTATCCCAATTATAAACAAAGATATATAATAGTTTCGTTTTCTCGTGTAGTTGCTCGAGATATCTAGTTAGATAATATTCATTTTATTATCTACCCTCGGCCTACATCCCTCGCGATGATCTACCAAAGGGTGGGAACTACATTGGCCTTTTTAAAAATAGTTCAATAGCTTCTCTGTATACAAAGAACCACGACTCTCCTAGAAACATAGTTCCTAGAATATCTTCACAGATGAAAATATTATTTAAAAATACTTCGAAAAAAAATGTACTCACCAGCACGCCAACAGAATTGATTGCTGACAACGATGTTCCTCCATTCATCCCTGGACAAAAGGCTCGTAGAGAAGATTTCCATGCGTGCGTTGGTGCTACCAGGAGGCGATGTCACAGATTTTATGGTCACTTAATTGCGTTTGTAGGGTGAATTAAACAATTGTTGTATGTGTTTATTAAGTCTCGAGAATAAGCTGAAACTAAACTGAAACCGAGGCGAAATCACATGAACTTCTTTCAAGACCGACAAATGGTCACACATAATCATAAAACTTGAACCGTGCAATTACAAAATTAACAAATGCATCATCTGATGCAGATAATATAATATGTCGAAAATGTCAATGAGTCAAAATTATAACAACAAATGTAGAAATACCATTTGTGTATGTAATAGTAACACTCGCTATTTTTGACATCGATTTTTACCTCACAGCGTACCGTTACACACAAATGAAATATAACACATTGTGCATGTTCATTATGGATCGACATTATTTTAGATACTTCTCTGCACGGTGTGAAGCACTTTCACTACAATATATTCATTCGGAAAGTCACTATAATCGTGTATATGTTATGTTGACACTGAAAATGCTGCTTACTCCGCAAGTAAACAAGGGCGATAACCGGTTAACAGTTGATTTTAGCTTCTAACAAACCACAGAAAAATAAAGGCTCACACAACCGCAGAAATCTTGAAAACACAAGCACAGGCTTAGAATACCAAGGGATGAAACTTTTAAATGACGCCTCAATACACTAGTGCTACATTGCTTCGAAATATACCCCAATTGCACTGACAAAAATAGTATATATATACAACAGGGGGAGGGGCTCCATTTCATCTGAGGCATGGAAGTTTGTGAAAAGTAAAAACACAGAGTCCTAGTTGATTTACAATTTGAAACAGAAGAAACGAAATAATTGTACTGAAATAGGGCGGAAGGAAAATTTTACTCAATTCGCACCATCATCGAAAACAAAAACGAAATATTATACGCAACATAACGATAGCAACAAGTTACACAAGGTACAAGGTACACGAATACACTGAATTCTCTAATAAAAATTGTAGACAACTTAAAATTATGAAAGTTGCCTTTATTTGTATCGAGGGTCAGTTTTGTGATATCTTCATAACTGAATTAATAACGTGCATTGTTATCAATGCTTTGTGTACCTTAATTATTAATTGGCTCCACACATTTTAACTTCTCGTAAAATGTAGCTCCTTAGTCTGATATATAGTATGTAATAATAATACTGCACTAATTAATGAAACCATGAAAAATTACGGTTATCCACTATACTTTTAATTTATGTTGAACAATTATTAATTTACAACCATGGCTTAGAAAATCAGACAATTTACAAACATAAGATTTTTCTTCACTTGAATTTTACGTTGTTGTTTGAAGGAAATGTTCATTGGAAGAAGTGTGTACCAGTGGACGTAGATCTCAACGTAGCGAGTACAGGAGAGCAAGGGATGGGGAAGAACTGGAATGAAAGAAGAATTATTATAAACGGATTATTGATTGATTTCACCAAATATTTCACTTGATAATAGAGGGAAATGTTCCCCAATAGTACTCAGTAGTTTCTTGACAGCAAAGTACGACAGGAAGAGGAAGATATAACACGAAGACAGGAAGAAAAAGAGGAAGATATTAGAAAGAACTTTTAATATGCCTAGTTATAACACGTGCAATGTTATAAAAATAATGCTGATACATTAATACTGTGCAATGTGCATTAGACTGCGTTGGAAGCTAGGCGGACAAATTCGGCCGAACCAATCTGTATTCAGCTCTTTCCGTTACTATAGTAACAAGGAGAGAAAAAGTAAAACATTCCACATTTAGACATAAGACCCAACAATAGGGGACTCATTCGTGTACGATATAACGACAAATTGTCAGAATCTATACGAGGAGTGACAGGATTTACAGCTGATACAAGTTGGAAGGCAAATACTATCTCTAAATTTTTGTGCTGTCAACTGAACATCTAGTTATAACTTTCCCTGTCATATCATTGGTTTCCTATTTATGAATTAGAACATAAATTACATAATTTACGAAACATACATTTTACTCACCTATGTAGGCCTATTCACGAATGGGAAATTAAAGATACAACATGCAGTGAGGATAAGTGGTAACTTACAACTGCAGGAATGAAGCTCCGAGAACTTATTCCGCTCAAGACAGCACGATTTACAAAGGATAGGAACTAGGAATCAACAGTGGTAAATCACATTCAGAAAAGAAACAAGACAATAAAATAACGAACCATACTTTAATTTGTGTGCATTTAAACTAATATTATACACTTTTAACAAGTTATACAAGAGATGTTTAGGATGCCAAAATAAAAGAGTGATAATTAATCAATAGCAGCACATTGTAATGCAATGATTATTTAATATTTATATAAAGACAGCTACAAAATTTTATATGCCTAATATTCACAACTTTATGTTAACGTAGGTGTTCCATGTACAAAACATTTCCACTTGATGGAAAGCCAAGTAGCCAGTACTCAAATATACAGGCATACTCATTTAACAACCATTTTAGCTTTTACCGTTGGGTAATTTAGACACGCACATCGTAGAAACATTACACGAAAAACCAACGTTAAGTTTGCAATGGAGCCGATCGATTTTATGAAATGTTTACTAGTAATTATTTTATTCATATAACAATAATAATTATATTAGCCTAATAACAGTTGAAGAAAAGCTGCTATAAGCTACAATTCCAAATCGTTTACTCCTCGCTACAGATATAACAATGTACAATTTTTGTCTAAATTTTAAATCCAACATTTGACAACCTTTGAAGCACCAAACAATTTCAAGACATAATACCAACACTCTGGGGGATTTTTTACTTTTCAAATCCCATGGATATCCTCAATACAGGGCCAAGTAAATAAACTAAACTTTTCTTGGGAATAAAATAAAATAAAAAAGTAAGAGACACGAAAAGTAAAATAATAAATATCGCTAGCCTGGTTGAAACAAAGTCAAGCTGGTAGGTGGTGTTACAACTAATGTGAGTGTAAAAATGCCAGCTGGCCAGTACTGTCGCACCACCATCACTTAGTGACCTTCAACCTCTACTAATATTAGTGCTTGCCATCCTTTTCAGTTCACCCACAATCTTTTTTTTTCCACATCTTGGCATACACTTTCTATTTAATTAAAACTTTCCCCCGAATTTTCGATACATATTACAGTATGAACTAAATTATTAATATCTCAAATAGAAAACTAAAATTATTTCCAAATTATTTTTATGTATTGTAGGTACACTACGTTCCTACATGCCCAAATACTGTTCTCAAATACAAAACGGCGTGCGGCTCATTTGATACATAGAAAACAGAACTAGCCTAAAAACCTATTTTTATTTATTTAGAGACCTAAATTTTAGAACTCAACTACAATGTTGACTTAAAGCTTTCTTATTCATCGATTTGTAATTATTTAACCAATCATGTTTTTCAATAATTCCAATATAACTCAACAAGTCGAATCACTGCATGAAATAAAACCATAATGGTATGGGAGTACATAGGGTATTTGAGGTTCCAATGAGCCAGGAATGTCACGCGAACTAAACCGCGTGACTAACAAATCATCTTCACCAAATCAGCAAACGATATCGATGTTCCCAGGCACAAAAATGTCTCAACTGATTAAATAACAAAACTACATCACCTCAATATTTTAAGTATTGGCCTGATGGTATTATGTAATTCAAATATTGACTTGGGCCTTTTAAATATTTATTAGGTACTCGACAGTCGAGTACAAAATTGTAAACAGAAGCTATTTTTAAGTTAGTAACAAATAAATATTGATTAATTACCATAAATTCATTCAACTAATGATATAGGACATACGAGTGGCTTATTTATTTGGCGTTTTGTTTGAACTGTAGAGCTGTATACACTTCGTATTGCTAAGTTCATGTAAACCTAACAAGTTTTTGAACAACAGTAACTAGATTAAATATCAGGCGTACAAGAGTAGTATAATATACAGGATTCAAAGAAAATATATACTAGAATATATATATATATATATATGTCTGTAATGAAATTCAGTAACATGTTAAACTACATTTTGAAGTGACGACTTGCGAGACGGTGGGAGTGGAATAGTGAAATATCAGTTTTTCTAACTACTGTGTGTAACTACGGTTAGTTACTAACTTCAAACTACAGCAGTATCTCTCTAACGGTCTAGGCCTAATATCTACGTTGAACTACTGAAAATCAGAATCAATCAAAATGTGGGTATATTTTATTTTGTATGAAAATTGGAACTTATTTTTTTTCTGTACGTCTGCCTGGTGGAATGTTTACTGTAGTGACAGTATTAGTATTACATATTGTTCTAACATTAGGCCTATTTCTAATAACATTTATTAACCGTTACAAAAAATGATATTTCAATACATCGACTCCTTTGACATCGTAATTCAAATTCTGCAGCTATTCTAATTCTACGATGGGCACCAATATTACTTCGATACTACGGTTTTACACAATACAGCTTTGCAGTTTCTATAGCAAGTACTTAGGAAAGAGTAATATACTGTACAGTGAAACCTTGATGCATCGTTCCTGCTTTTACTATTCATTTTTTCCACTCATACATAACATGTGTTGAATTTTCATACGTGAACAGTTTTTCATGATCACTTAAGAATCGATAGACAGAGGCTTCACTGTACCCTGTTTCCACTGTGGTTTGCACACACAAGTATGCTGGACTTCAATTTAAGAAACTGAAAATAATGTACAGCAACTAAAACCCGTTGATGTCAAAATAATAAATATAAATACACTGTAGCCTAATATTGTAGCATGATACAGCATGTGCCAGTAAAATGTAGGCCCTATAATATTTAGAATGTGCATTATAGCAATAAATTATCTTTGTTTCACTTCTCATTTTACAGATGGTGGTACCGGGTAGCTATTAAAAACTAAATATTTGGCTGTTTGTGTACTAGGTTATTTTATATCTGGTAATAATTGAGCATATAGATTCCGAACCACAGGGGTCCGAAGGAACAAAACTAGAACATGTTTACATATAAGTATATATAAATTAGGTTATGTACTAATCATATTATTGTTATCATTCATCCGTATCGTCGCCATTACCGGAATACAACGAGTGCCATTTTGTTCTGGTGAAAATTACCGCTCCAAGAACCAGTTATACCAATTGAAAATTGGCGAGTTGAGCAAAAATAACCGAATCAACCCTTGGTTACGAATGCTAATGCCACATCTTAATTGATATTCAATCCGTAGTTGGTGCAACCGTATTCAAGTTTGACTTTGCCACTCGATAGCAGTGGTGGTAACTTCAATCATCACAACAGTGATTGTTACTGAAGATTGTCGTTATCAAAATATCAGTGACATTTACAGTGTTTGTTTACAGAACTTGAATAATACAAGAAACTCATGAAGTGATCAAACAAATAACATTTCAAAATAGTATAGCTGCTAATACCAGGTAACAAAGTCAAGCCAATTGGTACACTAGGTCGAGGTTTGCAGTAATGGCGACGATGAATAAGTACGGTACAGTAATCTGATTATAAGAATGCTGTTCTTCTCGCAAGAGCAATTAGCTTTCATTGCAGAGTATAATTTTCAATTCAGGAACTTCTAAACACTAGTCTCTGTTCCGATATTTTATTTCTTAAGCAAACATAAAATGAGACTCATTAACGGGTAACTAAAAACTATTTGAAAAGAATAACCAAGAATTTGGTGAACAGATTAGCCTGATAGCCGTGAACATTACTATACACACAACTAGATATTAAAATCGAGGAATAATTGGGACAGTACAACATGTACAACATGGCATAGAACCTTACTACGGTTTAGACGGAGCAAAACAGAACAATATGGGTCCAGCCCTGAATCTCATAGCGAAAAACTTCATTTGAGGACACAGCAAACCGAAATTGAAATATATTTTTTCTAATGAATCTTGTCAGCCAATAAGCCTCATCAAGTCTAATAAATTATAATCTAACAAAATAGGAATTATTTAATTGAATGTCACTAACTACGCCTACTTAACAGCAATTTGAAAACTGCAACAACAACCCAATTCTTCTAAAACACAAAAAGCTATATTATTCTGTAACTTTGTAATCATCCATTAATATCAGCATTGAAAATAATTATTGAAAAACTTCATTCACTTCACAAAAGTTCATTCCTAAAAACAAAATATATTTCACTTTCCATATTTCTGTATCCTCAAACATTCAAACAGGACAAATCGGAGAACAACCCAAACCCGAGCTCGGAATCGAAAACACATCTCTCCGGCAAGGCGACTCTATCGACAGCCTCCTCCGTCCGTGGCACATATTCGAAAAGACACATACAACGATATTGCTTCCTACTCGTAACGACGCTCCGCGCGATAACAACAAGGCATACGACAGCGCTACATCTACGTGCGTCGAGACGTGGGCGGGGCTTACCGCTAGCTGGTGACCGACGGCTGCTTGTAAACGTCGACAGAGGCGAGAACTTCGCGGAAAGTTGCGATCGTCTTGCGCAGCGTCAGGCAGAATCCCTTCGAAGCGGGAATCAGCGGGAATTCGGGGAGCTCGACTTTGTCGGAGATTCCTGCGGGACGACGTGAATACAGTGATCAATGAAATGAGCGACATACTCTACCATTGCATTTAGATACTGGTGATCGTTATCTTCTATGAATAGAAGTAAAACATCCGCAAATAACCAAATATGAACTTGCAGTTGATGGTCCTTCTTAGAAATTATATTTGAAAACATAAAAATGCATGCAGTGGTCCAAGGAAATAGAGATGTGAAGGGAGATTCCAGTTCTGTTTTGCAATAGGCACAGAGTTGATCAGTTGCGTACCTTTCGTTATGATTAGATATATTTCGATTAGCTAAACTGCAGTCCGAAAGATAACTAGCGATTGAACCGTCAACTAAAGTTACAATCATCTAATCAACTGGGCAGTTTGTTATGTGGGATTTTGGAAATACCAATCTAAGTAACTCTACACAATTTTATAATGAATACATCTAGATGGCCTATTAGGCTATTAATAAGCCCTGCCTATCACTGAGTTGCTGAATAAGTGTCGGTAAATATACAAATGAATAGCCAAATCTAAATACGCCTAGCCGAAAATATTTGAATACCGTATTTACTCGCATATAAGTCGCATGTATATTTAGAAATTTGAGAGCTCAAAACAGGGGTTATATGCGAGTAAATAGGTAAATGGTCGATAAATAATCAATAGGCGCAAGCTCACCTTGGCCGTGGTTCTCCCGGAAGGTGCCCGGGGTGGTAGGCGTGACGGGGTGTGTCTTGTTGTAATCTTCGGAGATGTCCAGCCAAGTGTCCAGCCGCGTTAAGAACCTAAGCGAGAATAAACAAGAGTAAAACCAAGTTACATTATGACTGACAGGACAAGAGCGATTATTTATTTTTATATTTATTTCAACGACACAACGTATTGATAATTAAGATCTAGTTGCGTCGTATGGATGATTTTTGAAATGGTGGGAAGATGAGATGAAGGCTTCTTAGATAATGAGGAGAATAGTGCAAAGGAAGCTGTCATGGACTATTTTCCAACTTCTAACGTCATACCCAAATCCAAAATAACCAACACTAAATTTTCCGGGAGGGATCGTTTTCCTGCACGGATGGTTTTACCTTCATAGTCACTTCAAAAACAATAGATAGAGCTTTCACTGTAAACGTCAAACAGCGCCAGCGGCAGACTTACTTGTAGCATTCGTTACCAGCTTCTAGCGTCATATCCAAATCCCAAATAACCAAAGTTAAATTTTCCTGGATGGATAGTTTTCCTGCATGGATGTTTTTATCTTCATAAACGAAAGATAGATGTTTTACTTCAAACATCAGAAAACGCCAGCGGCAGACTTACTTGTGCGCATTCTTCTCGAAGTGCTTGTTGATCTCTTTCTGGAAGATGGGCGGCGGATGCGTGATCATCTTGGACAGCGCCTGCACTAGCTTGAGGACGGCCATCTCGTTGTACATGCGCGAGTTCTCGTTGCCTGACTGCGAGCCCTTCTGCTTCTCGTAGCCCGCCTCGTTGAAGTACGGCTCGCTAACCAGTATCAAACCTTAAAGTCGAGGAGGCAATATTTAGTCCGGCATGAAAAAAATAATAATTTGATAACATAAAAATATCAACTCAAGTGGGCCTACCAACTATTGCCCTCTTCAAATTGAAATTCAATGAACCCAGAAACTAGGCCTACCTATTTTGAAATCAAGAAAATTAAATTATCGAAATATTCAACATTTGAGTGTATCGCTCACAGCTCTGTAGAGGTCAGAACTGATGTTTGAATTACAGTAAAATTTGAATTATCCGCCGTTGAATCAACGAGAGTTTCCTGTATTTAACTACTACAGAACTAAGGCCTATTATGACATGCAATAAACATGTGAACTTCGTAATCATAGTCTTCAGCTTTCTACCCATCGAAATTACCCAATATTTAGTGTGCTGTAACTGAAATAGCAGGGCTCTGGCCCATATCATTTGATAGCTCACGGAGAACTTTCATCATAATTTGTTAACTCGACTTGCTCAGGCCTAATTAGGCCTCCTGGAAAAATAAGATTCAATGCAAAGTGTTGAGACTTGAGAGCACGCAGTTTTGAGAGTGTTGATTCCAAGCGCTTTCGAGTTTGTGCCCCAAAAATAACCGGCGCAAAATGAACTTGGATGTTGACGCGCCGTTAAACACCAACAATAATAATAACGGAAAATGAAATTCAGTCGACGACTAATGATCGACCCGCCCACCAAAGTGAGTACTGAGTAGTTCATGATATGGGAAATTAACAATGTCAATCAGGGTATCTCGACATGCCCAAGGTGGCTCACTGATAAGCCTAGCAGTCAACTCACCTTGGATGGAGATGATGACCTGCAACAGGTTAGAGTGCTGCGACCAGACCTCGGTGCCCTTGCCCGACCACGTGCCGAGAAGGCTGACGCACACCTTGCCGTCCTCGTAGAGGTTCGGGTTGAGCCGGTCCGAGCAGTAGCTGACGTAGTGGCAGAGCGGCGGCGCCCTCGGGTAGTCTACCGACAGCTGGAAGTCGAAGAAGAACAGGCCGTCCTCGTACGGCGTCTTCTCCGGACCGCGGATCATCACCGAGTACAGGTCCTGGACACGACAACGCCAGCGGTTAGTCCATTACGATTATATGTGAGTAAAGTACGGTAAGTAAACATGGTCCGCGCACTCCTGGTGTCAAAGTTCATTGATTTCAATTTAAAATAGCTTACTGTATATAGATTATTATTTGAATTGGTGACAAGACTACCTTGAAGTTTCCAAATAACTGAGAGGTGCCGCTTTAAAACGATCTCACTAGATTCATCTTTAGCACTAATTGGGAAACAATGATTCTAAATCAAGATTTCCATGTGATGGAAAAATTATCAAAAATATGATTATTATACGCTCGACGACCCCTCCAAGAGCTAGACGTTACTTGGTGGTATGAATGAGAGGAACATAGATGAACGATGTTGAAACAAATACGGGACTCGAACCCATGCCTGTTTTGACTTCAGTTTCTGAAGTAGTGACCAGCTAGGCCTAATAATAGCTCATTGGCTGACAAATCAATCAAACAAACCACCATCATTAAGCCTGATATTAAGATCATTTACGAACATATTTCCAATAAATACGATGATAAGATAGCTTAATGAAGTTTGAATCCTACTGTACAGATCTGAAATTCTTATTATTGAGATGTAATCAAAAGTCAGCGATGATGCTCTTTCTCTTACCATTCTGTCCTCGAAACCCTTGACCCAGATGCCGGGCGGCAGCGAGGTCCTGAGGAGGCGCAACTCTTTCCGCACGGCCTTGAAGAAGTTGCTCGGATCCGTGGGTTGGAACATCGTCAGCTTGAACTTGTGACTGTTCGGAGCGCAGTCTGCGATCGAGAAACCTGGACGACACAATCAAAACATCAGATAGACCATAAATCAATACAATTTCCACCGTCCAACCAAGACACTTAAGTCCCTACAACCCTACAAAACAAAATCAAGAACACCTACCTTCTTCATTCTCTTTGGGTGCATCCACCTCGACTTCCGCTACCACCTCCTCCTCCTCCTCCTTAGGTGTTTGTTCGACCACCTTCTTCTCCTCCTCCTTCACCTCCTTCGCCGCCTCCACTTCCTCCGCCTTCTTATCGTAATCAGTCTCTTTCTTGGGCTTATCAGTCTCTTTATCAGTCTCCTTGTCGTCGGAAGGCACGCCCGACAGCCGATGCAACAAGCTCTCCAGACCGTCTTTCATGAACGTCATCACGCCGCCAGATGCCTCGGCGATAGTTTCTACACGACACAGAGGTAAGTTTAAGTACAGGCCTACACTCTATTTGGTTGAAAAAAACATACCCGATGATACTTGGGTAGCTGTATGATCAAGAATTTGTGAACGAAATCAAATATGTCATAACAAGAATGAAAAAAAAAAATGGAGTTCCGTTCGATATCAGAATGATGATATTGAATATCGGTCGAAATTATCGTTATTTTTGTAATCTACATCATGTCTTATAGCTGTCTTTAATTATTTGGTGATGCAACGTGATAATAGCATGGTGCCAACATGTAAGAATATAGGCTGGGTTGAATGTAAAATTTGAACATATTTCGAAAAAATCCTTTAAATGGTTGATCATGTTGAAACAACAGATTGTAGGATCAGAAATATTATCCAAATTATTCTACTATAGACCTTCAAATTGGGCTAGTTCCCGGCACAATAATTTATAATTCACTGGCATCTTCGCATCGCTCACCTTCCGTCTCGCTCTTTTGGCTCGATCCCGAGCCCGAATTGACCGCCCCGCTCAGCGTCATGTGCGCCTGCCCGCCGCCGAACCTCCTCGTCACCTCGCCGTGCGCCATCACCAGCTGCGCCTTGATCAACGAACACAGCTTGGCGCACACGTGCGTGTTGCCGCCGGTGACCAGCGCCAACGACGACTGGCTCGTGTCCAAGGTCATCGGGCTGTCCGTCACGGCCAGCTGTTTCGACGCGCTGTGTTTCGCGCTCGTCTTCATCGCGTCCGGCTGCGACTTTGTCGTCTTGATCGCGGCCTTGACATCTTTATCCTTGTTGAACTCGAAGAAATCGGTGTCGTTACCGATGTTTTTATTGTTGTTCGCGGCCGTCTGGAGTTTCCTCTCGAGTAGGGCTACGTTGACGTTCAGAAACATTCCGTTGGGTATGGAATTGCTCGCCGTGTTTCCTCCGAGGTCCGAAACGATGATTTCCTCCTCGTTCTCGCACTTTGGACAGAGGTCGCAATCGCTCGACCGGTCGATAGTTCGATCGCCGGTTTCCAGTTCGTCGACATTGGGGTTGTTTGTGTCGTTGTCCAACTCCATGCCGTCGGGTTGGTAGAACAGGCGGCTGACCTGATCGGCGACTCGTTGGGCGGCGTTGGCGCGACCGCGTTCTCTCACTCGTTCTAGGAGGCCCTGGAAGTGACTCTCGTGGAAGAACGAAGTGCCCATCAGTTTGTCTAGATATCTAAAGAACACAGAATAAATGAGATTGAGTTGTCGCTACCGGTACAAAAAAAGTATGATATTCTCAAAAATAAAACTGATCCAAAATTAAATTAATTGAAATAGGCCAGTTACTATTTAGTTGATTTTTTCTTGATCAATGTAAAATTTTAAATTGAAAACTTGCTGTTACTAAATCTAGAGTATCTACAGTAGAGCTCTCCAGTGCACCCATTCAACAATTCAACCTAATGTTTCTTAGCTCTGGAGAGAATCTGCATTACGAATAAGTTTGAGCTGCCTATGCACGAAGCTAAAATCCAAGGTTGATTCAAAGACTTTCCAACACTCTTTTTGAATAATTAGCGTAGACCTATTCCCTCCTCTATATTTACTTTCAAAACCTGGGAAGTTACAGCATGATCATTGGAAAAAATTGTCTTCGACTCAATAATAATTCTTCCTTACCTGCAGTCCTTGTAGACATCGAGAAGTTGTCGCATTACCGCGGTCGTTTGCAGCGCCGGATTCTGCATGAATATCTCCTCCAGTCGGGACATGGCGATGCGCGCTTTCTCGATGTTAGCGCCAAGCTTCGGCTTCAGCTTCTCGCGCATCTCGTCATCCTCCTCTGGCAGCATACTGTGACGTGCATAACACACAAGATGAGTTCAAGTTGAGCACAAGATCAAGTATCAATGTTATTGAAAAAAAGACGAAAAAAATCATCATCATATTAGCGTAGTGATCTACGTATCGTTCACGGATCAATCCATTTCTCGCTTCTATGACCTCATTCGGCCCACCATATTCCCTTAATAACCTACACGAAATTTTCCTGGTGGGATAGTTTTCATGCATGGTCAGCATGGATGGTTCATTTTCCATAGACCATTGAGAAACAATGCAGGTTCCATCTCCAATTCCATCTCACCCTTGGATTGTATTAAAAATGAACCATGTAAAAACTTTTTTTCTTTTTTTTTTAATAACATCAAAACTTGATACAAAATCATTGTTCCCCAATTAAGGTTATGGATGGAAGATTAGATCGTTTGAACGGGGCACCACGAGGGCGATCTCATCACTAAATGGTAAAATTCACTTTCAAATGTGTCTTCCTTTTCTAGATAGAAGTACAGAACGATGCGGTTATCACTCACTCGTCCTCGGCGATGCAGCAATCCTCCGACTCTGTCTCCCACGACGCGTCGCTGGATCCGTCGTCCCAGAGCTCGCCCTCGTCCGAGTCGTACTCGCCGACCTTGTACAGGTCCTGTGGCCAGGACATCGACACGTGACCGTCCACCCACCACACCAGCACCTGCGACACGATGGCACGCGTTATCCCCTACACTGTACCATTAGCCTCAAAGCTACAACAAGTGCTGTATTTCTTATGACTCATTAGCAGGAGGCAAGCATTCGGGATTTTAACGATCAACGCAAATTGTTTCAAAAGTGTTTTTTTTTCAATACGTTTACGTTACAGGTCTTCCCCAATTCAAAAACCCTAAATTGTTATTTTCGGAAAAATGATGCTTTTCGCGATTTTCCGCAAATACGTCATTTCATTCACAAATATGACATGAATGTCGACAAAAAAAAAAAAAATATATGAATAAAGACATGTAGGCCTTGGCCTACCATATTTTTTTTTAAAGTTACCTAAAAGTAGGCCTAAATACAAAGTTGTAGGGCCTATTTCTCGCCTTTATCCTTTCCAATGAATAATTCAGAATAACAGTAGACCTACATAATAGTGATTATTTACTATCAAATCTTACCCATATGAAAATAATAAAAAAAATCCGTAAACGAATTACGTGAAGATTCACCAAAAAAGGGAAATTAGTTCATGCGTTCATTCGAGTCTTACCATGCCCTTGGGATAGTTGTCCATGACTTGGCCTGCAGTGCAGTTAGCGTCCTCGCCCTCAAAGTTGGCTACCCTTATGACCACGGTGCCAGGACGGTACTGGAAGTCCGGGTGATCTTTCATGTCGTAGACGCTCACTTCAGTCTCCTCCAGCAACGACGGGCTGGAAACACACTCGCACGTTATCAACTGCATCACTACGACCACCTACAGCTTGCTCACTTGGTTTCACGCTCCTTTTCCAAGGAATCGAAGTGTTGGTTAAATATGTAGGATTTACAAAAATACATGGATAACTATAGATTGATATATGTATTAGGCCTTATTTATTACTAGAGTACAGTAATTGTTAATTATGATACTGGATCCATCATTTAATTCAAAAACTTCTATGATAGTATATTATCGAACATTGTAAAACGTACGTTTTTTTGTATCCATATTAAAACTTGGAGTACAAAAGTAGGCCAACAAGTAAATTGATATTGTGTATTTCTTCATTATCATACCTATTATTACTTTGACGCCTCTTGTGTATTTCATGTGCCTATTATGCACAAATGTTGAATGAAAGTCTAATAATTTAAGTTATGCTGTGAAGCAATAGTTGTAGTTCATAGGTCCAATTGGTTGGTCCTACATTGTTTCGACTTATAAGCTCAATGTCAAATATTTTGATAATTCTAACTTTCATCACTCAAATGGGTATTTTAGGGTACCGGCACATTGGACTTTCCATTGAAGAGTATTTACTATACCTACTGTCGCGTTAAACATAGGAAAATAAAAAAGAATCTCTTCGCTAACTGTCATAATCGTGGGCTTACCGAGGCTCCTCGAGCGAAGTGTACGTCTTGAACCACTTGACGGTGGCGGTACGACCGAGGTGGTCTACGCTCTGCACGACGCCATACACGCGCATCGAGCTCTCGTCCTTGTTCTCGATCACAAAGTCCCCGGGGAAGAATTCCTGGTCGTCGAGGTGGTGGATCGGGTACAGCTGGGTAGACAGGATGTTCTCCTCCACGGAACCATCCTGGAATCACAATCAGGACATCATAACCTCACTTTTGGGGGCATCGTTTAGCAACAGTCGAATCATAATCATAAAGCTACCAGACAAGATGGAAATAGTTGATTATATTGATCAAAACTAGAGCTGAGGTTTGATAAAGTTTCGTTTATGTACCATTGATATTCGACATAATCATTTCGATTCAGTATTAAAATAAACCTTTTCTTCACCTGACCAGTTTGGGGATCTGCTTATATTCAGTACAATCGAGTAGACACTAGATACAGTCTGTTGATCATTTCTCGATTAATTTTGAAAATAACACCGTCATTTCGGCGGGTAACCAGTTCAAACTGTATTACCCAAAGGCATCAGTAGTTTGTATATGCCTACCTGCCACACGACGTCAGCAATGGATGTAGTCGACAATGTTTCCACGACGATCCTTGCCCCGGGATCCAACGCCACGTTTGGCGTTCGCTTCTTAGCACGCCGAAGTTTCTTCTTCTTCAGGACTTTGGTCATCAAAGCTGGTCGTTGTTTCTTCTTGCTACCTGCATGACAATCGAGAACAGAAAATATACATATTGGGGATCACATCGACCCTGAAAACTAGCCAGAATCGACTGATAATGCTATTAAATCAAATCTGAATTATAGGCCTACTTATTTGTTTGGGATATTCGGAAATCTCACACGATTTCGATTACATATATAAATCCTATGTAATTGGTTATTTGTGAAATTTGGATCAAAAAATAATTGTGTAGCATTTTGAATTTTAAATTGCATCCAATTTGACTTTTCTTAATCATTTGTATTGACGAGATAATCTCATTTCCTTTCGATGACGTGAAGTAAGCTATTGAGTTCTACTTTTGACGGAACACCTGGCTTGCACCAGAAGCATGGGAGACACGAAGGGTAGGCCCAGGCCTAGGGCCGAGTGGGTTGGGACAAAATGATTGAACGAGAAAAACAATGTATCCGAGAATGATGCCCTAGTATTAGCTCTAGGCATATTTAATTTAAACCAAGAAAATGATGTGGAGTTTATACAAAAATATACAAAAACAGCTGCCTAGATAGTAGCTACTAGCTACGATACATTAGGAGAGTATGGGAGAGGATACTACATGAGCAATTATTGAGTGTAGGGCCCAAGTATAGTGAACGGAATTGTTGGCCTAAACGGATCTAGGTCTCACGCTGCAGTATAAACAGTTAAACTAGTATAACTAGTTAAAGAGCTGAAATTGTGCTATCAACAGTCATTACAAATTAGATGCTGTACAACGTAGGCATCAACTTACCGTGCGATGTAGTGCTGCTAGCTCCGCTGCTAATCGAAGCAGTGTCTGAAATACTACCGGTGTCTTCTGTGTCCCACTCGTCTACATCAACGGGTGGTGGATGCAGATCGATCACAGGCAAGGCAACAGCACCAACGGTGTTTTCAACTAAAAGAATACCAATATTACGGTACAGAGCAAAATCAATAGAAAAAACACCTGTTCCAATCCACTAATAAAATAATCAGTCGGCAAGAGAAATATAAGAGAGGCACAAGTGTCAAATATTAAAATTGAATTAGGTACCTAATACGATGATATTTTATCAAGTTGGAAAGTTTTTAATGATGCATAACGATGTCAACAACAGCTAGATATATGTCAGGATACAAAATTAATGAGAAGGTGAAATAATCAAATGATGAAGTGTCAAAAAGACATATTCACAAAATCCATGCCTTGAGCAGAACTTGAATCACGCCCAACTTGACTTCATTATCAAAGCGGTGTCTCATGTGAATGAGCCGGGGGTGCAGCTACAGATCTCGGAAGTTGCCAATACCAGTCATTCCGTACATTTATGAAAGATAGATTACAATTTGACAAAAATTACAACTTGCAATGAACCTGAATGTCCTAAATAACTCTCATCTCTTTAAAACTTATTGTAAATAAATCTAGACCTACCTTTAGTAGAAACAGGACAGTCAGTAATTGGTTTCTCAGTGCCATTATCAAGAGCAGCGACAGAACTGAGGAGTTTGTTTCGCTTAAGGCTTCTTTTCGCAAACTGTGTAGCTGCCGCAGTGCTCAATACCTTCTCTTTCTGAGTCAGGCGCCACTGTTCTTTTGTAGTAATCTTATCGCCAACGCGGACTGTGTAGAAGTTACGATCACCTACTTGCAGAGTACAAGGTTCGAAGACGTTCAACAGACGAAGCCTGAAAACATTAGTTGAATGAGCCATGAGGGCAGTAATGAAAATGATAATGAATAGGCCTACCAGTAGTAGGCCTAGATAACTAAACATACCATGGGTCCCATAGCTCCACTAATAAATGAAATATTTGTATCTTTACTTCAGACTCTAGGGAAACCCAATAAAGGCAACCTCACAATGATAGCAAATGCTGAGGGTCAAGATTACTTCTGGGTTAAAAATTAAAACTGAGATTAATGCTAATAGGCCAACTTGCAGTGCTCACAATAGAGCATAAATGCAAGTTAGTTATTTAAATGCTAGTTATCTTATTGCTTTCGGATGATCAAAGTAGAATCCACCTGATTGGCTTAGCTAAGACATTGGGTAACGTAGTTATTATAAAGTCAATGGCTAAGAGCTAATGCTAAGTCAAGACTATTTACAACATTTCAATGTCATACACTGCAATGTGAGCAGTTGCATCATACTGAGTCTGTGAGTAGGCTTATACAGTCAACCATTAGTTCTTAGCCTGTTAGTTCTGCAGCTTGCTCTTGTTCGAGTTGGACTAGTAAATTCAACTAAAAACTAGTTTTTACTGGTAGCTCTAGGCCTACCTTTTCAAATCATCACCCTGAACCAGGTACTTCGGCTGCTCTTTGTCAGCGCTTGCACCATCTTTAGAGTATGCTCGACACTGCCAATGGATCCCAACGTTATCAGTTTTCACATCTTCAACGACAACTTTAACAGTTTTATTAGGTTTTGAGCAATTAGCTTTCATTTCTTTGGTACAGTTGATCCACTCTGCATCTTCCAACACATGCACTGGGCCCCAGAGAGTTTGACCTGGGTAAAAATCATCGCGATGGCCAGGAAACTCGAAATCCTAAAACGAAAACAATGAAGATTAGGCCTATGTGAGGTTCAGCTGACTTGGTTTTGAGACACTAACATAAGCCTAGCCCAAGAGACAAAGCAAAAGCCCTAGGCTTCATCTTATGAAATCAATGGTAGGCCTAGCAAGTCAAGCTAGCGAGTCAAGCTACTCTTATCTAGAATGGTTAAATGAGAGACCATAAAATAGGCCTAGGCCGAGCCCTAAGCCTGACTTCCTACACCCCAGACAAGAGAATCAATGACCAAAACACTTACCATATCTCTTTTGTCTGTGAAGTTTTCAAACCCACAAGCATCAACATCATTTATAATGCAGCGAGATCCATCATTGCACTGAAGCGTTAGTTTTGAGTGTACGGTTTTTATTCCACCGACCCAGGAATCAAGACAAGCTGCAATATCGACCCCAAATTCTTCTAATGGCACTAGATTCGAGCTTTGTACATTAGTTATGACTTGTTTTGTTCCGACCACTTGAACACAGGCAGATACTCGAATGTGTCGACAATACCCTCGTTGGGTGTCCTTGCCTTTTATAAGACGTCTTACAACATCACCTGGCATTAAGGATCTATCTGCTAGTTGAACCTGAAATTACACCAAGTATTACTGATGACCTTAGGTACACAAATACAGCTTTGCCTAGTGTCTGAACGTCAGTTAGGATAGTTCTCATCCTACCTTGACTTCTGGGATAACTTCCTCAACCCCTGTGGGATGCCAAGATACTCTGATATGGCCCTTCTTCATCCTTCCTCCTTCTTCCTCATCTGAATTCTCATCACCACTGACGAGCTCCGAATTCTCCAAAACCATTCCGAATTGAACATTTCCCTTCTTTGTAATTCTAAATACCTCATCTTCATAAAAATATTTATGCTCGCCAGCAACCGCCATGTCAGTTTACGAATAGGCCTAATCTAATGTCGTAAAGTGGCAACCAGGGCAGCCAAAACAAAAAACGAAAAATCAAGTTAAATTTCAATTTTGATTCCTTCACTTGGAAAAGAAATTACATCCAGAAAAAGAATCGAAATATTTCAGAAATAACCCATACATCTGTCTAGATGGTATGTCAAAACAATCTACGATATTCTATCATACACTTCAGTGGAATGTCAATGAGAAATATCTCAGCTCGAAGCCACCGTGCGTGAGTGATGAAGCGTGAGAAGGGACGGATGATCGAACATTCAATCATGTAGCAGAATGAAGTGAGCGCTCGCTGGTGTGCGACATCCATTGCTATCTCCTCTCACTACCAACATACATAAAAAAAGTTTTAAAACTAGGAAAACGCCATATCTGCGTTGTAAGACGAGCGGATAGTAATAGTATTGGTAAAAATGGTTAAAAACTGCTTCGAGTGGTACCAATTTAGTACATTTTATGTTTTTTCTTCAAAATGGTTGACCCGAACGAGCTGAATTTTTTTAGAAATGTGTACCAAAATGTAATTCAATTTCACGCGAAATTTCATTTTTTGGGAAAATAAAAATATTTTCTCTTTTTTTTCGCCATGTTATTCTAATGTGAATTTTTGAAATTTCTTAAATTCATGAAAAAAAAAGTTAATCCCCGATAATGCCACAAAACTATGCAGATCTAAGTTAGATGAGGAACCATATTGAAAAGTTGAAAAGTTTGAAAAGTTTGAGGTTGATAGCTGTAGCCCTTTGACCTGTGGAGAACCAACATGAAAAAAAAAAAAAAAAAAATTAAAAACGAACACCATTTTCTTTCAGTATGTCAAATTGAATCCTCGCTAAAGCTCGTCTAATTAAATCTCACGTTTCGTTTGTGAACTTATAGCCATTGACTCAGTAATACCATTAATAAGGCCCAATTTTCCGAATCTCAGTTAAGTGCTAATCCTCTAACTATTGCTTAATCCACTAACGACCAATAATCCGTAAAATTGGGCTTAACTGCGTTATAATACTACTCTTGTAGAAATAATGACAATATAATTCTAGCCAGCAATGTTGATTGCACTAAATAAATAATTAGACAGTTTTGTGGTATTATATTGTTTCATTATTAATTGTGAGATGGCAATATTGTAGTTACATCATCGCAATATTGTAATTATTATAAGTCCATGGTTCCATGGCTTCGAGATGGATTACTAAACGACTAGGCCCAAATGATTGTCTGAAAAAATGAAAACATTCTCCTATTTAAGCTTGACAAAATCGAAAATACCAGTCTGAAATCATGACGTAAGTGACTCCGTTGTCGTGCGTCACGAATAAGTCTACAACTATAAGCTTTTCATTTCACAAAGTCTAGTACGACCAATACATTTTCTTATCAATTCAAAACTATTTAATATACATTACGTGTTTGAGGATTTCTCGAGTAGGCCTACTGTTAACATTGAACAGAAGTCAAAGTCTTTGCATAGATGAATATCAAATTGGTTCTTGTTCAAATGAATATTTATTATAAGTTATAATAAGACTTATAGGCCTACCCAAGATGCATTGAGGGTTGCGTTGGGTCACCGCGGTCGCCGTATCGAGGCCGGCGAACCAACGCAACCCTCAATGCATCTTGGGCCTACTTGTAGCCTACTTTACTTATATATATATATATATATATATATATATATATATATATATATATATATATATATATATATATATATATATATATATATATATGTATATATATATATATATATATGCCCTATATATATATGTGTGTGTGTGTGTGTGTGATTGATAAAATCGAATAGTACTTAGGTAGTTTTTTGTACAAAAAATTGTATAAAATTGTATAAAAATGAATATAGCCCAATACATTCATCTCGAAATTATACAAAAGGAAGAAAATATGATCACAATGATTGAATGCAAGTGCAATAAATCTAATCATATATTTTTATGTAATGTGTTATGTTATGATATAAGTCATTTATCTATATAAAATGAATAGATGATCATAATAATCATCAAAAAAATATAATTATGATATTGATGAATCAAAAGATGATAACTGATTCGGGTGTAGGCCTACCTTACAGTGCTAGCTCCCTGAACCGTCATTCATGAGACAGAGATCCGAGTTCCACCATAGTCGATCATCCAGGTAGAGTATTTGCTTGGTTTTCCTCAGTAACTAAGGTGAACACTGAAATGGCTACTCAACAATACCCAACTACCATTTCCTTCCAACTATTAAAAAACATCCAATAAAATTCTTCATAGTATCATCTTTTCATCTTTCTCCAACACCATATTACCTATTATTACAGTGCGTCGTCAAATCCAATATAAACTGAATGAGAACGAAATGAAATAAATATTTTAATACTTCAACGCCAAAATTCATGGCACTTACCCATGTTTTCTGCTAGAAATCTATTGTCTACTATTATTCTATCGTACACTCCACTTTTTAATGGTTTTGTTTTCTCGCTAGAGAATGTCATTTCATATCCGATAACTGGTGTGCAAGATAATAGAGACATTTCCTGAAAAACAGCAGCGTACATGGATTGTGAGAAGAAACAAAAATCAATTATTACAAGTTCACTTTGTTTTCCGCAACAGTTCATGAAAGGAAATGTGATTATCTTAATTCACGTAAAGAAAAGTTTGTGTCCGTCGATCATTAATCACAACTAGCGGGCATTGTTTATTCATGAAGTTGTCATACGTGACAAATGAACACGAATGTTATGTGTTACCATATAATGTTCCGTTATGTATTTTACTGAGAATACTGTTTACACAATAACAGTTGAGCCAATCACCCCCGTGGCCCAGCTATCTCATGTACTGTGCTGACACTGAAGTGCAGTCGGACCTATATCGTAGGCCTACGTCTTTTAATTACCCATTCCTTAAAATATTAGTAAGTAGTATTCCTTAAATTTCACATTTACTTTTCTCAATTTTAATCCGTGCCAGATTTTTTTTTCTTAATCATCTGAGTGAAGGATGGAATGAATTGGAAGGAGATATCAAGAACATAACGAAGATTGGTGATTTAAGAAGAGAGCTAAGAAAAAAATGAAGTATAATTATATCGAGTATGTTTGACTGTAATTTCATTAGGTATAGTAACCATTACCACCTGTTTTATGAACAATCTGTAATGAATAAATAAATATGTAAATAGAGAAGGAGACAATTCACAATTGTCATCTTATAAAAGTGAAAAATATGACTTGTTTATAATACCTCCCGAACAACATGAACAAATTCAACAAATTCAATAAATTCAAAAAATTTAACAAATTCAATGAATTCAACAAAGTCAACAAAGTCATCAAAGTCAACAATTTTAACAAATTCAACGGAGTAAACAAGTTCAATAATTTCAACAAATTCAAAATTTTCAAGCAATTCAGGCAATTCAACAAATTCAAGCAATTGAACAAATCTCTTGATAGGCTGGAGTGGTTGATCCACCCTTTGCTCCACAATTATAGCCTTGGATGTTTTATCCCCTTTCCTCTCCCCTATCTATTTCCTTGCCGACGCCCTGATTGGAGACTATTTTTCATCGAAGGCACGAAGTCACTGGAGCTCCATGAACACGGTTAGCGTTTCGCTTTCGCTTAGCGGTCAAGTTGGACCGAGCTCAACAATCAGCCGTCGAGACCCACTCGTCACTGATTGGTCAATTTTCCAAAATTCCAAAAAACGATGAAGAGATGATTTTATATTGGGTTTAACAACGCATATCCCATTGATAACAAATTGGCGTGATTTGTTAGCCTAATTCACTATATCTAAAAAAAGGATGTGTCCATATTTTTCAAAACTTCAACATTCTTTTCAATCAAAATAGTCATACTGAAATTTTCTTCAATACAATATAGATCTACATTATGGTATGGTCTTAGTATGTTCTGTTATATACTCTGTTTATTTATGTTATCCCTATTTTAGTGGAGGTGCCAGAATGTCGATCCAAACTTGGCACCTCCACCAAAATCGAATTTTTGTCATTGAAAGAGAAGTAACATTCAAGCATAAATATTAGATTGTTGATGATATCTTAGTTATCTTATTCATAATTTTTGATCTTCTCTATGATTTTCTACTATTTAAGGAAATAATTCGTTTTCAGGATCGTCATGATAACACCTATAGCGTGTTGATTTACTTATGAGCACATTGATGAATCCATGAATCCCTTCATAACATCAAATAAATTATTTTCAAATTTACGTGTATTTATAATAAACATTCACATCAAGTTTTAATGTCATTTTATGTGCATTATGATCAGTGGTATGATGAAAAGTTCGTCAAAATAGCTGGATTCATTTCAATATACATTTGATTTTCCACAATGAATTTTGACGATTCTGAATTCCGACAATTCTCCCTCAATGTGATGATGACATATAAATATATATTTCTTTCGCACTGTGAACATTCCGTGATCATTTATATTATCTATATATTCAACCTGGCGGGAACTTTTTTCCCTCAATGCTATAGATTCGCCCTAATATAGAAAACCAAGCAATTTTATATTTACCCCTACCCGTATAGTATACGGTACATGAACCCGCATCCAAGCCCAGACAATCTTTTTCATATTGCGAATCAAGCATAACCCAACACAGGAAAACCCCTCTACAATGCGCATGCGTATATTTGCTATCAATCTAGGCTATTTATCGCGCGCCGGTAACCGTTGGCAACGGCGCCGAAAACATCGGAATACCAGCTGCAACGCGTCGGCGAGAGAGAGATAGGAAAAGAGCGCGAGAAAGAGAGAAGGAGAAAGAGAGAAGGAGAGAGAGAGAAAGAGAGTGAGAAGGTTCGTCGGTGTTCTTATTCCTCTCGTATATCTCTCACAGCGCGTTCGCGTCTCCCCGTCGGTGCAAGCTCGTGTTTTGTTGGGGGTTGGTATGCTGTTCTAACCCTTTTCAATCTCGGCTCCTCTAGCCCGAGAGACATTAGTAAGCTGCATTCCTTTTGTCACACATTTTTTTTCATACAATACCGGAATGATCGGTCGGATAAATGAATAGTTATACGTGCGGGATGAAAGGTGTTGAGTGCGTTCCTTTTTATTTCTACAAATATTTTTACTCCAAGAAAAAATCAATTTCTTTATAATATCTATACGAAACAAAGAATTCTTCATATTTATAAATGATAATTTTTAATGACAATTGTGTTACACGAATTTCAATATGTGAATAATGCGATCACCATTCTACGCATCTTTGAATGATGGGAATCCTTATTAATTGTGAGTGTTGAATTATTATATATATTTACAATATTTTTTTGGAATGTTTTTCTATCATGAATGGTAATTTTTTAATTGACGCAATTTTTGGTTTTATGTGCAAGAATAATTTGAGTGTGTCGCAAGTAAGTGATGTGTCTAGGATAGGTTGCACGCATGTATAACGCATGGCGTGTTTTGTGTTGGGTTATACGCTCAGGTTGGATAAGAAATACACGTATGCAGTGTTAGGTATAAGTATACATACATAATAAATAACTTGAAGATAAGTCTGGGGATATTTTCATTGTGTTGAATGAACAAAGAGAATTTGTTCATGAAAGAATGGTGTATTATATTGAGTTTTCAATTTTTAGATATATTTTTAGGAAGAAATGATATTACACAGACCTATGCAAATACGAAAGAATGTATGCCTATATATACACAAATACTAAATTAGTGAGCAATAATATGAAAAATTCTTCCGGAAAGATGTGCCCGTTTGATAATTCTTGAAAATTGTAAACATAAGTTTATTCGAATATATATATATATATATATATATATATATATATATATATATATATATATATATATATATATATATATATTTATATAAATGATTAGGTAAATATAAACTTTTCTCAAGAACACGAATTATCAATTGATGCTTGAGAGAGTGAATTCCTGAAAAAAATGTCCTAAATGTCCCAAAAAATGAAAAAATTCCATCAATTATTCGGAGACTGTAATCTTTCAAGTTATAACACAGAGCAGCAGTTTTGCGAAGCGGTATAAGAAAAAATACGAATAGGATTGGAAATTGTGGAAATTGTGACCTATACAACATTAACCTCAGCAATTATTTGGTGGGCCTACAGTTCAAAAATTCTCGAATTCTACTCATGAAGCCGATATTATTCCAACAAACTTTCGAAAAATGATACATAATATAACAAAGAAAACATACTGAAGAAAATGTTACCAACGTCATTTTTTATTTCGTAATATCCTAAATTCATCAAGTAGACCTATAATTCACAGTTATCGCATGTGCTTTCATTACACTACGTGACAATTCCGTCTCCCTGCCCTTTGCCCCCGAGAGAGATCCCCGCCCCTGAAAACGTCAACGACACCTTAACTTTGTGTCACGCTAAATATTGATTTTGTTTGTAACACATTTTTGGGCTAAAAGGCACACTGAAGAGAGGGCGGTTACGCAACCTGAGAGAGTCACCCGAGTAGTGGATTTCATAATGTAGCTTAGCTTGCGAAGTGACCTAATGATGATATGTTTAGATTATATCATAATTTAGGATAGTTGGAGATTCCAACTTATCTCTTTCACCTATTTTTTCATTCACATTGAAAAATTGGAAACTTGGTGACCTGATGATTGAATGTTCAAATGTTCAACAATAGTTGGGGATTTCTACATATATCTATTCATATAACCTATTTTTGCCGTTCAATTCGAAAAATTATAGCTTGATGTAGTCATTGTTTCTCGATTGAGGCTAAGGATGACCAGTTACTATTTCGTGTGGATGAGATATCATAAGGATGATATTACTGTACTAAATAATTCATTATGACATTTCTTGAACATTCTGTACGGAATATATCGAATCAAATGTTAATTGTACTTTTTTTGAAATTTGTGTGAGAAAACCTCATATTAGTCCCTGACTACAAAAGTTGACAGGATAACAATGGATATAAAAATACATAGAGTAAACCCACGGATATGAATACTGACTGAATAGAAAATTATTTGAAACTTGAAATAGGTTGAATAAAATAATATATGGAAAGTTGGAGATATTATAAAATTAGAAAGTGATGTAGTAATTTTTTAAAAATCAAATGAATGAATCCTTGAAATTCTGGGCTTTTCCTTATTTTCTCCAATTCACAGACATCACACAATAATAGTCTGGTTCCATAAATATAATAATATTGATATTATAGTATCATAACCTAACAAAACGATATAAATTTTCGATTTATGAAATAAAAAGTGGATATCAAGTTCTGTTTATGTAGAAGAAAGTAAATTGACATGACATAACATCTCTCAATACAAATTGTTGAGTCTACAATTTGTGTGATTCAAGTTCATATTATTCTTCACATCAAATATACTGAATTCATTGACCAACTCAGAGCCCTCACAACCCGATTATTGAAAAGACTGCAGATGTATTACCTCACGAATATATACGAATATGATTCACGAATTCACGAATCTACACGAATACAAAGAATATAACAACGAATATAAATTATGAATATAATTCACTCAACAAAAAGAAAGGGATTTGATTGAAAAAATTATTCACGTTTTTCTAACAAAACGTAAGGCGTGTGAAAGTAACAATATTGTTTGAAATCTATGATATATTTTTTCATTTTTATCAACATGAGAAACTTGACACAGAGCCAAAGGATGAGAGTTTAGGACCTTTCGAATGGGGCACCTCAAGGGCGATCTTACTACCCCGAAGAAATAGTATTTTTCAATCGAAATTAAAAGAAATTCAAAGAAAATATGAAAACTGTGCTACAATATAATGTTTAATGTGTCTTGAATGGATTTATGTCAAGGTGTCATTTCAGTGTATAACTATTCTGAATCATAATTTTTTTTCGGACAAATATTGTACAAAGCCTGTAATATTATTAATGGAAATGAAATATATTGAAGAATATGTTAATGATTGTGAAAATCCTGTGTCATTACGAAAGAGAAAATCCAAATAAAACTTCATTCAATAGAGTCGACCATTTCAGACATCAACCTCCGTACTGAAATTACGATTCAACATGCCACTTCGATTTTAATCTATCAAATCATTATTTCAATCGCCATCCATCACTTCCCTAACGATTTGTCCTTATCAACATCATTGACGTTACTTTATAAACCTAATTACATTGATTCTATTTTATCAGCTGATTGCACTGATGCACTTAGCATAATGAAATAAATGAAACTGAATGAACAGAAATCTCGAAAAGAAAAAGGTATAATAACTTTTCCAGAATTGAATCAGTAGAAATTGCATGCATGAATAAATTGAAAAATTGAAGAATGAAACCTTTGCGAATATATATTTTCTACCTCTATACATGCAACATATTATGGAAATATGAAGCCAAAATGTTATACTCTGTATGGATTGATTAATTTGATGTAATTTGATATCAAAAGTACATGTATAGAAGTACATTGGAGCTGAGAGGCCAGTAAGTGAAATAGTATAAGGATGGAATTCGTCCTACTCATATCAGTAAAACAGCGTATTTTTTTTTCTTAGGTGAATGAGAAAATGAAGTCTCATTTTTTTCTTGAGATCGAGCAAGCCTCTCAATCGTTCGCATGATCAAACTCGAGGCTAATTCAGTGCATGCATTCTATAAAATTGCTGTATGTAAATAAACCGATGTGAACCGAGCTTCAATTCTCATTCATACCATATTGAAGGTACTAAAATGCCTGTGGTTATCCCGTATTTGAATTGTTTCATATCTCATACCTTTCGAAAGTTCATAAAATACTGATATTTCGTCAAATCGACTCCCATACACTCATGAACGAATCAAGTGAATTTCGGAAATTATCTCACAATTATGAGAAAATACCAAGACATACTTGTAGCCACGAAAGAAGAAGGCACGAATCACTCGCGCACTAGTGTTGTGGGATAGGGCGGACGGTCGGTCGGAACCTATTTCGATCTTGGATACAAGAGTACCTATTTGTATTGATATATTTTATCCAGATTTTTCCCAGAAAAAATCTATATAATTGAGAGAAACAACATGTATCATAACATCTTTATCTAGTTCTAAAATATCATTGACTGAATAAATATCAATGAAAATATAATTGACTGTACAGCAATTTATGTAAATACGAGATATGCTATCCAAAAAATGGGTGGAATTACGTATAAGAGATAATAATAATATACCACCGAGTTTAATTATCATCATTTGGTAATATGTAGACCTACTAGTCTATTTCCCGGATAATAATACACAACTACACTTATAATTTGATGTAATGTGGATACATTAACATATCATCCATTCACGCGATCGAACATTTTCCATGATAATTTACATTCTCCGCAGTGCAGAATAGATCAGTTTAAATCTAATAAATATGCTTCAGAATGAAACATATACCGGTACTTCAGACTGTTCAATAATCTCAAATTCAGGTTGAAATATCAATATTATATTCTCAACTCACTAATTCCAGTTGAGAAGACAAAATCCACATCTACGATTATTATAGATACAGCTGATTTAGTGTATATAGTTTGTATACGATGTGGTGATACCAACAGACTTTCATCCTATAATATAAATAAGGTGTACCTACTCGCGTCTTACAAGTGAAGTATTTCCGGGATCAGAATCTGAGTTCATGGTCCCATTTGCCTGGAGTGTAACTATCGCTTTCAACAACAATGCTATACACGGCTCAGTAGAATTATTAGGTTGGAGGTGGCATTTGTTTTGCACGAATTTGATAGATTTTGTAAGTTCAACAATGTCACAATACCGAAGCCACTTTTATCTACATCCAGTTCACAAATGAATTTTCCAAATCGCGACTTAGGCAGCTGTAACTGATTTGACTGCAAGAAACCACAAATGTCTGTCATGTTATTAATATGGGAGTCGGTACACCTCATTTATATTATGATAGAGTCTGTTGGTATCACATCGTGGTATATAAATAGGTATTCCATGAGAGATGACATAGGCTGCCTACTGGAGATTTTTAGGAAATGTCATAATTATTCATTTATTTCATAATATCTAAGTTCTTTGAAAGATGTAGTAGACCTATATGCTCAACAAATTTTAAATCTCATCCTGAAAAGTCATTGAACACTAAAATACCATAGCTTCACGATTATAACGATGATTTTAGTTCTAGTTGATTGAACAAATTGTTCATTTAATAAGGGATAGTTCTGCTGTATTTCGAACAACAATTTGCGATGAGCGTTCAGACTGATACAATTGTGATTCCAAACAGATTAAATTTGTATCGATTCCAAGTTTATTAGGGCCAGCGTTGTACACATTTTTGATTCATATTTCGTATTTATCATTTCCACACCTACTGATTCATCAACCTGACAGAATCCATAGAGATGTATGTCATTTATCTCGATGATTTGACTTGGGACCAGACTTATAAAAGGAGGAGTTGTACCAGCATGGTCCACAGCCAGCGGTTCTAATATTTGTTCATCATTTATGATTACCTATACTATTTTCTCGTGTAATCATACGACAATACGACAATACATTATTTGCGTATTGTGATGGAATGAATGCCAGTGACTGCACCACCGGAAAAAGTCTCCTACCAAAAACCTGCTCTCCTTATACCTGGATTCAATGGAATATGTATGTTATATATATATATATATATATATATATATATATATATATATATATATATATATATATATATATATATATATATATATTTCTCACTGTATTACCAAAGATCGGCCTAATCGAACGCAACCTACCATTCTTTATTGGCAGTTATTGGATTTAGATTGTGATGCCATTTTTCTGGTAGAGCAGTTGTAAAATCATATGAAATATTCATATTTCTGATTAACTCTGGTGGACCATATTGCGGGTAAAAGAGAGCTTGTAGGTAGGACAGTTTACATATGAGGTGAACGCAGGAATTCTCATCCAATTTTTGATCTCACCACGTATTCCAATTATGAATATGAGAATTCAATGTGATATCAGAATATACTTTAAATGCGAGTGTTGATTCAAAGATGAGAACTGATGTGAAAATGAATATCAAAATAACTTTTAGGGCAGGTAGCCAATATTTCTAATAATATTGCTAACACACATATATATATATATATATATATATATATATATATATATATATATATATATATATATATATATATATATATATATATATATTACAAATGAATGGAAAATAGCTATCAGCGTGACTGAACTTTTAATAACTTCCTTTCCACATGTCACATAATTTGTCATTTTGTTCTAAAGTGGTCCTACGACACAATAATGATAAGAGTTCAAGTTTAGCAAACTTATTTGTTTGAAGGTTACAACCTAATGAACGAAACTTTGGCAAAGTGTGTATTTCATCATAAACTTTTATTGTAGTAGGCCTTAATTCATTTGTCTCATCAAAGAATTGAAATAACACTATTTAGCTATTTGGTTATTAGAAGAAGTAGATCACTCCTTTTGAATTGATACGAGTAAAAAACTGTGTGAGAATTATTTGAATAAGAATTTGAAATATCGAATCAGTACTCGACTTTTTATGGTGACGCAATTGGATATATTGTATTATATTTCATAAAATATATATATCATAAAGCCACCTCCCAAGGCAAGTTATAAAGCAGCTATAACACAGTTCTGGTGAGTGAAGCCACATTTAGCTTGGGTTCGAGTCCTGCCTAAGGCACGTGTTTTTGTAAAACTTATCGTCACTTCATGCATTCATTATCACTTGCTTGTTCGTACCTCCATATAAGCTAGCTTTTGGTGAGATCGTTCACCAAACAATATTCATCATCATTCTATTTACATTAAGCACAATAATAATAAGATATATTATATAAAAATGATTTTGTGCCAGCTAACAAAAATGAATAGTTGATCAAAGAATGTCATACCATTGATCGATCGTACCCTGAATGATTCACCCTGATTCCTCACAACCCCTTCCCACCCTCTTCCCTCCTCCCTCAGCTCCAACCACCGATAATCTGACTCACAATATGACTGACTAGACGGACGTTACAATCTCAGCGAACTGCAATTTTGATTTTCAGTTCCACCACCAAAATGAACCGTAGGATATTTAAAATTAAGTTGGTTCTATTGCATCACGTACAACTGCAAATTTATCACAATTAATTCGAGATTTGGGATATTTTGAAATTAGTTAGTTGTATATATATGATAATGTTCAAACCAATTCATAATTCTTTTATTTTAATGCTGACAACAGCTAAAGGTTATACGGGGGTACGAATGAGCGGGTGATAATTATCGAAACAATAAAGTGATGATAGGTGAAAGGACGTTTGAAAATGCTATGCCTTATGCGGGATTCGAACCCACGCCCCACCTGAATTCAGTTTCTACCTCAGTAGCGATGATTGACTGAGCCATGGGGGTATCTAATAATATTTTAAAAAATAATGTGAATATCGAAATTATTTCTTCATATTTTTACTGACTTGTATATAGCTCAGCGGTAACATCAAATGTCCTATATATTTCAGTTTGTATTATTGATTAATGTAATATTAATTGCCAATATATTCGAACAGTATAGCACCTTTATCAACTCTACCTGGAATGTTGTGTGCGTGAATAATTTTCACTGTCAGAAAATGCGCTCACCCTGAACGAAGAGAGTGTTTATCGTTATTATAGTTTTATAAATTGGTTAATTCTCATGAACTCTGTGAATGGAGTTAAAAACGTTTTTCAAAAGTGCACCTAAAACCTGTTGATTTGATTGAAATAAGCCCTGCCAAGTTTTGAGACGGGCTCTATCTACATAGTTAATGGCATCACGGCCCATAAAATTAATCAGCCGGGAACATTTTCTTTCATGAATAATGACGTAGTAAACGATTTCAGTATTGAAATGGAAAATTTCTTCAAAACTAAACATAACAATCAATTATGCTCCCAAGTAAAAATTACAAACGGATTTGTTAATGTAGGTTATCAGTAAATTAATAGGACATTGCATGCATGTTACCTATTTATTCATTGTGAATTCGCATTCTGGGGTATGTTTAAATAAGTAAATCACATAGCACGTATGTGATTTATTTCTGATAACAAGCATTCATTCTTGTTTTTTAAATATTAATGGTGAAGATTGTATTCATACGCAAGGATCACGAACAATAACAATAAAAATGAAGCAAAACGAGTCGTTAGTAAGAATTCATTAATCATTAAACTTGATTCAATCAAGTTTGCATGAATGATCTGAAGCCATTGTGTTAGTAGTAACACACTTATATTCTGAGAGCTCATGAAATAGAGAATGGAATAATATTCATCTCGTTTACTGAAAGAAAAGTACTGAACAGTTTTGATCATAGTTCTTCCTTCTTTTTATAATTCTTGATTGGCATGCATATTTTTCGAATAATTTCGAATGATTTTGTGGTATTTGATGAAGAAAATATCTACAGTGAATGAATTCACCATGAAAACTGATTTTCTAGTAATTTGAATTTGGAAGAAAATGTGGAATTCAGAAATTTGAACCTATAATCATTTCTTGAATTGTTCGTACGATTTTTCAAGAATATCCATTATTTCAGTGAACAAAAACGTGAGGTGTAACTTATATATCGATTATCATCTCAATCAAAGAAACAATATTTGAATCACATGAACACATTCATTGAATAAATACTAATATTTCATTCGAATATGTTGGTATTTCTAATGTGTCAATTTTTAAATCATCAAATACACAATAATTTCATCAAATAAAATGATGAAGAGTGTTCGCAGAAATTGTAAAAAAAAAGTATATTGTTGATTTTACCTTTCTCATTATTCTATTTTCCACATTGTATGGGTATAATCAACACATGACGTTTCGTGATACGATTCGTCATAATTGCGATTTGTTGTGATACAAGCACATAATCAATATCAGGCTCTGAACATAAATAGACGCTTATCATTGTAATGTTCTGATGGGTTCGCATAACGTCCTTCTGCAACTGTGCACGATATATATACATATATATATATATACATATATATATATATATATATATATATATATATATATATATATATATATATATATATATATATATATATATATATATATATATATATATATACATATATATATATATATATATATATATATATATATATATATATATATATATATATAGAGAGAGAGAGAGAGAGAGAGAGTGAGAGAGAGAGCAATGCCATATTATGTGTCAGACTGAAAATGAGGATGAAATAATCATTCTCATCCAATTCCCTCGTCGATCGAATACTCATCAATGAAATCATCTATCAACCAAATCTGGTGAAGTGTAGGAGAAAAAAATATTCTCTATGAATGATGAATAAATAAAATTTACGGAAACAGTAGGCCTATCTATGAAATAATGAATGGAAGAAAGATCTGTTTTAACCTAAACGATCATGAAATTTGGAGAAATAACTTTTCTGAAATACGGCATGGGTTCAATCTCTGTTTGAATAGGCCTACTTGTGAGCTCCTCCCATGTATCATCTTCTTACTCGTACCCCCGAAAGTCTCAATTCTTCATGGGATCATTAACATCATCTATCATCATTACTAATTACTCCTAGCAACGTGACATGTGTGTGTACTTTAACCTAATATTCTCTCTCTCTTTCTCTCTCTCTCTCTCTCTCTCTCTCTCTCTCTCTCTCTTTCACACCGTCTTCTTAACAACTAACTGTTGCTAGTTGAAATTAGCTAGTATTAAGTTATCTCGTTGTGAATTAGAAGAGCAAAGCCAATGTGTTTTATATACGATTATATCCAGTTTCGAGTCTGTGGCATGTTTCCAAGATTCACCCACAAAAAATCTCGATTTGTGGTATCATTTTGTAATAGCATACTTTATATTGTTAATAAAACTAAAAAAGAAGAACGTTCTTGAAGTGATGTATGTTTTATCTGTTTCTAAGAGAACTATTCTTCACAGTTAATCTCATTCTGAAATGTTTTTAGGACTTCCTATCAGACAAGTATTGTTGTATTCTTGTTCTCTTTCATAGATATTCTATGAGTACAAATGACATATGTGGCTAATGAGATTATAAATCCAGCTCCATAAATAATCGAACAGAATTTGTGAACAATTTTGAAATGTACTGAATTTATCATCATCAATTCATTTATTAATGAAACATTGGAGTAATTCATTCGAACTATTGTAGTGTAGTTATATATTTGTTCTCTGGAGTATTTGGAATATGTTTACTGCAACGACTGATTATTAAAAATGAACAATTGAGATCAACAACTAACAACATTATTATTCAGCAGTTGAACATTGCTTTGAATTTACTGCATGGATCTGACTTCCCAAATCACATGTAGCTATGAATTCTATGTGAAACTGTGCAAGAAATTAATGACAATAATATTGAAGCTGAGCAATAATTTTAACTGTCGTTTAAAATTTAGCTTGTGTTATAAATTCTATGAAAAGGTGTGACAAATGAAATGAATGAATATGAAGCTTCAAAATGACTAGATACGGAGATTGAAATAGATATTGAGTTATAAATTCCTAATAAAACTGACATTTCAAACTGATTCCTTCAAAAAACACTTCTATTCCAACAAACTAATGTTCTACTCATTCAAGTTCGTTAATATCCAAAAGTGTCCATTAAAAGATTTACCATAGAAAGAATGAAGTGTAGGAACATTTTCATCTATTTTTCATGCCAGTCTTCGAGAGAGTGTTCATTACATTTGAATGCTACTAGATCAATAAAAAAAACTGAATAGCAGATTATGCTTTTAGTTAACAAAGAATACTTGTAACCGTATCTAATCTCTCGTTTTTGATTCTCTTCTTTCATAGATCCGTAACTTTGATACTCAATCATTCACGGACATCAAAAAAGTTTCATATTGTTACGAAACTTAATTAAATTTAACTCGTCACGAATTTTAACTAGGTTAGACCAATATAATCAAATTATATCTCCATTGAACATGAATTATATCAAGGATTCAAAATAGCGTCAGTATATACTTGGAATATGTTCATATTCTTTATATGGCGCTGTTGGAGTAATAGATTTTTCATGATGCTATTGTAGATATTATCAAATATTAGCGTATCAAGTTGTCAATTCATTAATTGGATCATTAAGAATAAATCTTCATACTCTAAGTTTTCAAGACTTCGCTCGACGAATGATGATGTTTATTGTTCAGTTAACAACCCCACCAACAAATAAGTTATTTGAGGATATGAATGAGTGGATGACAGGTGAACAGTAACATCAAAAATGTATTTCTTTGGCGGGACTCTAACCCACGCCCAACTCCACTCAAGTTTTCAAAGCAGTGCCTATTTGATGAAACACGATAGTGGCCGCTCCGTCAATGAGATTGTGATGGGTGATTCCGAAGCAATTATTTTTGTATCAAAGTATAAGGTAGAACATATTATGTTGACCTCAATCTGAATCGACTCAAAGTTCCTATTATGTTCTCAAATTATTAATCTCGATATATTGATACACATAATTCAACACGTCTTCGATCTCTTCCTAATTGTTATTGGATTCACAAAAGATTATCATGAATTATCAATGTACATTACCATTAGTTGATTAAAAAAAGTTGTAATTGAAACATAATTGTTAGCCCCTCTCACTTATTGAGGCTAAGGTTGACAAGGTAGAACTTCCATCTTGAAAAAAAATCCAACCCACCAAACAAAATGTTAACATAGAAATTATAAGTAAGCGATAATGAACAATGGATACATTTTATTGGATATATAAATGTGAGATATAGTACCACAGATGATAGATAATGCATAAATATCGTTCCAACAAGTCAGGTTGGGAAGTGATAAACAAATGAGGCCTCTCAAAATGATACCGGCTGACCAAACCTGTCTCATCGTCTTCCTCTTATTTATCCTCTTCTTCATTTTGATAATAGATGAGTACTAAATTTGAGATGATATGGTCTTCGTTTAATACAAGACTTTTTTCGAAATCCTAAATTCACTCTTTTCAATGAACAATACAAATCTTCATACAAAAATGCAAAATAACTTCGCTGTTAAATTACCTGCAGAACGAATATGAATTCTCTACGTGTTTTTCAAAACCTCAGTTCTTAATATGAGATCATTATTAAAAGAATACATAATGATCATGCAACAAATGATTTGTATTCATAAATTTTGTCATGGTAATAGTCATCTTGATGATGCTTGATATAACAAATTTATTTCAAAATGCTGAATATGAATTATTTTCAGCTCTGTAGAACAATCCTCTACTAATATTCACAATATCACCATCCCAAAATATTATCTAATCCACAATTCTACTTTCCAATGTACGGATTGCTAATTTCACTGACTGATTTCCAAGCTACATGCCTGTTCTGCCGTGAATTGAAAAGTGAACGTACAAACGAAACTCAGCGAATTGTTTGGTATATTAGTACAGATTCATCAAATATTGAAATGACTCCCGTGCACATTTGAAGAAATAATTGTCAATAATATAGTCAATATGTGAAATAAAAATGAAAATAAGACAAACAACTGCTCAAACGTTGAACATCAACACCTGTATACCTGAAATTGCGTATCTGAAACTACATACCTAAAACATACCTGAAATTTTTAATATTTTTCATATACATCCACGAGAAACGGTGGTTTTCTACTGAAAATATATGAACAGTACTAGCACAGTTATATTTTCACTATTTTCTTCTTCGAAGTTTCAATAATTTTTCAAAGAGTCACAAATAGAATCACAAATACGTTTTCCAAAAATGTTGGACGGCTAGATCTGCATGGAGCAAGTTTCTCGACAATCACAGAAGTTTACACAACCATTCATAGGTGGACCACTTTCATCTCTCGTGGATATAAGTACATACATAAATTTCAATAAATAATTAAAAATTAGAGCTATAAATATAGAGCTGGACAGACTTTTTATCTCAATTCATATCAACACAATACAATATATCAACTTCAATATAATTTTAATAATGACTAATTCAATCACTACAATCACTACAATTCGATAACTACAATGCCCTATTCGTTGTTATCGATTCAATTATTGTTCGTTAACGACCCCATCAACAGCCAGGTTATACGGGAGTACGAATGAGTTGATGATATAATACCGATGTTCACAAAAACACATGCTATCATGCTAAACTAGAGCCCACTCCCTACTTGACCAGTTTCTGACGCAGAATATTACCTAACTTGGCCAGACGGGCGGATCTGTCAATATCCAAAAAGGTCATAAGAAATTACTGAAAATAAGCTTCTCTCATCTTTCTCTTGATAACTCACCCTCTCTCTCACTTTCTTGACACAGTTTACCAACATAGTTAATCAAGAATAACCCTTAATGAACTTATGCATTATAAGATAACCTATTATAGCTGTAGAGGTTCCTTTGTAACTATGTGTAAATATAGGCTTTTCGATGAAAACTTGGATAATGAATGGTTTGACTGTTCAGGCATGCAATATGTAGGCTACTGTAATATTAACCGAGTTTTAATACGGGGGGAAACAAAATGAACGAGCACCATCAGTGGCGAACTTGTCATGTAGCGAAGAGTTTGGTAATTTATTGCCAATATAACGTGAATTTATGTATTTGAGATTAACGACGAACTCTGATGGTAAATAAATAAGTAAGGTTTATTACCGTATTGATCACCAATGAATGATAAATGAGATGAAAGGTCGTTTCAATAGGGTGTGTTATATTTATTATTTGAGAGGGAATTGGGATAGTTGCGGAAATTGAGGTGCTTTTTAGTATCAGTTCAACGGAATGTCGTGGAGCGTATCTTCTCTGGATCTTTGTAGGTTCTGTATATTTTGTATTTAGAATTGCGTGAGTGAATATTTCTCTATTCTTATTTTATAAAAAAAACTTCACAATATAGGTTTCTTTTTATTGGAGCAGCGTGCTGATCGTTGTTATAGCACCGAATTAGGGCACAGTGAGTTTTTGTTAACAAAGTGCTGTGAGTCCATTATTCTATATACATACTGTCGGAAGAAAAACTACATAATTGACTTTGGTTTTCAAAATATGTAAATCAGAAAATTGATACTCAACTCACATTATTTATTTTCAAGTTTTGTTTCAAGTTTTGTTTCATATTTTGACAATTAAATCAGAACCTTGTATCACAATATCATTCCATTCTGATGTGAAACCAATTGATGGTTCCGTTATGTTATCAATTTTCTAAAAATTCGTGTTGCGTTCTGTTTCTTTCCCTTGTGAAATGAGAACATTTTGTTTCCGAATTCGGATTTATTTCAATTTTGTTAATTGAACTAATTTTATCCTTCTTGCCTACGGTTTCGTTCTCTCTTTATATGGTATAAGACGATGAAAATAAGAGAGAATAAGTTCAGAAAATATCACTTGAATATCAAAATATGTATAAAATAAATTTTCAATATATTTTGTTCTGGGCCTCAGCCCCAATTCTCTTTTTGCGCCGCCACTGATGACGCAAGGGTCCATGAGGTTAGGGTAGGACCAAGTTTCAAGAGAATATCGACCGACATGGGTTTGAGGATGCATTGTTCTAGACATGGGGCTATATATCAAGCTCAGCCTCCCGCCCCTTTTGCCCTAACCCCCCTTCCCCCACCGCCCTTTTGAACATCGCTCAAACAGCCAAACGTGGAAATCTATGGCTCTACAAGGATTAAACTCCTTAAACAGGGTATATGCATCTCTGTCTCTGTTCAGCTACTACTTCTCCGATGGTGGGTTCTCTCTTCAGAGTGTTCTTTCCAGAGCTAGTATTTTGCAAATCCCTGCTGATTCCGACTTATCTCACTTTTCCTTGCAAACGATTGTAGTATAGGCGGGTCAAGGCCGACTGTTTTTTGCGAGCGTTGGACTCGAGGAGTTTTTCCTGAAGCTTTTTTTCCGAGAGTTTTCCTTGGTTCATAAATCTGTCTCCGTTCTTGGCTGTTGTGATAATTTTAATCTCTGAAAAGACTATAAATTATATATATATATATATATATATATATATATATATATATATATATATATATATATATATATATATATTGTGACAGTGTGTAATGTTCTATTGGTCATAGAGAAGATGTTGAAATTGAGGCATTACAAAATAGTGTTTTCTGATATTTTTCAAAAATCAAGCTGATTAACATTACGCTAATAGAGATGGTCTATATTTTCTTGCTATATGTTGTGTTTAACGACGCACTGTTATGATGACTAAGATCGTTTGGTGTCGGTGAACGATGACATGAAGAGAATATGAAAGATTATAATGTGTTATCGTGGATAGTGGAGGGAAAACGGTAGTGGCCTATTGTTAACGACCAATCCCGGTATTTAATTTCTGGCAAAATGGTCGAGTCGCACAAGGTGAGAGTCGAACCTAGCTCTCCCGGTACACATTTAAGCTTGTAATCCACTTTAGTACACCAGTCTTAGTATGAATTCTCTGTAGAGATACTGATGAAAATAAATGTTCATTTCTCCGTATTGGGTTTAACGATGCACTGTAATGATAACTTGGATATATTGGCGTCGGAAAACAATGTTGTCCCAATGAATGTTTACTATAACTCGAGATATATAATTTGTATGCAATTTTCCGTTTTGTTTCGTGGATTTCGTCTGGTAGTACGTAGAGTATTGATTAGGAGTAATGTGTTAATTATACAGAGATTACAACATAGTTATTTACATAGTTGTGAAATGGTTACAAAATTGTAGCTGAACTTTGTCCCACTAGACTGACACTACAGAACACATATATTTGTATCTATAAAAAACTATTCTAGTACAAATATAATCAACGGACTGGGTGCGAATTACTGAATGTGAAGTCGAAGATTCTTGAATTGATTGAGCACAATAGTAATCAGTATTTACTATCAATAATGTCGATTTGCCGAAAGGTCTTTATTCATTCCACATTATCTACATTATCTATATTATCTACTTGCTTATCTATACTGCATACGTTATGTGATTCCGTTCTAGGCTGGCAATTTGTTTCAAGTAGACAAAATTCACATATCCCAAAAAGTAATAGGCATATATATATATATATATATATATATATATATATATATATATATATATATATATATATATATATATATATTCATATATATTCATATATATATATATATATATATATATATATATATATATATATATATATATATATATATATATATATATAGAAAGAGAGAGAGAGAGAGAGAGAGATTATTTGATGAGATACAACGATCCTCATATATGTGAATATCTAATTCTATATATTTGGAATATATAATATGTAATTCTAGTATAGCTTGGAGAAAATTATGAACATATTATTATTCTCTTTTGTCAGCTGAATCAAAAACAAAAACTTCATGATGTCTCTCGACATTCAGACAATCCGAACTGCATTCTCATTATATTCTTGTCAATGTGAAAATAATAACGATGGAAGGAATATAACGATATTTTCTTGGCAGCAGTCTATAGAAATGTGCATCGTCATAATTTCCTAATAACTGTGAGATATCGAGCCACGAAACCACACTGAGTAACTTAGTTTTTGAAATAGATCCATTAATCTAAATTGGCGTCAGTTTGACAACAAGTAAGTTGGAATCCGTTTCTTAAGAGGACACTTCCAGATCTGTATTAAGAAATGTAGTTCTCAAATGATAATAACCTATATATATTCTTATGTAGATATTTTATAGAGATTTTCATGAAGATACTTCATATGAATTTTCATAGATATATTCTATAGAGATATTTCATTCGGGTAAGGACTATTAATCGTGTATATTTTGAAGTAATTAGGAAAAGAAATCACATGTGCTGATCAGAATAGAGTTATCCCATTCGTATTGTCAACTTTTGTCAACAAATAATGAAAACTGGGGAATTATTGCTTCGACCCATGTATGAAATTGGAGGGAGTACTGGAAACAAGCGCATGAACGTACAGTTCTGAGAAAAGTCAAAGATTTCATTCTCAAATATTAGAACTGAAAACTAGAAATGAAAATGAGGGAACCAAAAAAATATGGGAGATACTTAAGTATGTGCTGAAAATATGGTTTCTGAAACTAAGGAATGAAGAAATTGGGGTAGGTCCCTAATTTGGTTTGAAGTTGTTATACTTTCAATTCTTGAATAAGAATTGGCATTATTGAAAAAATTCAACTCGAAATTAGTTTTTCCCAGCAAAATGTTCATATATGTATTCTACTTAATTGAACAAAGATTGAAAATTATGTTATTCCCATAATATCGACATTGTTCCCTCAAAATCACGTAGCATTCCTTACAAGCTCCAATTCGACCCAAGTTTCGTATTTTGGACAATCTATGCCATGCTCCAAATCAAAACTTATTCTGGTTACACCCTATTTTATTTCATATTATTCCATGGTATTCATGTTATTTCTTATTCCATGTTTCATATTTCGGATTTTGAACAAATGTGCGCATGAATATGTGACACATACGTGAGAACCGAACTAGGTAAACAGTGGCATCACTAGTAGAAGAATATATCTATCTTAAACAATTCATCGCCGAAACGTAAAACTGCAATAACTTATCTCCAAAACTGACTTCACGGTATCCTCTTAAAGGAAGTCTAGAAAATAATAATTGAAAACCATTAATCTCCTCATAACTAAGTTTGTCTGACAATCGTATAGGCTATACTGCGTCTCCTACAGTATCCAATTACATGAACAAATGAGCATTTAATTAAAACCAAGCTCTCATTGTCAAGTAGCTTTTAGTTTTATTATAATTATATATTATGACTCTCATAGAGTCTGTACAATTTAAGGTTTCTGAGAGATCAGATGTGAGAGAACGTACAGTGTTGAACATTTGTAATCCAAGTCATTTTTCTTACAGGAAGTGAATATTTGAAGAAATGAAAATATACTGTTGATGATTATTCTTGAATATTGCTTTAGAATGATATAATCGATTACTTTCACTTATTTTAAGTCTCACATATGAATGAAGACTTTTTTGAATGATAATTTACATTTTTTACAACAAAAATGAAACGGCGAGTTTCATATATATGAGCATCTGCTCTTATACCCAACATAATATCTAGATTACGATGAAGAATTGAACGGAATGAACTATAATTCTGAAGATTATAAAGGGAATGGAACAGATCTACCAGATTATCACTAAATGATATATGAATTTTTTAAATTATCTCTGAATTTTGCTTCGTCAATAGTTGTTTTCTGTATAATGATTAGAATATTCATGAAGATTTTACCGATTCTAATAAAATTTGTAGCTCGTTTCTTGGTCTTGGGCCATTAATTGAGAATGAGGATTTTTTTGTTACATTTTCATCCACATATCTTAGTGAATCGACACTTTTTTGTTACTGCTGGCTTATATGGTTGAAGCTCTTTTCCTCCAACTTACGTATCATGAACATCCCCAATTGCCCAAACACATCTGATGTCAAACTAATTCATTTCCTCTTTTCTATAGACTCCACAGATACAATTCAATATTGAAATATGGTACCGTTTTATTTGGAACAATCATTTTTTCGAATATCGGACAATTTCGAATATGTTAGCCTACATTTTTTTTACAACTAGCTTGTATGAATACTACCAAGAAGGTATTCAAATTTCAGAGAAAAAATTAATCCAAATTATTTCTACCGAATCGGTTCGTCCATTTTGATTTGAAAAAATTTGAACTTCAAAATCTCAATTAATGAAGCTCTCATTCTCGTTCGACAATGACACTCATATAATTCATTTTGAGGCCAATTTCATAACATGGAAATCAAGTCAGCTGTCCTGGTTATTTTTTCATTGCTCTTCGCTCATTTCATCGCTCTTGATTTTAGGAAAAAGGCATGGAAAAAATATGTAAAATCAACAAGATGATTCATGAAATAGACAACAATGTTTTTTCATAATTAAAAATCTGACCATTGATGAAATTATCAAATGATGTTGTTGAGCTATTATCAACACCAACAGTGTGATGGTATTCACACCTTAATGTGAACAGAGTATGTATGAAGAGAATATTCCCCGAAGACAAAGTTTTAATACCCGTTTAGACGCATTGTGAGAGTATTGAACTGACAAGCTGAATTCATGAAAGGTCAACTCTGATGTAATTTATTGTGTAGCTTTTTGTTTTGTACAATTTTGTTTCGGAAGATTTTAACATTATATATAAACGAGAGATGGAGGTTTTCTTGTAGACATTATGAAGACATTCACTTCATATTGAATTTGAACTTATGTTGGACGTAGCGAATATATATTTTTCTATCAAATTGAGTGGAGCGCAAAAATTTGTAGGAGTAATGAAAAACGTTTATTGAGGAAACAGAAGAGATCAGTCAAATGTTTATCCCTTGGACAGTGTAACAATATAATCCCATGAATTATTAATAAAAATAATGTATAGTAGTAAGATTTATTGGTGACAAAATATTCGAGATTATTGTGTCTGTTTTTTTTTGTCATCAAATAGATTCCCTTGTCACAAATATTCATGGGTTTTCAATCGTTCACTTTATCTGTCTACCATAATTTGTTATTTCGCATGATAACAATTGTATAATTTTACTATATCAATTGAATAATTTTTTTTTCTGTAAGTCCAAATGTTATTTGTTGTGTAGCTAAACAAAATTTGAAATGATTTCCGCTTATAATACATTTCCTTTGCTTTACACTATATGTAATATTGACAAAAAAACATTATAATGATCAGTAAACAAATACCGTCCTCATTATTTCTTTCTTCTCATATGTGCATCCCTCATCAAAATGACGTATAACATTTTGTAGTTACCCTAGTTTGAGACGTTACGGTATATATTACATCCTGACTCCCCTTCCGTATTACCAATCGTTATTAATGTAATATATATGAATATTAAAACCAATCAAAATCTTCGTTAAGTATTCCTATACCAATCAGAAACTGTCTGCGACCGAGTAACCTTTACATACAGTTGAAAAGTTTGTGTTATTCGCGAGCAAAACTTTCTGTACAACACGACGACTAGAAAAAAAATGCAGGATGGTGAAAAAGAAGTTATACTTGAGGAATACTTTTTTAACATGACACTTTTTTATATATCAGAACGAATAGCCAGATTGTGTGTTCGAAATAGACATACAATCTTCAACAAATTTCTGTTGTTATGAGTGAGTGTGGAATAAATGTATATCTATGGAAAATAACAGAAATTTATTACTGAATACTGATGGTAACGTCTACTGTTTACTTAACGTTTGCCTAACGCTTTGATGCTTGAAGAACTTTTCCGAACCGTTTCCAACATTAATCAGAATTACTACCTCAAACATATAAACATAAAATAGGTACTACTCAAGGGGACCTGGAAAGTAGATGGAGGTGCCAGGTTCGATTGTCAGCTTCCAACGGAACAAACTATGCTGCTTATACGGGGGGAACTTCCGAATTGGGTTTGATTACAATTCATCTGTATGTCCTCAACTCCATGAAGAAAAATGAATGGGAATAAACATAAAAAAATCAATACTAAAAAAAATCATTATTTAAAAAAAATAACAATCACGCACTTATTTCCATGCATGAATTTATTTTGAATGACTGTGTACGTGTCATTTCTTAGGTTATTGCTATCATAGAGGGTCTACGTACGGTAACATACGGGAATTATCGTGCAGACGATAGCCATATTCCGAAGCAATGCTCATATTTTTATATGCGTTTTGAAAGCCCTCTCACTCCCGCTTGATTCTACCAGAATAATGCATATTATTGTTGTAAAAATTCAGTATATATTTGTACGAGGGTGTGAAATGAATTATTCATTAGTTATAAGATAATATATAACAGAGAAATAAAATGTACATATGTTTTCACAATGTTACGAATTCAGAATATCCTTCAAATATACTTCGAACATTGTGAATCACTGATCTCTATACACATGGATAGCGTATGATATCGAACTGCCAGTAAGCAATAGAAGCCGAAATTAGGTCTTCTATTATTAAATAATGGAAGGCCTTGGCTAATGGCACTGGTCGGAGGACTATGGATCCCCGGAAAAAAAAATCGAGAAAAAAATAACCAAGAGAGAGAAAGAAAAGTTAACCTAGCCAGTCGGCCATCTTGCACCTGCAGCCAACCTGCAGCTACTATAGCTTCGAATAAGGGCAAGGCTCTCTTAAATTGAGACGGAGGAAACATCGATGAACAGTTCTTCAGGACATTGGTGTTCGATACCCGTCGTGACCACCCATAATATTTCTCGTAGGTTCACTGTATGGAGCTCAACTAAATCCGGGATTATTCCTTAATAACAGGCCACGACTGCTTCCTTTCCTCAGTATCGATAATCTATTGAAATATCCTTCTATTTCATCTCCATTATCTCATTCGCCATTGATATAACAATATATATTATTCAACATTATATTACATCATCTGATTAAATTTTTATGAATACACGAATCCATCCCTCTTACTGCATCTAAGAATCATAATCATCCTCGCTTAATTGATATGTGACCAGAATCTGGATTTCAAAGAGTCATTCCGTTTTCAATCGGCTTCTTCCAAACAATTACTGATCAACTCTTGTTACTTCAACAATGAAGTGAATTGAAGAACTAACAATGACTCCGATTGCTTAAGTCGAATTCGGAGTAATTGTTGTAGGTCTCATTCAGCAAGTTTAATCGATAAAGACGAGCGTATACAAAAAGAAAGTCTTCAAAAGAGAAGTGTACAAGATGAATCTAAACAAATGATTACTTTTAATATCAGCCATAATACCATCATAAATACGTGCTTCGTCTTTATGCGTGCTTTGTGATAAAGAGTGTTAGTACATTTTCGTCCTTCATTGCTTGTATGTAAAACTTATGTCAAGTACAAAATAATATTGGAAGATAGCAACTGAGTAAATTCTACTCTGGACATTGAAAAGCTTTTAAATGCCTGTGCCATAAAAATGTACGAAGGAAATGTTTTACTGCACATCATTTCCTGATTCTTTTATAAAAGATTTCATTGGAAAAAATGTTCATTGATTTATTACCTCAACTTGCTAATTTCTCATGAAAACAGAATAGGTAGTTGATTTTAGAATGTTATACAACCCGAGCGAACAATAAGTCAGCTGGTAGTTCTAAAAACAATACATGTACGAACATGCCAACATACTGTTCATTTCACGAATCATTTTTACATAACTGCCACTTCAGATAATCATCTTCAATCATGAATATTATGGAACACACAGGATCAAATTGTTAATGATTACACTTTGCTAAGCGACCTCACCAAAAGCTAGGTTATTAAGGGGTACGAATGATCAAATAATAGATGAAATACATTCACAAAAACCCATGCTTAGTAAGAGCCTCAAACCACACCCTAATGATCATGTCCCACTGAGCCAGACGGTAAAAACAGCTGGTCCCTCCAACTTTAAACCAAAACAAACATGAATTTTCAGTGTGAACGTTGTTCTCAAAATATATGCCTAATATTGGACTTGAACCCATTCTGACTTGACTCCAATTTATTTCAAAAATCATCTTGACTGCCGAAAGGTCTCAAATGAGTCAAATTGTAATCAGTTGATCCCTTCCAACTCCAAACAAAAACCAATATGCATGTTTATTAGGAATAATGTACCCAAAATCCATGTAGACCTATAATACTGGACTCATACCGATTTCAACCTACTCCAGTTTCCAGAATCATCTTGACTGCCACCCTGTCGTCATGTAGGTCAGGTCATAAACAGCTAATCCCTTCCAACTTCTACGAAAACAAATACAAACGTTTATTAGGAAGAATGTTCACAAAATCCATGCCTAATACAGTACTCAAACCCATATCGACTCAACTCCAGTTTTCAAAATTATCCTCACTGCCAGGCTTTCGTCATATAGGTCACGTTATAAACAGCTGATCCTCAACAAAAAACGAACGACGAATGACTATTTGATTATCATCATTCCCTACAATTGAGTCTTCCCATCTCTAAAGAGAGTTATGATGTGGGATGTTGTGCGGAACTCAATGAACTGCAACCACAAACAACGATTCACTCTCAGGTTTAATTGTGTCACATACAGCCTGTTCTGCCAAGCAGTGTCAGAGCCACTGTGATTTATATCGTAACCATGGCACTGGTTTATAAGCACGTACGATGTCTTCTGCAGGCGGAGAAAACAGTTGTCTATATGCAACGACTTGTATTGTGAACTTATGATTATGAGAAATCATCGAATTTGACAACTTCTTCTGAGGTTACTTATTTAAATGGAACTTAATAATATCGATTTTTTCTCTCACCTGATCTAATATTCGATCTTATATATTTTTTTTCATCATCATTGAAATCTTGATGATATACAATATCAATTTTTCGAAATGAAGACCAAGGATGAATCAGTGAGAAAATTTTGAAAACTATCAAATTTTGAACTTTGAATTTGAATGTGTCATCTTAGTCTTGTAGACTCATTTGTAGAACTATTTTCCAGATTCAAAATATGGTTCTTTCAGAAACTTCTTCTGCATCCAAGTTAAAGTTGGAATTCCTGAGATTTCTTGTTGACAGGAAGAAAAGTGTGATGATTTAGCAAATTTTACGGTAAGGGGGCGAGGTTTCCAGTAAAGAGATTGCGAAAAAACTATCCAAGTTATAAGAAATCATCGAGATCAATATTTGTAATTTTTGAATCCGATCTGAATTCAATTCGTCTAGAAAATTATGAATAATAAGTGTTATAGTTTTGAACCACGCATTTCAAAAGTATGCTTATTAATGAATTCACAGTAATCCTTACGTACATCGTTCTAACCGAAAACGTGAATTTTAATAGCTAGGTCTAGAGTTTCACATATTCCATATTTAATGCAGAGACGTCAATATACGAATTATACGAAATAACGAATATACGAATTGAAAAATGTAAATCCAAAAAAGTTTCGAAAAATTTGAAAGCAAAGCGTATATTCACATCCGAATATAAATGAAATATTATTCAAAAATACAATACAAATATATCATATATTAATCTTCTATCAGTATTAGAAATTCAAATGACGAAATATAAGCCTGGTCGGGCAGAATATATTTTTCTCTTCTTATACAGTTGGTTACTACTCAAGCATACTAAGCCGGCACCTCCACCCATCTAATAAACACAAAAGCTTACACCATGAATACCTTGCTAACGATTTTTTGAGTAGCGCCATTCTAACCAACGGACTTTAATTCGTTTTATCAACGTCTATTTCAACGAAGCACAGACACTTTGGTAGCTAAAGTACACCACCAACCCCTTTCCCTAACCTCTACCCCCCTCTCAGACCCCCACCTCTTCCCTTGAACCACAAACTACATGACCTAATTAACAATTAGTGACCTACCAAAAGCATGTAGAAAGCTGGACATTTTCATGTATATTATTCACTGGCGTGATACGTTTGAAGTTCTGTTTATATAATTTTATTCCTGAATTTTATTATTTGTAAGAACGAAATAAAATATTGCCATGTTTTGTTATGTGGGGGTTATATTATTATCTGGTTGTTTTGAATCTTGAGGCCAGACCGCGAAAAGTTATGAAATAATAATTATGTTAATTCAGATTTTTATGTGTGGCGTGCGATAACATTAGAATATGAAGTTGAAATACGAGTGTTTAAGGAATAAAATATATGGTTACCAAGATTTAAATAGGAAAACTGTGGTTTAACTCTTGTCGAACCCTAGTTATACCCCATGTAGAACCTTAACGTCATATGAATGAAAACTTGGTTACGTTTCATTGATATTCAAATTTTGTTGTATAATGAACTAAAATTTTGGATTGTGTGATTACTACATAATGTATACTAGCTGGAATGTGAGAAGCAAAAAAATCAGAAAAAAATATATTTGTATGCTTCTGACCTATGGAGTACATAAGTAACCCGATTCTTAAGCATTGAATTTCAGCATTATTGAAAATATATACACTCTCCATAACATTTATATTTCAATAATCATCAATAATTTTGTAAAAAGTCAGACTTTTCACTAAATTCAACATCACTTTATAATCGTACACAAATTACCTCCAACAAATCCTCATGACTATCTTCGAATACTGACAGACAAATCATTTTCCCCTTAACTCGCTCATCGAATATTCTAGCACAACTAAATTATCCAGTCGACATACGTCAAAATCTCCATATAGTTTTCCGAGCCTCACACTGTTATTCACACCACTATACAACCACTCAGCCTTTATCTTTGATCTCCGATGACTTAATGTGCCTTATTGTAACATCTTAGTATCGAACCAAGGTACTTCAAGGTCAGGATAGGTCAGCTAGGGTCATTACAGCATAGAGGGTGCAGCTTAGCAAAGACGAGAGCTAGAGAAAGGGACGTAATATAACTCGCTTCTCTGTATCATGATCGGTGGGTTGGTATTAATGCCTACAGGCACGCTATATTTTACGTTACAAAGTTTTCGGGGGAATCGATCATTATGAGTGATAACTTACCATTATGGTGTGACCCAGAGTGGTAATGCGGCGTCGAAAAGTAATATGGGTTTTATAGGTTACGGTGTAGGGATTATGAGGAAAAATTAGAGAAGGATATTTTTTCTTCAGAAAAAAGGATCAAATGGATGAAATGTGGGTTTTGGAAAAATAGGTCAAGAGCGCGTGGGAGGTGTTGAGGCGAGATCAATTTTTTGAACGATGATTTTTTATCAGTAAATGATTAGTAGCACTCATCAATTTGGATATCTACTATAATTTTGAAACAATGCGCTTTGACACTCGAATCCTATCATTCTAATTGGTGGACACAGCTGAATTGTTATGTTTTTAGCTGTACAACTGTTCGAATCAAGAAGTATAATATGTTGATTTGTTCATATGGTGTATATAGCACCTTGAGGGCATCATAAATATCTTTGTTATAGGTAATCATGAAATAGAAGTGCATGTATTATTTATTATTAATGCATAAAACTTGAGAAAAATCATCGTTTTCCAATAGAGGTTAATATACCTACTTATCTTTCAGAAGAAAGAACGGTCTTGGCAATAAGTGATTCACTCAGAAATATATCTTTCCGATCACAAAACAAACCGGAGTTGTTGGATATTTTCTTTTATATCTTAGCATATTTTTCCAGTGTGAAATCAAATTCAAGTTTAATTGAATTCACTGAATTTCTTCCAACAATAAATATAGCTTGCGTGTATTATTTCATATCGGATTCATGAATTTTCGCAAATTTTGAATCAACTTGAACATTATGTGTGGATAAACGAATGGAATTTTCGTCCAAAAGTAGAGGGGAACATCTTCAACATGGACGCTCTAAAAAAACGGGATGCGAAAAGAAAGGGCGATGAATAAATGTGCTCCCGATTGCCACACTAAATCTCTCAAGAAAAATGTGGTTTCATGATGAAATGCCTAAGATAGTCTTATCTTCCCCACACCATAACCCTTTAAGCCTTATTTATTATCTTTACCGATGAGAAATTTTCATCGAATATCGTGTTTGACATTCTGGTGAAAAGTTGTGTATCGATTTCATTTCCGATGTAGCGATCAACGCAAATATTTAAAAACATTCTACATTTATTTTCAAATATCGAATGGTTATGGAATGATAGGCCTATAAATTATATAGACCTACTCCAAAACATATACAAGATTTATGGATGATATATTTTTATATTGAGAGCATCGTAGTTCACCATACTCCTCGTCACTTTTCCCCACTGCCAGCAGCCCCTAATTCGACTCTTCTGCTACCTTTCTTCAGGTCTTCCAATTTTATACTTCTGTTGATGAGAATAAGAATTGAATTTACAAATCGTTTGTGATGATCGATCAAACAGATTACCTGATTGAACATTGAAAATTAAGAAACACTTTCAAAATCACCTAAAATATTACAAATTGGCATTTTGACAATAACTTACAACCTGCAATGAAACAAGTATTCACAGAGTTTCCATCATGCCAACATTCATACCAATATGCCAAAATACCCATACACCAAGAGTTCAAATCAAACAAATTGCGTAATTGATTTTCTAGAATTACGAGACAGTTTTAAAATCCCATGAAATGACAAAATTTGGCATTCAGACAATTACTTGCACGCTGCAATGTAACAAGTAACAATGTGCAATGTAACATTGTTTCCATCATGATAACATTGATACCAATATATTACCATATCCAGATACCAAGACTTCAAATCGAACAAATTGCGTGATTGTACTCTGGAAATCACGAGACAGTTTTGAAATCCCATGAAATGATAAAATTTGGCATTTAGACAATTATTTGCAAGCTGCAATGCAACAAGTATTCACAGTGTTTCCATCGTGCCAACATTCATACCAATATACCAGCATACCCATATACCAAGAGTTGATGTTGCTTCACGAATAAAACTATAACGTGTTATCGCAGTAATCCTTTGCTCACAACCACGCCCGTCTGGCATCAGTTTCCAATGGAGTAAATTACAGAGCAAAATGAGCAAAAAATAAATTCCAAACTGAGATATGAGATTCGTTCATATCTGGTCAGATTCACTCTCATAGAAGAGAGTTACGGTGGATGTGAAGATATTATGATACTCACAAGCTATACAGAGTTTGAATAAATTCATGAGAAACAATTGTGCAGTTAAACATTGTCTGAAATATATCTGTTTATATTCTTGATTTTATTATTGAAATGCCACACAAGACCGATCATACGTCTCTCACTCTCTGTCTTTATCACTTCTACTTATTTCCAAAAGGTGCAAAAATTCAACTATCATCAACAATATTAAATTTTGTTTTTCCATCTAGCTGTTCAAATAGAAAGAAATAACCGTGAAATCATTTAGTAATTTGTATATTGCATAGATGTAAGTTTCTATTGTAGTATCACACGAGTTTTACGAGTTTGAACAAAATCACTCGAAAAGTCAAATTCACTCGAAAAGTCGAACATTTACTGAAATATATTCATTCAGTGCCAATTTAATTATCCCTCTAAACGATCTGTAAAATTAAATTAAATCAGTATCACATATTTTTTCCACAGCTGGCTGTTTGAACACAGAAAAATGGGAAATTCTCAAGTAATTTGTATTTCGCATATTTTTCACTTTGTTTTAGAATATTGCATTACAGTTCTGGAACTTTTACCAACTTCTGATTAAATATAAATAAGCCAATCAAGTTGATGTACAGAAATAACATACGCAATCAAGGGTGATATTAAGCTGATTTGTTGATATTTGCTCAAATCACTAATCATCAGTTGGTAAAGCCAGCTATTATCAAGGAGGGTACAAGGTATATAGTTCTCTCCCTCGTTCTTGTTCTCGCTTCTCCTTTCTCTTCTTTTGGCTTCTTACCTTCCTCTACATTTCCATTGGTCATATTATGAAATACTCTGACTTAAATCTTTGACATGCAGCTGGACAGTATTTATCTACCACATGATGATTAACATGAGTTCGAACTGATTGGGAAATGATTAATTGATTGGGGGGGCTCGTTTCATGATTGATGTTCATACTGCCAGTTAGAGCTTGAACTGTGTAATTCTTGGAATTGAATGGAGAGTTACCAATTTATCGTACTGGGACCAATAGGATTGTTTATTTGATTCCAGGATAGAAATTTCATGCGTCAAGTGCATTTTGTTTGATAGATTTGATGTTTATCTATCAGAAACAACCATTCTCAGGAAAAATCAGCATAATAAGGGGTAGTACCGAATATGACAAATTTACTGAATGAAGCGGCTTGGGCCCTTGGATTGTTTCGGTACAGTCATGTACTTCGGATCATTCCAACTGTAGAATATGGATGTTCCACTTTTATAAGTACTTACCAGCCATTCAACGAAACGTTTTATTGATTCTTATCGGCTTAATTAATTCGAAAAACATATATTTGATTACTGATTAACTACCAAGAAGTGTCCACCTTCCAACAACAACAACGTACCATATTACAAATCTAATATCCTCTACGTTGTAGATTGTTATCAACATCTATTTACCTTGATGACAAGATTGTTCATCACCTTTGAACACGCGAAGGTAAACTATTTCGTGTTTACTGATAATATAGACACATTTTATGATTGTAAATTTGATAGAATTCGATTTTTAGACGAGTGTAGTCCTATATATAGATGCGTGATTTATGATATAGATTTGTTAAATGACGTATTATGTTTCATAGTATAACATTTTCTACAATTAAAAATAGATTTCATAGATTCATGTGAATTTAATATGCAAATGTAACCCAGTTCCAGCTGTCTCATGGAATAGTATGGATTTCAATGGTAGTCTCGTTTTTTTCATTAAATGACCATGATAAAGGTGACGACAAATTAAGTGACGGAATTAGTGACTCTAACTGAAATGGCATGCATATTCAAATCGTGGGTGTTAGTATTTTGAAACCAATCAATGATTGACAATTATAGATCTATAAATTGAAAATACTTGTTCTGATAGTTGTGATAGTTGATAATTTTAACATTCGAATGAACAAAAATCACAGATGTACGGTCAAGAAGTTGTTATTCATTTTTGAGAATATCTTACTATTGGAGTTGTATGTGTGTATATTCATATGTGGATACGTGTGTGGCGTATGGCATGCCCAAATCTCGAGTATGCTTGGGCAGATCGACGTGGTACAAACGCCAAAATATTGGAGTCAAAAGACTAATTAGGAAGGATCCCCAAAATTGTCGAAGGAGAAGTAAAACTATCTAACAAATTTACTACGTCTCATTCCAGGTAAATTTCCGATTCGTCAACTGTCTCAGTTCATCGAAATTCCGATTCGTTGGAATCCCGTTTCGTCGAAATCCTGATTCAGTGAAATCCCAGTTCGTTGACTGTTAGCCACGACGCAGTTGCTCGATTTGTTGAAGGTTTCGGTTAATCAAAATCCCAGTTCGTCGAAATCTTGATTCAGTGAAATGCCGATTCGTCTACTTTCAGATTCAGTCCACCCTGAGAAATGTATTTCAAAACAGGCGTTGTTCAATGCAGAGTTGCAGGCATACATATCGGAGCTGTTACTCCTGGCCCATCGGAAGCCTCAGGGGTTTGGAGGGAATATGCGCTCATCAATGTTATCTGATTTCACTCTCATATCCTCACCATTCACACCATTTTATTGATTATTAATTATCATTCTAACTTTTCTTATTATTAGTTGAAGGTTTGGGTGGAAGACCATTTTTTAAGGTGAACCCCGCCTATTCTGTGCGATAATTGTGTTTCATCATATTGTAATTTAATTGTATTGTATAGCACAACTATCGAACAAATGAAGAAATAGATAAATAAAATTATATGATCATGCTGCGTCATACTGTCTCAAAATCTCAAGATTTTCTTCCTTAAACTCTCTCTCTCTCTCTCTCTCTCTCTCTCTCTCTCTCTCTCTCTCTCTCTCTCTCTCTCTCTCTCTCTCTCTCTCTCTCTTTCTCTATCCCTCGGCGTGAAGCGTGAAGCGTGATATTTAGTCCCGGTGCGAATAGTCCCACTCGTACATAACAAAACTACGGCTTTGTGTATTACGCGCAACTCGGAAGGAGAGCGGGGTTCGATTTCCGCCAAGGCCAGTCATTCCGAATTTTTTGTGAAGTTTCCCATTGAGACTTTGTTTCGACATAAGCACTGGACTGTCTATGTATGTATATATATATATATATATATATATATATATATATATATATATATATATATATATATATATATATATATATATACTCGGATCTTCGAATCGTTTTTTCAAATTTTATTCGTCACTTATTGTATGCGTTGAAGTGTGGGGAATTGAAGTGCGATGCCACGATGTCTGCCTTGTATGGCTTTCCTCGATATATTGATAGATATCCTTCCATCACTTAATCTCTGACCTAGTTCTCCAACTTGTCTCTAATTCCGAACGAGGGGTTTATACAGAATCAATATGGAACTACTGGTTGGCGACTTGAGACAGATCGGATCGGATGTCAAAACTGTATCTCTCTCTCTCTTTTCCTATCTTTCTTTCTTGTTCCGTCTTCATCACCTTACTTCTCTCTCATTTCACCCTACGCTCTTCATTTTGATCTTCTTCTACCCCAATATGTTTTTATTTCGTTACTTTACTCTCTATATCTCGCTCTCTCTCTCTCTTTCTTTCTCTCTCTCTCTCTCGCTTCTAGCATTCTCTCTCTTTCTCTCTTCCTCTCTATTTTTCTCTCCCTCTCTTTTCTCTGTCTCTCTTCCTCTCTCTTTTTTCGTATATATACTTCCTCTGCTTTTTTTTCAAAACAGGATCTGAAATTGAAGGTAGCCAATGTGATGAACTGTTGATACGTGAATTGAGCCATAAGTAACAAATTGACAGGTTCTTACCCTTGGTTACATATATGATTTTCGTACCTCAATCAATAATCAACTAATTAATATCTAATTATCAGTTCGGTAAACAAGGTCTACTACGCTGAAACTTACCATGGAATAATATGAAATATATTTAATTTGCCAGGCGTTTTTGTAAATCCATTATACATTACTATATTAAATACATAGATTTGCATTCTTTTTTGTTCATATTTTCCCATCTATAGATACTGAAAACGTATTGAGTAAAACCTTCATTATCCACGTGTCATTACACGACTTGTCATGCTTTCGACCAATGACATAAAACTGTCAAGGAATATTTCATAATGACATGAAATAACTTTCGAACGATTCAGAAGAACAAGGTTTTTTTATTGGAAATACATATTATATATGTGACATCAAAGTAATACGACCCTGTATACAGTACACTTGCGGTCAAAAAAGTTGTCGGTCGAGCTACAATAAAATGCATTCTATGAAACATTAACTTATATTATACGCGATAAAACAGACAGACAATATGAATACGCCCTGCACGCATAGTCTGTTGAAAATATATCGGTTGAAAGACCGAAGATTCATTTTGAATAGAGAAGTTATTGCGCATTGAACAATTTCATGTGACCGGAAGTGTACGTGAAGGTTTCTTCAGTAAGAACGTGAATGATCACCTATACCTTGAACAATTTATGTAGAATGTGAGGCTGAATAAGTGGCCCTATTTAGTTGTGGATTCTTAGTTTATTGTGGATGAATAATGTTGCTGTAACGACAGTAGAAAAAGTGGAGGTCATGTAAGGGGTCACATATGATAGTGACATAGGAATAATAGACGTTCAAAAACACGTTTGCTATTTGTCTTTGATAGAAGGAATAATTCTGATACAAATATACAAATATAATATCTTCTCACAATATATTATTGAACATCCCTGATTCCAAATTATTTTTTCGAATAGGATCACATCTTGAACAGATTGTTAATTTAAGTAAAATTAGTCGAGCGGTTCAACTCTGTTGAATGAATGTTGACAAAATCAAAATTGTTCCAAGACTATTCCATATTTCACATTGTGATTCAAGTTTTGGATTATTGTGCCCACTCATTGTTGCACTTCACTGATGACTTCGATGACTACGGTATCTTTGATGACTTCGATCATTTCGACTTCATTGATGACTTTGGATGAATGCACTACACCCATACTGCTTCAAGTAGACGAATTTTTAGATAATGGTGGAGGTGCCAGGTTTTCATATTTTTTTTTCATTAAAATTTACTTGATTCGTTTACTGTCGAAAACTAGATTTATAGATTTTTATGGGTTATAGAGTTTCGAATATGGGAAGTCGTGAATCTATCTCGGCAAAATTTTGTGCTACTGATGAGAAATATATTCTACAATTATTTTCTTCTGAGCGGCTGGTCCGAATTGCATACCAGTTTAGAATAATAATGTGTATCATTCTTGTGTTCACATTCGGAGGAGATGTAAATTATTTCTGACAGATTTTATTCTCCAAATTTTCTTGCCCAGTCTAATAATATGAGGTTTCTAGAAACTTTTAGATGAAGTTCCTCAAAAATAGTTCAACCGATTCAATACAAAAACCACACAGTTCTAAATTGGATAAGTTTGGATATACAGAACAGGTTTTATGTCGATCGGTCAAACCGTACGACCTACAAACAAACATAAAAAAAAACACAGACTAACCTTCACAAGAGTGGGATGGAAATCTTCGCTAACGCTCATCTGATAATCAAAGCTAACTACTCGTCATATCCTGATGAGCTTTATATAGTGATTTCTACTTTATTCATAGTGAGCCTTTCTGTTTAAGCGAGCCCCAACTTCCATACTGAGGTCCATTGTTCGCAAGCCTCTGTTCTGCATAGCATACTATACAACCATGTTGATAGAGTGGTCCTTGACATGGTGGTCCTCACAATAACATATCCCAACATAATACCAGTCTCTTCAATATCGATATATTGATATATACTCGCAATCACGGAACGTGGATGAATGAAATCTTTCTCCAACCGAATTATTGTGAATACTCTGATAATTTCACTATCACGGTGCATCTTTGAGGACGCTTTCGAATATGTAGTTGTAGTTAAAAGCGTTGATTCCGTAATGAAGAAACCAAATTACTCGAAAATACCGCGTATATAGTCAAGCTTCAATACGTACTTGAACTGTGAGTCGTACATACGTTTTAGTTTCTGAGGAACGGCATAATCATATCGGAATGGGAATAATTTCATTCAATGAAATAATCATCAATGAAAAAATCAATCAATTTCCTGTCAAGGCAACACAGAGAGACTGGGATTACTATTACCACTATGGAAAATAAAAATTGCATACCATCTTTATTATTCATCAATCATCACCAACCAGCACGCAAACTTATATCGTTTTCCTTCTACAACATATTATTGATTGTTATTGGAAAACACGTGATTGACTTTGACATTTTCTGAAACGTCTCTAGGTCGTATATTTTATGTATTGTGTCATTATGGAATGACATTAGCAGTATTGACTCTGTATGTCACAATCGAATCCATTTACAATAAGTCAATTTGTCAATGAAAGTAGATACGATTAAACGGACGATTGTACGCGATGAGGTTTGTTGGAAGGGGGGTGGGGTTGGGTTCGGAAAGGGTTAGATGGGGTGGTTAAAGAGGGAGGAAGTATTGATTAGGATAAACGTAGCGAATTCTGAACGTTAAACTGTTTCAGTTGTAACTTTTAGCAATTTTAATATGCTGCTCAAGTTGAATGGAATGTATGTGGATAGGTTTTTCGAGTGATATTTATAACACCGATTCGTTTGGTATCATTCATTTGAATATGATGAATCACGCGAAAATGAAAAATTATCTTATTTCATATAGCCTATTATCAAAAATAATCATTAATAAACACCAAAATGGTTAAAAACACAAAAAAGTGGAGAACTTCTTGAACTGATATGATATCGACTCGAGATTTTGATAGTTCGGAATATTGAGATATTGAGAAGTTTACACGCTAAGAATTTAAAAATCTAGGGAATGAGAAAAATTGAAATATTGGAATACACATAGGAGATTAATCAAAAAATTTATAGAAAAGCGTGTATCTCATTCAAATTGAACAAACGAACCGAATTTTGATCTATGAATCTTGATTCTGATGAATTTTGATCTTAGAAAGAGATTAATGTACCCTTACATTCATCTTTGAAGCTATTACTCTATCTGAAGATGATATAAATGACTTCGATTGCTCAATCTCCGTCAACCAAATGTGCTTAGTTTTCCTAGTAAACACAAATTAACGGTATGAAATTGTCGATTGTCCGCCCATTGGATCGCTAGTGGCGGGATTAAGTAGTGTGACGAAGAGATGTGTGGCGGGAGGAAGGGGGGAGAATGGAAGTATTGATAATCTGTCAAATGTAATTACAGAATGGACACAATCAGATTTCTGACATTATAAACAGTTACCAACATTCTGATGAATGAAAAACTGTTCAAATTTATAAAAATGTTATTTTCTAAACATGACAGGCAAGTCGAGCTGATACGGTGGATAATAGATTGTAATTTATTGATTTTATGTCCTGATGAGATAAAATATTACGTCACCTTCGCTTTTTTGACTTGACGAGTAATTAATAATAATTCACAGATACTTATTTTGTGAGTGCATGTAGAATTTTCGACGAGTTAATTCAAGTAGATTAGGTAATTGATACTTAAAATTGTTTGAAGGCAAATAATATATATTCGAATTTAAGAGTGTTACTGTTTTATGAGACTTTATTTCAATCAATTCCGTGATCTATATTATATATGTATTGTGATGAATTCTGATTTTCCTTCGAACTCCTATCCAACTCAACTCAGACATAATTGGAAAATTAGTTTAGATAGAGCTCAAATAAACTCATGATATATAAAATAATATTGACAGAATGAATATTTATAATTTCATTTCGAAATTGTTTGGAAATAGTTTTCCTCCAGAATGTGAGGTGGTTCATTTTTTCTCCTTCAGTTATGAGTGGAAAAGTTTACATTACACAATTTTCTAAATGATTGAATAATATCCGAGTAATAATGACAGTAGCATAGGCCTACACCAATTTTTCAAACAATGGTCGTGTTAGGGGGTGGTTATCACCAAATTCATGGTAAAATCAGTCGTGATGTGTTGTGCTCGCCAGAAACAACACCCTCTCCCTATCGTCACCACCCTCTAACTCCTTTCTTTCGACAAGCTCCCTCCATACTTCCCTATCATCCCACCACTCTTCTTCCTTCACTCTCTTCTTTCTTCCACATCTCACCTTATCACTTCCTTGATCTTCATTTTGCACTCTTTCTCCTTTCTCTTTCCTTGCAAACTACCGACGTATCACTCGGTCACTACCCATCCTTTTCATGCTTCCGTACCACCGTAGTCACTCCCTTCCAATCCTGAAGCTTCCACTTCTAATTCTCTCCGTATTCTTCGACTCCTTACTCTATCTATTCTACTCACGCCTAACACACTCCTTGAAAATTTCATTTCCGAACCATGCAACATTCTATCTTTTAATCCTCCGATCAGCAACACAACCTCCCCGTAGGTAAATATTGGCAGGAAGTAGCTTTTGTACATTAGTAATTTGCATCTCCTGCATACCACTTCCTGCCATAAAAGATGTATCACCGTTTGGTGGAACTTATCTACTTTTCACGCTCTTTCATTCAACTATTGTTCCATATTCCCTTCTTCTCCACCCCCATATTCAGATTTCGTAACCTATCTTTCAATATTTCCTCCACATTCAGCAATATTGTCTGTCCTCCTACCCTCTCCTTCGTATATCTTCTGATCACTAATACGTCATCATTCTCTTCACTTACTGAACATCTCCAATATTACTGCTTCCAGTAATATTTATCAGTAATCATTAAGATTATGAAATATTCAGTAATTAGTATTGAGTTCTCATCGATGATTGATATTAATACTATTTTGACTTCTAGTAATGGAATACAAAAATCTCACGAGGAATATTGAGCCTCATTTCTTCACGATTTGACGCTCTTGAGTGTTCACCTAATTCAACTCTCGTATCTTTCATTTAGTAACCATCAACACATAGGATACTTAAAACAACTCGCATACATATTTAAAACTGAGAACTTAAATGTAAGCCAGCTAGGTTGAGTGATCACTTACTATAGTCACGAGGAACATGAGTGGGGCCCCTGAAATATCCGGACGGAGACCAACTGTATTGTAAGCTTTATAACAGCCAGAAGAGTCACAGCCAACACAGCTAACAGCCATCAACATATCGTGATTCATTCTCAATACCGTACATTCTCCCCAGAAGCCACATAATTTCATTTAAATCTCATTGATAAAGTATAACTTACAAGTTTTCATATTTTGAATATTGAATCAAGATTTTCTGGGAACTATTGGTAGATGAGAAGCAGTTTTCCGGTGAATTTGATGCTTCTCCATAAACTATCGATTACTCATAATTTTCTTCCAGTTTTTATTGTTTCTTTATTATCTATGGTGGCCCGAAACAAGATTAATATAGCTTATGAGTTACTAAATTCAATGAAAAAAAGCTCTCCGCACAACAAACATAGAAACGACATTGAATAACATTAACAAAATGTTGGGATGTAGTTTGTTAATAACGTGCATATAAGTTGAGTTCAAACCAACTTCATGACACGTTCAAAGTATAAACTCAGCCAAGCTTAATTCCAGGAAAAGCGTGGTAATACAAGGAATAATACGGTGGTAAATCCGAGAAATCTAGGCAAATGTGACTCACATCCTTAAGCGTACTTTTCATCTAGTGACTCAATTTGTATTTCCTGAACTTTAAGGGTTACTGATAACCGTTGTCTATCTCTACTATAAAGGTGAGAAGACCGTGACCCAAATGTTGCGAATTCTCCCTCGAACAATCCCCTCCTCTCCCACCCCAGGGGTTCACATGATGGATGAGAACCTTGAAATATGTGAGCTACAAAGGTGGAGCTGGTGGGAATCGAATCCGGGACCTCGTGTCTATCGCCATGTGGCGCTATCGATCAGCATTATTGTGAACTAAAACCAAGCTTACACGACGGTGGCTCAGCTGCTTGTGTATAGTTCACGTTGCTCTCGTTTGAGAGCAGTGAATGTGGTTTGTGGGTGGCGAAAACTTTTGGACAACAATAGTGGTTACGAAGTTGAACGATAAATTGAAGATGGATGCAATTTAGGAACACTTAATAATAATGATTGTGAAGTAGTTGAATTGTATCCTTTGGAAAGTTGTAATATGATTGAAACTAGTTTGGACTAGAAATTGTTTCTTTCCGGATAAGTTGAAATGTTTTTTGTCGCCAAATGATTGCACGTAGTGGTTTCCTTCCAAGCTTCTTGCAAATCGTTTGAGTCATTAATTGTAATTGTGGAAAACAAAACCAATTTCTGAAGCTGCAGACAAACTCTATAATCGAATTCGACTGTACCGAATGTGAGTAATGTATATTTCTCGAATAGAGCATGATAAAGGTTTCGCATCAAATGGACATTTATTATTATACATATTATTGACATATTATTATTTACGTATCACAACCTCGTAGAAAAACTAGAAATGAGAGTATGATTGAGCTATTTCATAATGTAACGCTATACCGGTGAGGTTTTTAACAATTTTATAAACATCTGAAAATCTAGAATAAAAATATTTTTTCTTAATTGATGAACTTTGACCTATACTTCCATGATAACCGAATATTTTTCATCATAACGTAGTCAAATAAGTTCATGCTTGACCCAAATTGAAGTCTAGTGAAAACTTTCTCAATTTATTATGTGCTTGTTAATATGATGAGTCAGTAAAGTTGTCTAACAAATAAACATTCGAGGAAAAACTCGTCTTTTAATCTACGATTCAACTTGGATTTCAATTCAAACGTCCTGAACTTCAGTTCTTCATTCCCAAACTTTCAATGGTAATACATTGAAAGCTCAGCGTGTTGTAGACGCTGGTTTTCATCGCGACGCCGACGCCTGTTTGAAAGAACGGCGTCGATTTATAGCTTCGTTTTTTTTCTCTCTCGTGCAACGTCGTCGATTATCTATTGGCCAGGTGACCCTATTCCAATAGAGTTAACCCGGCGACACACGTGTGAGACTCATTTTGATAAGAGTCTCTTCGAGAAATGAACGATATATTATGAAATGTTTCGCTCGTTAGATGAACAACATCAGATTATGATAATAATATGTTTAATGATCAAAATATGTCAACATATATCGATCATTATCATTATTATCGTTTCAATTTCAGCCTCAATTGTATCAATTAGGAAAACAAAAAAATTGATTGCACATTCATTGCATTTATTACATTGATTTCACATAGTTTGCACATTTCAATATCGATATAAATTATTGACTCGGATCATTAGTGGATTTGTGTTAAATATTGTTATCAAAAATCATAAATATGTAGTTTTTCAGCGTGACTTCAATTACGTGTGATGTAACGTAGATTCAACAACTCTATATTAATGAATAGATACGTCGATTGTGAGTAAGTCGAATAATAATTTCAAAATGCACAGTGTGGCCGATTTTTGGTTATTTTATTTCCGCAATGATACAATTCACCGCTTGCCTACGAAAGAGTCATACTGTACATTTGGAACAGAATATCGTATAGCTTTAACAATTGTTGAACAATATCTTGTTTCCACTCTTGTAATTATTTACGCCTCGATTTCATAGCTTTTTTCATTACTTATTGAATGCATTAGAAGTCCGAGTAAATTAGGAACTGGACATAAAAACTTCTATTAATAATACAAATAGACTGGTATAAAATAGATAATAAAATATGTTGATAGATACGAATATAAAACGTCTAGCTAATGTGTTATTGACTTGAATTGGTAGATTAAAGTGGTGATAAAAGTATTGTCGTTTGTGGTAGTTCAACACTGAATAACTATGTAATATATCAATTTCGAAAACATAGGTTTACAAAATACTTTACTTTTCATTTGTATGCTGAATGCATTAACATATACAATTCTCCACTCTTTGGATATGTTAGTATACCGTTCTTTCCTGGTTTGTAATTATTATACATAATAATTGAAAGAGTTTCATTCACAGAAAATGGGCTATAACATATTTAAATGTATGCATTACATAGTTATTTGGAATAAATAAATATGAATGTATTGGGATGCATGTATGTGGTGATGCTACAGATAACTTGTTTACATCACCATTAGAAATATGAAAGTCTTACACAGTACCTGGCAAATCTGTGAAAACAATTATTAGTCAATAGTGCACACATTGAGATATTGATTATTTTTATTGTATTACGGTATGAGAATATTCAACATTGATGGACAAACTCCAATCGATTCAAAACATATGTTTTTGATCTTTATTTGTAGTAATTCGAAATCTGTAGTGGTTGAGAATAAAATTTACATTTTGGTGGAGGTGCCATGTTTTTCAAACTTATGTACATAAACATTTATCAGGCCTGAATTTGAAAACTCTGGATATTATCACATTATTCCATGATGTTTTCAATTGGATGTCTCCGGATCTGATGTCAGGTTCTCTCGCGAGAGCCAAACCGCGATCGACCGAAGTTGCAAAAATCAAAGGCCTAACTTAGCTTAAGACTGATAACGGGAGAACGGCGAGTCGGATTGAGACAGGATTGGTACCAGCGAATAGGTATTGATGAGACAAACATTTCGAAAACACCACATTGTCAATTGTCATTTTTTCAACATTGTATTCCCCATAAGCGAACTGCAAATAGTGATTGACGGGGAACGAAATTTTATATCGACACTGGGTAAGCTGTGGTGGATAAATGGTCACAGACTACACACGTGGTGCCAGTTGCGTCCGTTATAGATGAGATGATTAAACTAAATCAATTTCACAAACTACTGATGAAATTTGATTTTGATGATAATTCTAAATGTAATTTGTACCTGATCATTGTCCACCTCACTCTAAGACAGCCTATTTGATCTCACGACTAATATAAACTCTTTTACATGCATCCCGTTCACGTTTTACGTTGGTGAATTGAAAATTTCCACTATAATAAAGGCGTTTTCCATATATACATCAATACTATCACATCTATATACTACAATTCCTCAATTTAAGCTTCACATTCATCAAACAATGTTTACAAATAACCGAGAGCATATTATATTTCATTAACCCTTCTCGCTAAGACCTACCACGTATAACCTATTTCAAAAGTCGACTTCACCCTTGACCCCAATCATCAGTCTTTATTTCGACGCAGACGCCGACGTCGTCTCCACATGACAGCTGACTGACAGTAGTTCGCGCTGTGTCCGTCGAGGCGTGGCGGTAGCGTGCCAGGTCACGCTAGGTCACGCACGTGACTTGATGTGACTTGAAAGAGATTTAGTGGTGGAAGATTCACACCCCAAACGGTGTGAGAGCTGGGTATTAGGAGAATGTTATATAGTAGAGGAGTCGAGTAATTTGTTTCGTTGATAGATGACCGAGCAATGGCTGCGAAGTAATTAATTATATTTTTCCTGTGAAATGGTTTATCCCGCTTTCCTGGAATGGTATAACGAAAATTGTGTTTGTGTTCCTGCCAGATAGTTCATGCATATATATATATATATATATATATATATATATATATATATATATATATATATATATATATTTGTATTTGTCTTGTCACCGTATTCGCTAACAAAATATGGATTTTCAACTCATTGATTCGTTGTGAATGGAGAGAATTCTCCTTCTATTTTTGCAACATGTCCCGCTTTTCTCATCTTCATTCTTCATATTTGATTGTTCAACTTCACCTCTTTCTCACTTTATTCCAACAAACAACATAATGAAAGAATATGCGAAGTATTTGTCAACCTAACGTATACACGCTTAATGGAAGCATTTCTGAATAAATCTAATTACGCTGAAAACGTTTCTCATCACCCAAAGTGTGTGAGTCCTAGCTCTGTATACTTTGTTGTGAGAGATCTTTCACTCAAATGGTGTGAAAACTGGCTATCCGTTGTTCACAGTTGTTTGATGTTGGTATGTAAACGCATTCATTTAAGTTCTATCGAAGTTTCAGTAGATTTATGAAGTTTTATTTTAGTTTGAAATTTCCGAAATCGATAAAGCTAACACTTTGATGGAGGTTGATTATGTGTACTCACATTCACACTAACAAACTATGTTATACTCATTTAATATACTAAAACATGAATGAAACACATTTGAATACAAATAAATAAATTACTCAAAACCTGCATTATATAATATGAATTCATCATGATAAATTAATTGAAATTTGGAATGTTACACACTGTAAGGCATAGCCTCGATTAGATGCCTACATTGTTGCATAATAAAATTTGTTATCGAAAAAAGATGTCATTGAGAAGATGGCGGGAAATGTGAATAACCAAGCTCAGAGAAGAGTAGAGACTGGAGGTGAAACGAGATGGTGAAACAAGAAGACTCGAAACTGGCAGATACGGAGTTCAAAGTGGACTACACCAACGCAATACCAATTATTCATGATCTGAATTTTGAGAATCAATTAAACTTATTCACCCAATATATACTCGATTTTGAGAATAATTCTCACACATTTCAACCTCAATATGTTTCTCATATTTTCCTCCGAGTTCAGATTCGATTCCAGATCACAAATCAATCAGAATAGTTCACACTAACAGTGCCTTGACCGTTAAAAAAAATGCAACGTCGGAGCCAATCACGCAATTATTATATATTCACAATTGAAACAGTTGCTACAATCTGGAAAAATGAATTCCCGTATTCATTAGCGTCATGTAAATAAATATACCCAAGCGTTGTTACATTGTTTCAGCATTATTTCGTGCTTAATGCTCATGCTCACGCACAAAAGCAATTCATTCATAGCATAGTATTTCTGTTGTTTCTAAATCTATCACGCATTACGATAGAGAAAGATGATCAATCATATATATATATATATATATATATATATATATATATATATATATATATATATATATATGTATTTTATTTTATTTTTCATTTCAATGTTGCTTAGCGACTACATCAACAGCTAGGTTATACGAGGGTACGAATGAGCGAGTGATGATGAAACGATGAAGAGATGATATTTTAGAAGAACTATTCGAAATTTTGGAAGCTTCATTCTGAAAAACTCTCAAAATTGCGTACCGGTACAGTGAAAACCATGAAATATTACACACTAAACTATAATCACTGTATTTAGGCCAGCTGAAAAATTGAGATATTAAGCGAAGCCAATGCGAAATATTCCAAGAGACGAGATTTCAAACATCCTTCCAAAAATGTCTGCACCCAACTTATTCGGTCATGAATTCAGCAAACATATTCAATTTTGTAAAGTTCATGTGGACAAGTTTCATCGTACCAGTAGTAGTGCACTGTTCGGCTTTGTTCGGCTTATCACAAATTACCAAGGCAACGAGGGTTCGATGCCAGACCTGGGACCACTCATGTGTACGTTCTAGTGAAGAAACTGCTATACAACGGCTGTCTGGGTATGCAGCCGTTCGTTTAACTTAGCCTGTTGAATTGGAACATATAACACTGTCGGGGAGTACGCGATATGTGGTCGCACTGTAGTAAGAGCAAGTTGAAGTAAATGTCGGGAGACCAACCGTTATGTATTTATGTATTGGATGATGATTATCATTTTATGAATAGTAAGCGATTCGACTGACAGCTGTGCTGTTTGGAAATAGGAATGAAATAGGATGTTAGATGAATGAGATGAGATGAATTAGAATCTCTCTCGTGGACTCGATTTGAATGGAGAAAATCATTGAAGCGAACTAAATTGAATGACACAAATTTTAATGATATTGCATCTTCATAATACTAAAAATGAATCTATTGGTCATAATTCTATCTCTGATTGTAAAATGTTTGACATGTCAGAATGAATATAGAAAGATAAACATAAAAATACAAAATATAACATATTGATTCAAAATTGATTTTTCAATTCACTTCGAAATCTTGATATACCACTATACCAGCGCAATCATTGTCTCCCAATTTTGGAAAATTATATTTGTATCCAAGAAAAAAGTGCGCGAACCACCCACGCATTAGTGGTGTGGGATTGGAGAATGATCGGTTGAAATATCATTTTTCCGAGGAAATAAGTACAACATCAAATTCTTGATATTCAATCATTGCTTGCCTATCAAGATTAAGGTTGAATTTATAAGACCTCCAAAAAACGGTAAATTTGGACTGTTTTGAAGATTCAGGACCGTCACACATTGTACTTCTTAATGAATGAAACATGTAAACCATTCTCATTACATGTCGGAACTGTCTCTGTACAACTCAGGCTAGGCGTTAACATACGCGCGATACCGATCGCAATGCCATCTTGCGCGCGTCGCCGTTATCGAGTGAGCCGCCGAGACGGATCGTCATTCAGTCAGTTCGTAGCTGGAGGCCGGCCTCTGGACACATACACATACACACGCAAAATCAGGATTACGCACAATTTATTTAGATAAAAAATATTGTATATATTTGTTAATTATTCAATTAGTGTTTGTTATCGATTTGGATAAATGAGTAATAACTCATTTGGAAGTATTTTTTTTTAAATGTAAGATTGTATGTAATTTGGAGAGATAGAAATTAATTCATTGATCTAATTTGATTTGACCTTCATTGAATTCATATAATTACAATTCAAAATATACTGGGTTTTCTTGAAACTGGTTTTTTGGCTGTATTTTTGAAAAGTTCTAAAAGGTTTTTGAATTTTCAAATAGTACTCACGATTTTGGATTTGGATTTTGGTTTCAACGTTTTCTATTGAATTCATAAATATTTTTTTTTCAGTTTAGTTAACATACAATTGAATATTGAAAAATAATTCGGAAAAAGTGATATTCCAGAAACAAAGTGATTGTGATAATTTTTGCGGGCATATAATTTAATTTATGTTACATTATCGAAACATCACCCGCAACAATATCAGTGATATTATTAGTGATATATTACGTGCATAATATTCAATAACTTGGAAAAACTATATTTAATTCATCAGAAATAATGTGTTTATTCACAAAAATTCTATAATTGTGCTTCGTGACATCGCTTATGTGTAAAATACTCGAAGAAATTCTCATCATATTAAAAAGTAATTTCTGATCAATGGCTAAAATACAGCGCCCTTTTTCTCTTGAAGAATCTACTAATTATTATAGTCATCGTTTTATCTACTTTTCATCGTTATGAGTGAATACTTTCTCCAATGAATAAACAATAAAATGGGTTCGTCATCAGTTGGACTAAAGTGTAATCAAAACATTGCCAATGTGATAGTGAGATCTTGCCGATCATTTTCGTCGATTTGTTTATTAGATCGATAGATCTAATAACAAAAATGTGATATTCTATATTTATATAATTATATATAATATATTCACTGCCTGTAGACAATACCAGTAAACTAAAATTATTCCTAACAACGCTAATGTTTTAAAAACTAAATTGGGTGAGTAATGGAATCAAATTTAATAATTTCAAAAAAATTTGAATGTGTTCTGTGCGATTCTATTATCATGTAACTAAAGCGTGTTTTACTCATTTCCAGACTCTCAAATAATTATAATTCAATCAAACAGATTTGTATAATCTATTTGTTTTTTCAGATTTGTACGAGAGTCCTCATAGTATATTAATATAATTGCATTTATATTACAGATTTTCTATGAATATTAATACATATTAATTTCTGATTTTCATATTCCAGGAATTTTTGATATTTATAATGATGTTTTTATATATTTTAATGTTGGTTTTTGATCTTTGACCTTGTGTCCCCCGTAGGTATTGCGTATTACTAGATGATTGGTTAGTCTTTGGGTTTAAATAGCAGAGCTGCCATGCGTAAATCCCGTGCATGCATAGCTAGTTAATATAGCTTACGCTCCCCTTATTTTAATTACTTCTCATTAGATATCAAAGTACGTATGTGGACGATCATAAACCGAACATTCTAATCATACGAATTGAGTCGACAAGGAATCTTTCTCAAATATTGGATATGAAGAGGCAATTTTCAAGTATGGATTTTACTGATGAGAAAATACGAGAAATGTAGATATCGACAGATAAATTGAATAATTATGATATTGAATGAAGAAAGCACGAATAGAATGACTGGATTTATTTTAAATGACTTCGGTGAAACTGAATTTATATGAACGAGTGCGGGAAAAAGGCGTTGCTCTCTAGTCTGGTCAAAATAAAAATTGTTTTCATTTCATCTTTGATGATATGGAAACGTTTTTCAATATAACCAATCAATAAATCACGAATAAGAAACTGATATAATGATACCCAAACTTATTTATATGAGAGCTCAAAGAACATTACCATCAATATATTGAAGCTTTTTTCAAAAGTATTAATGGAAAGAACCATTTTGATGATTATGATTAATGAAAGATCTAGTGAACTTGAGTGAAAATACAACATTCCTACTAGAAAATTCAAGTTGTAACATCTTAGTAGTAGTGCTCAAGTAGATCATTTACATTCGTTTCTTAATTACATTCATGAAATAAAACGATTAATAGTTGGAACATTACTAAACTGAACCGAGACACTAGAACGTTATGTCTGATTTCACTCAACGGTGTAAGTGCGAGCATTTTCCAGACCAATGACCTAATTTGTTGTCACACCCATTCGGACATTGAATGTACTCTACGGAAAAACATCTAATATACCGCACATGAAATTATCTTGGACAAAATACTGAATCTTACTGGATACCATTCCATCAGTATTTCTAATTGATACGAAAATATTATCGAATTCTTGGAGCAGAATCGTATAATTACTTGAAGAAACGGAACTTTTAAGATATTGTCCAGTTTTAAATAACATGACGTTGGCCAGCTTCTCTTAATTACTATTTGTGGTTATCAATAATGTAGACCAATGGGCATCAATATGATTTTATCTCTTATTCAAATTTTATCTACCAAGATTTTATTCATTTCATGATTTGACCTATTTGAAACAATTCGAAGAAATACTGGATCAAATTCTTATGAATATGATCATTTCAATACATAAAAAATATGACGAACTATTTTGGTGGAAGTGCCATAATTTTATTCGGTCTCATCTGTTTAGGTGAAACTCGGTCTTCCAATGTTGCCAGGTCCTCTAAACTGAATTTAATATTGAAAAAACACAGTTGTTTTTTCAATACGATTATGAATATGAAAATAAATGAATGTGTGTGTATGAATGTGAAATCAGAAAAAAATATTGAAAACTTATTTTGGTGGAAGGGCCGTATTTATTATTTCTCATTTGCATAGTGTAAGTTGCTTCCAGTTGATTTATACTCATATTTTATCCGTGAATAAACAATGACAGTGAATAAAATACATCTTCAAATCCGTTTGAGAGGTTTTATGTATGAATATCTTCATCTCATTTTACACGAAATAGCTAAAATGATATGTATGTAAGGTTATTGTTTCAAAATGTATTAAAATTATCAGAAACAACTGCGAACAAGAACGACGGAAACATTAATAATACCTGAAGATTTCTGAATGTAGCATGCAGGTAAATATATATGCTTCATATTTTGACCTTTGGAAACATAAGTAATATGAATTCCTCCCCCTCATGACAAAGCTATTAATATTCAAAATACAGGAAACGAGCTATATTCCTGTTAATCTACATGTGACTTGTAGAACCAAATTCAATTCACGGAGAAAATTAGTAACGATTGGTCATAACATTAGAATCTAAACATTGAACATTAGAAATACACCGTGGTGAGAACGTCACGAGTAAAATCAAAGAGATTGTGTAAAGGGCCCTTACCACGACTGACACTTGAAGTAACGTCCTAGTCCTAGCTAGCTCCAAGAGACAATAATAAATGATAACTCGGAGACCTATTGGAATATCTGATCAATCGCAGATAAATCTCACGACTTTTACAATAGGCATGTTTCCGCTTTTCATCATACCGTGCCCACATCAAACAACACTGCTACCAACATACACAAACCTGAAAAAATTACAATCTCATTCCGTCATATTTTCAATAATTACCTCATTAATTATTCAATAAGTTGATAGCGTATTTTTCAAGGTGAAGTTATTCTCTCGATAATTGTTTGTGAACAGCAACATATCCACTTTGCATATTACAGGATAGAAGTACTCGACCGTCAGTCTATCCTATACAATTAAACAAACGATTTGTGTTTTCGATCCTTCAATATAATGTACAATTCAATGTTTGGTTGAAGAAGTCTCCGATCAACCGTCTTTTGTATCAAATATAATTATCGATCGTTAGTTTCGATCCAGGTTGTGAATGTGAGCTGAAATGTCACTCCCCTTCACATGACACAAACATAGTGGAAATACACGAGAATGTTCTGGAACGATCAGGTTGACAGATCGAGACGACTGGACGTTAATGTTAATCAGATGAGAAAGACGGTCGATCGGAATTACAAAATAGAGTGAATGAATGGATAGCACGATATCATTGCCATGGATCTGGAATAATAGTAAGCTATTAGGCAATCTGGGAACGGCGAATTGACGATGATTTAACGACGAATAATGATGAAAATTTGTTATGAATGGTGGATGATATTAAAAATGGTTCATATTACCATAGATTGAAGACATACTACTAAGAGCCGGTTGTACCAAGTGATGATTAATGAATCAAGCAAAAATTAGAAAATTAACTTGTTATCACCATGGTTACCTATGTTATTTTTGTACCTTAAGTAATGATTAACTAATTAATGTATAATCATCACTTGGTACAACCGGCTCTAAGAGAATTTATATTGTTCTGAAAACTGAGTAATATCATGTTCCAAATTTCAAATTTCTCAACCCACGTGCATTTTTCAAATTCTGAATAATTTTGAACGTTCTATACTTAAAATTGTTCCGAACTTTTGGAAATTGGAGGACTTTTACCAGTGACAGAAAAGTATGGTCACCACGTCCACTTGCCACGGTGATCCAGCTTGTTGGTTATTATAACAAACAAAATTCGATACAAAAACCACCAACTGATAACTAGATGAAACATTATCAATGAGGAGAACACAACTGGAAAAATACAGGAAATAATTATTCATAAAATATAATTAGTCAATATCAAATTTCTTTCGTTAATACAAGTATAACACAATCAGTTTTTCATACGCAATAGAGTCACCGACCGTTTTTTTTCCACATGGTATGTTCACTAAGACAGTATTGACAACCCCGTACAAAAGTGAATACTTGATCTATAATAACTGTTAAGAAGGAATGAGGGAAGTCGCATCTGTAGTGCAGTGACAGAACGATCCTACCCTGTCATCCTTTTTCTTGATTGAGGTATATTGACAATTAATCGTATTTTCGATTGTATTAAAAAATAATTATACATATAGTCTTCCACATATTATAAAAATAAATCTTGGAACATTGAAGCATGAAGTACACGTTTATTAATCAAACTGTATTTCATTTTGACATTTCATGTAGTTTGATACAAGGGTCAAAAGTTTCCGTTCCTAACATAGTAAGACCAGTAGCTTGAACTTCTTGTCTCGTATATTACTGTTACAGTGATGTATGTGACGTTCATATACGATATCACAATTTTCAAGAGCAGTATGCATAATTTATGAACAATAAAACAAGAAATTCTCTTTTATACGAACTTTTATGTCTCTGTTATAGAACGATTATTCTTAGTTCTGATAACCTAACTGGACAATTCGGAATGTTTTGTTTTTCAAGTGATATACGATGACTTTATACGTCCATGACATGCTATTGTTTCAAATTAACGGTCATGCTTGTAATGAATGAAAACGTTTAAATCCTTATTAATACGAGAGATTACACTATCTAAATGAACGTATCTAAATTGGAACTGACTCACTAACACCGAAAGTAGATCTGTATAAACTGAAGTAATATATTCCCATTTCGAAACATTGAATAATGCAACATATTCGAAGTGGATTGGGAAGTCTTCTTTTTCAAAACTCACATTGTTCGATCACAAACTTGGCTTTGTGAAATAATTCAGAATAATTCTTCATTAATTGTCTATTGTTTAGTACAAACATGGAGAAACGAGTACTTCGGAAAATTCAAGTGTACTTCAAACTTTTATTCATATATAACATCGCTCTATATATTCACAATGATAACAGTATAAGCTGAAATCATTCAACCATGAACAAATTATCTTTATTTTTTTTTGTATTTATATCGGGTTCAAGGATAATTGATAACTAAGATATATTTGCGTCGGTGAATTATATATGAGATGGATGGTTATTTTATTATGTGTTTTTGAATAGTGGGAAGGAGTCGGTCGTGGCGTGTTGTTCAAGGAACCATTCCAGTAAATACCTGAACAACAGAGGGAAATCACGAAAAACCTCTGTCAGGATAGTAGACCATGGCGGGAAACCAGGTCTCCTGAATGACAGTTCATTGTGATAACCACTCGACCACTTGTTTCAGTAACGAACTATCCTCAGAGAAAATTAATTACTCATTTTCTCACCAAACTTATCCATCAAAATGTCATAAACTATCACTTGTGACACGAAAACGTTAATCTTAAATGAAACGACGCCAACTTCACACGTATCACCGTTTCCGTGTGAACCACGATGTAAGCGACGGACGTCTTCATTCATTATGCATGGTTGCCAACTTCAACGGCGAATTAACACAATTTAATTGGACACGCAAATCCCAATCGCATGCCAAATGTAAAACGACTAACTCTATTTGATATTTCACATGTCAAGTGTACGATGGAAACGACTTTGAGTATTTGCGAGGAAATGAAGAGATATTTTTTGTTCTATCTACATCTACAATGTAGATTTCTTATAATTTTCTAGAATAAATAATTGGAAAGATGTTCTATATTTGTCTGTCAGTAAAACTTGATATAAATTAAATGCTCCATCTAATTGGAGAGTCAATTATTCTTTTTGAATTTCCAAATAGAGGATAAAAGAGTTGGAACAAAAATTGAAACGTGTATAGTTTATTGATGTGCTAACTTGTACGATAACGATTTTTTGAAACTAATATCATCCCTATTGTGTTTTGTCAAATTTGGTTACTATTGGCCGCAACCGTGAATAACAATATTCTCCACTAAAAGTAACAACAAAATGCGCTTCTAAATCAGAATATGGCCGACCAAATGTTACAAATAAACTGTAAACATTGTTATATTTATAATTAATGACATTGTTGGAATGTGCGTACGCTCCATTCTGATACCTTTCACAAGTTCCACTTTAACATTGACAGTGTACCTGCTACTTCCACTGTCGAATAGATTCAAAACTGTACTCCATACCTCACAAATATCTAAACGCTGTCTCCTTCAACAACGACTCTATCGACTAATCCATACCTCCAGTACCTCATACTAGGCCTATCCAAACACCTTGCCGTCACTACTAATATATAGCAGAGGCGGTCGATGGTGACCGCAAGCGTTTATTAAACGAAGTATGTGGAATAGAGTTATAGGTCACTAATGTTAATAATTTGACAGATATTCAATACCGCTAATGATTGAATAGGGACCTATTGTGGGGTAGTCTATATTGATTGGTGGCCTATTAGGACTAGGTGTTTGTCTGTTAATATGTGCCAGTAGGAAGGGTGAAATATGGTGAACATCGTCAAGCCGGGAGAATATCAACTGTATGTTGGTTGGTTGATGAAAATGTGTGACTGAAATGGGTGGACTAGTTGTTATAGCGCTGAACTGTAATTCAAGAGACGGGGTTGAATTCCAGTCATTGATGATTGTCTTGAAATGGAATTTTTGTAGTTTTTGTGAATTTTTGTGAGTGATGAAGTTTCACATCAACATAACTATTTGAGGAATACATGATTATTATGCCATGTTCCCTTTGAAAATAGATATGTCAGTATCTAAACTTGGTTAGATAAACTTGGTTGGTAAACTTTGGTTGATAATGATGTATATATTCACTGACGTATACACAATTACAGAGTATATTCAATGGATACAATCTTCCATAGAAGAAAAGAAACAATATTATGAATAAACGGATACAAAACCGGATAGATTCTTATATGGTATGCCATCTCATTTTGTATTTGATCCCTCGCCCGACTTAGTGACAGTTTCCAAACCTCATCATCTGTAAGTGGGCTACGTATCTATATGGGCTACGTTGAAAATCTTCACAAATAACAGCCTATTAAAATGGGTTTCTCTTCGAGTCTAGCAATTGACTTCACAACGTTATAATTGGCGAAATAGGCCATATTTTCAGATAACAATCTTAATACCCTGGAAATAAACGTTGAAAAGACAGAATGAAACCTCTTACACGATACTATAGAAGATACATTGTTCGTGTGCCACGATATTTTATAATAATATTATAATAAATCAAACATAAATTTCCATAGCTTTTCAGAAAAAGCCGCTCGCGATTCTGATTATTATCATTAAGTCAACAGAATCGTGTTGAAACCATAAACGTTACCACCTTGAAAACTTTTTATGCTGATTTCTTATTTTGAAAATAACACAAACACGGTAACCTCACTTAATATTACAATAAAAATAATTTAAAATTAGAAATAGTCGTGTTATTGGTCTATATTATCACTGATATACTTGTATTTACTGGAGAAGAAGGTCGTCCACCAATAAAATAATTTTAAGAACTTTGTCAGTTACATTATATTACTGCAAATTAGGGAATTAACACTCTTGAAAGATGCAGTAGTGTTTCTCATCGTACATCTAGTTCTGTTGAATTATGATACAAAAAAAACTTCGACTATAGAACTCCTGATATTCGTTACGGTCTCGTTGGTAGACGAATTTCTTCTCTAATGGATACAAGTATATATTATAACACTTTTATTTTTCACAAGGCTGTATGGGTATACATCATTATTATACATGGAATGAAAGATACCAAGGTAATGATACAATTGATGTGTTCAAGACCCACAATGAGAACATAACTTGAAAATTCCAACACATTCAATTTATAAATTTCTTCCAGAAGCGTGAGATTAATACTACACGGTCTGACGGTAGACTACTAGAAGGAAAGTCTATGCTTGTGTTGAATTGAGTTGGATGATATATCGATCAATCAAAAAGATGATTACACTTTCAGATCTGATCATCATTGAATTACAATTCGAAGTGATGTGATTATCTCACTCAATTGTTGGATTTAGCTGAGTTATTTGGGGTTGTTCACTGACAATTGCACAATTGCGTGAATGTGGCATATTTTTTCCTTCTGTAATATTGGAGCACAAAGCTAACCAACCAATTAATGGTATTTCAATTTTATTCATGGCATTTTTTTCGTATTCAGTTTATACTCAATCAAAACCCCGGTGTAACGCTACTTCCTAAAATAATACCGTGAATCTAACCTCTCAATTGGATGCCCTACATTCATTATTTATGCTTGTATAAAAATTCACAAATAGGAAATGAACACATTCAGTGATTAAGTTCCGAGCATATGTTAAGTCTCCAAGTAGTATTATTAACAATAATATCTCTTCATCTCATCCCCAATTATCAATAATTATTACTCATTAGTCACGTATTACATAACATTCTTTTCGTATTTAATTTATACGAAATTCAAAACCCGATGAAAAGTTACATCCTATTACGTGATTGTAACCTCTCAAATGGATGTAAAATTGTTTCCATTATACTCGTTTACAACTGACAGTTATAAATTTCCCGCTTACAATATTACCATGTTTCTGAATTCATTAGGCCTACGTCGACATCTGCATGCCCTACATTCACGTCTTCAGCCAGTAACTGAAGCAGAAAGCTATAATGCATCAACTACTGGCTAGGTGGTTGAAGTGCTCAGAAAATATATTGTTATTGTTGCGTAATCTTATTTATAAAACTGAATTGAGTGAAGATAATTGTTTGTTATGACAGCGATATGATGATACTATTAGAATTCATCGATTTTAATAGATGACACTGAAATAATATCATCATATAATATCATATAATTGGTTGAATCATGGAATAATCTCTTGTCAAGAGCTTTTTCTCACAATTTTACATCGATCGAATTTTTGCATGTAAAAGTGGAAATTCGTTCACCGATATAATAACTGTAGAAATTGGCGTTATATTTGTGTATCTGGGGTGATTTTCAGGTAAAGTGAACTTTCAGAACGAGTTTTCCAATGAAAATCGCACCTACAGCTTTCAAATCCTTCAAATCATTTAAGTTTCAACGAGATAATGTGAATACAGAAGATTTTCTCATCATTTAGTTGATAGAAAGCCTTCTTCTATCGTGGATATAAGTTTATATCTAATGTTCCTTGAAATATTTGTGAAAAATACATTCAACACTTTTTCACGCGCTCAGTTTGAAGTTAAAGAATGTCAACCATTTTCCTCTCTCTCACCAACCCTTTTCCCCCCATATATACAGTCCCACATCACATTCCCTCACTATAGTTTGTAGAGAATATTTGATTCTCTTATTTTGTCCGTCGCGCATTTCAATTCCGTCGAATTTCTTTTTTGGACACATATGGCGAATTGTTCAACCTTTCGTGATTCGATTGAAAACGTATTATCGGATACGGGTTAACACATATCCTTATACTACGTGTGATCATGAAACTGGCTACAGCTGAAAGTAGACGTGATAGTAGTACGATTGTATACAGTTCTGTATTATTATACTTGAATATTAACAGTTTCGAAGATGAGAGTTTCTGACAAATATAATCTCAGATCACGTAAGCGGAAGAAATGAATTTGACAATTCAATTTTGGATACAATTCATTCGTTATTTTTCACAATTCGCACCAACTGAGAAGAACAAAAGGTTTTATCTGATTTCCTAATAACAAGTTGAAGATATGGATCAAACATTTCGTCTCATCTGAACCATTCACCATCATACAATTTCATTCTGCAACTCAAATGATTGTTTCTTTGGCTTTCTTCGCTTTCTTACGTTACTTTCTTTGTGATGCACTCGATATCTTTAGTGGATTTCATCAGAAATGAGGAAGGTTTTTGAAAAAGACAACACAACTCTAGATGGGAGTGAATCATGAAGTTTGGGTGATCACGTATTCAGTGATCATAGTCGTAATCAACAAACACCAATACATAATGTTGGTATCACCCAAACTAAGCTTTCTATAATTATATACTGAAATCCGTATCCGTGTGCTAGGGTTAACCACAGCAATGAACATTTTATCACCGTGTTCGATGAATTAATTTATAGAGGAAGTGATGAATTAAAAATAAGCATTGTTGAATGGCACTTTCAATCATGGATCCAGTTGACATTTCTTCTCTTTCATTCTTTCTCTTTTTATTCAGATCTTCTGAAATTATTTTTCTGAATATGCTCTTTCCTCTCAAACATTCCTGTACTCGGTTAGTTTCACTTCCCAATGATAAGGATGAAGAGTAATGTCCGACAATGTTCATGGATTTGAAGTTTCCCGGATTATGCTTATGGTCTTATTTTCCGTAAAACTGTCCTTTGATAGGTTTATAATTCATAACTCAACCCAAGAAGAAAAAATACGAGCTACCGAATAGGCCTAGTCATTATAATATTTATATTGGCATTAATGTGTTATGATAAAAAACTGAAAACTGCTGACTGTAATCCAATTTTCTATTCTATATACAACGTTTCTTTTCAAGAGAAAATCGAATTATGAGAATTTCTAAAGGTAGCAATTCGAATTTTGTCAAAGATTTCACTTTGCTCGAAAAGAAGTATCCACAAAAAAGCGAGTTTCACGCAGCGCTTTTCCATTCGAGAAAAGTAAACATTGATTTTCCATCAAAATATTTTTCATTGAGAAAAAGTTTTTCTTGTGCACATGTTTTTGAGAATTGAGATAAGTTGAAAGAGAGACAGTTTTTTATTCAACCGATTATGAACAATTCGTTCCACATGAATAAGATGTAGATCATTATAAAATTATGAATGAAAAGAGTTCAATGTGTATTTCAATAGTAATTTTGAGGTGCACATGATTAGAAAAACAAATAAAATTCTTCATTCATCGGCTATTTTGAATTGTGTGATTTATAAGTCGTACTGATTCCTTTCCACTATCCTTTCGATAATAATCTCTGAAAACTCTTTCTAAGAAACCTTCATTACATAATTTCATCATCTTTATCATCCATACGCCGCCAATATATCTCAGCTAGTTATTAGTACAGTACGTCGAAAAAATCAACATCATTATACCTAAATATATAGTCGTATGAGCCTATGACAATGAAAGTACATATATTGGAAAAACTGTGCGTGGATTTGTACAATAACCATACATACATGATTGATGAAAACATGGCACGGATGATAAACATTTCGTAACACTTCCCATCTTCTCAATATTTCCAATTTTGATACACATTTTATTCGTATGCCCTATATGTTCCAAGTAATAAATACAGATTTTATTATATAAAGAAACATTGAAACAGAAACTAACAAAACTAGCAAATTTATTCCGAAATGGTAGAAGAATTGTCAATAGTCTGAAGAATATGTAATACCTGAAATATATTCCATCATATAATCCGAGTTAAAATAATGAACATGTTATTTTTATCAAACATTTCTTCTGATTCCATTCAATTTAACATAACATATATTCAATTAAATTTCCACAAGAACATTCATCATTAAAATTTATTTAATGACTACACCTGTGCAGCATTATTTTTAATTGGCTTTGTTCGAATGACGAAATTTTGAATTCTAGAATTCTAGAGTATCAGTATTTCAGAATGAATTGTGATTTCTATATTAAAATATCAACAACATGTTTACTATTAGCATCAATCTTTTGTTTTTCTATAGGTTCTACACAGGTTTCAGCTTTGAACTACTGCAAAATATATCAAATTATTATATTGATAAATCTTCTCAGAAGAACTTTCAACTTGAAACACATCGTTTAACAATATTGACATTTCCCGTATTTAAATTTATTGTCTCTCCATCTTCTCATCTTGTCGTCTTTCATCCTATTCAAACTTACAATCATATTTTTGAAAATATTTGTGTCCACCAAAATCAAATATATTCCTCTCAAAAAAAAACAATCCCACCTTTCAAGAGAAGTGGAAACATACCCGAGTCTCAATACTAGATAACGTCCGTACGTGTCAGTCTTATATACCCAGACAGTCGACATACATCTCAACTATCTTGACTGTCCCGATCGTCCGTTTCATCTATCAATAACAACAAACATTCCTACGTTTCGACCCACCAACCTGAGAACAATATCACCTTAAGGTTTCGAACGGCTGTCTCCCCTATTCTTGAACACAAACATCATATAGTTTCGATCGAGTAACACCTCTGAAAGAAATACGGTTCATCACAGACAGTTGCATTCAAACTTGATTCTTTTTACCGACTGCGATCCAATCACGCTGTGAATTGAGTGGGCCGATCCCATCGATCGATCAATCTGATGGGGGGTGGGGGGTGGAATGAGCGGGAGAAAGGGGAGGAAATCCATCCTATCAGACCCATCGGACAGTTTAATAACTCAAGATACACGATGTGGGATCCTTACTGTGTAAATAAGATACCGTTATAGTGAGTGTTTATTTTTTTATTTCGCTTAGAGAGAAAATGATATTAAAAAAATTATATAGAGTTATATAATTTATTATTACTTGGGATTGTGTATCAATTATTGGAATGTTTGATGCCAATGAAATAATACAAATAAATTGGGTATTAGCTGTACCATTCTTTGATTCCCATTCATATTATAAGAAGTATCTCAACCGCATTTAGTTCATATTTCAATAATTTGAATTGCTTGATTCATTCGTTTTATTTTTGTATATCGATAGTCGACTCTACTACTGTAGTTTCTGAAATAGTCGAACAAAATATATTCATTTAAAAAAATGGATTCATAGTTCATTTATACATGTATATATACATGTATATATATATATATATATATATATATATATATATATATATATATATATATATATATATATATATATATATATAAGTAATACACTTTTCTGTCGCCAACCATTATCCCCAAACTAATGCGACAACTCACTATGAAATACACCATACCATCCAGGATAGATGTGCCATTTTCACAGTGTGAATAACACACCATTATATCACCCCCCCCCCTCTCCCCTCATTCCCCTGCCTCATCCGACCAACGCTTCTGAGACAGTTGCCCCTGGCTGTCATAAAGACTGCCGTTAATATGCCCGTTAACGGCGGGTACAACGTAATGATGTCGATTTTCATGACACCGTTAGATACGGAATAGAGTAGTTAAGGGGTGGAAATTAGATTGATGTGTCTTAGAATAAAAATAATAATAATAATAAAGATAACCATAAAAGGAGTTAGTCGGAGGTTGATGTAACAGTTGACTAGTTGATGAAATTGTGTTATACGAGCTAGAAGTAAAAGATTAGTCTCGCGGAAAGTGAAGTAGGTCTATTCTTGTGTAGTAATTCGAAAATATTTGTTGACTGTCATCAGAAATTAAGATTCATAAACAGAAAATATGTAATTATTTTTGGGAAAATGATTGATCAAATATGAAGTTAGACGAATAGTTTGAAATGAGTGAAAAATGATGATGGAATGAATTGATGAATTTAATTTGTATTAGGTACATAATGTATTATTAAATAAATATATTTAGAACGTATTTCAAATAGTTGCCCTGTGTGGAAGTTAGAATAGAACCCGGTACCTTTACCACTATGATGTGAGTACTCCATATTTCGAAGGTACTGAGAATGTGACACTTCTGTGAGAGTCCACATCAAACCCGGCACCTCCACCGATTTGTCAAAATACTTCGTTTATTCTCATATATTCAATATAATACCAATCAACTATCACTCAATTTGAAGAAAGGTATAACCTGAAGGAGATTGAGGTGATTGGACTGTTTATTGGCGCTCGAGGAACCACATCGCAGTTTTTCAGTCATTTTTGTTAACCGATATTTGTTAGATTATTCTTTAAAATATGAAATTGGAATGTCAGCCCTGAAGGATTCCATTCGACTATTCAGAAACCATCCATACAGCAAACTACCGTACCGACCATCAACTTTCAGATCCATTTTCTTGGATTATTTTCTTCATTTTTTCAATTATCATTAGAATCCTAATTTTTTTATGTTATCGATAATTATTTCAATGTCATCTGAATTTTATATCATTTCAATATTCAGTTATTTCATTATGTTCCATTCTATTCTGCCATGTTTATTAATCGATTGCTATCCTGTACATTTCGGAGTCAGGGATCAATAAAGATTCAAATAGCCCTATATTATAAATATCTCGAATGTCTAAATATCTACGTCTCAAGATTCAAGAATCATATTTCTCGAAGCTTCTTCTCTTAAAAATATGTGTACACAGCCATATTATAAAAACGACTGACTCTTCTCCCACTTTTCAATATTCTATTTGTAGAAGTATTATAATTGTATTGGAATCCGATAGAACGTCTGTCAGAAGAAGTTGATGAGAAAAAGATGGCGTATGTTGTTGAAAAATTACATTTCACGTATAAATTCTGTACATGTCGTTTAAGATATTTAATGAATCGATTGTTTCGTCTGCAGATATCACACGCAGATATTCTGAACTTGATTACTGTGTGTTTGAAACATCTGATTAACGTTGCAAGAAACAAACATTACAATTCACATTCTTTTTGTTGATCATCTATTTTCATGCTGAATGGGTATGTCGAGCAATTGAACATCGAATTGAAGTTGGAATTTATCACCATTTCAACCAAATCTTTAAGGTAATAGTTGCCCTGGCATGCAACCCTTCAATCAATTCTGAATAAAGAATCACTATATAACGCGACAAAATCGAAATATTTCACATATCGTTATTTAAAATCAGTAATCACTATTGGGTTAGAATTTAATTGATCCTGATGAAATGATTCGATATGGAAAATATATCAAAAATTGGCTCAGTCATCTATCGCACTGCGTTGAGAACCAAAGTCGGATCACGCGTGGGTTCGAGTCGCGCATAAGACATGGTAAGACTTCTGGTATAAGGTTTCTGTAAACGTCCTTTTACATATCGTCGCTCCATTGTTTCTTTATCACCCGCTCATTCGTACCCCCATATAACCTTCTGTTGGTAAGGTCGTCAACAGTATTGATTCTAAAAATTAAGATATCAAATTTACCGAAAGGGTCTGTATAACATTTGAATATGACTTAAATGAGAAATGTATGATGCATGTGTAATAATTTATTGATACGAGTTAGTTACGCATTTATTTTGTGAATCATTAATAAGTATTCAACCTCTACCTAATCAATATTGGACCAGAAGGTTATTCAATCGTATATCTAGGGAAGACTTCTTTGAACTCGGAACCTACCATTTCCGATTCACTCCGTTTCTTTCTTTTCTTCATTTTACAAACCTCCTATGCTATTTCCTCACAACTAATTATTTCCATTTCTTCCTTCCCTCGTCATCCTTTTCTTTCTTTCTTCTCATTAACATCCATCTGCTGTGACTTTCCGATTCACTTCTTTTCTTGACTTCTTAGAAACTGATCCAACATTTATCTTTAGAGTTTTCATTCTTTTGATAACTGGCTTGAGTTTATTCTTGCTATTCTTTTTGCATACTTCATCCTCATACGTGCAAAACCTTTGTATTTACATCGAATTGTAATGCTTCAAATACATTCTCTTAGAACCGAAAAATTTGAATCTTCTTCGTTCAACAACTATGTTGATTCTGTGTCACTTGTAACTGTTTTCATTATTTGACTTCATTGATTACTACAGCATAATCCAAAATAGAAAACGCGGAAGAATGAAACCTTTCATGATATTATAATATCGCTTGATAGAGTTCGAATCAACTATGACCACCCTATTCTATTATTTCCGTCGATAAACTATTTCGGCAAGTGTGAGTGATTAATCAAAATGCGCAACAAGTTTCCAAAGAGCTCACACCGTGCCAAAACCCTACCTAAAATGAGATTATAACGTTTTTAACGTTGATCTACTTCTATTCAACGATCAAAAGTTCTTCACTTTGTATGTTATATCGTTGTTGGCTAAACCATGGATTATAACTCGTGTATGAAGGAATATGCAACTACTATGATACCACTAACTATACTACTATAAAAAGTTGTTTATTGACGTTTTTTACATCACTTTACATAGGCCTATAGCTAATTAATTGATAATAAATAGTATCTCATATAGCATAATTCTCGCGTATACGGTTGAAAAATATGTGTTTTAGTCCTGTACGGGTGATAATTAGGCAATATGAGATAAATAGTTATTACTGATAGTATTTCGAAGGTGTTGAGAATATATGAATTTCTTGTTCATCAGAATTTCGATATCTGATACCGTTCAAAAGTCATCACCAGAAAACTGATACTCCACCAAATCGACTCCCATGGAGTCTCAACTCCAGAACACTATACAGTTCCAAGTTAGATAAACATGCGTGCTCACAAAAACATCATTTTTATCGGACAAACCATCCGACCTATGGAGTGTACACAAAGAGTGACAAAAAAAAGGAAAATATACATCTTTGGCCGAATGGAGGTCTTCGCTTACGCTCATCCAACATAAAACATTTTACTTTATTAAACTTGACCCGCCAAACCAACGTTGCTCACTCCTTCACTTGATGGTTATAATCGCTGCCAAGAACCCATCCTTTGACACTATTCTATACGTGCCAGAACGTTTTACTTCTCCCTTTTCACGCTGTCGCCTATTTGCCTTCGGGTTTTAACGATTTTATAATGGTTCAGTTTGAAAAGCCATTAGTATTGCAAACGTGATTTTAATCATTTCGAATTCGTCTAAACATCTTTTTATATATTTCTTGTTGTTATAATAAGCATCTGTCTTCTGATGCGTTGGATCCTTATTATTACGATTGTGTAATAAGTATAGAGTTACTGATTGGATTTTATTAAACATTTGTGAGAACAATAAAATGTAAACGCCTATGAGAGTGTAGTAAAGCTTCCGATTATAGTAACAGACATTATGACGATAATTTTTTTGCATAGAATATTTTACTTGCAAGAGTTAACCTTATGTACAGAAAATATGTTGGTCTATACCTATTTGTATTGAAAAAATATTACGAGTATTTTTTCAAAACTAAGAATATGAATCTAATCGACTCTATCTTTACTTTTATCTATCTTTAATCGTAATGTTTTCTAAATTCAACAGTCCGGTCACTATTTTTCCCAAAGTAGGAATTCAAAGTTTCTCAGAATTCCATTCTCTATATAACAAAACCTCTAACAATTGCCATAATTACAACAAAAACTACAACAAAAACTACAACAAAATTTTGAAATTAAAACGACGATATGGTTTCATCCAATGATTGATCCCCACCAACAACGTAGTTATTCTCTAAAACTGATAATATATTGATAGATGGATGATGTTCACGATATTCCATTTCTTATGAAAGACACTTTCAGATGCCCGACTTCACTATAGATTCAATGCAGTGCTCTGACTAAGTGATTATCTATTGCTCTGATGCATTGATATTTGAGATGCAACACTGCATCTTGACTGCAATCGTAAAGTGACTACGGGCGGTGATGTTTGGGTTACCTAAAGGTTAAAGGTCACTAGTACGGGTGGCTAATCGATAACATCCGGATGAGAAGGGGTTGGTAACTGAGATAAGTGTTATAGCAACACCCTTTGATTTGGATGAGTTATGTATATAATATACCAGTGATGTTATCATTGTATAGTGTCATGCGATTTGGTCGTTATCACCTCATCACTTATCACTACTTACTGTCGTTAGTTTGAGAAAATATACTTAACTCAACTGTCTGTAACTTTATGAACGATAAATTCGCCTCGCTCATATTTCATATTTCAAATGGAAAGTTAATCTAATAATAGTTGGGATTTGAACTAGTATCATTATTGATATAGTAATTGTTTAGATCTGAATTATTTAGATGTATAATTTTCAGATCGAAGCTTTTGATGAATTTCGTCGAATGGTAATAGTATGAACGCACTGTCTTACTGTTTGATCAAAGAATTTCATGTCTTGAATTTTTCAAAACTTTCTTATTTATTTTAAATTATGTGATTTCATTATTGAACTCGGATTTCTTCACCTTGAATAGTAGATACACTTTTAAACTCAGAATATGAATGATATAAATGAACAATAGAGCCAATCAATTGGTTTTCATCAATCAAAATGTTTGTGAGGTCAGTTTGCTGTAATTCTATTGGACGTATTTTACGTGACGTATTTCAGTACTTGAGAGCATGCAGTGAATCGAATGAGAGAAATATAAGTTTCTTGGTGAACGATTTTTGAACGGTATGAAATTACAATCTTCCAGTATAGGTACGAAAGAAACACATATATTTCCATCAGCTCTGAAAAGGCATGAATGAAGACTATGGAACTTATATCACATACTTTCAGAAGTATATAGCCTGAAAGCTCATTTTTCTCAATGCCTGTAAAAAGTTTCGATTCCGAGTTTTATAATTCCATTTTATATCGTTATACTGTTAGTTATACAGAAGTTATATACTGAGTTGTATATAAGTTATATAGGTATTATATAGTACTATAAAAGTTAGATTGGCAAGTTACCCTGTCAACATTTCGATTTCTAATACTTTTTCAAAGTCAACATCAAAAAAACAATATTCCGCTCAATCGCCTATAGGCTCTTGAAATACTTTTAAATATTGAATATGTGATACTGAAGGTTGATCATTGATTTTTTGATTTCACCAAGGTCACCAAAACCACAATATGATCACCAAAGTCTATGATTTACTGCCATCTATATATATATATATATATATATATATATATATATATATATATATATATATATATATATATATATATATATATATATGCTGTGCTTTTTGATATCTAACATCTGTTAGTCAAGTGAAATGTGAAAGAGACCTCATCAATTTTGGTGAACCTGGCCTTTAAAAACTCATGATTCGTATTGTTCTGACGTCACGATGATATTATCATGCGATATTGCGATTATGACGTCATAGCTTACAGCCATCACTTACCTATACTTATCATACACGGAATCTAATACGTCACAAGTGTTATTGGTTGGCTTTTCAGTTAAATATGTATGATATGACACTTGTTAGTGAAAGAGGTCGATCAGATCTGTCAATATTTCTCGTAGCACTCGGGAAAATGAAAAATGATTGGATGAGCGTGAATAAAAGTTTTATTTGATCTCAATCAGCTATTCCTTTATTTTTATGTTTATTATATCTGTATGTCAGTGCTCGCATCACAGGGGATGAAGCAACACCGATCCGTTAGGGTGAAATTTCCATCGCATTACTCAAATTCTAACTCAGAACCATGTAGTTTTAGGTAACAATCTGTTTGTACAATGTGATGATTTGATTATTGCACTTTTCAAAATAAATATGATATAATAAGTCTAAAAATAGATAGAAAATATTACCATTTGGAAAAGTGTAATTTTCTAGATGTTGAAGCGTCAACAATGGCTGACATGTTTGTCAAATTCAATGAAAATCGGTTACTTTTCAAAATCGAGGCATGTGAATTTCGATTAGGTCTACATTTGATACGGAAAAGTTTTTTTCTTTTAACAATCTGGTTTAAATAGAGGGATCAAAAAAAAAGAAATCAATGTGCGTTACTGGAATGGGTAAAAATATGTCTACATTTGATTTCAAAATATGCTTACAGAAACAAATAAAATTGACATATCAAAAATTAGTTTTTTTCATAGTTGTAAAATTATTATAGTTCAACGTCAACAGTTGATCAAGTACGTAGACATGAAATACAAAATGTGGAGTTTATTCCAGCAATATATAGGCCTCATTTCTCATTGCTTCACATAATCAGATTTCTCCAACCACCCACCATTTCGACTGTGCGATGTCAAAGTTCGCTCATATTTTCATCTTACGTCGGCTTTCCATTCCGAACTCTTCTACGCCCTCATGAACCGTCAAGCCTGGGATCGTTAATCAATTATTCACCCCTCCCCTCCCCGCCCCTTACTTACACCACCACCTGCCACCCCCTCGCCCCTCGCCCACTTGTTGACCTGACCTAGCTCGCTTCAAGACGGTGGAGATAGATAGGAAGAGAGAGAGAGAGAGAGAGAGAGAGAGAGAGAGAGAGAGAGAGAGAGAAAGAGCTCCATATTTCTTAAGTACTTACCAACGCAGGGTAAACTAATCTTGGGTTATGATAATGACTTGACTTTCAACTTTATAGAATGGGTATTCCCATTTTCATATTAAATGTGTATTTACTTTGTGATATTAACGATTGTTATACAAACATGAGAGTTTGAAACCTAATGGTTATGTATAATTGTTATTTCAATAACTTGAGTTAATTATCAATTTCAAAAAATAAATATGATCATGTTGAAAGAAGTTGATTTTGCATAACTTAATTCCAATTCAAATCATTTGCTTTTCATTTCGTAAAAAAGAAAAACATGATGTTAACCTTCACATTTATCTGAAATATAGATTTTCATCTCAAACATAATAACAGATGACTACAATACTTAAAAGAATGTGCGTCTTGGTATTATCACAATCACATACCTTATTTGTCCAAATACAGCTAAGAAGTGTACATTTTCAATCTAATTTTCTGTAGAAATGATGTCTCTTTCAAGCGATATCCTTGGTTATCCGATTCAGAGTTATCAGATGCTTATTATGAACCAAGTGAAAAGCCAGGACAAAAGCTCGTTTTTCTGATAGTGTGTTAAAGAGTCCTTTATGAGCGTCTGACAAGTAACAAATCATAAGGGACTATAGTTACCATAGCAATGCAGCGAACTGGGTAACTATCCATCACTGCTATTGGTTAACGCACACTGGTGTTCATTGTCGCTTTGCTTCAATGATGTGCGACATCACTTAAAAGATGACTTTACACAGGAGGATCAGTTAATCATATGAAATAAGTGACCAAAGAAGATGAGGAGTTCATGAAAAATGTTCATATTGTGGTGGTGAGATCGCCCTTATGGTGCATCGTTCGAGCAATCCTAAGCCTTAATTGGGGAACAATGACTTAGTATCAAGTTTAGATGTTATTAATGAAAAATAAAAAAAATACATCATACTTTTTGGGGCATTATAAGGCGATCTTGACAGTCAAAAATACTTTTGATGAATAACTGAGAATTAAAATCCCAATAATGTATTCAGTGTATATGAATAAGTGGAAAAATAAATGAATGAACGGGATTTTTCCATTTTACACAATTGTAGAAAATTAATCCACATTCTCCGTGCATCCAATTAGGTAGAAGATAATGTGTTCCCCCAAGCGGTATGACCTACAGAGCCAGCCATGAATAGGTAAAGGTCAAAATTTGGTTTGTTAATTGACACGACCACGTAATTCAAAAACACCACCAACTACCACCATTCGTGGTGGTCCACTAATAAACACGTCCCAGGTCCCGGCTGTGACCGCTAGGTGAGAGACCGACCCGAAACATAAGTTGATTATATTTAGTTTGAAGAGTTTGTTGCTGGGTAGAGGGAGGTGAGGTAGGGGTGGAGAAGGCGTTGGGAGGTGCCATTTACTAATAACAGAGAAGTGAAGATTGTAATCATCTTAATTGGATCTTAATGAGAATATTACACGAGTGTTTAGCTTCACCGCGATTTATTTGTAATGGAGGTTTGAGATAATAATTAGTAGATTCATGAGAATGCTTATTTTTGGTTATTCGTAATAATCTCTCTCAACAATATTTGTTGTTTTTTACTCTAGTTAAAGATCCCATCCAATACTGAGTGAGTTTGGGGTTCGAGGGGTTAGGCATTGAGCCAGGTACTTAGAAGTTAACAGTGGGTGATTCGAATGTCATGTGGAATTCTTACAGTTGATAGATTTCTTATCAGAATTCTACTATTGTTCATGAGAAATGAGCTTAAGGACAAAATAATTTGATGAATAACCAGTCATTCGTGAAATATCATATTTTTATTACCGAAAAGGTCAAATGTACTTATGAAACATACGTACTTTGACTTGTTGAAAATATCTGGCACCTCCACCCATGTTTATGGATAGCATTTTTTTTTCTGATGAGCTTAGGTAAAAATCAAGATTTTTCAATTGTAATATTTCAATTATACGAATCAAATAACTAATAGATGATAATTATATACATCGTAGAAATGTTCAGTAATATGGTTTCAATGGGTCAAGGTTATATGAATGTAATCAACTTGTTGTAATTATGGTGATTGATATTCTGAATCGTGACTCATATGGTCAATTGATATTCTAACTAACAATTAATCCTTGATGTTGCTGAAACTTTCAATTCTGAATGATACCACAATTTTTGAATTTTTTGAACATTTCATCGTGAGACGTCAATTTCCTGAATGTATGAAATTTATATATTTCATGATAATTTCACTGATTCAGTGAATGTCACCACTTTATGTGAAACCAGGTTGCACTCAGGATGCAGTGAAGTACATGATGTAGTTCACAATTAATAATTGCACGTGTAGCAGTGTAGCACGTGAGCTTTAATGATGTTGATCTACAATAATCTGATTACCAGTACACAGAAATGATTGGTATGTCTGAAAATGACTGGAAATATATATATGGGGCTATGTGATGACAAAAAAAAATGGTCAAAAATTCAAAACAATACAAACATTCCCAAAATGTAAGTACTGTTACGGTACTTCTCACATAGATTTCAAATTATCAAATTCCCGGACAACAAATCTACAACAATAGAGGATTATCTACATCAACTGGATACACTCCAAATTTCTGAATACTCACTGAAAACAGATCAAACAGCTTCTTCCCTGAATTCCCTAATCATCCCTTAGTCCTGTTCAAATCCCTTGACCTCTTACCCCTGTGAACAAGACTAGGGCTAATCGCTGCGTTGACCTATTCCCATTGGTCAGCAGGAAGTGATTGATGTGACGGCCTCCACCAATGACTGACGTGGATTGATGAACGACTCGGTTGCGAAGGGGTTCACAAAAGTGAAAACACAAGGACATGATATGTATTGACAAAGAAATACGCTGTCGGGAATATTTATATTGGTTGGATTATTGATTTTTGTTGATTATGTTTGATTCTGGAAATTACTTCAATACAGTGAAATATAGAATGGAAACGTTATTGCAGATGAACAAGTATGATCGAATACGGAGAATTAATGGAAATATGAGATTATTTTCTTCTTCGAAAGTTCTTGCAAATGATTCGAAAATGTTTTCTTGCTAATGTTGAACCCGTGATGGAAATATTGACTATACCACAAATGATTTGCGATTTGACTCGAAACTTCCGTACGACAGATAGAACAAACAAATGACTAAACAAACAAATTAAATTGTCATAAATTAAATTGTAAATTCATGCTGACATGATTGTGCTGAAACAAAATTGATCGAAGATAATATTATTAACTCATAGCTCATAAGTCATAGCTCCATCCGTTCTTTCACTGAATTTGATATTGGCATCGCTTCATTATATCATCAAGTAATTTTTGTGCTGTATATATATATATATACATATATATATAGTGAATATATCGAAATTATCATCAGAAAGCACCTCTGTTATTGAATCATGTGTCTTGCTCAGGGAAACAAAATAGTTCATCTTTGAAAGATGATACTCCTCATTTCAATAAGATGTAGTAACAAAGTTGACAAACCCAAACCGCTGAAACATCTGTTGCCGTGCGCGATATGAACGACATATTCAACTTTTTGAAGGTTTTTCCAGAGTTTTCAGTGTTATTTTATCTGGGCTTCTACACGAATAGTTTGAGACCAGTTCATCTATCTGGTAATGTTTCAATTGTTTTCATTGAACAGATGGATTGTAAGAACTTATCCAATCATACATTGCGTATTTGATTCAAACCAGTAGTCATTATATTCATGAGTAAATTCATACAAATGCATGTTCTTGATATGTTTAGTCAATTTGTGACATTTCAAAGTATGTATAATTTGATATACACTCGTCTATACTTGATTGTTTGAATATCGAATCGATCGATTTTAATTTAATTTATTCATGTATTTTGATTCATTTTGCATAACTCCTCCGTGACAAACTCGTGAATTTACGCTGCAATTTTTCCTGACTTATACTTTTTTTGTGTGTAATAGAGAGTTATATATTTTTGATATTATCACAGTCAAGCCCTTTAAGGCTTTCTGGATAAGCGATGTAAATTTTGTTCATCTGCAATTTTTTATAATGCAGCACACCTAAAGATTATAACCGATCTCCCTTATATTTTATGACAGATATTTGTTTTCAAGCTGTCTGAAAATCTAGTTGAATATTCACCAATGCCATCACATTTTAATTTGATATGTAAATCTTCATTCAGATTCATCCAAACAAAAAAAGAAGCCATTTCTTCGAATCCATACACTGATGTCTTAATTTCTTGGCACGTCCAACGGTTCCTATTATTCATCTCCATCATAGCTTCCATGAGTTAATTTCTTCTATTCAAATAATAGAATCGTTCGTTTTGACGTTGAGTAAGTATGAGTGAGAAGTAAGAATGTAGACAGTTTCTCATCAACTTCTTGCGGAAACCAAAGAAACTTATCAAAGCACAATAAAACATAGAGCCAAGTAAACCTGTTGGTGGAGCCAATTATGTGAATATCAACAGGAATATGAAATGATGCACCATTTTCTTCTCTGTGCAGATCCTTCTTTTCGAATAATTAAAAGAGGGCAATATTTTTTCGTAATGATGTCTATGAATGAAATCTGTAGGAACAAATTTGAAATGAATTATTCTCCGCTTCATGCATAATCCTCACTATATAGATTCAACCTCAACAAAGACTGAGTACAAGTTGATACTCAGTACTTTAAGAGGCTTAAATGGAGCCGTTCGTTTCCGAAAAATACACGAATTTTAATCTGGTGTGCTTATATTTAATATTATGCTCTCAAATTGAGTTTTAGCAAACCACTTCTTAATTCGACTAAACAAACACTCATATTTGAAATTATATATTGCGGCTGATTGCAATTTGATATATATATATATATATATATATATATATATATATATATATATATATATATATATATATATATATATATATATATATAATATATATATATACATATATTATATATATATATATATATATATATATATATATATATAATATAATACATTCAATATATTTATAATATACTCATACAACATATACTTCAATATGATAATGAATCTTCGCACCTCAAATAACCGATCCAAATCTTCAGTTCAAGATGAAAATGTGTTCTACGTTACTTTTATACATTTATAACGATATATGTGACAGAATCATACGGTATCAGCTAAATATCATTGTATGAGCGTTATAAATGGTCCCGTTGAACTGAATTTACATAATTAGGTCGATCAATGTAGCTCATTCGTCATTATTCAAACCTACTCTAGCTACTAACCTAATTCTGATACTGTTATTTGAAGCTTCCCCACCTAAGAAGCAGATTCTTCTCCAAAAGAAATCATTTCGTAAGTCTCTCTTGACATCTTCGAGTTTATATATATAAATCCTATGGAATCAATCACCTGCATAACGGTATATTACACGATGCATGACTACCAACCTGAGCATGTGCACGTTGTTGTGAGAATGATTTTTTTAAAGAAGTTGCACGTAGTACCAACTTGAGCATGTGACTTGACTTTTTGTTTCAATATAATATATTCATTTAAGAACTAGTTATTTGTTGTTCTGAGTTCAGAAAAGTTGAGTTGTACTATATAATTGGTTTTCAGATTGTTTTGACTTGATAGTTGAATTGATGAAACGTATGAACTCATTGAAGACTTTCATTGTATTGAATAATGATTACGAAGCTTACGTTATGAAGTTAGAATTTCGCTTTGAATTATAATTATAATATACTGAGTTTTAATGAGTTGATAATCGAAACTCAATCCAAGTGAACTTAGATTCAAATCTCATACTCTATGTTTGATATGTACTGATATCAATCAAATGATATGTCATCATCAAACTTATTCATTATCAGATAATACTGAATACATTCTCTTGTATCGAAGATTGAGAATTTTCGAAATTTTCTATTGATATGACTTTTGAATTGTATAATTGGGAAATTATGAAAATTCGACCTGGTTTATTTGTATGAGAATTGAAACTTTTCTACATGAAAAATAAATAGGTTAAATCACATTTTTTCAAATCTATAGAATGAAAATGATCATATTGATGGAAAATGATGTGATCAAAAATAAGTTTTCCAATTAACAACGCAAAATTGTATTATACACTCCTTATTAACATTGCTGTATCAATCAATTTCGAGTAATGCCTACAGATGGGTATAATGATTTTCCAATCATTTATTGATATTTCTGGATTGAAGTTTCCACCTCACTCTGTTTAATTTAAGGTAACCCAGGATATGAGTCACAATAATATATAATATTCCATACCTTGGCTCTCCCAACTAAATTCAAGAAATAATATCAATAACGGAGTCAAAATCGTGAACTATGATCCAAAATGTTGAAAAATCAATGCATTATTCCTGGTAAACTCAATTTTCTGAATTCAATACTCTGGTTGTACTTACTGGATACCAATATATTCATAGCTCATAGCAGACCTTAACATAAACAAAGTCAAATAAACTAACTCCATTTATCTCAATCCATCTCACTGATATTACAAGCTATTGAACACATTGCATGCCGCTGATGATGCCTTGCTTTTCTTACTATCGTGCAAGCATAGTTTTAAATTTACATATTTTGTAGCTGAATATTCCACTAAGCCTCACATTAATGTTGTGCGACATGTGATTGTGATAGCTATTTTACTCAACAAACCTTAGTGTATGTATTTACTATTGTATTAGTTTGGTAATAATGGGGATCTTGGCTGTAAATCTTGTAGGAAACTTGTTCTATTCGGTTTATTCTGAATGGATAGAGGTATTTCGTGGAATGTAAAACAATTACGGATCTTGAATATGAAATCTAGCTGGAAATATCAGCTCATGTATGATTTAAATTACGTCAGTTATCACAATAGTTTGCTTTTCAACTAGAAATGTGAAACTATGTGTTTGTATTTTCATTTTGTTTTTGTCTGAAATGTCAACATTATACGGTTTGATACAAGGGTGGTACAAAATAATCCATGTTGAATACAAATCTCGAAATGAGAGCTGACAAAATATTTTTTCGATGAAATTTAGTACTCTTGAAGTGACAAAATTATTCAAAATTCATAAATTTCAAAATTTGTATATTGGTCCTACTAATAGCAATTTTTCAATACCGATGGGTATTAATAAAAACTCGAAGATAATTTAGAGTGATTTAGAGGACAGTGAAATAACTATTTTAGTATATCAATTCATAGATATAAAATAATATATAGCCCTAACTAGATATATAACCAGGAACATATTACTAAGCAACTACTGGTAACTAATTACTATTCTGGTAATAATTACTATTAATGGAACATAGAAATATATTACTTGGTATATATCTATTATTGTATATGTTTGATTATATTCAAATATCAATTCATCTTCTTATTACAATTGCATGATTTTCACGATTCAAACAATCCAATTACTTACATTCAGAGTAGAGTAAAGTAAAGTAGAGTAAAGTGAGTAAACGTCCTCGCAATAGGCAAGTAAAGACTATGCTACACAGGAATCGTGTCCGTGTATACACACAACTAGATTACAATTTAAAATTAGTCTACTTTCGTCAACACGGGAAGTCATTTGGATCCGTAATTGCTTTGCCCCACTTTCACGTTTAAGAAGACGAGCGGAAGGGTGGTGGGAGGGATGGAAGAGGATTTACTACTTGATTTTAATGAATACTTAAAATATTCAGGAAAACGTTCAAGCCCAAGAAAATCTGCACAATTTAAATCAATGCTAGTACACGTTATTGTATTTTGTCATTTTGAAATTGAATGTAGTTCAATCACTTGAATAGTCATGAAACATTCATTGTGTTGGCAGTTGATTCATTCTAGACTGTTTTAAAAACATTGTGAACTAAAAATTATATATCATCATTAAATAAAATATTGAAACTCAAGTGTGAAGCAATTAACTCATTGTGAAATTCCATCAGGCAAAATTGACCAAAATTATTTCATCATTTCATAATTCAATTATAACTCTGTAAGTAGCAACAGCCATATTTCTAGTCAAGAAATAGTTTATGATCTTTTTGCTACGAAAACATTCCCATTTCTTTCTAGCTCAACTTCAAACAACATCAACATCAACAATCAACATGCAAGACAATACTCCATCCCTAACAATCCCAACAACAACAATCTACTTCACCTTCTTCACCCCTTAGTCCATCCACCATTTTACAAAACCCACCGGTAAGTGATGTATGCTGCCGCTGGGGGCGCGTCACTCGCAAGGAGTCGCGCTGCTCGAGCCAACAATCGCAAGAGCGCTGGCGACGGCCATCGTACGAACCGTCATCAAAATAATAATCCCAATGCATTGACATTCAATCGTCCTGTTACACCACTACCTCCACCCATTCAACACCAAGAACCAATCACAACCAACAATCATAGTAAGACACATCATCACCATCACCATCAACATCAACATCTTGAACGGGTACACGAAGAGGATCACGAAAGACACCATTCACTTGACAAGCCGCCGAGTTATGCAGATCTGAATGGGAGGATTACGTCATTTGGATCCAACGATTTAATTTCAGAGGTTTGTCGTCATCTTCTAATCCAAATAGAATAGATGTTCATTGAAAATGATGTTTTTTCATTATTTCGAATAGATACCATACTGAACTGAAGAGCACACTTGAATGAGAGATCTAGGACAAAGTTGAGAGTATGATGAGTGATATGCCATTTCTAGATTTTGAAACAATGAATGCATTATATCATCTACGTAATGAGAGTGAATTAACTAATATTTGCAATCACTGGCCTACAGTTCATAATATCGATAACAAAATCATGAAACTCAATGAACATGAAATTCAATTTGAATTCCATATTAAAAGGCTGATCAAGATTTATTTCATATATGGAGGATTGTTGAAATAATATCCACTTGATATCTAGAAATGTGTATATCACTCTTGTTTGGATGAATAACTGATAGTAATAACTATATCTTCTCTACAGTGTGCCAATGAGAAAGTTTAGTTTTGAAATTTAATAGTCTATTATTTTGATATTTTATGTTGAGTCAATTATATGAAGGGTTTTAGGAGTTTGAGAGTGAGGAGGGTGATGCAATTTATGATACATAATGGAAAATGAAGTAACATAAGCCGCGTAGGGAAGAATAAGCCGTTCCTTAAATAGATCGTACTATTCTCTTCAAAAATTTATAACGGTACCTTAAATAATGAGAGGAGCAGAAAAAACTCTTTTTCCTCGTTACATTTTTCGTACTATAAACTTTTTCAATTAGGATAAGGAAAGAGTTTTAATTAATAATTTATTATTACAGGTTAGATTTATGTTTCACACGTCTGCAGATTCAGCGTGTTTTAAACACTTTCGCGTATACTATCCATCATTACTGGACTATCATTAATCGTTTACTTGAATCTCTTATTAGAAATTACGTTGAAACATTTTTATATATTTTATACACTAGATAAGATTTAAAATAACATTAACTATCATTTTGACTCTCGTAGTAAACACAGAATGGATTCCTCAATTTGTTAATGGTTGACTTCTGAGGCATGTGTTGAGTTTGTCGACAAATTGAATATACACGGAAATCCGTGGATGAGTATTGTTTTTCAAGAACCAAATCCCTTTTTTTCATCCATAATTTACATGTAGGGGCCTAATACTCGTAAAATCTTGAGATACAGATGTAGAAATTTTGATCAATGAATTAAAATAGAAACACTACTTTTACTCGTATCCACCAAAGATGACGTTTGTCAATAAACATAACGAACACAAATATCAATATTACATTTGGATATGGTACTTTTGGGGGGATATGTTTCTTTCAGAACGAGGTTGACGATGAAAAACGAAACTACATCATTCATAAGAGTTGAATTCTCCAAAATGGAATAAGATTATTTCGAAATTTCTGAATATATATATAGTTGGTAAAGTGTCTTTTCTTGTGAATACATATATATGTTTATTGTCTACGATGAAACGAAGCGATATAATAGCTTGAAAAATAATAGCTTGAAGAGAGCAATAATGTTGGCATCAACAAATGTTATATTGAGTCTATCAAAAACAACATCGAAAACTAGAAAAATAAAATAAAAAACATGAAGAATGAAAAAATTAAGTATCCCACTTTTTCTATTGAAAGGAATCCTTGTTCGAAGTTGAAAACACTAGTGAGACTTCCTCTCCATAGATTGGTTAAATCAACAAGTATTTTGATAACAAAAGCTAGAAGGAGTTTCTCGATTGTTGAAAAACATTTGTAATGTTGGACAGAATAAAGGAAAGTCTCCGTGTTTTGGAAAATATAGAACATTATGATTTATACACTCAGTTTGTGATGAACGTTTCTCATTCTTTGCATGACGTGTTTTATACATACTTTCAAGTAGACCATTACTTCTATTCAAGACTGTTGTTGGTTATACACCGAATGAATAAACTGAAATAATGCTCTGACTTTCTGTGATAATTTCAGACAATACAACGAATTTTGTGTTTCCATCGAAATATAGTATTTTTTTTTAAATCACCAATATTACCAAACAGTGAGATTGAAATTGGACCTATAATTGAACTATTATTAAAGATTCTACTCTCACCTATATCCACAACAAATAAAAAATATTGATCATATATTCACAACTAAAACTCATTATATATATATATAAATGATTCATTCCTTGAAAAGTCATATAATTAATATTTAATAATACTGAATATTAAAAAACTATTTCTTATATTCGAAATATATACATTCAAAATGTAATTCCCCACTCATTCAAATCTATACCTTCAAGAAATTTTATCATACTTCATTATTAGTACGAATATAAATATGCTTGGCACAATGCAAGAAACTAATACAAGCACGTTGTGAAACTGAGAACACTAATCAAAAATTATTTTCTCACTCAGTGAGAATGAATTAAAAATATTTTTAATGAGCTTGGATAGTTTATTGGATTTTTTTTTCAATGAAGTTATTAATTGGAAATCATAGAAAAGTTGTACATTCTTTTGTTATTTTAATGAAATTAGTTCATATTGTAGAGCGAGTTATGTGCTGGAAAACTTCCTTCAAAGTTGGTCGATAATTTGACCTTTGTATTGATAAAACTTCATTTCCGTAGAGACTGTTGAACTACTGTTCCCTTGTGTTCGAACTTAAAGTACTGTAATTTGATACTAGAAGGCCTTTAGTAGAACTGACTGATTCGTGAGGAACTTGACTCCGATATATGTATATATATATATATATATATATATATATATATATATATATATATATGTATATATATATATTTTCATTCATATATATATATATATATATATATACATATAATTAAATTTGTGAGTATGTTTGCTGAGGTGATCAATTTCTAGTTTTGATACGTTTCATAATTATTGAATAGAATTTTGTGTTTCACCATTTTTTATTACTAATTTGTTTTATGTTTCGTGATCTATTTTCTATCCATACATTTTTCATCATTTCGTGATTAGGAGAATGATATTTGCTTCGAACTTGAACTCAATAATAATTTTGGAAAATGCATGAATTGAGGATTCATGACTTTTACTAAAGTTGCAGTAGGTGAAAATGAATATTTAACATTCAAACCTCAATTTTGAACGGTTTTGAAACATAGTATTCTCAGTAAATGAATGTGATTAATCTGTGTTCACACCAATCACCAATACCGCACGCCGTAGCAAATAAGCAATTTCGGAAAAATTAATATAATAATGTACACACTTCTCCAAATAAAACCAAAACCATAAGCCCATTTCACAAAACGTTTTCGGAAATATATAATTTGATGATTTATTGTAACAGGTGTAATGTTCTGGATTCTCCATGAAGCTTCATCGATAATGAATATTATACAAGCTCACACTAAAGCTGAAGTTCACTGCGTCTTCTCACTTCTTATCATATGTTTCCAGTGAATATCGAATTTCTCAATTTGATACATTGATGATAATAAGACATCTTTTCAGTAAAATAGGTGACGTGATGATGAAAATTATATCGATATATTGAGACGTTGCTATTTTCTCATATGAAATACTTATTCACAATGAATGACTACAGAGACTAGATGTTTTTGGTGAACATCCATATTGAGTCCTGGAAGGTCATTGCCCAACTATGAAATCCATGTGGATATTATAATAATTCGTGAAAATTTATTGATAATTTATCCAACAACGATGAGACGAAGATTGTATGAAGTAAAATTATCAACTCTTGTTTATTAGTAGAGAAAGTCAGTAAGGCAGTAAGATAGTAAGTAGACTACTTTAATTGAAAATGAGATCGAACATCGACGATAGACATTGACATGAACTATGACGTATAGAAATTTGATCAAACGTTATAAAAACCTTGCACACTGATTTGTGTCTACAGACAATGTGGCGTCAGCACAATCTCGGAAATCAGAATTTCCTCATATGAATTTTAATTATGATTATCATATAATCTGTTTTATATGATTCGTGTTCGGAGATGACGATAGATGATCGAATCAAGACCTTATCGATTCGTATCGATTATTATAGCTGCATGCTATCGGAAAATGATCTGATCAAGGAGTTGATTTCTGATATGTTTATTCACTGTTTCATGATTATATCAACTTTTTGAAAAGGATTTATGTAGACAAAATAGAATTGTGCGAGATTACAAATAATCAGAACTAGAACAAATATATCAAAACACCAGTACATTTTCAAGTCATCATTTGTTTACGTTTGAAATATCTATGATGGAGAAAAAGAAGTATATTGATTTTTATCATAACTAAACATGGAATTTGAAAAATCAAATAGAATGGAACTGTCTATCCGGATGTTTTCTTTTTGATTCTATATTTAGGGTTCAAACCTGGATGCATTCTTTTCCAGGAACATTTTTTCCGGGAAAATTTTTCGCGGGGATATTTTTCAGAAAGTATTTTTTCTGGGTATACTTCTTTCATGGATTCTTTCATGGATTTCCCGCGTACCGGACAGCTCGCTTGTTGAACACATGTTTGTAATGGTGGTGGTGCCGGGTTCTGCAGTCGTGAACAGATTGTGTATGACAATATCCAATACTGATTGGAGAATGATAATGAGCAAATTGTATAACAAATTGATCACATTTTTCAAACCAACGTTTCATTGAAGTTATTCATGAAGTAACACTCTCAAAAAATATAATCCAAGGGATATTTTCTACTTCATATATCTTCAAATACAAATCTGTGTATTATTACGATCATTTTTGAATATGGAAGAAAAATTAGGAGCCGTGAAAAAAATGTTCCGGACCGATTTTATTTGGAAGCTTAAAGTTGTTTTCAAATAATTCCATGTTTTTTCACTACTCCATCAGCAATAACAAAATAATAAAACGATTATTCCATGAATCTAAAATAATTTCTCGATGTCCAATAATTAAACTTTATAACATCCAATACAGATGCTACCGACATGAGACAGTTTAGCCATCGATTTGTGTTCCCCGTGGCGTGTGTAATCGTGTGACATATTAATAATGCAATAAACATGAATAATATATTTGTATTGATTTGTATTGTATTGATGCGTCCAGTAGTTTGGTAACATTCGACACGACAACATTGACAACGTGCGGGGAGGTAACTGTAGAATGGAAACATGCAAGGTTATTTGCCAAGCTCACATAATATGATGAAACGCTTTGCAATTTCAAAATATCACTAGTTATTAGAGTGGAATGAGAACCCTGTAATTTTATGATGATTGTTGGTGACTTTAGGATCCCACCAATGGTTGAATTATGTGGGGATATAATGTAAAAAAATCTGTGTCTTATACAGGACTCGATCATACTCCCGATTTCATTTCAGTTTCTGGTTTCCTTGGCTGACTCGAGTTAGACGATCTGCTGATTCGATTTAATGATTTTATTATATTGTATTTCATGTATCGTTTCAGATTGACATCGTATTTGGCTTCATTATGTTCAGAACTGTTAGTTGTTGTCATGTTTTCCAGATTTTTCGATACTACATCTGAGATATTCGATATTAATAAAGAGTTACAAAATGGCTGGATTGATATTGTCACGCCATTTTGTTCGCAATTGTCCAAGATTTCCATTTCACGAAGCTATATCAATTACAATAAAGCCCATAGAAATGTCAAAATTTCGTCCCTCAACAATGAACAAACTTATTTTCAAATTGTTGGTTTCTTACCATGTAACATAATTGACTGATACTTTGATCCAATTCAAAACTTTGAAACAAGACAACAAATTCAATTAGTTCTGTAACTTGATCTGCAATAATAGCCAGGATATCGTATTTTAATTGACCTACATATTGAATATTGATGAACCAGTGGTTGTGTTTGTATACAGGTATAATGTCCACCACTAATTATGCATAGTGTGTACTACAACAGTGATTAATGTCACAGATCTATCCTCTGTAAACTTGTATATATGCACACAAGTGTATGACATAAACACAGCAAACACATTGTTTCTAAACTAATATACTTGTACACATGAAAGAATAAGGTAATTTACTAATTTAACGAATTTCATCGATTATCATCAATGATAGTTCGAACAATTTTTGTCAGAAGAAACAAATTATATATCCCAAGAATATTGAAAGTTCTAAATTAAATATAGTTTCTCTACAATTATCATAGTTTTTCAACTTATTTACTTGGTGAACTTATTTCATTTGTGTTTGGTTTTATTTACCTTCTTCTTTCAGACTGAAACTTTTTTCAGACCAACTCAATCATACTTTTTTTACAATAGAGATACTTAGAGCTATATAGTGTATGTTAAGGAAACGCACTCGATCACCGAGATATATTATTATTTTTGAATTATCATCATTTTTTTTCGCTTTAGAAGTTCATGTAGTTCATGTTCATGCTTATGAATTTCGTTATAGAAGACCAGTGTATAGATGATCAGTGACCATATCTACTATGCAGTGTATGTCTCATAATACGAAATGGTGCATCACAAGGTCTAGCCATCTGGATGTGAAATTATTGAATAGACGTCAATAATATATATACTTTTGTGACTTTCAACTTCATATGAATGCTTTCGGAAAAATTATATTCTATATTTCTAACGAAAACCAAAAGGGAATGATGGAAAATATCAATTCAAAATTCCGTTATGTTTTCAATGAATTGATAATTTTGGACATTCATAATTTCGGAAATATCTATGATAATTTTTTCTACTTATAATTTGTTCATTGATGAAACGTCAATAAATCCTTTTAATTTCCAAATTATTCAAATGTGAAGTAAATGAGCAGAACGTTTAATCACGTTTTTCATTGAAGTTGATTTCACAATAACAGTACAGAAACCGTGAAAACACCCTGCTTTTTCATGCTGCCACAACATCCTACAGGCTGGAACAACATCGAACAACATTAGAACAATGCCGTCTACAAGCTGTCTACAAGTGACAAGTCTTAATTATAATCCAACACTACTTGTTATTCACTCTCCGTTCTAGGTTGTCGTCTACATACATCTATAGCACGGTAGAGACTACATCGTACAACGGAAGCTGCTGCCGGCAATAAGCCAGCCATGAGATAAGAAACTGTGGAAAAACTTATGAAGATTTAATCAGTGCCACAATATTTCTGACACTAATTTGAATGATTTGATAATGTGACTTGATGTAGCTATGTCTTTATGCTTATAATTCTATTATTTTGTTCTGTAAATAAAATGTATATACGGTAGTGAGATTAGTAGAAAAATTGATGACTATATGGTAGAACAACCATACTCGATTCATAATTATTTTTAGCATGAATAGTTCAACATAGCATTGATAAATCATATAGCCGGAATATATCAAATTTGGAATTGTACATTTTCTTTGGTTTTCTTGGATTTTTGATTAGATAATCAAGGAATGGAATTGTTCATCAGCATTAGATGCATTGAATTAAAGTTAGTTCCAAGTAGAAACGTGCTTGTCACTAGGTAATAATTGTACAATTTCATTATGACAATATTCATTGTTCATTGAAATCATGGTTTCGATGAAGAAAATTATTTATATGTCATCTAGTGGCAATTTTGACTTTACAGCGTTACTGAAATTGGGGCCAGAACTTATCAATAGGCAAATATACTTCTAGTCAACTTCTGATGCCGAAAATTGTTTCATCTTGTTTGTTCACCCTTAGTCCTTTTAAGCCTGTTGAAATGATGAAAAGGAGGTCATCATTCAATATTATCTCTATTGAATATCAACGACTTAGTGAAACCATGTAAGATCTGTCAGAATTTTCGACCATAACGGGAATCGAATCAAGCTCTCCTGAATGACGATTCAGCTCGCTACCTACTCATATTTCATCACAGTACTATTTTTTTTTCGGGCCATATAAAAGTGTTTGCATTTTCGAAAGTTTTGAATGTTTTGAATGATAAGGACCGATCTAAACCGTGATTCATGGGGTCGGGGCTCGATTCCCTGACCATTCTTCTGATTGAGGTATTCGTTTTAATCAGCCGTCGATATGAATACTTGAATCGAGCCACGAACAATTTCTTCCCACTTCTACATATATCGTACAGAACATATGCATACTTCCCCAAGAGCCAAAATACATATATGTAAATTTCATGTTTTATTTTTTCACCACAGATAAAGGAGTAACAATGGATTCACGCCTCATCAACTTACACCCGTAGACTTGTAATCTACTTGTTATTTCACGTTCCATTCTAGGTGGACGCCGCCATGCGTCTAGTTTAGTACCTGTCACGTGACAACGGCTGTTGCTAGCAGCATGCAAGCCGCCCTATATGTCCGTGAGAAACAGAAACAGAGGAAGATCAAATTTAAGAGAGGACGTGTTGAATTACCAAGCAACGTAGCTACTAAGAGTATAGCACCCTTTCCACAATACCCTCCTAATAAATGGGTAGGTGATTATTATGTTTGAGTGTGTGTGTGTGTGTGTGTGAGTGTGTGGACTTTGGGAGTAAACAATGTAATGGGAGATTCGAATCAATTTGAAAATGAATAGTAGTTTGTGGATTACAAAGATTTTATATAGATTTTTTTTCAATTGGGTGATATCATGTAAAACCTGAATCTAGGAATGGATCGATTTGTGTTTTTGGTTTGTGGATCACATAATTTGCTTTAAAGAAAGATTTTTTTCAAATTGAGTAGTATCATGAAAAATATCGATGATTTTTCAATTTCAAATTTCGAAGCAAAATTTAGATGATCTTTTCTTGATTGAAAGTGAATCGATATCCTTTCATCATGACAGATGGAATACAATAACTTCGAATGGTTTTTGAGATGAACTTGAGAATTGTGAACTTTTGAATTTGTTTCCTGGAGTTCAATACAGTGAGCTGGGAGAAAATCTCTTATTTTTATAGACATCTGTGAATTCAATGAAATTTTGATTTTGATTCGATTCAATTTCATCGATCTTCATCAATTTTAACTTGATCATGAAATTATTGTGATATTGAAATTTTGATTCTGATACTTCAAAACGTGTAACACTGGACGTTTTTTCCGAATATGAAAAATAATGTGTACCGAATACTTATTGAAAAAATGTGATTATGAACCAATTAGATACTGTTAAAATCTTCATGCTTATTTTTCAATTAGTTACGCTCGACAGTGAAAATTCTTTCGTAACAATTTTAATTAAACGCATTCAAAAACATCTCAATCAAACAAGACTTTTTTTTCTCCAGTTCGCTACGTTTTTCATCTCTATAATCTATTTCACCACAACTCTAAACTAAATCTCAGAGTTACTTTGTTTATTTTACTACCAAAGTTCAAGATGTTGTGTACTCTTCTCTTCCACCTGTTGTCTTTCTTATTCCAGAAGACACGAAACTTCTGTTGCTTACTTCATTCTATTTGCAGACTTGTGTGTGCCAAATTGTGTGTTAATAGCTTAATGTTGCTTATAATTGTGACGCTTACTTCATACACATGCTCTATCTCTCTATCACTCTCGCTTCAACATGACAATATACTTTCTTCTTTCTCTTCCAGTCCGCCAGAGACACACAACTCTATGTAAATGCCATTCCTTCTGTACGCTTTCAGGATAAGTTTGGTTCATAGTCTGTGATGATTATGCTTTACTATATCTGTATGTTCCACCATTTATATGATATTTGCATTTCGAAAATGTTTACTCGCAACTGAATTTAAAATCTATTAACAGTAAAATCTTACAAATGATTTTTTTTAATAAGTCAAAGCATTGTTGTATCGGGTAACTCCATACTGATATTCATACGTTAATCCATACTGATAACTTTCACGCGTTCTTTATTTATATCATTATTGGCTTCAATTGATACCCGGCACCTCCACCAGTTTTAGTCATATCCTATGGAAACTTCCGCGTAATCGAAACATTCCATTAATTGTTGATTCACTTGTGTGTATAATCGATATAACAGCAGTTCACGATACAATATGGAATAAATCCAACCTTAAGGAAGTATTATCCACAGAAATAACCTATAGTAAAATAAGATTCCATTCAGATTTGAATTTAAATGGGCGTATACTGAATCTGTTAAATCATATTATCAGTACATTTTTATCATTAGGATGGACTATTGAGATTCATAATGAACCACAGATATTTTCATATTCTTCAAGATGATGTAATTATCAACTCATATACAACTCAATTTTTACGCGTATACGACTAAAAAACATATTTCAACCTATACGCCTGACATTCTGCTATATGAGATAAATAGCTTTAACTCACATTACCTTGAAAGCATTGAAAATATCTGTATTTCCGTTCCATCAGACTTTTAATATGTCATTCTGTTTGAAAGTTATCATCAAAAAACTGATATTCCTCCAAAAGTTGACACCAGTACTGCGCTATCTATTGACACGATTATAGCCTTTGTCAATGGTTGTCAAGCAATTAACACTGTCGAAGTGACCCTGTTTATAATTATTCATTCAGATCATGTTCTTCATGATAAAATAATCATTTTTCTCCCCTTTCCCGTGATATTGTCAGGTAGCAGTATTGATTATTGGTATTCTAACACGAAACGTGATACGTGTTTAGTTGCCTGTCTTCTCCAGAAATTGTTGTATTGAATGATGATTGACTAATTAGCTAGATTGGTAGGGTTTTCACTCATTCACAAATTATTGTGAATGGAATTGAAAACAATTGTGAAATGTTATATTCGACACTGTGTCACATTATAACAGGCAAATAATGCAATATTAACATTGTGTGAAATTTCCGGAAATGAGGGCCCAATTCCGGAAAGATTTTTCGAATAAAAGAATGAGTGTTTTAAATTTATCTGCTAAAACGAACGATTCAAAATGCATTTGAATACAATCAGGATACTAATAATAAACTGATCTAATCAGACATAGCCCTAATGAAAATATGAAATTATAAATACATTTTCAAATAGTAATTATTGGAGCATCCTATTACGTGAATAATCATGAACCAAATCACCAAATCACCAAAATTCAACTTTCATTCATTGATCTATAATATCTTTACTTTTTGTTTTCAATTACGTTTGAAACTCAACACAGTATCATTAATTCTCCTCACAAGTAATAAAGCACTAAAAATGTACAGACAATTTGTATTACTTCTTGATCATTGAGCCGGTCCAAACAATATTTATAATATAATAACTCATCCAACATAAAACATAAACAAGTATCAACTTCCGCAACGATGTGCAAAGCAAATCACAAGACCATGAACCATATCTTATCTCACCATCGCATTGCAATGTCTACCGTCTTCTTCCACCCACACTAACTGCACTGTACAACTCTCCATTGTTATTCACAGGGAGCTACCAAATGTGTTCTTTTCAATGTCTAACTGTTCTCTTCTCTATATGCTTATACTGTCGCTTTATACACATGTACTTCACTCCAAGCTTTATGTGCATTTTCAGATCGTAGAACAAAATGCTTATACTTGTCATATCTTTTAATGTAATGAAATATAGATATAGTGTTTATCTTTCTGGTTGTATACCAGTATAACTATAATATTCATTCAGTTTTTATCTACGTTTTTGACTGTTGGTATGTTTTATATAACCGAACATATTATTAAAATAATAATACTCTGAATAATAACTGAGTAGATTAATGAACTATGTAATTAGTTAGTAGTTAGTAGAAAATATACTAATTATGTAAATTGAAGTATTAGAATGCGATTAGCTGCAGAGTTGACCTTTCACGATAGTTAAGTGAGTGTCATTGTTGTGATAATGATTGAAAGTGAAAAATACTGCTGTCAATTATGAACGTGATATTAGTGCTATCGAACGATAAGGTTGACCTTAGAGCGGACGTACCACTACTTCCGGTATCATGTTTTAAATATAAAAAACTCACGTGAGATCAGCTCGAAGACCTGATGATTATGATATTTACCTCACCAATAACTTGTGGTTATGTCAGGGTGCAGATGGCAAGTATTTTTTTGATAAAGAACTAGAGCACTATGCTGAAAATTAAAATACAGATGATGTGACGGTTCAATACTGAAGTGGGATCTTGAACATGGGGTTATGAAATAGGTCGAGATATTCAAATTTTAGACTATGATTCAACAAATCAAAACAATCCATACAAATGAACGTTGGAGAGCTATGATGATTTTTCTTTTTTTTTGGAAGTAAACCTTGCTTGATAAACTGAATGATTGAGATATATATTATTGGATGTAGTGCGATATGTGAAAAAACCCCAACTGTGAAAAACGCCAACTGTTTCTCGTTGCCGGACTTTACATTTGTCCGCCTTTGTCAATTTACCTTCGCGGGCGCACGAGCAATCTGCACCCGCCAACTGAATCCGCATTATCGGACTTTACATTTGTCCGCCTTTGTCAATTCACCTTCCCGCGCGCACGAGCAATCTGCACGCGCCAACTGTTTCTCATTATCGGACTTGACATTTGTCCGCCTTTGTCAATTTACCTTCCCGGGCGCACGAGCAATCTGCGCCCGCCAACTGTTTCTCATTGCCGGACTTTACATTTGTCCGCCTTTGTCAATTTACCTTCCCGGGCGCACGAGCAATCTGCTCCCGCCAACTGAATTCGCATTACCAAACTTCACATTTGTCCGCCTTTGTCAATTTAACTTCGCGGGCGCACGAGCAATCTGCACGCGCCAACTAAATTCGCATTGCCGGACTTTACATTTGTCCGCCTTTGTCAATTCACCTTCCCGGGCGCACGAGCAATCTGCGCCCGCCAACTGTTTCCCATCACCGGACTTTATATTTGTCCGCCTTTGTCAATTTACCTTCGCGGGCGCACGAGCAATCTGCGCGCGCCAACTGGTTTCCCATCGCCGCACATTTCAACTTTTCACATTTGTCCGTCTTTCTCAATCTACCTTCGCCCGTGCACAATCAAGCTGTACGCGCCAACTGGATTCCCATCGCCGCACATTTCAACTTCCTACATTTGTCCGCCTTTCCCAAGTCACCTTCGCCCTCGCAGACCCTATTCCGCCCGCCAACCTGCTCCACCAGGCGCGGACTCGGGCACCTGCTCATGTTTACAAGTCCCCAGCTCGACTAGTGCGGCCTTCCCCAATCACTTCGCCCGCGCAGAAGCGATCTGCGCGGGCCAACTGTTTTCTATTGCCGGACTTTACATTTGTCCGCCTTTTTCAAAAACCCTTCGCCCGCGTACGAGCAATCCGCACGCGCCAACTGTTTCTTATTCATCTTGCTAACAACATCTTCATTAGGTGCTCATGTTGTAGTGGCATGAGAAATACCGTGCGGTTGTTTCCCACCATATGTATGACTAAATTATGATTAATTGTTTGTTGCGTATTTTGTTGTCGATGGAATACTAGGAATATCATTCAATATTCCAGTAAATAACATCCCGTCGAGAATGTGATATAATGGATTATATTGGATCAATTTCCTCAATTTCCAGCGTGAAAATAATTTCACAACTATTTTACACTTTTGAATCTGAATATTTTTTTTTTCAAGTTCTAAATATTAGAGAATATGAGTTAATTGGATTGTATTTTATACGTGATCTTATATTTGTTCATTCCAATGAATTATTCTATATTTACCAGAATCAGAGTTATCTCACTTATTGTTTCAGTTATTGTTACTCTTATTAGTTATTAGTTATTGTTACTACTTCATGGTAATCACACATTGCCGCCCCGGTGGCTAAGTCAATTATCACTAGCGGTAGTAACTGAAGTCACCGTTGGGTGTGGGTTCGAGTCCCGCATAAGGCATTGATTTTTGTAAACGTCCTTTCACCTATCATCACTTCATCGTTTCATCATCATCCGCTCATTCGTACCCCCGTATAACCTAGCTGTTGGTGGGGTCAAAGGCGGACTTTTCATTTGTCCGCCTTTGTCAAATCCCCTTCGCGCGCGCACGAGCAATCTGTACCCGCCAACTGAATTCACATTACCGGGCTTTACATTTGTCCGCCTTTGTCGATTTACCTTCGCGGGCGCACGAGCAATCTTCACGCGCCAACTGTTTCTCATTGTCGGACTTTACATTTGTCCGCCTTTAGCAATTTACCTTCGCGGGCGCACGAGCAATCTGCTCGCGCCAACTGAATTCGCAGTACCGGACTTTACATTTGTCCGCCTTTGTCAATTTACCTTCGCGGGCGCACGAGCAATCTGCACCCGCCAACTGAATTCGCATTATCGGACTTTACATTTGTCCGCCTTTGTCAATTCACCTTCGCGCGCGCACGAGCAATCTGCGCCCGCCAACTGGTTTCCCATCGCCGCACATTTCAACTTTTCACATTTGTCCGCCTTTCCCAATCTACCTTCGCTCGTGCACAATCAATCTGTACGCGCCAACTGGATTCCCATCGCCGCACATTTCAACTTCCTACATTTGTCCGCCTTTCCCAAGTCACCTTCGCCCGCGCAGACCCTATTCCGCCCGCCAACCTGCTCCACCAGGCGCGGACTCGGGCACCTGCTCATGTTTACAAGTCCCCAGCTCGACTAGTGCGGCCTTCCCCAATCACTTCGCCCGCGCAAAAGCGATCTGCGCCCGCCAACTGTTTTCTATTGCGGGACTTTACATTTGTCCGCCTTTTTCAAAAACCCTTCGCCCGCGTACGAGCAATCCGCACGCGCCAACTGTTTCCCATCGCCGCACATTTCAACTTCTCACATTTGTCCGCCTTTTCCAATCTACCTTCGCCCGCGCACGAGCAATATGCGCGCGGCAATCGGTTTCCCATCGCCGCACTTTCCAACTTCCTACATTTGTTCGCATTTTTAAGTTACCTTCGCGGGCGCACAAGCAATCTTCACGCGGCAACTGGTTTCCCATCGCCGCATTTTTCAACTTCCTGCATTTCTCCGCCTTTCTCAAGTTACCTTCGCGGGCGCACAAGCAATTTGCACGCGCCAACTGGAATTTTGCTCTGAGCAGTTCAGAAAAATTTTCGTAGCCCCTCTCATTTACAACATAAAATCTTAAACTTTGTGAATTTGTTCGTCCATAATATGAAAGAACAACATATACATTGTTGAGAAGTTGACTCTTATTCAAATTTGATCTTCCGTATCTGGGAACCAATTTTAGAACTATTCTTAAAAATTGCTGCAAATATTCAGAATTAGTTCTACAAGTGGTGACCAACGTTGAGAACATAGCAATCTCACCCGTCTCAACAATTTATTCGCCTAATATTGGTTAATTAAATATAATCATATTTTATCTTATTTCATTTTTCATCGTTACTTTTTTCAAATGTACAATTTCCCATTTTCATCGAGTACATTTTTGAACACATAAAATCCCAACATAATCAGTAAATTACTCCTAATTTATACACCTATAAATGTCAACCATCTCTGAATGGAGTTATATGAGGTGAAATCATGCACAACATAAGTCATTCCTTTAATCATGTGAATCATTTCAATTTTCTCGTGTGGAATCTTCATAACGTCGGCCAACGTTGAGCGTGTGCATTGCGGTAGAATAAAACATAAGTTTATTGTAGTGCCCCAACACACAAATAGCCTCGAGGTTAAGTTGAGTGGGTGAGCTTGTAGGTCATCATAGGTTGGGTGTGGTGAGATGGACATGTGACGTCATTGAACCACCGCAGCAAACTGTCTTAGTGAGTTCGTGGCACTTTTCTTTGGAATAACATTTTTTTACAAGGATTTGTATTCATGTTTGGAGATATGTATAAGTACATTTTTGTAGATCCGCGAAGTGAAAAAAGGTCACTTGTCTACGGGTCTACTAACGTTTTTTTTTTATTTCCATCCAATGAATGTATACATAACAATAGAGATATTTTTCTCGTTCAAGTGTCCACAAAACCCACTGAGGGTTAATCTGCGGAATATGCTAAAAATACTCACTTCAAAGATAATTTACATATAATTTAAAAATACTCAAATAATAATAATGATAGAAAAAATGATAATAACAATCTGTGTTTTGTTGGAGTAGCAAAGACCATCCATTCTGTTTGAGGAGTCTATTTTGTTATTTACATTTTTCGAGCATGAATCACATTTTTAGAAGATATGGTCTGAAAATGGAATTCAATGAACAGCACAATTTAAACAACTGTATCTCTGTTACTCTCGTGATTACGATCTTGGATTTCAAAAGTCTCGCTCGTAACTAAGTTGGATTTATAACAAGAGAATTAAAACATGTAAACCAGAAGATCCAACAGACTGTTGACCTGTTTTCAAATATAACCTGTTGAGGAACATGAAAATTAACTTCTAATTGCACAGAAAACTTCAAGTACTCCTTTCTGTATTATCTCTTTCTTTTTTACTCTCTAACTTTATCTCTCTCTCCCACTCTTCTTTCTCTTTCTGTCTACTTCTCTCTATCTCTTTATCTCTTTCTCGCTCTACTTCTCTCTATATTTCTCTCCTTATCCCTCTCTTTCTTTGTTACTCTCTACATCTCTATCTCTCCCTCTCTCACTCTATCGCTCTCTCTCTTATTTTCTCTCCCTCTCTCTCTCTCTCTTCTTCCTCTCTCTCTCTCTCTCTCTCTCTCTGCTTTTCTGTATCTCTCTCTCTCTTTTACTATCTATCTCTCTATTTCTCTCTCTCTCTTATCGTTACACGTAACAACGTCTGGAGTTTGATTCTTATAGCACGTTTTTCTTGGAAAACAACTCAAGCTCTTGAATAAGTTTTCTCTCTAGATGTAATATCCTAGCAACACGCTAGCGTATTCATAGTGATTGACATGACAGATATGTGCGAACGTGTTGAAAATACAATTTTTGCAATTAAAAATATATCTTCACATAACAGAACCCATTTTCTAATGGGAAGGAATTTTCTATGAAAAACTCCATGTCTCATGAAAAATTTAATCATGCGAACACTCACGATTTCAAAAACCGAACACACCTCTCAGACTGATGGACTATGAATGAAATCAAACCATAGTAGCTGGATATTTTCGTTGAAGAAATCGTCAAGCTGAGCCACGTATTTTTTTCCAGTCATTTCCAGGATCACATTTTCAGGATCGTGTACTATGAATATTCTACTAGTATAAGATCATTGAAAATGTCTCACTGTGAAAATAATCGCTAGCATTAATTTCTCCTTCGTCGATTCTCGTCTTCTCTCATTTCTTCTTTTTCCTGTATTTTGAAGACCGATTCGATGTAAGCGATGTCTAGGAGTCTAATAAGGTGTATTATCATTTTTGAGGGACGTATCTATATTAGCAGATAACGGAATTAGTGAACACTTATTACATATCTATATTAAATGGAATGCAACAAAATCTGATTGATCGTAAAACTATATACATCCCAAGATATTGAAATTGATCGTGATATGATCAATAAATGATCAATTCAAAGAGGGAGGTGAGGTACAAGTTGAGCATTATGATGAATATCAATACGTAATACGCGAGTGGTCATGATTACTTGATTGAATATCTAATATTCATTCATTTCAATTTTGAAAATAATCATTTATCATGGTTCTGGTTAAGAAATCCACGGATAAAATGCGACGTGCAATTCTATATTGTAATCAATACATACAAAGAAAGAAAGCGTAGAGATCAACGAATGAAGTTTTCACTTGGCTTATCCTGATAAACATCATCCGGTTTCACCTTTGACGTTGGAACAAAACTAAATCCACGTTTGACCTTTGACCCTATTGAGGAGATTTGCTGAATCTTTTTGGAAAAAAATGACTTGAAATTGAGTTGTAAGAAAACAAAATTCCAGTAGTTTTCAATACTTTGATGTTTATGTCTTCATTGTGTTCACGTAGATGGGACAAGAACCAAATTTGACTTCTTGACTATGTTGATCGAAGTACTTGATCAATATCAAACAAACACATTTTCAATATACAAATATGATTTTAAAAAAACGTAGTGTTTGGAAGACAAATAATCAATACAGTTTCGAACGCGTTAGATATGAACACAAAAAAGTTTCCTCATAACGATGACTGAAGAAAGTTATACTGTTGATAAGATTTTAGAGATTATGGGTGAATTTTGGATCAAATCCGTTACTAGAATTCAGAAACAGTATTCAAGAAATGTTTCCCAAGTAAACGTGAGATCACATCCAGTTAAACATATTATTTCCACTTTTCTGCATTTATACAAATTCACATTGCTTCATAACCATTTCAAGGAAAACTGTTTTTTTAAATCATGTTCGGAAATTCGACCGAAAAGTATTGGTTCCTAATCAACGACTAAAGATAGGCGCGGCTTATTGATCGGTCACTTAACTAAATAGAAATTACCCAGATACATTAAACCTATCGAATCCATCACGTCAGTAAGATCATTTGTGGTCATTCAGAGATACCCTTAATTGATATCTAAATTCACCGCAGTTTAAGCAGCCCACTTGATTGGAGGTCATGTGTCATGACGACAAAGGGACGGTAAAACGGAAGTGGTTAATTGAGGCTTTAGTTGACAATGTAGGATATAGCACATTCCGTACGTCATAAAAATGGATGTTCTTCATACTCGAATATAATCGATACAATGAAATTATCGAATAGAATAGAATTGATAGAATATAAATATCGAAAATATGTATTCGACATAAACATATACATAACGATCGAATACGAACGTTCGATCGAATAAAAAATCAATCGAATAGATACATAATACAATTAGGGTAACCGTGTACAACTGAAACATTATGTGGAGGGAATAAAGAAGTCACACATAGAGAGGAGGAAGTTTACATATTTCAATTGTAATCACATTCATTTGATATTGAACAATATATATAAATACAATTATATATGAGAAAATTACACACTTTCAAAATGTATGAATGTCATCAGACTGCATTAATTGAGTTTTGTCTTCTTGACGCAATGTTGGAAACATTGGTGGAGGTGCCAGGTTCATGACGTAGAGCGTGGCTGGTGTTGATGACGTAATGAGTGACGTATTTCGATAGCGAGTTGCGATAAGAAGCTAAATCAGTTGAATACAGTATGACGGAAATATATATTTAGAAAAAGCGTGGGAATTTTATTAGAGTTTTGCCATTATGAAACACGCTCAAGCCGTTTCGATTAAATACATTATATTTGCGCAATATTTGGAAGAAAAAGTGAGAGCAAACACAATGATGTTTCAATTCAAACATTGATTCCATTTCTGGGAGCTAATGATCTTCGAAAATGAGTGGAGTTATAATGTCCAAGAAAATATATGTAGAGACCCACAAAACTAATTCATATCAACGTACAGGGATTTGGAGATGTAGGGATATATGTAAGAATTATTTCTATGAACTTGATGAAAAGCTGTGAATAGACCTTCATGAAAATTTATAATGAATATATATTTCCAAATATGAATAAATATATTTCCAAATATGAATATATATTTCCGAATATAAATATATATTTCGTATATTTCTGGTTGAATAATTATAAATGTTCGGTAGTATTGAACAAATTAATCATCAACATTAAGTATCAAACTAAAAATTAATACTTGATATACATCGAAGAAAATATTGTATTCTTGTTTTTTGTTTGGAATCATCTCCTTAGACCATAACAGTTGATAATGATCCAAATAAAGGCATTCCAGATCTTCATGATCCTTGTTTTTACTACATTTTCATTTAAAAAGTCGTATCGTAAATATTTCACTGCTCACTTTAACGTTAGACCAACATTTTGACATTTAATATGATACCTTTTATGATGCATTGTATACGCTGGAGACAGACAGAGAGGGGCCTCAGAGGAGAGAGAGAGAGAGAGAGAGAGAGAGAGAGAGAGAGAGAGAAAGAGAGAGAGAGAAAGAGAGTGAGAGAGAAAGAGAGAGTGAGAGAAAGAGAGAGAGTTGAAGAGGTAGCGTGAAGAAAGACAAAAGGAAAGAGGAACAATGAAAAAGACGAAGACGAACATAAGGAGATAGAGATGTAGAGGGAGAGAAAGTCGTGGGGAGACAAAGGGAAAGACAAGATATGATATATATATATTTATATTATATATATATATATATATATATATATATATATATATATATATTTATATATATATATATGATATATCTTCCTCTTTTTTTTCTCTCTCACAACTTTCTCTCCCTCTTCATCTCTATATCCTTATCTCTGTCTTCGTCTAGAGAAAGATTCTAGAGATAGAGTAGGAGCGGTATAGTATGAAGCATTACAAAGAAAGAGATGAAGAAATTAGTGAGAGAAATAGAGAGGGTAGAGGAGGAGTGAAATAGAGTGATATGATAGGAGGGGAATGCAATGAAGAGAGAGTAGAAACAGCAGAGTTGGAGAGTAAGATAAGAGGAATAAATATGAGGGAAAGAGAAAGAAACAGAGAGAGAGAGAGAGAGAGAGAGAGAGAGAGAGAGAGAGAGAGAGATGATAGGGATGGAATGAATCTTCCCTGACCTGATTTTAAAACTCTCTCGTTGACAATAGCGGAAAACTTTTTATAAATTCTGTCTCTGAAAACTTAGTATACCGATACATAACTTTATTCTTCAACCGAAGTATTACAAATAAGTAATGTAAGCAGTCGAGTAAGACAAATTCTTCTATTCTGTAAGACGATACTAAATTCATCGAAGCAAGAACAACATTTTCAACCTCCATTTAATGATTGCATTATACAATTCTGTTATTTTATTCCCTCTGAAAACAGCTACCATTTTATCGACTCCTAATTTGACATGAATATACAGACACAAATGATGAATAAAAATCTTCAAAAACCATCGGTTTAACCCATTATATTGTCTCTGAGCACTTTCTGCTCGATGAAGCTGTACCCCACGCCCACATCCACATCAACACATATACCTTCCGCCCTATTTTCAATCGCCCAAAACCGCAGAGACAAGCCCTGGTATATCACTTCTTCCAACAACACACAAGTACGTCCAACGTACGTCGTTGGACGCACATTTCATTTTCATTTTGAATAATGTATTAAAAAAACACTCAAAAACTTGTCTTCATCCAATTTTCAAATTCCAGGATCAAATATGTTTCAAAATTTGACAATAATTATAGAATATTTTTTAATTTTATTCCACCTCTTTCAATAAAATCAACCCGAGCTTGACCGTTATATTTCGCAATTCAAATAATTGGTTTTAATTAGAAAGAATATAGATGAAGGTTTTGATAATTAGTTAAAAACATGGATGACCTCTTAATGAATTGAATATCACAAATATTATGGATCATTTCACATTATTTTGAATCCACCATAAACCTTCACTTTATACATAATTGTGGAAATACCTCGGTGAAAAATACTTGGATACCAATATTTTTTTAGAACAAATTCCAAAGACAAAACTCAGCTTTTATCGTCTCAAAAATTATATTGTGTACTGAACTATATCTATCTTCATGATATTATAAGAAAAGAAAGAAAGTCTGTGGCGTTCTTCTGAATGATCAACACACTCATTAAAATTGAGTTTCATATTTTATTCGAAAAGATGTACGAGGTCATGTCCTATTTCATAACGTTTTACGCAGATCGAAAGATAGTCCTAGTCCCACTCGCTAGGTCGCATAGACGATTGATTTACATTCGCCTTGAAATATCAAGGTAATATCTACACACAGTATGTTATGAAGGGCCTACTTTCAATGTATTAATTATTCATGATTTCCATAGAAGACTCGGTTAGTTAATGATAGGTTGGGCGGTTTAGGAATGGTGGTGGATCGAAACTGTTGATTGTCAGTGAGAATGAATAGAGAAGACGGTCGATCGGATCTGTCAGTGATAGTAGAACGAGGTGAAGTACGTTGGAATAGGTTTAGTAACCTCGCCAAATGTTCATAAAGAGATGTCGAAGATAGTTATGTGTTGGTTTAAGCTGTATGTTCAAGTCTTAGAGATATTTGAGAAAAGTAATCGGTAAGTTTTTGACATTTTATTGATAATTTAGAGACTGAAATACAATCTAGTATAAAAAATTGAAAATATGAAAATGAAAACGTGTCATTTCAAATTTTCCACAATTCGAATTTGTTAAATTACTTATCACAACTTTTTGGATTTTTGTATTATTGATTCAAGTTCTTCCTATCGTTTCTAAAACGATTGGCTCGTCTGTTAGAGTTGAATACTTATTATCTGATAATGAATCAATTTTATAAATAATTGAAGCTATATATATGAAAAATGATCCTGGGAATATTTCAACAAAACATCATCATACTGGAGGAGATACAAATTCGTAATTTTTTATTTGTTATAGGATTTCATTCAAGGTCATTTGTAGCCTAATATTAGTTCACAAATTCATAATTTCAGAATATTTATATTAGTCAGAACAGTTTGAGACAAAACAACTGGGTCAATGTACAGAGTTAAAAAATATTCCCACGCAGTTTTGACCTTAACCTACCTAATGATATCAGTCGACAATACAATATTGTTATAGATTTCGGTGGAGGTGCCGGGTATTGGTGTAAATACACCGTACATTGCGTACATTTCGAAATTTGGATAAACGTGTAAGCTCAATTCTTCGAACTGACGTCACATATTATTGTTATAAGGAAATCACGTTTCGGCCATCAAATGATATTCTCCAATCACAACTTCAATAAATTAGTTTGTTAGCCTCCAAACTTTTCTGGTTTGCTGTGCTGAAATAACATGAAATTTTTGTTCTTGTTGAATCAACATAGCAAAAACAATTATCATCATGACATTATGGATATATGATTAAATTATTCATTATATTTGAAATATCTTTATTCCACAGTGAAAAATATGTATCATGATATAAGTAACTTGAATGTCACTATTTAATGAGAAAATTAATAAAATAAATATTTTCAAATCATCGTTACATATATTCTGACAACATTTTTAGAAGACATACTTATGACCATTATCAAAAAAGGATGTTTAATTTTCCATCATAATTTCATTCACATCAATTTGAATTAAAATATAGGGACACAATTTTTTTGAAGATGTATCTTCAAAGAGGCCATTGTGGTCTATACCAAAACCAGTTTGTCTTTAGTGAAACGTCCAAGAAAATCTACTTCAAACCTCAGTTCAACTGTTTGATCACGCCAGGAATCGAACCGTGGTATAAGGACTCAACGTGGTAGATATTGATCTCCCAGTCTTCCTTTCATGTCTTGAGAACCAATTACATGCCTTATAATTAAACATTATAGACACATTATATATATAAATAAAACATCCTATAAATTGAATAACTCCTTCTCCCAGCTCTGCATGACTTAACCTTCACACGGTTTTCTTTGAGATTCCCTTTTCATGCCGAGATGTTTTTCTGTCTGACGTGCTAACTATATAGATCCCAACCCAGTCACCATGTTGCGTGTTACAGTGTTATTTCATTAGAACAATACAATTTACTCTTTCGTATTCTAAACATGGCAACGTCATGTATATGGGGCAAGACACGAACTTGCGACTCTTAAAAGAAAATATCATTTCATTTCGCCTAAATCATAATCATAGCTTAGTGGTTTTTTAAATCTATTTCGTGATGAAAAAAACTTTTGAATTGTGTGTAAGATCAGTTCGTGAGCTATTATGTTTATAGTTTTTTTGATATATTCAAATTGAATATATATATTATTATTTTTTGACCTTGTTATTCATAAAAGTATTCCCAACATTAATATGGATTTGAAGGATTTCAGAAATTTAATTATTCTCATGACAATATACCTGAACCATGCGACACTTTTATGATTTGTTGAGAAGTGTAGTTTTTATATTATTTTCCCAGAACTGAGTCTGGAACAAATCACAAATCGGAGGAACAAATCGAAGGGTTTCTACTATGGAAGCGTTGGACTTTACTGAAAGAGAATAATATTTATGAGTAATTGAAAGTATTCAAAGTAAAGATAATCACTGAACTATTATACTAAAACTTGGTGAAACATCTCACCTTGCATTATATTATTACTTGTTCATCTTCCATCAAGCCCAGAACACAAATCATTAACCAATTTCTCTCGAGAATGTTAACCTACTCCATTTTTTAATGTACAGCTTAAAGCAGAAGTAAAAGTATCTTTTTCACCTGGTCAAATCAGTTGACCAAGTGATATTGCATGGGATTTAACAGCTATTGAACGACAGAAACATATCTTCACCTTTTCTTCAAGCCGTACATGGAACCAGGGGTCCTTATCGCAACCACCCTCGACCTGAAATAATAGTATATATCTATCTAGCTCCAAGACAGAATATCTAAATACTATGTCACCCCAAATGATAACAAAGTCAAGGTCTATCAGACTCGTGAACTACCTCATAAGCAGATCTAGAAATTTGTGTTAGTAACAATGGGAACATACAAAAGACTGGACCTGTTTTCATAGTATTCAGTCAGCCAGTGAGCATTGAAGGCTTTCGGAGCTAGCTGGGCTTGAGATGTTATTTCAAGTGGAAGACGTGATAAGGGTCCAGAATTCTTGCTAGTAAACCAATAGTGCATGCAGTGCAAACCAGTCTATAATGTTTCACTGTACAAAATGTTGAGTAATAATGAAACAGAAATGGTTCAGGGTAGCAGTTACCAAAACGGAAGTAGCTGTAACTGGCGGATAAGTAGTGGAAAAGTTCAATCATTCAACTGGTGTTTCACTTAAGAACTAAATTATAAACGTAAAAATTACTCCTACTGGGATTCAAGTGTTATCATCGCTTTGGTTACCCATGCTATATATTTTCAATAACTATAAGAATGAGGCTAACTGAACTTTTTAACTCAGAGTCTAACTCTCAGAATCACACTTACTAAAATGTGTGATACCGTACATTAATGCATTGTAAATGGAAGTAATATAACATGAACATACTCTGTCTTTCAGTATAGGAGAAAGAGTCTTCGTTTACGCTCATTTATTCGACGACTATTGACTGATGTCACAAAACATGACATCCGATCAAAAGTAATATTTATTATCTAAGATTTTGAAATCACCGATCATGATTTGCCAACTAATAGGCCGAATAATAAGTCACGCCTTTCACTAGTATTTCATTACATAGAAGTTATGTTTCTCAATCAGACCGTAGAATGCAATCTGCGTTACAATGACGATTACGAACAATGGTACTCCCTGATTACACAGAAATGGTGATGGCTTGAATAAACACAGTGATACGCCACATTTACTTCACACTCCATTGTTAATAGAGCTATTCCAACAAGAATTCTGTATTGTTGATTTACAAGTGCGTGCGCAGGATTGAATATTGCGATACGGCCATTGGCTGTCACCACAGTAATGACAACGACGCACTAATGCATGGAAGCTGAGAAGAGTTACGGGGTTTTGAAATATTTGTATGCACACTCGAATGCTCATATGAATAGTTTTTATATTTTTCAAAAACTATTTGACTGAAAATGAAAACCACTTTCAGAAATATGTACTCTCGCGGTCATGGAAAATGTGTTTTTCCGCGTGATTTAAATGTGAATATGAATCAAATCTACGTATATTTTATCCTTCATTTTTTCGTAGACTCTACTTGAAGTTTCTCTGCACATTCTAAACTAGTTATAGTTCGTAATATGTCAGTAGACCTATATTGCTTCAAAGATCCATATTAGTGAAGCGGATTGACCATCATTCGATGTGCTCTCAAGTGTACCAAAATATCCACGGAACAATAAGGTCGTCTACCAGCAAAAAAAACACAAATTATTATTATGATTTCATAATAATTGATTCATTTCATTCCAAAGGACATATATATTCAATGATTTATAATGTAACATTTATGGAACCACCTTTTGAAAAGTACCTCCAATATATACATATGCTATGATATGTTATGTTATTAGGATTTTTTATGATAGGCATACAATGAGAAACACATCTACATCTTCCATATGAGTTGAATCCTTGGAGTTGCAAGAATATGTAATTATCATAGTTTTTACAATTATTTAATAAGTAAACGAACTTCTTATTTCGTGGAGATATCCTCCTCGAATTCACGAGAGAATGTCAATTTGTAGGAATCATTGTTCGTTCCTGATTTATTCTTAATTGGTTTAACGGAATTCCAAATTTATAGTTCGAACGATATCTACCAGATTCATGAATGAATCACCTCATATAACCCAGCTGTTGGCAGGGTCGAAACAATAATCATAAACATCAATAGTTATGTGGGTCAGTAGCGATAACAATGACCAATTAAATAAGTAATTATTTATAAAATTACAAGTTACCACCTAAATCATGTATGTGTGCTTGTCTGAACTTTCAGTGCGACTAATTGATTCTCAGTCTGTGTTATTATCATCGACGGGATTAAGCCTTTAGGCCCCTGCCCACCCCCCTTCCCTGCCCACCCCCTCCCCCAGCGTAACCCCGTAAAATGTACACACTAGCGCCCCTAGCAACCCGATGTGTCATTTGGACTAAGCTATAAACACAAGTGTGTCTCGATATTTGAGCGCTATACGATTCGTGTGTAGGTTATTGATTTCGGAAATAAATGTGATGAATTGATTTGATAATTTCAAACCAATTTCTAGTCTCCGAGACTGAAGAATATTAATTCAAAATTTGGAATTGATATCAACGTCAACTTGCAATAAATATGAACCATTTTTTTTCACTATTGTTATGTTTAAAACTATACATGGTAGAATTTAGATGTGCAGAACATATATTCCTTTGAAAATGTAGGCGAAATTTCTAGATTTGTAATAAATTTGAACCAGGATTACATCATTTTTTGAACTACCATTGTGTTTAAAACTAATCACGGTAAAATTTAGATGTGCTAAACAATATTGATTGAAAATTTAAGCAACATTTATGTATTTGATATGCATAAAAACTGCACAGAAACACATCCTAATAACTGATGCAACTGAAAATAATTCATTCCCTCATGGTTAGTACGCTTGCGTAACAAACTGTTCGCTAAAGATGTATACTCAAGGGTACTCCATTTTATAAGTGCTGGTGGATCGAAACACCTGACCGATAATTTAAACATATAGAAAAGACGGTGAATCGGAACCACCGTAATTCTAGCTATAACATTGACACGATTGTTGGCGTATCAACACAGCCGACCGATAATGTTATCATATACTAGAGACGGTCGATCGGGACGACCTACTTACATCGAATATATACTACCAGAGTAAATCTTTTTAGTAAAGCTTAGGTGGGTAAAAAGATTCGGCATGCGTTTCTAAACGATAAACTTTTATTACGTTTTTCGCCCGCGGTTTTATCACTATATAGCTTTTAGGAAATTGTTTTCAACTTTCACTGTGGTCGTTCACTAGTGGTAAATTTCTTTCGAAATGCTTATAAACACAAATATAAACAGTGTTTATCTGAGTTTGATTCAATGTTCAATAATATTATACGAATACAAACACGGTTCATGAAGGTGCTATATCTTAGATACAATCACAGATAAAAGAAGCTTCCTTTATCTGTGATACGAAAAGATAAATAGACTGAGCGTTCAAATTAGATACCAGAATTCAACACTGAGCGCAGAGACTCCCGAATCACTTCTCGAATATATCCGTCATTACTTTCCTCACAAAATCACGGAATTTTAACATTTCCTGGACACATACTCTTTCTTTACTTCATTACAATATTATACTATCGGGAATTTTCAAAAACATTGTTCAAAATCTCCGTGACTGATTGTCAGCCAGAATGATGCAGTAATTCCTGGAGAAAGTTCCGTTGTATAAGCTACTGGTATGGACGATGTCGATTCACAAACAAAGCACCAAGTCGTATACTGAAAAAATAAAGTCTACGTGAGGTCAAGAATTTTGTTTTTATAATGACCAAATTGATCAATAGGAGTTTCTAGGAACGTGTAAAGATAATGTTTATGTTTGTAAGAATTCTTCTTGGACGATCTCCCTTGTGGTTACCAGTTCGGATGGACGTACCTGATCATTCTCACATTCATTGTCGGAACACTTTGAAATTTGGGGGGGGGGCAAGCTCAACAATTGTGACCCATGGGGGAACTTATGGGGTGCCACTTGAAAAAATTACAAGAAATTAAGCAATGCTGAAAAACACGGCACCTCCACCAATATTGACAATGAATATTTCTATGAAGATAGAACTATTCCAAATCCTTGTAACGAATATTCTCGGAATAGAAAAGTTCTCTTGAATACATTCTTGTCCGTTTATCACAATAATATGAGATATTATTTGAATGAATGCTATAGGCCTACATAATGTCGACTTACATAACTCTAATTACCTAATTTTTTAACCTAAAGAACAAACCTCTTCGTCTGTACTCAACAATATAAAGCAGTACAAGTCATCACTACATATTAGACTGTAGTCACTAATGTATGGACACGTAGTGGCGATAGAAACTTCTAAATTTTAGTTAAAATAAATAGAAGAAACGGTCGAGCGGAACCGTCAATAAGGAAATATTCAATTATTGGCGGGTTGAAACTCTTCGATGTTAGTGCTAATGAATATGGTAGACGGTCGATCAAGACCGCCAACACTCGTGGCATGAATTTTCTATAGTTGCAAGAGTGTTGTCTACCTACTCATGTATTATTCTGTTGGGGAAACAAAGCTGTTAAATAGATTGAATTGACTGTCTTTCTTGCCGGTAAAACAGAATCTCGGTGAAATAGAGTGTCGGTAAATTGATGCAATTTAGTTGTAGGTTTCTTAAAGTGGATGAAAGAGAGTTTTGGGAGATGATAAGATATGACAATTTATTATATACGAAAAGACAGAAAATGAATTGTAAGATGTCAGTTATTCATATGAAATATATTGGACATTTCCAAACTTTGGGAAACGCTTGGGTAGCGTAAGACAGATATATTAATGACAGTGATCATGAAATATAGTTGGTAGTAAGATTGGTGACCATCAGAAAACCACAAATATCCAACTTTCTGACAATTAGATATAAAGACGCAAATTTGAGAGTTGAGATTCCCAAAAAACTTGTCGAATATGTAATTCATTGTTTTCCGTACAAAATCACGGAATTTCAATTGTTTTTAGATATAATGTGTGTTCCTTATTTTATCGCATTGTTATTGAAACGTTATTGTATATTCGATGTGTTATTCTATTTTTTAAATTGTTCGAATCCGAATTACGAGGCTATTTCAAAATGGGTTCCACAGGGATAGCACAGATTAGTGTAATGAATTTGAAGTCAATATTTTATTGTCAAATATCTGCGAGTGATCGACTTTTTATTCTCAATTTATCATTTATTTTGTGTTGCGATGAATGAGAATAACCTATGTATAATTCTTTGATCTTCTGGAGAAAGAATTTTAATATGTCAAACCATTTTGACCACATTCTACTTTACATCCTTATCATTTTTGTTTGTGAACATTTACTTTTCAAAATCGAATTCACCCGATGTGTCATGAAAGAAGGTAAAAATTTTCCCAATAAAGACAAACACAAAACAACACTCCGGCTATATTGTACGTGCCACGAATATTTCAAAAGGTTTTCAATTTCGTTCCTACATTTGCGACGACATTTTAATGCGTTATAGATAAATATGCAGGCAGCGAACCTGAAAAATACTACCCTTTACACATAGGTTATGAGCTTAATATGTGAGCTTATTAGGTCAAAGAAAAGGGCGTATACCAGGTGACAGGTGAAGGGGCGGGGGGCGGGGGCGGGCTGTGTGGCGTTCTACATTTGGGTGGGAACATTTCGTGAATAACCAACAAACACTATTATTCTGCGTTAGTTTTATATAGTTCAAACTCATATACTTGTATCAACAAATCAAGAATATTATCTATTTGTCTATAAATGACATTTTTGTATGAACGTGAATAATAATACGACCAAATAAACAAAATATAAAAATAATGATAACTTATTTTGGATGCTATTCTAATGTGGTTAGCCCGCACACAAGAATCTTTCTTCTGAAGGAGCTTCTATACATTACATTATTATTCTCTTAATAAATATGAACAACTCACTTTTTTAGGGATACCAGAGGAAAATATAATTGTATTAAATTTACTGATGTGAGCATCAGATTGAGTGTCGTCACAATAGTATTGACACAGTGCTAATAACTACGCGGAAGCTAACTTCTTTCAAAATTGAAACTCTTTATTTTTACTGAGATTTACTGTATTTTGCCGTATTTACTGTATTTACTGTATTTTGATGCCTGGGATACACTGAATTGAACTTTAGCCTACTTGAACCATGAATATCTCAATCACATCTTCCTTAAACGCATGTATTATGTAAGTCTGTAAAATTTGTATCACAGTTTTTCTAAATTGCATAGGTTTTTTTTATTTTTAATGTTTTTAATCCAACAAAATCACAAGTCTTTCCTGGTTTTCCCAGATAAAAATATTTCATTCGGATGGAAACATTCCACACGTGCATTTTTTTGAAAACAGATACGTCGTCGTTTCGAAAGGTTTATAATATAATCAACTATTTCATAAATTATAATTATAGATCTGGTGAAAACGTTTATCGAATTTCATACATAATTGTAAATTTTTCCAAACAGTTAAATTATAGAAAGTAATTTTTATTATTGTACACACAATTACACCATTATCTCACTTATCAGCTTCCTTGAAGATATATTAACATGAAAAAATATTCACCCGCGCATTTCGTTGAAATCTTTCTTGAAATCTCTCGCGCTCTTGAAAACTCAAGATAATTTTCTGTGTTTCTTCCGTTTTATTACGACTACTTATCATGTTGGTAAGCTGATAAGACTGGCCCTATCATCAGCTTAGTAAAAACGAAAAGGTCACGTCTTTTCGCAGTCCTACGTGCATTGCATGTGGTTGTACTTGTGTCCACGAGATATGAAGGCTCGAGCCACCCGTGCGCTAGAAGGACTGGATAGAAGGTTTCTCGATCGGAATCTTCAATTTTCGTGGAGACAAGTATGCCTCACACTAATTTATACCATATTTCAAGATAATTTCAGTCTGTTAACAATACTAGAGATATTTCATAATAAAATGGGTGATACTCGAGAACTATATATTCAGAATTGATGTATATCAGTAGATTTTTTGGTAGATTTCAATCTTGTATTAGTACCACTTATCAAACTGTCGTTATGACTGAAAATACAAAATCGATATTGAATATATATATAAATGATATTTTCGTATTTGGCAAATGTAGAAGATACTCTTGATTCCACAAAATAAACACAAAATGAACAAAATAGTCCACCAACTATATTATCGAAGATACACTCCGATATTTCCATAATGTAGATGAAACTGTAATGATGCTTTTTCTTTTGAAATGTGTACTGTAGTTGCGTTTGCTATCGTAAACCATGTCCTAAGAATTCGAAAATACCTTGAAAATACAAATATAACAGATATTTTTAATTATAACGGCCATATTATTTTTTGTGCATTTTTTCTAGGTTTGTAGACGATCGTCCTCTTTCGTGGATACATAGGCGTATACAATTATGACTCGGAAAGAAGCATACAAGCTTTGCAATTGATGTAATCTCAATCGAAAATCTAAAATCTAAGAAATACCCCAGAATGCAATTTCAACTGATAACAATGACGTGTTTCGATTGTTTCCCAGCCATTCACTTGTGTTGTTATGACAACACATAATGTCGTATGACAGTTGGTAGAGTAATCAGGCACGTTCATTCATAACGTCTGGACATTGATTAACTTCGATACTCGTGTAATTTGAAAGAAAATCTTAAGTATCTTCCCATTTTCACATTTTCATGCTTCAATATACTTCAAATTGATATCACAAAAGAAAGACAGCATGTTTTGTCAAGCTAGAAATTATGAAAAGCCTCGAAAACACTAGTACTGATATGACTAGAGCTGTGTCATTATTTGGGGGACATTGTTGTCCAGTTATTAAAACGATTTGCAACAATATAATCAAGAAGCGAGTAAAAAATTGATAATTTGTTATCTTTGTGAACTACCTTCTTCATGGAAAAGTATTTCTGTATATTTTTACCGACGTTATTTCTTCAGATTCTTGAATATTGACATAATATCTCCTAGTATTAAAAGCATGTACTCGCTTCCTACTTGAAGCAAGTATTGAATTGAATTATTCTATAAATATATTATTAATTAGATTGCTTGCACGAGGCAACTATGCAGTTCAGAGAATTCATCTGGGATATGAACAAGCTTAAAATATACTTTATTCCACTCGACGGTTTCGCTCGACCGTCTTTCCTATTAATTAGTATAAACGGGCAGGAGTGTCGACCAAGTAAGAGTAGTAAAGGGAAGTATACTCTATGTTTGAAATGTTGTGAGGATATATACCGAATTCCCAATAGGATGCGGAAGAGTTAGTTGCTATGGGTACCCGCATACATTTTATATAGATAACGGTTGTACGTTGTGAAATATATGGTGATTTATAATCACTGAAGATTGTATAGAAGAAGTTTTATCTGTTTCATAAAGATGAGCTATGGATATTTTCTGGAGAGGCGTAAATAACTAAAGATATGTATTCGATCGTATTAAATCTAGGGTTCCTTGAAATATAAACTTTGAGTGGACATAGTTTCAGACTGGATGTTATGTGGAGTATGAAATCAGAAGATGGGCAAAAGTGAAGCTGACTAACCGAATAGAATGCCTGAACCAAATATTTGTCAACAATTTTTATCGAAAATGGTAGTTTATTTTCAAAAATCGACATTTTTTTATCAAGATGATATATATATATATATATATATTTGACAAAAACGTTCATACATATCTGTAATGGATCACATCCATAAGTAAATATTTGTCAATAAATACATACATATATATATATATATATATATATATATATAATATATAGATATATATGGGCGTATCTATTTGATATAATTCATAGTTATGGGGGCTACCATTTCCATTGTTTTTTCGTCACTTCATAAAATGAAAGCGACAGTCCATAAATAAAATGGAACGCCTACAACGAAACACATCTTGTAAAAATAAAGAAAAAATCTCCAAAAATACAGAAATATCGCCCCACATGGCTCAGTGAGCTGATGCACAGCTTCAGAAACTGAAGTAGTCTGCATTGGGTTCGATTCCTACATATGACATTGATTTTATGGACATCATTCAGTCATCATCCTATAATTCTCATCACCTAATGAACTAAATGTTCGTGAAATTGTGGTGTCTCAATTTACACTTCTGGTTTAGCCCTAGTATAACTTGGCCTTCGGTTCTGGACACTTTTACTGATACGTAAACTGGATACCAATTCATGTACAGTTCACAAAATATATCTACCAAATACTTGTATCAATTATTATACTTGGATGGCTGAAGTATATTCCATGTATTTGTTTATTCATTTCATAGATATAGATATTTTGATTGAAGCAACGGGCCTTTTTGATATAGAATACATCAGTATTTAGTATTTCATTATTTCAGTATCTCATTCATTCACTGTATCTGAACCATTATTATTTCGATTTGTTCCATTTGATAACACGTAAAAGACAACGACCAACCAGTGACATATGTGACGTCATCATTAGGTGACGTCATCATTGGGTGACGTCACTATCGTGCATGCGCGAACTGAACCCGTTTTGAACTTTTGGTATATGGTTCTGCGCTATCTATATACGGTAGCCCATCTATTATCGTGGAAGGAGTATATTTACCTCAAGAAACTATTATGGCCTGTTGCGTTTTGTTCTAGGAAGTCTTTCAGCGCTTGAAATTTGTATTCAATTTTTAATTTGTATTATCTGACTCTATTGGATTTGTAGGCTGATACTACTCGTTCATGACGTCAGTGGGCGTACACGACTATCGGCAATGCCGAATTAAAACTAACACCTTACACAAGTTGTGCTTCTTTGATTTTATCCACGAAGGAAGAAGGTACACCACATAAATGAGCAATACAAAATTACTGTCACATTTATTCAGTTTTTTGGAAGATTTTTTCAGTTTTTTTAGTTTTTGGAAACTGAAGACTTTCAGCTACAACGAAAGAGTATGGTCACAGACAGCGCAGTACTGGTGTCAAATTCCATTTTTATCCAATTTGAAGTAATTAAAATAAGGTTATCAGATGACTCTAGAAATGCCACGTGTAAGCGATCTCAGTTCCATCCATAACCTTAATTCGCATAGCCTCAATTTTCGTATCAAGTTTCGATGTTTTTATAAGAATATATATATTTGTTTGGGTTGCCGTTTCAAGGGTATTTTCTGAAAGAGGTTCTTCATCGCCTTCACATTTTCTGAAAGCGTTGAATTTTCAAAGCCGCATCGAGATTTCAAATTTTGCATTTAACAATTATATAGTTGGTGGACGACTTTCTTCTTTCGTGCACACGAATATAATAATATGAATAATATATTAAGCCAGCATAATAATCCATTCTATTAGAGTTGGTTCAAGTTTCCCTAAGGAAGAACAATAATAATAATGCGTCATCCACATCTAAAACTTTCTTATCTTCTGAAGAATCATTAAAGCCAAAGAGCTTGTGTAATGTGCGTTCGAATTGGTCAAAAGCAAACTAATTAAAGAAGTCTCTCTCTTCCTCCACCCTCATCCCCTCTCTCTCTGTTTCTCTCTGCGGTTTAAGTGAACGGAAAACGGACGGACGTTCTAACGGAAATATCCGCCCTGCAGGGATTCCATGAAGCTTAGAGACTGGTGAATTAGCTGGCACGTCAGATGAGAGAACAAGTAATCAGGAGGACCGTGGTTCGAATCTCTTTCGTTGGTTGGAGGATGTTGAAACAGGATGATTAAACTAGTATAGGGTTATCGAAATACGTGGTGATTCGGATGAAACGTGGTTAATTATATATGAAGAGATCGTTTGGCCTGATGAAATTATGGATCAGAATAATATTTGATGGTAATATATATATGGTAAGATAATTTCTACAGTTGTGCCACGTCTTGTAGATGACGAAGATCGACGTTAAGAAGGAATTTCATCCTTCATCTTCAGGTGTCTTGTCGGGACGAACATCAGCAATCGCATCCCGACAAGACACCTGAAGATGATGGGTGAAATTCCTTCGAAACGTCGATCTCCGTCATCTACAAGACGTGGCACAACCGTAAAAATCATCTTACCATGTACCATCGGCCACGAGAATCTCCGTATATATATATGAATCTCAATCAAAGACCATGTCATGGTATACATAATTGCCGTTCGATAAATAATGAAAAAATTAAAAATTAATAAATTAGAAAAAACACACAGCAATAAAAAATCGCACATGAATGATTAGTGGAAGAATAATGGTAGAAAATAGTGAGAGAGTAATAAGCAGGAATATGAAAGCGTATTAGTATTAACAGTTACATGAAAATAGTCTGAAAATGAGACAAAAATGACGAATAATAATTATTACACTACGAATGTGAGTAAAAATTGTTACTCAACATGGCAATAAATCCTTTTAAGGCTAAAATCCGTATCAAATTAATAAAATCACTGTTCTGTACGCCATATTATGTACTAGAATATTTTAACTCAGTACCATAATTTGTTGACCCTTCATTGTAACCAACTCAACTTCGAGTTTTACTCTCAAATATTTACTCTATCATTAATTCTAAAATCTGACTTGATCTATAACATATTCATGTTCTACAGAATAAATGATTCATATTATTATTATAATTATTATCGTTAATTCAACAACCGTGACCACTCTCGGTAGAAAGTTGAACTAAGACTCGTCCTCTTCAATACCGTGCGTTACGTTACGTTGCGTTGCGCTGCATTGCGTTGCGTTGCGTTGCGCTCCAATCGCCATCCAATTAGATGGCATGTCATAAAAGCTACTCAAATGGAATACCGCATCGAGCTCGCGTCAAGTGCATATTTCGCAAAGACGTTCGCCGTACCGACAACTAAACCACTCCGTAATACGTTTTTAATTGAGTTTCAGTACAAGACTTTTTCGACGAGTTATTTCGCTATCAGGGGATATTAATTAAATGCGGTGGTACATATATTATTATTATTATTATTATTATTATTTATTCATTGAGATCGGAAATTTCACACAAAACCATTGATACCTAATAAAGGTAACTTTATACATTGATGTTACTATTATAACTATGAAATGAAATTTATAACCATCAAATAAGCCCATAGTACATAGCTATGATGAGTATATATATATATATATATATATATATATATATATATATATATATATATATATATATATATACATATTTATATATTAGTTACAACCTAGAATGTGGATCTTTTGTATACATGTGGATACATGGGATCATACTGTGGATACATTTCGGATATTTATTACGTTTAGAAATAGTAATTAGTACATTACAGTATGATATATGATATACATTGTAATCACATTAAAACATCGAACGAAACAATGTAAGTCTCTTTTTGTTTCGATTTGATAACACAATATTATCATTGTTTTCCACAAACACAAAAAAAAATAGAAAAACAACTACCCTAGGTTTCATTCAATTCACACACGCACATTAACATCAAATAATAACTTCAGAGAGATTTTCTTGTTGTTGTTTTCGTGCTTGGATCGTGTCGTATGATTCCGACCAATCAGGTAAATATGTACCGCGTTCAGTTCATTCATATAGGCCTATATATCACCGCCGCGCGTTACCATAGCGACGACACAAATACGGGGACGCCTACCTCGTTTCCTCAATCGATTTCACGAGACTCCTAGCTAGGTGATTCAATATGTCAGCTGATAAGCTACATCACCGCCTTGCATATAGATGTAGAACATAATATTGGAAATATCAAGTCGTCGATTTTTGATAAGATTTTTGATGATTTTTTATTTTGTTTGATATTTTAATGTGATGACAATGTATATCATATATCATGCTGTGACGTACTAATTACTATTTTTTAACCAAAATGTACTTGATAGACTTATATTTGAAATGTACTTGGCACTTTGTAAATTTAGAGTATAGACTTTCTCCTGAATAGTCATTTTTTTAAATTCACGATTTTAAATAGTGTTGCAATGATATATAATGTCAATATATAATTGTGTACATTTTATTGGATATTAGAAGAAGTAAAAGTAACAATGGAATAAGTTTATCAATGCAATATGACGGAAGAAATGTAGTAAAAACCTGGAAAAAACATAAATTGCATTGTTGAAATTCACGAGCTGTTCTTCTCACTTTTCGTAAGTTCTTCAGTTGGATACCTTAACCTTACTTTTGCATCTTTTGGCAAATATTTTCCTCTCAAATTGAATAAATGTTAATCATCATTGAAAATGAATGCACGAATAAAATAAATGAAGAAATTTGTTGGTATCAATTTGCATGTACAATTCTGATCGAATTTCAGACTGAATCATTTTTCAAAATTAAATGAGATCTATAAAAAGTGTATTAACATAAGAGACAATACAATGATACAATTGTAAATACATGATTTATTCTTTAATTCTTCACTTGATACAGAAACTATACTAGTTTTCTTTGTAAACAGTCATATGTCTCCTTAATCTCAGGTAAATATTTCGGTAAAACGTCGTAAAATATCATTAATACTTCTGCATGTTGCTGAATATCTATATTATTCATTGAGCGACAAAAATCCCGGACATTACTTCCTGTTGTTAGAACAGTTCCGACAGAAATATGAATTCTGAAATGAAATAAGCCTCAAAACGTGACATTTAGAGGTTATTTAAGGTTAGGAACATTCGAATGTTCGGACCCGGCACCTCCACCAGATTCTTACATGAGTGCGTGACGGGTCGAACCAGTCCTGTCATTACGACGAAAACACCACATTTACTGGAATGCAGAGTGCGAGTCTTTCATTCTATGACGAAGACAATACTATATTCCAAACTATAGTTATTATAGTCATTTGATGACCGACGATTATTTGATTCTCTGATTTAAGGACATTTGACTAACATCGATTAAAGTGGAAATATAAAATCGGGTCAAATCGAGTATTTTTACATTTGTCTATTCCTTTGTATGTTTGTTTTTGTTCGCGTTCCACATCTCCAATACAGATCTTCTAAATCATTAATTATTTCACAATTCAAAATTATGGATATTCTTACTGTATGACAATTTAACATTATAATTTTAAATTTTTACAACAATCGATTCGTTTTTCAATTCTGTCGAGATTCGTTTTTTTTTTTTTTTTCAATTTTCGGATTCATTTTTAAACAACCTAAGAATTTAACGAAAGTAAAATTACTGTCTTTTATTGAGAGACATTTGAATTTTGACGTTGTAAAAACCAAAATGAGAGTCATATTTGATAAGTTAATAACAAGAATTGAATAAACTGTCACCATGATGGATTAGGGTTTCTATTACGTCTCACATAAATATCACGCATATCTTACAAAGCATATTCTACATTTTCCGAGTAATAATGATCATGAAATGAAGCAGTAGTGAACAATGTAAAATTGTCATGACACCGTTATCGACTATCCGTAAAACGTAATTTCAATTCTGAAAATGTATTTTCAAATGTGATTTTATGCATGAGAAAATTTAATTAACTGTCAATTTGTCACGAAACGTATCACTTTTCATGACATGTGAAACCGCATTCAAATATAACGAAATCGTCAGAATTTTCATGATGAAATTCACGATGAAAGCTCCTAATTACTTTATGTACGAAATTCGAAGTAAAGTAGTGAAGTACAAAATCTGCCCGTATAACCTTGGTTTGGTATAACGTTGGTGCGCTCGTTGAGCAGCATTATATATATATATATATATATATATTGAATTGATAGGATGGATATTATTATCAATTCAATACCGCCCCGTCGGGAAACGAACCCCGGACTTGATACAGATATGCTCTTACCATCTGAGCTACCAGTAGGGTTATCTTCCAATGATATTAATGATGATAGATAGTAGTCTACACCGGAAACAATGAATGTGACATCACGGCCTTCTTGAGGAAGATCAACGTGAAAAACAAAGTGAAAATTATAGCATTACTTTTGACTATCAATAATGTAACATTATACGTTATGATAGCCATAGACATAACGAAAAATATAAAAGAAGGTAACGTTTCATATCGGTATTTGAATTTTATATATATATTTCATATTTTAATTTGATATATTTTCTTGATAATGTTATATCTTTTATATTTCATATATAACGTTTTATATATAGAAAAGGGAAACTTGAAACAGAATTATTACTTCTCTACCAAGTTATGGAACTAAGTAATGGAAGGTCATTAACCGATTTTGAAAAATTAAATCATTATGTAAGTATAGTTGGCCTACCATTCTTCACAAGAAAATAATATTGATTTTCACACGTCTGTCCACTGCTCAATTCATACTCATTTTCACATTAATATTTGATGAATGAGAACTTGAGTACACTTCCATTGACATACTTAACAGTGACCTTATCACAGTCTTCTAGAAACATTATTTACATTGTAGATAGAACTATACTTGACATATTCATTAGCACTGAGTATTGTACTTGTGTTCATGAGTTAACGTAGATATAGCAACGAAAGAAACATGAAAATATAGATAATACGTTAACAAAACTCTTGAACTTTGTCGTGAACAATCATTTTACTGTCAAAGTATCGCAGCTGTACAAATGCCGATGATATTTTCAACAGTCAACGTTTATGAGAATATAACCACAATTCAACAAATTATTGTATTATATTTTCTTCTCATATTTTAATACAACAAAGAATGCAAAAGTATATACTAAAAACCAAAAACCATATGAAACTCCAAATTTTTTATTCGTGTATATTTTCAAGAATACTGTACTTTCTAAATTCATATGACTGTCAATATCATATATTATTTAGGCCTGGAAGAGATATATTTAAAATGATGGTGAAACAGAAAATTGTAATATTATATATTATATGATATTACATCTTGAGCAATAAATTGTTTATGATAACGACTATTGAGACGTCATTTATCAGTATCAACATAGAAATTATTGTGCATATAAATGTTATGAAGGGTCAGAGAATGATATCGAATAAATATGACTATCAGGTCAAACTGTCAATAGCAGATACTGTTTCCTTTGAATTTGACTAGAGTTTCTTTCAACTCTGACTCAGATATTTAAAATGTCATATCATTTTCTTATTTTGATTGTTCAATATTCTAAAATGATGAATCCACGATTAAAATTGAATTTAGCTACAGAAATATGAATAATTTGATGCTTTGATTTCATTTTAGATCTTACTGCGTGGTATCATTTTAAATCAAATACATCGAATTTTTTCAAATCAGAAAATAAAACAATAAATATTAGAGTTTCTCAGGAACCTACATTGATTCCTTAAATGTTAATCATTTTCATTTACTTCATTTTATTTACCATTGATTTGAACAGAGTACAAATATAGGCTTAAAACTAAACTAAAAATACTTAATCTATGGGGAGGTGAGGTATTCATTTATATTATAGTAGGGGTTGACATTGAGGAATTTATTTAGTGATGATTTGAAAGAACTAATTGAGGGGGAGGACTTTATTGGAGCTGGTAGTTTATTGAAAAGAGTGGAGCATAGACGTTGGGGGCATTTAGATGATAGAGAGAAGTTGTGAGGAGTGATAAAAATGTTTGATTTTGTTCTGGTGGAGTGAGAGTGTATCGATGAGTTTGGGAGGAAAATTTCGGGGTGCAGCCAGACATATAATGCTGCTGCTTGAATTAGCGCCGAGGGAAGTGTGAGAATGCCGAGAGAAATGAAGTATGGCTTACATGATTGGCGACGTGATAATCCTGCCAGTATTCTAATAGCTCGTTTCTGGAGGATGAAGATGCGGTTAGATTGTGATGAGGATCCCCAGAAAATGATGCCATACGAGATGAGGGAGTGAATGTGGGCGTGGTAGACAGATAGGAGTGTAGGGGGATTGACAAGGAGCTTTAGTTTGCGAAGCATGAAGCAACCGCTGATAATTTTGGAGGAAATTTGATGTACATGAGGTGACCAGTCGAGGGTGTCTGTGATAGTAAGTCCTAGGAATTTAGTGGTGGGGGTGGAGGCTATGCTTTTACGATTTAGTCGGATGAGAGGACTGAAATTAGTGGGAGTGTATTTGGAGTGGAAATTCAAATATACTGTTTTAGATAGGTTCAAAGCAAGACTGTTATTTAGGCAGAAAGAAGACATTGCAGACACTTGGGTATTAGCTGTCTGGATCAAAGAGAAAATGGAGGATTTAGGAGAAGTGAGTAGGTGGCTGGTGTCATCAGCATAGATAGATAGGGTTCCTTCGGAGAGGTGGGACGGGAGGTCATTGATATAGAGAAGGAAGAGTAGGGGACCTAGTACGGATCCTTGGGGGACGCCGTTGTGGATGAGAAGAGGTTCAGAGAAGTGGGGGATACTAGAATTGGCTGAGTTTACTTTCACCATTTGGGTGCGACATGAAAGAAATGAAGCAATCCAATCATGTGCCTTACCACGGATGCCGAGAGGTAGGAGCTTGGATAAGAGAAGGGAGTGGTCAATCGTGTCGAAGGCTTTGCTGAGGTCATAGAATATGCCTATAGCATTGTCTCGACGGTCAAGAGAAGCATAGAGTTCGGTGAGGAAGGAAAAGATTGCTGTGGAGGTGGATCTGTTGGAGCGAAATCCATGTTGACAGTTAGACAGGATATTATGTTTATTGAGGAAGGATATGAGACGGTCGTGCATAATGTACTCAAGTAGTTTGGAGAAGGAGGAGAGGAGAGAAATGGGGCGATAATTGGTGTGATCATTTTTGTTTCCTTTTTTGTGAATTGGTAAGATTATTGCAGCTTTGAGCTGAGAAGGGAAGGAGCCTGTAGATAGGGATAAATTGATGATATGTGACAAAGGGAGTGCGAGGTGGTTGATTGATCTGGCGATAATAAAGCCAGGAATCCCATCTGCACCACTTGAATGCTTAGAACTGAGTTGTCGGGAAATATGAATGATTTCATTGGGGTTGGTGGGAAAGAGTACGATGGTACTAGTGATGGAGTTAACTTGTCGAGTAGATGGTACAGAAGGGGTTTGTATAGATGGAAGTCTGCTGGAATTTACGAAGTAGGAGTTCATGAAGTTTGAAAGTGTGATAGGGTCATTCTCTTTGCGTCCATTAATGAGTAGAGAGAGGTAAGTGGGCGGTACCGGAGCTTTGGTTTGTGATTTGATTATGAACCAAGATGATTTACATTTGTTGTTGGAGGAGGCTATGGTGTTATCATTGAAGGAACGTTTTGAGTCACGGAGTGAGCGAGAGAATGCCTTTTTAGAGAGAAGATATTGGATCTTCAGTTCTTTATCGGAAGGAAAGAGTTTACAACGGGAATGTAGCTTTCTGAGTTCGGATGATTGGGTGCGGAGTGCAGGAGTTATCCAGGGAGTAGATTTGACTTTGCGCATTTTTTTCATCTGTAGGGGGAAGGAGGAATTAAAGTGGGTTAGGAAGGTAGTTTGGAAGGATAAGTAGGTAGAGTCTATGTCAGATGTACAGTATAAAGATGTCCATTGTTCGGTACTTAGAAGATGAAGGAAGAGAGCAATATTATACTCACTGTAGGTACGTTTATGAATGAACTTATTTGAGGGTGGAGGATCAGGTGATTTGGGTTTGAGATGAAGAGCAAGATGGTCAGAGATTCCTGTGTCGTGGGTGGAGGAGATGAATAGTGCAGGGTCGAGGGTGGTGAAGATGTTGTCAATGAGAGTTGCACTTGAAGATGTGATGCGGGTTGGAGTTAAAATCGTTTCATGGAGGTTGAAAGTGTGGAGGATGTCTAGGAGTTGATTTTTTTTGAGTGCTGGGTAGGAGAAGGTTGATGTTGAAGTCACCACACAAGAATACTTCAGCTTTTGGAAGGCGTTTGGTGACAGCAATTAGGGTGGAATCAAGCTTGTCAATGAAGGTAGTGAAGTTTCCTGTGGGAGATCGGTATATTGATAATATAATGTGGGTTAATCCTGGATACGAGACGGTAATGCCTGTGCATTCAAACGTTCTGTCTTCACAATTCATGTGGATGTCAGGAATCACAGATATGTTGAGGTGCGATTTTGTTATGATTGCTACTCCACCGTAGCTATGAGAGGACGATAATGAGGAGGATCGATGATATATGCTAGCGTTACAGTAGTTTAGTATACAGAGGGGAAAAGTGGAAGGAAGCCAGTGTTCAGCAATACAGAGGATATCAGGGGAAAATGTTGATAAATGTAATTCTAATTCTTCTAATTTATTCATAAGGGATTGAATGTTAAGGAATGAAATATGAGGTAGGTTTGACGTAGTATGGCTTGCTTGATTTTGATTTCGCTCTTGTTGATTTGACTTGTTCCTCTTGTTTGCTATCGTTGATGTAGCTGCACTGGACAAGTTCGAAAATGGAGTCCAGTGGTTTTTGATGATGAAGATTCAAAGTTCTTTATTGGAATATTTTTTGTTGGCAAGTTCTCTGGTAAGTTCTTCAGGCAAGTTGAATAATTGGAAGGAGACACTGAGTTGTAGTTGGCTGAGCGCACTCGAGTGCTGGTTCCGTTGACTTCAGCTTGCTCAAGAAACTTGAAAAGATGGGGAAACTCATGTTGTATTGTGATTGTGGGATTGTAAGGCGTAATTTTGTAGTTGTTGCGGTTAGTGATTTGATGTGTCATTAACGTTGGTTTTTTAATAATTAGGCTCATTAGTGAAGGGATTGACTTTGGGATCGGACAGGCTTGTCTTATCTTTGGGTGAGATTGTTTGACTGCAACATTTATGGTTGGGTCACACTTTTTCACACACTGTAAGATTCTCTCACATATCGCAATTTTTCCTTGGTAGTTGAGATGAAGTCCATGTCTCGTATAATGAGATCGAGGTAGGTCTGAAGTTCTTAGTACTGGAATTGATGGAAACTCATTCGCTAGTTTGCGGATCATATCGTTAACTGCAACTACTTTGTGATTCAACAATGGTTTGTCATATCGATAGGGAATATCCATCAGTATGATCTTTGTATTAGGGTTTAGTTTAGATACATTTGAAATTTTTTTAATAGCATTTGCAATGAAAGATTGATCATATTTGCCATTCACGGTTTCGATGTTATTTGAACCACCAGCAATAACAATGTAGTCCGGTACTGGCCAAGCTTTTGGATTCACTCTCAGGTTTCGTTCGAAGTCATGTAGAATCTCCGACAATTTTGCGTTGGGCTTCATGAAGCTTCTTATCATTGATGTGGGTAACATGACTTCAAGTATATCCCTACACTTCCTGATATGACTATCACCAAGAAGCAGGAGGTGTTTCTGAACCACTACTGAGTTGTGTTCGGTTTTCCTAAAAGTCTCAATTATTGCCTCAAGTTCTTTTGCTCGGCTAAACCATTCTTCTCTTTCGGTTAGGGCATTTTTTTTCTCCCAAACACTTCTCGCTAGATTCTCGGTTAACTGACAAACGGTGAGATGCTCCCTGTTCAAACCACTTTTATATTTCGCATTAATATCTGTCAAGACCTCAATTTCATTCTGGAATACTATTTTGTATTTTTCACAATCATGTCTATCAGCAAATTGGTTTTGATTATCTATATTTGATTGGTTTGTACTGATATGTGTGCCATTAGTTTCATCCAAATTGATAGTTTCACTATTGATTATTGATTCTTCAAGTTGTTTAATGTTGAATTCCAATTGTCCAATTTTGGTTTCCAGGAGAGAAACATATTTTTTACCCACACGAATGACATATTCAGGGCTGGACTTATCATATTTTACATTCTTCCCTCTCTTTTTGCACATTTGTCGAGGTCTACGAATAATCATAGATGGGTCTTTTATTACTATTGGGGATATGTTAGTCTTATTGCTGCTTGTCTTGGCAATATCTGGATGAGAACGAGACATATGGATAGTCAACCCTCTTGGCATATATACACCATCACAGTGAGGGCATTTAGCTGTTCTAACATTTTTATGAGAGCTTCCTTCTTGAAACGTTTGGGATACCAATTTCTTGTCATGTGACTCAGAGTTTTGAAGGTTTTCGATATCAGTGCTTCCATTTCTCGAGTCTAAATTGCATGCCTGTGAGGTGGGCGTAGGTATTATGGAATATGAGGGTTGCAGAGATTGTGATGTGGTTTGATTTGAATTAATTAATAAAGCACTGGATTGAAATCCATCAGTCTCTTCATTTCCTTTTAGCCACTTACTGCAGAAATCAGGGATATTTGATTTTTTCTTGGAGAGGGTTGAAAATAATATCTCCAACAGCTCACGCTGTGATACAGTTCTCTTCTTACAAACTCCCAACTTTCTTAGCACGAGTATTATATCGTACTCTTTATTATGAGTCAATATTTTTAAAACTTTCTCGAAAAGATGATGGTGGGCTGAACCTGCCATTTAGGCTTTAATTATATTGCTTCAATTACTTATTACTCACTTATAACTTATGAATCAAAAAGTATCTTCGATTGATAACATCAAATATGATGACATTGAATGGACATTTCCAATGTAGCCTATGGAAACGGTGTAAACAAATCTCATAAAATGGCTTATTTTTTACCTCAAACTTTCCTGTTACAAAACCATCGATTCCAATCCTTCTTCCAAAAGCAAAATGTTCCTTATCTACACGCTTGTACAGAATTTGTTACACTTTCCACTGGTATGCACAAAAATATAATCGACAAATTAATTGAGTCATAATAATGAATTATTTGGGAGCTAAAACAAGAAGATTATCAATTCAATCACGGCCTTCTCACCATCCCACCATTCATAATCATGAAGCAATACTTATGTATCTGTGTGATGTCTATACACAATCTATTCTGCTGCTCTCTCTCTCACACTTACTCTCTTTCTCTATCTTCCTCTCTCTTCGCATGCTAACTGTTCGCTCCGTACGCTATATTCTATCAACTACACCATTATTGTGTCTCTAAATATTACTTCATTTTCCATTACTATATCATAAATTACAGTAAGTATTATAGTTTTAGATTTATTGTGACAATATGAGGTAATATACAGCTTATATTTTTCTTTCTAAGGGAAAAATACTGTGAATAATAAGGATTTGAATGAAATTTATTCAAAGCCTATCAAATTGAGTAAAATCAAGTGATACATGATGATTGAAAATATCAGAAAATTCGATATGTACAATTCTGAGAGTTCTCCGTATTAAATACAGTCAACTACAATGGTATAATATTCTTCCAATTCGTGAGCGAATATTACATTTTGAATTGCAGTTATATTATAATTGTGTCTTTTATTCCCTTCTTGATGAACAAGTTTGTTGAACTGTATAAATACTCGCTCTCTCTATGTATTATCATTCCAGTGATCAATGTTACAAAAGTATTTTTTAATATTTTGAATAGAGTTCAAAGTGGTCCTAGTCACTCAGATTAGTCATTTTTCCTCAACTAAAATTATTGTCACCTCAAACATTATGTTATTTATTTCAAAATGGAGCTTTTACTAAGAACTATCAATACGGAACACACACTTCGTGGAAGATCCATTCATGAATACGTGAAGAGCATTTTCTGAATGCAAATAAGATATGTAGTGTTAAACAAGTTCAGAACAACCCAATAAAGTGAAATTGAAATTGAAAATTTTATACAGAAATGAAAATTTTCATTATTCCTATATGTTGAATCTATTATAGCACTGTATAACATCTTGAATTTTTTATTCATTGATAATTTGAACGTAGTTAAATACACATATTTTTCAAATTTTATTATCACCTATGCAAACGTTTCGTTTAAACAAAATCTTGACTAGAACAAAACTCTCCATATTTTACTTCATAGATTCAATTTCAGAATATTTTACCATTCTCAACATATTTAATTACGCCATTTCAGATCATTTCTAATCAAAGATATCCAGCTTGAATTGTGTGCGAAACTCAATTGTGTCTTGTAGAACTTGACTAGTTCGAGCTCAATCATTTTCTTCACACACTTTTATCGTAATCAGCCCATAGATATGAACTCATGTAAAAATAAATAAATTCATAACAGGAACACTAAAATCCAATTAATTGCACGTTCAAATGCTGTACATTAATTAATAATTAGTCCTCATCATAAGTACAATACATTTCAATTAGTAACGTAAATGTAGCATAAAATCCATGTGAAACGAGAGCGTGTTTTGTATCGGCGTCATGAAATCATTCAAAATGACTGAAGTTCTTTTTAAAACAACGTATTAACGAAGCAGCCTCTTTATTACTTTACTCTAATCACTTGCAACTATCGTCAAGCCTAGTAAAGCTTTTAGAAACCAAAGCTTCAATTAATCCAAGCTTGAATTGACTTAGTTGAGCGTAAACTTGGTTTATGTAAGCTTCAATTAACATAGGTTTAATTCAAGCTTCATTAAGCTTGAGAAACAAACGAATGAGTTGGGATATAATGAAAATATAATACATTTTTCAAATATAATTTTCGAATATAAAATGGAATACAAATAATGACGAGATTTTGAGAGTAGGATACCAATGCATTTTCGTTATTGTCCATGCCATTTATTGACTATAATACATTCGAATGAGAGGGAAAAAAACTTGAATGCTGAGAAAAAAGATATTGCTACTCGCTTTCCCAATTTACTAGAAACATTTTTGAAAAAATGAACACAGATTCTGAATTCCTCAATAATGAAGGCTTAGGATTACAGGGTATTGGTTGGACCTAGCAGTACAAGGGCGGAAAATAATGATTTTAATGTAACTCAACTCAACGAACTTAAAATATGAATTTATAAGTTTAGTATGATTATGATTAACCTAAACTGATAAAAATTGAGAATTATCGATATAATATCATCATATAGACTATATTTTCAAATTATTGGGTAGATTCAATTTTTCTCGATCGATGAGTACTCAATTCAATCATTGGGATAATATTACATCATATATCAATATATTCTATTAGTTTTGTTCAATAATAATTATGAACTTGATCAATAACAAATAATAATCCTTCTGAAAGCTTCATTAATATCCCGTATCACTAAATTTCCACAAATAATTGAACCATCGATCATTCAATACTCAATTCAATTCTTTTTCACATTTTCAAACAATACTAGAAACTGAACTCTTATCTATCCATTCAACATACATGGAAACTCAATATAGTTCAATAATATAACCCATTTGAGTTGAATAGTACATATAGATATTTGCCATTTGTCATCATTAAGTCCGACTGAACGAACTCACATCCTGTATTCACGCTCTGCTAGTCGGAATGCTTTCAATAAAATATATATGGGAAAACAAAAAAAAACTCGACAAAACCGGAAATATGACAATGAAGAGGAAATTAAGTGATGTCATTGCAAACATCCGGTACAGATTTTCCGCTGTTGAACAGTAATAGACTTGGCAATGTGGGGGTGAAGTATGGGAGGGAGGGTGGATAATAAGGGTGGTTGGTGGTAATTAGTAAGAGAAACGGTCGATCGGGATTTTACGTAGTGAGGAAAAACGGTCGATTGAGACCGTCAAAATTATTTCAATGAGATGAATGGAAAAGTTTTGTGCTTTTGAACATACGTTCATGAATAATGTCTGATAGGAAGTGGAAATATTGGAATACAGAAACTTTATAAATTACTACTCTATTTCCAAAGATTCTTTTTATATATTTGATCCAGGTTTAGGTTTGAGATCTACTTTTCTGAAAATCGAAGCAGCTTAAGAATAATGGTAAATTGTTTCATAAGTTACAATATATTAAAAATAGTTGATTCGAACAGAAGTGGATGGAGTTATATAAGAAAAACTATTACCATAGTAGTTCAAATTAATACATTCCTGCTGCATTATTAAACAAAATGTCGATATTTCAGAATAATTTTCTAATTATTCCCATGATCTTTTTCTCCCGAGTACATGTATTTTAAAATCCACTCAATAGTTCTTATGAAGATCAAGGGGGTCTAGTACAAAAAAAATATACATTCTCAAAACAAGGTTTTTTAAAATCCACTCAATAGTTCTTATGAAGATCAAGTAGGCCTACTACAAGAAATCTGCTTAAAACAATTACCCTATCGAGCTCCTGAATGTAACTTGAAAGAATTTGTAATATATAACTGCTATTACAATGTGAACGGATTTTAACAGTAACCATTCGAATTTAGATTTGGAAATCATGATTTCAGAATTGAGAATTTTATACCAGATTAAGATTCGAATTCAAATTGAGAAACCATTATATTTACAACATTTCAACAGAAATTAACTTTAATTCTATTCATCTTCTAATATTATATCTTTGACAAGTCAAATATTTCACAATATAAAATCGAATAATTGACATTAAACCATATAATTATTATTATCATTAAAATATGAAAATAGCTGTATGAAAATATAGATGAATATAAAATGTAAAAATATTATTACTAGCCTACTGATTCCACACCAAATAGAAAGCAAGTGAATGAAATATTATATACTTGAATCCTGATTAGGATATACCCATGTTCACGTGTGTGCATCTGTTTTGAGACTCTTCCGGAAGAAAAAAAATATATCACGTTTTATTCGCCGTTCTACATCGCTGTCTAGAGTGAGATCAAAATGTGAATGCATCGAACTTTCTCAGAACTCTTATTTAGATAAAAGTTACAGAAAGTTCTGAAAACCAAGTATAAAGAATATATTTCCGAGAATCACATAAAATCATGTGGCATAATAACCCATTAAAAGAATATATAAAAAATGCATTGGTATTGGAACGTATCACGAGTTAGATTTGTGAGAGAAAAAAGAATCTAGGGAGTTCCTACTAAAAGATGATAAAAGTTATATTGAACATTTTATTATCTGTTCGGAGAAAAAAATAAACGAATCCTGTTTCAAATGAAATACTTTATTACCCGTTTTTTGCCACTAGCTATAAATATTGTTGTTTATGGATAAGATGAACTTAATCAATCGGTATACTCCTGTATTCCAGAATATCTATATAAGCAAAACCACAGTTTGATACTGTTAGACATTTCAACGAAAATTACTCAAAATCGGTATTCTTCTAAATAGTAGTCAACAGGAAAAATAATCAGAAGAAATATATTGAATATATTGAATATATCAACTAAGACCCCATTTCACAGGAAATAATAATTTCTTGATTGAACTAATTATTAATTGAGGTACACAAATAGCATTGATAACCATCGGTAAGAATAACAAGAAGTCAATGTAGTAATTTTCAATTCTTAAAACTGAACAAAAGCTACAAACTAATCATCAAAAAAATAGTTCAAAAAATCAAAAAAACTGCTTAATGGATTAAATTTGATAACCCAAATACAATTCTTGATTATTCTATATCAGGGTGAATTTAATTGTTGATGAAAATTGCTGATAATTTTCTGCTGTGATAGCCCTTGAACTTATTTTTATGTTTTTATATATATTATATGTACCCATAACTCATTATGGTACATCAAAAGTAGATCTTTAACTCCTTAAAACACTATTACTGAATACTAAACACTATATATGCAGTTTTGAACCGTATTTGTGTAACCTGTATTCAGTGAAAACTATAAGTTATTAATTTCAATTATTTTCTCAAGTACCTTACCATCTAGTGAATTAAGTTGGCCTACCATTACCGCAATTGCCACTTAAAATAACGTCCTAGGCCTGGCTAGCTCCAAGAGACTTATGATTCTGATTGGTTTCTATTCACTAGTAGAGCTAAATACCATGGTAACATATCCAGTATTTGTTTATTTCCATTGCTGTTAGCACAAAATCCTATCACTGCTCTTGAGGTGTGCTAAACATAGGTCAATTTTTTGCCTTCCAAGAGACCGTGACTTTGTTATTATCTTGTATTGCCATGGTAATAAGCTCTCCTAGAGAACACTATCCAATCAAAATCCTTAGTCCTGTGGAGCTAGCTAGGCCCAGGACGTTATTTTAAATGGCAGTCGCGGTAAGGGTGCTACATCATCTTCAAAATATATCAACAAAATACTTCAATTTCAATCAAACATAATGAAATATATTCATCCAAATCATTACTCTAAATCAAGGTATTTCTGAATACGTGTACAAACAAGGTATGGCATTGATCATAGCTGTTGGAAGAGGGTGGTTGTCTGGCTGAGAATTACTGTAGTATGAAAGGGTCGAAACTCACGACCGGTCGTCATAATCAATAGGGAAGACGGTCGTTGTAGGCCGCCAATTAGAAACCATTGAGTATAGTTAATAATTGAATACGTTGAAATATTGATCGAGTCTAGTTCTTGCTACTATCTGTAGTGCAAGAATAAATTGTCGGGGATGATTAATTTGGTTATTATTTGTAATGCCAATTAGTAGAGTTAAATGGCGGATAATCAAAGTTAGATTATGGGAGGGGTTTATTTTTTAGTTGTTCAAAATTGAAAATATGCTGTGAGATTCAGTTCTAAATCATTAGATATCTCAGCGAATTAATTACATATACATTCAAGATTATTGTACTTATTTCTAATTGGGAGTTAATTAAGAAACTTATATGAAAAGAAGTGAATTTTAATTTTAATTTCTATCAAAATTTTAATTGGTTAATTTAGGATCAAATATATCTTATTCTTATTCGGGTGTTACATTTCATGATATTACGAGGATTAACGGGGATGAAAATACGAAATATAATACTAAAACAAATTCACTAATATGTCAAAGCCACATTAATATAAGATGTCAGACAACCTCCCTCACCACCCAGTTATTGTGACTACTGTGCCTTGGTGTCTGTATCGTGGTAGTATAGTGAATTGTTGTAGTCTTCACAGGGTCAGGGTGGAAAAGCAGCGTGGCAGGAACGAGAAAGGAGAGTGTCAGTAGCAGAAGTTGCCGTCAACCACCGACTCAAGGCGACCGAAGCTCATCGAAGATGGATGAAAAGAAACCGAGTAAGTAGAACGATTCATTTTTATACTGATTAATTTAGTTTATTTTTGATAACAATACACTTGGTTATGTAGAATTTATTATTTCAATAATTGGGCTAACAAAAAATACGTCCATAGCTGATTTCCTTTAATTTTCGGTGAATTAGGCTCCTTCATTTTTTTCCATTCCCAACTACTTTTACTAACAGAGTTAGGTAAGTCCATTCCCAACTACTTTTACTAACAGAGTTAGGTCAAGTTAGGTGAGATAAGGGCAAGACATGTCAACTTGGGTTTGTCATGCCCAAGTTCTCTTTTTTCTACTGCTCCTCTGCCTGATTCTACTCTGATTGATAATTTGATCATTTTCATCAATAACTCTTAAAATCTTGTTTGGTATAAATTACAAAAAAGGTATTTCAAAAATTATTAATTATCAACATGAATATTACATTTCTTTTTTTATGGTAGTGCCTTCACCAACAGCTAGGTTATTTAGGGGTAAGAATGAGTGGTGATAATGGAACTATGAAGTGATGAAAAGTGGAAAGACGTTCAAAAATCAATTCTTACGCGGGACTCGAACCCCCTCGACTTGAACTCATTTTGTATTCACCTCTAGCGGTATTTTCCGCTACATCACGTGCTGTACGTTCGTTATACACAATCGTATAAATTCTTTCCTACCCTTAACCTTTATTACATTTGTGCATCACTTTTCAATTCAATATATCCAAACTCAATAACCTACCAACTGATCTGTCTTTCATCACTTTAAATGAATTTCAAATACCGACAAATCAATTTTAAACGAATACTTCAGTTCACTGAACAGGGAAATCCACACTTGTTTATAGTATATATATATATATATATATATATATATATATATATATATATATATATATATATATATATATATATATATATATATATATATATATATTGAGTTGCAATGGAGTTGCATTCACGTCCCGTTCCGGTTCATTATGTATGTCAATTTTGTGTTTGGCATACATTTAGATGGTTATAAAAAGACCACAACTGTTTCACAATCGAATAAACAACCGACGCAAACTCGCTTATTTTGTGGTTTCATATATTCACTTATCGCCTCTTTCTTTTATCATTTCACATTCTGTACTCGCTATCAATAATGGATCCAGTGATTCTATAGAGGACGTTCAGAATCGTGCTGATCGAGAATCGAAGTGGTTCAGAATTGACGTGATATAATAATGATTGTGAATGTTACGACATATTCAGTAATAATTCGATAAACATGATATAAGCTTGAAAGGATACAATTCTAATTTGAAAAATCATTCATTCGGACACGCACGGCACGTCAATATCATTTTTATAACCAATAGATCATTAGATTATTATTCTGAAATATGTTGATGAAATAACATAAAAGGCGGCATAAATATCATCACAAAATATTTCAAACAGAATACAATGGCTTGAATTCAGAGATAAAATTCCACAACCACCTCTTTCTTTATTCTGTGGATCGTCTTAATCCTCGTCTTGCAGACTTGTCATATATTTTCATCTCCTCCTTTCTTTCTTTCTCTCTCTCTCTCTCTCTCTCTCTCTCTCTCTCTCTCTCTCTCTCTCTCATTCTCTCTTTTTCAGTTTTTCTCTATCTCTCTCTCTATCTCCCTCTCACTGTCTTTCTCACATTCCATTCTTAATAGTGCACGCTGTCATCACTTTTGTCTACCACAAGTGTTGACGGATCAACACCCCCGACCGTTAATGCTAACGCATCAACAGGACGATCAAAACTGCCCGTCAACTGATCTTACAAGGATAATTAGCATCTTTGGCATTATATATATACCCGAATAGAACAGAACAGCAACGTCCTTGACCTTAACCTTGACCCTTGACCTTCCTCGGTTTTTGTTTCATCAAATATTTATTTTACGTTCTCTCATTTTTTAATCAAATTCATTGTCTACTATAAGCATTGACATTTTTATTTTCTAAATTCTCCGGTTTCATATTTTCATTCTTGTCTGTCGAGTGCTTCTCCACTGTTTCATAACTCTTACATTTTCTTTGCAATAATAATAAAAACGACGGCGTCTTATTGAATATCGCGTTTCATTTCCTTCGAGGTTGGTTGCAAATATCATTGAGATATAAGCAAAGACCCTTTGATATGAGTTATAAAAGTTTTAATACCATTGGGATATTTATAAAAATGATTGTTTTTCCATTGAGAAACATTGAAATTAGTGATAAGTCGGAATAAAACCAGTGCCTCTTGGTTCTTTCAAGATTTCGAGTCAGTCTTTTATATGTAACGTGTATTACATACATGTAATACACTTTAAAATGCAATCGATATTTTTACCTGGTGGCATGTACAATTATATCAATTACATTACAAAACCACAATAAAATTGTCACCAATATGATTAATTATGTATGGACATATGATTAATAACCACGAATCAGGACTGTCGGTCTATGGCTATACTTTCTCGCCGCACATAGAACTATTTCAGATTCTAATACATCCGAAACATCTTTACAGTTATATTTTCTAATGTTTCAAATATCAGAATATTGACGTATACAGAGACTTTCTTTTTTAACTCTCAGATTACTCACACAATGCTATTATTCAAATATTTCAATGAATAAACAAATATTCTAATCTTTAATCAAATTTTAAACAAAAATTGTATCAACTTTCAAACTTGTAAACATGACTTACTTTCTACTTCCACCTTTGATAAAATCCATCTAACAGCTTATAAGCTTTCGAACTCTCATCTGTATAAGCATCTTTGTATACATCATCTAGTTTCTGTCCCCTCAATTTCTACCATCAGTGGTTCAGATATTGACTGAAAACTTGGCAAAATCGAATCTCTCGTATTGGGTCGTTTGGGTCGCGTTGGGTTCGGGTACGAAGATTCTAAAATGAAATATGAAAGCTTGAGCACCGAAGGTAATAGGCATAAGCATTTTGTAGTGTACTGGGATAGGTTTGGGGATGGAAGGGGTTGTTGTGGTGAGGGGTGGGGGGTGGGGGGGCGAGAGGGGGGAATAGAGATGAATAGAGGAAGATGGTGAGGTTAGAAAGTTAAGAGGTAATAGATAGAAGTCAGGATTCTTTTTTCGAAATGTCATCAAAAATTTGGAATATTAATATTGAAGATATGAATATCACCAATAATTTACATGATACTATCATTATTATCAATGTCTTATAATAAAATTATTATTATATATATATATTCATTTTCAATATACGTAGATCACTATTTGGATCTGCACCCTAGTTGTCCATGATTAACAAGCTTGACTAACTTTTTTTAATTATAAATAAAATCGTTAATATCATCAAAACTTGATAATTAAAATCATTGTTTCATATATGAGAAATTGGGAACAAAGAAGTTTTTGTACGATGGGGCATGCATTATGCTGGTAGATTGTTGTTGGATCACTATTTTGAAAAAAGTGTGTCATTAAAAATCATAAAATCATAATTCTGCTATTCGGTAAAAATAAATTGGACAAATTATTGTCATTGTCATAATTTTAAGATTTACTCTATCAGCTGTTATGTGGACCTAGCCATTATGTGGCAATCAACGTTATTTTAGAAAAAAATATACTCTCAAAACTTCATTTTCTATTTCGATAGCGCTTACATAATCATCACACTCAAGTAAAATCACGATAACTTTCCTTCCATTGTGATCTGTAACTCTGGAAATTGGAAATTTCCAATACATGAAACACATAGTTCGCTTCTTGACAGTAAATAATTGAAAAATAAATTACTTATATTATGCTCTCTACAATCAGCCTATTAAACTTTCGCCTCTCCAAAGTGAAAAAAAATGATCCTCCACTAAACCATCTCTCGTGCACTCTTAAAGCAAGGAAACATTATCAGTATGGAATCTCCCATACTGATCTCTTCAACTTCTGTAGAAAGCATGTCGGAATTTGAAAGGTAAAAATGTCACTGAACATTTCTGACTACGAACCATGTAACCTCGGTCCCGATCGACCGTCTCCTCATCCATTATCAATGGCGGTCGACCGTGTCGCTCGTGCAAACATTGTAAATGTAAATTGAAGTCGCGACCTCGGATAGAACTCGAGACGCTATTGTGTGTATAAAGTGTTGGCATACTCCATTATATGAAGGAAAACTGGGAGTAGATTTATCGTGGAGCCACACACATTGGGCAGAGAGATAAGCAGTCAAAAACGCGTATTTTTTTCACACGGATGAAAAGTTGCATAATGCGATTTTAAAAAAGTTTTTAAAATGTCAACAAAAAACTTAAGAGCTCTATGGAGTCGAACTTTGATATTGACGTACGTTGAAACAATTGGAAACTGACAATGTATAATGCTTGTACAAATGTTTGTCCGCTCACAAGAGCATCGATCATATTATGTTCTTACGCGGAATTCTCTTTCATTTTCTTGCAAACAGTATTATAATTCCATTTAAGTAGCCTATTTATACTTATATAGTATATCTCTCAATGTACTGTGAATGTATTTTAGAGTGAAATTATATGAAAATGAAAAAAAATGTAACCCGGCACCTCCACCGATATCTCTACAAGTGACGTTAAAAAGCTCTGTAGATCAATGCGAGCAAAAACGTATTAAATTTTGAACTCCACTTAATAATCTGGATTTAAAAGACTATTAATCACATTTTATTCAAATCTCTTCTCCCCATACAGTAGTAAGTGATTGGGTATTACAAATTATCATTTCGACATCTTAGGTATACTCAGGGTAAAAGTATCAGGTATAGGTCAACGTGATACAAGAAGGCTCCTAAATATTTTCATTCCAGAAAGATGAAACCCCATTCTAGATAATTATCAATACCTAAATGGAACATGAAACATGCATACGCGTAAAACTTTATGCAATTCACAACTCGATGTCGATAATTTCTTCATGTTTAACAGCTGTGAAAACCTGAACCTAACACCATTTCTTCATTTTTACACGTATTTGAGATAAAAGTTTCACCTTAACACGTTCCCACATTGCCTGAGACACATCTGAAGGAAGTTGATTCCCTCCCACTCCCCCCCCCCCCCCCCCTCAACCTACAGACATTACTCAAAACCTGTCGTAAATTCTCGTATATGCGACATGATCAACAAACATTGATTTGAAAGACATGACGTTTTGATTGGTTGTATTTTGGGTTGTCTTACTATACGACCTATCGTAGAACAGCTGTCATTCATAAATTATATAATTATACGCTATCAACAAAGTCGATGTCTATCAAAGAGAAAAGAACCTCCTTTATTAGATCCGTGCGACATGCAAGGATACAAATCACGTGTACACAAAAATCCAAGCGTGATGTTTTACTTTAAATTCGATCTCTCAGCTTGATAGATTCGGATGTGGTTCAAAAGAAAGACTCATTTTATTTCGATTCTGAAAATTTGAAATAATGTTGAATAAGTGGATATTTTACGGATCAGAAGTAGGCCCAAGTACACATATGATTACATAAAAGAAAACGGAATAAAATTTAAATGAAATGAACTCATTATTATACCGGTTATCATATAAGTTATTGTTCCATAGCTACTCCACCGAGGAGAAAAGAAAGACTCTGAGAATAAGAAATATGTTTCGACGTATTCAGGTCATGGAGCATGGAGCGAAAGCCGAAAGAATTGATAAAGACTGCTATATCCCCAATTTCGAGCTAGAGGAGACCATGCATCCAAAATAAGAACGAGAGAATTCAAACTTATTTTGAAACACTGAAAAACATCAATTGTAATATAATTAGTGTCACCTCAACTATATCCACAATCTCTTATAAAATTCATAATCGTTCAATGGCAAGAGTATGACTTATAATATACTCAACCCTCTGCATTTAAAACCAAATACAAATATAAAATTCCGCAATCAAAACTACTTCTGAATACAAAATATTCAATTTCAAAGTTTCTATTAATAATACATTCTTGTCTGGCTTGTTTCTGTATATACTACTTGTTACTAATCAATGTGGAAACGTCTACTTCTAAAGTTTCTCTCTCCATTTCGTGGGGTAACAAAAAGTTTTTCCGAAACACTAAAAAGAAATATTATAAGTTGTTTTTAGTTTCACTTTTATTATTTCTCATACGAACCATGTGCTCTGAAATGTAGCAGTTGTGCCATGATATCAATTATTGTGTAGCTTGTTCTGTGAAAAAGTCTAGCATGGCTTTAATTATACTCATTATTATTATAATGTATATAATATATTATCGGGCAATTAAATGTGACTACAGCAGTTACAGTACTAGTACGTACTTCATTAAAAACAGGCCTGTAATTTGCCTATTTTCTCGTTCCTACTTTTTATGGGGAGAATTTTATGTGAAGTAATTACATTTTATGGTAATAAAAATGGAGTGTGTACGCCTATACGTGGAAGCGAATATTTGAAATTGCTTGTTTTGCCAGGAACCAGAAGGATGAAAACTAATTCCCCGAAATAAGAAATGTATACAGTCTGAGTCGCGGGTAACTGACTGCATTTAAATTTAATTGCATAATTGAAAAAACACAATTTAAAATTGCTATTTGAATGACTGTTTGATGTAAGCATGTAGGCCTATGTTGAGTTAAACGACGAACTGTACGAAATGACGAAATGTATTGGCGTCGGTGAGTGAAGAATGAAATGAGCCGAAGAGAAGAAAAAGGGTAACTTGGGTTTATTGGGGATATTTGATAGTGGAAAAGAGTCGGTCATGGCCTGTTGTTAAGCAGTATCAATCTTGACAGAGGTAAACCACGAAAAACCTCTGACAAAATGGTCGACCATGGCGGGAATCGAACCCCAATCTCCTGAATGACGGTTTCAGCTGTTGCAAAAACAAAATGTAACTTACGTACTTTCTTCATATTCGTTGGACTCATCTGATTAGACCTCGTAATACTTCAATTTTCACAGCACACGCAACAAACACTCTAAGGCATCATAAAAATTTTCCCGAGATATTCCTGAAGATCGTATTTTGTCACAACCAGTAAACATAAACCATCTTTTCCACTGTCAATACACACATGATCCCAGTACCCAGCAACAAGTAATGTTGTCATATCCCATCATATCACCTCAACATGACAGTTCGAACCTCACGATCGTTCTTCCTACATTATACAGAAAAACACCCAACCGTACCACAAACTAGTCATATCGTATATAATTTAGATGAAGGTCCGAAACGGTAGGTCGCCCTAGATATAGAATAGAAAAAGACGGGCAATCGTTTCGTTTGGAGTTATCTTCACTGACCCGCAGAATCCAATTCAGTGAAGCAGCCCCAAGAGACAACATTGCAACTCGACTTAGAAGACAGCGGTCACGTGATGGTTAGAGAGAGACACTAGATACGGGCTCACTTGAGTTCTAATTTCAAACTCATGGTCCTGGACAGAGAACAAGTATATGAAAGAGAATGGCTACCATTGAGAGATTTAACTGGCCACAACATGGCCACCGCTTCATGCATGATTTTTATTTTCTTAATGCGACCCCAACAATAGCTAGGTTCAGAGCTAGGTAACTGAAGTACAACTGAAGTCACCGTTGGGCGTGGGTTCGTAAACGTCCTTTCACCTATCATCACTTCATTGTTTCATCATCACCAGCTCATTCGTACCCCCGAATAACCCAGCTGATGGTGAGGTCGTTAAGCAGCATTGAAAAAAAATGAATGGTCATTTTATTGGGTGTTTTGGATAGTGGGAAGGAGTCGTTCTAGGTCTGTTCTTAAGGAAACATCTCAAGTATCAATCTACTCGACAGGGGGAAACTAGTAAAACCTTTGTCAAGATGGCCGACCATAGCGGTAATCGAACCCCAGTCTCCTGAATGACGGTTCAGCGTGATAGGCACTGATCCACCCGTCCAAATGCCGATTTTACCAGCGTTACAATCTGTGAAAAAGCTTTAGACTTAGGACTAGTTGAGATAAACCTGGGAAAAAGTGTGATATGACTGGGCCCAAGTTTCATATCACTTTCATATAATCAGTTTCATATAATTTAAACATGGTACAGTGAATTTATTAGTGAAGATTATTCACTTGATAGAATAGCCCTACACTGTTCAATAGACTAAAATGAAGAAACTCGCCTAACACTCTTTACACCATGTACACCATGGTTTATAATTATATACTTAACCTAGGCTGATTGAATTAGGTTACTTTAGGAAAGTTTAGTGCTATAATACGAGCAACTTTCCTAATGGATCAACATATGGACTCCCTCATTAATTGACCTGAATAATCATCGATACAGTCGACCTAGATACATCGATATATTGCTTATTGAACATCATATTTTTTTAATCTCGATGAAAAATCACTCTGCAGCATGGGCAATTGACCTTTTCTAGTTGCTTGTGTAAGATATAGAGGGTTAAGTGATTGTAAAATATGTTTATATATTAGAACTAGTACACGTAACATCCAGTGACCGAATTATGGGGGATGCAGGCATGTTAACCCCAAAGAGTGAAAATTTTGTGAAAAGAGTGAAAGATTGTGAAAATCTCGAAAATAAATTGAAGCATTACCCTTGAGAAATATACTTATTCATTCAAGAAATATCGACTGAACATTTGACCGAGAATTAGTTTTTTCACTTAAATATTGTCACGATTCTCATTCATAAGTTTTTATGACGCTGTCGTTTTACCCATCGATGTGTGTTATACACAAATATGACTCTAAATCAGTATAATTTTACATACTAATAAACGAATAAACTAAATAACTACTTTCCAAAATTTAGATAAATGACTCAGATATACATAATTCACATTTTTCCCAAGTGAAGAGTCCACCACTTCCCCCTACCTACTTATTGTTTATATAATTCGTTTTATGGTTTTGTGACTCGAATTATCTTTCCCCAGAGGAAATTTTCCAATTCGACTTCTTATCATTGCTCCAAATCTTTATTCCGGGAAAAACTTAAAATGCCGAATACAAGAAACACTAGAAGTTTTTCCGTATGAAAGTAATAAAACTGAGACTGTAACCTAATTTCATGCGAGCTACCTCGAGTTGTTCGCTGGAGCGAAAGAACATTGATTCTAAAGTCTCCGGAACAAAGCTGTCAGACTGAGTGGTTAGAGCTTGTTACTTTATAAAAGTGTCTAGGTATAAGTACAAGAACTTAATCTCAGTTGTGCTTATGAAATACAAACAAATAGGTTGTTTTTTCAAGAGAGAGAAATTTATTGAAGACACTGGCGCCAAAACACTTGGCACTTGGATACAGTATATACACATACAAACTATGCATTATTCTAAGATAATAAATTGAATTGGAAAAACAATAATAATATAAAAATTAGGAAATCAAAATGATCAAATTATTCATATATATATTACAAAACTAGTGGAATTAGAAGAATATTACTATTATGAAACTGAAGCTTATTAGAGAGCACAGGTATAAATGTAAATATATATGAGAGAGGTATTATTATTCACAATTAGTATTATGTGGAGTAATAACTATATTAAGCTGTTCTGTAAAATTCCAACCAAATCTTTCATAATCGAGTTGATAATATTTCTAAATAATACCTTCTTTGGCATTTTGAAACTACTTAGAGGAAAGCATAATAATTCAGACATGGTGTCACAAGCTCCAACCATTCAACCAACTAGACATCCCCGTACTTGCATCCAATTAGTTCAACTAGTTCTTCGCCTTCATCTTCCTTACATTATGTTTCAATTATATGCCATATTCCAAGTGAGACAATTTTTCAAATTGGGAAGTAAAATTATTGATTTCATTACAATCCTTGAGCTAAAAAATTAACACCTTAAAACGTATAGATACGTATGATACATTTAAATCATAGTGAAGTGATGACATTGAATATATTCGAAAAGGATTCAAATAAAACTTCCTCAGTAATGAATAACATTTTCTATATCAATGAATGGAAATTGATTTTATAAACTAGTTCCTTGAACCTCATTACGATGTCCATCCGAGCAAGAAGGCGTCACATTCTCAAGTCTTTCGAACAAACTATCTGAGAGAGTGTTTAGAGAGCATCTTTCTAGACAAACTGAGTGTTTGTGTTTCTGTATCATAAAACTTCATCCGTACTGAGACGGGTAAATCAGAGTCCAGGACACTGAACCGACATTCGAATGGCCAGGGTTCGATTCCCGTCGTGGTCGGCCATATTGACAGAGGTTTTTCATGATTTTCCTCGACTGATATGGTTCCTTAAGGACGTGCATGTACACGGTGCTTATAAAAATAGAGAAATTCATTTTCAACATTTTTTCCATGTTCACGAACAACTGTATTTGATTAGAAAGTATACCAACTCCAAGATAATTCTATGCTCTTTAATTGATATAACATTTTATTTTTGTGAATTCAGTGAGTTTTGAAGTAAGTCAATGAATACCAAGGTGTTGAATTTCATTGGCGTATCATCTTAAAACTGATTGAATTCACAAAAATAGGATGACATACTAATAGAAGAGCATGAAAGTGTCTTGGAGTTGATATACTTTTTATTCAATGGCACTGTTTCGTAAACATGGATAAAATAGTGAAGATGAATTCCTCCATTTTTATAAGCCCCTTAAGAGCAGGCCACGACCGTTTCCTTCCCCCATTCAAATCACATGATGAAATGACTTTTCATCTCACCTACCCACTACTTCATTACTACCAACAGTCTACTCATTCTTACCTGATAGTTCAATTTCAGTTTCTCACTCCAACAATGTCTAATTATACTACTTCTCTACTATTATACCTTTGATACTTCTGCTGTATTACCCACAATTTCATTTCATTCCCTCTGTCTCTATTGCCTTTATATCCCTCCAGTTTGTATCATTCAAGTAGGAAACTCTCCAACAATTCTTAAACAGGAATGGACGAGTTGTTCAAATGTCGGGTATATTGAAAAATGTATTGAAATAATAAAGTTTTCCGAGTATAGGCTTTTAGATGGTCTTGTCGTCCCCACATATTTGAATCAATCTTAAGCAAGAAACAAAATGAATAAACAATTCAGTCGATAGAATAATTAAGACATTTTTCAAATTAGACTGATTATAGTCAAGTTTATTTGTTACGTAGTACATAGTTGAAAGAATGGTAGTTGTAATAGACCTATACTCAAGAAAATATCCAGGGAAATCAAATATCACCATTCACCAAAGAAGACCGTTTTCTAGGTCAATTCAGATTTCAGCGTGCGCATTACTGAAATATTTGTACAATTGCAACATTTATCAATCCTTCAGACATACATTTCAAGTTATTCATATTCCACCACATGAAAGAAATTCAACCAATTCAAAACCACAATGTATTTATCATTTTAAAGCACATTTTTCTCGATTTTGCAATCCAATCTCGTACCATTATTCTTGTATGTAGGTTGCTCACTTTGATTAGTATCAGATTTTTCAAATTGTGAAATGTAATGTTACTCTTTTATGAAGTGCCCGCGTGATATGTCCATGTACTAGACATTGCTTCAACTCTGACATTTGCATGTTCGTTGCTAAAAATCACAATTTATATTCTGTCTTCTTTTTTTATTATTATCGTTTATCTTATCGTCTTCCGAGTTACTCATTTCCTTTTTTTATACACATGCAGGAGTACAACAAAACGTACTTGATATTTTCCAGTTTTTCTATGAAAGAAACTCTTTCTGCTGTGGCAAATCAGCTACTTCGGTTGTAAAATAACATTTTCTATTTCTTCATGTTGGAACCACCATATTAGATCCTCTTTGATGGCATATAGTCTGCAGACAAACCTTGCACAAGAAGTTAATTACATCCTATAGATGATATTTTGGTTTTGAATATCTTTTATAACAGTATTATCGTTTGATTAAAATACGTGGAAAATGAAAGAAGAATCTTGAACATTAAAAAATTGGAAGATTATAATAAAGACTAGAAGAATATGATTAGGAGGGATTAAGATTACTTGAGAATTGATTAACCAATCCCTCTCTCTCATTCTCTCTTCAAAAGATACAACAATCCCAATAACGAAAACAAATCTATGAAAAAATCTCTCACACTCACTTCTCTCTTTCAGATTCACGACTCCTCGTTCGGCGGGAGCAGTTCCGACGACGACGACATACCAGGAGGACTGTACGGCCACCAGAGTGCAGCAGCCAACGCGCTCCTCTACGTCGGCCTCGGCATGGTCGCCATCGGTTTCGTCATCTTCTTCGTCGGCACCGGCGAGAAAGGTTTCAAAACCCTCGAATTACGCCTCATCGGCCCCACGCTCATCATCACCGGCTTCCTCTGCTGTGTTATCCGTGTGCTATTATGTGTTTGCCCCTCGAGATGTCTACGACGACGCCGGAAACATCGTCACCGTCACAAACACGGCAATAGTTTGAGACACTACGACGAACACGGTTTTCTAGAAAGTGAGACAGTCGGTAATAAAACAAACGATGTAGTCGAAGAGATTCAACTAAACGATCAGAACGATTTAGTTAGAAAGAATAGTAAAAAGACAGTGTCGATATTAGCGTCGCCATTGGCGATGCCTTCCAGCTCTTCCCAGGATCAGTATCCGATAATCGCGTCGACGACGATGTTCTTGAACGACGAGAAAGATCGTAAAGTTACGAATAGGCCACCGAGTTATAGTCATCATCATCAAATACCAACGATAAATATTCCTAATTTGATTATGAGCAATAGTGATGATGATGATAGTATATCAGTGGTGAAGACTTTGCAACAACAATATTCACCGACCACATCACCAACGGGTACTTACGATTTGTTAGAATATGAACTTCAACAGATGGATGATCTTGATTATAGATTAGACAATGAATTTGGTAGTCCGGTGAAGAATGGCGGTAAAGAATATGTAGGTTCTGGACGTTTAAAAGATTTCTTACATATTGAAAGCGAGATGAATGGGGATACGAATAAAGAACCCGTTGTGAAAACTAGTTACCGTGATAGTAAAATTACAAAACCAAGATCTCCTATGAATTCGATTCCGAATATAGATCCATATGCGCGTAGTTATTCGGCGTCGTCAAGAAGACTAGGTTTGATCAATCCCGATCCTGATTCACATCGAATAGAAAATGAAACTGTTGCTAATAAAACATTGAAAAGGTTGAATAGTACACTGGCGACGTCGACGCCGAAACATCGTGATGTGAACGCGTTAATGAAAAACGAAATAGTTTTAAGTCCATCGAAATTACAACAACATCATATAAGAGAGCAGTGACTTAACAAACAGTAAATCATGTTGACCAATATTGAAATGATTATTATGAAATATTAACTATGATAACAATAATATGAATAATAAAAATAATAAGATTAATAAGAATAAAATAATAAGAATAATGAGAATAATAATAATAATGATAATAATAATGATGATAATTTGAATATCGGATTGCCTAATTTTTAAAGTAAATAAAACCTAGTGTGCCTCTTACACCCGTCTCTTATATACAGTGCTGATTCATAGGATCGCTTTGCTATTATATGATTTGTTGAATGCGTTATGGTTGACGGTATAAAATTGAACTATTGTTATTGTTTGAGTGAGAGACGAGCGAGAAACAACTATAGACACATGAATTAAAAATTAACAAATCTATTTTGGGCCTCGACTAAAAAAATTGAAATGTTCATTGTTCATGTTGGTTCCTCAAAAACCAACGTTTGCCAAGTGATTTTTTGGAAATATGAACAAACTTTTGGAAAATACTTAGCTAGGATGTTGAAAATATGACTCTTGTATATCCCAATAGTCATAAAAATTATTATTCAAGTCTATTTTGCTATCTTGCTCGTCATTTTCACGCATATGCTTTATGAAAACTGTTATAATATTGAAGAATATAGCCCGTTTTTGCTCAATCGGAGAAATACTATCGAAATTGCAAAAGAAACCATAAAAATACCGACCATAATCAACTAACTATCAATCAAGTATACTACTCTAACCTCAATGTCAATGGAAATAAAAGTAATCATATATTCGATGTAGATATAATAATCAAAAATGTAAATGTATCTTCGTTGGATGTTTAACAATTGAATGTCTATTACAATTTCGATATTATTTCGTATTAGAATGTCAGGATAAAATGATCAGGACTGGAGGAAGGATGTTGTTGCATTGTGATTGACTGTTATTTCAAGTCCAGAATAAACTGCAGTGGTTATAATGAAAGTTTTCATATTGATAAGACACCGACAGATTTTATGATGATAATAAAGGTGTACCCACTCGCTTCCAAGTATTTCCGGGGTCAGAATCTGAGTCCATGGTCCCATTTGCATTTGCATTACCATGAACTATATGAAACGACAATGCTCAACAATGCTATACACGGCCCAGTAGAATTATTATGTTAGAGGTGGCATTGTTTTTCACGAATTATAGATTTTGTGAGTGCAGCAACATCGCCGGTACCGTAGCCACTCGTATTAACATCTAGTTCACAAGGAAATCCGCTAAATAGCGACCGGCAAGTGGAACCGTTGGCTCTGATTTGACCGCAAGAAACCACAAATGCCTGCCATGTTATTAGTATGGGAGTGGGTACACCTTCTTCATATTACGATAAAAACTGTTGGTATCACTCCATCATGGCTTCTGTATAACTTTGACCAACATAGCAATTAAAAGTTGGAGGGCAAACAAACAAACTGAAACTGAAGTTGTGATTGAAGAACACAATTTGAAGGACACATTGTTGTCTCCTTATTACAACAATGTGTGACATCACGTTGTGAACGTATATAGAGATTACAGATGTTCTTCAAACTAGGCATCAAATATATTTATAGTAATAATTATTCTTTCAAGAAAGAAATTATCAGCGATTGTTACTATAACAATATCAAAGAAGAAAAGAATTGAGAATAATGTTAATATTCATAATGATTTTTTGATCCTACAATATAAACGTATATTTTCTTCAAAATTGTTTGAAATAGTTTGAAACAAACATAGAGGGGAAAAAATGTCTTCAATTCAAAAAAACTATTGAATAATTGAATATAAGTTCTTGAGAAATCACAATATTATGAAGGAAGAGTTTAATTTGTATATATTTGTTCTATTCAAAAATTTTGAGTTCGAAATTATATCTACGTTTTATTATGACACACCTCTTAATTATTTTTAATCAATAAAAATAGTATGCCCAGGAACCTGGAAACTAATTTTTTGTATTATTAATTTTTCCATACGAACTACATAAATACTATAAAAGAAAACAAGCCAGTGCTCGTTGTTTTATTCATTAAAATAACAGTCAATCACGCCTCAACAACTTCCTGTTGCTGTCAGCTTGAATGCTATAACACAAATATTGGTAGTACTATAGTTTTTCCGCCAGGTGGCACCGATGTCCAAGCATGGTCAAAGTATTGATTGGACGGACGACAATACGCGGAATATTTTCAAGTCGTTTTATGAATTTATTAAACCAAATTCATGAATTAAAAATTCATGGCATAAAACGTTTTGTCCTTTACGTATAAGGTCCCTGAGACTAACATGACTCCCACCCCTCCTCCTGCCCTGGTTTTGACCCACCCTTGAGCCGTTTTGATATTTGAAGGATGTTGTTATGTTTTTTTAATAGTTCATTTCATAATACACCTAAAAAAAGGTGTTGAACAAGTTTTTTATCATTTATAAATAGTGTATATTTATATACACTAATATAAAGTCGAACTTCATTTCGACTACAATGAAGTTGAAATAGAACTCCATTTTTCTTTTCAATGGCTTTTCTAAAAGTCATTCATCAGAGTATGTACACAGAACTGACTTATTCTAAAATATGGACTCAAATTCGTAATATTACATCAGAATTGTGTATAAAAACACTACATTTCTTGTAGGATCGAATTCCGGATAATTCATATTCCATTGGTTCCCAGCAGTGTTGCATGAAACGAAATCTGTACACACGTTTACATATATTTACGTCTTTGAAACGTAACCATAACAAAAAATTATCAAAGAAACAATAAGATTTTGGTTAGTTCTAGATAAGGTTTCGAATTCTCAAAAATTAAAAAACAAAAAAAGTTATTGAGAATTATAATATTCCAAACAATTAGTGGACGTGTCAAACGTGTTCCTCCTGCAACCACAATATTATATTTGATACTTATTTTATTTCCCCTTATTAAATCCAAGTAATTATTTTATAACTGCCCCTCTTTTAATCCAAGGGTACAAGGACCTTATCAACTCAAGGTCAAGACATATTATGCATTTTATTGGCGAGTGATGTACAATATTTAGAAATAGTGGAAGAGAAAAAGATTAGAAAAACTGCCGATTGTATGAGAGAGAGAATTGAGAGAAAGAAAGAGAGAGAGAAAGAGAGAGAGAGAGAGAGAGAGAGAGAGAGAGAGAGAGAAGGGTGAAAGCAGTGGAGTAGTTATCGATAAAAACCACAACAATGAAATAATATGATAGAGGTAAAATATTATTGAGGTCGCATGCATAGTTTAAATAATGCACAATCAAACTATGCTTGTTTTACGGGTATTATGTACTTGAACTTCAAACCTTCTACCAATTAGTGATTAGTGAACGAATGGCATTCACAATCATGTGGAAAAAAGGAGAAAATAGGTTGGAATTGAGCGTATAAAAGTAGAACTATGTTTCAATGATATACGAGTCAGAAAAGCCAAGCAAAATCATGTACTTGTTAATTGTTATATTTTATTGTGTAAAAATTATCGAAGCATTTTTTTCTGAAGTACCTTTTCATTTTGTTAAAATTGTACTCAAGTGGTCATCTTTTCCGTCAAAATGGTTCAATACAGAACATTTTGAACATTTTGAATTTTGTACATCAGAGCATGAACATTTTTATAGTTTTATATGACAACCTTAACAAAACATTCACAGAACCGAACATAAATAGTACGGTTTATATATTTTATGTGTTTCAACTGTTGATAATTTTGACCGTTTTTGACTCGTAAAACTTCATTTAATTTTTTGTTTAATTTGTAACAACGATTTAACTCGTGAATCTAAATCGAAAGACAACACGTGTTGCAAAACCCTCATGAGATTATTTTCCATTAATTTAAAGTTTTTGTCTCTTAAATGTATTATTTATTACACAGAAAATCTGTAGACTGGTTCCCTAAAAAGCGGGAATAATCGCCAATATTTTAATATAGAATTTTTTACTGCACTTATTTCGAAATTGGTCTACATTTTTCCACCATTAATTCTATTAATCGAATACCTCACTTCCACAATTTCTACCATTTTCTTATAATTGACAATTTGCAATGTACCGCATGTGAATTGATAACGAATCATAAAATGTAAGAATTAAGAAACATCTTTCTTAGTGAAGATTAATTTGAGAATATATATATATATATATATATATATTATCTATATGATAAATAAATGTTGTTGAAATATGTTTAAATGATAGGATTGAAATTCTCTTCCAAATGTACTGGTGTCGTTATGTTATTAAGATATATTGAAGCTCTGAAATAATAGTTATTATATATTTTAAGAACTGCTGTAAAATGTTTTGATGATATTGTATAATATTTTGTACTTTTGTTCGTCACTTTATCAAGGCCATTATAGCAATATAATTCCCCCCCCCCCTTTCCCCCCAACTGCCCCGCACCAAATCACAAGAGATGGACAATGTCTTCAAAAGATTATTATCGATTCGATTTCTTGAAATGAAGTGTTTCATTTTTTTGTTATAATTGTAATCACTAATAGCTCTTATAACTCAAACTAGTGTTGTTATCAACATGCTATATGTTTTCTCTCAGAATCTCTCTCTCAGAATCAGGTAACTATACTTTGGGATACCGAGCCTCCTGATAATGTGTTGAATTATCTGTAGTAAGAAACCAATTAAATAGATCCTTGATCAAGCTTGTTCATAGCTGTGAGAGAAAAATTAGTTCACATTTTATGAATTGTAAAATCTTGGTTTTAATTCATCTTATCAAATTTAAATTTGAATACATGATAATAATTTTATTTCTATACCATGCAAAATATTCAACGGGTAATATTAACATTTACGAAACATTAACAAGTTGAATATTTTTCTCCAAAGTAAATGAGAGATAAATCAATTAGTGTCCATAAATGTACAACAAATAAACGATTATTGAAGTTGAAGTAATTAAAGTTTGTTCTATATTAAATTGAATCAAACTATGGAAGTTGATAAATATTGAATAAATATATCAAATTTAAATAATTCTGATCAATTATCAGATAGGTCAAGTGGTATTCTATACCTATTCTAAATTGTAACTTCACTCTAACTGCAATAAAACAAATCAATAATAAAACGAATAGTCCATCTCTACCTCCTTCCACCATCAGTTTGACGCTCTTCCTTGCAAAAATCGCACATAACATAATATACGAAGTCTTTGCTAAAAACCCATGCAAATCACTTCTTTCATCCATAATATATTTTAACCACGCATTCGTCGGCTATGTATTTACTGTATATTTATGCATTTTTTACAATACTACTATTGATAATGTACACCAAAAGCGATTGTAAATAATTATTATAATAAACAAAGAATATTATAGAACAATTATGTCTAGATTGAACAAAAAATTATGCATAATAGAGGGCTAATTAGATTTTTCTTGACATATCGTATAAGGATAATATTTACTATGTTGGCTATAATGTTTCTATTAGCAGCCAGAACTAATTATACAATGTTTTTTTCATTGATATGTGTGTACATTTTATTCTTGACCTACAATTTCATAAATATCCTTTTGTAATCCAATATAGAAGTGCTAGTTAAAACTAGATATAATCTTGTTAAGGTAAGTAAATCGTAAGTTATTGTTATTATTTGTGACGTAAGGCGTGACTCTTATGCAGAATGAATCCTAACAATGCTCCTACAAATGCATGTACTATTCAAGGTTAGTGGAGTAGTGCCATAATATGTTCCAGTCTCAATTATTTCTAGACCAATGCATAAGGTAAAAAGAAGTGATTTTTATAAAAATCTTTTCATCAAGTTGAGAAAACATTTGTTGTGCAATCTCTATTTTTGTTAAAATTTCGAGGGTCAAAATTTAGCAACCTCCATGAAGAGAAATAAAATAAGTGTTTATAATATAAAATTTTCATTGATTTCTTGATGAATCAGTTTTATCAACATTTAAGATTTAAATGCAACACGTTTGAATATTTTCCCGAAAGATTTTTTTTTTGGCTGGAATACTCTAGATGGTAATGCCAACTAAAATAACGTAAACGTAATCATAAGCAGCATAAAGTTCAGTTTGAAAAATTGCAATGAATGTTGAGCACCAAGCTTGGGGCTGGTAGAACTTCATTAGAACACTGAAATTAGCCTCAGATCGCTGCTTGATCAATATCCGACACGTACATTCAACTCTTCAGCGGAGGCGACATGGGCTAAATGATATACAAACTTCCGGCCAATCTAATACTTTTAATTTTTTACAGTAGACATAATAGGTACAGAAAACTTTCACAAACTAAACAATATTTACAACAGTGAATGAAAATGAATCAGGAAATAATTACATGCAAAGGACAACTTATGCCTTGTTTGTTGATCATTCATTACAAAGATGTATAATATTCCAATATAAGAAATCAATTGTTGCAATTTAAATCTGATTTTGAGTAGAAGGAAACATTCACTTCAACCCAAAGTAACGTACTGTAATTATATACACGAATATGATCAGGATGACAATTGAAATAACAAACTGAGTATTTGTGGCAGGTGAAGCAAGTTCATAATCAAAACTTTCATTATTGTTTTTCAGATTCACTTTTTTAAAATTACATTATAGTTTGAACTTTCTCATCGATAACCACACGCCTAGGCTAAAATACACTTGAATTAAAACAGGGAAGCAGCAAATCAATATGAAATACGGGTCGACTGAATGTGGACAAGAGGAAAATCTTGATCCACCAAACTGAGTCAATTGTGTTTCTTTAGTTAAACTAATGAAACCCAGAATAGAGCAATAGTGATTCATTTATTTAAACTAGACCCATTTTAGGTAGTAGTAAATTTGGTAACTGTACCATGTGCTTTATTTTTCTGGATGACGATCAAGATGAAAGGAAAGTATCGTAATATCAATCTAGTACGTAACGCTACAAAATTATATATAAAAAATATATGTATGTTAATATAAATTACAGTGAAACCCATTGTGGATGAGTGACCCCTGGCTTATAACTGACTATATTCTTCTGGGATAACTTTGATTATTCAAGAACCGATTTAGAATTGATTCAAACTAAAAACACTTGGCGTATGATAAAAATTAAATGTACAAATTAAATTGACAGGCCTGTGTGAGGAGCAAATAACAATTCAAATTAATTTAGAGTAAGATTACAGTTATTTTATACATTATTTAGCATAAGTAAATGAATTACTCAACTAATTCTTTACAGTTGTATATAGAAATTCTCAGAGAAGACATTATTCCAAATACGAAATGTCTAACTTCATACTCTTAATCATAGCTCGCAAGTTGTTGAAATAACTATCAGCTCAAAAACTCAATTCTAAACCAATTATCGGTATACTAGATCTAACTCATTTGTAGTTTCGAAATGTTTGTTTGAGAAACAAAGTTATCCCCTTCTTTACTGCGACAAAATCATATGATTGAGTGTGGCCTGCAAGTATGCCTAATATATATATACAGAAGTATTGAAACCATTAGTAAGAGCTCTGTTGACGTGAAGATAGTAGGACGTTCGTTGTTAGATTCAGTATTCCATGGCCCATTCGTTTTCTTGTAAGAATGAGTCTACGACTTCTTTCATCGCAAAGTTAGGTATGAGTTGGCTCTGTGTAAGTTTCACTCGGGTTACAGGATCAAAATGGCCCACTCGCTGCAAATGTAGAAGGAAGATAACATTCAAATTAGCGTTACCCGAAAATATCCCAAGTTACAGTTGCTCGCAAATACCAAAATCAAGAATAACACAACACAGAAATACAAACTTTCAACAGTCATATCCAGAGGCGTCGGGACACTTTGAAAGTTGGGGGAGAGGGGGAGGGGAGGGAAGCTCAACAATTGAGACCCGTGGGGGAACAAATAACTTGGTGAAGTTGATGAACAAATAAAAATGAAAAAAAAAATGACAGCTAATTTTAGCAAAGTGGGTTTCAACAGGAAACAACGAGACAAATTGAGTCTTGCAAAACCTTTTTCTTGCCCCCCTTGGCCAAAAGTTGGGGGGGGGGTGACTTTAATTTTTCAAAATATTTCGCCAAGACAATACGGCAGCTAATCACCGCAATCTTGGCAGGACAGACTCAATATTTTCACTTTGGTTCAGTTATTTGGCAATTTTGCCAGTTTAATATAAACGTACTTCATTGGGAATATGTACAACCAATAACCACCTTGTTTTAACTGCGATTTCTGCGTGATTTCCTGCATTCTTCCCACCAAAACAAAGAGTAAATAATACCGGTAGTAGAATCCTATGATGATTTTTTCTTGTATTCAGGATTTCAATTAGAGTTTGACAATTTTTTATTTCTAATGCAATGTGGAGAGTGGCCACTGTATGCCCTACCCAGTGTGTGTCAATATTAATAGTATATTCCACGCAACAAAACTCATTTTTATAAGCATTAAGAAGCACTGACTGACAGATGGTTGTAATAATATAAAATATAGCTCAGTTGCGATAAAATTCGTACCGGTACCTGTAAGTGCTCTTCAATGTCTTTCCGCTCGTACGTGATCCCACTCGGTGTGATTACAGGGTCGCGTAGAATCTCGAAACTGATCTTCCCACACAAGTAATCTGGTACCTCTCGTTTCTATAACAAAATCAACACCAATATGGTAAATGCCGTCAATGAATATACATATTTAGATATATATCAGATCCACTTTCAATACGCATCAATAATATTTTCATATTTCTGCAGGAGAAAAAATCTATGCCTACTTCCAAGATAGAAACTTATGCATTTTATGCAAACTTGATTCCAAAAAAACGGTGAATAGATCTCCTTACGATACTAGTTATGCCAAATAGATAAAATAATATAGGCCTAGCTGCTGTTGGGGTTAGAAAATAATACAAATATTCTCTTACCCGTCGTCTATCATCCACCTTGGCAAACATAAGGTTAAGCTCACTCGTATTGTTATCACATTGTTGCTCTAATTCCATAATTTGATCGACAACTTCGTCGGTATCCTTCTCTTGACGTAGCTTGTTGATTTCCCTCTCCGTATCATCGCGTATCAGTCTGTTTAGGTACGACTGTAATTCAATTTCTTGCGCCATTCGTTTTTCTTCCTGAACTGTCCAACGTTTTTTACGAGCCAAACGAAGTTGACAAGCAATGTCGTCACCAAAGTTCAGCTTCTGTTCCCGTGCCAAATCATTAGCTGAAATGTTCAATAATATTTAATAAGTCTCTGAAAAACTAGATATGGAAGGACACTTTGCTGAGACAGAGAAATACGGAGAAGATCTTCAAATCAAAGCCTTTGAAAGTTTACTGGTAGGCGTATTACGTTATACTGATAAAGGTTGAATTCAATCATTTAGCCACGAGCAATTACACTTCAAACAATTTATTGAGGCCCAATAAACCACCTAGCACCTACCAGTAGTGTGCCTGCCTAGACCAATAAGCTTGGGCTACAAAATATCTAGATGAAATGCAATACCGGTAACAACTTGGCTATTTCAACATGCCAAAATGACATACGCATGCCTAATGTAGGTGTACTGGCCTCTACGAGGCACCTATGAGGCGCATGCGCAATCACTCTAACAAGCATCGGTAAGTTCCACTATGCATGTACGGATTTCAGGTTTAGTGTGTTGTGAAATCCATACTCCAAAAACTCTGGGTTAATATATTATGTTATTACTTATTAGGGTCCAACATCTCATAAATATGCTCTCTACCTCTCTGTAAATGTTTAATAGCTTCATCATAGTTATCCATTTCAAGCAGCGCTTGACCGAGAAAGAAATGACCTTTGACCATATTTGCATCCATATCTAGCGCTCGCCGACAATCTTGACAAGACGCTTCCCATTTCTTCATTTTAAGGTGACAGAGAGCTCGATTAGTGAAGTATGTAGGCATGTTCGGATTCTTTATCTGTAATGAAATAAGTAGGGTAGAACCAAGTTTCAAAAGTGACAGCTCAGGTAGGGTTAGGTAAATAAGGGATTTTAAGATATGCTTGAAACTTGACACTCTAATAGTTAAGAGATTCATTTTTCACGTAAATATAGAAGAATTAATAATAATAATGGAAACGTATAGAAATAATCCTTTTAGCTTACAATAGCTTTCGAGTAACAAGCTGTAGCATCTTCAAACTTCCTCAAGGAAAATAATCTGTTGCCTTGGTCTTTTAGCTCCTTATCTGACAAATTTGCCGTAGAGTACATGTACTTGTTCATACTTTAAGCATATAAGTAGAAAAATACTCGTGATTATTTAGCCTCTGGCTTGATCTTATGAATTACACACTAGGTTTTAATACTATTTTATTTTTAATTACACTCGAAGTACTGTTGGTAGAGTAGGCCTAGCTCTAGCTTTCACTAAACATTCGCCATATTTGTTTTGAACAAGGATTACTGCGCAACATTTAGAGTTCACAGTTGGTAGTGCTGTGGTGACAACAACAAATCAGAAGTAACTATTTTATTGAAAATTACCAATCAGTGTCAGTCCTACTTTTGCTGCGTAAATTTGAGTTTTGTAGCAATGTAGTGCAGCACCTACGGCCTATTATTAATTACTGTCAAATATCATTAATTTTACTGTGAATCATTTTTTAATTTATAATCTCTTCGACTCGTGATCACTATAATCAATCTAGACAGTTTTCTCCATTGTTCTAATTTTTATGAGTTTGATTTCCTGAATTAATTATTCTACAATACATGCTTCAATCGCCATGGACGAGATTGCGAGCGAATATAGCAATGAGACTGAAGAAAATGATCCATTCGCAAGCATTTACAAAGAGCTGAACGATGATTATGTCCCTGACGTAGTTGATGAAACAGCAACACATAAGCTATGTTTTGCAGATGAAATATCTGGTAAATTCTGTAGGGACCTATACTCAGATATAGGAAGAAATAGGCAGTATCTAGATACCGTACATGTATCTTAAAATACGTATTTAAGACACAGTTGTATTTTGTACTTCAAACACATGCTTAGAATGTATCTTGCATATGTATTTCAAATACTCATTTTCAATGTATCTTGTATCTTTTTCAAGCTTTTATAATACAAGATACATTTTTCCCACCGATCAGAAAATGTCCAATCAAATAGTCGAATTATACGTATCTGCTGTGCGCTCTAGCGTGAACATTTTTCTGCCACCAGGCAAAGATACTTATTGTTAGGCCTATATGGAAATGAAGACATTTTAAACTTTTGAAACAATAATGTCAACATAGGCCTAATATAGGCCATTTTGTTGAAAGAAAAATGAATTATGTAGATCTTATGCACAATTAATATAGGTAACAAAAATTGTGTGAACTACTTTTTTAATATTGCTTAACGACACCATCAGCGGCTAGGTTATATGAGGGAACCAATGAGCACGTAATAATGAAAAAATGAAATAATGATAGGTGAAAGGACGTTACAAAAACCCACGGCTTATGCGAGATTCAAACACACGCCCGACCTAACTACACTTTCTACAGTAGTGCCTTGGGTTAACTAAGCCACGTGGTCGGCCAAAGTTCTTCCACATACCATCTAGTTACGGTATTCACGTATTTACTTTAAATTACCAATTATTGCATTTTCAATTTCATAAAATATTACCTAATTAAACCATATGAAATCTGAATGAGAATTGTATGAAAGCTGTATTGTATAGAAGCTGTATTTCTGTAATAAATGTAAGCTGAATATTTCCAAAATATCACGGTCATTTCAATAAGAAATGCTTACAATTTAACAGGTGAAGAGCAGAAGGATAAGACCGAATTAGATAGAACTGCTTTCGTGGAAACCATTCACAGAACTCTTCGCACACAAAGAGAAGAGATAGCAAATAATTTTGAGTCAAGGTTCACTGAAATAAAACGCTGGTATGTGAGAGTGTCTTGGATCAAAAAACTCGACTTTATGTTGAACATTCTTCAAGAAAATAATAGTTATGATTTTCTCAAACTTGTGCTTCGGTCGATTGCTGCTGGGAATTCGAAGGATCTCATCTATTCCACGAGCCAGTAAGACTTTATAAGGCTCATTTCATGGCTCGCGGTAGGCGGCAGGCGGATGGCGTTTTTTCTGGATAGTCAGAAAGCCGTAGATTCTACCGCTTGAAGCTGTTGAACACTGGTAGAGATGGAATAAATTTAACTTTGGAAATAAAACGCCGCAGCTAAATGTCCTCACTCATGCAAGACGTAGGGATATGTCGAAATATTACCTCTAAATCAGTACTTTTCAAATATTCATTATTATCGCATTTGCATGCCCGTGTCACATAATACGATCTGAAAGTCACTTCAACGCCTGAATTAAACTGGAATTTTATATTTAAATAAATAAATCACATCTCGGATTGGATGCGAAGATAAGAGACTTTGTGACTTTGGAGAGCAGCTCAAGAGGCAGGCGATTTTTTCAAACGTCTCCGCCTGCCGCCTTCCACGAGCCATGAAAACGGGCCTATATACATTGATTTTTCAATTTTCAATAAGCAATAACTCATAGGCTATCATGTATAAATAAATTTCATCAGATTCATCTCTTCAGTTTCTTCAGCCCAATATTATCCAGAAAAAGGTCTTAACACTTTAATAAAAGACAATAAAAATGTCTTTGTCTCACTTTTATTTCACCTCTTGTAAAACTTTCTGTCTTTCAGAAAGGCTAGATAATGACCTATATTAGGACATAATATATAATAACATTATGTATGCGTTTAAGTATCCATTTAATATCGTTTTGTTATTTGACTTTATCAGAAAAGTTGCTGCGTTCCATTACGACGTAGTACCTCTAGATGGCGACAGGTCGTTGGATAACGACGGGGTAAACGCAGCACAACTTCGCGGTAGGGTGTGGTTCACGGGACGTAGTGTATTGGATAAAGTACGAATATTCATACAGTTGTTACTGATGAGTGGCGGTGCATTGACGAGAAGAGTTTATATAGAGGCGGCAAAGATCATGAAAGAGAGACAGCTAACTGATATGTTGATCAAAGCGTTAAAGTCAAGCGGTACTATTGCGAAGGTGGCAGAGAAATTAAACTTGACAGAAGAAGAAACTTTGGATCTTCCATTAGGTGAATATATAACCAAATATTTCATTATTAGACACAAATAATTACTGTTACCACTTTTTGCTCGTTGCTTAATATCCAATAATAGAATATAACATTGTAAAAATGACTACATATGACAGCACTGCAGGCAATTAGCTATATTTTGATATGCTTACAACTTTTAATAGCTTTATGAATTCATTGAAATATCAAGTCCAGTTGTTAAAATTTCATACTGATAAAAATATTTGATTTATAGACTTTTTATTACGAGAACAAGCAGCTAAAAAAGCAGAAGAATTGGCAGAGTTGAAACGGAAGGAGGAAGAAGAAGCTGAAGCTTCAGCTGATGAAAAAGGAAAAAAGAAGAAAGGAGGAAACTCAAGTGCTAAGGAAAAGAAGAAACAAGCACTTGAGGAAAAAAAAAGATTAAAGCTAGAAGCCGAAGAAGCAGCAAGATTAGAAAAGGAGAAAAACAAAAAGAAGACGTACATAAACGAACTTGGCGAAGAAGTGGAAGTAGAAGAACATCCACTAGAAATAGTGGCCCGTGAGGCGTTGGCAACTTTCGAGAAAAAACTTGAAAATCTACGTTTGGCGTTTGGTGTTGATGAGTGTGGGAATCAATATCCACCTGTTACTGGTAAGCCAGACAAAAAAAAGAAAAAAGAGAAGAAAAAAGCAGGTGATAAAAAGAAAAAGGGTAAAGATGCGGGGACGGACACTGTGGATCAGGTACCTGTCCAGTTTTAGGTGACTTGTTTAGTAATTTTATTGCGTTAGTCAACATCAAGTTTTCTTTGTGATTCAAATTGTAAGTGTAATCCTTATTTGTAAGGAATGTAATTCCTGGTAATCCGTATCTTTCAGATCCAGTTATTGCCCGTAAGTGTGAATCGTGCCATCCTCGCCCTGTTGAAAGAATCCGACTTGAAAGTAATGAAGAAAGTGAACCGTTATTGGTCTAATATGGTAGACGATGTTAACAATGAAAGAAAAACCAGAACCATGATTGAAGGAACGATTCTTAAAACTTCGGTAAGACAATTAAGTATAATGAATTAAGTAAAACTAGACAAGCGTAGCAAAGATTCAGCTGTGTCATCCGCTACAAATATTATCGTAAGACGTATTATAATAAGTAAAACCGTTTATCTAGTTGAATGATAAGATAAAATATCTGCTCCTATTTACCGGGCGCTATTTATTAGTTTTATAGCTTCTGTGTTCTTGTATTTATCGAGTATATATTTTTTGAAGTGTACATTCTGACAGGATCATGTACAAAATACAGAAACTAGAAATTAATTTCGAAAATACAATCTTTTTATCATTTCTATAATTCACAAAAACTCATTGAGGCTTATGCAAACCTAATTATTTAGAAACTTTTGGAGATTCCCAGTAAACTACCGGTACTATGAGAATTTGTCACTTGACTCGGAATTTTGCTTCGTACTGTGATTTTTCTTGCGGATCTATTAACAACAATGGTCAAGATACATAAAATATATTAGTATATCTGAATAATTTTGTGAAATTGTATGTAGGATAAATCAGTCAAAAACACCCTACGTACTAAGAATTTTTCTCAATCTTTCCTCTACATTTACAGAATCTGGGTGGCGGAAGTAAGCCAAACAGTCCGTCGAAGAAGGGCAGCAAGAAAGGCAGTAAAAAGGGCAGCAGCAAGAGTAGTAAGAAGGGCAGCAGTAAAGGGAGCAAGAAGGGTAGCAAAAAGGATGACCAGAGCACTACAAAACAGTCGATAGCTCAGATACATGTAGAGAGCGTTGGTAATCTCGTAGAACCACCACATGACGAGGTAGAAGTTGGTCAGTTACTCGGCAAGACTGAGCTAGAATCTGGACATCCAAGAGACATCTATCATGGGAAACACGCCATATCCTCGATAATTAGCACGTAAGGAACCCGTAACATAATCAGTATGTAGTAGGCTTAGACAGTAAATTTTATATTTTATTCTCTGAATTTTGTACTCGTGCTTCAGTACATTAGTAAGATGGATAATCGACGTCACAAATACTGTACACCTATTTAATGACTATTACATTTTTTAGAATTTGTATTCTTTAACTCAATTTTTCCCCTCTTTTGTTCTATATATCACGTTTTTCAACAAAGATTAGATTTATAAACCCAAATTGAGACGGCTGTAAGCACACCAAACCGTCATTCTGGAGATCAAGGTTCGTTTTCAATGGTCGATCATCCGCACAGAGGATTTTCAAGCTTTCCTCTGTCATTGATCATTGCTCTCATGGCTCCTTCACATAGGCCACGACAATTTATTTCCCGCTAAAACACCTAATAAAATAACCTTTCATCTCATCTTCTAATCATTGCACGCATCAGCCACCGTTATCAATAGATCTTGATCCACATTAGTGTTCCGTCTTTCAACCAAATTCAAATAAAATATGTATAACACAATAATAATGTTGATTTCGGATATTGCTCACAAAAATATCGTTCAAGGATGAGTTACCGTACCATTACAATATCCGATTTTTTAAAAATATTTTTTAGGTTTTTCCACTCCCGCGTAATGGCGTGTGACTCTGAAAGTCGTCTAATGGCCGTCACGACGCCAGATAATGCCGTGGAGTTCTACTCGCTGCTGACCGGAGCATCTCAACCGCCACGACTCGTTGGCAATGGCTCTGTCGTCACTTGCATGACCTTTCATCACGTGAGTCTGTGAAAAGATGGGGTTCAACTTTTGTCATGGTATATCACCCTGAGTTTTTTTCATGGTTTCCCTCTGTTGCTAAAATGAATTCAGAATCATTATGATACTAAAGATCTTTAAATGATACTGGTAAATGTTTCAAGGTACGACATCAATAAAAAAAGTCCATGCAGATGCAGGTAAATGATCCTTGAAAAAAAATCTATCATCGGTTACATATTTGGGAGTACGCATATTAGTACGGTACTTTGGTAACACAGATCAATGTATCAGATTTTTCATCACAACTCTGCTTAGGATGGATCTCACCTGGTGACTGGTAATAGCGACGCTACAGCAAGACTATGGAACATCTGGGGTCAAACCACTGAGAAGATTTACCACGGTCATGAAGGGTCGATCAGTTGTCTGGCACTTAGCGGGCCATATCTGGCAACGGGCGCTATGGACAATACACTCAAAGGTTGGTGTACAGCTGGGAAATGAACAAGTGTAATTTTTGAGAAAATCAATTTGCATTCTTAAAATCATGCATTGCAGTTTGATCTTCAATAAAAATGCTCTTCTTATTCATTTGTTTCTCTTATGTTCAAAGTGTTGTTTAGATTTTTTAGCACAGTAAGGCGTACCTGATGGAAAAGGGAGGGGTGTGTCGATAGATAGCCAGCAAACCAGACATAGGTCACTTGATCGTGGTTTTTCAGAAAGTATTTTGTGACATGTCAGTAGTTAAAAATGGATGATTGTCAATCAAAATACATATTTTCAATACAAATTTAACAAAAATATGTTTCCACAACTTGAATGAGTATGGGAAGAGGCAACTGAAGCTATAGCTGACGATGTTGAGGTAAGCTGTTGGTTTATTTTTACAGTGTTCCACGTGCAATCAGGCCACTGCCATGTGACGCTGGTTGGACAACAGACAGTGACAGCTGTCAGCTTGTCTTCCGCCACCAAAACGGTTTACGTTGGTCACCGACGAGGAGAAATCAGGATGTACAACTATATGACTAAGGAGCTAATTGCGGTAAGGAAATTTGATTTCTCCGTTTATCGATCGTCCGATCGATTTACTGTCATAAAAATGTTAATTGGTAAGATGTTAATATTAGCCAGTAGGGATAATTTTATGAAAATACATCTGCTTGAGTTTGATACAAATTTTTCTTTTCAGAATGTGTTTGGTCACAAAAGAGAAGTGACAGCATTCCATTTGGCTCCCCCATTATTGGCCAGCTGCGGTACCGATGGCTTCACACGGATCTGGAACAGTTCTCAACTTACGCCCAGTTGCCTCCTCTGCATGAACCATTCTAGGTACGTGAGTACTATATCTTATGTGACAGCAATTAGTGATAACACCGGGTACCCGGAGACCGGAGACCGGTCCTGGACCAGTCTTTGAACTGCAAATGGGTACTCGGTCTTAAATCCTAGGACCGATGTATCACTAACAGCAATACAGTAGAACGTATTTCATACGGTTCTTATGTATACGATTTTTATATTTATATATATTTTCTAGGTGGTCTCAACTTTTCTCCATAAGACTACATGATAATTTTTCCAAGTTAGTACTTGGTATTGTCACACCACTGATATTGCTGTAATTGTACTGAATTCAGTTTCTAAATATGTAGGGCCTAAAAATTCTAATAAATATCTATTCTATTCTGAATGGAAAGTTTGTACATGTTACGTTGTTGTGTCGTCCAAGCCCGGTCCAGTCAATCCGTCTCTGTCACAACCGACTTATATCTGGTGACTCAATCGGTCAGCTGAGAGTGTGGTGCGCTCTGACGGGCGAACTACTGAAACTCGTTCGAGTCACGCCAGTCAAACGGCCTGTACTTCACATCAACTGCATCGAAGAGATTGACTTTGCCAAGGTATTATTCGGATGAGTATTTGAAAAGTTATTTGCAATGCTGGGTTGCATATGGAATTTTGCTACCAACACTAAAAATCTATTTTATTTCAAAATAATTCGACGTAATTCCTCAATTTGGTAAAATAAGAAATGACCGTCATTCCTACCCTAGCTTTCTATATATAATCCCTAATCGATTAGTCACGCATGACAATGGTATTATTGACTATACATATTTAATAATTATATACCGGTATTTGCATTTTTATCCATGTATGATTGTAAGCTTCGTTTTCATTTATGAATCCATCAAAGTAACGACTTGTAGGCCTATAGTAATGTCTCTACAAAAGTTGCATAGTTTGCAAATCCTACAAAAATACCCATTTTCTCCTTTCACATTCCCAGATAATTGTAAGCTGTGAGTCCGAAGTGAAAGTTTACGAATTCTACCCTCCGCCGAGGCCCAAGCCCAAACCTCGTCTGGCAAAGAAACCGTCACTTTGCACACGTCTCCAGAAAGACAATCTCATCAAACTAAAGAAGCCACTTCGAGGGAAAATGATTGCAGGACCAGGTAATCCTACGTCTGAATACCGTAAATAGAATACGTTACGGCACCGGTAATTATATTGCATTTGGGATGGATCAGCATTTATCAATTCAATAGGCTTATGAAAAAAAAATAAGCCAGAACAAATTCGGAACTGTACGAGTTAAGGACGATCAATTATTGCAAAGTCTCAAAAAATAGTTTTGCGAGAATGAGAAAAAAATGTAAAGTAGATATTTATGATTGAAAAAAGCCCAAATATTTTTTTTTTTAAATCTTCGAAACTGGAAAATTTGTACAAGGTTCATATTTTCAATGAGTAGCCAGAAACATTTTTATTTCAGAAGGACATTCATAATTCATTACACACATATAACTTTTACATCGATAGTGAATGACTCCTTACCAAAAATCCTCTAAAGTGAGTGTCTATACAAAATGTATGTCTAGAGAGAATGTCAATTCATTGGATGGCTGTCCGCAAAGCGTGATACGAAAATATTACAGCGTAATAAAATCAATACAAAGAAGTACAATGGTTATTTACAAAATCGATAAAAAATTGATAACAAAAAAATCCTGAAATATTATAAAACTAATTTAAATGTGTGTATATAACAAAAGTAGTGAAATTGAAATTGAAGGAATATTACAACAATAGCTGGAGATCTAAAATTACATGTGTTCGTCAGGACTTATTTCTGACGGTCCAGCGGACTTGAAAGTCCACCGAGAAGACCGTGTCGCACTGCGAATGGCCGAACGGAGGAAACTTTGCTGCATCGATCCAAAAATAACACGGCCAAACTTCGTGAGCGTTGCTACGACTGAGAGTACTATATACACGACTATTGTCAAAGAGGTTAGTCAAACCAGCAAGAACACTGAATACCGTAATAATGACAATAGAGTTGATTCGATTGATAGGTAGACCTTGTGAAGAATTGATATTTTTTAATTGTTAAACAACCTACATAACTATACAAAACTATTTACTTAAGAAGTTACAGGAAGGTACAGAAGTTACATTAAGCATACATTGGAAAAATGGAATGGAATATTATTTTTCCCTTTATTCCAAATGTTATACAATTTTGGTGAAAGTTCAATAGGCCCCTAATGAAAGTTGTTATTTTCAGTACCCAGACGATTTTTGCGCTATTGCCTCCAAATTTAAAGCGTTCCCTCGAGCTGTACTGGAAGATCCGGAGATCTATAAACTACCAATGAAACCTCCCCAACTTCCCGAACCTGATCCAAATGCTCCAATGAAAGAAGATGTGCCTGAGAAATGCGAAAAGCCTTCAGTCAAACATAAACCTGCCTCCACGCAGAAGGGTTTACTGGAAATCTATAACGTGCAAAAATACTCTATGGATTAGAGACAACACAAGCACCAGAAACTTCAAATTATCATTGATATAGAGTGTGCTCTATTTTATATTATCAAATTTTTTGTATGTGATAATTACCGGTATTTATACATTATTTTTTATTTCAACCCGTCAACATTGATTTGAATAGATTGCGCTATTAAATCGATATATCGAAGAGAGACGCGCGAGTTATGTCATCGATCGATGTTATTTAAAGTACTTTCAACTTTTGCGCAGAAGCAGAACGCAAGGCGATTACTAACCACACTTGCCGAACAGTCGAAGTTGTTGTTGGTGATTTGGTCGGTGAGGTTGTCGTAATATTTTTCCATTATATGTAAAATAATAATCATGTCTGTAGACGAAAGATTGAAAACTGTAACTCGACATTTATTATCAGGCAATATTAATTCACAGTGTTCGTCAAATAGACCTATTTCAGTAGAAAAAGAACCTTGTTCTGCGCGTGTTGAAGCCGGAGGGGGCGTGCCGCCCATACCGCCTCCACTTAACATCACGAAACAAAATAAGTATGGGGCTAAGCCTATACAAAGTGCTATACCAAAAATTAGGTAAGATTTTAAGCTCTTAATATTCCTTTCATTCAGATCTTTTAATGACCTGGACGATTTTAGCGAGGCAACGCACACAGTAGGCCCTACTGCCATGGTACTGCTTTGGGCTAGGCCATTGGCTAGGCCAATTCAATGGCTAGGCCTAGCCATTGAATTTGCACTACAAATTCAATGGCCTAGCAACTAGCATAGTCATAGAGGAAGGAAGTTAGTCAGGCTTACATTGTGGCAATAAACTTTCCTGATAACACCTTGGCTTATCTCTTCCTTAGGCAAGAATTACTCAAGTGGAACGGATGGGGATACAAAGATTCGCAATTTGAAGTGAGAGATGGAATCATAGGTTTCACTGGAAATCGGTATGTTCTCCTATTTTAATAATTAATGCTAACATTACGCCATATTACGCTGAGGACGAATAACAATATTGTCCATAACTAGGTTTTAAATGTTTTAATGTAGGTCGAGTCTCAAGAGTTGGTATTTTATTAATTTAGGGTAAAATATATATAGTATAATACGGTACCTACTGTAAGTTCAACAATGCGAGAACCATCGTGAGTTTTGACAGCGACACTAGAGAACCGGTAGGCCTATGTAATATTGTAACGCAAGAAAGATGGTAAAAATAAAGAGCTGTGAAATAACGTTTAATTTGATGGGTTAGAAAGTGTATATATATATAAAATATATAATATACCGGAATATCTTTAATGAAAAAGATTCTGTCTTCCACATAAGATTGCTAAAAAAAAACAGAATAAAAATAATTTAATTAGGCCTGAAATATAAAAAATAGCAATTTAATAACATGTTTGAAAGAATAATAAAATAACTATAGGCCTAGAACAAGAAACAAAATATAAGTTGATTAAATGTAGGAATAGCCTAGTTGTAATGAAAAAAAAATTATGATAACTTGAAAAAAAAGGAAAAAAGTCAATACATACAGCTAGCAATTTTTCAATAAGACTAAGATTAGTCTAAGATAAGATTATACCAAGACTGTCAACACATAAGCATAGAATGGTCATCAGAACAGAAAAACGTGCAAACACATCATATTTCTCATCTTTCAGTGCGGTGGTGAAGCTAAATTAAGTTATACAAAGCATTAAAGGCTGGACAGTGGTTTCTTTTAATAACCCACCAAATGTAACTCAGGCCTAGGTCTGACAGCAAAGTTTAGACTCTGTTTATATTAGTAAAATCCTTGAAAACACATGAATAATTACATTGATTTAAACTCGTTTGAAATAAAAAGTTTAGTTTCAGTGACATTGATATTGAAGTAGACCTACCGGTATTACAAGAAGAATACAAAGTAAAAGTGTCATAAGTGTTGAGAGAGAGTCTTCACTGATCTCATGTACAGGGACGGCCTAATGAACTTATATTTTTCAGATACCCGATTGGTGATTTATCATTGCCGTACTTCACTCAGTGGGTTCTTGGATTATTCAATGTCGATCTGACAAAGAAAAACATTCCACAGCCAATGCCAAAGCCGAAAGACTTTCCGGATCCTATTATTGATTCAAGTAAGCCTAAATTTATAAATTACATATCTAATTATTTGTATATGCCTAGACCCAGAAATGTTTGCTCAGCGTGGATTTGTTCAAACATGCTTTTGGTCCAATTTTTCAATGTTTTTTCAGTTCAAACTGTTTGCATGTCATCTACCTTTGTTAGGCTACCAAGGTTATGTTATTGACTGTTCTTGTTCTGGTCTCAATTATTGTTCTGTGAAATATTTATTCCAACATGTTAATTTGAAGGAAACTAAATTGCCAGTTCCGGCATGCACGTGCCTTGAAATACGTACTTTTATTAAATAGTCAATATGACGATGAGGGATAATAATTTGACAATAATTTGTTATGGTTGAGGTTGATAATATAGATATTTTCAGAATGACATGCCTGGGTTTGTTTACTCATGAAATCATAATATTTGTGTAAATAATTTATCTGGGAATGTTATATTCTAAACGGTACGAAGCAAGAATACAGCCTTGGTTTAGGCTTCTTGCACCTTTTCTGATGAGAGTTTTCCAAGAAATTATTCCTTTGAACAATTGGTTAGCGTAATGTTGTTAATTGTTTGTGTAAATACAAGCATTGTGTAATGACTAATAATGTGATCATTTGATCAGTGTTTTTTTTTAGGTGCGCCTATTATTATTATTTTAAAAATTTATTATAAGATATTTTATTATTTGTCTACTAATAATGAGTTGATAACGTATGCCCATATGTGGGCCCTATTATGTGACTAGAATATCTAATATGGTTCTAGAAGAACCATGGAATATGGTTCTAGAAGAACCAATATCACATATTTACATACACTTTCTAGTGTGTAGGCCTATTATTTGTACTTCTTGACACACATGTGTCTGGCAAAGATAAAATTTTGAAGAATTAATAACCTACGTTTTCATTGATTCAGCAAAATTTTATATTGGGGCTCTATAACCTAGCTAAATAGTACGATTCAGCAATACAGCCTGAGGTATTTGAAGTAGGCCCTACTGTATTTTTTACACTACACCTGCTCATTCGTAACATACTCATAGGCCTACTTGCATTTTCCTATCAGAATCTTCATAGTATTAATAAGCACAATATCTCAACTTTGAACCTTTCACCAGATTTCCTTGAGGAATTTCAAGCGCTGAATATTACGTACTCGTTGGAAGGTATCAACAGATTGGTACGTGCTCACGGTCACACATTGCACGACATATTCGTGTTGCGCGAAGGACGGTTTGACCGGATTCCAGACATCGTCGTGTGGCCTGGTAAGTGGGTTGGCGGCTGAATTTACTAAATGTTTTTCAAGTGCCCTTCTTGAGAAGAGTGGCTAAAATCTATATGTACCTTTTGCACAAGGTGAATAAATAGAAGCAGATTTGTCAAGGTCTCCGCCTGTAATCTGGATAAAATGGCTTGGAATAGAAGAGATTTAATTACATGCTTAGAAACAAGATTCCACGGCTTTCTTATCGCTCAGACGAAATGATACCTCAGCGGTTGTAGTTGTCAGTTGTATTGCCAAAAACACTGAATTACGGGCCTAGAAGATGTATTTTCTCAATGATAAATGATGGCACTTTGACACATTTGTTGGAGTGTAATTATTTAAAGGCATGCTCTTGGAAGATTGAAAAATTGAAATGACAATTAAAAACAACATAGTAGGGCCTACATACCAATAAAATAGCCTAGAGGACATCAAAAACAAGCCCCTTGTAGACTGATTGATTGATTCCCAAGTTTGACGTTAACTACCACTTGAAAGCTTGTACCTTGGTAGGTCACAAGTTTAGTACAGTGTCAGGCCATACTTTTTAATGACCACCATAACAAGGCCAGTCAAGCTATTAAAACTAGTGTGCTAGTTAGTACGTACCTAACATAAAGTCATTGATTTATGACGTCCCTAGGTCAATATTTTATTACAAATACTGTAGTACAACTAGATTTAATTTATGGGATTTTTTTACCATAGTTCTACTATGAAAGTTGTATCGCCTTCCGTGTACTACAGTAATTACATTTAATAACAATCAATACAATAGCTTTATTCTCTGCTTGTTTGCGTAAGACAATCCAAACTCTTGTAGAACCTCGGTTATTGTTGCAACACAAGTGGATCAAATCGCCTGCCGACTAGAATCGACAGTCAAGGGGGCAGTGCAATCATGAAGTAGAATTTTGTACTAACTACCGTACTTTCTCGTATCAAAGATGCTAATAGCAGTCTTCATTTTGGTAGGGCCTATGAAGTTGATGTAATTTCTCAGAATTAATCAGTTTTACTACAATGAGGACTATCTTAATAATTATGATGAATATTCTAGAGATTAGTATTGATTTTCTATCTAGGAGTATTTTTTTGATGAACATTAATGTTATTTAATATTTCTCATTGTTATCTACTGTTATAGCTGACAAAGTGTGTTCAATTCTCGGAATGTGTTTTATAAGATGCAGCAATAAATACAAATAGGCCTACTAAATACAAAAAGATTAACCAATTGCTTATTGAAAAGTTATGAATTCCATACCGAAAAAAAACGGTAGGAATGTCATGTTGAAACCACACCTGTATAATTTCCAATCATAGCCTATATTTACGAGTTAGAAAGAGTTGAAAATATTGATTATTAAATATTTATAGCTAATTTATATTACATCTTACTTTCTCTAAAAAATGAAAATGAGTTCACTTAACATGAGTACCGGTAAGCATACACTAAATAGTTGTAAACATACTGGCATCTGTAGTAAAAGAGAATGAAATGTTGATTTAGGACAGGTTAATGTACATCCAATAATATTGACACTTTCATAATCAATAGTGGCCGATGTTATTTCATGTAAATTAGGCTATAGGCCTAGGTAGATGTATGTAGTATGTGCCCATACGTTTGTATTTTGTACCCACAAAAGAAGAAGATTGACCCAACTGATGACTCAATTCTACCGTACTTGAAAAAGGTGTATTCTCTTTCATGTTCATGCTCCACAGGTTTTATTATATTATCCATGTTTATTATCCATGTTGGTTTTATCATATGTGTTTATTATGTTTGTTTCGAAACTTGAATACTGTAGTTTATCTGTTGAAACTGTTGCTTGCTGTCCGACATAGAGGCTAGATTCATTGTTTGAAACTAGCTGAAAATGGCCACTAATAATAATTAATTTGTTGTTTCCAGAAAACCATGATCATGTGGTCTCGTTGGTACAACTGGCTAACCGTCACAACGTTGCCATCATACCGTTTGGGGGCGGTACCAGTGTATCGGGGGCGGTAGCATGCCCCACCAACGAGAAACGAACGATTGTCTCGTTGGATACGTCACAGATGGTAAGTGCGGCTCTGCTTAGTGCTCGCGTGAATCAACACATTTTTCATAGGTTTACTGTAAAGTTGGTTGAAGTATGAAGTGGTTAATTTTTTTTTTTTTTTTTTATTGATCGTGAATTTTTTTCATTATTGTTAATTCCATATGTTTATTCATAACTAGCACTAACCGGCACATGCAGCGTAGTGGTTAGCACGCTCGCTTCATGTGATCCGGTAGGCTAGGGGACTTACGAACCCAGTTCGATCCCCGCCGCCAACCGTCTTTACAGAGGTTTTTCATGGTTTCCCTCTGTAGTCCAGGCTAATGCTGTGACGGTTCCTACAATAAGTCGGCCATGACCGCATCCTTCCCACTATCCTTCCCATTACCCAAGAACCTCCATCTCATCATCCCATCATCTCATTAATCATCCATCCGACGCCATTAGATCTTAGTTATCATAACAGTGCGTCGTTAAACCCAATATATAAAAAAAAACTAGCACTATAAGTATGAGAAAATATACCGAATTGTACGAAATGTCCGTAGAACCGCATCTTGTGGCTGGACGCCGACAACCTGGTGGCGTGCATCGAGGCCGGCATCATCGGTCAGGACCTCGAGCGCGAGCTCCAGCTGCGCGGCTACACGGCGGGTCACGAGCCCGACTCGTACGAGTTCAGCAGCCTCGGCGGCTGGGTGGCGACCCGGGCGTCGGGCATGAAGAAGAACATCTACGGCAACATCGAGGACTTGCTTGTCCACGTGCGCATGGCCACGCCGTCGGGCGTGCTCGAGAAGAACTGTCGCGCGCCCAGGATATCGTGCGGGCCCGACTTCAATCACGTCGTGCTCGGCTCGGAAGGTGAGTCACAGCGCCATATCGTGATGATTTGTGTGATAGTAATATGAGAATGATAATTCGTGTACTTTAACCGCTAAATATTACAAAGTAGGCCTACAAAACATGATGTAACATGATGCAATACGCTGCCCTCGGTAGCTCGGTCAGCTGAGGCACCGCTTCAGAAACTGAAGTCACCATTGGGCGTGGGTTCGAGTCCAGCATGAGGCATGGGTTTTTGTGAATGTCCTTTCACTTATCATCACTTCATAGTTTCACAATCACTTGTTCATTCGTTCTCTCGTATAACCTAGCTGTTGGTGGGGTCGTTAAGCAAACGATAACCATCATCATGATGCAATGTAAATCAAACTGGTATTTTTTGTCAATGCAAAAAATGTGTAGGTCTACAGGTAGGCCTACCTCTCATTATCATTAAAAATAGTAGATCACATTTTGTCGTGGAATGGCAACCGTAATATCGGGCCCTAACTAATAATGTATTTTGGATCGTAATAGTAGGGTAATATTGGATCGTATTTTTCGTCAATGCAAAAAACACTTACCGGTACCTCTAATTATCATCAAAAATACGATTAATAGATGTTACATTTTCTCTTAAAACCATCCGTAGTAATAACGTATAGTAATATTGGATCTTCCCTCCCCCCTAACTAGGAACACTGGGCGTCATCACCGAGGTCATCCTCAAGATACGACCGCTACCGAAGGTGAAGAAGTTCGGCTCCATCGTGTTCCCGCACTTTGACGCGGGCGTCGCGTGCATGCGAGAGGTGGCGCTACAGCGCTGCCAGCCCGCGTCGATCCGTCTCATGGACAACGAGCAGTTCAAGTTCGGTCAGGCGCTGCGGAAGGTGCCGAGCTACCTTGGCCTGTTGGTCGACGGCATGAAGAAGATGTACCTCACAAAGATCAAGGGGTTCAATGTCGATACCATCTGCGTTACTACACTGCTGTTCGAAGGTTGGTGTCTTGCGGTTCAGCCGATATTAATTTGATGAACATTTTGGATTTGTAGGTGTTATTGTCTGCTTTTTAAAGACAGTTAGAAGTGGAAAGTACAATGTACCATTGTGTGAAGGTGTAATTTAAAAAACCTTCATAGTGGAGACCTACAATATTGTTTTACCTACATGTGGACTTGGGGCGTAATTTCAAGAGTTTGAGGCAAAGAATAATAAGTATTCACGCTTATTGTTCCAACGCTTGGTTTCTATTATTTTCCGTACACTGGGTTGTAACGAGAACACATGGACTAATTAGGCGCTTGGAAGATAGGCATAGTGGTTCGATATAGTTACCGCCGATGTCAAGAGTGAAAGACACTGTTTCTTTTTCGGCAGGTGATGCTAAGAGCGTCGAAGCGCAGGAGAAGAAAATCTACGAGATAGCTGTTCAGAATGGTGGGATTCCCGCGGGGGAAACGAATGGGGAACGCGGATATACGCTGACTTTTGTCATTGCTTACATTCGGGTAAGTTGCGTTCATGGAATTTACTGCAAACTTATTGAACTTATTATATTCAATATTATGTTATGGTCTTATGGAACTTGGTGCTACTTGGAAAAGTAGAAAGTGAGACAACTTTAACGAGTTTTTTGTTTTCTCGGCAGGATCTCGGTCTAGATTATGACATCGTAGCCGAGTCATTCGAAACGTCGGTCGCATGGGACCGAACTTTGTCGCTGTGCAGAAACGTCAAACACCGTGTCGGCAAGGAATGCAAAGGTAGGAAGCAAATTGATTTGATAATCTATGTGCGTGTGTGTAGCCTACTGTCAGTGTAATTTGTGTGTAATTTGTTTTGATAAATGGAGCCTTTTTTCAAATTTCCATTTTTTGCTCAACTTCTAATTTTAAAACCTTGCTGTAAATGTATGTTGAAGCTTTGATCACAATTGCAATTGAGAATTATTTCTGAAACCTCTACTCTACATCCCCCTTGTTATCGTAAATAGCTAATCATCAACGAGTTTGACGCAGTTATATTTCAAGTCAGATTATTTCAGCCTCAGAAACAGATGGACCTGCGAGAATATTACAAAATGAAAATAATTCGTGAGAAACAATTACTAAAACTGTCTTCTTCAAGTCGAAAGTGACTCACGAAAAACTATGTTACCGCTGTTCTTAGTTTGTTATCTTACGCTGATGTAATCATCTCTCATTATAGCGGCTGGCGTGGACAAGTTCCTGATCTCGTGTCGAGTGACGCAAACGTACGACGCCGGCTGCTGCGTCTACTTCTACTTCGGCTTCTTGTTCACCGGGCTCGCCAACCCGCTAAAAACGTACGAGCACATCGAGGAGATGGCGAGAGAAGAGATACTAGCTTCTGGTGGCAGCCTGTCGCACCACCATGGCATTGGTATGTATTCAAATGCATGACAATAAAACAATATGAAATCATTCCAACTTTGCAATCAACAGGTCAGATCTTGAATAATCGTTTATTTCGGGCTACGTAGTTCCTACAAAGGTTTTCTAAATCATGACGTCGAAGTGACTGAGAGAGACCTGAATCGAATAAAAATTGAATGAAAAACTAATACAATGCATGTAAATGGAAAAAATGTTCCCAACCCTTAGCTCATGTGGTTAAAAGCTCTTCTATAATATTGAAACGAAACAAAAAAGTATTCTGCGTTTTAGTCCAGGGTCAGGCATGGGTTTTTGTAAACGAACTTTCATCTATTTTCACTTCATCGTTGCATTATCACCCGCTCATTCGTACCCCCGTATAACCTAGCTGTTGGTGGGGTCGTTGAGCAGCATTGAAAAAAAATCATTACGGTATCTGCTCTTCAGGCGCCCCGTTTCAGTAGTCGTAAACATGGAATATTTGCCGTGTTCTAGGTAAACTCCGCTCGAAATGGCTGCCTAACCAGGTGTCTGAGCTCGGGGTCAGCCTCTACCACGCCACCAAGCGGCAACTCGACCCCAACAACATATTCGCCAGCGGTAACCTGCACGTGCCCAAGGCGAACCTCTAAACATGCAATCCACCGAGGACAGCTGACACGTCTCTTCATAGCGTAGTGTCGGCTCAACAATTCTCCAGCCACGGTGATAACCCCTTACTGCGTCCATCACTTCGGATAACGTCCTAGGCCGATCTAGCTCCAAAGGACTGGGACTTGAGTTGGTAAATATTCTACTAGAAGAGCTCAATACTGTGAGTTCAACAAGTGTGAGTTTCACGAAGTCACAGTCTTTTACACTGGGAAAACTTGACATTTTTGTAGCCCACCTTATATGAGTGCTCACAAAAATAGAAATACACCAAGGACTGGACATGTTGCCATAGTATTAAGCTATTCTAGTGAATATGTACCAAACAAACTCCGAGTCTTGAGCTGTGTAGGTCTAGGGCGTTATTCTACGTCGCAGTCAGGTCCCAGGTGTGTCAGTACAATCTTAAGACTCGTTCGTGGTCGGTCTTTTTTTTCAACCAAAAATGCAGCTAAATCTACAGTCTTGTTGCTGTAGGAATGAGCTAAATAAATTTGTAGTCATTTTTTTAACAATTTAAAAGTTGAGAAAATGGTAAATTATTTTCTACAGCATCGTTGTGAACAGAATGTTCAACAAATTACGGCTGCTAACAAATGTACGGCTACAGTGAATATAACAAATGATGTAATTTTTCATTTTTGAAAGTTGGATATAAACTGAAGACCAAAACAATTTCCTGATCGTTGATATGTGGGCATATTTATTTGTGTCAGCATTGAAACTTGACACACGGTCATTGTTACCCGAGTAATGCTAAGGATGACGAGGTAGGATTGTTCAGACAGGTCATCACAGGGCAGAACTTCACATCCTAACTACAAAACTTGGTTATAAATGCAGAGAATACTGTTATGTGGTATCGTTGATATGCGGCGTTGAAAGTTGAAAAGTTGTGTGAATTTATTTGCTGTGGATTGATTTGCCATTTAAAGATATGTATGTTAAGCTGTCAACCAATCACATGTGTCCCTGTATAGTCAATGAGAAATGCTTTTGTAACGTCGAACATGAATTGAGAATTCCGTTACGATATTTATTCATTCGACACGATTATCGAATAGGAGAAAAAATATCGTTGTATCACGATAAAATATCACTGTGATGTGAACGATAATCGATATAAAATGACTTGGTGTGTATAGGAAAATTGCCTGAGGCTCAATATATGAATTGGGTGAAAGGGAAAGAGAGAGCAGCTATAATCGATATAAGTTTTGACTTCGAGTAACAACCCTAGTGTCAACGTACTAAAATAATCTCCATCATCATCAATACGTGAAATATGCTCTGGTGTTGTTTTGGTTTGTAAGAGTTAATCGACTGTTGTCTCGCTTGGTTACCTGTGTTTTTTTGTTGACTAATCAGTCGATTAGCCTCGTGGACTCTTCAACGAACCATTGAAAAACTGGAAGCTGGTCCCATGATGAAAATCATGAATGAGGCCATTTTTAATAAAAGACAAAAAGTATTGAATGTGTGTGATTGGTTGAAACAATGTAATGTACCAATACGTACCATGTAGTGTACAGTGTAGATGGTTAAAAGATGGCCTTCTTAACCTGTACGCATATGTGTAGCTTGTACGGAAAACCAAACCTGAACATGCCAAATAATCCTAGAATTTACAACCAAGCTCCTCAAGGTACGACATATTTTAATATCTTGGCATATATGCCAACTATCAAATCAATTTAATTAATTTAGCCAACCTTTGATTAGTTCTACACGGTAGTAACAGTATTGGATTTCAAGCATTTTTATTTTCTGTGTGCAGTATTTACATACTTTCCATGTGATTTTTAGGTTATGACCGTGATTCAGTTTATGAATTGGCAGTTGTGCCTGATTGATAAGTTATAGTTTAAACGAATAAGATCAGGAGTAGCATTCCTGTATCTAGAGGGACTAGTCTAACTTGAACCGTGCCAAACCTGGTATCGAAAAAACGGCACCAGGAAAACAAGATTGAATCATACGGGCACCGTGCTGCCCAGAGCTGTATACATTGTAGAAGAAAAGTGAGATGTCAATTAAGGTATTTGGTATAACTATTGATGGGCATAATATAACAGCGTAGTTGATTTGACATTTGAAGAGAAGTTAAGAATACTGTTGGTATGCCCAAAGAAATGAGTAGACATACAATTACAGCCAAGTCTTCAGTAATGAATGTTTTATTTTTTGGATTATCCATTGGTAATCAAAACTGGAAATTCTCCAAAATTTGCTATTCTCCGTGTCATTTTTGTCTCTTGAGACGTAGCTACTACCATTCGAAAGAGGGAAAAATGTTCCCAGCAGGGGAATTTCTGGTATTACAGTATCATGAAACGTGAACTGTGCAAGATACAAAATCTACAAATATATCATAATATGCCCACAATATTTGTCAAAAATGCTAAAATAATGAGCCAAATTTTAAAATACCGTAATTAGGGTCAATTGTATGTAATAGTAACTCTAGATATTTTAACCCTCGATTTTCACCTCGCCACAGACCGTTAGCATACAAGTATCACGTAACCCAATGTGAATGTTATGGATCAACAGTATTTTAGAAGATATTTCTCTGAATGGTATGAAGCAGTTTCACTAGTACGTTTTTCAGGGGACCAGACTGAAACAAACGAAAACTTGTAAATGTATAAACGAGAAGCTTATTGATGAGGTTCTACTATGTTCGAATGGAAAGTCCCTTGCGTGTATATTGCGTTGACATTGAAAATGTTATGCTCTGGGTAGGTCTCCCTTCAGTGTGTCCAAAGTTTAAAACAGAGTTTGTGTTCCACATGATATATCATGGGCAACTAGTTAGTGTTTGTGTGTGTATTTGTGTTATTGTATTTACTATTTTTATTGTTGATTTATTATTTAGTTCAGCCAGATAGTCCAAAGTTAGTCTAGAATGCTTGTCTTTTATTTAATTTTACTACATTTTAAATAATTTTACCAATTTGACTACATTTTTTCTCGTTTATATAATTTTACTATAAAGATTTGTTACAGTAATATATACTATAGATATCTCTTATAGGCCTTACCTTTGCAAGTGTTCAAGATTCCATAGTCCTAAGAATGAATAATCAAGATGATTCTAACTGTGGTTTCTGAATTATGCTTGCAATACGACGTTTTAAGTGTACTCTGACTGAAAGAAGTATATTAACGGTGCCTATCCATAGTTGTCGAGAAAATTCTATTACTGTAATCAATCAGTATACATACAGTCAATATAAATTGAGTGCATTAGTGTGGTTTCATATTTGTTAGTCTAGTCTGCAATGCGGAGTTGTTTGTTAAACAATCGGGAACTGTACCGCAAAGTAAGGTTTTTACTTTTTAGCTTGAACCAGTTTGAAAGTATCGATATTCCGTTATGGAAGGTGAATGTGAATAACTTTGTTGTTTCAGAATAGTTGATACTGTACTTTGATGCCTCCGGCACCATATAAATACACCAACTAGGTCCCTAAAAAAAATCATGGAACATTTAAAATTGGATAAATGTGATTGGTTTTGGCTAGTGAATATATTGACAGCCTTATTTTGTCCTCGACCGCATAGGGATGAGGTGAACCTACTTTATTCCAATACTGCTAATTCCAATTTTTCCTGTATTAGTTCTAGTGTACTTTGTTCATTACAATATTATGTTTTGTCTGTTATCGTTTTTGAAGAGATGCTGAAAAGAATGATAAATTCAGTACGGTACTGGAAATTGAGGAATGTGTGAAAATGCAAATGTCTGGCAACTACGTATTAATATGGGAATGTTACTGTTGATGTAGAAAGTATTTCAGATTCAAATTATGAAATTCCTGGAATTGGAGATGTTTGTATTATCTCATCTGTACATACACTGGTATGTGTGTGGTATGGTGGTATGTGTATTGGCTACATAGTTTGTGTTTATATGTAGAGAGGTAACACAGTAATTAACACCAAATTATGAATTACATTTGAATTAATTTTGTAGGTTGGATCGTTGAATTGAGTGTGTTTGCGTGTTTTTTTAGTGATGTAATTTTGAAGAATCACTAGTATTACAGTATTTCATTTTTATGGCCATTGTAACAATATCTCTGCAAGTCCCAGAGGTTTTAGTGTCTAGACTTGTGTAGTTCTAACATTTTTAAGTGTATCAAATTAACAGTTGTGTGAAGCTGGTAGGAAATAATCAGTATGTAATTGAATCATGATAGGTATATTTGTAACCTTTTGTATTAAAAAAAAACTTTTTTTATTATTAATAAATTCAATAATAAATAAGGCAGAATGTGGCTTTTTGCAGGCAATGTTGAGCATTGAAATTGTTTGAGCTTGAAATTTGTTCGGGTATTACACAGAACTGAGCTAATTATGACAGGCTAGTCAAAGTTCAGAAAAAAGCAGTCGACGTATTATATTATTTATGGTATCGACAAAAAGTCCCACCTAACAAAGGATTGATGTATATTGTACGCCACCCGTTTGCTCACACGATTTCTAGAAACTGAAGCCAATTTGAAAATGCGTTTGAATCCTGCTTCATACTGTTAGCTCTAGTTTTGGTATGATACTTCACAATCACAGAGTTACTAATGATTATATTTCGGCAATGTGTGGCTTGAGAACCAATGTGTGAAATCTACTGAAGCACATTTTAAAATAGCAAAACCTCTAGTCGCAAGTAAAAAAAGTGTTCCAACTATCATAATCTGTGTAACGCTAAACAACAGAAGAGTAACATGGTATGTGTTTTTGGTTGTCAAACAGTCTTGTATATATAATAAAATGGTTTGATTTTCTAAAATTAATGCTGTGTACTATCATTTATCACTCTCAAGAAAAGTTAATTTTATTTGATGTTGAGTATTCTTTGTAAAATGTTTTTTTTATTTTCTAACTCTTTTTTGTGTTTTTTTAATTACAAGTTATTCATGTATCTCGTTTTTCACACTTTTATTGGATTATTAATTAATTTGCGTACATTGTGAAATAATGAAATGAACAAAATTATTGTATGAGAAAGCAAAGACCCGATTTTACTACGGTAGACTTGGAAAAACAAATTTTATTAGTTCTTTTATTTTTTTGAGCTCCACAGGTCTACCAAAAGCACAATTTTGATGTACAGTATTTGAAAGATGTATTGAATGATGTCATCAGGTAGTTTTTAGGTGCAATCATTCAGACTTCTTTTGAGAACTATTTTTTTCTTCTTTTGAACATCTTTTGAGAATTATTTTAAATGTTGAAAATTCCAAGAAGAATAGTCCAGTGGAGAAAATCTCAAGAAAACATTTTCTTTGAATATATTCAAAATAAATAAATTCGTACCTAATATAAGCACAAGAACACTCATTCCATCAGTACATCACTCCAAAATTTTACATAAATCGGATCAGTCGTTTTGAAGAAAATATTATAATGTAATTTTTCTACTAAATAAATTTAATAGATGAATGATGATGAATTTAAATTTTATGGAATTGAATAAAAAAATTGTAGACATTATTCCAAAGTTTCACATGAGTCAGATCAACGGTTTCGAAGGAACGGTACTTAATATGAGAAAAATGTAATATGTAATTGATGTTGGTAAAATTTTATATTTATTGGGGAAAAATACTACGGTGCATACATTTTTCATATCGACAATAATTAAGTTTTTTTTCCAATATCATGGCTTTGTGGGTTGAATTGAATATGATATCATATTAATATAACAAGTTGAAATGCTGTCCGATTTGTTCAAGGTCGTGCTAGTTACATGGTACACGTTTGTTCATGCTTCTGTATGTTGGTATCACTATTTCGGACGCAAAAATATTAGATCGTTGCTTCCGTCACACTAGTTAACTTGACGTTTGTTTGCAGATAATTATATCCTGATATATTGTTATTTATAATAATTCTATCTACACGATCATGCCTAAGGTACGCAGGAGTAAGAAGTCTCCTCCAGAAGGTTGGGAACTTATTGAACCAACATTAGAAGAACTGGAACAGAAGATGCGAGAGGGTAAGAACTAGAAGAGGTTAGGCCTAGTCTTGACCAATAACCTTACTTTGTTAGTGGAAATGGGCCTAGGGCCTACCGTTCTTATTCACACAGGCATCGAGTGAATAAATATCCTCACTAGGCCTATGTATGATAAAGGGCACAAACTCGATGCTCAGGACTAGGCATCGTCGTAAGTCTTACACAATGTTGTGCGATACGTTCAAAATATGAAGTAATAAATTGGAATTTTCATTTTTCCAGCGGAGACTGAACCTCATGAAGGCAAAAGAAAAGTCGAGGCTCTGTGGCCGATTTTCAAGATACATCACCAGAAGTCACGCTACATTTATGACCTATTCTATCGCCGTAAGGCTATCAGTCGTGGTAAGTATAGGCCTACAGGAAAAATGTTACGGAGTGAAGTTTCTCCCGCAAGTTTATAAATAATTTACTGGCACATACAGCTCGGTTTCCAATGCGCTCGTTTCAAGAGTTTATATAGAATCTCGCCCTGCCACCGTCCTTCTGTATAGTAGGCCATATGTTTTTGTAGTGCCCCTCTGTAGGCTAGGCTGATGCCAGGATGGTTCTCACAGTGTAGGCCCCAGCCGCTTCCTTCCTATTACCAGAGAAACCGTCATTCCATAAATCATCCATCCAATACAGTTGATCTCAGTCATCATTACAGTGTGTCGTTGAACTCTTTATAAATAAAAAATTATTAAGTAATTAAATTTTGTTTTAGAGCTGTACGAATACTGCTTGACCGAGAATATTGCTGACAAGAATCTCATAGCAAAGTGGAAGAAGCAAGGGTATGAGAACTTGTGCTGCTTGAGATGTATCCAAACAAGGGACACAAACTTTGGTACAAACTGTATCTGTCGAGTACCGAAAGTCAAGTTGGAGGAAGTAAGTTGCTTTCTTATACTAATTGAATCTAATCAGAAGCCTATGGTGGAGAAAGCTTTCCTTCGTGGACTTTTTAGTGATAATGCGTTGGACATCAAGTAACTACATAGATATCAACCTCGTACTGGGAGGTTGAGTTGGCTTACGTTTGGTTAGGTTGATTTAAACACGGTAATATTCCATCCCCATCAGTTGATGTCAGTATGTAGCATGTACGTTATCTGTGCCGTTCACGACGCTCCATATCAGTCAAAGGGATAAACCATAAGTAATTTTGGGAGTAGATGCGTTCTTTTTCTCATCTTCAACTTGTCTTTCCAGGGACGTATTGTCGAGTGTATACATTGTGGATGTCGAGGATGCTCAGGATAATGTATTACATCATCGGCCCATCCGTCATTTCTCGTTGTGAACGAGTATCCATAAATTACTGGATATGAAGGTTAAAATTCATCTTCATCTTAATTATTCTTTTGACGTAAAGGCCGATGTGCTTGGATTAAGCTAGGAAATTTGTAACAATGTATGTATTAATTTAGCTTTGATCATGCCAGCTTTATTGTGGTTCACTCCTTCAAAGCATCGTTTAATTATGACATCAATATTTTAGTTAATTGTGATTGACAAATTATTTTTTCATTTTAATATTCTAATTACCTATATATACAATAAAATGAAGCTCGACAAATTACGTAGGTTGTTGAGGTTTGCTGTAGATCCTGATCCACTATCTGATTAACATTCTATAATCAAGGTATTTGTTTTTATTAATGTGAGGGGTTGACGACCATACTTGTAGAAAGCGTAAAAACAAAATGAACATCGAGACAGAGAACATTGAAATGTAGAATTAATTTTTCAAGGCTTTGGTAGCACAACTAGTTTGAGCCTGGAATATTCACATTCCACTTGTTCATAGAGGATAATTTCTATCTCTATGGACGGTGTAAGAAATGACGTGAGAATGAATGTTTGAAGATTGGGGGAAGAGCAAGTTCAACTGAACTGTAAAATCACACATGAATGAACATTGCAGTGTGAGCAGTTTATTTAGAGTAGAACATTTATTGAATTTATAATAATAATTCTCACAAGAAAAAATCACTGGATTTCCATTTACGGGCATTGAGAAAAACAAACTGTTACTTCTCAAAGTACCGGCACATTAATTTAATGATCGACTTAATTTTGTGCAAAACATTTTTCACTAGTTTAAGTTGAATGAAGTTTTATATTTGGAAGCTACCTTGTAGTCTATTATCTAGGACTATAGCTATCTACGATGGATACGCAATTTGGACTTATCCCATGTCGATCTCAGTGGCTAAGATCGGTATCATAAATCCAGAACAATGTTGCTGTCAGTCGTGTCTCCATATTAGATAGCTGTCATCTTAGCTATTATGATGTATTCTGTACATATTTCAGGTTGTATTGTAATATATAGGAAGCCTAAGATAACAAAATGAAGCTATGCTAATAGTCTCGCAAGTTATGGCCAAGTAGTTTTTAAGTAAAAGAAAGCAAAAATTAAGGGTTGCCATAAATATTAGATTGACTTGATTATTTTGAGCATTGACTGAACACATTTTGATTACGTACATTCTTATTTCTCAAAAATTATCCTAATGTAAAAACTTCATATGCCTACTTGTATATAAAAAATAACAGTTACCGTACTTATATTATTTAGGCCTATCAATTCCATTGGTTTACCAGAAGTCACATTATGTAGTGGTAAGCCTCCTTGTCTTTTTTAAATTTATTGTTTTATCATTATCAAGTAAATACCCTGCAGTAGGCCTACGAACAGCACTACTTTGGTATTCATTTTATAGAATTGATTTTCAAAGTTCAAGGCCTACGTATATTTCTGAGAAGTCATACGGATAAGCTTTTACCAGTAATGTTTTATACACTAAAATAGAAAATATTTAAATGTTAGTGTTAGTTGATAGTGTTCAATTCAAACAAATTACTTCTTAGGATAGAAAATTCAATTAGGTAATATGCTCGTAGTGCTACTTGTGTATTGTTGTTATGTATTTTGTTGTCATACTGAGAACTAGTCTTATTTTTTAATGTTTCATGAGCATTATGTAGTTATTCAATAAATCTTTGGTGAAAGAAGTCTATTGAGACTTGATTAATCATACACTTGTAGGTTAGCTTAAATGTTGATGGGATTGTTGAGAAAACAATAATAGGATTGAATTATTGTCCAGTCATCCATTCATCCACTTGGGCCTATTAATTACGTGTTCGGAATGATGTGGCAAGTTGGCAACCCTTAATAATACCCGTTTTATTCAACAAGTATTTTCCACGAGGTATCACCGAATCGTATCGCAAAGTACAAGTTGAGCGTAGATCTATCGTCCGTATTCCAATCGTATGTCACCGACTTGTTACAACTGTCGATGTTCACGCGTATTCGGTCATCTCGAATATGCTCGCACGTGAAACACACTTTGGATCCTTTCTCGAGCGGCGGTAGTTTGGTTGTTTTTGCACATCCATCCACAAAGACAGACCCTGATAACAAGTTTCACAAGTTCAGCATTAATCTCAGGGCAACAACATATCAACTTATTTTATGTAAACGTTAAATCACGCGTTAGCTTGGACAGTACATTCTAGATTACATGCGTTTTCCATTTTTTTTTGTAAATTTCAATTATACAAGTGCGAGTTCACTAACCTGTTGTACTCAAAAAGAGCGCTCCAGGTTGGACTAGATTCTCTCCGTCATCTTTTTCGGCCACCAATCCCAGTCCTTCATCGCTGCATCGAGCACCACATTCTAGAACCTGACAATCATAGTAATTGAGATGAAAATAATCTGACTATGGTATGGAAATACAATCCGATAGAGCTGAGATTGAATTCTTACCGTGAACTCGATTGAATGTCCAGGGCCAAACTGTGGTGATTTCGAGAAGAGCGTTGATAAGTCAGATGAAGCTTTACTTGCTATCTTACACTCATTTGTGACCGCATAGTTTGTGTTACGCTCTTCCCAAGCTTCAATAAATACAATCAAATTGATTAATTTAAAAAAAAAACATGGTTCATGGTCATAACAAAGACAAAAAAGAACAATTTTAGCATACCGGTACATCATAACTAATAATACAAATAAATTAAGTATTAACAGCGTTATAGGCTCTGATCAGTAATTGTCAGGTATATAATTAACCTCTGGGAAGGAATGTTACAGTAACCGATTCCATCCTCTATAGCTCAGTCAACTAAGACACTACTTTAGAAGTGAAGTAATCGTTGGGCGTGGGTTTTGGTAATCGTCCTTTCACTCATTGTTGTCAGTTCATAGTTTCATTAATCGTACCCCCCAAATTCGAACCCACGACTGTCTGTAGGGTCGTCAAGCCAAAATGAAAAATATCATTTTTACGTACAGCGTCTGTGAATCTAGAACTTCATTACTGTACGAAGGGTTGATATTGCCAACTCACCAAAAGGTTGTTGGTCCGTAACGGCTATCATGGGTATCGACCAGGCCGTCCAATCCGTGTCCCCCTCGACACGGCAGCAGACGCGGAACGTGTACGTCACACCGGGCGTCAGGTTACGTACAAGATGATGGTTCTCGGGACCAACGTAAACGTCATGCGAGTTGCTCTCCAGGTGGTCAGAGTTGTCTCTCACATCTCCGTGAGCCATCTGCAGTCCTGTCGAGAGATGAGATGGAGAGATAACGAAAACATGTTGGTAAAAACAAATAACCTAGCTGTTAAACCTATACCTATTATAAAAGCTAAATATTCAGATCAAAAATTAGTCGAGTAGATGGCCAAAATTCAGAATATTATAATATGATTATGAATGTAATTAGAATCGGACGTCAACTTGTGGATGGTGACAGTCAAATGCATTGAATAAATAATTTAACACATAGGCCAACTATAGCATTACAGTGTATTATAGATATACCGGTATCTCCGTCACTGCAGTGGTTAGTAATCAGAGCTACATTTGGAATTCTGCTAATCAAAGTCTATCCAAGATGGGGCTTCAGATAAGTAAAAAAAATAGAGACTTAGGCAGTTATACGTACGGAAACAATTGATATCGACAGTCCTCTCTAGATCCACTTCCTCCCAATGCACAAGCAGTGCTCCAGGTTTCACCTCGACCCCGGTTATCTGCACCGGACCCATCTTCGAGACCTGACCTACGCGCGACGCTTTACACTCCAGCTCTAATCGTAATGCGTCCGCACTACTCTGAAACGAGATGTTAGGTACCTCTTCTAGGTTTGGTACAGCTGGCAAACTGAAACAAGACAATGTGTTGAACTATCGGTACTAAGCGGAAAAAATCACTGAATCTGATCGTAATGATTTTTTCATGTGCCTCAGTGCCTATAATACACCACTTTTTCTAAAATTTGTATATATTGTCATAAGCCACTGCATTTTGATACTCTTTATTCTTTCAACTAACTTCAACATAGGCCTATCGATTTTCGGTTTACGTCGTAATGGTGAAAATTTTGTCTAACAAGAGGAAGAATCTACAAGAAAACACCCATATTAGAGTTTTAAGAATATATTGTATGCAAGCAATGCTATGCTCAAGTTGGCCCAATTTCCTAATGGGAAGCTACTCAAAGTAGGCCTATATTAGAAGCTTAGAAATATAACGATAAATTACGGATTATTTCGTTTACATATTAATTGTGGTGCACAAGGTATAATTGCAATGCAATGCATTACTCTATTTGAATAACCTAGTCGCAGTTACTCGAACTCATTCCTAGTAGGCCTATGCTTGTTTACCTTCCTAGCAACGACGCTTGTTCGCTGAAATGTAGTGCACTTTCTTCACTGGTGGCCCCACCAACACGTAGAATCTCCTTGCCTTCTCCGATGTACAACACCGTGTTTTTCAACTTCTCATTTATAACGTCCCGACACGCTCTCAACGGTGTTAATCCTTCATCTGAGATCTTCACAGCTTCGCTTATAAGTACACTTCTACGTCGGTTAAAAGCTTCGACAACAGTTGTCGTCAAGAGATCAAACGTAGTGTTGATATCATCAATCGTTTTCTGAGAGCTCGATCTGACTTGATCTTCGGCTTCTTGTATAGATTTAATCAGATCTTTAAGTCTTGAAGAGTACTCAACTGCAGTCGATATTGTTTCTAAAACCACTTTCCTAGATAGGCCTGCTTCTCCCATAATTATCGTTTCAACTAAAAACAAATAACATTACCAAAATTAACCTCAAAACGGTACGATTGCGAGGGTAAACAAACATTTTCATGCAGCAAATATTGGATAAAAATGTGCAAAAACATACCAGCGTTTGACGAATATGAAGAATGGAATTCTAGGAGTCTACGAAAGGTCTGATTACCATTTCACGTGGGAGAGCTTCATAATAAGCGACAAGAAATTAAATTATGCTGACAGTGACAGGACAGCTGGAAGTGGGTGTAACCACCGTGGGTGTAACTTACACGAGTGAAGCTTTTTGAGCGTGTTTTGTTTTGGAAGGTTGGTATGCGGAATGTAGTAGAGGGTAAAATCAAATGAAGATGGAAATACGATTTTGACATTCATATCAATTTCTTTATAATAATTTCGTAATAGGCTATAATCTTCAAATAGCCAAAGAGTATTATTTTTTATGGCAGAGATTTGCTGATACAACAAAAATTACTTGTCTTTGTTTCATAAAAATATAATTGTTTGCACATATTTACATAGGCCCAACTTAATATTAGACCACTTGTATAAAAATAAAATAAATTGTCTTTTTTCCATTCAGCTTTCATCTGTTCAAACGTTTTGGACTGAACCCGACTTCGTCTCACTAACATTATCCAGAGTTTTGTAATCAAAAATTGCCCGTAAATATTCAGCACGTTCACTTTCCGTTTTGTTGTCCACTTCTTCAGCGGACTTGTCGGACTTGTTTGTAATGATACCGTTCTGCGAAATGAATACCTCAAGATTGCTTTTGTCACTCTCAAATCGATTAATAATCTCGTCGAATAACTCTTTAAAAATGAACGGATTCATGTTTTTCAACAGTTGACTAATGAAAAACCAATCACCATAATCACACTTGTTGGCGACAATTTCTATTTTCTCGATTGGTATCATACAAGCTTGTTGATAAAGAATCTGAATGCGGAATCTTTTATTGAGAAGCGCCATTCTGTATATGAGTGACATTGCGCTGATGACAGTCAAGAAGGCAAACCAGAACCAAAGGAAGGCGAATATCTTCTCGTTGACTATGTTCAGTGGTAATACGCAAAGCGCTTCAATGTTTTGAAGTGTTCCTGACGGACCATAGTTGCTGAAGCTACACTTGGTAATCTTCGGGAAAACTCGAGTCATGGTTTCTTCTGCGAATAGAGTATTCGCTACACCACGGCCGTAGTCGAAAAATTGATTACCGAGGAATATGTTCAGCAGGAAAACTTGACCGATCTAGAGCAAAATGTAGAGAATAATTATTGAGAACTGATGTCCAATTTGGATACCTGACGTTTAGAAACTTACGTGGAAATGGTTATGAATAATTTGATAATAAGTTGCAAAATAACCTTTATTATTGATGCACCTTAAATCTAACAATAACAATCAAGTTCAAATTGAGCTTTGAAGTTCCGTTATTGGAAAAAAAAATAATTCAATAAAAAATATGCATACGTACCACATTGATGAAGTTTAGCGTTTCACATAGGACGTAGTGAATTGCATACGTATTAAGTTGATGATACTTCCAAGAAGTCACGTAATCCGCTATAGCTTTTTTGCGAGCTACGGTCCAGACCTTGTTCACTATTGGGCAATCTATGAAATAAACAACATGCACAATAATTAATAATCAATTAATAAATAATCAAACAAAATAAAATACTGACTATTTCCTAATCGTAAATTGGTGTTTATGGAAGGAGAGAAGACGATTTGGAAAGAGAAGAGAAAAAATATAATCCAAGAAGAAAAGTATCAATATGAGAAGATCGAAAATTCTTCTTTCCAAACACATTTAATTCAGTATACTGGAACTCTTTATTTCACTAACTTTTTCATTTTTTTGAATCAATAGTTACAGTAATATTAATTGGTTGTTTAAATTGAGGGTGCTAGAAATGTGCCCTTGTGGTGCCACGTCCAAACAATCCTACCGTGTCAACCGTAGCAATGACGTAGTGTCAAGTTTCCGATGATACAAAAGAGATAGAAACTGGGTGTACTCACGTAGCTCATTAACTAGAGACAGCATACGTCCTCCCTCCAGCACCTTCCAGATGCAACGCGGGATGTAAAACAGGATCGCTTGGAAACACAGGACAAAGCAGACCCACTGGTAGTACTTGTGGTGGATCACTTCGTCGTCAGGACCATGTTCGGCTACACCCGCATAGGCGACTGATTTACCTACTTTACCTGGAAAACAAAGACAGGAAAGAAATTAATAATAAGTCGACAGATACGGATTATTAGAGGTTTTCGAAAATCGTTTTTTAAAATGTGTTTCTTTATTGAAGAATTTTTTAATATCGAAATTTGGTGGGTTTTTGCCTAAAATAGCTACCTAACAACCTGTCATGAAATCACAATGAAGTTGAAAGTACTACTTCCAAAAATCCCAAATTAAAAAATCATCTGTGTGGCTTCATAGAGATATGGTCGAATAAACATTATTACCATATGTAATATTTATTACAAGTACAAAAGAATCTCAAAATTATTTACAAATATTTGCGCAAATATTATCAGATGTGTAGGAAATCTTTGATGATACACAAACTTTCTAGACTAATTCAAGGTTACAATTATTTCAATTCTATGAAGCAACTGACATATTTCCGTGAAAGATCGCATTATATAGATAAATATAAATAAAAAATGTGAATAAAATAATATAAATATGAACAAGGAAATATTAGATTAAATAAGTAGGCCTAATATTAAATTAAATATATACCGGTAATTATATTTATTTAGTGCTTCAGTCATCAGTCCAATGCCATATAAAACAAACGCCAATTAAAAAGTTGAAAGTGTCTGTTAAATTTAATTAGTAGTGTATTATTATAGATTAAAGACAATCGAGTTTTTGGTTTTAGAATCATCAAGAAGAAATGCGACGCAACATCGCAACAGATGGAGAAATTTGTGGATTCATTTCATCATTTGGCATTACATTCTTAGAGACTTTAATCCATGTGGTCGTAATGCTAATTAATTAGTTGTGCATTTTGACAATAAAACAATTAGCTGAAGGAACTTGCGTCGAATTCAAACAATATTTATTGATAACCTATGACATTAAAATTTCCCAGTATCGAAGTTGGTCTAGACCAAATGAGACGCGTATAACCTTGAGAACCCATACCTTGATAGTCTGATGAACCATTTTAAATTTTTATCGAGTTATTTGTCCGAAATTGTTGTCTGGAATAATCTTGCAAGTCGCAACATGTGATGTTACAGAAAAATAAGATAGAATACTATTTTATAAAAATATATACCATATTGATTTTGTGGTATCAATCGAGGGACATATAAATCAATTTGAAAGGATGGCTATAGTTCTAGTGCACAGACAACTTCATGTACTGCGTAGGCTTATCACGTTTGTTTTTCAATTTTAAATAGTTTTAAATTGATTTACCATGTCATGTGGTAGAACTACATATTTGTTGCTTCGTATTTTTTCGAATACAAAGATTCTTTCGTCATTATTGAGTTTATTATTATTTTAGACTTCTTATAGTACAGTTTCCAATCCAATACCGTGAAATAGGCATAGGTCCAGTTTCAAGTCAATATCCATTGCCAATTTTGAATAATACTTGTTAGCCTACTTGTTTAATACTTGTCATTATAATGATAAATACAAAGATAAACTTTCAAAATTTCATTTTTGTTTTTCAAATATTTTCATTCTTGGTCAATTTTGGTCATTCTTGGCGCAACAATAGTATAGGCCCTAATGAAGTTTTACAAAAATTAATTTCATGATTAATAAGCATTTAGATGCGGAATGAGGGCCTTACAATCTGTAATAATGGAGCGATTGTTGTAAAAATGTAGGCCATAACACTAAGCAATATTGTCGGCAGTAATAATGTCAAAGGTGCCAAATAGAATAATAACAATAATAAATAGAATTTATAGTTGGACAGAAACAATTTTTAATACAACTGTTTTTCACTTGCACTGTTGCTTAAAAGTTGGAATAAATGTTAAAATATAATATGTTGTTGTCAGGCACTGACGAAATGAGCACTGAACCGAACTAGTGGCCAAGTTCATTACATCTTACTCTAATCCTACGACTATTTTGTATCAAGGAGTTTCATTTGGTAAGGGAGTATTAATACTAGGAATTTAGGAAATATTTCAATTCCAATGGGTCAAGCCTAGTAGCGTACCTAGTACGTCTATATAGGCTAGAGCAAAGATAGGGCTGGAGACTGGGCCGTAGCCTCTCTAAGTGGGCCTAGGCCTACACCGGCAAATGATTTATAAATAATTACATGTCATTCAATTGCGGAAAATCTAAATGTAAAAACCTGTTGTTCACTGGTTCTCACTGCATGTGGTACGGATCTAAAAAAAAGTATGAAGAAACTGGGCCCAAGTAAAAGGCCCCACGTTTTGGCATTAGGCCTATTATCTTAGTTTCAGACTTACCTCTAAGATGCTTGGTGACTGTAAATGTTGAGGATATCCAACAATATGTATCTAGTGCATCATGATCAACAGCAGTACCCGAAGCAATGCAGTCAATCGGATCGCCGAAATACTGCCGAGAAGTCAACAATAGTGAGAATATGATTAACATGATCACAGTTACTTTATAATGGAGACGACAAACGTTGTTGTCGATAGAAATCCCATCTAGCTTCAGTAAAACACTAACAGTATTGAATAAGTCAAACATTTTAAAGAAAAGATTTCTGTCTGAAGAAGGATGAAAGCGACTATTGCCTATATTGATGATGAAAGCCGCGGCGGCCTATATTGCACATGCACAGTTATTAAAGCAACCGACTGACAGCTAGCCATGAGACCAACTTTATGACATAATTCGGTGCTGACTGCTGAGGAATGGATTCGATGAAAATGCGTGATTAGTGGAAAAACCTTAGCACCGTAGCGCTCTCTTGGACTTTCAGTGTACTACCTGACTACCAGCATGAAATTCGCAGCATAATCTGCAGTGCATTTTCATAAATGTATATTGGTCATTGGACCTAAACTAATGATAACGAAGCACTATTGGCGTCGGTGAATGATGAATGAGATAAATGGCGATAAGAGATGAAAGTTCATTATATAGTCGAATGATTACTTGTATCTTAAGGTGTACATGAAATTTCATTTTTTTCTCATTGATTAATTATTATATTTTGCTGAACGACGCGAATGAGCAGGTGCTAATAAATCTATGTATTATAATATTATATGTACTAAATCTGTCTCCCCTCTAAGGTAATGTCTGTTTTTGTCTCTGCTTTTCATATTTCTGTTTTTCATAAGCAATAAGTTATGAAAATTAATGTACCGGTAATTCACTTTCTCAATTCTGAATTGTTTTATTAAATAATTGTCAGTTGACAAAATGTAGTACCGGTATATATCGTAATTTTTTTTATTGTTCACCACTAGTCGTTTGTGTTTGTTTAATTCAGTTTATTTATTTTTTGTATCCTACAGACAAGCATTTAATAGGCTTTGTAGATCTTTGTGAAGGTTTATGCAATTGTTACTATATTTTTCATGTGACAATAAAAAAAAAGTGATGATGCAAATGGACTTTTACAAAAACACACGCGTTGTGCGGTACTAGAACCCACGCCATAACATAAAACGTTATTTTCCGAAACTAAACAAATTCAACTATGATGAGTGCACACAATATAATAAGCTAATTAATAAGGTGGAAAGAGCTATTATTAGCACAATTGTTATTATTATTATCATTTATTCACCATTCAGACATTTGAATTCATTGCTTGAAGATAGAGTGATCATATTCAAAAAAAGGAAAATCCGGGACAACACCAAGACGTGCGTAGTCTAAATAATCCCAATTACGGGGGAGGGGTCTAAGGCTGAACAGCCCCGCAGGGGAATTACTAGGAATTTGTAGTCTTCTAGTCATATTTTGGGTGTTTTTTCTAATCATATAAAACAATAATATATTTTTTCTATGTACCTATAGTAATTGTATACAACTTTATACTCTAGGATGTAGCCCACACAGGTTAATGATAGAAAGACAGTTATTTGAATTTGAAGTGCAATGTAAAAATTGATTCAACAAATAATGGAAGATTTTCTTTTTATAACGAAAATGAATTATGAGTAGATGAATTTTACCGAGTATGAAAAATATACCCATGCAATTATTTATATTTCTTCCGTTTTTGAAAATCCGGGATATTTGATGGTCCCGAGAACATTTCTCGGGACGCCGGGACAGGAAGATAAAAACAAGGATAATCCCGGGAAAATCGGACAATTCACCAACATTTCATAGAAATTTCAAATTTGTATTTATATTCGATGGATTTATCAAGGGATGGTCTGGAGGAAATGACAGTAATCAGGCAGTGTAATTCAAATGGTTGGAGTATAGATTTGGAATCAAACGAACTAAGAGTATAATCAGAGCTGTGTTTTATCAACTCCCCTTAAAATTGGGAAATGAACAATTTTCTGAGGGCAGAATAAGTCATAAAAAATATATTTAAAACTGTATAACAAATGGGTTGGTAAGATCGCCCTCGTGGTGCCCCGTTCAAACGATCTGATATTTCATCCATAGCCTTAATTGGGGAACAATGATTTTGTATCAAGTTTTGATGTTATTAAAAAAAAAGTATATGAGTTAACAAAAAGTTTCAAAACTATCCCTTAGCTGTTACGCATTACTAAAACTTGCTTTATTTTAATTTAGTGTTACATTTTTTTAAACAGAACTATTGGTTTACAGTATAATTAGAACATATTATTTCCATTCCAAAATAAATATAATACTTGCAAAGAGATAAAAGAGCAAATAACTTACTTTCAATTTATAATATTAAATTTTTATTTTTATAATTTATTATTCAATTTTAATATAGGCCTATAGAATAGTACATTTCAATTTTAAATGTAAAATATCATTAAAATGAGTTATACTATAATTATATTACTAAATATAGTCTTGCATAAAGAAATACTGGACCTACTGCTTTGTCCATCAATACATCAATCTATTCATCTAGTTATTACTTATTTTTATGAAAACATATTTTTATTATTTTATACAATGAAAATACAAACAAATGAACAAATATAATATAAAAAACAAGTAAATAAATACACTGAAAATACAATTGAAATACACATTACAAATGTTAACATTATTGGTGACAGACAAAACAGAGAAGTAAAATATGTTCAAGAATAGGGTGAGCAATTATTATCATTAGCTACATAATGAATAAATAATATAAATAAAGCAATGAGTACCATTAGACAAATCCAATTTTATCGTTGATTAAAAATTATTATCAAAATAATATCTATATCAATAAATCCATTTGAAACATTATTTATAAAATTGAGCACTAAATAACAAATAATAGATTTTCGATTATGGTTATAGTTATACCCCATGGTCAAAATTAATTCATTGTTCGGTTCATAGAAGAAAATAAATATTAAGTTTCAGATTCCCAGGTTCTAAGTTCACCCTATACAAACAACTATTTATCATAGCACAAAGAAGTATAAGTGCCGTCAGGGTAACTTCATATGATTGTGATGTAGAAAAGTTTGTGAAAGTGATAACTTTTAACGTTATCAAGACCGTATTTCTTAGAAGGAATGAAGTAGATACCGGTACACAAGGTACTTGCGTGGTCACTTAGCAGTGCTGATGTCATAGTAGCAAATGTCATCAAATGACTCTAGAATCTATTATAAATGCATATATACCCTACTGTACAAAATAATAAGTGCAGAATAGAGAGACTTCTTTAAAACCACTCAAATTTTCATACTGTTTTCTTTTTTCTTTCGTTTTCTCTCAGTTTCTTTTTTCGTCTCACGTGTTTATCCGTGGTTTGAGACCTAACCAGAAGCCACCCTCAGCACCCATGTTGAACGTTTCTCTGCTCAGTTTGATAGGGATGGGCGTTTTGTTCACAACTTGGATGTCGAAGCGCGACAATAATGTGGCGCACGCAATCTTGGCTTCCATCAAAGCAAAACGCATACCTTAACACACATAAAACAATTAAATTCATTTCATACACACCAATAGCATTATATTTATTCTTAATATTTGCAATGTGTGAAAGTAATTTTATTTAGTAGTTATAACAATACTGTATTGGCCAAATTTACCTGATGAAAAGTTGAAAATTTATGTCTTTTCCCCGTATTTGTTTGGAAACAGAAATTATATTTTACTCTTTATTTGCTTAACGACCCCACCAACAGCTAGGTCAAAGAACTATAAAATACATTAATTCAAACAAAGAGATTAGATTGAAAATAAAAGTATATGTATTTACCAATACATCCTCTTGGCCCTGCACCAAATGGAATCCAAGTATAAGGAACAATCTTATGTTTATTCTCGTCGCTAAAACGTTCCGGGTCGAACTTCATCGGTTCCGGCCAATACTTCGGATCACGGTGAATACCTATGTAGGGTAACGAGACGCCATCCCCGACGTTAATCTTCACCTCCGGGCTGGTGGCAGTAGCGGCGAGGGTGTACGGTTTAACACAGAGTCGGTCATTGAACACGGCTGGTGGAAATATGCGTAGCGTCTCCGATATAACCATGTCCATGTATTTCATGCGTTGTATCTGAAATGAGAAGATTTCACTTTCAAGATAGATTTTCATTAGGCTCCAAATTTAAGTGAGGATAGGCGTTCGAGACGAATTCGATCATTCGTGTATACCTGTTTCTTTGATAGAGGAAGATTCTCGACCAACATAACAAGCACACGTAACACGTCAGTTAAGTGGCATACACAGTTGTAAGTATAAACACAGAACTAAAGCAATAGCAAGATGTGGTTACATCATGATCATATGTTTATAGCAAGTGAATCAATTCATGATCTTATTTCAACCAACTTCCTCACTTACGTGAACTTTCAAGGTACAGGTCAGTTTACCTCGTTGTTCGCTGGTTAAGACGCTCCAACGAGAGGAATATTGAAGAGGAATATTGAGAGGAATATTTTCATAATATTTCAATACAGCTCTACCTTTACTCTGCCTTTTACTCGACTTCAACTAATTCCTTCAAGTATCTGTAATTAGGACTAAAAAAATAAATGATAATAATAATATAAATTTACTCCTTCATATGTGACTTTGCTGCCATCTTCTTCTAATATGTCGTCAACTTCTTTTCTCAATCGTTCTTGTATATCTGGATTCACAGCGAGCTGGTGAGTTAAGAAACAGAGTAGCGTAGATGACGTATCAAAACCACCCAAAAAGAATAATATTGCTTGAGCTACTAAGTCGTCATCGCTGAGTTCTGGAACAAGGTATAACGAACAGTACAAGTTATTCAGGCCCTACATAAGAATGGCAATTAGGATCTTGTGATATAAATAAAGAACACGTTATTTGAATGTACGTGGCGCATATTATGTATTTTCAATCTCTTTTTTTTTTTTTTTTTTGTAAATTAGCCTACTTCAAAAAAACATTGAATTTTTTTTTTTTCGAATTTCAAAATTTCATTTTGTTGATTTGTTAAATGCATAGCGTATCCATGCATATATACAGTATACAATTGAAAACTATGGATATATTTTCACCTGTTTTCTGTCCTTTGTGGTCCTCGTGCCCTTCTAAGGCCACATCGGTGACCTCATGTTTAAGTGTGCCCAATTGGGCCTGCCTCAATAAGTGAACCATATCAGGCCTGATGATTCCTTCTCGTTCTCTCGTCTCAATGGAGCCCTTGATCAAATTTCTGAAGAAATTGGCACTCTTCTTTGAGACAAAAGTTGCTCCTAATTTCTGGAAATAGGAAACGCAAGTAAAGTACAATTTTAAGTATACCGTACGTTGCATAATATTTGAAGAATTGTATCTTGTGACTCTACGTTGCTCAGGAAAAGGAAAGACATCTTCTTAGAAACTGAAGTCATGTCAGGCCTGGGTTCGACTCCTGCATAAGATATGGGTGTTTATAAACATCTCGCTTGACATTCTTCACCGTCTCACATTCACCAGTTTCTTCGTACTCCTATATTAAAAAACTGTTGGTGAGGTTGTTAGGCGTAAAATACAGTCAAATTTGGTGATGATGGGATAAGAAACAAAAATTAAAATGTACTGTATATGAATTTCACCTTCATGAGCTTCGAACTTAGCATGAAGCCGACTAAAACAAGTGACTTCATACCACCTGTATTCGTCAAATCATTGCCAACTTTGAAAAACTCGTTGTCTTGATCTTGGAGAGAATCACAATGGACTCCGAAGGCGGTGGTAGCAATAACGTCATTTGCGTATCTTGTGAACAAATCCTTCATTTCGAGAGTCAGCACTCCGTTCTCGGTATCTGATTGAAGCAAACAAATTAATTCAACTCTAAAGACTAAAACTGTAAAGTAGTAGAATGTATAACCTCTATTAATACGTTGAATAGAGACGATCATACTAGAAATCGTGACTCAAGACTACAAATTAGACAAGAGAAGTAATCGTCTGTATTCAAACTATTTTGAGCTCGATCTATTCTCAACTCGTCCATTCTACTACTTTATCGTTGGAGTTTTTAGTTGAGAATATGTAGGGTAAGGACAGTAAGGACATAGTAGTCTTGCGACTTTATTTCTATTGTTTATGGTTTTACCTTTACACTTGTTCTCCAAGTAGTCAGCCAGTTGTGTACCGCATTCGGCAACCAACGTGAACATAGCTTTCATCTTACTGGATGTGAACGCTGGACTCAAAGTATGACGCATATCTCTCCAGCGCTGACCTGCACATGTTACATGAACATTTAATTAGTATTACATCCATGGACTTAGCATAATCATCATTTTAATTATTCTATGGTTTAACTGTGAGGAACTACCGGTAGTATTTTTAGCACACGCTTCATGATCGTTTGAGCTGAATAATATATATATATATATATATATATATATATATTCGAGTTTCCATATTAATAATAAAATACAATAGGTACGGTACTCGAAATCATTCTCAAATTGTAATAATGATATTATAAATAAAATTGTCCGGGTAATATTTTATTAGAATAGAATATTTTTCCATTATTTTGTTATTGAAAATGAAACATACATCTCTTTGGAATTGAATTTTCTATAAATCATTTAGAGAACAAATTTCAAATTTCACATTTCAAAAGTATGATTCAATGATCGAAATTATAACATTCGGAATTAACTTAAATTATTCATGAATGTCTTCAATGTCGTCAATTCATTAATTCTGGTTACAAATGATATTTTTCTTGGATTATAAAATTCATTTTAGTTGTGACGCATGTTCAACAGGTATCTGTTTTGTGACTGCATATCGTAAAGAATTGAACATTCAATATGAGAACATAAATACACGTCCAACCCTGAACTATTTCATACCTTGCAAGTTGAACAAAGTCCTCCCAAATAGAGGATCAGCATCTTCCCTAATCGGTGATTTATGATCCGTAAAATATTCGAAATCTTTCACAGTAATCGTCTTGATCAGTTCTGGATTGCGGATCATCAGGACTGGAGTCAAGAACTCGAAATAACCAATTACACCCAAATTTTCAGCATTTTGGTAAATATCGCACACTGCGTCACCAAACGATCTCTGACGGAAAACGAATGATCCTATGCTGCCGAACAACGGCAATGGCTTTGCGAACGGTAGATTGCGTTTTGAAAAGTAGTCGAAAGGCCACGTGCAAGCGAAGTAGAGAACTATGACGGAGATTATGAGGGCGATGAGCCATGTAGGTAGCCAGAGATCCATTCTGAGAAAAAAAAATGAAATTTTAGTAATAATTTTGAAGTAATACCAACGCTATGAACCTTAATTTTTTTTTACTCATCTCACTATGATCGTAAAAAATTCTATGTAATCATTACATGCTGGTTAGTGAAGAATTAAATTCATATGCGTGTTAATTTTGTGTTTATTTACTATAATTTTTGTTAATTTTTGAACGTGTTTGTCAGATGAGACGGTGTTAACTACAAAGTCTATCTAAAATTATTCTGATGAATTACTTTGAATAATTTTTGGTGAGCATGAGAGTTAATTGCATGAGTACAATGAAAGTTTGTATCAATATTAGTTACTTAACATCTAGCATAGAACTATGTAGTTTTTCAATACGGTCAGGTTGATTATTTTTCATTTATCAAATATATATTATCAAAAAAATATGAAAAAAAAATCAAATAAATTGTAGGCCTATTCGTCAAATTTGGGAGAATCGTTAGAAAACTGAACTTGAAGGGTACTAGCATATTTCCTACATAGTGTATTTGAGTGCATCCAGTAGGATGCACTCAAATAGTCGAGTGCACTATTCTACTTCCACTTGGATGCACCAGTGAATGTACCAGTGAATTTACCAACAAACCACATGCATATATAGACCAAATGTGTTTTGCATAATTCTTTGGTCTACGCTACATGTTTTAAATTATTGATACAAATTTTATTTTGATTTGTTTCACTGCCATTACTGCTAACATTCCATTACTGCTAACATTCACTTCGTTTTTCTTGTGATAGAATTTCAAGAGAAAAGCTTAGGAACCATGCACATCATCTGTATAGTAATTATATTAAAATACACATTTTCATCGCTTCTATAACTTATCGTTTTGATAAGTATTTGTAAATCAATAATTATTTTGTATTTTATTCTAAAGGTAATAAAGAGATAAGCAGTAATTCCATTTTCCATAGTGTTAGAATTTTGTTATCTCAATTCAAGTAGAGTTCTGAAGTTATCACCAACAATAGATATTTCGCGAAATCGACTTCCATGCGCCCTTGAAGAGTATGCTCAAAAGCTTTCCTATTGAAGAATTGGAAGTAAATTAGGGGAGAGCACAACAATTGAATGACTACCGTCAGTTGTATGGAGCTTATAGGGCCGGTGTAGTCCAACTAGCCTTTCAGAGTTAGTGCAAACAGATTGCTTGTGTAACCATGGTGAGAACAACACTTAACTGCCAGTTAGAGACATTGTGGAGCTGGTAATTTCAGTTCCAAGTGGTTTCTACTCTGCATTTAGAGTGAAGTGTTTACACTTTGGTAAATTTAATGTTTTTCACATAATAAATAGCAACTTTTTGATTGAATTCAAGCAGTTTGCTAGACCAATTGATTCGATATGTTCTATATATCTCACAATTAAAGTTGTCAAATTTGACAAAATTGGTCAATTCAATGTTTTGCCTGGACTTTTCTGTATCAATGTGGTTTTCTCAACAGAAAAATGACAATGAAATGAAGCGAGTTGCAAACAGAGGCTCTTTTCGACTTTTTCCATTTAAAAGGAAATAGTCCTTACAATGTTATGCAAATCTCTAGTGAGTAGTCAACGCCTTCTCAACTTGAACATTTGAAATCTGATAACGTACCTTAAATTATACTTTAATCCTTATTTCAACTTTAAATTCACACTTATTTCTGTATTCGTTGGTCTTCCTTCGAGCGTTCTAATGCAACTAACAGCTGTATAATAGAGATAACCTTCGTTTGGTAGTCAAACGATCATCTCTGTCACGCCCAGTTGTTTTTATACACTCTCTTTCTCACATACATGACTACCGTATACTCGTGCTCTCTCTCCATGTATACATTAGGAGGGGAACGGTGGGTCTTTGCCTTTTAATCTGACGAATTGTAAACATGGTGCTTTTGGTGCAAGAAAGACTTATAATGGTGGTACGCACTTCGGTCACGCATGTTTTTTGTAGTCTGTATAGACTTTTTTCAAGTGATGTCACACCTCGTAATAAGTACACAGCAAAACAAACAAAAACAAAAGAAAATACCCATGCTTCCAGTCACAACTTCGATATTAGTTCGATTTTTTTTGCCTCCAATTTTGCTAGTTAGTTGCTACGTTGATCTGATAAAATTGCTAGCTCCTTATTGGTTTTTGGATCTAATTTTTTTAGTTACCAGATACATTATAAAGTATTGTGAAAATGTACTTATAGACTATTATAGACTATTATAGGATGAGCGACCAATGCATGATGATGTAGACTTTTCTTCTGATGATCTCCAAAATTGAATTTATTTTTAGATTATAATTGTTTATACATCATAAAATGAATGATATCTTTGGGATGATTTCTGATTTGTACTGTAGCAATCATTAGAGAAAAATGGGGTATAAACATCAGATTAAAGGAAAAGGCGTAGTTTTGATTTTCTTTAGTTCCATTAACTCAAATATGCATTCTATAGGTCTTATAACTAACTCATTAAATACAATAATTTAAGTTAGTTTTATGTAGTTTGGAAATGCTGCATTCGTGTTATAGACCAATGTGTAAGTGTTGAGGAAAATAATTCGTATTTAATTCATGTTGGCACTTTGCCAGAAGTCCCAATTTAACTTATGACTATTTGATTACATGAAGAAAAGTCGCACCTACTAGCGTAACCTAGAATACATTCTATTTCTATTCAAAGTTCAATAACATATCATATTTGTTTTTTCCTCTTTTGAAATAGATCAATGAAATGGTGGGATGAGGAATATAATGGATATTAAAATATTTGAAATAATACATTATGTTGTGGGATCAAGTAGAACAAAATAATGAGGATTCAGAAATGTATCCATTGACACTTTTTGCACTTTCGTTTGTGCATAATTATGAAAGCATCGTTGTACACTTGCGGTCACACAAAATGGTTTATTTTATATAAGTTGAAGCTATAGATAAATGAATACATCATATATATATATATATATATATATATATATATATATATATATATATATATATATATATATATATATATATATATATATATATATATATACATATATATATATATATATATATATACACAATATACTGTTCGCTAAGTTTGGAGTGTCTAGTGTTGGTGAATTTTATTCAGCATTGATTTTAGTGACGTTTGATATCGACCACTTTATGTGACTGCAAGTGTAGGCAGTCAAGGTTATCGGTATTTTTGGTGTACCTTGTTACACCTTATTACACGATGCGAAACTCTCTCCGATAACAAAATTGTTATCATTAAACAATGAGATCCTTCAGTCGTGTAACACGTATAATTTCTGCGCTTATTTCTGTGACAGATATTGATTCATTACTGTACGATTATACATTTTCTTTCATGATTTAGTTCCAGTTTCTGGTACGGTATTTTGATAATTTTTATAAAATTTGGTGTTATAATCACTTCATAGACTATCTTTAGTTAGTCAATGGTCACTCTAACAATGCAAGAATATTTGAAAATACATTCAAAAACTATTTTAGGCTTAATAAAAGCGACCTGCACATATCTCATGAACGTACATTGAACTAACTGTCTATATTTTCAATTTGATTAATTGATTATTGTTTGTTAAAGATCCCACCAACAGCTAGGTTAATTGTGGATACGGACGAATAAAAATAAAATATGGATGATGTTTACAAAAACCCATGTCTTTTGGGTCTCAAACCCACGCCTGAAATGAATCAGTGTCTAAAGTGATTGGTCACGACGGTCTACGTTTGTTTAGTCTGCTGTGGAGAGATACATATTCGGTCACAGTCTGTGAGAAGTGTCAATGTTTGACGGTGAATACATGATAGTATGTATCTAATCGGAGAAGATGCGCAATGATCATGCACATATCCTAACAATTGCTTCTTTCATTCTTTGCCATATATAGGCATGCGGTAAACTGCGGAACTATAAACAAATTGCGATTAGCTGTTATCAGTTGGGGGGCATTGTTGTGCAACAATGAGTTCCATCACTGGAGAGAAATTGATTCGGTCGCAATTACGAACTTGAATCCAGGAAAATTTGAAATTTGGTCATGAAAAAATGTACAGGAAAGAGGTACAATGATATTATTGAATTATATTGAGTGCAGTGTGGACATAATTGATGTAGAGAAGTATCATATTCATTTTTGTCATAACTTTTGAGTGGTACAAAATTACTTCCATTCATAAGGAACCCAAGTCTTATCAAAACATGATTTCTTTATTACGAGAAAATGAAGACTCTGCCTCAAAAAGGTTGCCCATCTGACACATAATAATAACAATAAGATATAACAAATTAGAATAGAGAGTATTAAAATGGTAAAATATTGTTTGATACAAAAAATATATATATATTGCTATAGCATATAGGGAATATATTATTGTAATCAATACAGGCTACTACTGAATGGTGCAGCATCCCTTTTCAATTACTGAAAATTAGATTTCCCATTATCTTATGTATGGCCACGCAGAATATTATCTCTCTATAAAAAAATATTATTTTAGTACCAACAAAAAATTATCCCTCCTCAAAAACACCACTACGCAAAGTACGTTATATCAAGTATTATAAACTCCTCCAAGGGCGTAAAAGTTCATGCCACTTCAACCCACCCCCTCCCACCTCCCACCTTCTCAACACTGCACATGCTACAGTGACACATTCGTCACTCTGTTCACGTATACACCGACGCATGCGCCGTTTATCTCTGCTACCGTTTCCACGGCGACGCTCGCGACGCCTTCGACGCCGACACCACCCGTCAGTGTGTCAGAAGCTTGACTCCTAGCACGACGTCAGACGTCGAGAGCGTCGATATAAATCACGGACGAGAGTGTCACGCGATATCGCATGCTTTATCATTATCTCAATATACATTCGTTAATTTTTAATTCTATCTTTTTAAGACAGAACGTTTATGGTTTAATACCTGTTTAATTTAATCGGGTGTTTAATTAATTGAATATTTGAATTGATATATTTTTGAACACTTCGTTAATATTCGTATATCGTGTGCTTAAAACAATTTAATCTATTTTCCTAATCTGTAAATAAATTTCGTAAATATAGGCCTATAAAGTGTTGTTTTTGACATTGAAAACGTATATTTTGTCAATGGTTTTCTTCGAAATGAACCGCATCAAGAATATACTGGATACATAATGGTGATAATAAGGTAAGAACTAAAACCTAATTTTCATTATGATCAATGTTGATAAATGATACAATATAAAGATGATTTATAAGGGTTCGAATACCAGACGATACATACATTTTGTTTTGGGTACTAGAAGAATGTATCAACCACGTTTTGGGTGAGTGTCATGACATCTTTGGGAATAATTACATTCTGATTCGTGTATTGGTATCTTTTTTTATTTAAGAAGACGAGACGTTTATGTCAAAATGGTACCAACTACCATTATATTATATTTCGTCTATTTTGGTGGTATTCGTGCACCTAATAGCTTTTTCTATAATGTGATTGTGTCATTTATAGAACAAAACTTGATTAACTTCAGTGGATAAATAATTTGATTAGAGTTTGAATAATAGAAGTATAATTCCAATAGTGTATGTGGAAAAATGTATACATCTATGTCATGCAAATTATGTAAACGAGTGTTGATGTATGTACTGTATGAAACAAATGTTATGTAAACTATAAAGCGTAAAATTGTCATGTTGAAATGTTTACATTTCAATATAAAATGTCCATTTTCAATTGGTTTAATCACCATGAGAGTTTATTCTGTTGTTACATGTTGATATTCTCATGTTGGCATAGCAACCGTCAAACCGGCCAATAAAGTAGATATCTGTACTACTATTTTACCAACATCGTGATTGATCAATATTTTGTACGTCAGTTTTCATAATGAGTTGCGGCAATAAAGATTTTATTTAAAGTAGAAAAATATGTCATCAATATTTAGGATATCATAAAGGCTTACAAACAAATTTTGTTTGCATGATTGCTGCATGTTTGATTCTATGCTGAAAATATTCAAACCATGCTGTGAATAATACAAGGAGGAAAATTAGTTTGAAAGACTGATCTATTATTGAAAGAAAAGTATACCACGTCTTAAAGTATCTTCAGCGTACATTTTCCTTTTTGTGAGCCATTTTATAAAATGATTAATTTGCATATACCGCATAGTAGCCTATACGGTACATATTATAGAATATTATAAAATAAGTAGTATATAAGCTCACAAATTGTGAAGTTCAAATTGCGAAGTTTAATGATGAAGTATAAGTGATTCTTTCATCAAACTGAATATATTAATTATATTCTCTATTATGGTTGTAATCCATATCTGGAAAATTCATAAAATGTACGGAATTCCAATTTCGATCACCTGTTGTCCCAGGGAATGTTCTTCATTCAAAATTCGTATCTCAAAAATGTTTCCGATAGGAATTCAGATGTTTTATTGATTTTGTTTTTATGTTTTATTTGAATTTTTGAGATTACATGAATGAAGATTCAACTAAGCATATGAAGTACATTCAGATACAGCAAAACCACCGACAAAACTGCCAAAAGTATATAAAAAACTAAGAAAAAATTACCCTGAAATAAATGTGATAACGAAATAACCATCAGACAGATTTTCATTCAGACAAATTAAAAAGTGACATTCATGTGCTAACTATTGGTTGAGTACATATTCATTTAATCTGTTAATATAGTTACTCTTCTGTTGCCATGTACATACGTTTCGATACTGTCTTGTATCTTGTCAGGGAGATAACATTAGTATTTTATGCTACATTTAGTTGTACAAGAGCTAGGCTGGAATGAGTCTATCAAGAAATTCAAAATAAACAAAAACATTGGAACAAATTATCTATTATTAGAACCGATAAAAAGTATTGATTTGTATAAAGAAAACTCACAGGGTAGAAGTTGAAAAGAATCCCTTTTATAGACGCATCACCCATTGACTAGAAATGGCCACATTTTCAAAAACAAGTCGAATCGGTTGAATGTAGAATCAACGACATTTTCACCAAGGTTTTTCTCAACAAATAGCTGATTATGATCAGTAAGATAAGTCTGAAAAGTATTATTATATATTTTCGAATTCCCAATAATATGATACAAAATGGTTTCTTTCATTATCCATAGGAGAAAGGTGAATGTGACGAGACGAATGAATATGAGAATACGAATGAGAATGAAATATAAAATGTGAATTTGTGAATATGTAGAATAGTGCTTCAGTAGTGCTTGCTTATCTGCAAGTTGTAAGGGCGATGTTTCCGCTAGAAAAGGTACTAATCACTCTCATTGGTCACATTTATATTTTTCAGTCTCTTTATTTTGGCACTAGTGTTATCCAGAGGCAAGATTGGCCATGAAGCTGACAAGGTAAAGGATAAATAACGTGCATAAGATATTCATCACATATTCATCATCACATATTTTATCGATTTATATATGCTCGTTCCAACTTCGTAGCCAATGCCAAGCGTTTAAAAACTTTGCAATCAGTCAAAAAACAACCAACAAATTTCAAAATTACAAAACATGAAAAACGTAATAGTTCTTTTCAACACCACAATTTTTTTCAATTTGTTCAAGATTCATTCTTTAAAATGTGTAATACCATCGTTTAAAAACGCCCCAAGGCACAGAAGTCATATTTCTACTTCTGTCGCCTTGTACATCATTTCTCACCCAAATTCCCCCCACCACCCCACATAACCAATGCACCCCTATTTCCCTTGCTCACTCACACACACACACACACCATGGTGCCGAGATGTAGTAAAACTCACCCCCTTAGCTTCGTTACGGTGTCATTCATCCCCTGTGCTACACGCGGAGGGGGTTGAAATGCAAAAAGCCGCACCACATTAAGCATGGTGGAACAGAAGTATGAATTCACCCCCTTCCTCCCCACCCCCACCACCCCCTTTAAACCTACCCTTCATCCTCAAAACCACGCGCCATGCCTCATAAATATTAGGCTGTGCTGGCTTTCTTGGGCAAATATACGATGTTACGAACATCACATGACGGTTTAGATCGACCGTCTTTCATACTTAATAGTATTACCGATTGGCTGTGTCGATTTACCCAACTTTGTGAATTCGTTGTGATGAAATACTCATTCATATTTTAGTAATACGGATGAAGAATGGAATGAATGTGTTGTACAATTGACAATACGTACTGTTCCAACTTGGAATGTAACGTAAATATGAGGAAATTAACAATGGTGTACGTGATGAGAAGAATTAATGTAATACAGTAGAATTCAGTAGGAAAAAAGAATCAATTAGAATGTTGGTGTAAATCTATTTGAGTTTCTTTATGTGTGATTCGTAGATCAAACGTGTTAACTTTACGCCATTATATAAACATAGATATCTTTCGTCTATTCCATGGCGTAAACTTGAAATAACTTATTTTACCCGAATCACTCAAGAAAGCAACGCTTTAGTGGCTCTTTCTTCATATGATCAATATATTTCTTCATGACTTCAGTAGTGGTGGATCTCTATTTTTTCTACTGACAATACTATGTGGTTGTTTTAATTTGTGCTGTCTAGTTGCAGTAATCGATTTCGGCATTACCAAGATAAAATAGAATGCTTTTTAAAACGGTCGTCACTTATTGTCGCTTATAACTTTTATCAAGAGACCGTGATTTCCACCAAAATTGAATCCCAACGAAGCGCAACAAATATCTAGATGTCAGTGAATCATAAAGTTTGGGTGATCAAAAGCTTGGTAACCATTAGATAAAGTAGTATACAACTTCAGTACTAATTAAACCCAGCTTTATAATTGGTTACCAGAATGTATATTTGAGCAATGTGGCTTCCAATAGAGATGGTGTATTTCTTTGATAAGGCCACCATTTTCTCAAGTTTCAATGATAACTGCGTAATGTCTCGTGACAGTTGGAAGAGCTAGGCCTATACATCTAGCTCCCGCTGGGTGTATATTATATATATATATATATAATTATATATATATATATATATATATATATATATATATATATATATATATATATATATGTGTGTAATAAAGCCCTGGCTGGTCTAGTCTCTTATTTATACAGTAGACGGGTTTGCTTGAAATCGTAAAAATTCATTGTTCACCAACTTTTCAACAAACTTCAAATACAATTCATACACGAATGAAATCTATTTTCTATTTGCTATACTGATGTTTACCCAAATTACTATTGTTTGCGGTGTCTAAATAAGAAAATAATAGAATCGAAAAAAAACAGAACGTAGAGGAATATTTTATTTTGTTTGGCATAAAACAAACAGCCCAGTTCATTGTGAAGTATAAATCGATTTTTTTCATTCGATTTTGTTTGTGAGTTGAATTGAGCTGTCCTCCAACTACCCCCCCCCCCCTTTCCCTTCACTATTCCACATATTCCCCTTGGTGCATCCCCTTGGGTCAGATTCACCCTACAAATCTGAATCGAATAGACTAGAAAAGAGGAACTACAGTGTTGCTTTCAATGCATCTTGAATGTGCTTGGGTCATTTGACGCTATGGGAAAAACTGGTACGCTTTCGTTATCATTTTGGTTGTATTTATAAGTTGTAGAAGGGGAGGGTTTGGTTAATACTATAAATAGATGTAAGTTATCACTTAGTAATGTAATACAGAGTGCTGGGGTGAGTAAGCAGAAACAGATGGGACGTAGCAGACTTAACGCATAGATCAGATAATGTGATAGCATGTTCACAAATGTTTGACATTACTTTAAAAACGTGATAAAAGTTGATTGGAACAAAATACAATAGAACATCCTTTTTTTTTATGAATTAAGGCTGTCAGTTTGACTAAGACAGTTGAGGCACTGTTTTGAAATCTGCAGTATTATCGTTGGGCTTGGGTTCGAATCCCTATTTTATTTATGAGTTTTAGTGAACGTCCTTTCACACATCATCATTTCATCTTTTCATTATTATCACCCGCTCATTTTCAACCTGGTCTGTTGTCAAATACCATGTTGAAAAATTGAAAGAGAGCATAGCATTTTTGTATAAGATGCTTTTTTATTAGATCAAAAAACACTAATCTGAGTATAAACTAATACTTTATACTGACGATGTAGTTAGATAAAAAGAAATTATTAGATTCATTAAATCCTATATCATTTTGTAATGGCATATGAATTGAAATGCCATACAACTGAAATGTAGAACTAAAGAGAGTCAGAAGTTTTTGTAGAAAACTGTTACGTATATGAACGAGAAATAGATATCAAATATGGGTAAATAAAGAACTTTTGTCCAATTAAAATATAAAAGTGGAAGTTTCGTGTTTGCTACTCACATCCAATTAATGTTTGACATAAAAATACGCTTTTTATTAAACAAACATATGAAAATCAATATTTTTTCTTATGCAGAGTAAACCGACCCCACCCTTCTAAACATCATCTTTAATAAAAATAAGAAAATCTAGCCAACCACAAAAAACGAGCATGGGTGAAAAGCGTCTCGAAATGGTTATCTTCTTTCTCCTTCCAACTGAACTGAGCCAATACTTTATCGCCTAGAATAATATAAAGTACTATCGTGATGGCGTGACTTTTTCGTTCCCATCTATATAGGCAACCCTCTTGACTTATCTACACTGTTGGTTGCCTAACAGCAAAGGGGATATTAACACCGCGTGTTGTTCTTATATATAGGATTATTGCATGATACGCTGCTACATGCTATGTATCAATAAAACATCTAAACATCTAAACTACCAATGATTTAATCTTTTATATCAGTTCGAAAGTTTGATTTCAAATTACTTTACTGTTATTTTGTGAAAAATAATGAACACAAATGCGCACTGCGAAAACATCGTGTAGATGTGAAATGTTTAGAAGTAATGTAATGTAATTTACTTACGCTAAAAAGTCGGTATAGCAGTTCTGATAGCTTTGATACCAGAGTTGATAAAGCAGTTCTAGCATAAGAGCGACCAAACTTGGTATATGTGACATGGTATTTGCAGCTGCAGTGCTCAAATAGTGTACTAATTCTGGCAGCTGATAAAAAAACTAGTGTATAGGTGATACTGTGCCTGAAAGTAGATTGTTTTATGATTGCCACCATGGTTACCGAGCGTATAATCACCCAATTCAATATATTTTTTCCTTTCCAATAGAATAAGTTATATATATATACAACTGCTTTGACTGTTGTACTAAAATTGATTGCCTGGTTCAAGCCAAACTGTAATTGAACTGAAAGTATAGTTCGCGTACATAACGAGTATGTTTTACTGTTAGTTAATAGTTAATGCTAAAGTAGATCTAATGGTTTCCCTTAACAATAAAAATACCTTTCTATAAAAAAAAGAACATCATGAAATTATATGTGAGGGAAATATTTGTTATGTTTTTCAGACACAATAATTCGGTTTAAATTTTAAATGTTTTTGTCTCTCCTCTTGCAAGTTACGCTACAGGTGAAGCAATGATGAAGAGAATTTTAAACACATATATTCGAGAGACATTCTTATTTCTATGCTAAAATAAAAACATGTTTAAAAAATATACTCAATACAACGTTGGACATTTCGAATTCAGTGTAGTCAAGTAACTAGAAACGAGATTATATAAATTATTCTGTAACGTAGAAGCTTCACTAAAAAATTTAAAATATACGAACACGAAAAAAATAATGCAAAATACCTTCATCCCTCAGAAAAGCCGTAATAAGGAAATTAATCCACGTACGCGCAGTTCAGACAAGTGAATAATTCAATCCATGCTAGAAAGTTGTAAAGTTAAACTTTAAACCAACAACCCCCCCTTCTGAAACAGCCCTCCAGATCAGATGAACTGTGTCCCCCTTACCTTGTACTACCCTTAAGTTAAACACAGCCATGCGGCCCCCCTTTCCATCTCCCCTCCAAGTAAAAACAGCCACCATACCTCTGTTTCCAGATTTACCAAGTTATACCACGTGCTTGATAACTCACTTGACAAGAAGGTAGATATAGATCAATAGATGTGTTGGCTGGTCGAAGTCTCCAATCGATGATGATACTGGATAGGTGAGACAGATATGGTTCCGATTCATTTTCATTTTCTTATAGTTTATAGACCATTGTAGGGGTATTCTGTTTAGTAAGAGCCCTTGTACGTATTGGAATGATATTATTATCAAGTCAGATGACGAAATGTGTGAATATATTTGTTTTTATGACATTAAAATCGAATTACTTCTATTGTTTGAGGAGGTTGATGGAAAGGAGACTAATACTGCTAGATTGATATTTTTCTTGGAATTGTAATCTCAAAAAAGGAAAAAGAAAATGTTGTGGAGTAAACGAATAAATCTATTTCTTCGAAACAGCGAGGATTTCTCTAATGTCCAATAATCCAACAGAATATCATGTATTTCTGATTTATAGTTCATCAAAATGTCCTGTCGGTTATTTACATTCACAATATATATTTATAATAACAATATATTTATGGATTATCCTCCAATCAGCGAACGCATGTGCTGTGATGTGTATGGCTTACTGTAAGTATCATACAAATAGATATGACTTACACTTCATTACAGTACATAAGCTACAGTCACGATTACACACAGTTAAATGGATATAATACATATTTAATTAAGCGTGAATTACGTGCTTTCATTACGTTAGAGAGCAGTATAGTAATACAGTCCGTTCATTGGAAGGTGATAAAATGTTAATGGCGGTTGACGAAGTACCAGAGGCGGGATGCGAACCAACGACCTTTTGATATGAACATTAAAGAATTTACCGGTATAGAAAGAGATGAAACAGATCTTTATCATGTTTGGAATTATATAACTCATATATTATCATTAGTCTTCATTTTGGAAGGTATAATTTAACAAATCATGGCACTTCCACCCTTATATTGACTACAATTCATTTTCCCTCCCAATATTATATATATAAATATATAAGGGTTATCACATATAGGCCTATATAATGTATATATATATATATATATATATATATATATATATATATATATATATATATATATATATATATATATATATATATATATATATATATAGTCAATTCAATTTCCATCTTTCCATTCGTCGCTAATGAGCTAGGACAGTTTTTTCGTCTGAAAGTTAAACGCAAGTTAATTTCACCAACCATTATCTTCCGCCACACGAAAAGCGTTTCCTCCTGTTTGGCTTGTACCGGAGATTAGTCGTAATATACCATTAATATATCAGTATTAATTGTGTCTTAGCCCACAGATGTAATTAACAAGATAGTTAAGTGATTAACGACAGTTCTATATACAGTTCTGCCAACGTTCGTATACACAACACACACACACGCACCCACACCCGGTCAAACAGCAATTAAGCAGTTTGACTAACTTAACGAAACTTGAACCATTATTATCTGAATTGGTGGAACTTATATATAGTATTGTTTACCAAGTTTAATAATAATAATAATTATGCCGATCAACAACGTCAACAACATCAGTAGAAACAATTAGGCAAACTAACTTATAAGTTCTTGTTTGCGTTTTTTTATTTGTAGTTGAGAATTGAGATAGGGTCTACTTCATTTTGTTGGTATGATTTTGAAAGTTTGTTCAAGTTCCAGGAATTATAGACCTATAACTTGAGTTTTTACTTAACTTGAGTTAAAATTCGAATTTTTTATCGAACCTTTCGAAGATAGAAATTGATTTGCGCCTGATCCAATTATTATAGAATAATATTTATCATAAATGAAATAAGTTGACTGAGAGCATTCGAGTGAATCAATGAGATAATTTAGAAATCAGGGTCTGCTTTTTTATATTTTAGACTGTGATAGTGATTGAATAAATATACACAAATTAAAGAATCAGATGCATCATAGTTCTGTCACCTTTATTTATACAATTATATAGAGATTTTCCGTTTTCCATATTTATCATCCTACGTAGGCTATGACGACTATTCAAGTTCATAAGAATTTATCGAAGTAACAGTATTTGGTAACAATTTCAGAACAATTAGGAAAATAAAAAGATATAATAGATATAGGCTACAACATAGAAATAAAACAATGAAAGAATTCAAGTAATGACACGGACGAGTGAAACTTGAAATTCATGACCCTTTTTTTTTTAAAAGTCACACGCCAAACCCTTCATACTATTTCACCACAACAAATCCATATTTACTAACAAAAGACCATCCACAAATTATAACCATATCCTCTCAGTTTTCCCCTATTCGCCTGGTACCAAACGTTTTCCCGGTTTTCACTGTGTGATCTACAGCATTTCTTGCATGTTTATGTTGTCCGGAGGTGGCTGCAAGGCTAGTTTCTAGGGGAGTAGAAGCGGTAGAACCCAACCGCACGTCCTACCACAGAGAAGAAGGGTTGTATAGCTAGAGAGATATACCTTATAGGGGTAGATTTCTATTTCATCCCCTATTTTAACATGTTTTTAGGGGTGTGAACGATGTGGAAAGCTGACACCGTCGTAGGGGATGATTTTCTCAACCCTTTTAGTGTGATATACTGCGATGTATCATATGATAAGTTAATTGGTTGAGTGATTGTTAGTCCGTGACATCGTTTATTTGAATTGGTTTAATTATAGTTGCAATCAAGACATTCAGTTCCAGGAATCTCCTTTCCAGCATTCCAGCAGTGTCCATTTGAACAGTTAATCAAAATGGTATTTACATTCATTTTATGCCCCTAACAACACATTCAAAATACAGTGCCTCATCAATCATCTATATATGTATATACTATATACCTATTATTAAAATATTACTTCATACAACTGTGTTAAAAAATTGACTTGCTGTTTATTTGATGTCCTATAGTTTTAAATATTTCTACAATTTTGGAATCCATATCACTTTCCAAAGGTATCATGACTTCTGGCTTCTGGCTTTGTCATTTCCAACTGACAACGATATTGAAAATTGAAACCAATCTGCGATGGACGTTCTGACAGATACAAACTCTTTGTAGTTTTATAAAGATTTAGTCTTGAAAGTTTTAGGATTGAACGTCAAAAACATGAAAAGAAATATCAAGATATTATAAATTTCACAAACTGGATCTGTCTTGAGGCTTAGGACCTACTGGGAAGCTCAAGAATATCAGATGACGATGAATTGAAAAGTTTGAGACATCGGTGATAACTCGCCAACCTTCAGCATCACATAAATATTGAGATTCTTAATTAGATACCAGAAAGCGTATTTTAGGCTTTTACGTAATCATATCGTTGATAAATCAAAACGGAGCTTCGTCCGTATATGGCCCTAAGACGAAGATAAATAACGAACCTAAATCTTGATATAGCAATGACTTTTCTTTCATAGATGGACAGATAAACTCAAGTCATATACCAATTATCAACAAGAAAATAGCAATTTCTTCGCAATTCCATATGTTGGAAGTAATCCCTAATTCTAGATTTCTAATCTAGATTAACTTATCCGAAACACTGACCAAATACACTTCCTTCTTTACCCTCCAACAATCAACCTCCCTTACCCTAAGCAATCACACCCCCCTCCCCCCTCCCCCTTCTCTATCACATGGCCACGAATGACATTTCCTGGTAATAGTGTGGTGGTGGCTATCGGACGATTGGGTTGTATGTCACATATCAATCCTCTCTCCCCCCACTTCCCCTCGCCCTTGGTTCGGGGTCAGTTTATTTCACGACGCCGTTTCACGAGTTACGACCCCATATTCTCGGGCAGACGTCATTGTCGTCGTCGGGGGGGGGGGGGGGGGGAGATGTCAGAAACCTTGTTAGCAATCTCAAAGGTCAGTGTTTTTGACGTGGACGGAAAATACTCGCAACTTTTTTCCGTCGTGGGGTGATCATTTGAAAATGTGTATACAGATTTTGATAAGAATTTTGAAAAAGTCTCGGAAATGTGATTTTTCAGTTCTCTGTCAAAGTTCTTGAAAATTGAATACCTTCATAAACTGAACTAGAGAAGAGACACAATTTCAATTATGTTCACTGTATTGACTTTTCCGACATTTGAATTTAAATTTCAATAAACCTTCCACCTAACTATTTCTAGATCCTGACGTACGAACCTATATATCTGTCGAGATCAAAGATCAAGTCGCCTATCGTAAAAACAACGCTTCACGTGAAAGCTCTTATAATAATGTAACGATTCACGTTTACGTTCAAACGTTAAAAACAAGTCTAGCTCATGTGAGAAGAGTTTTATTAGAGGGTGATTAACTTCATTATTGAACTGATGCCATTTGGTTTTCGACGCTAGCAGGAGATAATAAAAAAGAGCAAGGTCTAATTACATAGTTTCAATTATTTCAATTTCCAGGGTATTTCCGAAACTGTTGAAGAGGAACATGCATGAAATTTAAATGGGGTTATTTTATTTTACAGTATTCATTAACTACCAATCAATCAATTCATTTGTTTTTTATTTTCAATTAGAAGCAATCTCCCATAAAACTGTAATAGATATACTCTATTTCAAAGAAAATGTTTCGGTTTTGCATAAAATCATACTAGTTATGACCACAGCCTTCTTTATCGGATAAGACAGTATTGGAAAAGAAAGATCTGAATAAAGAAGGCTGTGGTTATGACACGCCATGAGGCAGCAGAGTGTCCTTTTATCTTCTGGACCGTGACAGGCGATTTCGAAAAATTTAGAACCTCTCTAAAGCACGTATTTATTTTGAATAATGACAAATTACAATCCAATCTGAAATGCATGTATGTTGCTTACTATCTGGTAGGGGTTAAGTAATTGAAAATGTTTCAATTTTGAATTTCAACTGACATTTTCAAACTTTACAATAACTGAACTAGCGATAGTAATTATTCAATGATACCCATTCGCCCTTCTTCATCTTCCTTCTTGTAGTACCACGGTTGCACGGTTTTAACCGTCCCTGTAAGTCCCGTGAACTTGTCTTAAGCTTTACGGGACTCTTCTTCCGTAAAGTTCCGGAACACTCTACGGAACCGCACGCTTCTGACTGGTACACGGGACTGAATAAACCGGGTAGCCGTGAAAATATGAATCTCCCCTCTCTTTGGTGGAACACAGTTTAAATTATTCCATTTTTCAAATTAAATGAAATAAGGCTAGGCTCTATAAGGGTTGCTTGACCTTTTTTTTCTTTTTTACTAGTATTTATTTCGTGAGATAATTATTCATTCAATCTTATCTTATCTTGTTTATATTTTCAAAAGTCAATTAATCCTTTCTTATTCTCTCTTGATCTAATATATAATCTTTCCTCAAGTATTTAGAGCATGTTTAAATTGTCTTGTAAAATCATCCTTGCTTTATCAATGTGACGCGATCTTTTAATTAAGAAATGTCACTTACAGTATTCTGTTCGTGTCACATCTATAGGATAAAATTGTAATTAATCCAGCCTATAAGCGTCGGCGACAAGAGCAAGTTTTCTTCGCATTCAGCAAGATACTTGTATTTACGAAAGAAGAGAGCACGAACCATCCGCGCGCTAATGGTGTATGAAGGGTGGAACGGTCGCTCGGAACCCTCGTCCTCCGTGGATAGGCCTACAAGTATAGTAAAACTAATTAAGAAATAATATTGGAGATAACACAACAGCTGATTTGATGTACAGTTCAGTGACTCTGTTTTCTTGTAACTAATTTGAATGGGTTGTATGGTTGAATAACAGTCCCGTTGAAACCTTGTCGATAACAGTTTTTTAACTGAATAACTCTTTTTTGAAGATTAATTATCCACATTTCTTGCTCATCTTACTGAGATAATCATTTTGAATATGTCTTCCATAGGTCTCGTTAGCTCCACAACAATGTAATTTTGTTTTGATAATGTTTACTAAATTAGCTCATAACCACAACACGAACACAACACTAACACAATAAAACCATATCACGGTCTCTTAGATCTAGATGATCTGTTACAAATTGTATTCACAACAATGGAAAATATATTTTATTAATTTCAAATGTAGATAAGTGCATTGCATTGTTTCATGTGAGATTCTATCAAGGCGAAATATTTTAATTTTCAAGTTGCAATAATCAATGGCAATTATATTTTTCTTTGAATTTATCGTTAGTAAAGATTAGATGAAAGAGGGGTCGTTGATCACACTGGGCCGTTCCAGTTTTAGTTACATTTTACAGTTACAGTTACAATACATTTTGCATTAGTTTTGTTATTATCAGATACTAATCAGTTTTATCACAGTTGTTTCATGTATAATATTTCTGTACGGCAACTACGCTGCTATAGGGGCATATTACATAGTCTTTATAATCAAATTTCAATAAAGATGTGGAACACGTGATATATATATATATATATATATATATATATATGTGTGTATATATATATACAAAATACATACAGACAGCATTATAAATAGTCCATATAAAGAGTTAGCTATGGGTCGTGTCATATGGCAAATGAAATGTCAGAAATCACGCCTCATTCCCCCGACTTGGCACGTCGGGCACGGTCAAAAGTACCCATAAAACGCTTGTTTTTTGTTGACCGTCCTTCCTTTTATCTTCAATAATCCTCTCAGTATAGATTCTAAAGAAACCAATCACACGCTGTATATCGACCAACTCTTGGATGCTCGAAACACCACACTGTTATCGAAAAATAATAGGAGAAACGGTCGATCGTGGCCATCTACTATAGTATCACGAGATATGAAATACGATAAAAATAACTCGTATAACCTTTTACTGTGAGTCTAAATTGGCAATATTTCTTAGATGGTGACAGGAGGTGGGTTGAGTGGGAGGGGATGAGGAAAGAATCGAGTAATATTTCAGTAGAGAGATTTAAAGAGATTCTGTAATTTATGCATCATGCATATTTTTTATTAATGATCATACAACTCAAAATCAGTTGATCTGCTTTAATTTTGGAAATTCAGTAATTGAAATAGGCCTATAATGTGCTCTATTTCAATTTCAAATTCTATTTCAATAAAAAAGAAAACTATGAAAAATACGTGTTTTAATTCAATCAACAGGTTTTAAATGATGAAAGTATTTTCAATGTCATTTTGAGCTCACTGGTGATTTTTTAAATATTTTTTAGTTGCCATATTATCGTTCCTGTTTAAAATGTAATTCGTTTGACGTAGTTCTGATTAAATACAAATCCATGCATATTCTGTATTGAAGGATAGTTTAGTACAGTATTAAAGGTAACTAAGTAAGTCCATGTTAAACTGAATATTAATCGAATCTATATAAAACAAAACCTAGCACAACGTGACTAACACATGGGCCTATAACCCCCATAATTCAATTTTCCCAATAATTTTTTAATTGAACTCATGTATCGTGGCCAAATTATAGTTTCATATGGAATATCTTTACTCAAAAAGTAAAAACTATTCGGGAAGAGAGAGAGAGAGAGGAGGGGAGAGGTAGAAAGAAGAACAAATAATATATGTACCTGTAAGTGAATTTCATTTGGCAAACTCAAATCGGCTTTGTTCTAACATTAGAATCATTAACTTGGCAGTGACATAAGTAAGACCCTCCCAATTATAAGTTCAACGTCTCAACAGAAATAAAATGAATCCAACAACGCCATGGTTATTTTTCAATTGTTCTCGTGCTACGGATGGCAAATCTAAAACAGCTGTTTTATAAGAAAGGAGCGTTAGCAATTTATCAGTAGCGGTTTAGTTTTTGTTGAGTTGGTTGGTGTATGTCGTGCGGTCGCCAAGTAAAGTAAGATTAAGTAGGTGTAACTGCAAATCCTTGCCGTTTTTCATAGTTGGTGCAAACCTCACACAGTGTAGTATTGAAAAGTGCAGCGACATGTAGGAATCGTAGAGAGAAGTTCGTAAGACGTGACAAAAAATGAGAGGAAAAAGTTTTGGGAGATGTAATAAATAAGTTTTTTTAGGGGGGGGAGTTTGAAGTTTAGGAAATTTGAGGAAACTCCTTGTTATAAAATGTCATGTGAAATTGTTTCAGTTTCAGTTGAAAAAGTAATATTGAAACATTTACACGTTATGCTTGCTACACAGGTTCAGAATTTCCTGCAATTGAAAACATATTTTATTTCCATTTTCGTTTACATTCCTCTACTTTTCGAGCCATCTTGAAACTAAAAAAAGAATATACTATAATATCATTTTCATAATACGTCACTTAATTATTGTTAATTTGATCACTCTCATGATCTATTATCATACTGAATCAAGTAATAACAACCAACAAAGATGTCTCTGTTTGGGAAAGTGGATATACTTGAATATATATATATATATATATATATATATGCAATATGAAACTTTTATATTTTAAACTTTCACGACGAAAATATATTATATTATTATTTTATTAATTAAAAATGTTTGTACCCGAAAGGAAAATTATAATATTGAATACCGGTACACATAATAATATGTCTGTATCTATCTACATGCATATATATTCGTATTTATATATGAACTCTTCAAGTCACAGCTGATAGTAATTAGTGAATTGTGGCACTTATTATCAGACAATAAAAATAGAATCCGACCTTTGGACTCCAGCACACATGCCGGGTAAGTCGAAGTACCATGGGCAAACGTTTATCAAAGTTACTTCCTACAGGATCGGCTTGCCATGCCTGTCATCTCCTCGCTGGTTTCTACTCCCTCCAGCCGCTCTTCTCCCTGTGACTCTAATCTCTCCACAATCTCCCTCGATCTCCCTGTCTTTACACTTTTGCGCTTCACTATCTCGAACGATTCTCTTCATTCTACCTCGTACCACCTGATAATTTCTTCCCATCATGCCCTTAGGGGGGGGGGGGGGGGGTGCATGCACGGTGCTTGTAAAAATAGAGAAATTCACCTTCACTAATTTTTTTCTATATTCAAAAACCAGTGTAATTGAATGAAAAGTTCACATCTCCGAGATAATTGTATGCTCTTTAATTAATATGACATTCTATTCTAGTGAATTAAATCAGTTTTAAAATAATACGTCAATGAATGCAAATAATGTGATGAAATTCATTGACGTAATATCTCAGAACCGTTTGAATTCACACAAATAAAATGTCGTATTAATTAAAGAGCATAAAATTATCTTGCAGATGTGAACTTTTCATTCAATTACACTGGTTTTTGAAAATGTAAAAAAAATAGTAAAGATACATTTCTCGATTTGTGTAAGCACCGTGCACGCCCCCCTAATCTTTCTCGCTACCCTTTTCTTCTGAATGTTCCTCCTTGGTATTTGTTTCCTACCCATCAAAATAATTAAAAATTTTCACTCAGTTCTTTTAGAAATTAAACAAAATTAAGTCTATCTACGATCTCGATCGCTTCAACACCACTAAACAAACATGTTATTCCCTGTGTATAAACACACGGCATCTTTGACCACAGGCCCGTTTAGTCCGGCTCGATGCAATATTAAACAGAGTCAGAGTCGGTGTTCACGACTGTGCAAGGCATGAATAACAGATGAGAGTGTGAGAGAGATGGAGAGAGAGAGAGAGAGAGAGAGAGAGAGAGAGCCTGACGGATTGACAAACATGCGAAGTAGCGTCATGGTAAACGGTCCTGGGATCGAAGACCGATAGGGGGCATCAATCACATCGTGTTTACAAGCACGTGACGAACAAGTTGAAGATGCAAATGATGACTGATTGAAGTAGATTCGTTGATTAATTGTCCACTTTTGAATTCAGTGGGCGAATATACTTGTTGAGGGTGGTATGGAGGGAGAGGGTTTAGTCCCCCGAGGGTAGATTATGTGCCTACTAGTCTATAGCGCAACAATTTCTTTATTTATATTAGATTTAGCGACGCACTGTGTATTGATTACAGAGTTCCATTTGCGTTGGTGAATGTTGAATGAGATGATAGGACTAAGCGTCAGAGGGAAACCATGAAAAATCTTTGTCGGAGAGGCATGACGGGAATCGTAACCCGGTTTCCAGATTTTTGGTTCAGCGTGCTAGCCACTGGTACACCCGTCTCAGTTTCACTAGGAATTCACTGTCGTGCTTTCCAAGATGGTATCTTTGTCAAATTCAGAAATAGCGCAACATTTTGACAAAACCTCTTTTGTTTTCATCTGGCTTCAACTTTTTTTACAATGCTTTTTCAAATGTATGTTGTTTCTGAATTTGTACACAATTAATGGGGGAAAGTACGGTAACGCGTTTTTCTCATCAAAATTCCGTGATTCCATACCACTATTTACTATTTACTCACTATTTACCCATTTCAATACCAGAATTAGTATTTTGGGTACTTTGTTGCTTGCATGGGCTCGAATTCCAACAGTCATAGTCGATGTTTACATTGTTTTCATTATATTAATAATTCATTTCCAACGAGGCATACTACTCATTCTCCTATACTCTAGTATGACATGGAATGGTATATTTGTAAATGATTGATCGTTGTTTATTTACTGGTTCGTTCTCTTGAGCTATATTACTTCAAGTGTTTGGCTCTGTTATCCAGCCGTTAACTTTCCATCGAATGCAGAATAATCATGACGCCCCACGGGGCTCATTCAGCTAAGACACTATTTTAGAAAATGAAGTCAATTCCGGCATTGGTTATATATTACCCACATGAGGCATGAGTTTTTGTAGATATCATTCATAATTCATCATTCATATTCCCCGATAAACTAGATTTTGGTCAGTAGATAATCAAACAATAAACATGATCAGAATAATCATGTTTAAGATGAACCTGTGAACCGATTTAGCTAAATATCAGCATTTGTATTATTCCACGGGGGTGGCTTTCAATGTTACCAATTTCACGAACTGTAGGTATACAATTGATAAGTTCAGGATTTGTACTAACCCTGGCATAAATAGTATGAATAAATGGATAAATAAATAGTGAAACTTGAACTTATTGCTCTCTTATTTAAGATTATCTTCTCCAACTATGCATTCCATTGGTTCGTGTTCAATTCACTAAATTAACCAAATCAATACAGCGGGACTTGAATATGTATGTTATTTCCTGTGGATTTCAAGTTAATTTCCTCTCATGTGAACCATTTAACCTCAGTAACATATGTTACTATCGAATACGATCATGATTAAGTATTTACATAAATGCTCTCTGTAGGGAATTACAGAACTTCGTGTTGTGATGGAGAATGGATTCCAATAATTGTAATGCGTCCACATCGATGTTGCTGAGGCAAACGTATGATATAACTTGATTACATACGAATTTCCTGGTAGTTATAAGTACACTATAGGTTCTTGGTAAAATATTAAATACTGAAGTTATATAATCTAGAGTGGTTAGATGCGTGGACCGTCACGGCATGCGCTTTCTCGTTTGCAGCTTTTTGAAAATCATTCTGTTTTCAATACTCCATACTTGCCACAGTTCATACTTGGATTGGCCCAAACTTTGAAGGGAGTCGTTACACGATAATAAAAAATCACCACTCTTTGTTGTGATTGAATCCACCGAAGGATCCGACCGGAAGATTTGCACGATGGGCCATTCGAGTATAGAACTATGAATTTGACATAATTCATAGAAAGGGCCGAGATCACGTTGTTCCCGATGCTTTATCCCGTTCAGTTCCAGTATTGAAGTTGATAACTGTAAGGAATGAGTCAAGATAAGTGGTATCCTGGTTAGTACAATCAGTACGGGACAACCCTAACAAATATCCCAGTTGGAAAGTGAAGACCTACTAGCTTTATAAGAATGTAATGGCCAGACATCCCTTTCAGCTAGACGCAGTTGAGGAATGGAACATCGTCTTACCCAAAGAACTAAGAAAGAGAGTTCTACAGGATTTTCATGATGAGCCAATGTCTGGACATTTTGTTCCCTGGAAAACTTGTTAAAGACTGACCTGGAATGCATAGTGATTTCAATCGATATGTTATTCGATGCAGAGAAATGTGCTAGTCATAAGAAATAGTCATAAGGTAGAGCAACTCAAACCAGCAGGTCTTATGGGAAGGAGAATCGTTTTATGCCAACCTTTGCAGATGATTTGCTCTGATTTGATGGGTCCCTTTCCTCCATCATCTGAACAAAATCGTTTCCTCTTAGTAATAACCGATTACTTCTCGAAATTTACCCTGTTCTCTCCCTAACGTTAGGCAACGGTACAATCTGTGGCGAATCCAAGCTTTCACCCTTGGTTTTAAACTTGAAAATGATGAGAACAAGTCAATTAGCTATTGGCATGTGAAATACTTTGAGTTATTTGTACCTTCAGAAGCAGAAGATGATGATACAAATTTCTTCATTGAATAATTATCATTAAAATAAGAAGAGGGGATATCAGGTCCGTGAGTTGTACAAGGAAGTTTGACCTTCACCCCCTTCCCCCTCGATACGAGTCATCACTAGCAGGGGTAGTTATGACACGTCATTGTACCGAGACGCGTATTAGTGAGAGTTTTTGAATCAGTTCAGTTTAGGTAATGCACGTGGATGCATCTCTCGAGAGAGATTAAGTTGGTTTATCACGAGATACAATGAGTTTTCGAGTGTTTGATTTGTGTTTGATTTGTTTTGAACTGTGAAAATCTGTGGATTTTTCGAAGTATAGTCCTCAGATTCATTCATACTTCGTTCATTTTTATTATTCCGTATGTAAATTACGTGACACCTATATCGGTTTAGTTGTTATTTTATTTTATTTAGTTAAAGTTCCGGTCCCTGACGCCCCCCCCAGTCTATCGCACAGCCAGGGCGAACAGATCGTCGAAGCCAAGGTAAGTCAAGACAAATTGGTTATTTTTGTTACAAAATACAAAGTTTAGATGACATTAATTTACGTAGTTGACTCTGAGCGCAGTTGACCTCACGACTTTCACGCCTTGCATTCTCACGAAGTGATTGTGGAACATCAATATCAAATATACATACATCTGTAAGGATCTATGTTTTTTTATATTGATTGTTATCCTGTTTTCTAATGTAGTCGGGGGAAAAATTAAGGTTTTTTCTTCTTCGTAATGGAGAATAGATTCGTACAGCGATTGACCACGCTTACAATTGAATTCGTCTCGCGAAGTTTCATGATTTTCTAGGCGAGATTTAAGATAATAAACGCAACTATATCTTTCAAAAGTGTTGAATCCTGAACTGTGATATAAGTATAATAACACTGTTATGAAGTGCCATGTAAATATGTATATATATATATATATATATATATGTATATATATATATATATATATTTATATATTTATATATATATATATATATATATATATATATATATATAATATATATATAATATATATATATATATATATATATATATATATATATATATATACATATAAATATATATATATATATATATATATATATATATATATATATATATATATATATATATTATAACAACTTATATGTGAATTTCAAATACCAGTATAAAATGGTGGAGGTGCCATGTTATTGATGTGCACACGGAGATGAGAAAATTCCTAACCTTCATTATATCATATTTCAAACTGGAACGTTCTTCAAAATCCAGATCTTTCATCATCATTTATTCATCGGCCTAAAGTCAAGCATGCAAGTCCATTAAAACTGTAAATCATCTGTCATCTCTCAAGTAGATGATAATATGACATGGACCGTTAAAGAAAAGCCATCTACTGAATACCTCAACAAAAGCCTGTGAATTTTGACGCGTGAATAGACTAATATCACGCATTTTGACGCCAATATACTCTCGTATGACGCGTATAAGTGCGTGCGTCATTGCGTCGTAGTTGTGGGGGAGTAGTCTGCGTATGACAGCTATACCTTGTTAAGCGTTTTTTTCTCCGTTTGGAAATGACAAACACAAAAAACCACCCTCGAAAATAACCAAGTTGAATATGTGGATGTGGATGTGTGTGGTGTCTGTGGTGAGCATGTAGTGATGTGTGGAATGTAATGGGGATTTGAGTGGAATTTCCGCGAATATTTACATTATTTTTACGACTGAATTCAAATATCATGACCTAACTTTTGGAAAGAATTGTGTTGTGTTAAAGGCATTTAACATGTTTTCAAGAGATTTTTAAATACAAATCCAATAATACTCTTTTCAAAATTCATTGAAATATCAGTTAAGGGTGTTAGGTCGATTTAGCGAAATATCCGAGTATTGGTGATACCATCTGAAAGGTATGAGGTATCACGATTCTAATGCAAGAGAAACATATATATATTTCCAATACCTTCTAGATGGTATAACTGAAGTGGAAACTATTCAACTAATATCGCATAAGTTTCACATTTGTCTGAATATATATTATTTTAGTTGTGTACCCGTGAAGATGCTAGAATTCAGGTCATCTCACTATAATCTGAAGGTATTGAAAAGTTTTGTGTTGATTCCGTTTCATAATTTTTATCTCTTTTGCTGTTGAAAAGTTAGCACATAGTTCAATAATGATCAAAAAAGTGAAAATCGACTGCCATGCGCTGTTTATATATTTTTTATTTTTATATACCCACAAATAAAAAACGTTTCAAATTCTTTCACGATCAATCCTTTAATTTACCCTGAATGGTTGTGATTTTTTGTTTCATGTGTTCACACACAGGATTTTTCTGGATATACGTCTTGATTTTCTCGCTAAACTCTAAATTCTTTAGTCATGTGTAGATTCAGAATTATAATGCACTCTAATTGAAAACCTCAAAAATAAATTCCATCAGTAGTTGAACCATATATTTCAGATTCACGTTTTTTTCTGATAAATTTCTTCTCTAAAAGTAACTTCGTGTATTATTATTTATATCTAAACATTGAAATAGTTTCAGCTACGGTTACACTTCTGCACACTATTCAAAGTTTTTAACGATGCCTCAGAGGATTGTACATTAAATGATGGATAACATTTCTACATTCATGAATAAGAGTATATAATTGATTATATATTATGCTCTATAGAACTCGAAGACCACACCAACAGATACTATGTATGGGGGTACGATTGAGCAGGCTTGGAACAGCATTCGAAAAGTGAATTATTCAGGGTAAATATATGACAAGATACTTTCGTGACCATAAAAATAGGAGAACTTATTGAAATACTTTCCAACTTTTCTGTTTCACTCAACTAACTTTGGAAATTACAAAAATAAAAAATTAAATCATTCAATTTTCAATGTACCCAAAAATTATCTTGTTCATCATCCATGACTTGATTACCCATGCTACTTTCTGTAGTCACTATGGTGATGATTGAGTTAATTTTGTGAATGAGATAATCAAGAATTTAATTCACTATTCACTCATTCAATTATAGGCATTCTTGACTATTACTTTAATATTTAAAAATATAAACATAATTGCCATCGTTTGAAATTCAAGTTAACTGTTTAACGTTAGCTTACATACATAAATCACATATAAAACACAAGTATTTATCTTGTGTATAATGGTATCATCGCATTAACTACGTATCTTTTTAATCCAACGGGATTTTCGTTTTTCATTACACAAATTACTGTTTTATTTGTTAAGATCACCCCACCTATTAAGTTTTAATTAAAAGCTTGATGATGTTCGAATATAAAACTATTTATCATCAGACTAAACGGGATTTCCGAGTAAATTAATATAAATTTAATGGACTTTTGGTCACACTCGCCGTGGTAATGTGCCCCACGTCTCCCCTACATGGGCCCATTATATTACACATACAATAGGGGGAAATATTGCAATATACTTTCGAGGAATTTACAGTAGGCCTATAAAAGTCGATAATACTGAATTCTCTTCTGAGTTTATTGACTACGAAATGTTTTAAAGGATCATATAGATTTGGAATAACTCTCGTAATTTGAGACTTCAAATTTGATACAAATGAAATGTATTGGTACACTGTTTCTATTCTATTAAGATGACGAGTAATTGAGATTTTTCAAAATGAACCTAATTTATCGATAATGGTAGGCCTACAGTATAAAAAATATATTTTATCTTCCATTGAAGAGATTGAAAATTATATATATATTGATTTGTTATTTGGTTGAAAACAAGGTACCGGTATACATCACATTCGAAAATGAGTAAATATAATTTTTTTTCAAATATTGAATACAAGAAAATTTTCGCAGGTTTTTATAACTTATAAATAATGGCATTCAAAAAGTAAAGTTAAAGTTGAACTCATAGAAAACCATTTCTGGAATTTGGACTCGCAATAGATGATAAGATGATACAATTTTCTTATTGATTCAGTAAACATGTACCATTATGTAAAGTCATCACCAGAATGGGAAAAAAGTTTTAATATTTTATCAAATATAATATTGTGAATTGTTGTACTGTTGGGTACTGTTTTGGTAGCTCCTGTGGCCACATATTCAATCTGGTCCCTAATCAAAACCTTTAATTAACTAAAGTTTTCTACTGTTATCATGGTCACCAGGCGTATGATCACCCAAACTTCACTCATTCACATTTGCGACGCTTCCCAATAATATCAAAGAACTTCTGAAGCAACTCGGTTTTATTTACTGGTTTCGATCACATAATGCAATGTCCTTCCGTTTACTGGAAGCACATCAACTTGTCATTTTACACTTTGGTAAATCTGTTCTGTGAAATCTAAGCTCTTTGAAAGGTTTAAATGTAGTATATATATATAGAAACTTCATGGCCACTACCTCTTATATATTTTATTAGATATCACTGAGAAGTATAAACTTATATTTTGCAGTGGCGACGCGTCCGTCACAGGCATCGAATTGATAGCTTTTTCTTCTTGATACTACACAATGAAGTAGACGTGAGAGAATATTTGATAATATTTGAGTATTGATAATAGATTGAGAGAATGTGAATCATGATTCTGTAAGAGGATTTAAGTACAGATAATAATCAGATAAATATGAAGACAAAAATAAGAAAATCAAATTTTGAAAAGAATAGTGCAGGCTCAAATAATCTTATCATAGGACTATGTAACACCACCCTGACGTTTTAGTTATTGCATGTGCACTCTAAACAAAGATCTCATAAACTAATACAAATCAATCCAATCTAACTACAAAATTCACTTATCCTAAAACTATTCTATGCAAGTGCAACCATAACGATGCATCCGATCCGGCAAATAGTAACTTCGGAAAAAGAAATATAAATAATATAGGCCTACGGTTTATTGTAGAATAAATTTGGATGTGCGAATGATTAAATTGAATAAAAACAGTGACAAGCCTGAATAGCTGAAGACAACGTTATATCAATGACATATTCGGACTATGCAATTAGTTTATCATTTCCATACAAGAATCAATGAAACAACAATAATTCATCAGTTATTTAAAGTTACAAGTACTGCTATAATTCTTTTATCCGTCAGTGAAGTTCAACTTTGGAAAACTACATACATTAATTAAGTCTAAAAATGACGAGATGTATGATTATTCGAAGCGTTTCGTGACCGAATACTTTAGTGCCTATGAATATTTTCAGTTTCAGTGTTACCTAAATAAAGTTCGTTGACTATAAATAATGGATTAAATGGATATCAACCATGGTTACCGAAGCTATTTTTATACCTTGGCTATAATAATAATCAGATTGATTACTATTTATCGTAACCCTCGATATTCATAAATGAAAAAAAAAGTGAAATATCCAACACATTCAACCATTTTTAGTTCCACTTTCACGTTTGAACCAGAGACTATCTGAACTTGACTTCCCTGACTCATATAACAATCCTTCATTCTATCCACCCAACATTTTCACGTCACACATCGCCACTACATGACAGTAAACCGAGCAAATGTAACATAATAATAATATTTCAGATATCGCTTTCAATTTCCGCTCGGCACGCTCGACGTAGCGATACCGAGCGGGTGTAGCGAGGGTTGTCTATCATCTCTTGTGCGGGCGTGTTGTTGTGAGAGGCCAATGGACCCGTAGGGATGCTGAGCCGACATATGATAGACAGACAGACGTATGGCGAGATGAAGAGCGGAAAGTCATTCAAGAGACAATGATGGACTTCAAGTGGAAACATACTGACAAAAGTGTGTTCGAGTAATAAAATAGAGAGGGGATTAGCTTATAAGACACTATATACAATTTACTGGATATATATATATATATTGATGTGTTTATTTTTATAAGACAATCCTCATTTTCTTATGTAACTCGAACATACTCTTCGGCATGCTTCCTCTTGAAGGGTTGATCAATATATACATATATATGAAACATATGTTTATATATATATATATATATATATATATATATATATATATATATATATATATATAATAACATCGAAACTTGATACAAAATCATTGTTCCCCTATTAAGGTTGAAAAAGGATGAGAGTAGGATCGTTCGGACGGGGCGATCTTTCCACCCCATTTTATTATTATTTTAAATTGAAAGCAATGAATTTTGACACCAGCTCTACGCTGTCTGTGACCACACTTCTTCGCCGCAGATAAAGTCTTAGTTGCCGAAAGTCCGGAACACATACGTGTAAACCATTTTTGCGATATATCCGGACACTACCAACATTGGTATCAGGAAAATCCAACCACACGAATGTTGATATCTTTCACTTTGAACTAAGTGTCTTAGGCAATGTTCACTTCTTTCAATGACAGCAGTGTATATATTCATACACCAAATCTTTTTATAAATCGAAAATGAGATGGATGGTATCTAATTTAATTACGATATTAAATAACCTCTATATTTAATGAGGTTTATGAGACCAATCATTTTGGTCGTGCTATTGAATAGGAAAATTACAACACCAGGATGCTCGTTCATCCAATGACGATTTCACATATTGAGTTCTCCTCATATTATCACCCCAGTAAGTTCGACGTTACTGAAGTATTTGTTTTTGCCATCGTGTGTGTGTGCGCATGAGATGGTGTGCGAGGTTCTATGTTTGCGACGTAACAGTAGTCACGGAAGGAAGGAAGTGTGATTGTGTCTGCTAGTTGGTAGGTGGACAAGAGAGAGAGAGAGAGAAAGGTAGAGAAAGACAGAGAGAGAGAACTTCAGTTACTATCCGAAAACCATCGTCTACTCCTTATCTCCCTCTTCACCCTCCCCTCATGTGGATTCAGTTTGGAAGAAAGAGAAAGTCTACCATGCGGGAGAAAGGAACGTACAGGTATATACGTCGAACATGCTTCGACTGGTGGAATCTTGGAGAGGTTTCGTATTGATGCAATACTTCTAACAAATAACAAATTATTTTCTCATCGCTGGTTCTCGAGTATTGTCAATGTCATTCTTGATTGAATGTTCTAGGCAATCTTGCCAGAGACAAGACTTTCTCTCAAATTGCTATTTACTAGATAAACACTACGGGTTTTCCTAGCATTGAAGGCTGAACTGGAAAGAAAAGCACTAGCGTTCTATAGATACTATTTTATTTTCACAGTTCGTCAAAATATAAAATGAGAGAATTTGTATCAGGCCCATTCACACTATATCAATCTATCCAGAACCAGGGCCGAATTTAGGTTTTGCGCCGCCGTAGGCCAATCATATTTGGCCCAACCATAAAAAATGGACCAAAAATAATTTGACCCAAACATCTTCACATATACAAGCTAGAAAAGTATCTGTGCCAAAAAATGTCATGTCAATCAAACATACCGTCCAATCAGGTCACATAACGTTGTAATTGTTCAATGAGCTATTGATGCGACTTTGAATGTACAGTAATTTTGCTTGATGGGTACGAGACTTGGCATATTGTTACATTTTCACATTTATTGTCACAAAATGTTTCACTTAATTTGTTACTACTATACCGTGCATTAACTTTACTCACGAAACTGGAATCTGGAGTTTCAATTTGATCGCCAACATCAGTTTTCCCAGAAGTGACTGTACCAGTTTTCTCGAAAAACGTATGAATTTCTGTGAAAAGCTATTACGTATATTGAGATCAAAAAAATGTATGTGATCGTGTATATGGAACCGAATTTCACCTATCAAACTTATTAGTACCACGTTCATTTTATAATTATATGATTTTGATTTTTTTGTTATATTTCCGGGAATCAAAAATAGATTAAAAGATCACGGACAGTTACATATGATGAAAATTCATAAATATCAAATAAAATTATGTCATAAAACCAAGAAGGGCAAGTTTTCTGAATTATTTTCGTTCCTTATCTAAAGTATGCTTTAAATCATGCGTCTCGAATTCATTCTTATGAATTCATGTAAGAGCAACTTTAATGAATTTCTTCGTAATCCTTACTGAAACGCACTGTATTATATTATTCTCTTTATCTTTCTATTCTCATAATAAAGACTTATTGCTGAAGAATATAAATTATTCCACTAGCTTTTTGGTGGAAGTGCCGAGTTTTCGTATAAACTCTTTCCACTTATTTTTATCTAATAAAATACGAAAGTTGACATGAACTGGGAATTTACGAGAAGAGGGACACGAACAAAAGAACTTACGCCACTTTTTGGCATTCCTAGCGTCTTGTTTCCACCCTAATTTATATGTTTCAAGATGCCGGAGGGAGATGAGAGCATGGCACATGAGTTTTATAGCAAGAAAGTGACTTTAATACTGAGAACATTAATCCATAGTCCTACATCAACAATGAAAACACACAAACCATGATGAAAAACATAGTTGTAGGGAGAAAATTCTCGTGAAAAATCAAGTTAGTCCCATCATAAAATGAATACCGGTATGTTTTCCCTTTCAAGACAAATAATGAAAAAACTGTCTGTATGGATTCTGTTCGAGAACGAAATTTGAAAAAAACAAACATTATGAGCAATTTTAAATAGTTTTATTTCGGACTTTTTAGTATTCTCATGATTCATTGTATTAAAAAGTAATGGTTTAAACAATTAATTGGATAAAAATATAAATTCATCAATGATTATTTACGCAATTTCTTAAAAAATATATATCTTTCAGTTTGTTGGGAGTATCTTCAAGCTATAGTGAGTATTGACTCTAGAACCAAAGATCCGCTCTCCTAAAAAAGACTCTCGCTCTCTCCCCCCTCCATCCCCTTTCCGTCACGAAGCAGTTAAGCTATGGCCAGAGGGGAGAGAGAAGAAGAAGACGTGAACACCAAACTGTACAAGGCAGCACGAGAGTGGATTGCACCCATCACGGCCCATCAGAAACACACACTGCATGGCGGCGTTCACGGCCATGTGGAACTAGTTCCATTAACGACAACCCGTCACTGGGGGTGTTCACGGCTCCTTTGAGCGGGCAGTCAATGTGTTTCTGTGTTGGGTGGTGGGTGGTGGGGGGAAGGGGGGTGGTGGAGGAAGAGGGGGGTTCAAGAAACTGTACAACCCACGTATATATATATATATATATATATATACCAAAATGTCTAAATCGATATAACGATTCGCTTTGAATATTTCGTTTCGGAAAGTTGTTGGTACTGAATGGTACCATGGCCGTCTAGAAATATATGTGTTTTAACACACAATAGAACAGTTTTATTCATTCTATACATTCGGACAGCACTTATGATAGCATTACGTATGCGTTGGATTTTTGCGTGGAAATGTAGAATATATTTAGATGTGGTCGATTTGGAAGTGTAGTAGAAAAAGAAATATGAAAAACGTATATTTTATGTCTTTAGGGAGATTGCAGATTTCCGTTTCTCAATATGGATGGTTGAATCAATTTTCATAACTCAAACTGTAAACTAGTTATCTGTTCACAGTTTTTATATTCGATGGTGGGGGGTGTGATCCTCTTTGTGGTGCCTCGTCGGAACGATCCTACCTTGTGATTCTTGGTTTTAGTTAGGAAACAATGACTTTATATCAAATTCAAGATTTTTAGAACTAAAGGTATATATTTTCACAAATAATTATACTATTAAGAACTGTTGATCAGTGAATCAAGCAATAATTAGAGAATCAATTTTGTTAATACTCTTGATTGAATATATCATTTCAATATATGAACTAATTAATACTCAATCATCAGATGGTAAAGCCGGCTCATCAAAAATAAAAAATAAAGTTTTGGAGGTGATTACGTCATTATAGCTTGATATTGTAAACTTGGCGCCTCCACCATGGCTAATGCCCGCAGTGTTTATAGTGCGTCAACCCGCAATACAGCAACACGCACGTAAGCCCTGAAACCGCTGGATCAGCGGCTTTCTACCGCATTCTTTCCGGCCTGCGTTGCGTTTTATGAATCACCTACATAAATCATTAACCTAGGTAAAACTAGGGTCAGTGACTATTTGCAGCTGTACCTTGGTATGCCTTAGTCTTTGCTAGAATTGTTGCTAGAGTCCAAGTCAACAGTGTACTACGGAACAATGTTCAGAAGAACAAGTATAATGAAGTGCGATGCGATTGAGAAAATTGTGAACGAAATATGTGTGCGAAATGGGAGGAGAAATTGTTCATATTATGAATGTAATAATGTTTGGGTCTATAATAATATTTGAAGCGATACTTCTGTGAAGGCGTGGCTAAAATAGTGCTTTTCCTTCGATTACCTATTCGTGATAATAATATCCAATCAAGTTGAATTTTTATCCTGTGAGTTTTGACAGTACCAATCAGGATATCTCTCAATGGTTGTATGATGAATGGAGCCAAATGGGCTACTAATAAACCACGCCCATCACTAGTGGACTATCAAGCGATATATTCAGTTGTTACAGAAATTATCATTCATATTTCTTTCTATCAGATACATTTCACTATCATCTCTGTCACATTTGTACAGTTGATATTTTTTTCCATACTATTAGTATAAATCTGTCCCAGAGATGTCAATCGAGTGATTGATTTATAAACAACAGTCCTAGTTTCGATACGTGCATTCGAAACTGACAAATAAAGTATATATAAACTTATCTCTTTTTATTGACGTATATGATCAGCTGTTTCCCCTATCACCTAACACTAGCGCTGTGGCAGGTTTCCAGTACCCTACTGGTTTAGTAAATCAATCATTCGTTGACTGACATTTTGACAAACCTACCCGCATTGTTGTGTTGTTTTTTTGGGGACGCTACGTCAGTGCTGCTGCCTATAATCAATCGATCAGTACTAATCCATTGAGTCAGGTGCTGTGTCGCCAATAGCAAACAAAGTTTACTTCCCAAGTGAAACATTTTGGAAGAAGAAACTTTTTATCAGAATAAAATTCTGCTGCTACTACAGCTGCCACGATGACTTGGAATATTAAAATATAAATAACTAATGATTAGAATGGAAGAAATCAAAATTATGATAATCATAAGGATAATGTTTGAATATTTGATTAGTGAAATGAATTATATAACTAAAAATGGAAAATATGTATTATACATATAAAAAGTATCTGGGTCACAATATTCTTTTCACAGTAAAAGTTGTTTTAATTTTCTTCAGGCTTCATTCAGAATGATATCACTCATTGATGAGGGAGATATTCAAAATGTCACGCAATTAATGTTTCCAATCACAATATTTGCTAGGTACCCAGTTCTCTGTTGCTATAGTAACGATTGATGGTCATTTGTTAATTGAAAGAAGATTATAATGAATATACATCCAGATTTAATTCGTGAATTTGATTGTTGTGAAAAAATAGGATTGATGCTAAGCTATGTTATGAAGTTTATAGGCTTAGGTCCTAAAATAAGAATTACATAAGACTTTAATCCGAATATCTTTGTTATTCAAAAATCCAATATATTCTAATATCGACATTGGTAACTTAATTCAAAATCACTCTCCTGTTTCCAATGTGATCAATACTTGATTACATTGATTTTGATTTTATTGTTCACAATAATACTTGAAAATGAAGATAATCAACAATAATATCGACAATAAGCACAGCATTACTTGTATATATTCTTTCCAACATTGTGTTTTAAATTCAATACTGTCCAGATGGCATACGATAATACATGAATATGGTTCTAATGAGATTTTGCAAGCCGAATTGAGGAAAATATTATCATAATATTAACTTGCAGTCAGGTAATCAAAAGCGTAGACTGGACAGCTATTATAGTTAACGTTGAAACTTGCAAATGTTCATACAAGTGAAATAAATTGCCACTGTTGGAATAAATAGTGCTCAGATCTGTAATCATCGTTAGAAGCAGATTTGAAGGATCTACGCTTGTGAATGGCTTATACACTAATAAGCTGTCTATTCAACGTTATAGGCCCGTATATTGGGTGGTTTAGCATGCGGGGGTGAACCATTGCGCATATATATTTTATCAACATCGAAACTAATTTTCACCCAATTCAGATGGGAGTCTATTTAGCGGAATATCAGTTTTTTGGTGACAACTTTAGAACGGTATGAGATATAAAAATTCTGAAAACGAGGAAACATATATATCTTGAATACTCTCAAGACGGTGTAAGTATTAACTATTCATCTCACACCACATAACTGTCAGGCGTATACGGTTAAAAATGTATATTTTCAAGGGTATACGCCTGTCAATCAGGCGATTCGAGATGACTAGTGAATCAGTTACAGCATCTTGAAAGTATTGAAAATATATGTGTTTCCTCGTTTTCAGAATTTCGATATCTCATACCGTTCAAAAGCTATCACCAAAAACCTGATATTCCGCTAAATCGACTCCCATTTGGACTCTTAAGTAGTACAATTGTAATCTCAACTATTAATGTATATCTATATTCACTCTGAAACTTGATATAAAATCATTAACCCTCATTTCAGAATAGAAATATGACATACAACTTATTACAAGAGTGACAGGTTATTAAGCATTTAAGAGTATGAGCAGTTTTGAAAATAGATTTTATTGTCAATAAATTGATCCGGATTAAACAGTTAGGTGCACATACCGTCGACACTAAATAATGGAAACTATTAATATTTTACTTTCGAAACATAAAAACATTATGGATTTGTTCTGGATGTATTTACTGGAATCTCAATTTTGTAATGACTGGAGATATGAAAATTGTTATGTGGATGAGTAAACTAGTAAACATACGGTAACCAATAAAAGTATACGCTATGAATTTCAGAATTTTTATAGCTAAAATAGTAATTAATTTTAACGTTCAAGATATAAAAATTACACGGAATTAGTTTAACGGCTTTTGTGAAAAAATCATATCAAAAAATGACATATATAAAAGAATTTAAAATATCTTTGCTTCTCGTATATTGGAATTCAGAGTTTTGCTTTAATCGGTAAGGAGTTGGTACCACAAACCTTATTTTCACTCGAAACATTATTTCCCGTTCTCAATCTATTGATGAAGGAACAATAATAACCTAATGTGATGATTTTCTAAATTTTAATTCATCTAAAACATAAGTAATCGATTATACGGATATCTGAGATTGTCGATGAATATGAAACTTCAATGCAAATAAGTTATGAAAACGTGAGTACCACAAAGTCTGAATTTTCAATCGACAACGTTGGGATCAGGGTTGATTCCGGATCTGATGTCAGATTCTCTCGCGAGCCAAACCGCGATCGAACGAAGTTGTAAAAATCAATGGCCCAACTTAGGTTAAGAGCGATAACGGGAGAACGGCGAGTCGGATTGAGAGCGGATTGGTACCAACAGATAGGTATTGACGAGACGAACATTTCGTCGTTACACCCATCTCGTCGTGAATCTCCGTTCCTGCTCGGCGTCAGAAACAAGAACTTTAACATTGTTTCCCATTAGCGACATTTGATACGCGATTGCCGTAGAACGAATCGTTGGATCGACACCGGGTCAACGGTGGCTGAAAGAAATTCACTGAATACACTTCCCCGTTCAAATTTCTTCCGGATCGTATATTCAGATTTTGTGCTAGAGCAAAAACCACATTGTGATTTTTAACATTTTTAAACATCCAACATTATTAACATTGTATTCCCTATAAGCGAACTCCAAATCGTGATTGTCAGGGAACGGAATTTTATATCGACACTGGGTATGCAGTGGTGGATGGATGGTCACAGACTACACGCGTGGTGACAGTTGTGTCCAGATTTGATGACAGGTTCTCTCGCGAGAGCCAAACCGCGATCGACCGAAGTTGAAAAAATCAGTAGTCTGACTTAGGTTAAGAGCGATAACGGGAGAACGGCAGGTCAGATTGAGACCAGATTGGTACCAAAATATAGGTATTGACAAGACGAACATTTCGCCGTCACACTCATCTCGTTGTGAATCTCCGTTCCTGCACGGCGGCAGAAACAAGAATTTTACATTGTTTCCCATCGGCGACATTTGATACGCGATTGCCGGAGAATGAATCGTCGGATCGACACCGGGTCAACGGTGGCTGATAGAGGTCCACTGAATACACCATCCGTTAAGTTTCGTTTGGATCGTATATCTAGATTTTGTGCTAGAGCAAAAATCCACATTGTCCTTTTTTTAACATTGTATTCCCCATAAGCGAACTCCAAATCGTGATTGTCGGGGAACGGAATTTTATATCGACACTGGGTGAGCAGTGATGAGTAGATGGTCACAGACTACACGCGTGGTGCCAGTTGCGTCCAGATTTGATGACAGGTTCTATCGCGAGAGCCAAACTGCGATCGACCGAAGTTGAAAAAATCAGTAGTCTGACTTAGGTTAAGAGCGATAACGGGAGAACGGCGAGTCGGATCGGAGGCGGATTGGTACCAAAATATAGGTATTGACAAGACAAACATTTCGCCGTCACACTCATCTCGTTGTGAATCTCCGTTCCTGCACGGCGTCAGAAACAAGAATTTTACATTGTTTCCCATTAGCGACATTTGATACGCGATTGCCGGAGAATGAATCGTCGGATCGACACCGGGTCAACGGTGGCTGATAGAGGTCCACTGAATACACCATTCCGTTTAAGTTTTGTTCGGATCGTATATCTAGATTTTGTGCTAGAGCAAAAATCCACATTGTCCTTTTTTTAACATTGTATTCCCCATAAGCGAACTCCAAATCGTAATTGTCGGGGAACGGAATTTTATATCGATACTGGATGAGCAGTGATGGATAGATGGTCACAGACTACACGCGTGCTGCCAGTTGCGTCAAGATTTGATGACAGGTTCTCTCGAGAGAGCCAAACTGCGATCGACCGAAGTTGAAAAAATCAGTAGTCTGACTTAGGTTAGGAGCGATGACGGGAGAACGGCGAGTTGGATTGATACCAGATTAGTACCAAAATATAGGTATTGGCAAGACGAACATTTCGCCGTCACACTCATCCCGTTGTGAAGCTCCGTTCCTGCACGGCGGCAGAAACAAGAATTTCACATTGTTTCCCATTAGCGACATTTGATACGCGATTGCCGGAGAATGAAGTGTCGGATCGACACCGAGTCAACGGTGGCTGATAGAGGTCTACTGAAAACACCATCCTGTTCAAGTTTCGTTTGGATCGTATATTTAGATTTTGTGCTAGAGCAAAAATCCACATTGTCATTTTTGAACATTGTATTCCCCATAAGCGAACTCCAAATCGTGATTGTCGGGGAACGGAATTTTATATCGACACTGGGTAAGCAGTGATGGATGGATGGTCACAGACTTCATGCGTGGTGACAGTTGTGTCCAGATTTGATGACAGGTTCTCTCGCGAGAGCCAAACCGCGATCGACCGAAGTTGAAAAAATCAGTAGTCTGACTTAGGTTAAGAGCGATAACGGGAGAACGGCGAGTCAGATTGAGACCAGATTGGTACCAAAATATAGGTATTGACAAGACGAACATTTCGCCGTCACACTCATTCCGTTGTGAATCTCCGTTCCTGCACGGCGTCAGAAACAAGAATTTTACATTGTTTCCCATTAGCGACATTTGATACGCGATTGCCGGAGAATGAATCGTCGGATCGACACCGGGTCAACGGTGGCTGATAGAGGTCCACTGAATACACTATCCCGTTCAAGTTTTGTTCGGATCGTATATTTAGATTTTGTGCTAGAGCAAAAATCCACATTGTCCTATTTTTAACATTGTATTCCCCATAAGCGAACTCCAAATCGTGATTGTCGGGGAACGGAATTTTATATCGACACTGGGTAAGCAGTGGTGGATGGATGGTCACAGACTTCATGCGTGGTGACAGTTGTGTCCAGATTTGATGACAGGTTCTCTCGCGAGAGCCAAACCGCGATCGACCGAAGTTGAAAAAATCAGTAGTCTGACTTAGGTTAAGAGCGATAACGGGAGAACGGTGTGTTGGATTGAGACCAGATTGGTACTAAAATATAGGTATTGGCAAGACGAACATTTCGCCGTCACACTCATCCCGTTGTGAATCTCCGTTCCTGCACGGCGGCAGAAACAAGAATTTTACATTGTTTCCCATTAGCGACATTTGATACGCGATTGCCGGAGAATGAATCGTTGGATCGACACCGGGTCAACGGTGGCTGATAGAGGTCTACTGAATACACTATCTTGTTCAAGTTTCGTTCGGATCGTATATCTAGATTTTGTGCTAGAGCAAAAATCCACATTGTCCTTTTTTTAACATTGTATTCCCCATAAGCGAACTCCAAATCGTGATTGTCGGGGAACGGAATTTTATATCGACACTGGGTAAGCAGTGATGGATAGATGGTCACAGACTACACGCGTGGTGCCAGTTGCGTCCAGATTTGATGACAGGTTCTATCGCGAGAGCCAAACTGCGATCGACCGAAGTTGAAAAAATCAGTAGTCTGACTTAGGTTAAGAGCGATAACGGGAGAACGGCGAGTCGGATTGATACCGGATTGGTACCAAAATATAGGTATTGGCAAGACGAACATTTCGCCGTCACACTCATTCCGTTGTGAATCTCCGTTCCTGCACGGCGTCAGAAACAAGAATTTTACATTGTTTCCCATTAGCGACATTTGATACGCGATTGCCGGAGAATGAATCGTCGGATCGACACCGGGTCAACGGTGGCTGATAGAGGTCCACTGAATACATCATTCCGTTCAAGTTTTGTTTGGATCGTATATCTAGATTTTGTGCTAGAGCAAAAATCCACATTGTCATTTTTTCAACATTGTATTCCCCATAAGCGAACTCCAAATCGTGATTGTCGGGGAATGGAATTTTATATCGACACTGGGTGAGCAGTGATGAGTAAATGGTCACAGACTACACGCGTGGTGCCAGTTGCGTCCAGATTTGATGACAGGTTCTCTCGAGAGAGCCAAACTGCGATCGACCGAAGTTGAAAAAATCAGTAGTCTGACTTGGGTTAAGAGCGATAACGGGAGAACGGCGAGTCGTATCGAGACCGGATTGGTACCAAAATATAGGTATTGACAAGACGAACATTTCGCCGTCTTACTCATTCCGTTGTGAATCTCCGTTCCTGCACGGCGTCAGAAACAAGAATTTTACATTGTTTCCCATTAGCGACATTTGATACGCGATTGCCGGAGAATGAATCGTCGGATCGACACCGGGTCAACGGTGGCTGATAGAGGTCCACTGAATACACCATTCCGTTTAAGTTTTGTTTGGATCGTATATCTAGATTTTGTGCCAGAGCAAAAATCCACATTGTCATTTTTTTAACATTGTATTCCCCATAAGCGAACTCCAAATCGTGATTGTCGGGGAATGGAATTTTATATCGACACTGGGTAAGCAGTGATGAGTAGATGGTCACAGACTACACGCGTGGTGCCAGTTGCGTCCAGATTTGATGACAGGTTCTCTCGCGAGAGCCAAACTGCGATCGACCGAAGTTGAAAAAATCAGTAGTCTGACTTAGGTTGAGAGCGATAACGGGAGACCGGCGAATCGGATTGAGACCAGATTGGTACTAAAATATAGGTATTTGCAAGACGAACATTTCGCCGTCACACCCATCTCGTTGTGAATCCCCGTTCCTGCACGGCGGCAGAAACAAGTATTTTACATTGTTTCCCATTAGCGACATTTGATACGCGATTGCCGGAGAATGAATCGTTGGATCGACACCGGGTCAACGGTTGCTGATAGAGGTCTACTGAATACACTATCCCGTTCAAGTTTCGTTTAGATCGTATATCTAGATTTTGTGCTAGAGCAAAAATCCACATTGTCATTTTTTTAACATTGTATTCCCCATAAGCGAACTCCAAATCGTGATTGTCGGGGAACGGAATTTTATATCGACACTGGGTAAGCAGTGATGGATAGATGGTCACAGACTACACGCGTGGTGCCAGTTGCGTCCAGATTTGATGACAGGTTCTCTCGCGAGAGCCAAACTGCGATCGACCGAAGTTGAAAAAATCAGTAGTCTGACTTAGGTTAAGAGCGATAACGGGAGAACGGCGAATCGGATTGAGACCAGATTGGTACTTAAATATAGGTATTGGCAAGACGAACATTTCGCCGTCACACTTATTCCGTTGTGAATCTCCGTTCCTGCACGGCGGCAGAAACAAGAATTTTACATTGTTTCCCATTAGCGACATTTGATACGCGATTGCCGGAGAATGAATCGTTGGATCGACACCGGGTCAACGGTGGCTGATAGAGGTCTACTGAATACACTATTCCGTTCAAGTTTCGTTTAGATCGTATATCTAGATTTTGTGCTAGAGCAAAAATCCACATTGTCATTTTTTTAACATTGTATTCCCCATAAGCGAACTCCAAATCGTGATTGTCGGGGTATGGAATTGTATATCGACACTGGGTAAGCAGTGATGAGTAGATGGTCACAGACTACACGCGTGGTGCCAGTTGCGTCCAGATTTGATGACAGGTTCTCTCAAGAGAGCCAAACTGCGATCGACCGAAGTTGAAAAAATCAGTAGTCTGACTTGGGTTAAGAGCGATAACGGGAGAACGGCGAGTCGGATCGAAACCGGATTGGTACCAAAATATAGGTATTGACAAGACGAACACTTCGCCGTCACAGTCATTTCGTTGTGAATCTCCGTTCCTGCACGGCGTCAGAAACAAGAATTTCACATTGTTTCCCATTAGCGACATTTGATACGCGATTGCCGGAGAATGAATCGTCGGATCGATACCGGGTCAACGGTGGCTGATAGAGGTCCACTGAATACACCATTCCGTTTGAGTTTTGTTCGGATCGTATATCTAGATTTTGTGCTAGAGCAAAAATCCACATTGTCATTTTTTTAACATTGTATTCCCCATAAGCGAACTCCAAATCGTGATTGTCGGGGAACGGAATTTTATATCGACACTGGGTAAGCAGTGATGGATAGATGGTCACAGACTACACGCGTGGTGCCAGTTGCGTCCGGATCAGGGACGTCGTTAGGATTTGTGTATTGGGGGGCCGCAGGTTGGGCACTAGACGCTCGCTAAAATGTGGTTTGGAGCCCCACAGTGAATTTATTGTACCATTCTTGAAGTGATTTTGTCGATTCGATAGCAATTTTGGTGGCAACTAATCGAATCATTATGCATATTTCTGAAGTTATTTTCAATAATTGAATCATGTGAATTTTCTAGCCATCTTGCGATTCAACCCTCCCCACCATAGCCCCGCAGGGAATTTTTGTAAATATGGTATTTTTTAAGTGATTGTGTTGATCTACAAGCAGGTTCGGAGAGTAATAGTTGAACCATTATAGACATTTTCGAAGTAATTTTCGTGATATATCCCAGCAAAATATTTCATTGTGTGTTATTCGTACGTCAACACGAGTCAACATACATAGGCCTATATATTTTTTTTGTATAGAAGGATGAATTATCGGACGGGCGCAAATGACGATTGGGCCGCGCGCCCACCCTGGACCCTCTTACGACGTCCCTGGGGTTGAAAGTTCATTTTTACAGCTTGTGACTATTCTATTTCCAAGAAAATAAATCAATTGAAACCATTCAGAAAACGCAAACGATTGTCAAAAACGTTCCATTTTGTTTCAGTATTTATTTGTAATTAGTTTGAAAACTGCTTATCGCCTGAAGTTACAGAATATCGTTTGATTGTGGTCCACAAGTAATTAAAATAATGTTCAACCTGGTTTATTTAGTTTTGATTCACTTGAAGTGTTCAGTCAATTTTATCAATTGTATTGAATTACCTCACTAAACAACTGGATTATATGTGGAATTAGTTTGAGCGGGGATTCATAAACGATGAAGTGATAATAGGTGAAAGGAAGATTAACAAAAACTCATCCCTTATGCGGGATTAAAACTAGCCGAATCGACTATTCTACTTTCTAGCCATAGTGTGATATTTTCAGAGTTACTATTACATAATGTGTTCAATTCAGTACGGATTTATTTATGCGGATTCTGAATAAGTACTTATTTTCTCCAGGATTCTATTCAAATTCGATGAAAATAAAAAATAACACGCATAGGTATGCTCCCATAGATCTAATTTGGGTGATACACACCCGCAAATTTCTAGTGTTGATAAGCGTTGGAAAAATACATCAATGCTTTCCAAGAATTGGTGTCTAAGCGAACTGTAGACAATACTCGTATTTAAATTTAATTTCCGTTGAATATCAACCTCCATTATTTGATTTTAAAGGATGAAGATCTGGTACAATGTACTATAATCATGATAAAATGTAGGACAAATGAATAATAATCAAGCAATGAATAATTTTTCATAATAAACATTCTCTAAGTAAATCTAGTTTGCCTTATATATGATTACGTATACACAAATGCTACTTACATATTATAATAATACGATATATTGTACATTATGATGAAACATTTACATGTTGATATTCATTATGTGGGGGCCACATTATCAATTACAAAAACTGAAAAAAAGGAGAAAAACGGAGAATATTACATATTCCTCACCTCACTCGCGTATAGTGCCATGCCATTTTCTTATTATTCTAACCTACTTCCTTCGGACAGTTTTATCAGTGCCATTTTCTTCTGTCATGTTGGCAATGCACCTGCCAACACTCCCAACACAAATATCACCGCAATGATTGTTTTGACATTTTGGCTTGATTCCCACATCAGGTGATGAAGGTACTATAAAGACGATATAAAATATTCCATTCCAAAAATCTTGACCGTCTAACTCGACAGTCTCTTCGATCCGTTATTATTACCGGTTGGCAGTTTCGAACCTTCAAAACACCTTTTGGTAAGAAAGAACTATTGTCCCAGATCGACTGTATCTCCTATTCTTTATCGTTAAGAGGGCATGCATGAGAGTCGATTTAGTGAAATACCATTTTTTGGGGCAACTTTAGATCGATATGAGGTATCAAAACACTATACATATTTTCAATAACTTCGAGATTGGTAAATGTAGGCCAACGCAAGAAGAAACTGAAATTGCTTTCATAACATCATTTTCACATGTATAAAGTTGAAAAAAATAGGTTTCAGCTGTTTGTAGGTCTATACATGTGAAAATGTAAGGTAGGTTAATCAGTATTTTCAATGGAGGAATAATGGAGGTATTATGAAGGGATATATGTGTGATGATTTTATTATCATTTTGATTTTCGATATTTTGATCATTTGATATATGTGTGATGATTTTATTATCATTTTGATTTTCGATATTTTGATCATTTGATTTTGATATGTCAAATTTTATATCCTCGTTCCAAAATTGCCACAAAAATAATATTTTTCCTCAATCGACTTCCGAGTGCTCTTAACGGATTGCAAATTCTCTCGAGTATATACTCCATTCAATATGTGTTAATCGACCGATCGACCGTTTATTCTATTCGCCATCATTAACGGTCGTTCGTTTCGATCAGTCAACTCTCTTTGTGGTGATATATCAATAGAAAATTGGAGCAAGTTCAAGTATTAATGAGTTTAGCAATATGACATCCAGCTGATGTACTTGTATCAACGAGAGATGAAGGATCGAATCAGCCGTTCGATAATGATAAGTGATAGGGGAGACGGTCGATCAGAACATTCTCTGTCGTGGTTATTTGTATTGAAGAGAGATGACTGGGCGAAACACCCGTGCGGTAGTGGTGTGAGATAGAGAAGGTTGAAATCGGAACCGTCCTCTTTCGTGGATATAGGTGTATAATAAGCTTTATTTATAGATTGAACTTTAAAGTACTATCTTCATTGACTTATCTCAAACTAGACTGCTGTAAATATACTGCAATTCACGAATTCTAGATTGGTTTTAATAGTTAATCAATCCTGATGATTTATATGCTTTGTTTTATTTTTATAACAATATATTGAACTATTCTTTTTGTATATAACAAAAAATTTCATTTAGATAATCATTTGAAAATTATATAGCTTTTCAGTTTCACAAACGTAATGTATCAGTGATTGTAAAACATCGCTGATGTCTGAGTAGAGAGTCGAATTGTATTTGGTTGGCAATGTTGAAATGAAATTATCTGAATTGGTCCACTTATAATATTATAAAAAGTTAGTTTTACTATTGATTGATAACACAAATTCCTGTTTCTCTCCATACGAAGAGTTTCAGTGTTGAATGAAGCTATAATGATGACGATGATTACTGTTTGATTGATGACCCCACCAACAGCTAGGTTATTTGGGGTACGAACGAGCAGGTTATAATCAAATTATGGAGTGATGATAAGTGAATGGACGTTTACAAAACTAATGCATTTTCAGGGTCTCGAGCCTCAGCTGACTGCGTTACGGAGTGTGACACGAAGGACATATGTAGTGTCTTTTATATTTTGTAGTTATTAGATTTCAGCTTTGTTTATAGTACATTCCAGTTAGTTCATAAAAATGTACAATATGCATGTAATATGCAATATAAATGTCATGTGCATTTTATATGCATTTTGTGTGCATAGCAACATTACAAACCTTCTGTTACATCAGCAAAAATTCAGGTTATAGCAGATTCATACAAATAGAATTATGTACTTCAGAACTATTTGATTGAGGGCGTTCAACTTACAAAAAAAAGAAAATATATTGACAAGCTCTTGTAAGTTCGTTCTATGACACTTTCACCGTATTACCATACTTGATATGAGGTGAGAAGATACGTTTTCAGATATCAATAATAAGATGTGATTTATTATTTCAATTAATAAAATCAATTCGGATCTCGTTTTCCATGATTTTTAATTCAAACATTTTTATAAAAAATATGTAGATTCCTATATTACATTTCACATAGATCTATCACTCATCATACAACGAAATATACTGCGCATGCATATTGTTACAGGATATAAATAGATACATTCATGAAAAAGTGACAATAAGATATACACAAAAACTCAAAAAGTGACAAGAACTATCTCTTCTGAACATTATAGAAAAAAAACTACAACGAAGTCCCCGTTGTTAAAACTGTGTATTCCGGTCCGAGACGCGTGAAGTTGCCACCACCTAAGAGCTAATGACGGTGTTTGGGTGCGGGTGGGTGTGGGTGGGGAGTGCTAATGATGCTATCATTGAGGAGGCGGTGGGGTCGGGGGGGGGGGAAGCTTCCACCTCATGTATTGGCACGACGCCGGCCTCCGACACAGACACACACGCGAGGTCAAGCAAAACAGATTAGCGTCCCGACGCTCACCGAAAACGGAAGCGTCATCTTTTTAGTGGCTATTTAGATGAGTTCGAAGTGCAAATGCTTTATCCTACTACCTCGGTATAAAAATCGCGACCTCGGTATTTTATATTACTTGGATTCCAGCAGGAACACTCTTGATCCACGTGACGGGAGATGAGGGTAGATCGGACATCGGTTTCTTCGTAATAATTGATTCAAGTAAAAGTACTTCTACGCTTGTATCCACGAAAGGGGAGGAACCTCTACCAACATAATATTAACACATATACGACTATTTTTATATATTGTCGTGGTGTTGTTGAGGCCAGTGCATTTTCAATTCAAGATTAAAGATTAGAAACACATCCACATATTCCAAATGATTCGATTATTTGAATCCTCATTGAGTTTATATACAACTAGCCAGGTTAATATAAGTTGATAATTAAGTTGATACACAAACTTCTTCTTTCATACTCAAAAACACCCTTTGTACTTTTCATATAGCTATTATCTCATACAGTTTCATGTTCGTTGCTATTATTCTTCAAAGTGATTCCATTTAAATGTATTATGCTATAGTGATTATCTAACAGAATATTTTCCTTCTTTCTAATATTATTCCCAACTTTTTAAACGATTTAATCTACATAATAGAACAGTAACTTTATATTTTATACTCAAAATCACCCCTTATAGTTTTCCCATCCACAAATTTCGCCATTTCATCATTTTCTCGAGCACTATTAATCGTTGTGCAGTAAAACACAGGTACGTGCTTAAATGCCAAGTCATGACCTATATTATACTATATTTATCAGCATAATCTCCGCCCTTCAACCCTTTTAAGAGCGTGTATTATATAATAATCAGCGAGGTAGTCAGAGAGAATTAGCATTATCTGTCGACGAGGTAGAGTTGAATATCTTGACCTAGATTTCGGTGTAGAGCTAATGATGTACGATTTTGGAAGTAGGAGTTTCTGATATAGTGTCTTGAAGAATTATGAGCGAGAGAGAGAGAGAGAGAGAGAGAGAGAGAGAGAGAGGAAATAGGGGCTAAACCACTGCCCACATTCAAAAATTATTCAAATTTTGTTTCAAGATGATAAATAGATGAATAGATGATGAATAGATGATATTATATGGATGATAAATAGAACTACAGAGATGGGCATGATACAATAGCGTTTAATAATAATCTATGGAATATTTGATATTTGACGAATTCGATACTATTTTTGGGAATAATTATACTTTAATTTGACTCTCAGTGTTTCACTGACACTTTTCTATGGTCATTAGTTTCAGAATATTAGGGTTACTATCTTCTAATTCTGTACGTAGTTCTGGTTGATTGCTATAGATGTCATGCTAGTCAACAGCACGGAATTATTTGACAAACTAATTAGTGCATTAATTAATAATTAGCTTAATATTCGAGGTATTGAGAGTATTTCCACTTCTGAATAGTGTGCTCACTTGATTTGATGATTGTTAGCGTCATAGCGACGGCATCCATTCAATCCACATCGATTTGTGTTTCATCCTGTGTGAGCTCCATAGGTCACAATCCACAACCGATCCACATCACCTGGAAGGTTTTGTAGGTTCTTCTAGCTTAAGAACTGTATGGTGTTTGGTGTACAACAATGATGAGTTTGACAAGTTTTATAGAATTCGAATGAGCAATTTTTGTTTTTTACCAACATTCTGGTCAGTGGTCACAGCAAACAGTGCAGTTTTGGTGTCAGAGTTCATCATTTTTATCCAGAATACTCACAAGCAAAAATTTTAACGATCTCACTAACTCATCCTTAATCGCACGGTGCTTATAAAAATAGAGAAATTCACCATAAATGAATGTTTTCCATGTTCAAAAATTAGTGTGATTGAATGAAATGTTCACATCTCCAAAACAATTGTGTGCTCTTTAGTGAATAATATGACATTCTATTTCAGTGAATTTGATCAGTTTCAAGATAATACATCAATGAATGAGAAGAATGTGATGAAATTCATTGAAGTATCATCTCAAAAGTGATTGAATTCACAAAAATGAAATGTCATATTAATTAAAGAGCATGAAATTATCTTGGAGATGTGAACTTTTCATTCAATTACACTAGTTTTTGAAAATGGAAAGAAATAGTAAAGATACATTTCTCGATTTGTCTAAGCACTGTGCGAGCACCCCCCGAATCCTTAGCCTCAGAATACATCCTTAGCCTTAGGAACAATTATAGTTGATCAAAATTTCGATGTTGATACAAAAATCAAAAGGATTCATTTTTACACAACCTTCTCTATTCGTGGATACAAGTATGACAGCAAATGGCCGAAAGCAACTTCCACTGCCTTCTTGCTTCTACCTATTCACCTGAACAGCCAAGAGCAATGAAGCTGCCTATAAAAACACACCCGAGCCATCGGAGTTCCGCTCAGTTAATCAGACATTAGAGCAAAGGAGACCGGATGTCATCATAGGCCTATTTATATATCAAGGTAGTAATCATGTTACTACGATAGAGAAGAAAACGACGACAAATAACAAGAAAAATACGTAAAAGAAAATTAGGTTTGGATTATATTCCTTTCTATGCGTGTTGGTGACTCGGGACTTGTGACTGGTAGTAATAATGGATATGAAAGACGGAAAATCGGGACATCGGACAGTTGTGGAGATACTTCCGGATAGTTCGGTTAACTTGTAGAGATGCCTATGAGAAAGTGGCATTAAATCTGGTATAAAGTCAGTTAAAGAGTTTATGGGAGTCGATTTAGCGAAATATCAATATTTTTTGGTGATAACTTTTGAACGGTATGATGGGGAAACACAGATATTTTCAATGCCTTTAAACCTGTATCTGTAGTACCAATACCTGTAAGTAATATATATTGGTATCATATCGCATAATTATCACGCATATACGGTTGAAAAATGTGTTTTCTTATTGAAAGTATCTTTGTTCCCTCAATTTTCATCAGATTTTCGATTTCTCATCACCATTCAAAAGTTATCACCAAAAACCTGGTATTCCGCTAAATGGTCTCCCATGGACTCTTAAGGTCAGATAGAATTGACATTCTACATGCAAGTCTATCTAATTCTAAGGTATAGGAGATGTAATTTTGTTGCATTACTGTACATTAGAAGTAAGTTCCTCTATATAGATGGAAGTAGTATTATTGGTTAATTTGGACTCTATTGTCCCTGTAATAGAGTCCTCTGAACGATCGAGGAAGCCACATTTGAGTATACGATTTTTATTTGATCTATTTGCCTCCATTTATCTGGAAAATCATACTCTTGAATCTTGACTTAAACCTCGCCCACGGACACCTCGTTCCGCGCGCCAACTTATTTCTCCAAGTCCTTACTTTGACTTGTGCGGCAATCTCAAATCGGGTTCGCCCAAGGACACCTCGTTCCGCCCGGCAACTTGTTTCTCAGTCCGTACTTTGACTTGTGCGGCTTTCTCAAATCTCTCTCGCCCACGGAAATCTTTTTCCGCCCGCCAACTATTTTCTCCAAGTACGCACTTTGACTTGTGCGGCTTTCTCAAATCTCTCTCGCCCACGGAAATCTTTTTCCGCCCGCCAACTATTTTCTCCAAGTCCCCACGGGCGTGTATCATCGACAGTGGTTAGTTTCACATGAATGACTACTATGGGAAAACGCTAAATTTTGTTGAGAGATGAGCGTGGCGTTATGACGATGAAAAAATTTATCGAATTAGTATTCTAGCTGTATCTTATGGTTGCATTCCATTATATACTCATGGACACAGAATAATTAATAATTTACTCACTAAATATATTCTCGTTTTTGAACCCACAACGATTTAAGTGAGTAATGAAGCAATAGTGGAAGGCGGAGAGTGTTGATGCTGGTTGTCTGCCAACTCAACAGAGCTGAAGTATGACTTCGTAACTGGCAAAGACCACATCTCACGACTAATGTGATGTAACTGTCTTCGAAATGACCACGCTCTTGGTGTCACAAAATAAAATGATACAGTTGAATCTAAATTTGAATACAAATTTCTAATAGAAATGGTAATTTCAATTTTGAAAGTCTACCAATATTCTTTGCTTCTATTATTATAATCTTTGATATAGTTTTCATAACATGTGTTTACTATTTCGATTTGTATGAGATAATTTGTTACATACAAAATGAGCATAGTTAACTTACTATGAACTTACTTACTCGTCTATGAAGTCAACTAATGTGTAACAAATGATTGCAAATAGGTTTTGGCAAATAGCAATTAGGTTAGTAATCATGTTCTATATGCAGATTTGAGATTGGTTTATTTCACGACAGTTGATTTTTGAAACAGTAGTTGATATTAGATTTGTATTGGGCAAATTTAAAAAATAATAGAATAAATGTTTTCTAGTTTTGGTGGAGGTGCCATGTTTCAAACTCGTATTCATGTATCGATGATACATTATATACATACAATAAATGAATGTAAATATTAAATTTGATTGTTTTCTAATGGATTATTGAATCGAATATTATCGTATAGATTGATTTTAATTTCATTTTGGTTTAGGCTGAATTAGATATTCATTTCTTGAAAAGGTAAATGGGTCCATGTATAGACCTACATGTGAAGATGAAAATATCAAACCGTATTGAAAATCAATGTGAATATGAGTGAATTTAAATCATGTTCTTCCTCATATCATGACCGGTTTATTTCCTCATTCCAAAATCGATTACTTTCTTCTATGATTTTCCGATGAAGGTAATGGAAAGTACGTCTACATGGATCGTGGTACAAATTGTTCTTCGACAGACATTCATTTGATTGACTACTTTGACCTCAGTGCTTTAAGAAACGTAATAGTACTTGGATCTTCTCGATCATCAGTCATCATCATCAGTCATGATCACCATCATCATCACCATCACCATGGTGAAAAAGACGTTTCTATGATAGTTGGCGAACACATCGAGAAAAAGCTATAATCTTAGATCTCTGTACGTGGAATAAAAAGTTGCACATCTAGATTGATGGTGATGAATTTCAGAACAAGGTTAGGAGGATACTTTCAGTTGGGTTTCAACTTTTTATTTGGATAGTGCAATAATCGCGTAGGTGAAATATAACAGGATAAAGTGATTTGGACGGTTGAACCTTTTGACAAAAATGAAACAAAAATATGTTCTGGATTTATAGCTGAATACAACTCATAATAAATTCCTACATACACAAGGAAAACGTTCTTTAACAACATCAAAATTTCGATACAAAAATAATTGTTACCCATTTGATATCATGAATCAAAAAGTAGGGCTGTTCAAAAGCGACATCTTTGGTCGTTCTAAGACTTCGAATCGGTATTATCACCAAAGATAAGGACATTATTGAAAGAATATCACTCATTTGAGTTGTTTGATTATTTGAGATATTTACTTTGGATTCAATTAACATCCGTGTTCAGAATGAACACAATGTTATCGAGTCAACAGAAAACTTCTGCATTTAATAAAAACAACGAAGTGGTGAATAAATGAAAATCGAATGAACCACTCAAAAGTGAGAAATATTCATATTTGCCCGAGCCTATATGAATGAAACCCCATATATAACACAGACAACATTAAAATTGTTCACCTCTCTATTATTTGATAAATTCCTTCACGCTTAAAACCGCTCATATTACAAGTGACACGTGATGGCAGCAAAGCAATATACATCGTACAAGGCAATATACATCACCCTTGCACATCATCTTCATGTCAGCTCGGAGCCAATAAAGTGTTTCGCGCGTCGGAACCTTATTTATCGGCCAGTCGTAAAAAACGCGTCCTGATGGAAATATGTGCAGTGGCGTTTGTGAATTTGATGGCTTCAGGGAGTGGAAGAGGGTGGATGAGGGGGAGTGGGTGGGTGACGTGTGGTGCTGAAGAGGTTTTATATGGACCTGCTAGGACAAAGGCACTAAAAAATGAAAAAGTATGCTTCATCGTATCAAATTGTTGAGTTTGTAATATCGTATATTTTATTAGTTTTGTATTATAGTTTGATTTTTATATAATTACTTGATATTTTCATCCATTAATATAATTTTTTAATACCGTTCATAAATAGTAGAATCATAGTAAATTTCAATAATTAGGATAATTCAATATATAATCGAGGAGAAGTGATATTATTTAGAATACATTTCGGAATTCGATACACAAATTAAATTTTCTAACTATTATCGATCACAGATTATCAATGAGTATTCTCACTGATATTTCAAATACGTTGTGCTTATCTGAGTACTTGAATATTCAATATAAGAACGGAAAATTCATAATTACTTGAGCAAATAATTTTCTGAATTCCTTCATCAAAAACTACGTGTTTTTGCCAGTACCAAACATATAACAAGATTCATTTGTCCTCCATTACAACAATATTGGGTGATTGCATGAATATCCCACTTCTGACAATTTATTTATTACCACGTCCTGCGTGACCTTATTGCCCTATTGAATTGACCATCTTCGTCATCAAGATTAATACCTCATATTTATCGTTTGTCGCGTTTATTGCCCAATAAAATACAATTTTTAATCAAAATAGCCAATTAATTTAACACTAGACGTATATCAAGCTTAATCTCAATAAAACTAACTGAAAGTCGCAAAGATGCAGCGTAGTACATATATATAAGGAAAGAACAGCATTCTAAAAGTGGAATAGAATTTCGAGAAGACTCACAATAAAAACAACTGCTACGCCATATACCCCCTTCTCCTCCCTACATTCCCACTCTGTGCAAATATAATGTCTTAAACGAGAATATATTGTTAATCCGAATACAACTTCTATGCGACCCCATTGAAAGGTTTTTAGATTTGGATTTGAATTCATTTTTCTAATACCATAAACTCGCTGATATAATAAAACGATGCAGTGGTTATCTGATTGTATCGTATGGAAATTTATAAAATTCTCCATGAAACAATAAAATTATATTTAAATATTGAAGTATGAGTGTGCAGGTGGTGGGGACAGAGTCAGTGGTTCCCGTAGTCATCCACGAATTGAATTCAGTGCGTGTATTTTATCGAACTTCTGTATTAGAGTGAACTAGGGTTATATATTTGACAATGCAGTGAAACAATAGAATCAAATTCAAATTCTTAAACACCAAACAGAACAGAATCGAACTCAATCGTCTGCGTGTTCATTCGTGGTTGGTACTTACAATTCGTCAAAATTCTGTCCTGTTTAGTAACATGTGCATCAACAACAAATTGCTTTTCGTAAACGAAAGTCGTGAAGATAATTTTTCAGTCTATTCAGACAATACAACCAAATTGAAACGAAATCTATACTTATTTGAACTCAAATGTGATACCACAATTTTTGTCATGATCAGTTATTTGTCGTTTACAAGTACAATATCACTACATAAAATGTTCTCGGTGAAAGTTTTCACTTTGTATAATTTTGAAGGTGGATGGTCTGAACAGAATTTTTCGAGCTATTTTAAATTCAAATGTATTCTAGAAAGGAATGAAACAATGGTAGAATCCAACAAAGAAATTGGCTGAAATGAAAACAACCTAATCAATCGTGAATCTAAAAAGCCGATGTTGTCTTAATTAGAAGAGGCTACGAATAACAAATGAAAACCATTGGTTCTCTCATTTCTTGGAACAAAGCAAATACTACGTTGTACAATAAACGATGTTTCATTTCTTACTACCTGATGTTCATCATTCCACACCAACATTTTACAGGAATAGGTTAGAATCATGACGGTCGCCATCTTTCGAAAGCGAAATCATAAAGTTGTGGCCCCAATTTGAATTCGGTTTTCAAATTTGTGGTACAGTTAGTGCTACATTAGTGCTAATTTGTGCCATTGAGCTCATAATTAGTGCTTGCTCTCCGTGGCAGATAACTAGAAAAAATTGGGGTGCCACAATTTTACGCCGGGCCCCTCAAGAAACGAATCTCATTCAAAATTGAAACATAATTAGTGCTGAACTAGTTTTAAGCGTCGACTATTGAAAAATGCAGACTATACTCTGTAATTCTTGAAGTTTTTACCATTATAAGGACTACTTTCACTACAAATAATTCTATACATTTTATAACACCAATCGATTGTATTAGACGATAACGATAACCTGCGTCTTTCATACAAGGAACAAGGTCCAAAACTTCACAATATCTCAATAGACCAGTCCCCCACTGTATCTTGTCTACCATGGGCATCACGCGCTCTACTCTAGGATTATTTAGCTTATCACAAACGTTTTTCTAAGACGTTCTGGTAAGTCGCTTTGGTAAGACTCTTTGGAAAGACGTTCCTGCTCTTCTCTAACGCTTCATTGAATACTAATGGGTGAAACAAAGGTGATTCGTCTTGGCTGAAAGAATATTGTCTTTCTCCTCACGTGTTTGAGGGTTCGTATCCCTACTGGTGTACGTACACACGTTTTGCTTCACAACTATGCAGGGTCGACACAAAGAGAACAACGTGTTTTTTTATTTCTATCAATGTGTCTCGACGAAAGATATGAACTACTGCAATTTTATTACAAAAACATCATAAAACCTTTTTTTTTTTTCGTGTGTTTAATTGGTTTTGACAGCATAATATCGGCATTTGAGATTGGTGGGTATAATGCAATCACGCATTTAATGGTTGTATTTTATCGGGATAAAACTGAAGTTTGACTGACGTATATCGTGTGTTATATCGTGGAGCAATAATATGTGATGGCGATCGATGATGCATTTACCCATAACACAGTTTTGTCTGTGAAGCTAATGTCTTTGGTTGTGTCGATCCGACAAGCGAATATTACAAATAATACAAAGTAGACAAATGAAGTAACTATCAAGTATGGCGTTTCACAAATTTTGGGTTTTGGATGAAAAGAGTTAGGAGTTATATAAGAAGAGTTTGTGAACATTATTTCACCCTTTGTTACAACAATGACATCACTTATACTTGTGACATCTATATACGTACACACACATACACACACATATATATATATATATATATATAGTACATTGCTTTCTGTTGAAACGTACAGCACGTGATGTTGATACCATATTACACTCCCATTAATATTATTAGAATATACCCCTCCCGTAAGCTCAGTCGGTAAGAGCCTATGTGTATCAAACATAAGGTTCGGGGTTCGATTCCCCGACGGGTTAGTATTTTCTAGTTATAATAATATATATATATAATGATATATATATATATATATATATATATATATATATATATATATATATATATATATGCGATATAACGATATAGAGAGAACAAAGAAAAATCATCAAATCACGGTATCATCAATATAATCCCATGAATAAAATAGTACATTTTATCGTACATCTACGAGATGTACTTGACGCAAATGTACTCTAACAAAATCAACCTTATTTTTTGAGATGAAACCGATTTGGCTTGGTTTCAAAGTTCAAACCCATTATTATACCGCAATGTGTAAATCTAAGACACAACATTTGTATAAATTGTTGTAATAGTAGATGTACGCTATCTACAATCTAAAACCATCATACGAGTTATATTATCTTACATCTTGATATCAAGTGGTTTTTCTTCGCCATGAGCCAAATGCAACTGAAATATCTTCGAGATATGAAATAAAAACTGTTGTACAGAAGTTTTCTTATTTTGTATGATGCTGAATAATATCACACGTTCATCACACACGATCAGTCAAATCATAAAAATATTATATTTCACATAAAACAAAATACAGAATAATTGTTTGATTATAAAAACATTGACTGTAACGGATTGGGTTGCGTCTACATATTATTCGGAATTTCATCATCGAATTTTTAAACTGTTTCGTAGTTCTCAATACTTTTGGCACATAAAATAAAAACTTGAGTTTATCGTATAACGAGTAAATATATATTATAGTTTACTATTAATTTTTGTTACCGTACTTCAATAATAAAATAACCACAGACTCGGTGTAGTACATATAATGTTCCCATATGTTCCTATTTCGTTTTATATAATTTTCGTATGCCCTGAATGTTAAATTTACAACTCATATATAATCTTATAGCGAATAAATACCAATATAACTGTTCTTTTACTTCCGTGTATCCATCTTATTTCTGTGTCATGAAAATACCACTCAATGTGACATACATTTCATGTTGTAATGTTGCCACCCTGAATACGAGAATATAAATATATATATGAATATATTTTCCAATGTGAAATAATGGATCGGAACATCCGATTACTGCATGCTAATTGATGAGGAACGGTCGATCGTGAACTGTCAACTCACGAGCCACGAAGTATATATGCAGGAAATGAGTGATGGTATCTTAACTATATGGTGAAATGTTGAACAATGACTGATAAGCAGACAATGAGAAGACGTTGGTATGTCTGACGTCACGGTTGGTGGGGGTGGGGGGGAGGGGGGGGGGGGATGATGGGGTGCAGAGAGGAAATGAGGAGCTGAACGCCAAAGATAAGGGTGGCATTTTAAAGAATAAATGAGGAGGGTATATTGATGGAATATTATAGTTTGATAATATAGAAATTTCGTCGTTGTTTGGGAGAAGGGGGAATGGGGAGTGAGTTTGCGGAAAAACTCGGAGGGAATATAATCACTATAGGAAAAGTTGAGTTTATACGTTTCAAAGTTAATGAACAGTTGCTACCACAACATTGGTGTTAGTAATTTATATCAAAGTTGATAACATAGAAATGAATAATGTATTATTTTACCTATTCTGCAGGATATTGCAAATCTACTGATAACGAAATATAAAATGAGAACCTTACATAAGATGTGAATAATGAATAGATTGCGCACAAGTCGAAGTGCGGACTTGGAGAATTGAGTTGGCGGGCAGAGCACGGCTGTCCGCGGGCGAACTCGATATGAGATTGCCGCACAGGTCAGAGTCCGGGCTTGTGAGGACTTGGTGAAACTGATTGGCGGGCGTGATAGGGTGTTCGCGGGCGAAGTGGATATTAGAAAGGCGGACAAGTTAAAGTGCGGGACTATTCACTTCGCCCGCGAACACCCTATCCCGCCCGCTAACCAGTCTCACCAAGTCCCGCACTTTGAGTTGTACGCGGCCTTCTCAAAACTCTCTCACCCATGGAAACCTTGTTCCGCCCGCAAACTTATTTTTCCAAGTCCGCACTCCAACTTCTGCGGCTTTCTCAAGTCTCCGCGGGCGGAGGAGAATTGAAAAGGTCGCACAAATGAAAGTGCGGCCTCGGAGAAAAGAGGTTCATTTGATATCGTCTTGACTTATCTCCATTATATTTATATTATATATATATATAATATTGGTATATAGCTTGGTTAATAGCCTATAGTGCAGTGTCTTTAAACTACAAATTGGATGTATAAAGTGGATCACATATTTTAACGTTCTATTTTTATGTTTATTGAGTGATTGCAGTTGAAATTATAATTGGTCTAGACGCTGGTTGTAGACCGGGAATTGGTCCAAGGGCTTGCCCTTTGTTCATAAAACAATTGTTCTAAGGAATTGGTCGAAGGGCATTAAAAAATTCAATACATTCTTGTAAAACTACAAACATACTATTGTGAATATTTTCAAAGTAATGCCCAGAACATCTTGAATTTGTTTTCACTAATTAATACTCACGTAGAAAAGTAGGAAACCTATTGTTCACCTCATGACATTGAAAAATAATTTTGACAGAGCAACCTATACATTGCATTATCTGAAGAATTCTCAATTTTTCCTCATATTTCAAATGTTAGTTCTACCATGTTAAGGGAGAATATATAAACATAAATTTGGTCAGACCATTAACTTCACTACGAATATAACTTTCGATAACATTTTCCAAAAGCTTAATTCTTCTACACAACACACTAACACACCCACACCCACCCACACACGCACACTTGTTTAGCCACAATTTGTCATCTCAGCGTACCAACAAAAGCTTCAAAAAGCCACCCTCTAGATTATATCGATACAGGATTATCTGAAAACCCCCTCTTTTCGCATAGAGTGGTTGAGAGCAAGACAGGCGCAAAGTCCTCTGTGAAACGCAATATAGTTTATGCAATTTGGGTTAGGTCCTATTTTTTTTTTTTAGAAATTTTCGCTAGAAATCACATTGGTTATATTTTGATTTCAGGTTCATACAACTCAGCCGATTGTACCAACTGATGATTAAATATTATTCAGTTGATCATTACTTGAGGTACTAAAATAGCATATGTATCCAAGGGTAGTAACAAGTTAATTTGCTAATTTTCACTTAATTCACTGATCATCACTTGGTACAATCGGATCTTATAGATAGAGTTGTAGGAATCTAGCATTTGTTGTCAGTTTTGGTCCCTATACTCATTTTAATTATAAATATAAATTGTACGTATTGGTGGCTTGAAAATTATTGGCTTTGGAACATACTCAAGAGTGGAATGAATTGGTTTTGTCATTCAAAATACTAATAAAATACAATATATTGCGTATTTTAATATCGAGATGAGTGAGATTGCCCTGTCGGAAATATTATAACTTTTATACTCAGCTCTAATAGTGGAACATTAATTTTGTATGAAGTAATAATACAAAAATGGCGATATATTGGTATGAAATGTGCTCGAATACTGTAATACATTCATTTTGAAACTGAAGTCTTGTGACTCGATCGCTGCCTTTATTTTGCATGCGTAGTTATCCTTGATAGATTAGAAAAAATAATGAATATAAAATGATCTATAACAACGCATTCCTAATTTCATATTTCAAAAAGGCTTGGAGTTCGTTGATAATGTATTCCATGCATGTCGTTCATGATGATACACTATTCAATAAATTATCACTTCTCATGTTTAAATCCTGTAGAAACTCAATTTATTTCGATGATATATTTTGTATAGTTTCTCTCTTCTGAATTATTCTTAAAGGAGTCTTGCAAATTTCATGATGATTTTTCTCAAAAGTGCTCCAATCAATTTTCCATTTCTGATTTGATTATCCTGTGGAGCCGGAAAATCATTTATCGGGTACAATGTACCGTTCCTTCAGACATGATGAGCCAGCAAAAAAACATTTTCGAAAATTTATATCATCACGTCCTAAAAAATTCAGATATTACTCATTTGTTTCTTTCAAGAACGTATGGACAAATTTGAAATTAATAAGAACAAAAATATAAGAACAACGGCCTAGACGTTCACTTGTCAACGAAATATATTGAAAAAATAATTTTCGCTTTGAGAAATGTTCCTAATAATAACACAAAAATTCACAATATTATTGCCTTGGTTCTGTTTTGCTCTGACAAAAACATATTGAAGTTATTCGCATCCAAAGTTAACTCTTTTATCGTCCTACGAATGACAACACAACAATAGCATAGCTTCTGAATAGACCGGCCATATACAGGAGTAGATAATATATCATTTGGTGATAGAATGGTGATAGCGCAACACTATTCAGGGGCGGTGATGGAATGCTACATCGATACACACAAACACGTTGTGAAAAAACATGGTGATTCTTCTCACCGCGATGACGATAAATTCACTTTGCACTCTTCTTTGTATGTGTGATATTTATGTACTGAGAAAACGATAGATGTTTCAGCGTTTGTGGATGAATGTGGGTATGAAATTCGTAGTCCAATATTGAATGTTTAGTTCCTTTCTGAAATTGTAGTTTTTCATTTTCGAAATTATACGTTTTTTCATCCATTCTTACAATTATTCCCGATATGAAAAGAAAGTTGAAAGAATGTTATTGTGTCAGGACTCTCTGAACCGTGACTATTTATTCATTGTTCATTCTTTTCTAATGTGAAACTTGATTTAAAGTCAATTCGAGTGTACTGAAATGAATTGTCATTTTTATTGTGCAGATATGTAACTATTGTAATCTAAGTTGGTATACCTACGAATATACGTAGTGAAAAATTCTATTAAAATTATTTATTTCTCTCTATTGGCCTCTATCACTAATCACAACATGAAAACCAATTCACCGATGCTGGTGAAATCTTTCTGAAATTATTCCAACATATAGAATCCTGTAATATATTATATACAAATCCATACACACATCCGACATTTTTCATCATAGCCACACACATATATGAAGACTTTACTTCTCAAGACGTTCCATTTTATCGATATTTATCGTATGATATCGATATACATGCACGTAGACTTTGGATGTCTCTACTAATGGTGTTTGCAATCGATACCTCGATATCACCTCTCGACTTTCGGAAATGCGAGTCTGATATCGAGCTCCATTAGAGAAGGTACTACACTCAAGACGACACTTTGATATACGAAATAGAACAATTTTGAAAAGGAAAATGACATAAAAGGAACACTCAACTTGGAAAAAAAATGAAGAATTTTGAAAATGATACAAGTGTTTTCTTTTTTATAATTACGGAAAATTCGTAGTTGTCATGTTCGTTAACTGCTAACGGAAAACATCTGACTACTTATTGTTTTTGCCAAGCAGAAAGAGAGAGAGAGAGAGATGTAGAAACCATTACCAACATGGCGAACAAAAAACTAGTCTGTCGGTTCAAATCCCATTCTCTACCAGGCTAACCAACTTCTTTGTTTTTACCTAGCAGACAAACAGAAGGTTGAAGGTTCAAGAGAATGTAATCTCAATGGAAGGGGCCTCAAACATTAATCTATTTTTCAGAAATGGATGAGAAAATAAACTTTCTGAGAGAGTCGTTGAAAGCAGACCCAACAGATGGGGAAACTATTATAATGAAACCTGTTTGTTCATAATGGAAATATATTTTAATTTGGTACACTGAGAAAAAGTCAGCTCGATGAATCAACTTCATCGATCTGGTAATTTAAGCTTCATCCATCCCAAACTTTGAAAATTAATCATCAAGTATTTCTATATATAATTAATTGTTTTCCTCAATTACCTCGTATAAATTCCAGAAATACTTCAATTTTCCATTTTGTATTGTTTCACACTTGCAATTTTTATACCACGAAATATGAATTATATCTACGTGCAATTCGCTTTTTTTCTGTATTAAAATCTTGGATGTAATTGTTCTAATATCAGAATATTCCAAGTTATAACGCTTTGTTTTAGAAGTATTCTTCACAAGTAAAGGATAAATTATATCACGGCACCTCCACCTAAAACTCCGTAACAACGCTTGGAGTTCAACGGATACCACTAATGTATACATTTCCAATTATAGATAAAACAATCTATAACCAATTCAGTTTCATCACTGTATTTAATTGCAACATAAATTCAATTATTCCCAATGAATACTTCGATTAAAATTCAATTATTCGTTGCAGAACAGTTTATTAAATGATTTACCAATATTAGATTTCACTGTTAATGACAGATCCAATCACCGTATCCATAGACTTTATCCACAGCTACCTGGTATATCGATTCTATTATCAATAGTCCATTCCATTGTGTCAACATGAGACTTCTATACTGACATTACTCAAGGTAGTGAAGTTTAATTAAAAGTGAACAAAAATCCTTTCTTTAGAGAGGTATTGAATCTAAAGTTCGTTTGGATTCCTTATTTTGTTCAGGATTGGTATCAATTGGTAAGTAATACAAGAGAATGCGACGTTAAATACGGTCTTGTCTTGAATTTGTATCGAGAATCGTTATTAGAAAGGACAAAGAAGTTGAAAATAGAACATGAGAAAAATATCTAAACAGTAGAATGAAAAAAAATAAAAGATTGTGAGTAATCTTTTAGTTATTTCTTCTTTTGTGAATTGTACCTTATTAGTTCTTCCCAGAGATATTTCCTGTTCTAATAAAGAAGAAAAGAGAGGACAAACAGGAAAAATTCTAGTTTTTCTAGCTTGAGGATAGAAACTAACACAATTTCCAGTGTTTTTACGTTTGACTTATTCTTTTGTATTATTATTGTAGAAAATACAATTTATTATTTCATATTGAAGTCGCCCTGCAGACAGTTATTAGATTCTATCTGTGGACCAATGAGAATGTAGGAGGACATTATTTGAAATAATATCAGAGATGCGATCGAAATGCTACGCTTGATTGGATTGTTCATGAGGCGAACGTTTCTTGGAAAAAGATTATTTGTTTTTATATCAGAGTCAAGCATTTCATCGTGAAAACAATAATTGAAATTTTTATGTATAAAAGTGTTTCAAAAGAAGGGAAATAATATAGGTCTGTGTCAAGAATTCTGAATTATTTGCTGATACTCACTAGTCACTACTCAGTACTTGCTGTTGAAAAGTGTAAGATCTGAATAATGTATCATTCATTTATCTCACATTCATTATGTTGATGAAAGTGTAACTATGAGTAGCATATATAAAGAAAACATCATAATAACAGATAATAATATGGAGAAGCTTCTCATTTATTTTTAAATCTTCCCTGCAAAAACTCTGTAGCCAGCTTTAGTATATGATGTTTGTGTTTATTCATGCGACTGTAGGTCCATGTTTATGTCTGCCTTTCCGTTCCCTTTTTGGATCAATAGGAAAAGGTCGCCTACCAACTAAATAATACTAAAACTTATGTGATTCCATAATCTTACTGTAATCGCGAGTAATTAATACTTTGAGAGATGCTGTCTCGTTTCTTATCGTAAAACTCGTCCCGAAACATTATAATGCCCTGAAATACTACAGTTATATAGATATAAATAAAATATTTGTGATTGTTTTGTGACTTTTTTTTCGTGGATATAAGAATAGTGGACGTTATTCAATTCGATGTAAGAACAATTTGTTTCTGAAGTTGATGAGTATACGGAATCAATACTGATAATATAAACATCATAAACCTAAATATCAAGCAGAAAATCAGTGATTCCACTGATACTTTGATTTATAACTTTGGTAGAAAACCGCCAGTTTTCCCAACAATATAGATTGTTTGACTGGAAGTTATAACACTTTGCCACTTGCCACTTAGTTAAGTGCCTTCGACGTCCTACCCAGTTTTGTTTTTAACTGAATTTAAAGTTTATTCTTGAATTTCATGCGTGATTTGTAAATCGAACCCTTCCCCCCACCACTACCCCCCTCCCCCCATTCCCTTTCCATGGAAACTTTCTCTAAAACGTAATTGAGTTTTCGTTACGTTAAGTAGTTTTACGCGCCCCGTAAGGAAATTTCATTTAGAAAGAAACAAGCTGGAAATTTCAATTTGCTACACATTTCAGTCAATTACCCGCGTGGAAAAATACACCCTTCAATCTAGTTGTGGGGTAGTCGTGCGGGGCGGGGGGGGGGAGGGAGGGAGGGGGGAGTTACGCTAGGTGCGGTGTTACAGTTGAGTTGAAGAGGGAGGCGTTTGAAAATGGAAGTGTGCGTTGAAGAGTACATCTAATCGTTTGTAAATATGCACACGTGTAATATTCTATTTTTCTGCGGGTACTTGGTCTCTTCATAGACGATCATTAACTTCAAAACACTTTGCTCTGGTCCAGGGTCGTTCTGTGTCTCTTTAGGACTCAATTGACTCAATTGTGTGCCCCTAAGACTAGGTGCGAGGTTGATGTGTAGGGGACAAAGGAAAATGGATCTGGGAAATTCCCCGCAGAGAAATGTTGAAAATTGCTTTTTCAGAATATACGATTCTACACGTTTTGGAAATACACGAAATTTTCATGTAGGCTCATTGTTGGTAGTGAGCAGTTCAATTTGGTTAAAGGGCTGTTGCATGCAAATACAGAAGTAAATACATAATTGTGACTTAATTATCCATCATTGTAGGTATTTTAACTTCAGAATATTACAAAAACGCGCCAAAATCGCTCCTTGAATTCGGTAAATTTGCCTCCCGCTTCTCTCTACCCTAGAAATTGCCGTGAGTAGAACGTTACTGAAATCTCACTTCACACCTCCAACTTCCACTTCTATGTCGGAATTTAGTTTTTCTACCTAACATCGAACATGCCTGTTGGCTGATAGTAATCCATCATCCAGCATGCTTTTGGTGCTTTCTAGCGGTCGATCGCCATTGAAAGTTGAACAGACAACAAAGAATAAACTGCCCTGAAATTTCAACCAATAAGGTCTGAGTGATTTTTCTAAATTGACATTTTTCCATACATGGTTAATGTAAGAAAATTATGCTGTTATTATATTCTATTTTATTCGAATAAAATAATAAATTATACACATTCTTCAAGTGTGTAATTTACCATAAAACGTATTCTACACAAGCAGCTTTGTGTAGTTAATTCACGTAGTGAACGTAAATTACTTAAGCATTATGACCCAGGGGAGTTGCATTGGATACGGCATGGAACATAGTCTCTCTCGTCCTGGAAAACACGAGAGTTCTGTAGAATTATGTATTTAATATAATATGCATAATTAGATGGATTGTTGAGCTTTAGTGTAATTTTATATTAGGTATAGACATGTATTATTCATATGTGTTATGTCTGTTTATATTGATAATTTACATCATAATAATATTGGTCGCAGGCGTTTGAACATCGAACGAATTACTGGAATGCCTTCAATTGAATATTATTTAAAAATGATGAATCTTTATTATTTGTGATTCTCGCAGAACGAATGGAAAGTAGCATATGGAACAGTACTATTTTATTCATGTTGTGAATATTTATAATAATTTTATTTGTGTCATATGAATAATTGAATGTGAATGTAATGTGAATCAAGTTTGTTATTACAAGTTGATACTACCGATATCCATGAATAATTAAATATCCAAATATCCATTTTATATGAAATACATGAGAATTTATATTATTCAACTGATCCATTAGTACTATAAGAAACTTTAAAATGTACGAGAGATTTGTTTCCTGTTCATCATTTTCTTCATACTATCCCTTCTACTGAAATATAACTCTCGATGTGTTTTCCAGTAATTCAAAAATTATTGAACTAACATTATTTATTCGAACTTTTATATCTCTTTGTTGATTTAATTTATGTTTCACTGCCAATATTTTTCTAATGTAGTACAAATCAATCTTTCGAAAGCATAATTTCTCACAGTTCTCAGATGTAGCTCATTACAGTCCCCTATTTCCTTCAACAAAGAAAAGGTTTGGGTAAATAATCCGGAACACCCCCTCGCAACATTCAACGAACTGTTGTTCCTTTTGAGCATATAACTTCACGATAACCAACGACAATAATGTGAATAATTTATCCTGTTTGGAACGCAGGAGCTGGCAAAGATGACGTAGAGAAATGTCAGTCAAAATCACAGGAATAAAGTAGGAAGCGATCAATTATGGATAAGGGAAGAAGCTTGGAGATGCTTGCTTTTCTGTGAAGGAATTATATTTACATTTTACTGTTCCTAGTCAAAAATGTTCTTTGAGTTTAGGCTTACAGTGAGTTTGCAAATGGTAGATGGTGAATATTTTAAGATTAAGTTTTGTGAATATTATTACCTTTGAAATGTTTTTTTTTGCAGATTATATATATTTAATATGGCACTTCCACTGATGTTTAATATTAGAATGTTTTGGAAGGGAAAATACAGATTCTGACGGAACATTCAAATGACAGTGCAACTGTGTGTCAAACCTCTGAAATTATAAACAGGTATGAAATTCAAGTCACAAAAGTATGTCTATACCACTTCACTCATTAATCATATTGTACTGAAAGGTTCAGTTGAACAAACTGTTGATCAATATGTCCCAGAATTGAGTTGTTGTTCACCTAGGATACCGATGTTATTTTCAATCACTCTCACAGAATGAATCTTATTAATATGATTGAAAATTTGTGAAAACGGAGATAAATCTAAATCTTTGAACTGTTCCTAGAGTAAGTTCAATACGTTCAAAGTTCAATGAGAAATGCATCACAAGGATAATATTACCACCCTGAACGTGTTCATTCTAATATCTAATACATATTAGTTAACCACTGTGGTTGAACGAAAATGTAATGAGGGAAATTCAATGATGAGACAGCCTGTTTTTGTATGTAATCAAATGTGACATGATAATATGGATAATAGTTCACTGATTATTGAGAGGACCTTCAATAAATTACAGATAAATAGCAACTAATCCAATACTTTTAATAAAGTATGTGTAATTTGGTATCTCATTTGTTTCTCTCCATCCTGATAGTCAAGTTTTTTTGGCTCATTAACGTCGTGGTTATTTTCGGCTGTACTATTATTTTCATCTTTCTTATTGAAATAATTGAATGTTATTCCAACTAAAACTGAAAGTTTGATATTATATAAGTTTCGTCCACCCCATTACTCCTTTAGTCCCTTCTCCCGTTCAACCCCTACCCAACTACCCCAACCACAGTGTAGAGGAGACACTGTCCAAGTCATTAGTGCCAAAGCTATTAGTACTCCAAGATTGTCCAACTGCACAGACAGTTCAACAAGAATTCTTTTATACTTTTATAAATTGAAAATTATCTCACTGTTTAAGAAGTTGAACGATTATTCATTTTGTTGGAAGATAAACGATTAAAGACGTACACTGTTTCAGTACTGGCACACCTGCGAATTATAAAACATGAGTTTATTAGTTTTTGTGCTTTCTGTAGCGTTGGTTTTATATGAAGATATATGTTTCTAAACCTACTAGAATATTGATATTTCATACCACTGACCATCACTCCTGACCTGACCTTTTTGAAAATAGTGAGGGGTCACTGGTCTGAGTGCTATTGCAGTTCGAACGTGTACATTCTGTGGACATGTGAACTTTTATAATACAAAACTATTATTTCGCTGTACCCAGTCAATCAGCTTGAGGCTATTCTAGTCGGTAGGGATTTCGTTGCAGTATTCAGAATACAGAATCCAATAGTTATTAGCAAACTACAAAAAAAAGCATTTTAAATTTGACGTATGATCAAGTGCTTTGTTCACGATTGGATTTTTTTTCAAAAACGTAACCTGAAAGAAACCGGAGGCTGAATTTATTCAGTGAGCCAGTCATCAGATTTTGAATATCTCATACGATCCACTATAGATACCGTATATTATTTTTCTGTTGAATTAGAAAGAATGTTCTTTTGAAAAATTTGATATATACTGATTGATTAGTTTCTTCACAATTCTTGAACCTGGTGGTTTTCTTCTACTTACATACTCAACTCCTAGACAGTCACTCAGAGAAGTACCTTTAAGTACATCACAACCCTGAAATCGGATTTTAATGAATGATGACGATACTTATTTTCCTAATTATGGAAAAACTCGAAATATTCATCCGATTTCAGAAATAAAGATATCATGAGTCATGACGTAGGCATAATACCTAATCGAGTAATATCTACGTACTCAGAAAAAAAGCCGAATCCTTGAGGACAAATAGGCCTACATTAATCAAAATTTCTGAAATTGAGATGAAGAATTCTAGTTTTCACTAACATGAGGGAAATCAAAATAATTATTATTCGTTGAAATATAGTTTCAGCGTTGTGATGTCCTTTAATATAGAAGTTATTCGTATAGGCCTCCTGTAATATACTAAATGATAGTCTTTGGCCTCCATTACCAAAACACCTTCCTTATAATGAATCATCCTTTCATTCGCGAACAGTTTCCAAACAGTCCTAAAGACCACGAAACGTCTTACATTCTATCTCGATGACGTCATCTTGACTTGAGTTATGAGGGTTGCATTATCAGGGGCCGAGGGCAGCGTTGGTGTCAAGTCTTGTCAGTTGAGTGAGGGTGGAAGTGGTGGCGGACCGAGGAGGGGGGGAGGGGTAGGGGAGGACATGTCAGAAGATTGAATACAAGACATCTCCGTGACATGACCCACTGAACATGCGATAAACATGCAAAACATGCACACAAAACATGGATCTAGTTGGTTGGTTGGATGTAACAATGAGACTGACAGTTTAGCACGTTAGCTAGCGTGCTTGGTTGGTGTTAGACACTGGCAAAATGAAGATGAATAAAGTGTATAAATAAACTCTAAGAAAAGAAAAGGATATGAAAGGATATGTTTACTTGGAAATACTGAAGAAAAAGAGAGTATATATATATATATATATATATATATATATATATATATATATATATATATATATATATATATATATGGTGTAGCGCACGAGCAATCTGCACGCGCCAACTATTTCTCATTGCCGGACTTTACATTTGTCCGCCTTTGTCAATTTACCTTCCCGGGCGCACGAGCAATCTGCACGCGCCAACAATTTCGCATTGCCGGACTTTACATTTGTCCGCATTTGTCAATTTACCTTCGCGGGCGCACGAGCAATCTGCACGCGCCAACTGTTTCTCATTGCCGGACTTCACATTTGTCCGCCTTTGCCAAAACACCTTCGCGGGCGCACGAGCAATCTGCACGCGCCAACTGTTTCTCATTGTCGGACTTTCCATTTGTCCGCCTTTGTCAAAACACCTTCGCGGGCGCACGAGCAATCTGCACGCGCCAACTGTTTCTCATTGCCGGACTTCACATTTGTCCGCCTTTGTCAATTTACCTTCCCGCGCGCACGAGCAATCTGCACGCGCCAACTGTTTCTCATTGCCGGACTTTACATTTGTCCGCCTTTGTCAAAACACCTTCGCGCGCGCACGAGCAATCTGCACGCGCCAACTGTTTCTCATTGCCGGACTTTACATTTGTCCGCCTTTGTCAAAACATCTTCGCGGGCGCACGAGCAATCTGCACGCGCCAACTGTTTCTCATTGCCGGACTTTACATTTGTCCGCCTTTGTCAACTTTCCTTCGCGGGCGCACGAGCAATCTGCACGCGCCAACTGTTTCTCATTGCCGGACTTTACATTTGTCCGCCTTTGTCAAAACACCTTCCCGGGCGCACGAGCAATCTGCACGCGCCAACTGTTTCTCATTGCCGGACTTTACATTTGTCCGCCTTTGCCAAAACACCTTCGCGGGCGCACGAGCAATCTGCACGCGCCAACTGTTTCTCATTGCCGGACTTTACATTTGTCCGCCTTTGTCAAAACACCTTCGCGGGCGCACGAGCAATCTGCACGCGCCAACTGTTTCTCATCGCCGGACTTTACATTTGTCCGCCTTTGTCAATTTACCTTCGCGGGCGCACTAGCAATCTGCACTCTCCAACTGTTCTCATTGCGGACTTTACTTTGTCCGCCTTTGTCAAAACACCTTCCCGGCGCACGAGCAATCTGCAACGCGCCAACTGGTCTCATTCCGGACTTGTAACTTTGTATACGATAGTATATATATATATATATATATATATATATATATATATATATATATATATATATGAAAATACATACTCTCCGTGAAAATGATTGATCAAAACAAATAGTATGTTTAGGTGGTTATTCAAATTTCTCCAAAATTCTATATTCGTAATTCTAAATCAACGACCCATCTTAACAACCAGTGATTTTTTCTGAACATCGAGTGAAGACAGTGATGCTATTTTTCATCACTACATGAAAAACATACCTTGACACTCAAACATATACACCATAGAATTCTTGTTATTTGTTACAAGCAAACAATGAAAATAAGTACATCAGTGACATGAAATTTATATTCAAAAAACTATAGGGAATACTCTCGGAGTAACTTTCAGAATCTATGTAGATAACAAAAATACATTGTACATCCAGATTAAACATCAGATTCTATTAGATTTGAAATATGATAGAACGAATACCTTCTCTATTCATTTGTATCCACCTTCAACTGTGGATGGAGTCAATTCCACAAACGTAACTCACCTTGTCAAAGATATCCATAAATATCGTCCAATTCCATTTTAATCCTTTTAAATGTGGATGCATATGAGGCATCATGTCATAACTCAACGTAGCCTAGGCTCGAACCTAGGCCCCTGAGACTCTGCTTTCTATACGAGAGGCAAGCGTTTCTGAGCCCGATAAGGTGATACGGAGAGAAAGAGAGAGAGAGAGAGAGAGGGGGGGGGAGCATTGAAGGCTGGATGATGAAAGGTATAGACAATGACTATGGTATAGAGAAGAATATAGATATAGAAAATAGGTATAGATGTGATGAATTAATGACTTGATGTAGTAATCATTTGTAGTACGTCATTTTATTCAATAAAAAAAAAAATGAGTGGAAGTAAATCGTACAAGAAAAATTTTAATCTCAATGAAAAATTCAAATTTCGGAATGAAATATTTTTTTCATATTTTTGTCTTACGTTATCTACATATAGGTGAATTTTTATCAAGAATATGTAGTTTGAATATTTATCCATCCAAGCATTCATTCGTCTAGTTTTCCATCTAGAAAACTTTTGCCAACATTTAGAAAATATTACCAATACATTCGTACAAAGTTTACAATACATGAATCGGTGATGGTTCAAACGTTTGTTACAGGCACATGTAGCTCAGTGGTAACGGCTTGTATCGTGTGACTCGGGAGATGAGGGTGGATCGGACCCGGTTCGATCTCCACCACTGTCCATCTTAACAAAGGTTTTCCGTGGTTTCCCTCTATAGTCTGGGATAATGTGGGATCATTTGGCCGGGATGGTCAATATGCACCACGACCGCTTCCTTCCCACTATTTTTTCCATTGCCTGAAAAAACTCCATCGCATTTCATTAATCATTCATCCGACACCAATGGATCTTGCTTCTCATTATAGTGCGTTGTTAGACCAGATATAAATGTATCGAATAAACTGTTCTCTATTATGTTAATATTGATTGAGTATTATTTCCGATTGTTTCAGGTAAGCTACAATTCTCAATGAACTACAAACACCTTGCTGTGTATTCAACAGTTTGTCGAAAAGCAGGTTGTACCAAAATTAATTATTTAATCATTACTCTATGTACGAGAAAAAGCATAGGTTATACGTTAATTAATTAACCAATTCTACCCAATTCACCAATTATTAGTTGGTATAACTGGTTCTTATAATTCAAGTTAGAAAGAAGTTGTGTAGCAATCTTTCTACAATAAAGAGCCATGCCACTATTTCTTTTTCAATATTGAAATGCAACGTTTTGAAACGAAACGCAAGAAAGAGTGAAACTTCAGTGAAACAAGAATTTCAACTTTTATCTCTCAAATCGATATACTTTTCTTTTTATCAAATTTGAAAACAAGAAGTAAATATCAAAGAATAGTCCAAATGAATCCTATATACGTATTTCATAAATAATTCATAGTTCCGAAACTGTTTTTATACATTAACTTTTCAATTAACTATGGCTTTTTGAATGCCTTTTGATCTTTTTATGGAATAGTTACCGTTACGATGAAGTTTCCTAGTTAATATTCCATGTTTGATAATGCCATAGAAAATCAATTCAAGTGAAACTTGTTCAGAGGTCTTCCATGAAACTCTCCATCCTTTGTATCATGTTTTACTTCATAAATGATAAACAATGAATGCAACTCAACAATCTACTCGTTTACCGTCACTTGCAGGGCTTCTGCAAACGATATCGTCATGTTATTCCGTATTCTATGATTAATTGTCAACGTTTCATGTGTCATGTACTAACGAGAGGGAAAAATACAATGAAAATAATTGGAATAATGGCATACAGATAGAAAATAATGAAAACAGGGCATATAAGCAAATCGACTTGGAAAAATTGTAACAAACTTGTATGAAACATTCTGTATTTATCATTGACAAATATGTCGCGAACAATTAATTTTATTTTATCGTAAGTGTGAATCCATACCGTTTGATCGTCAATTAAACAAAGGAAGATAATTAGGGTTCAAATTGTAATAAGCCCGTAGTTACGAATTGATAGTTAATGAATTAGTCAATGGTTAGCGGATTGACTTGTTATCACCCTTGGTTTTATATGTCATTTTTGTATCTTTAGTTAATGGATATCGGATTAGTGCTTGACTAAGATTTTCAAAACTGGGCCTAACAAACTAAAATGATTCCGTCTTAGTATTCACAATATTCAAAAGTCATGAAAATATACCTTTCTGGAGGTTGGTTGCTTAGTTTTAGAGCCTGTATCCCAGTTGATAGAACATTTTCATTAAAATTTAGTATACTTATGCAGACAGTCTACCATTGTCTACTTGTGTTTAACTGTGACCTGTTTTGTGTAAGTCTCAACTATATTTCAGTACCAACGAAACAAACATAAAATCCTAGCTTCTAATTTATTTTGAAACTAGCACAGACTATATTTTAACGGCCTCGATAAAAATCCTAATGGCTATAATTCGTGTTCTTGGAAAGAAAAGTTAATCGTTTTCCAGATTATTTTCCTTGAACTTATCCTCATGTCGACGGAAAAAGTAAGATATATTTGTAGTAAACGCTTCGATAAAGGCATTATTCGAATAATTGCAAATACTAAAACCTTGGAAGTTTCTTTGTTTGCCAGACAGACATGCAAATACAGTCTTGGTGGTTCAGAAGATGGAAATAACGTATTGTATTCTAATCATTCTTCGAATTGTATCTATAAATAAAAGCAGAAACGTTTCCCGCTATAATAATTATGTTTAATTACATAATAATGATCTATTATGTATGATTAACATCCTGCCTCACACAGTTCTAAGACTGCTCTGTGAATGCAGTTTAATTCGAATAAACGTCTCAAGAATATAAAGATCAATAGTGCCTTGATGAATATAAATGTTGTATTAATATTGTATAGTTTGATTTTTCACAGTTCCGTATTCTAGTTCAATATTACTTTTCGAAAGGAAATTTCAACATGTTTTTTCTCTTTGTTGTGAGTATTCGTTGTACAAAATGTATATACTTGTTTAATATCTTTATGTACATGTTTCGTGCAATGCACATAAGTCCATGGGTACAAAACACACTTCTGTCATAATTCGGACCTTACTTGAAATAAAATTTTGAAAATTAGGTCCGAGTATAACATAAAAATCCATCACATAACCGTACAGAATTGATTATCAACAAATCATTACATATGGATTTATTTGAACTGATTGAAAAGTTATTATTAGAAAGTTATTTGAAATTGAAAGATTCCAAAGATTCCAAGATTCCAAGATTCCAAGATATCATAACTCAAAATTACAATTTGAAGTCAATAGTAATGGATTATTCCTTCATTCTCTCTCTTTCTCTCTCTTTCTCTCTCTCTCTCTCTCTCTCTCTCATCCAATTACAATGTATTATTATCTTGATATCTCACGCTCATCACTGTACTCTATAAAGTACACGCTATGTAATTCACTACCCCCTCTGCGACTTTCCCTATCCGCGTCCCACCCACCCCTCCTTGCCGTCTTATGTTGCGCCTATATATAGATAGACATGCAACCCTAAACACACGCTATGAATATGAAGCTTGAAATAATCTATAAGACAAAACTATACTGATATTAGCATATTTTATCGTATTGCGTACGACTCTCAATTCTGCGGCTAGCAAAACGTTATAGTTTTCATCTCACTCCTACTAATATCTATCAGTCGAAGTGGCCTGCATAACCTGAAAACTATATAGATATCTGAAAATATAGCTATGTTATTTCTATTCTATCATTTTTATTTCCAGCTTATAGCTATTTATGCCAGCTACTTCTCCAGCTTTGTTACTTTATCGACTCTGCTGAAACTTCACTTATAATGCTGTTTAGTTGACATTATAGATCGTTGTTGCTGAAATAAACGAGCAAGGCGATCGACTCTTTCCATTCTTTTGGAAGAGAAAAATGCATGAAAATGGCAATGAAGGGATTTAGCGATGTGAGCTTGCTTATATGAAATGAGATACTCATATGAAACTTCCTCAAAATCTACACTCACTCACTCACTCACTACAGTTACTACAGTCACTCACTGACTTCGTTATGCAGCTGTGATTGAAAGGTGCCTGTGGATAATCGTAGTGGTTCTAATAAATTATCTCATTTCTTTAATGATATTTCATAATTCTTGAAGATTTGTCCGAATCTTGTATGACATCAATATCATCAATGGTGTTTTAAATTCAATATACTTACCATTTAACGCGTGGTCTTTTCACAATTATTTCTCCACTGATTTTTTTTTTTTTTTACAGAGTTCTCCAAAATTTCATGACGGTTTTTTCTCACCAATGGTCCCATAGCAATATTGCGAACGGTATCGAGTTATAGATTATCATATTGTGTACATGTCAATTGAGTTTCATCGCGATGGGTACATCTTTTGTGAAGCACGAATGAATTTTGAAGTGAAAAAACATTCTGATTGCTGAAGTATAGTCTCCATTCACAGCATCTAGATATTATAAATAGAGTGATTTAGTTGTTCGAGCTAACTATAGCTCCCCTCGTTAACTTGGAGATCATACCGACACATTGATGAATAGCCATGCATTGTTGTGATTCCACAGATTACTCTTATTTTACAAAAGTTTCAAACAGTTTCAGTGAAAGATTTTTAGTATTTATAGAATGAACATCTTGAATTACAACATCTCTGGTTTCAGTGACAAGTTTTTTTAGATTTGTGAAAGAGTGAATAACATAAACTTGAGCAAACTAATTGGCATCGTTGAAACATATATATTATCCATTTATTTCATTTATATTCTTCTTCTCTTGTACAGAAAATAATCTAGTAATCTGAACTTCAGAATATAGTGATATGAAAAAACTTTTGTATGTGATATTTCTATTCATTTTCCATCCATGACAATATTATTATAATTTTCAAATGTTCTATAGAAAATTTAGTATTATTTTTCATTGGACTCATGATGTTCCATGAAAACTTAGCACTTTTTTGTTCTCCAGATTTTATTAGTCATGACGTAGGTATTACCGATTCTGTATTGGAACATATCTATCTAATCGAGTAATATCGACGTCATGTCTCAGAAAAAAGGTTAGATAACGGAGGGCAAATACATTGATTCTAATTTCTTAAGTTAAGATTTCTAGTTTTTTCTCTAAAAATGAGGAAATAGAAATCCTTACTATTCGCTAAAATCTATTTTCAGCGTTATGATATCCTTCAACCTCAAATTGATATTCATACGTTGACTACCAGTAGCAACTCAAGCCATGCATATCATATTTTGTGATTTGATGAAAATAAATTATGTCTCAAAGAGAAAAAAATGGAAAAGTTCAACTGAAAACATTAAAAATATTATATAAATGTATATATATATATATATATGACTAAATATGTGTGTGTGTGTTATATACCACTACATGAAAACAATCTTACGCAACAGCGACCCCAATGTCAGCGTAACCATCTCTGAACAACACATCTATGGAACGAAAATACAAACATTTCCAAACAAAGGAAATCGTAACAAAATATCTAATTTCGATCCACCCTATATCATTCTCGAAGACTTATACAAGACAAGTAGATCGTACAATAGCAGAACCGTGTCGCAACTTATTGAAACATTTAGAGCACTTAGTCGATGGGGTTGGGGTGGAGGGGAGGGAGAGGGAGGGAGAGGGGGGTGAGATATTGTTCCTGGCATGAGTACCCACCCCCTGTTTGTTGTACTACTTCACACTCACATAAATCTCACCCCTATCCGAACGACTTAAAACACTACCTCTTCACCTTAAGCCTCCTACTTTAACAAATATATAAGCGTGACATTTCTCTCCCCGTCTGTCTTGTCTGTCTAGTAAGTAGACACTCACAGTTAGTATTGTCAAGTGCTGTAATATTTATTGTTTAAATATTATTCAATATGTTGCTTATGTATGAAATTCATAAAAAGAAGAAAACTTCTAGCAAATATAAGATTTATTTTTCGTTGCGAAATGTAATTGCTGATAAGATAGAGTGGGAACCTAACTATATACAGGTGTCAATCAATGGCATTCAAAATGATGATTATATTTATTGATCGAATGTTCGAACTTACAAACTCACCCTGACTTGAAAAAAAATCAGAGAACACAGTCTCTGTTTTGATTATCGTTCCATAGAAATTCGAGAATATTAGTTTATTCAGAACATGAAAAATATAGCATGATTTAAAACATGGCACTTCCACCAAAATGTATCAAAGTGATATATTATATTGTTTGAACATATTATAATAATGATATCAATTGGATTAAACCTAAATAGCCAATTAATGATTTCGCATGAGACAAATCCAGAAACTAAATCTAGAAAAGCTAAATCTGGAATAATTCTCCTTGAACTCTGTGTTCTGTGCACTAACCTATAAATTGGCAGTAAAAATTCACAGAAACACGATTCCGGTTCTGATTTACCTTCGTAAATGTCAAGTTTCTTCATGACCTGATTGAAATGACACGATATAAAACATGGCACTTCCACCAAAATATATTGAAATGATATAATATGCTAAATCTTTTGTACATTCTATTTAATATGATAGTCGTTGGATAAAACCTGAACAACAAAATAATAATTTTTCAGTGGATCAATCTAGAAACTTAATATAGGAAAGCTAAATCTAGAATATTCCTTCTTGAACTCTTATTTGTGCCTGCCGATTCCGAATCTTTTTGCTTCTTATACTTTTTTTCTCGTTCAAGCTTCAACTATTCCTCTCGTTTCTTCGTTCAACTAGTTCTCTCCATTTTCTCTATCTTCTCTCCAACCATCTTCTACTCTACTTTCTACATTTCTACCTCTTTCTACCTCTTTCTACCTCTTTGTGCCTGCCGATTCCGAATCTTTTTGGTTCTTATACTTTTTTTCTCGTTCAAGCTTCAACTATTCCTCTCGTTTCTTCGTTCAAATAGTTCTCTCCATTTTCTCTATCTTCTCTCCAACCATCTTCTACTCTTACTTTCTACATTTTTGACTGAAATTCTCTATTTTTTTTAACAACCTCTAGTACACACATCTGCTAACTTTCTCGTGGACTGACATCTCTCTCTAAGTTCTTTCTTTATTCTTGCTCATTCTTCAAAGTACTATTCCACATTCATAACCACAAAAATGATTATTTATGTGTCGTATTCAAGTGCACTAAGCAGAACTTCCACCCAATTATTCTATCTTATTTTATTATATATCCTATTATAAATTATAATCATACATATTTAATGTGTCATATAATGCAAACTGACAGCCAAAATTATATTCATACGTCTCTACTACACATATAAGTATAACTACCAAAGTGTTGAAAGTTGGAGTTTATAAGTGTATGTATAAGTGAATTAGTTACTCCATCACATCATAATACTGTGAATAAATGACATCAGTAAAGTGCTATGATCAAAAGATAGGTATATATGAACGTGTTGAATAACTCAGTATTTGTGAAATATTTTCATCTACTATTCCTTATATCCATTCCTACAGGGATGTTTCTCGAGTGATAATCCTGAGGGAGATTCCAGGAATGCTCCTGGAGAGATGTTTCCAGTGACGTCACGGTCTTAATAATAATCATATTAAATTCTGCTCGATGATGTTAAGTCTATGTTAGTATACATTTCAAGGAAGTCTGAAGTCACAGCTCTATAGGGGATTTGCTTCAACTTCTTCATCATCGTATCAAGTTGAACTGTTGGAGTGTTCGGCTTGCAGAGAAATTATCCGAGAAACTCAACAAGTTTCCGTGACTATACAGATGTATGAGTCACAGTGGCGCTTATAGTAAGGAGTATCATATTATTTATTCAATATATATATATATATATATATATATATAAGAATCCAATTTGTTTTATTTGAGTTCTGATCAATGAGAATTTATTTGCACTCGGATATAACTTTCAACAATTGAAACAATCCAAACAAAACAAAAAATATACGCGATTGTCACTGGTCAGAACAATGATTTTCCTCAGTCAAGACATGAAGCAACGACAATCATTGTCCAAGAAACTTCGAGGACTGTTAGATGAGCAATTTGCTAATACAGTCATTCGGTGCGAATCAGTTCTTTCTTTTGGGGAGGTTTTCTTGTAAGCACTCCACGTCGTAAGACTAACTCGATCTACATGGAAATTTCCCGGAAACTTTCATTCTTTGACTTTAATGCGTCGTAATTTGGCAACAACCGATGAAATTGATTTTCATAAATCGATTATTGAAATATTGATGATGTTCAAGTATAAATTGAAGTATTAAAAAATATGGAAAGTGGTTAGCAACGTGTTTAAGGTTCTGTCACTCTTCTTTCAACTATTTCATTCATCATAAAATCGCGAATGCTGCATTTTCATAGTCCTAGCAACGTCAAATAATGCTAGCAACGCCACTAGTAGCCCACTACCGCCACTGATTGTCTTATACGGTATATAAAACCCACTCCGCCATTTGAATAATGAAATGAGCAACGTAAAGTAAGGAATACCACTTCACAGTATTGCTTCAGCGCGTGTAAACACTCGAGACTCCTTGTTGTCAACGGTTGAACATAGCAAGAGTCATCCGATCGAACATTCAGACTTACTACAACATATAATAGCCGGGGATGTATCTTCATTCGGGGAAGGTGCTATGTCAGGCTCTAAGTATTAGTTTCCAGGACAATTAGAAATTACTTAGAAATTTCTCAGAAATCAGTGAATTCTTTGAAAAACAGTACTTTCGAGATTCAGAATATTCTGGGTATAAAAAATGGAATGTATGTATTTAAAAATCAAGAATATGTAATAAGGAATTATTGACGAGAACTGAGCAATTGAAGTCGAGAATAATTGCAAGATAAATGATTATTTTCTAAAATATTCAACATCAATTCATTAGATGTGTGACTTTTACAAATGACAAACGCGTAGTTGTAGCAGAACAACAGTTTAGTAATAGGTTTAAAGGTTTTGCGAGAGATACTATTCGAGCAGGTAACTTTAACTTCAACTCGGAACTTGGTGGGGAAAGAAGTTAGCGAACAACACTTCAACTCGCAACTAAGTGTGAAGGACGTAAACTTGCAAAGTAACTTACTCCACTTTGTGTACAGTTTATCTTGGATAGTTGCATGATATACTGACATTTAAGGATTGTTCGCATAGTTGACATGCCGACCAGAGAATTGTTGGACAGTTTTTACATGATGAATATATTTATAATTTGTGAGTGAACAAGTTGTAATTGTTGAGGTATTGTTTGTTGTTATAATTGTTGTTATTGAGTCCAGTTTTTTTTTCAAAAAGTAAGATAAATTATCCAATTACATTTCAAACAGGTGAAAGCCTTTCGGAATATTATTTTTCAAGTGTTTCCTGATTAGGCCTGAGTAAATACTCTATACCCGCATGAAAATTATGCTAACGTTCAAGCTCTTTGTGACTCAAAAGGATTGTAACTCTTGATCGAAGCGTTGTTCATATTGATTCCGGCTTTCATTTATCACATGTAGAAATGTAAGATTCTCTCATGAATAACACTGAGGAGATATTTTCTACGAACAACGTTCGAGAATGATGAAAAATAGAATGTTGAAAGTATTTTTGTCACGATCAAGTATTTTTTCAGAAATTTAATGAATCGTACCTCTTCAATAGAGGTTGCAAAGTAATAACCAGATATTCCTCACAATATTTAATCACGTCCATTTACAACGACCAAACGCGTTTACCTAGTTATATCTGTGGCTGATTGTATAGAGATAGATCATAGACAATATATTACACCAAAGTTCAAACAAGTGCAACAATTATCTAGATAGAAGTACATCACTAAGTTTGGTTGATCACAAGCTCGGTGACCATGGTAACCATCTGAAAACAACCAACTCAAACTATACTCGTACCAAACTCGTACCAAACCACTCGTACTATAAACTAAGCAAAGCTCTCTAATTGGCTTTCAGATTGTATATTGAAGTACTGTGGCACTTGATATGATATATATATATATATATATATATATATATATATATATATATATATATATATATATATATATATATATATATATATATATATATACATACACAAAATACTACCTTTGGTGAGACGGACAAAGAGCATATACTTTCTAAACGAACTGTAAATTAGTATTTTCGTCATTGACTTTCGTTTTACATAAAATACACATTTTAACGTTTATAACAAAGATGGCGACCAGAGGCGTCGTGACGCTTTCCATTCCCAGACGAGAATATAGTATGTATTATTCAAGAGAATTTCAAACGAACATTTTCCATGATAGCTGACATCAATATTAACAAAGCTTTGATTGACACCCTCAATCATTCTGCTTTCACGATAAACCTTTCACTGTAGTAAGCATTTTTGCACACGAATAGAAATGATAGTGAAGCTTGACCTGAAAACTCATAGAAAATGTATCTTTTCAAAAGGCATCTCTCCATTCAGAAAAGCGTCGAAATATAATTGGAAAATTTATCTTGCTTTTACAGAGTATATACAGATGACAAATTATAGAATGATATTGGCTTTTAACTTCACAATTTATAACGAATAGTGAATTCGCTTTAACTTCCATGAAAGAGAAGCAAAAGTCTGGAAAAATAGTATCCTCAACGTATGGATTCTCATTTGAGGCAGATAATATACGCACAAATAGTATTGACAAATTCCTTTGTGATGAATAAAAACATATGTTCACAAAAGAACCTCTGGAGCACAAATGTTTCAGAATGTTCACCATATGATTATATTGAACTAATATTATATGTAACCATGAATCTTCGACGAATTCATTCATTTTTAGAAACAATGCTTTCTTGCCCTCCTCGGAAATAATTAGTTGATACATTCAATTAATTTGTATACATTATGTGTTCTCATTCAATTTGAACTGTTTCTAGTATGTGAAAAGATAAGAATAATTCAGACTTGACTTTACTATTGGAAGTAAACAGTGGGGGCATGCAGATGGGAGAGGCATCAAATGAAAATTTATAAAAGGAACTTTAAAATGAATACAAGAATATGAATACTGTCTCTTGATTACTTAATTTTTGAGTAGAAGAATAAATTGAGGCTCAGGATGAAAATATAAGGTCAAAATGGAATGGAGGAAAAGAAAATCAAAGAAACATTGAAAAATAGTTTCCTTCAACACTACTGCTATAACTATTCATTATTTCACCTGAAATTAAGCCTATTAATTTCATTATCTACACTTTGTTGGATAAGTTCTATTGTAATTATATATTTCCTCAGGAAAGTTGAAATCTTCCCGTCCGAACGATCCTGCCTGGTCCTTTTTAGTCCCAATTGAGGATCAATGACCCGATTTCCAGTTGTTGATTATAATTCAAGAGAGGAACTACCTTATGGCGCATAGTCTTCCTCCGTTCAGCCAACACCGCTTCCAAACTATGACCCATTATGACTCGTTTACCTTCTCTGTGTTACTTAATTAATTCAAGAATTAACCGTTTGTACAAAGGATTTACATTTTATTAGTGAGGATTATATACAATTGAATATTACTCATGATATTTTATTATGGGATTTATTCATTATGATGCTTATAGTCGTATTCTACCTGGTGTAAAATGTACAATTACTACTTCTATTTTACTACTTCTATTTTCAGAAATGAACATTAATTTGAGCATTAATTATAACCAGTAACTAATTCTCATATGATAGCTTTAGTTCGTTTATTTTGCTAACAGTTTTACTAACGCTTACACTTTAGTTCGCTAACAGAGAAACAGTGGATCATTTTCACTATTGTACCTTGGTATTTAGTGCATATATTTTACTTTTGCACCAATTAATTTCATATGTGTTTTTTATCAATTATTATAGTGAAACAGAATAAGGTGATGAGTCATTGATAATTTGATAATTTGCATCAGTAGTTTGCTGTACAATAATATATAGGCTGCTGTGAAATGTATTACGAATGCACAATAGAATATCTAACAACGATATTGCACAATCTATCTATTTTGATAATGTTAAATTATTACCTCGATATGATAAAATATTGTTACCTTCCCCTAATACTTCTATCATTGGTGTTATTCCTCATTATCATAGAATGTCTGTATCTTATAAGATAGATCAGTCGTAACAACTCTTGGAAGTATAACTAGACAAAAACACTTGAACACAGATTGCATAAAACCTAGTTACATATTACGTCGTTTGGTTGGTGACAATGTAGATGGAATAAATCTCTGAATGGAAAGAAAAAGATATAGAAATGTAGAAAAATTATACTGCCTCAGAATGGCCTCTTTCAGAAGAAGAGAATCGTTCCCAATAACGGTAGAAAAACTATCTCGATATCGATTTTACGACTTAAATAAATTACCTATCCTAACAGGACATAGCTTATCAGTAACGGATAAAGAAGTTACGGAAATCGTTCATTTTATTCGAATCATTTCTATATAATTTTTTCATAGTAACATAGTGATTTATACGAAGTAGAATATCTACTTTGTAATTGGTTCGACCCAAGTACTTGATACATATTTGAAGCATCCATCATTTTATTATAGATTCAATATTTGAGATATTCTGTCAAAATTACTGCAGAAACTTGGAAATTGAAAATGAAACGAATGAAACGAAAATGAAAAAAAAAATCGTTCAACGAGAGTATGTTATGCAACGGTGTAAATAGATCTGATTCACTACATCAACGCAATATAGTGTTGATTTGAGTGGATCTTTCTATAATTAATTATAAATTGCATTTATCGCATTATCTCGCAGCGCGTCATTGCAGTGCGAACTAATGATGCATGCACAACTAATAGCTAATATTACCCTGTAACAGTGTTTGCTGACCGAGTGAATATAATATAACATCCTGGCGAGGAAATGTCAGTCATTATAATCGAAGTAATTAATAGTATTTGATGGTTTAATTCGATTACTGGGTACAATCAATCGCGAAACATGACAATTAGATGATGATGTTCCAATTAAATAGTATTTGATTATTGGTTCTGTTTGCTAATGCAGTGGAACAACTCATTTCCTGATCAAATTTAATTAAAATACGTAATCTGATAGAAATGAACTCATTATAAATCTCGTTATTGATTGAATAAATCTCGGTAATGAATATGCATAAATCGGATGTTGATCTCAGTTTGATGATTTATTCAATTTTGATAGGTTCCCATCACTTACAGACATTACATTTTAAGCTCAAAATACAAGTTGAAATATCCAGAAAAATCAATTCTCAACATCTTTTTGTCAGATGTTTTTCGGCCAAATGAGCATTTTTCCTCAGTTAAAGTACCAAATAGCTATTCGATGAGTATTTTTGTATGAATAGTGTTAACTGGTGCTCATAATAATGCCAATAAGCTATGCGCGAGGTGCTAGTCATACAAGTATATTCAATTGTTTTTATTCAATTGTTGCTCCATTATGAAATTATCTCCCAACATTCTATTACATACATCTAATTGTGAGGGTATTATTCATTGATTGCAATTCACCGCAAGTCCGTGGTGTTTGTTGTTATTTAGATATATGTTGCCAAAGTGCACCCTGTATATTTGTCCAAGATGCGGCGGCGGCTCAAGCCACACTCACACTTTGCAGCCTCTCACATGCCCAACCTGAGGATGTCATGACGTCACAGTGACACTGTTGACACGAGAATCACGTCATAGTTCGCACACGTGATACGTCACCATAGGGGCTCTAACCCATCAAAGACGTGTCATATCTTGAACCTCTGAGCAACGCTCCATTTCGTTCGTCGACTTCACGAGCATGCTCTCATATGTCTAACTGTCTGTCTTCTCTGTCACTCTTGGTGTCATATATCTAGCTGTCTTTCTTTCACTCTCTCTGTTATTCGTTCTCGTTCTTTCACTCTCTTCCTATATGTCTAGTCACTCTCTATTCCCTTCTCACTCGGTCACTCTCTTTCCCTCTCTCTCTCTCTGTCACTCTTGCTCTCATATTTCTGTTCTTTCACTCTCTCTGTTACTCGTTCTCGTTTTTTCACTCTCTTTCCATATGTCTAGTCACTCTCTCTCTCTCTCTCTCTCTCTCTCTGTCTATCTTTCTCTCTTATTCTCTCTCTGTCTGTCTCTCTCTCTATCTCGCTTTTTCTATCTTTTTGTCACTCTCTCTTGTTCTTCCACTATCTATATTTCTAGTCTCTTTCTCTCTCACGTTTCTGTGTACGTACCGCTATCTCTATCTCTCTTCCTCCCTCGCTTTCTTTCTTTTTTTGCTCTGTATAGTCATGCACCGCTTCTTGACATACTTAATTACCTTACTTGACACATTCAATACCGCATTATAAACCATACCATGTAATATTATTTCTCTTTTTATCAGAAATTCAAATAATTTTCCAGTTCATAGCTATCATTTTCTTATAATAATGTACCGATACTGCCTTATACAACACACTAGGTAATGGAATATTCATATTAACAATTATTTATAATTTCATTTTTTCACTTTATATCATAATGGCAACAATGAAATGTGAATATTTATATTTTCTCATTCTACTGATCACAATACTGTACTAAATTAGTATCATAACCATTGCCATGGCTGTGAAATCTTTCAAGTGAAATCTTTCATCAAAATGAAAGTCACTTAAAAAATTTCACTCCTGCGTGGAAAGTATTCATTCTCTAAAATCAGCAGAACAACATATAAAATGTCCAACAAAATTGTGGTTGAGCTGAGCTGATATAGAAATTAACATATTTTCGTGAAAGTCAATCGGCATAATATTGGTCTCAAAATTGCGAAATAAGTTCGGGCCATTACAATAAGTTGCCCAACTGAAGAATATATTGTTTATATAATATGTAGGCCTACTTATTCATTGATGATATATATTTGAGAACGTGTTCCTATCATACTTTCTATATTGTATGTCATTCTTCCCATAATTTATTGCTGAATTTATCATATTCAACGACATTTCGAAATCAGAGATGGAAAACACATTTCACATAGATTTCATACTTCTTATGAAATATTTCATGGAATATTTCAAGATAATGGATGTCATAAAAACTAGCATCACTAATCATAAAATGTACTGTGGATATCGAATGTATGCGATATCTGGCTCCGTTTCATAAAATGCCATTTTATTACACTTCATATTACGCCCATTAGGAAATAAAATCGATATAACATAACTAGACCATAACTTTGACAGATTAAAACAATTAAGTATTCCATGCATGTATTCGTTATCTGTAGCGTATATAATTATATCTGAGTACCTCTTCCCATTATCCTTTATTTCATTATTATATAGTAGATAAGAATTGAAATTGATGTAGACACTAAACCAAGCATAACAATACCACATAAAAACAATTATGTTCACTATGCATGTATATGCATATGAGCATTTATTATTACATTCAAATTTGAATCTTGATATCTCTCTCTACTATCAATCAATCATTAATTTCCAATAGAATAGTATCAAGAGTATCCAATGAAATTTCTAGTACATTTTTAGAATTTTTGACGAAAATACAGTATTTTGCATTACTGTGGATACTTAATAATTAACATTTCTAGTATGTATAAATATCTCCATTTTAAAGACTCTGCATGCCATTCACAAACAACGACTACCGTGATTGATTATAGATTGATGGATCAATGGATAGAATCTACGGTAATAGATCAAGAAAATGTGTCTAATTTCAAAATAACAACAAATAACCAAAATTTATGAGGAAGTAAAATGAGAAAATTTGTCATAAACTACTTTAATACTACTCATACTGTATACTAGGAAAATTAGTTATTATGAATATACAATAACGTTACAACTTCATGTGGAAAGACAATAAACATCACAATATCCTTTCCTGTAATTAAGAATAATTGGACTGCAGTGATTGGTGGAGGTGCCGGGTACGATTCAGTACTGCTTCACATGAGAATATCAATTTACTTCTATCCAATTCATTTACTAGTGATATACAGAGGGTAAACTATTTCCATTATATGAAACAACGTACTAATGGTGTGGTTTCTATTAGGTTTCACTTGAACAACTGATAAATACATTGGTTACTTCCTGAAACGTCGCATGCTTAAACGTTATTGGAGAATGTGTGGCTAGCATGGAAAACAGCCTTTTGGAACTGTGTCAATGCGTCAATACCATGTGTCATGATATCTGCAAAGAGGAGGGCGCCATGGATTAACAAGGATATAATAAGATTGATACATAAACGGGACTGTCTCTATAGAAAATGGAAGGTAGATAAGAGCGATGTGAGGTGGGAAAAATATCGGCAAGCAAGAAAGACTGCGAAGAAAGAATCGAGGAGTGCACATGATGAGTACATCTGGAAATTGGGTGGGGCTGATAATGGAAAGAAATTATGGAGGTACATTCATAGCAAGAAGGGAACTTCAGCACCTCAGCACTTTGACATAGAGGGGTCAAAGGAAAGTGACTCAACTAAGGTGGCAGAATCTTTTGTACATCATTTCTGTGATAATTTCACTGCAGATATTCCTGGATACGTAGATTTGTGCCCTCCTGCTGTTTACCGAACTACCAATGGGTCATTACCTTCAACCTTCCGATCAGTTATGTTTCATCAAGGATTAGTTGAAGGATTGTTGAAGAAAGTAAAGAAAGACAGTGCATCTGGGCCTGATGGTATCCCTTCCAGGATTCTACATGAAACTGCGAAAGAATTGGCTCCATCTTTATGTTTCTTGTTTGAAACTTCCATGACACAAGGAATCGTACCGAGGGATTGGAAGCAGGCTAATGTTGTTCCAGTATTCAAAGCTGGCAATCGAACACAAATTGAGAACTACCGGCCTATATCCCTGACGTCGGTTGTGGGGAAAATCATGGAAAAAGTTATTCATACCAAACTCCTCGCACACTTGAAAAACATCAATGCAATCAACTCGCAACAACATGGGTTTTTACCAGGAAGATCATGTGTGACCATGCTTTCGGGTGCGATAAATGATTGGCAGCAGTCGCTTGATTCGGTCAAGGGCACACGAGTGGATGTCGTCTCCCTTGACTGGGCTAAAGCATTCGACAGGGTCCAACATCAACGCCTGTTAGCTAAGCTTCGAGTATACGGCGTCTCTGGTGATATGCTCTCCTGGATGCGAAGTTTTCTCACTGGACGAAAGATGCAAGTGATCTTCGACGGTTACTTCTCCAATGAGCGGAACGTCGTCTCGGGGGTTCCTCAGGGGTCTGTGCTAGGTCCGCTCCTGTTCACAATCTTCATGTTGGACTTGCCACAGTGTGTAACATCCACAATGTGCCAGTACGCTGATGACTGTACCATTTATAGGCAAATAGATTCAGAGCAGGATGTTGACATGTTACAATTGGATTTGGATAACGTCAGTGTTTGGTGTGAAGTGAATCTTTTGCATTTGAATACAAAAAAATGCCAGCTTATGTCCATAACCAGATCCAAATCCAATAGAAATGGGAAGACATTTTATTGCGTGGACGAAACTAGAATTCACTGTGATAGAACCATGAAAATTCTTGGGATTGTTGTTTCTGATAATCTCAAATGGAATATGCAAACTGAAATTGTGAGAAACAGGGCTGCCAAGACTTTGGGTTTTCTGGGTAGAGTATTGCATGGGGCTAATACGAAAGTAAAAAACACAGTTTATTTGGGGATGATTAGGCCGATCATGTCATATGGTTGTCCGGCTTGGCATCCAACAACTCTAGGCAATATTTCAAAATTAGAGCACATTCAAAATCGAGCATTAAAATTTATCGCAGGAGAAAAAGATGGAAATCAGTTATTGACCATTGAGAATCATCTCAAGGAAATAGACATGCTCTTTCTTAAGAAATTACTTTTGAAGATCCTAGACATGGATATTTCCGAGAGAGTGGTTTTCAATGCGTCATTAAGGCCTCGATTAAACCAATTAGCCACATTAAAACCTCCATTCGCCAGAACCACGCAGTATCAAAGAGGATTCTATTTTCGGTCTGCCATTTTCTATAACTCTTTACCTGTCAATATAAGAACAGATGATTCTTTTGATACATTTCGTAGGCAACTCAGAACATTTTTACTTAATTAGATACTTTAAACTTTATATATTTCAAACTTTTGATACTTTAAACTTCATATATTTCAGATTAAGGATTATTTTAGGCATTTGTATTTCATATTTAGTTATTTTTATTCTCAATTCATTTTTTTCTCAATTCATTATAATTTGTTTAATTTATATTATTATGCAGGTAGTGAGGCACATGTTGTTACGGGGCTCCTGCTCTATTCTCACTACCTGTATACAGTGTAATATAATGTATTACACTGTATAGAAACACTAATAAATAAATAAAATAAATAATAAACGATCCTCGATCATCATTAATTTTAGGGGAGGAATTACGTGTTATGTCCATTGTCTGGTTTCTTTACAGTGGAGTCAATTATAGGAATACCTTATATAGGTTGTGGAGACTTTTTCGATTTTTCATACTCATTTGTAAAGTATATCCCTGCGCCCTTTCCTTTTTACCGTGGTTTGACTCGTGATATTGATTTCATTGGATCGTTGATTATTCCAAGAAGTTGGATTTATCTGGTAATAGGATGATAACATGCTTGAGGGATGAAATAATTTGTTTCTGCTTCGATATTGTGTGATTCGGTGATGATAGCATGATAATGTGTTGAACGTCTGAAGGAATTGTTTTTCACACCATATAATATTCAAAATCAATCACCCTGGTGGAAACTTTTTTCCCTATGGTGACTGGGGACCCCTTGAGTATATATTTATCACTATGATGTCGGCGAACAGATAAGAAACATTTAAATCATGACAATGTGATATTCATTAGAAAAACGATGAGTAGATTCTGATTTCGACTGATTTCTGATTATTGAACAATAATTTTTTATATCATATTGAATATTTGTGATAACAAACTTATTTCATGTTTTAAATCAATAAAGTGGTGCTCTTTCCATGCGCTCTCATTCATTATTCACTCCAATTGTGGAACAATGATTGTGTTCAAAGATTCGATGTTGATAATCAAAATGGTATCATCGATTCCAGTATCCAGGTGAAGGAAGTTACATCAAATATCAGGCAGTCTCATTTTTTCTCGATACCTCATTATTTGAAAAATACAGACAAATAATGCCATTAGGTCACGGGATATAAGTAATTTTTATTCGCATATTAATATTTCAACATCAGCTTCTTCAGTCCAATTCTTCAATTCACAATTTGGCGAAACAATAAGAAAGAAATTTGACATTTGACATTGTATATGGTAACAAAAATAAAAAATATGTTCACAGAATAATTTAACAACACATCAAGCTTTCTGAACTGATTCAATTTATCAATAACGAATCTGCAGAGCTTCTCAGTATGAGTTGTCGAATATTTCCAACAGATATATTTACAGTTTAATAGAAACAATGTTTCAAAAATCAAAACTATTCAAACAATAATATTTCAGAATCAATCCTAGAGAGAGAAAAGTTATGTTCTATTCAAGATGAAGAATTTCGTACATTTTGTATAAAAACGATCAGCATTCTTGAATTAAAGTATATTACATATATATTGCATATCTTTCTTTCAAACCAGAATTTTCATTTGGATTTCTTACGTCCGAAAAAGAATGTTTTATATACCAACCACATTTCAACATACCGTACCAACAATATTGTTCCAATTTCGAAGTTATTTAGCACCACTTGAGAAGTCGAGTAGGATTTCAAGACGTTCACTGGTTGCAATAATGTTCACTTGCGGTCACTTGATGCTGGCATTTGACCTGCATTATGTGGTGACTTGAACAAAATACAAGCTGCCACGATAAACTTGAATCCAACACGGTGTACGACAATACCCTACTTCCTTCGATACGTCACAAATAATATAACATTATAGTGCTTTGGTTTCTTGAATTATTTGTAATTTATTCATTCATTAATTCATTGTGATGAAACTACATTGGTATACAGGTAGTGAGAATGGAAAAAAGGTCGGTATTGTGTGCATATAACTACATGCTTGATAATTCAAATCACAACAGTACAATTAACAGAGGGCAATAATATTGGAATGAAAATAACTGAGGTATGAATCAGAGATGCGTGACATCCCTGATCTAACATTTGTCAAGTATTAGGTATCTAATTAGGTGATAATTGTCCAAATTGTCTGCAAGAAGTATGAGAAATTTATCAGTTCTCAAATCACCAGATTATAAAAAGTAACAAAACCGAAAATAGAATCCCTTTTGATAGTGAGTGTCCCTGGAAAACGGATATTTCAATGTGGTCAATTAATTCAATCGATGCCTTCATGATACATTCAAAAATCTTCTAATATATATTTCTTAATAATACTTTTTGAATCAGGACACACACATCTTCAGTGTCGTCCGTATATGTACCACCACAAGGGTGATGTTACAAACTACCAGAAGCAATCATTATGAATAATATAATTCGTTTAACCAGTTTCAGGTGATGTTGACGAGTTTGATGAAAATCAAATGATTTGTGTTGTAAAAGAGAAATCTTCGAGCATATTCTTAATATTTATCTTTGATATATCTTCAATTTTTCTATTCCATGTTTGCTTCCAAATCTACCTTTCTTCTAACAATACATTTTTGTTAATTATTTTTCCCTTATTCAACCGATTATATTGTACAATATCGTGTCTCATCTTCAGAACTACCTTCAAACCGTATCTGATTTATCTTCGCGATAACCAATAACCTTCCAATGTAACAGATTGCATTGTTAAACCACGCGACATCGCATGCGGTATTACAATAGCAGAGACGAGGGAGATAACGTTTTAGACAATCGGTTACTGTTGAATTGATTCGAACACAACCACACCCTTTCTTCATGCAATGTAGACCTACATCGTCTTTCGTAAAACTTATACACGACTTGTCAGTGGCGGTGGTGTAGAGCGACTTGTTCCGGTGGCGGTCAGAAGGGGTGAAGATACAGTGGTTTTCAAAAGTAGCTTTCGGGTTTTCCTCGAATAAATATTTTTCTTCATGTTCGAAAATTAGTTTCTTCACTCAGACTAATATTGACATTTTCACACGAACTCAAATCATATTTAGGATACAGATTCTAGAGTAATTTCTCTATTTTATTCTTGAACTTATTACAATTCAGATAATGAATAATATACTAGATAAGTACAAACAAAGTGAACTAGGAAAATATTAATTCAAATGTCAAAACCCATTTACCTCATTTTTACTTGTACAACCGCCACTGTGATTTTACTTATCCGTATAATCCAGAGTCTTCTAAAAATCTTACGATTTATCAAGACCGTGACATTCCGTGTTTTCTAATCATAGCTGTCTGTGGCCTACGCCCTTAATGTATCGACTTGAAGATAGGAAGCTATCTATCTCTCATTGACGAGACACTTCAGATAAAACACATTTTAATGAATGAAATTTGAGAGTAAATTGAGAGTATGATTGATTGATCGGAGTATAAAATTAGACGAAATTGAATGAAGACATGCAAATTTATAATAAATATTAGTTGTAAGAGTCTACTGAAGAACTGATTCACTATGACATGAATACCAATTGATAATTAAATTCAATTGAATATTTCCAAAAATTGAGGCAAAATTTTGAGCTTCATTTTTGGGGAATTTTTTGGGACGTATTCATGAGGTAAAACAATAACTTCATCATCATATTGACTAGAGAGATACTCTCTTTAGTCGATGATATGAGGGTGTGAATACTTTAGAGCATGAATTATAGCCATAATCAGTGAAATAAACAGAAATACGGAATTAAATTTCGAGCCATTGATGAATTAATGTTTTGGTGCCTGATCCGATTATGTTTAACAGAAGTATTTTATTTCATATTCGTATATATGACGTGTTATTTCGCATGAGGTGTCGAAAAGTTTGTGTAAAGATAGTACTATGCTCATTTTATACCATTGCTGGTATAGCCTGAGTAGAACAAGTGAAAAACAACTTGAACAATATCATCAAGGTTTTCAGATAAAAAAAACAGTTTTACTAATACTAATCGAGAAGCAATAATAATTACTCATTAAACTTGGAATGATTGAAAATATCATACAGCATTCAATGATTAATTGGAACTTATTTCAAACTTGATTCGACATTGAATTCAGTTCACAATACCGTTTTTTCATTAGTGTTCGTGGGTCTGTGTTGGTGGGCCCGATCAAACGTCTTCATTGTTAATATCATTGGAATTTTCGAGGTATTGAGTCACCAAAATAAATGAAGAGAGAAATTTATAAGGATCTATACATTTACAATCGATTGAAATGTATCTCGAAGATCTTATCCTTGCAAGGACATAGTTCATTTCAGACACAATACAAAAAATAGAATCATTAGAAACTAAGTAGACAAGACTATATAAATGACTTCGCCAAAATAAGATTTAAAAAACTAATTCCCTCTCCTATTTAACGATATAGATTACGTCTCCATGAGAGACAAAATGATTTGAATGTAAAGGGTGAATACATAAACAAACCAATCTATTAAATTAGTTTCGCACAGGATGAGGGTGAAGGGTAAAGGGTGTATGAAAAAAACACAACCCCTCCAGTCGCTAATTCATCAACCGGTCGACAGATCGTGTTTGCCATATTCATAATTCATTCTGGTCGACGCCCTGCGACTATCGATTATCGAACACACATACACACACTCGCATCTACACACAATCGATAGCGCTATCGAAAAATCCCCGTAGGAGATTTTCGTCTAAAAGTTTTATGTGCTCAGAATGTAGGCCACTCGTAGCACAGGGATAACTAAAGAGTTTTTGTGAGAGCCAGATGTGGCTCCGGAAGCGGTTTAGGGGAGGGGGAGGGAAGGGGAGGAGAATAATCGAGGACAGGGAGTAGTATTTCACTTCCGCAAGGAGTTAAGGTTAGGACACGCGTGTGTAACTTCTAGAGGGATTCCCGTTGGAGGATACGTGCAGGTATTAATTGTTCACGAAGTTGGATTTTAAGAAACATCAAAGAAAAGATGTGGTTAGTAATTTATCTGAGACACAGGGGAAGAGTGTGAAATGGATTTTTTTTCCATTCAAAACTTATTACTTGGCGATGTGTTAATCAGCTTGTATTTAACTTGAAATTAGTAAAACTTATATGAATCCAGTGTAGTACAGATATGCCTTTTTTTTAAACAATCTAATGAAATCAACAGAAAAAAATGTAGTCATTTAATAAAATTGTAGAATGTGGATGAAAGTTAATAAATGATGACTTTACCGTAATTAAAAATATAATCAAGTCTAAATCTTGATAAGTATAGGCTCTATGTATAAAGAAAATGATTACATATGCTTCAAATTGAGATGAAATATTTTACGATGGACTTGATTGTCAAATAATTATAAAATTTATGATGAACATTACTTAGTTTTTGGGAGGTGGTTTATTGCATGGAGTGATATTCAAATACGAATGATAGAAATAAATTTTGACATCACATAAAGAATACAGGATTGTGACCCGGCACCTCCACCATTAATTGTGACTTTTATCTAAAGACTTTTATTCTCTCCCAGTCATTTATTTGGCCCACTCTCATTATTGTTTGTGATATGTTATGTTGCGATTAAAAGCTATAAACTTCGAACTGTTTCATACAATTTATATTTAAATTTACAAACTTTTATTGCTTTTATTCCGTTATTTCATATGTACGTCGTTCCATTCAAAAAAAAACATTTACTTTCGTGATCCACATTCTGATTGAGAAACGTGAACTACGAACATTTTCCACTACGTTACCATATTTCAGTGCGGCCAACCCTGTCATACCAGTTTCCCTAGGCGACCGTAAACTTCCGGCGTGCGTTAATATAGTGTGAAATATATTTCTAGGGGATTTCAGTATCTAGGTGTTGGTATGGTAGTATATATGTATGATGTAGGAAAATGTCAAAACGCCCGCACTGCGGCATAAAGGCATTATTAGTAACTAACTAATTATACTTTTACTTTCTCGAAAAATATACAGTACAACAAACATGAAAATGTTGAAACTTTACAGACACATGTTATCTCAAGCATAAAAATAATGTTATCTTCCAATTAAAATTAGTTTTTTGTGCAAAGAGAACGATTGTCTAGAAGAGAACTTGTCGCAAGTTCTTCTCGAAAGTGTGTTCCCTCTCTTAACATAAATTTCTGAAGATACTTTCACGGTTCTAAAGATCCTGTACTACATTTTATACCCAAAACACCGAAAGTCCCGTGCTTTTCAGACCTGTTTTCGTCTCAAATAAAAACTAAAGAGGATATGTTAGTTCAACACTTTGTGACTTTATTCAAGACTTTTTGTAATTAATTGCTGTAACTATTCTAATGATTACCTCTGTTTCTTAAGAGACCACGGTATAGAGGAAAGTTTTATTGGGCATTATATCATCCGCTGCACGTATAGCTAAGTCAGCTAAGGCACTGCTTTAGAAACTAAAGTGCTGTCGGGTGTGAGTTATACTTCGTCAGAATGCATAATTGGTATATAAACAATTATTATTGACATCTTGAAAAAAAAAAAATTGAATGTTGATTCAGCAAGAGAGAGTGACAGAAAAAACTACTGGCCTGATGGATTAATGCACATTCAAGAGCAGAATAGCGAAAAATATATTCAGGCAAAGTGATAATTAAATTTATGAATTGTATGTACTAATAAAAATGTAATTATATGTATTATTCACATGCACAGTGGTCGTTATGATATCAAGTTCTTATCACATCTCTCATCATTGATATCATGATCTTTGTTGATGCTTTTTGACGAAATTAAATTATAAATACGGTGGCTAATTGCTTCCGAGCTGTATTGAATGAACTTCGTGACGATTAGTTGTAATACTTCGTGAATATTTCCAGGTCTCATCAGATGAATTCTGAAGATTTAAATTACCCCGACCAACTTTCTGATTAAAATTGATACAGTTTCTATAGAGAACAATTTTATACAATTAATCGGTTATTATTCGTTACAAATTCTACACAACAATTTTAATTGAATGGAGAATGAATCAGAACAGGTGATAGATAAAACTTTTTCAACCTTGCAATTTGAAACACTTCAAATTGTTGCAGGCTAATGCACGTTTTTTTTCATAACGATGAATTTGAAATTTGAATATTGATCTGTAATATGTGAAACAATTGAGAAAATTCTGTGATTTTTCGAAATGGAGAATAATGCCCTAAATCCAAAATTGAAATATCAGTCTTACGAACAGTTATCAAAAGAGTACTATACACAAAATATCAATATTAAAATATCAATCAAAATTTAAAAAAAAATCAATTAATATTGAATAATCAACATATTATTTCATCAATCAGTAGTGAATGTTAAAGTGGTGAGCAGGACTTGAAGATTAGTACGAAGAATAAATCAATATTGACGTAATTCAAAATGAATTACGCTCGTTTTCTGAATGATAAAATACATTATTGAGAATTAATTGAATGATAAATTAAACTTAAACATGTCTAAAATGGAAGTGTAGCACACGACTGAAGTAGGAAACTAGACACTTGTATTGAATTGACGTAACATTTTCTGATGATTTATTCCACGGCTTAATAAATACGCGCTATGAATAAGTATGAAACACGAGCACATAGATTGAAATAATGTACTGACGTTCACAATAAATCACTTGCACGATGTAACAAGATAATCCCAGTTATCCACTGCCTGTTAGGTGAGTTTTTTCATTGCGTTATTCAATGAGTATAAAATGCAGTTGTTGGATGATTAATAGATATTCACCAACTGACTCCTCTAGGACTGTTTTGTAGCCGGATTTTGATAACTGCGACCCATGGGGGTATTGTTGTTACGTGTTATCTGAATCAACCTGAACTAACTAACTTGAACCTGAACTAAATTAAACTGAGCGAAAACTACCCAAAACTAAGCTTGTTTAATCTTGAAATAACTATTATGCAATACAACAATACGTACGCAAGGTATGAGTGTAAAATAGTCACTTGGAACTAGTCCAAATTAAAATAAATGCTGACCATAGTTTAATAAATTCTGTTGCCCCATGCGAATATTTCATTTCTTATTCGACAGAAAAAGTTGCAGATACGCTGTTAGTGTTGAGAAGTGGAACTAGTGGAAAGTCACAAAATAAAGCGCGCGCATATTTGAAAAATCCAAGACTTCAATGTTATTGTTGAAATATCGCTGTTAAAATTTGAGAATGTAAGTTTTTCTTCTCTTCAGAATTTCCATTTCTCGAACCTTGAGAGAGTTCATCGAGAAAATGATGTTTTTCTAGAATAACAGCTTCACATAATTGACATGTAGTTTGATGATCGATATAATAATTATCACTTATGTAAAAACTGAAAAATCGAAAACTGAACGAAAAAAAGTTGAACTCCGATGAAGCCACCAAGATTTCACTTTTAAACATGACACAGTTGCTTTTGGATGCGCTTTTAGATTACTTATAAACGTTCCACTTTCCAGTGTTTCAATCAACCCTCTGTTTGACTAACCCTTGTTTATCTTATATGCTGTATCATACACATAATCATCCTGAAGGTTCCGATCGACCGTTTCTCCCATATATTACCGTCATAGCACGTGAGTCTTGCACTGTCCATATTATTGGTATGGAGTTTACACTTATTATATATATGTAATTTATATAAGTTGACGGATCAAAACACCCAATTGTTTGTAGTTATTGATATGAGAGACGACCAATCGGTTATACCAACCTCCAACAGCAGGTAATGACTAGTATATATATATATATATATATATATATATACTAGTCATTACCTGCTGATGGAGATTGGTATAACCGATATATATATATATATATATATATATATATATATATATATATATATATATATATACATAATCGTGTAACATAAAAGCGTAGTAATTATAAAGTGGAAGGTTGTTGAAACGTGGTTGTGGTTTGAAGGGTCGCTTGTTCGACTCTTGTACCGGAACCAACAGTAGAAGGGGAGAGAGGGTTGAATTTCCTTCAGTGTGTATGCCGGTGCGTATATTGAGTGTATGGCATTTCACTTTGTTACTGAAGTATAGTAGATATAATATGATCTTATAATTTCATCAAGCACAGGAGTTATCGTGTTGATGTTCGTAGAAGCGTCCATTGATGTGAGGGGTTGAAGGGGGGTGAAGGAGGTGAGGGGAATGGTTTACGTATTTATTCGTCCTGAATTTTTTTAATAACAAAGGACATTATTTATAATTGAGTGAAAGTTGGTGAAGAGTACTTGACAATTCGTTTGAATTCAGTTTTTTTCTGTTTATTAAAAACTAATACTAACTAAATTGAAATTCCTCTCTCGAGCTTCATATTAACCTTCTATAATTCATTTTAAGTGAGAAAAGTTCAATTCATCTCAGTTTGAAATGATTGGTCGAATTGTGGTACATGTAGACTATGTTGTGTGATTCATTTGAATATTTTTCTCTCCATTTCTAAATTCTTCAAAAGTCTATTTGAATATTCAAAATTGGATTTATCAAGCTATCCAAAGTATGTTTTTCGAGTGTACTACCCACATTTTGAAGGAACTAATTTTAAACATGAATGCTATAAAAATATGTTTCTCTTAGTAAAACTACATAAATAACATAAATAAGATCCACAAATCTGTCGCCCTGCTCACTAAAACATATTACAACTTCAAAAACGAACATTAAACTCTTCATTAAAACCGTCAACAACATTTAACATGAATATATTCATATAGTTGATGAGATATGAGACTATAAAATGAGTGACATGCCACTAGCGGCTATAAAGCTCAGTTTACACTGACTAAAAATAAATAAACGGTTGAAAAATATTTGGGGGATATTCGAAACGTTTGGAAGTACTGGTCAGAATTGTTTCATATTACACTTTAATATGTTCATCAGTACAGAATGAAGATTGTCAACAGCCCATAATTCGAAAATAAATATACCAAAAATGTGTGCTCTTTTGTATTTGACTATTGTTATTTCAGGAGATATGAGACAGAATTGTCAATGTGCAATTAAGTTATTATAACTATAAAATCTTCTCAATGCCTAAAAAAGGTTGTTCACAATATTTTAATGTGTCATATTTTGTCATATTGTCATACATTTGTCCGCCTTTGTCAAATCACCTTCGCGGGCGCACGAGCAATCTGCACCCGCCAACTGAATTCGCATTACCGAACTTTACATTTGTCCGCCTTTGTCAAAACACCTTCGCGGGCGCACGAGCAATCTGCACGCGCCAACTGTTTCTCATTGCCGGACTTTACATTTGTTCGCCTTTGTCAAAACACCTTCGCGGGCGCACGAGCAATCTGCACCCGCCAACTGGATTCGCAAAGCCGGACTTCACATTTTTCCGCCTTTGTCAAAACACCTTCACGAGCGCACGAGCAATCTGCACCCACCAACTGTTTCTCATTGCCGGACTTTACATTTGTCCGCCTTTGTCAAAACACCTTCCCGGGCGCACGAGCAATCTGCACCCGCCAACTGTTTCTCATTGTCGGACTTGACATTTGTCCGCCTTTGTCAAATCACCTTCGCGGGCGCACGAGCAATCTGCACCCGCCAACTGTTTCTCATTGCCGGACTTTACATTTGTCCGCCTTTGTCAAAACACCTTCCCGGGCGCACGAGCAATCTGCAGACGCCAACTGTTTCTCATTGTCGGACTTGACATTTGTCCGCCTTTGTAAAAACACATTCGCGGGCGCACAAGCAATCTGCACGCGCCAACTGTTTCTCATTGCCGGACTTGACATTTGTCCGCCTTTGTCAAAACACCTTCGCGGGCGCACGAGCAATCTGCATCCGCCAACTGTTTCTCATTGCCGGACTTGACATTTGTCCGCCTTTGTCAAAACACCTTCGCGGGCGCACGAGAAATCTGCACCCGCCAACTGTTTCTCATTGCCGGACTTTACATTTGTCCGCCTTTGTCAAAACACCTTCCCGCGCGCACGAGCAATCTGCGCGCGCCAACCGGTTTCCCATCGCCTCACTTTACAAGTTCCTACATTTCGCCGCCTTTCTCACTTCACCTTCGCGCGCGCACAAGCCATCTGCGCGCGCCAACTGGATTCGCAAAGCCGGACTTAACATTTGTCCGCCTTTGTTTAATCCAACACTAATGAGAAACGAATTGAAAAAAGGATAATTTCAATGTCGAACAAAAAATACTCACTTTGAATATGAGTCCTTTCATTCATCTCCTTGAAAAATCTGAACTGGACCACGCATAATATAATCAACGATGTAATGCGTATTTTCCACAGCTTTAATATCTACATGATGAATAATTTCACGGTTTGTTTACTTTCTACATATACGACTGTGCGTAATGTGATGACGTAGATGTATAACGCAGACCACTCTCCACTGCGTAACTTGTGTCTATATGGCTAGGCACGATCAAACATGAGGCCGTGGTCTGGTTATGTTATGTCTAGTTGGTAGGTATAGGTACACTCGACTTGGGTAGGATAGGAAAGATAGTCGTTGAAAAGCGTTTGATACTCTTGTATTTTGAGGGAATTGTGTAATTGACTCTTGTCTTATGTTGATGAAAGGGAACCACACACTAAGGAATGTATATCGGTTTACAGAGACCAACGAATTTAGATTGTGTTCTCTATATATTTCATTGAATAATATGATATCGTATAGTCATAATATATTATTGAATTGAATTAATCATGATCATTATTGGGCCTATATATCAAGAAAGTGTATGAAAGCCAAATTTCAATGGATTCATGAGTATTTTCGGATGGTAATATGAAAATATCATAATACAATGAGACTACATATTTATTTTCCGGATGCTATAATGATAATTATAAACGTGGAAATTATTGATCCCGGCTGAAACTTCTCATATTTACAATTTCTGGAGATATGGTTGGAGATATTTCAACATATCGATTATTTATATTAATAGGATTTCCATGTGAATATCGAGACTATTCTCCATTTCTTTCTTCATGCATTATATTGGACCCGGCACCTCCACCGATATCTCCTATCATTATTTATCATAATATGTCAATATAATATTCAATATCATCCCGGTTTCGTGAGATGAGGAATTGGTCTTTTCATATTTCATCATACATTTATTATTGTGTATTTCATCAATTCAGTTTTTTTCAATCGTATCAATTCTATCATAATACTCTACAAACAACCTTATGTTAATGAATGATTCGAAAATAAAATGAATTATTACTGTCATGTTTTCAATTTCTATCATTAGTATTGATGTCATTATAACTATTTTCATCATCTCACTCTTATTGTGTGCATATAGCTTAAACACATCAAACTAAGGTATTCACTGTAATTCCAATTTTCCACTTCAAACTGTCAAATCAATTATTTTTTTGTTCGGAAGCAAGTGAATGTCTTAACTTCAAATTCATTTCTGAATTGAACCATAAATATTACCGGAAAACATTCGCAGTTTATTTTAAATTATACATCAAATAAATGACCAAAAATTTCCAATCAGTTCATGGGTAGCATGAAATTCACTTATTCACCATCGCGTATGAAATCAATTTGTAATCTAGTACACATTTTATAACCTCCATTACTATCACGCTCCAATTGTTACCACCATCATAAAATTGGTATAAACCAGTATTACTTACATCATTAACTATGCAAAGCTGAAATTCAAAACAGAATTCATTTTCTACTCCAACATAAAATTCACAGGCACCATTGAGTATTCCTTTCGTTAATAACATCCTATCACCACATTTTCTATTTCATTATAATACACAAAGGCTACAACATTGTCACACTATCCTCTCATACGATACGCTGTGTATTATTATAGTAGAACACAGTCTATATACGCTAGCTCACAGAGTCGTTAGTGCGTCGTTAGTACGTCGTTAAAACCATTAGCTAGTCGGAAAACTAATTCTCGTATGCTCGTATTATAAAACCTTATTGCCCGTAATCTGATCGTCAGGACAGAATGGCAGTCGGAAAGAGTAAATGAAACTCGATGCCGGATCCAGCAATGTGGATTAAATGGAATTGAGAGGAAAATTTCAGTGTGGTCAGTTGGAGAAAAGAGATAATGATAGTGTTTTAGAAGTAAGGACATTTTTATAATGATAGGGTAGACATTTTCTCATCTTTGTATACGAATTTACTAATTAAATCACTTATTCCAGAAAGGACATCAGTCCATTTCACAAGTTAGAATAACATGAATTAAAAATTGGCATCAGTCCTGGACTGACGCCCTTTCTCAAATAAATGCAGGTTAGTGTACGTGGACTGACGCGCTTTCCCATTGGTTTGGTAGGTCCATGTATACATTAATTTTTCAGAGTATCATCTCAAATTTCACTTTTAGGACTGATGCCCTTCCTTAAATAAGTGATTCAATTCATTTTGATCCATTTCTAATTATTATTTATTTCTTGTTTTTGGTAATCTTAGTCCATCCTTATATCCATCCTTATTCTCTCTTCCCAGCGTATAATGTTCATGAAATTGTAATGCGGATATTTATCCATCTCTCCAGTATTATACTTCTGGATGCAGACTATTCTACCGTTTTATGCATTATTTGTCAATTATTCTCGGAAGTTGATCGTTCCCAGATCCTGAACTGTACGTTCTCTTCTAAGTACTGTTGCATGCAAACACTGCAACAGCCTGTTGAATACGGGCTTTATTTGTTCTATGCACTCAAACTCAATTTACTGACAAATCCATTATTCTGAATGCGTTTTTTATATTTATTTTCTGTTTGATGTATTTCATTTCTAGTCTGTAAACTTTTTGTGAATTATACCTTGTATGAATACCTGAAATGTGGAACTTATAACACAAATTTGATTGTGAGAAATAAATACGTTATTCCATACAATGATTCGGAGAAGTGTATTATTCAATTTGCATCTAATTATATTTATCTATCATTCAACATTGACAGTTAACGACATTACTCTTCTTACATCCTTACATTTGTCTTCATTTTCTTGTAGAACACATAAGATCAAACGAGCGTACGTAGCAGAGGATAAGTTGGAAGTGCAGCTCATTTTGATTATCTGATTTATTTTGTCTAAAAAGTGTGAATCAACGTGAGAATATCTTTTTCCCTTTTCTACTTCTTTCAAATTTCATGAAATCGTATTTCTTCTTTTCAATTCTCAAATTTTATGGATGGAGAAAGGTACTGTGAAATTAAAATACAATCATTCGATGTTTGATGATATACATTTGTTGTTGAATGAGCTATATAGAACTATTTCTTTCTTTGGGGTGGTAAGATCGCCCTCGTAGTCCAAATGATTCTAAGCTTTCATCCTTTGTCTTCATTGGGAAACAATGGCTCTACGTCAAGTTTTTCGATGTTGATAAAAATTAATGTATAGTGTGTTTGCTTTGTGCCAAAATAGCCATTTTCATTGAGACAACTAATGAAGAAATCTAATATTCAACTTGTTAACAATAATTACACATTCATGTTTGCCTCAATGACATCAACACTTAACACGAATATAAAAGAATGCACTGGGGTATTATACCAATACATGAATACCATCCACCGAATCGTTTTTAATTTTTCAATTTACAAACATTTCCGTAACCTACAAATCAGATGAAGCTGTTTCACTATAACTCTAAATAGAACAAAAAAATCACTGTTATTTTCTCTAATTGCATTACGTACTGTACGTTATGTCTGCGATCGGATAGCTAACAGCACGTAGCAATTCGGCTACATCTCGTATTCTGCACAGAAAACCGAGAATTCAAGACGTTGATTTTTTATTCGAGGTATCTGCTTCGAATCTTCCAACTCTAGAACGGGTAGGAGATTTTATTATGAACCCGGGGCTCCAGGGAATATCTCTATATATAGTATAGTATAATGCATGAGAGATGGAGTTTGTATACCAATATGATATGCCATCGTTATTAAAGACACGTTAGTATTGGTATTGGAATTAAGTCTAAAGTTCTGTCAGTTGTTAAGAGAATTCTCATTGAAAAATAAATCAATTTAATCATGCACAATATGGAAATGTATATAATATTATTGCACGAAAAAAATATCTACTCTTTATGATTAGATGAATTGACAAAACATTCGCACGCTTTTGCCAAGGACTAAGGTTGCCATAAACATCTCACTCAGGCAAAATTTTGAATTTGAGCACCATCGTAATCTCCAAAACGAGCGAAGAAATTCGAGCATTTCAAAACGAATCGATTGAATTGGGCAATCATTATAATTATTCAGACCCAGTTTCACGAACTGATGGATCAATCAGTAGTTATTAGTAATTATAGCAGTAGGATCAACCGTAAATAATCAATATGTATAGTTTTCAGAATAATTTTATCAAACCACCCTTTATTGAAAGATGCACATTTATAGGAAAAATACGTCCCAATTCACCAGCACGGTATAGAGTAGTAACATTCACATTTTCTTTCATCTATTTTTATTGTCTTACACAACAAACAAAACTCCTGAATTACAGTATAGATACGGAAAAAACACAATTCTAAAGAATAACAGATCTTTTCGAACGAAATGTTTTATAAAAACACTATCATGGTAAAAACCTGTTCGTATTTTATTTGAAATGGTAATTTCAATTTATGGAAATTCTTCTTTGATATGTATTCGGAAACAGAAGTGAAACTGTGTAAACGTTTAAAGGACCCTCCAGTGAACAACCAAGATAAATACATGTTGGATCCTAACAAGTAACAACAGAGTAATTGAGAACCGTTGGTTCTACTAATTTAATTTCAATTGGCATTTAATTTATATTCAGCAATTGACATATAAACAGTATTGTTTGACTGAGACGAGTGGTCGAGTGACTATCACACCGAACCTTCATTCGGGAGACTGGGCGGGGACAAATTCCCGACATAGTCGACCATCCAGATAGATGTTTCTCGTGGTTTCCATCAGTCGTTCAGGTTAATACGGGAGTTGTTCCTTAACAAAAATCCATGACTAACTCCTTCCTACTATCCTAAAAATAACCTACCATCTCATCATCCCATCATCTCGTATTTATCATTAACGACGCCAATATATCTTGACCATCAGTGCAGTGTTGTTGAACCCAATATAAAAAATTATTGTTTGAAAATAACCCAAATCATGAATTAGGATGAAGGATACTATAGAATACACAGATAATATCATATTAATTCTGAGATAGGGAAAAAATTGAACGTTCCTTCATTTATTTGATTTCACACACAAATATTTTGAGACATTATGTTATTAAATAATTATTCAACATACACGTCAACACTTGACTATTAACACTAACTCTGATATTATCAAAAGAGTTCTAAATATGCTACACACTAACAAGAAAGGTTCTAATTTATATTTCCCAAAATACACACGTCTTTTTGTTTTAATGACTTCCCCTGTTTCCCAGCGCTGGTCGGACCAAAACTCCCCAAAGTGCCCGTTCGTTCCCTCCATCCTGATTCCCAGAGGAAGTCGAGAAAAGTCCTTAAAAACACAGAGTGTGTTTGGGCTTTGTCGTCCAAGATGGGATAAACCCTGTCTGATACTAAAGCTCTAGGACAGAAAAGAGATGGAATAAAAAACTTGAAATATAAAAGGCATATGTATGTAATTAAAATAGTTTTCTACACGCTGAAAGTATGGAATTTTTTAAACAAAAATGTATAAAACAAACATGTATGGTATTGAACTTGTGATACTAAATGAGCAGAAAAGACTTTTAGGTATTGGTGTAAAAATGGAATGACTGGAACATTCATTACATTTTTACACTCATCATTTCATTTTCTTATTTTTATGGTGTACACCATACAATTGTGAAAATTTCTTTCATTACTGACCTACAAAAATAATCTAGTTCTCGAAGATGTTTTTCAAAAAAAATTAATGTGAGTATTAAATTGGTAGTAATTGTATAACTATGAGATACTCATTCAGCAATACAGATTCTTAAATACTGCATCTTGAGCTATTCCTATAAAAAATGTCGAATTATCTCAAAATTGAACAATGAGATCGAGTAAAATGTATAATAAACCAATTAATCAATGAATGAGAAAATGAATATTCATAGTCAATCCAATTGAAATAGCATCCTTTTGTGAAAATACAAGTGCTATATAATTATTATAATGGACATTATTATTATTTGGTGCGTAATTCTTGTATTGATATGGATATTTTTGGAAATGACAGCTTCGTAAATGCTTGTGAAAGTTGAACCTAAATATTCTCAATATTTTTCATCTTTCCCTGTAGAAGGACTTACATTCGCTACATTTCACACACAATTTTATATGAAACGTACGAATTCTTTCTACGCCGATGTGACTCCGGCCCGTTTTTTATACAATCGATTCTGCTGCATATTTATCAAAGCGTTGAAATTGAAGAACGTATTTTATTGTCCAGACGCATATTCTTTATACCTTCCGTGTGGTAAGAGATTGAAGTTTATTTTCTTGCGAGTTTTCATTTCAAGAAAAATATTATGTAAATCGTACATTGAGTAGTACAGAATTGAATTGAATTGTTTATTGAATTGCCCAGAAATTTAACTTCCATTTCCAATGCTACGAAGTGGAAGAAACAGAAACGTTGTGAAATGTGAGATATTATTGAAATTAGACGTTGATGTTTTACAGACGCATAAATAAATAATGATGAATTCTTTTTCGTTTATAATAACAAACCTCCATTCGAAATTGGAGCAGAAGATCTGATATACACAGTGCATAGTCATATACATATTCGTATTATTTACATATTGAATACATATTGTTGTTCTCAGTGAAAGTATATTTTACGAAATTAAATTTGTCCTGAAAGTTGAGCTGAAAATTCTTCATCAACATATAAGGGTTGAGTTTTCAATATAAAATGAGAAATACGCAGCATTTAAATTTCAATTTCAAAATATAATTAAATATATCATGAAACTTGACTATACATAATTATAATTCTGAAACTTGAACTGTAATTGCTATGGGTACTATAATTATGAAACTTCCCATGTATTTGTATGAGTGTTTCTGATTGCACATATATTGGCGATTTTAAAACGTATATTGAAAATATAATATTTTTCCTAATTGTACAGAAAGGGTCATTCCCACAAACAGCAAAGTCAATCACGTTGATAAGATCTTAACCATATCAATGAAATAAGGGTCACTAGTTATCAGGCTATAAAACTATTACAGATCGAATTTATCTGTTATTACGAAGCATTCGTGTGGAAGTCATGCCACATTGAGTCTCAAAGTAAGTCGCCAGATTTCACAGATCTGGTTAATAAAACGTGATAAAACCTTTCAAAAATCTGAACCAGAAACCATTTCAAAGATTTAAAGATCACTTATAAAAACGTCTATCTACCAAACTTCAACAATCCCGAGGAGAAAAAGGCGTTTTATTCGAAATCTAATCTTTCCATGCTGACTTGTGAAATAGGTTAATAATAAAAACGTGTTTCACATCGTCTTTCATCCGAAAACACATTCGATGCAATTTTCCTTCAGAATTTCCCTCTGATCGGAGTCCCTCCTTCCTCCTCATTCCTCCCCCGACGCGTCGAGACGCCTGTCAATATATTTGACTTGCAGATCGTTGGGGACGGTGATATGAGATGTGATATAGAATACTTTATATTGGCGGGTTATCAACCAGACAAGTGGGGATAGGACAATGATCGTAATCCCGTGACATGAATCTTACGTTGGGATAAGATGTTATATATTTATGTTTGGATTTATATTTGTTGGAGACCGAGTTTTACGAATCTTAGTCAAGTACTAATCCGTTAATTAACCAAAACACAAAAAGATGAACGAAACTAAAACACGTGATTGAGGGTGTAAACAAGTTAATTCGTTAACTATTTCTTAACTATCAATTCGTAAAACCGGGCCTAAATGTGATTTGAAAAGTAGCAGATATGGATTTTTTTCATTTCAAATAAATGTAATGCATTTCATGTATATACTCACTTGTAATACAGTCATATTATTTCTGAGATTATCGTGCATTGCAAATATAAAGAGAGAGTCTATATTATAGACTCTATTATATTATATATATAATATATATATATATATTATATATATATTATATAATAGGTGATTTGACAGAGGCGGACAAATGTAAAGTCCGGCTTTGCGAATCCAGTTAGCGCGAACAGATTGCTCGTGCGCCCGGACGAAGGTGATTTGACAAAGGCGGACAAATGTAAAGTCCGGCTTTGCGAATCCAGTTGGCGGGAACAGATTGCTCGTACGCCCGCGAAGATGTTGGCTAATATTTACAAGTCCCCAGCTAGACTAGTGCGGCTCTCTCCAATCACTTCGCCCGCGCAGAAGCGATCCGCGCCCGCCAACTGTTTCCTATTGCCGGACTTTACACTTGTCCGCCTTTGTCAATTCACCTTCGCGGGCGCACGAGCAATCTGCGCGCGCCAACTGGTTTCCCATCGCCTCACTTTTCAACTTCCCACAGTTGTCCGCCTTTCCCAAGTCACCCTTCGCCCGCGCAGACCCTGTTCCTCCCGCCAAACCTGCCTCGCCCGGTTCTTACTCGCTCATCGACTAATATCTACAAGTACCCAGCTCGCCTAGTGCGGCTCTCTCCAATCACTTCGCCCGCGCAGGAGCGATCTGCGCCCGCCAACCGGTCTTCCATTGCCTCACTTTTCAAGTTCCTACATTTCTCCGCCTTTGCCAATTCACCTTTCGCCCACGCAGACCCTGTTCCGCGCGCCAACCGGCCTTGCCAGGCTCTCACTCGGCCGCCAGCTAATGTTTGCCACATGTATGCCACATGTTGGCAACATGATTGCCGGAGAACCATACATTGTATCGGGCCAAAGTTAGATTTTTTCGCATTCAATTGAATGTACTTTCATTTTGATACCACACACGACTCTGTGAAAACTTTTCCAGAGAAAATCGTGAATTTTCCGACCCCCGATCTGCAGGGGGTTGTTCAAAACATGTTTGCCGGAGAACCATACATTGGATCGGGCTGAAATTACAAGTTTTCGCAATCGATTGAATGTACCTTCATTTTGATACCACACACGACTCTGTGAAAAATTTTCCACAGAAAATCGTGAATTTTCCGACACCCGATCTGCAGGGGGTTGTTCAAAACATGTTTGCCGGAGAATCATACATTGGATTGGGCCAAAGTTAGAATTTTTTGCAATCGAATGAATGTACCTTCATTTTGATACCACACATGACTTCGACAAAAAATTTCCGGAGAAAATCGTGAATTTTCCTTCACCCCTCTGCGCGAGGGGGTGTTCAAGATTTTTTTTACGGAGATCCAGACATCGGATCGGAACAAAATAAAAATTTTCCGCAATCAATTGGATGTATCTTCATTTTGATACCACACACGGCCATGGCAAAACTTTCCTAGGAAAAATCATGAATTTTCCGACACCCGATCTGCAGGAGTTTGTTCAAAACATGTTTGCCGGAGAACCATACATTGGATCGGGCTGAAATTAGAACTGTACGTAATCAATTGAATTTATCTTAATTTTGATACCACTCACGGCTGTGTTAAAAAATTTTCAAAGAAAATTGCAAATTTTCCTTCATTTTCAAGATTTTTTTTACGGAGAACCAGACATCGGATCGAGCTCAAATCAACATTTTTGACAATAGATTCAATGTACCTCAATTTTAATACCGCACACAGCTTCAGCTTAAGCGTTCGACTTTTTTTGAAATTCTTGTTTTTTCCACGTACTAGTACCCGTATGTCGGAAAAAAATCGACAATCTTCGATCGGCGATTGCTGGAGAACCCACGATGCGATCGGGCTGATTGTTCGATTTTCCGAAAGCTAGCGATTGCCTGAGCATTTTGATGCTACTCTCGTTTTCCAAAAAAAAATCCGAAGAAAATCATAAATTTTCCGAGAGAGTATTCGAGATTTTTTTTACGGAGAACCAGACATTGCATCGGGACGAAATCAACATTTTATGCAATCAAATGAACGTAGCTTCATTTCGATACCACACATGACTCTTCGAAAAAATTTCAAAATGAAATCGTAAATTTTCCGACACCCCTATGCGCGAGGGGGTGTTCACGAATTTTTTTCCGGAGAATCACACATTGGATCGGAACGAAATAAGGAATTTTTGCAATTAATTTTATGTACCATCATGTCGATGCCTTACACGGCTCTGAGAAAAATTTTCCAAAGAAAATCGTAAATTTTCCGACATCCGATCTGCAGGGGGTTGTTCAAATCATATTTGCCGGAGAACTATACATCGGATCGGGCTGAAATTGAAATTTTATGCAATACATTGAATGTATTGTCATTTTGATACCACACACGGCTGTTAAAAAAATTTCCAGAGAAAATCGCAAATTTTCGGACACCCCTCTGCACAAGGGGGTGTTCACGAATTTTTTTCTGGAGAACCACACATTGGATAGGGACGAAATAGGAATTTTCCGCAATCAATTGAATGTACCTTCATGTCAATTTCTCACACGACTCTGTGAAAAATTTTCCAGGGGAAATCGCAAATTTTCCGACACCCCTCTGCACGAGGGGGTGTTCACGAATTTTTTTCTGGAGAACCAAACATTGGATCGGGACGAAATGAGAATTTTCCGCAATCAATTGAATGTACCTCCATGTCGATACCTTACACGGCCCTGTGAAAACTTTTCCAGGGAAAATCGCAAATTTTCCGACACCCCCCTGCATGAGGGGGTGTTCACGAATTTTTATCTGGAGAACCACACATTGGATCGACACGAAATAAGAATTTTCCGCAATCAATTGAATGTACCTTCATTTTGATACCACACACGGCCCCGTCAAAACTTTTCCAGGGGAAATCATAAATTTTCCGACACCCGATCTGAAGGGGTTTGTTCAAAACATGTTTGCCGGAGAACCATACATCGGATCGGGCTGAAATCAGAACTGTACGTCATCAATTTCGATTATCTTAAATTTGATACCACTCACGGCTGTGTAAAAACTTTTCCAAAGAAATTGCAAATTTGCCTTCATTTTCAAGAATTTTTTTATGGAGAACCAGACATCGGATCGAGCTGAAATCAACATTTTTGGCAACAGATGTAATGTACCTTCATTTTGATACCGCACACGGCTTCGGCAAAAGAGTTAGACTTTTTTTCAAATTTTGGTTTTTTCCCCGTACTAGTACCCGTCCGACAGAAAAAAAATGATAATCTTCGATCGGCGATTGCTGGAGAACCCACGTTGCGATCGGGCTGATTGTTAGATTTGCGGAAAGCTAGCGATCACGTGAGCATTTTGATGCTACTCACGTTTTTTTTTAAAAAATTCCAAAGAAAATCATAAATTTTCCGAGAGGGTATTCAAGAATTTTTTTACGGAGAACCAGACATCGGATCGAACTAAAATCAAAATTTTGACAATAGATTCAATGTACCTTTATTCAAATACCGCACACGGCTTCGGCAAAAGAGTTTGACTTTTTTGGAAATTTTGTTTTTTTCCACGTACCCGTATGTCCAAAAAAAATCGACAATCTTCGATCGGCGATTGCTGGAGAACTCACGATGCGATCAGGCTGATTGTTCGATTTTCGGAAAGCTAGCGATCGCTTGAGCATTTTGATGCTACTCACGACTTCGAACAAAATATTCCAAAGAATATCATAAATTTTCCGAGGGGGTATTCAAGAATTTTTTTACGGAGAATCAGACATTGGATCGGGACGAAATTAACATTTTATGCAATCAAATGAACTTAACTTCATTTCGATACCACACACGACTCTGTGAAAAATTTTCCGAATGAAATCGTAAATTTTCCGATACCCCTATGCGCGACGGGGTGTTCACGAATTTATTTCTGGAGAACCACACATTGGATCGGATCGGAATGAGAAATTTTCGCAATCAATTGAATGTTCCTTCATGTCGATACCTAACACGGCTCTGGGAACAATTTTCCAAAGAAAATCGTAAATTTTCCGACACCCCCATGCGCGAGGGGGTGTTCACGAATTTTTTTCTGGAGAACCACACATTGGATCGGGACGAAATGAGGAATCTTCGCATTCGATTGATTGTACCTTCATGTCGATACCTTACACGACCCTTTGAAAAATTTTCCAGGGAAAATCATAAATTTTTCAACACCCCTCTGCACGAGGGGGTGTTCACGAATTTTTTTCTGAAGAGAACCATACATTGGATCGAGACGAAATAAGAATTTTCCGCAATCAATTGGATGTACCTTCATGTCAATACCTCACACGACCCTCTGAAATAATTTTCAGGAAAAATCATACATTTTCCGACGCCCCTCTGCACGAGGGGGTGTTCACGAATTTTTTTCTGAAGAACCACACATTGGATCGAGACAAAATAAGAATTTTTCGCAACCAATTTATTGTACCTTCATTGTGAACCTTACACGACCCTGTGGAAAAATTTCCAAAGAAAATCGCGAATTTTCCGACCCCCGATCTGCAGGGGGTTGTTCAAAACATGTTTGTCGGAGAACCAGACATTGGATCAGGTCAAAGTTAGATTTTGTCGCATTCAATTGAACGTACCATCATTTTGATACCACACACGGCTTTGTGAAAAAATTTCCAGAGAAAATCGTAAGTTTTCCTACACCCCTCTGCGGGAGGGGGTGTTCAAGATTTTTTTTCCGGAAAACCAGACATTGAATCGGGACGAAATGGAAATTTTCCGGAATCAATTGAATGAACCTTTATGTCGATACCTCACACGGTCCTGTGGAAAATTTTCCAAAGAAAATCGTAAATTTTCAGACACTCAATCTGCAGGGGGTTGTTCAAAACATGTTTGCCGGAGAATCATACATCAGATCGGGCCAAAGTTAAAATTTTCCGCATTCAATTAAATGTACCTTCATTTTGATACCACACACGACTCTGTGAAAAAAAATTCAGAGAAAATCTTAAATTTTCCGACCCCCGATCTGCAGGGGGTTGTTCAAAACATGTTTGCCGGGGGACCAAACATTGAATCGGGTTGAAATTAAGATGTTTTGCGATCGATTGAATGTACCTTCATATTGATACCACACATGGCTTTGTGAAAAAAATTTCAGAGAAAATCATAAATTTTCCGACACCCAATCTGTAGGGGGTTGTTCAAAACATGTTTGTCGGAGAACCATACATTGGATTGGGCCAAAGTTAGATTTTTTCGCATTCAATTGAATGTACCTTCATGTGGATACCACACACGACTCTGTGAAAAAATTTCCAAAGAAAATCGTGAGTTTTCCCACACCCCTCTGCGCGAGGGGGTGTTCAAGAATTTTTTCCGGAAAATCAGACATTGGATCGGGACGAAATGACTCCCGATCTGCAGGGGGTTGTTCAAAACATGTTTGCCGGAGAATCAAACATTGAATCGGGCCAAAGTTAAAATTTTATGCAATCGATTGAATGTACCTTCATATTGATACCACACACGGCTTTGTGAAAAAATTTCCAGAGAAAATCGTGGATTTTCCGACCCCCGATCTGCAGGGGGTTGTTCAAAACATGTTTGCCGGTGAACCATACATTGGATTGGGCCAAAGTTGGAAATTTTCGCATCCGATTGAATGTACCTTCATTTTGATACCACACATGTTTTCGACAAAAATTATCCGGAGAAACTCGTAAGTTTTCCGACACCCCTCCGCGGAAGGGGGTGTTCAAGAATTTTTTTACGGAGAACCAGACATCGGATCGGGACGAAATAAGAATTTTCCGCAATCAATTGAATGGACCACAATACCAATACCACAATACCACACACGGCTTTGACAAAAATTTTCCAGGGAAAATCGTAAATTTTCCGACACCCCTCCGCGGGAGGGGTGTTCAAGAATTTTTTCACGGAAAACCACACATCGGATCGGGACGAAATAAGAATTTTCCGCAATCAATTGAATGTACCTTCATTTCGATACCACACACGGCTCTTCTCATATATATATAGACTCTATATATTATAGTCTATATTATAAAGAGAGACTCTCTTTTTCACAATATTTGTATGTATCTATACATTGAAGCTTATTCACTGTCAAAAGATTTTCTATTCATTTCTATTTCATTCTCCATTCATTTTTTTTTCACTTTGATATATTTGAAAGCACAACGAGAATTACGATTATTTTGATTCGCGGCCTATATAAATAGTTAATAATATGAGGCAAAAATGATATCAGAGTAAAGGTAAACGAACTTTGGTGAACGAAGGTGAACAGTGATAAAAAACTGATGTACGTAACTTATTATTATGACACATTAAATTCAGGAAAAAAATTAAGGTGATCGAATTTAATCCCGTCACATAATCATGAAATCAATTCTCAACTACATATCAACTCTCAATATTTGTCCACAAAATAAAATAGAAAACGATGTCCATGAAGAACAAAACCGTACCTTGAAATACCAAAATCCTACTTCTGTTTGAAAACACGAAAGACTAGAAAGAGAGATAGAGAAACTCACAGGATAGGTTGTATTTATGTCTGGAAACGGTGGAGGGGGGAAAAGGGGGATAGACCTATTTCCTGAGTGTAATAATCCAGGAATTGCGATCCGAACGCTTCCGTCCAGGAAACATAGAGACTTCGGGTTCTGCTCGGGCGAGCATGGTTTATGCGCTCTGAAGGGAAGAAGTGCAAGTGTACTGTGGGATATCGGTGACATTTCAGGGATCGAGGAGGATGAGGCAGATGACGTAATTGGGGAGAGAAAAGTTTTCTGGATGAAGATCGGTACTTTAGTGTACTGAGAGAGCCTCCCGATTTGACTGTAGTAGGACGTACGAAGAATATACCTGCATAAAGAAAGAATTCACATATATAGAATATATATATATATATATATATATATTTTTTTTTATATATATATATATATATATTCATATTATTGTTGACAGTCTTCAATTCGGAGTTTTAGCAATTACGTGTTTTTAGCAAGAACGTAGATATTTCGAGGAAACTTTCAAAATTATTTCAAGATTCCATAAATGGGTATAAATCATGTATAATATTTTCATCCATCATTTTCTTCATTCGTATGAACCACTGTTCATTATGTTCATTCGTATGTTCATTCGTATGAACACGTATGTCGAAACACTGAACTAAAAATCAGAATGTGTTCACCTTCAAAAAACCAAAATGTGTTTTATTTTGTAGAATAAGAACGCATATTCAAAATGTAACCAGTTCGTGATGAAGGAAGTGAGAGGTACCGGTAGTATAATAAATTTAGAGTCACGTTTAAAAAGTGGTCTTTTTTTAGGGCCTATACATATGAAAATACATTATAGTCAGTCATCTTTATGATGTATGTCATAACAAATCTCGGATAATAGTTTGTTCTTTACATTTTAACGGTAGTCATAAAAGTGAAATTTCCAAGGTGTATACATTTTTATTATCAATCTCAGTACTTTGATGTTCTTTCATAAAAATTTAATGAATGGAAGAAGCATATTTTTTCATTCTCTTTGACCTATTTTCTCGTTCCACAATACAGTTTCAGCAGTGCACCAGAATTGAAAGTTCTATTAGAACAATATTTACGAGCGATTTCAGATGAAACGCTGTCGTTCCTTGCTCGTGAATTACGTGACAATGTCGTAAAACAAAATAAGGGATGTTTTCAGTTCTGAGAGATATAACATTCTTTGAAAAAGAAACATTTCATCTTGACAGTAAATATGGGTTTTGTTTGTTTTTCATCCTGAAGATTAAATACGATTACATTTCCTTCATGTAAATCAAAAATTCACAATTCTTGATTCGTAGCTTCTGATTTCTTTACAAATAGTTGATTTACAGCCTCTATTGTGAATAATGATAATACAATACACAATGATACAATGATACAATATATACAATAATACAATAATAAACGCATACAATAATTGATATTTAGTGAAATCTATAGTAGTGAAAATAATAATGACCAAAAAGGCCATAAAAAACGTACCTATATTCAACTTACCTATGTTGAAATCACTAGTTCAAAATATTATTTTCAATAACATCAAAGCTTGAATCAAAATCTTTTTTCCCCATTCGAGCTAGGCTAAGAATGAGAGGTAAGGTCACCAATTCAAACCTAATCAGTTCAAGAAGTTGACCCAAATATATATTTTAATATTTTCAATCAGAAGTTGCATTCAATCGAAGTACATCTTCATTATTTTAGTCAATTTGTTTCTTCTGATTGGTTCTCGTTTCTGTTACAAAAATATCAAATGACCCGGAAATAATGAAACATTCGAGTCATATTATTTTCTTTCAACTTACACAGTTCCGCCATAACATTGTCTATGTGATGAGAGTGTTTACTTGGAACGCTGAAACGTTAGGAAGACAAAACGAGATCGTAAAACAAATGTGTTTTCAAGTCAGATGCCAAACAATTACAAACGCATAAACGACTTTTTAAAACACTTTGAACAACGTTGGTTATTACAGTTGATGCCAATCCATAGACAATTGGTCATATTCTCACAAATTACCAATTTTATTTTCTTGGAATGTGTTCACGTAGCTGGATGTAACTTGTAAAAAAACTCGTTATTTGATCGCAAGTAGTTTAAATTTCATACTTTGAAATAATATGATTTCTCTGTTTTTATTCGAATACGCTCATTCATCCGGAGTGAATCAATATCCGCTCAATAAATTCGCCTAAAGTAGATGACATAAAATGATAACTTCTGACGATTTTCATATTTTTGTGTTTACATTTTTATGATGATGACATCACACTTTTGGTGCCCCGTCCGAACGATCCTGCCATGTATTACTTGACCTCAATTGTCTGAAGTACATCAATTTTACTAACCGATCATATTTCTCTAGTATCATCACTCTCTAGTATAAATAGTTAAGTTATCACAAAGTGGGGAGAAAGATATATTTCCAAACCAAAATAAATAAGATTAAAATTCCTTATTTATCAGCTGGTTTATCTCACCGGTAATTGCCAACTACACTAGCGAAACATTCTCACTTCTCACCAATCTATTTCAATTTTAAAATAGAGGAAATGTTGCCAAGATTATATCACACACATATACCAACAACATAAAACTAACTGGATGTATTGCTCTTTCATTGCCAGCGTTGAGCCGGCTTAGTTGCATTACGTTGCTTTCATCAGATTATGATGTGAAAAGCTCCCCTTGTCCCAACTTATCACTCATCCTAGCCTTGTGTAGGAGAGGGAGGAGATAACACCCTCACACGTGGTGTATACGTCACGCATGATATATATCATGGCGATAATTCAATTAATGATACTATAGTTCATGAAGCCTATTTTGTTATACTGGACCTGAGAGTTTACCACCCCAAATAGAAAATTTCACTGTATTATGATGCAGAATTTTGAAGTTATTTTCAAAATCTAATCTAATACAATTCTTTGTTCTTTGATTTCAGGTGAGCGAGTTGATAATGTTGACTACAAACAAAATGCTGTAAGTAGAAGGCACTTTCATCAATGAGTATTCGTTTTATTATATGCAACGAGAAACTCAGAATTAAAACCCTTCTTCAACATACGGCAACATTATGGTTGTCTTGGCCATTGCTAATAAAACTCAAAATGATAAATAATGAATATTTCTCGTCTCTGTAATCAGAGCACATGACTGTTTCTTCTCATCTCTATCAATTCTCACTAATTTGTTACTGATTCACGCATCTCAGAAAAAGTCGTCAATGAATGATTGAAATAATAATATATTATTGTTTTAATGCTTGAAAATACTAGGAAAAAAGAGAAAAAGCCTACTATAATGGAGAGTCTTGTCTATTGGATGATAGCATGTTCATCAGGCTACCATACTCACGCATCTAAAAAAAACGTTATCTAATGATCGAAATAATGATATAATATTGTTTTGGTGCTTGAAAATAGTAGAAAAAGATAGCACTATGAAAATATATACTTATGTCTATTGGATGATATTTTGGGGTGCAATTCATGCTAACACAGAGTAAGGAATATCATTTAATGTTATTGTCAAAGAAGAACAAGATATTTGTATCGCAGTCAAGAAGGGAGTGAATCAAATATCTGGAAAAAAAATGAGAACCAGAAACAACAATCAACAATACGCCTTTATCTCACGACCTACTAGATCTTCTCTAATTCAGGAACTGAAATGTAGATCCAGAGTCTGTAAATCGCTACAGTAGCATGTTTGTCAGGTTAGCATAGCAACTAGAAAATTTGGGAACAAACAATCTATCATAGTGGAGCCGTGAATGAAGAACATTATTTGGAATCCTCAACCATGTGTGACGTCACTTGGTTGCTGCCTTTAGTCCGATTTGTCAATCAGTTAGAATCTAGAGAAGTTGTTATATTCTTTGAATGGGCTGATTTTGTTCATATAAAGCATTGCCAACTTCTTAAAGCGGATAAAGCTGGGTGAATGCTTCAATAAGGATAATATTTTTGGTTCGAATTTTATTGCGCGTATTTTTTTAACTTGCGTCTCAACACGATTATTATCTTACTTCTTTTATGTTTCCTTTCTTCTATTTTTCAACCTCTTTTTCTTCTAATGTCTCTTTCTCACTTCAAATTTATTTCTTTAGCTACCATATTCTACCCTTTATGGCTGTAGTTTACCACCCTTTCATCACGTTATCAGACTTGGCCAGATTATCTTCCTTGAACCTCTCTCTCTCTCTCTCTCTCTCTCTCTCTCTCTCTCTTTCTCTCTCTTGTTCTTCATCTGTGTCTCTGTCTCTCTAAATATCACTCTTTATATTTATCTCTCACTCTCTTCTCCTACTCTGTCTTTCACTCTCTCTCTCTCTATCCCTCTCGCTCTTTCTCTCTCTTTCTCTCTCACTCTCCCTCTCACTCTTTCTCTCTCACTCTCCCTCTCACTCTTTCTCTCATATCGGCTTTTTCAGTCTTTCTCGCTTTCTCATCACTCACTTCAGTCATATCCCTCTCTCTCTCTTTCTCTCTCTCTCACACACAAGTATATCCAATTTTATCTCCATCTCTTTCTCCGCCACTCTTTCTCCCTGACGCTCTCTATCACTCTCACTCACTATATAGCCACTACTCTCCATACTCATCTCTCTACTCCCGCACTTTTGAAATCAAGAGTGCAGAACCATTTCTTCTTTTAATCCCGTAGAAAAGCTCAGATTGGTTTTCATTTCCTGGTGAATTAATCTCATGAGTGTCCCTCAACTATGACGTCATCAAGTATTTTACCTCCCCTCTTCCATCCTCTCAACCCCCCCCCCCCCCCAACCCAAAGTTGCAACACTTTTTAAATCATATCTCCATAAATTCACATTTATATACCTAATATAATAACGCACGTTCTAAATTAAAGTTACAGAATTTTGTACTTGGAATGAGTTTTTTTGCGTAGTCGAGAGCGTCTATGATATAATATTTTTATATCCCAATTCCACCTCGGGTTCGTCGTGGATTAAGCAACGTCTGAAATTTAACTTATATCCCAGAATTCTTACGAAATATTCCATATTATATTACCTTAGAAGGTGGATTTCATAATTTTAATTACCAGAAGTTCAATTAAAATTTGGAGTCGAGACCTTACTCTTTAATAATAAAAACGTGATTGATAAAATTAGATTTTTCGCGTGTGTAGCTCATTAGTTTGAGTAACGACTAAATAATCCTGGTTTATTAAGTCATTTCATGTCTTGAAAAGCTTGATAACATTCCAGAATCTATATTAATTTTCTAGATCAATTGAACCCTTAACTTTGAACAACTTCCGTTGATACAAGTCTAGTCCACTGATAAGTAAACATTATAATATTCATGAAATAATTAGTTATCATATCAATACTGTTATTATAGGTGGTGGTGCCATGATACTGAAACTGAATCAACACTATTGCTATACGTGGTGGTGCCTTGTTACTGGGTTTTTTTTCCATAAGTTTTATAGATTATTTTCAGTCTCAAACAAAAATCTCAGAATTCTCTATGATCAAACTGTATTCATTTTGTGATTAATCGAGTAGAGACTGAATTAAATATTCTCAACTCTTATACCTCTAATTTTGAAATGTTACCTAATTATATTTAACTATCTACTTTCACCAAAACGTATTACATTAATCTGAACGGATAACATCTCAAATTAAATATTTATACATTCTCCTTCAAACCTTGAGTTCGAGATTTGAAACGTATTACAGCAATTTCATGTTTACTCTATAAACAGATATCAACTGCGATGTCAAAATGTCTAATTTGCTAAGATTGTGTACACATACGTATACGTGGTGTGATACAACTCTCAACTTTATCAGTATAACTATATTCCAACTTTAATCTACATCAAAACCGGATTCAGTTGTAACCTAATTAACGTCATCTTTACCAGGCCAAAGCACTTCAAAGAGCCTTCAAAGCTAATTCGCCTGAGCCGTGCTAACGGGCGCACAATTGGTGTATAGCTCGTATTTCACTATGGTCCTAGCGCCACTAAACTAGTTCTATATAGTTCAGGATCGAAACATCCACAAGTCAATGATAAATGATACAATAAAACCAACGATCGAACTTTTAATTTGACATCAGTTCAGCCAATGGCAAGTTGGAATTTTGTATATGGAATAAAGTGTCAGGATAGGAACGTCCGATTGGTGAAGTTGAATAGTAGGGGAAACAGTCGCTCGGAAAATTCAAGTCTTGTCGTTAGTAGTGGTATGGAGTAACGATACGATGGGAAATTCAATAAGGGATGGTTAAAGGGGGGGGGGTAAAATGCTGGGACCGTACTATTAATGTCGCCGAAGGTAAAATGGAAGGGGTGTATAGGGAGGTAATTCAACTGGCAAAACCATTGCTAACTGAGAATTTCATTAACTAAAGAGATCTTTTTAGTGTGCTCGTTGGTAGTGTTACTTTGAGAGTTTGAAAGGAAAATGAGTATTTTGTGAAAAGAATATAAGGTACTTAATTGTTTTATTCAATACTTCGGATAAATTGATTGTAAATGAAGTAAAATAAATGACTGTTTAATGTATTATGAGTTTGAAGAAGGTACGTTTATGTTTCATTTGGAGCTCATGAAAATGTTCACAATAGGTTATCAGCCTCACGTAATCGATGGGGACAACTGACTCCAATAATATCCATTATAATATATATATATATATTGGGATGTTTTAGCCATGTCATAAAAGATACGTCTCGACGAAGAACTACTCTAGTGTAAAAACAGATGTTTGTGTAGTTAACAATGAGACCATACTCATAAAACTTGACGACAACATAATAATGACCATAAAACGAAATTGAAATATTAATAACCTAAAAATTGTAAATAAAATATGTTCCAACATAATATCAACTCACACAATTAATAGTTATATGGCCATATAGGAAAAATCTCGAAATAAGATACGAATGTGTTTTTTTAATTAAATCTCGTCCGACCTTCGCGTCAATATAACGTGTCTCCCTCCCTTCTCACTCCTGATGATGTCTTAGCATCAAGCGTTCACGACCCCCACCCCAACCCCGACCGTCAAAACCACCCCTCGGTGAAACAGATGTGTTTTATGGTTGAAGCACTAAAACAATGACAGTGTGAAGAGCAATACTTATTACTTGGGAAATAAAAAACTATCATATTGCAATCAGTGTGGGAGATACATTACGTAAATTACTTGTAGCCACAATGTAAATATGAAGTTTCTTTTCTGTGGTAATGAGATATTGGAGAATTTTATGGAAAGAAGTATAAGAGGTATAGGGTCTGGTAGATAGTGAATAGATGTTTTGTAGGACATGAACAAAAAAGTTGAACCGAATTTTGAAATCATCAAACTGTATTTTTTTCTTGGATTGAATTTATTTTTGAATTGCAAGTTTGTAACACTAATCAGATATAAAACAGTGAAATTCAAAATCCAGTGAAAATGAAAATGAAAGAGAATAGTAATTTTGATTTTCCACGCTCACCATAAATAAGGCAGGATAGATATTTAGATTCAGTGCTATGATTGGAAAGAGGAATTGTAATGTTGAAGATAGAAAATAATGTGAACTGAGTAAAAGTTGAATAAATGTAATAATGATGAATAGAATTGTATGATGTATACTATATCTACCAACTGACCATCACTATTTTTTTATTGTTTATAACATGTACTTTCGATATGATTGGATGGAGTGATTAAATGTCGAAATAGTAATTGAATTGAATGATGATTGAAATAATGATAGACAGCTCTATAACTTTCCCCCTCAATATTATGCAACATATAAACAGAAAAGCAATAAGAATACATTACAAAATCACCTTCTTCCCTTAGTTACGGGTCCACGGGAATCGATTCAGCGGAATATCAGTTTTTTGGTGAATGGGACATTTTGACATTTTGAATGATATGAGATATCGGAATTCTGATAGAGTGAACTTGGATATTTCCAGCAACTTCAAGATAGTATATAAGTAATGAATATTTATCTCATACTACCTGATTGTAACGGCTAGAAACACGTACACTTTTATAATCTTATTCGCATTACAATTATGCGATAGGAGATCAATAGTTATTACTTCCATCATCTTGAAAGTATTGGACAAATCTGTGTTTATTCTTTATCCCAATTCTGATATATTGTATTATCACAAAATATCTGATTCTCCGCTGATACGACTCCCATGGATTCCTAAGAATGTTGGTCATCATTCTCATAATTCTGTCTCCATATAGGTTTATTTTTGAAATTTTCTTCATCAAATTCCTGAAGAATGTTTCATTTGTGTTCGTAGGTTTAATCAAGATGTGTTAAATGCCTTTGTCAGAATAAGTACATTATTATCTTCTTTAAAAAACCGTACGTTTACTTTGTAAGATTTCTCAAATTCACAAGTGGTTTCTCCAGAAGGACTATTGAAATTTTAATTGGCTTTTGTGAAATGCGGAGATATATTTTATAACATTTTTTTCACGAGGTTGAATCCCTTTCAGTAACCTTTTCTGGAATAATTTACTTCCTACTTGCGGCCATAAATTAAAAGAAACCGAGAGAGAGAGAGGGAGAGAGAGAGCTGGGAAAGGGGGTCGAGAGAGAGAGAGAGAGAGAGAGAGAGAGAGAGAGAGAGAGAGAGAGGGGAAAGGGGGTCAAGAGAGAGAGTGAGAAAAGGAATCGTGAGGGCTAAATATATATTACAAGAAAGAAAGAGTAAAGAGAAAGAGAGAGTGAAAGAGAGAAAGTGAAGGAGAAATCCAAGAGCCAATGCAGGAATGAAAAGGTTTTTTTTCAACATTTTCTTCCTATCGTTATTCGGTTAGGCCTATACAGCGGACCTTGACGTGTACGCAATGTGAATACTAGTTTCATCAAGTAATAGAGGTCCCGACCGTACGTCCACCTATCCATTAGCACTACCCTCTAGGAGCTCCGAGCGCACGTGAAGAACTACATAAAAGCCAGACTTCAGCAGAAAGGTATTTTTCCTCTCGTCGCCTCTGGGATTCCCAGGTGGAAACTCAGCCCTCAGGTTTGCTTGCCTCTGTGTTGCAATAAAAGTAGTCGACACACACAAGTTTTATTACTTCATTTTTTTATAGCAGCAGAACGGTATAAATTCTTGGGAAATAACATTTATTTCTAATGGATGATTTTGTTGGAAAGGGTCAGTGGTTTGATGAAGATATTCATGATTTTATATCTACTCGAAAATACTTTTGACATTTTGATTTAAATTTTGATCGTTATTCTTGAACAAATCAACGAACCATAGTTGTTCCTAATAAACCTTCAATAACTTATAGGTATTATTCAATATTTATTGTAATAATCTCAATCTAAAATATGAGAAAATGACTTGATAATGTGAACTCTATGATGGGCTTTACATAGTAAAGCCCCATAGTATTTATAGTATCCAACATAGTATTTAATGACCTCGCCTGGTCCACCTTCAGCTCGATTAGATGGGGGTACGAAAATGTGTAAGTGTACGTAGTACGACATGAATATAATGCAATCAGTAACAGTTGAAATGGATATAGTGGCTTGTCAGAGTTGGACAATCGTAAGTATATAGAAGCTGCGATTGGAGAACACAATTTGTAGACTTTGTTGTCCCTTTTTTGCTACAATGTGTGATATCACTCAAAATATTTCCATAACCATGTGTTAACTATGATATTTAATGTGATTTAATCAAGGAATTCTCAGTATAGTGGCTCGGTAAATGAATTGATGGTATAATTTTTATTCAATAGATGAACCTGCTAAAAAAAATCAAGATATATGAGAACTCAAAAAATATAAGAATTTAAGAACTCGAATATATATGAACAATATATAAGAATATGAGAATGCATTATGGACTTTAAAATATAAAATGAGTCGAGTATTGTTATGACGTTGCGGTTATTGAGGTTTTTAGAGTGATACAACCCTATACAACTTGTTAAATGATGAATCCGTGAAGTTTGTGAATCATAGGCTGAAGAAAATGCTGAAGCTAAAGAAATAGCACAACTATCCAAAGATATCATCGATATTAGTATCCGTTATTTGGTACACGACCTTCCTCTTTCGTGGATACAAGTTTGTAGTTTCTTCTTTAATATTATTGATACCGATCGACCGTCCTTTTCTACACATTTACACTATTATAATCGCGTTAGAAGTTTCGACTTTCTAGCCAATCAACAATGGATATCGAAAATGGTTAGTATTCGTATCATTTATTGAATATGACATTTCCGGGGTTTATGTCAAAAACAATTTATCTAGATTGATCAAGGTGGATTGTATAAAGGTTTGTTACTTTGTAGGAAAGTTATGAACTTCGATATTCAATATTGGACGTAGATAATAAAACTTCTCATGAAATATATGTTTGATCTTTGAGCTTGTGATTGATTCTCAAATAAAAATATACTACACAATATGTAGAAGAGTGACATCTCACTGTTATGAAATGTAATTGTAATTTTGTTCAGAAATATTCGAATACATTCAAAATAAATACTATCATTCTTATTTTATAGATTTTCACAATGATTGTGAGAATACATACACCGGAACAAAGAATAAATTGGAGACCACATCTATGTATGTGAAATAAGATTTCTGAAAAATGTATACACGCTGCTTTAATTCAAGAAGAAAATCTTTGAGAATTGTAAATACCTTGACAAAGCAAACCGTGCAGAGGGAGAATAAATGTATCGGATCGCCGGACTTTGGCAAACAGCACCACTTAATTTTGAGGGAAGTGTTTTTTTTCGGTTGGCGGGAGTTAGGGCAACAGATGCCGGTTGTCCGCCTTTCTCAAATCACCTTTGCCGCTCGGACATGCCTTCTCTGCGCGCCAACTAGTTTCACGAGGCCGGACTTTGTGTGACTTTCACTTGTCCGCTTAAATCACCTTCGCGGGCGGAGACCCTGTTCCGCGCGCCAACCTGTTTCACAGGGCCGGACTTTGTCTCCATCCAGTTCATCAGGGTTCGATTCCGGAAATTCTATTTCCTACTATCGAAGTTTCATGTTTTAATATAACTTGAAAAACTCAGAATGTGTGTTGTGAGATGAGAGTAGAAGTATGGAAATTTGGGATTGAAAAATAATTTGTAAGCTCAATCTACATCTACATAACTTGGATAACTTCACACGTTCAAAAGCCTTACCTGCAACTTACTATTTATAGTGCAACCTGTCGCATATGCACTTTGATATTTGGTGAAATGTTTTTTTGTATTGCGTTTTCCTCGTTATATCTCATCCGATTATTGTAAAAATTATTGAAAATGTGTATGATAGTTGTTTTCATATTCTTTATGAATTTGAAAGCTTTTGAAGAATTTTAGTTTTTCAAGTATTTCCCCCCTGAGTTATTTTCATGGGGATTTTCCAAACTTTCCATTTTTTTTTACGAAAAAACCGTTCAACCGATCTCACTGAAAAACGTATCGAACCTATTCTGCTGTGACACTAATATTCAAAAAAAACGAACCCCACTTTTTTTGAAATGTGAAATTTCACTTTATGTGAAATGGAAGTCTACGCTACACTCAAACACACAGCGTGAAGTTATCGGTATCTGTGTTCACCCACTTGAATGGATTAGTGAATGGTTTTTATCTGAAAACACTTGAAATATATGGAGATATCGATTACGGTCATTCTGGGTTAATAACCACATTGACGAAAATTGATTGTTGTATCGTATATTGACCTAGAAATGTTGTGATATATAAATACATCTTCGGTTCGGGTATAATTCATTCAACATTTTGAATCTGAAGAGCAACATTGGTATTCACGTAAGTATATCATTGAATTGAAAATAATTTATTCAATTAAATCAAGTGGAAAAATGTATATACCATATAAGAAATTAATTATAGCTCTGGGAATTTTTTAAGAAGTCGTTGATTTTAGTAATGAGAGAATGGGAGAAATATTATAGTGTGTCGCACTTGCATTGATTGTTGTGTAAACGCAAATTTCATTCTATTTTCCTACATAACATGAGAGTGTGAATTTCAATGTATTATATTAGTGCAATGTATATTCTGTTATTTCATCTATGTACTTAAATTTCAAGAACATCACATTGTATGAACTATTTTTTCGATTAAAGTAATATGGTAGGTCACTTTACAACAAAATGCCATGATATATTCGATTTTTTAAAACGTACAGTATTGCAACGATACACATATGTGAATCAAATAATATTGAAAACATTGTTTTTCAAATTGGAAAATTGAAGTTCAGCAAATATCATTGTCAGTCACATCATTGGACATTGAAATTCAATTTCTTCATGTCATTCAACTTTTAGAGAATGGCATCTCCCATTTTGGTAGCTGTCATCGCTCTGGTCACTTTGACTAATGCTGTGACGTCAGACGAACGTGCTCCCATCAGCTATACGTATTTCCCGGGGGTTGGTTATTACCATTGGCACTCTGAACAAATGAACTGGACTGATGCACATGCAGTAAGTATACATATACTTATATTAAGATATATGAGATATATATACATTATTGGTAATTTGAACTCAATAATGTTTCAATACTAGAATATATTACCTAAATATGGTAAAACGACCTGATAGTGCATATAATCTATCGATATTTTTTGTAGTGATTTATCGTACGCCTGGTTAAGTTTTTACTCTGATAATTGGTTTGTCATTTGAAAGTGGTTTTATGAACGTGTTTACAGAACATAAATATTTCACGTATCATCTACGTGTCATGTATCATGGTTTCACGTATCGTGAACTGTATTATTTCTTCAACTATAATATTGATTGTGAAATCTGATATCATTCAATATGTGTTCCACTTTTGGACAGGATACATTGACAAAATGTATAGAATAATTCAATCGGAATTTTTTTCATGAAATCATTTTACCATGATAGTGTGTTTTGTTCTATGAGTATGTTTCTCAGCTTGGAGTTCTATTTCTGCGTCTGATAATCATTTTAGATAATATCGATAATATCGAAATATCGATTTCTCAAAATCATTATCGTTATGGATTTTGATACTTCCGTGTACTTATTACTTACATATTTATTTTTATCTCTCATTTTATACATATATTATTTGATTTTATCTCCATATTCATTCATTTTCATACAATATGTTTCCATTTATTCTCCATTATACTTTGTTTATCACAGTTGTGCACTGGTCCAGACGGTGGTGGTGGCCATCTTGCTATTCCCAACAGTTACGAGGAGTTCGCCGTGTATCAGCAGCTCATGGGAAACGCATTCACAAATTTTGCTCACATTGGTATTACCAGTAGACTCACGAACGGTGAATTCATCTCCGTATTAGGTAAAAATTATCCATATAGAAATTGATTCAAAGGCTTTCAAAATCACATCCAATCAGATCAGGTGTGAGTTCGATACGAACTCAAACGATCGCGACAGTCGATCAAGTTTTTCGAGCGCTGAGCTCGAAATCTGTGTTGTATCAACATTTTGTATAAGCGTCATCCTTTTTTATGCTGCTTAACGACCCCACCAATAGCTAGGTTATACGGGGGTACGAATGAGCGGAAGATAATGAAACGATGAAGTGATGATGGGTGAAAGGACGTGTACAAAAACCCATGCCTTATGCGGGACTCGAACCCACGCCCGATGGTGACTTCAGTTTCTACCGCTAGCGACAATTGACTTAGTCACCGGGGCGGCAGCGTCATCATATTTTCAATCTGACATTACAAAAACTGCGAATTCATTCTCAGCCTCAATTGGAAAACAATTTTTATATAGTGGCATACTCGATTTGGAATCAATAAATAAAGCCTGCCTCTGTTGCTCAGTTAGGTAACACTCGATTCTTGCGAAGATATGGGTTTTTGTTAACGTCCTTTCACTTATCATCATTTCATAGTTTCATTATCATCTCATTATTCGTACTCTCGTATAACCTAGCTGTTGCTGGGGTCGTTAAGCAAAAAAAAATATCCTAACGAATAAATCAGTCAATCAATTAAATGCGCTCATATGAGAATGTTGCTAGTGAAAGATTGCATTCCTTTTTGGAAAATCTGTACGATATTAATGAGACAATCACCCTCTCTAGGATTCAAACAAATTACTTGACAAGTCATGCACTACTTCACCTTTGAGAAAATACTGGATTTATTTTAGCGGAACATAATTGAACCTCGATATGATGAAAATTCACGAAAAAAGTTCAATAATTTCACATTAAAGCACATTTTACAATTAACTCACAATTCAAATTTATATTGAGTGTACGATTAATCGGCTGAGAGCTGTTTAAAAACAAATTAGTTCTAAACTTCAACACCACAATCACTCATTCAACAAAAGAATCCAATAATGTTCAACAGTTTGAACCCTCATCATCAAACACTCGTGAGAATGTTTTGTAAATCCGATTCCGTATTTGAATCAAAACCTTCTATTGTTACCATAGACTGTCCAGGCAAAAGATGAGTAAAGCCTAGAGAAGTTTCATTTGAATCGGGTTTGTTTTCCGACCAGCATGTTAAAAACAAAGCAATCTGAAAAAGTGAGCTTATGAGCAAGCTTGAAACAAGTTCAGGGAAATACCCCATTTGAAGCTAATGGAAATCTTCTCTCATAAGCACTTCCAAAATTCACGAAATTAATACATGTCGTTTCCGTTTAAGGCGAGGAATTAAATAAGACTGGGTACAGTGAATGGTCAACTGATACAGGTCTACCCGACCCAATACCTGCCAACAAGTATGCTGCGTTTTATAAATTCGGTGGAATTAAAAACTTTGATGGAACCGACAACTTCTCATTCATCTGCGAACTACCAACATGGTGAGAAAAAATGTCCACTAACTTCACAATAATACTCGAATGAATCACAATATCGGCATTGAAGTTCAGTTTGTGAATAGAGAAATGGAATTGTTGATAGCTTGTTAGAATTGGTGAAACACAGTTCATATATGTGAATATTTGAGAATATTTGTCATATATTTGTTTGGAACAGTCCATCATTTGTGATATCTCATTCTGGTAAACAGAATAAATTCGAATAACAATTACTCTTATATCTTATATCATTTTATTTTTGTCTGAATCAGGAAGAACTACGAAGTTGTAGCGGGAATGGGTTATTACAAGTTCTATCCAGAAACCAAGACTTACCAGGGGGCCATGGCAGCGTGTATTGCTGACGGAGCACATCTAGCAATTCCCAACAGTAGTGGTGAATACACTCAACTTATAAACATATTCAATCGGTATCCGAACTTGCCCGACGCAGACGTTCAAAATCTGATGTATATTGGTTTACATCACATGTATCAGATCGGCGAGTACATGACAGTCTTGGGTATGTATATTCTCATAGCTGATATTACAAATACGATTTGATTGAAGGTGTTTGGAGACATGTAGGTTCATGTATAGGGTTCCTTAACATTTGATTACTAGATTGAAAGAACTGAAATTAGATAAATACTTCAGTTTTAAAAATGGTTTCAATATCATATTTGCACTATATTCCGAGATATATTGACAATATACTTCATAGAACAAATTTCAGCTCCAAACTTCAGATCAATATCAATTATTGAATGTCAATCAATAATTTCCCCACCAATTATAGATCAATGTCTAGAATATAATCTGATATGTGTCTTAACTTCATTTTATGATATCCTTATCTTATCTTGGAAAGGTGCGTAAAATAATAAACATGTGTTGACTCAAGGATTGATATAGACATATTTAAAAAATGTGGACTATAAGAAATTAAAAACGTTCATACCTTCTTTGCGGTAATTTTCCCTCTTGGAATGATCCTAAAAAGGACCTGCGGTCTTGAAGTGTCGGAAGTGATTGTACTTGCATCTTCAGGAGTCGGTCTGGTCTGCTGGACTGGTCTGCTAACCAGTCCGACTCCTCGTCCACCACATCTCAATCCAAGAGAGCAGATTACCGCAAAGACATATTTACCATCCACCAGCGGCCCTCAAAACCTTCGTTCACACACATATATATATATATATATATATATATATATATATATATATATATATATATATATATATATATGTACATAAATGATTGAGCAATAGCTGATATCTTGATATGTATTTGTGATCTTTATTTCCTACAGACCAACCACTGAGTACCACTGGATATGTTAAATGGGCAACTGGCCAGCCGATGCATAACCACACCAATTTCGCGATAGCTCTGCAACGTAACTTGGGTTATTTTACTACTCTCGAGACCAATAGACTACCCTTTGTCTGCGAGCATCCACTGGAGTGAGACAATTACAATATGGGAGGGAGTGTAAAGTACTGGCTTCGATCTTTGGACAAAATGAGTTTTCAGTCAACTGGGTGTTATAATTCGTGATCAATGTGTGATTCAGTGTATTCATTGATATATATATATATATATATATATATATATATATATATATATATATATATATATATATATATATATATATATATATATATATATATATATATATATTTATATATATATACATATATATATGAATATATATATATATATATACTTCTATATCATACTTTTGAGAAATTAACTTTGTACTGATATACAAATATTTAAATTCGCTGAATTATAGAAAAAAACAACAAAAAATACAATTAATATGAGTATATTTGGAAAGATGAATGAATGTACACATATTACCTGAATATTCTATAGTTTTTCTATAATTCATTGAGTTCAAATATTTGTATATCACCACACAGGTCATTTCTCAAAATTAGGAATTTAAATAATAACTGTGCAAGTTAGAAAGACCTATATGAAAATATGACGAGAATAAATAACTTTCCACAATCAAAAAAATGTCATCATTTGATTATTTCCACAGATTATCAGGATGAAAGTGCAAATGTTTGTAAACAATCATGGCACCGCAACATTTCGCAAACATATCTCAGGTCATCTCCATTCGTTCATTTCCTCTAAATTTGAAAATTGCATCTTTCTTAATTTCCTTGTTGATTTTGATATTGTGTATTTTGAGGTACTGTATACTAATGACTAAGATCTATTGGCGTCAGTGAATGATAATTGAGATGATGGGAAGACGAGATGAAAGGTATTTTATTAGTTGTTTCTGGATACGGTGAAGTGGTCCGTCGTTACGGAATATCGCAGAATGAACCTGAAGAAAACTAAGAAAACCATCTGTGAGGATGGATTCATTTTTCATTCGTCGTTTTTTCTTCTTCATCCATTGTAATCCATTCATTCATTTATTCATTCATTCATCCATTCATCATATATAACACATAATGAATATAATGTAGAAAGTATATGTTGCGAATAAGATTATTAAAAGAACGGAATGTAAACCATAGAAAGTGAATTATCATTCCTTCACTCAAGCTATTCCTTTTAACGACTTTTATTCATTTTAACACATGATATCTTACATTTTCTCGCAATGTGAGTACAAATTATGCTATAAAGAAAAATTTGATCATAATAAAATGCAATGTTCATTTTATAATGTTTATTAAGGAGACCATGTCGAGATGGAAATGAATCCATGTCATTTTGGTGGAAGTGCCATATTGTACGGTTAATTGAAATAATTGAAGTTCATATGATTAAGGAAGTATTTCTGGATTCCAACTCTATTGAGATAAGCAAAACGTTGAATGCAACAAACAACACATAACTATATTCAACAATATATAATCAGAAATACTTATCATAGTAAATATATAGGCTACATCTCGAAATAATCAGTCACTTAAAACTGATTCAAATGCCATACAAGAATAAACAATCATTAAAAAACTACCAATAATACTAATAGAATGTCCTGAAGAATATCACATTCAATACAATGTTATATAGTTGATTTTATATCATTTTTGTGTATGTGAGTACTTTTTTCAATGTAGGCCTATATTATTTGATATTGTTAATCATTCTGCATTCCAGTGGTCACACACAATTAATTACCTCAATTAATCATTGATCATTGGTAAATAAATACTTGTCTAATGGTTTATACAACCGACTCTTAACACAATCGATTCATTAAAAAGTTATATTATCAGTGTATATAATGTTCAATGAATCGACACTAGAAAACTATCAGGAAACGATTTTCCTACCACATCTGCCACAACGGTTAAAACAACTAACGACTTCTTAAAACCGCGTTTCCCTTTTTCTCACTTTCTATTTTCCTCAACTCATATTCAACTTTTTTAATATATACTTTTCAACTTTTATTCTTGTTTTTCATTTGCAGAAAATGTTATCACTCCAAGTTCTTTCAGCACTCGACGCTGTTTCCCATGACTATCATAGACCGACATCTTAAGAGTCCATGAGAGTCGATTTAGCGGTTTTTTGGTGATAACTTTCGAACAGTATGAGATATAGAAATTCTAAAAACGAGAAAACATAGATATTTTTAATATCTTAAAGACGGTGTGAGTAATAACTATTTACCTTCAATTGCCTGATTGACAGACGTATACGCCTAAAAATAACCATTATTCAAGCGTGTACGCCTGACGATTATGTGATGTGAGATGAATGATTATTAGCTCAAACCTTCGTGAAGGTATTGAAAATATCTATGTTTCCTCGTTCTCAGAATTTCGATATCTCATACCGTTCAAAAGTTATTACCAAAAAACTGATATTCCGTTAAATCGACTCCCATTTGGACTCTTAATACATTCCTCCCACCACACCTCCTGCACCTACAGTTGAACTCCGTGTAAGGTAATAAAACTGAGAGACTGCTGACTTTGTTGAAACTGAGTCAACCTGGATGTTTTTGCACACGGTGCAATGAGTGTGGTCAGTGATGACTACCTGAGCCAACTAGTAAAACTATCTCAGATCGACGATCTTCACAACGTATCAACACTGACGCTTGGAAGTCTCGACTCATCAGAAACTAAGTCGTTAAAATAATTCCTTAGTTAGTGGTTTCTCGGTGCCAAAATCATGATTTTTATTCTTTTTGAAGAGTAAATTACACATTTATCTTCAGTAAAACTATTATTTTCATAAGAAAATTTCAGGTAGTTGAGATAGATAATGTCATACGTATCCTAATTTCACATTTTCTTCCAATTTGGAAACTGTGCATCGCACGTTGGTACTTCATTTTTATGGATGTGTCGATTTTTTTTTCACACAGTACGTTGTAAAATGAGTAGGAGGCAGGACGTGGAAGTAATTCGTCGGCAAATATCCAGTATATCACCACTTGATCCACGTTTTTAAGAAACTATTTTGTTCCATATTATCATTGTCGAAAGATGTACTATCAAGACATGTTACGAAATTTTGAAATATAATTCAACTTAACTTTCACCCCACTACTTAATCACCACTTCGCCTGATCCCACATATTCAAAACCTGTAGTACCTATGCATACCGCTTGTAAACGCTACAGGCGTGCTGAATTATTGTGCTGCCAAGAGCAGTCACCAATCCTGATCCTTCAGTGGCGAGTGAAGGCACTAATTGGAGACTTCGACGATGGGAATGAAGGTGTGCAAGGGGAGTTATTCATAGTTCCCGGCAACTGGATTCGCATAGCCGGACTTTACATTTGTCCGGCGTTGACAAATCACCTTGGCCGGCGCACGAGCAATCTGTTCCCGCCAACTGGATTCGCAAAGCCGGACTTTACATTTGTCCGGCTTTGTCAAATCACCTTCGCCCGCGCAGACCTTGTTCCGCGCGCCAACGTGCTCCACCAGGCGCGGACTCGAACATTCGCTAATATTTACAAGTCCCCATCTCGATTAGTGCGGCTTTCCCCAATCACTTCGCCCGCGCAGAAGCGATCTGCGCCGGCCAACTGTTTCTCATTGCCGCACTTTACATTTGTCCGGCTTTGTCAAAACACCTTCGCGGTCGCACGAGCAATCTGCGCGCGGCAACTGTTTCTCATTGCCGGACTTCAACTTTGTCCGGCTTTGTCAAAACATCTTCGCGGGCGCACGAGCAATCTGCGCCCGGCAACTGTTTCTCATTGCCGGACTTTATCTTTGTCCGGCTTTGTCAAAACATCTTCGCGCGCGCACGAGCAATCTGCGCGCGGCAACTGTTTCTCATTGCCGGACTCTAACTTCGTCGGGCTTTGTCAAAACATCTTCGCGGGCGCACGAGCAATCTGCGCCCGGCAACTGTTTCTCATTGCCGGACTTCAACTTTGTCCGGCTTTGTCAAAACATCTTCCCGGGCGCACGAGCAATCTGCGCACGGCAACTGTTTCTCATTGCCGGACTCTAACTTCGTCGGGCTTTGTCAAAACATCTTCGCGGGCGCACGAGCAATCTGCGCCCGGCAACTGTTTCTCATTGCCGGACTTCAACTTTGTCCGGCTTTGTCAAAACATCTTCCCGGGCGCACGAGCAATCTGCGCACGGCAACTGTTTCTCATTGCCGGACTTTAACTTTGTCCGGCTTTGTGAGCTGCCCTGGTTGTTCACCTCTTGTTTGTGATAGTACGCCACTGCTGAATATAGAGAAAGACGTCATGAATATGAGTATTTATTTCACAATGCTAATCAAATGGATTGTTTGTTCAACTTGAGGGTACGAATTTCATCGATATTTTATTGATATTTTAAATTTATAATGAGCTATTCAAGTTGTGTTGTGAAATTCTTCACGACAAAAATATTGCGATACTTCAGAAGTTCTTCTTGTACTTGAATTTCCTTTATTTTTTTCCTTGTTACTTATGTCTTTACTTCGACAGATAAGTATCTGCTGCATATATACTTTTCATCAGTTAAATTGACTGTGCGACACGCCCGATCGTTAAAGCCGTTGATAACGGAAGACGTTCGATGGACTCTGAAACTCAGTATACCACTTACTTGATTGCCATGCTCTACATTACATGAGAAGTGTAGTACTTATACTTATCTATAGGAAGTATATTTGATAAATATTTGAATGACAACATCACTCTCGAGTACGCTTGTAACAATAACTGTCAGACAGTTCGAGACAGTTCGACTTTTATCGATGGTACAAACAAGTCGATATAAGAAAATCGATCGTAAAAATGAAGCATAGCATTAGCCGTAGGAGGTGGGGCATTTTTCCTTTATTTCATTTCCATTTATTCTCGTAGATTTTAGAATGAACGATTGACAACTTATCCAAACTCTTTCCGTTAAATGAAGTTAAAAACTTCAATTACATGGTTCGTTTGATTTCAAATTGATTATCCAACAATTAACCATTTTAGATGGAAAGTGCTATCAATTGCTAAATGAAAGCTACGATTAATTTCCTCTCTCTTGTAGTCTCCAACTCGTATCAAGAAAACCTTTTTTCTAAGCAATTAATATTTATCAGATCAATACTAGAACTTCAGACTCTGTTCTGTCCGATCCTAGCTCCAAAAAAAAAATTGATGAATGAGTGAGTGAGGAAAGAAGGGAAGAAATAAAGAACACAATGAATAAATGAATAAACGGACAAATGACTGAATGAATGAAAGAATGAGTTAATGAGTGCCTGAAAAAAAATGATGATTGAAAAAGGAAGCACGCAATGAATGAAAGAATATTGGATTGTCAATTATGAGACTAGATCAGACCATGGCGTGGGTCTGAGATTTGAGAGACATTACAACGACAGTAAGAACGAAGGATAATCTCAAGATAGATAGAATGAACAAGTAAAGATAATGAAAGGATGTGAGGATAATAATAACTGATAAACACGAGAATTTGTTTTGCCTTAACTGGGCATCAAAGAGGCACCCACTTGACCAATTTTGTCCGAGAATGTCCGACATGGAAGCCTTCAAGACCATGACTACAATAATATCGAATTTTCACGACGCTTCCGTCCAAACATCGTGACAAAATGTGGGCTCCTATCCGAGGGTCTGAAATGGCATTGGGTCAGCTGACCACTACAGAAAGAAAGTTAGCTTGACTTCAACATGATAAAATTGACGTTCATATAAGTACCGATCTATTCCCGTTATGAATAAAACATGATTATCTTATTATAGGTATTGTTTTACCTGAAATACTCACTTCATTGAATTACTGCTGTCACATTTTGGTCAAGATATAGTTCATTAGGGATGTGTGTTTATTATAAACAAGAGTCTATACTAATCATAGCCGGACAGAATGTCTCAAATATGGGTTAATTAGGTATATAAATAGTTGTGATCAAAATAAATGATTAACGATGATGAATAATGATGACTTGAGAAAAAATGAATAAAAGATACAGCTCATAATATTTGTTAAGACAAAGAAGAAAAAGTGGAACAATGAAATGATGATACGAAAAAAAGATAGTACGCATTGAAATTTAAAGGAAAACAAACAAATCGAGCTGATATGAACAAATCAAACTGATATCGATATATCTATCTTCAAAATTCTAGTCGATATGAATCTATTATCAAGTCGCTTACGCAAGCACTTATACGAACAAAGCTATCACGGAGAGTGCTTTGGGTTATGAGAAAAGACGCTAAGAGATTGTTTGTTCATCATCTAATATTCACAACACTTTCTGTGACACTCAACTTCGTCATTATTATTTATCAACAATTCCCGTACTTATACTTATACCGTACTTGGCAGTACTTACTATTACATACACTTGTGATACTTACCAAGTATGAAAAGTTGACGTAATACATTTGACTAATTCAGTACACGAAATGTTGGCTGACTGAGAATGGTGGATGATTGGTAGTTCGTTGATCCTTCATTCTGGGGCTCGTTTTCCGCTATGGTCGACCATCCTGACTTGGGTTTTTCGTGATTTTCCTCTGTCGTTCAATTGAAAACTTGGTTGGTTCCTTCAGAGAAACCACAACAGCCCTATTTTCTCACAAACAATCTTTTGTCTTATCCTTATAAACATTTATCTTTCATCACATCTTCCTGTAATCTCATTCATTGTTCATCAGTGCCAATAGATTCTATACATCATCCATTCTCATTGCATTTCAATTTATTCATGTTTGTATTGTTTTTAACGTCGCAATCGGGTGAATGATGAACATGATCCATTGTCGACGGTGAAAGATGAAAAAGATCTGTGCAAATGAATGAAAGTTATCTGATGCAATGAGATTTTATTTTTGTGAAAATAGAGAGAGAGAGAGAGAGTTTCTCTATACATCACAGGTATAGTTACATTTTTCCATATCATTTCTTAATTTGTGTAGTTTATCGATGATACAAATTGAAACATTTATTTGAATTTGAATTCGTATAACTCCTCCTGTAAGCAGACTGCTTTTTAATTATAACCTGTATAATTTAATGTTTGGGGGGACCATGCTCGTGTAGGTCCTATGAATATGGTGTACCATGAATACTTCCGTTAGAGACAAAATCGCTTCTATTTTCAGGCTAAAAAATCCCCTTTGAGGGACTGTATTTAAGCAGGGAAATTCGATATATTTCGGTCATTTCTGACAGCACAGATTTCTATTTTGTTGTGAATGCACTACCCTGATATGTTATTAGTACCGTACATATCTTGGAGATCACAAAAAATGAGTTGAACTATTATCATCGAATGACAGTTTTTTCTTAAGTAATATGTCACCATTTGTTGGGTGAAACCGGAAAAAAAATCACAGTTCCTAATTATCCAATTGTTACTTGAAATAAGGATAACTTGGCCATTTAATTGAATGAAATATAAATATTGGAGAATTATATTTCATTATTTTGTTGAGTGCGAAGTATTCTCAAGCTACGAGAATTATATATAAAAATGACATAAAAGTTTTCCAGTCAATATTTCGTATGTGACTAAACGAGACAACACTTGACTGAGGAAAATTTAACTTTCGTTAGAGAACTGTTGTTTTCTCCCACGGTATAATATTTTTCAGTATAGTCTAATATAATTTTATATAAAAAGTTTTCTTTTATTCTTCAAGATTTTATTTGTCATCCGAGACCCAAACATCAAACTTGAACTATTTTTACCCGCCTTAGAGTGAATGTATTTATTATATCATGATAAACAAAAGGGTTCTTTTAAAATATCTCCCGTATATGCAATATTCTGGCCATGTTTATCCATTTCCTTCTGACTTTTGTCTTCATTTTCCCTCATCCTTCTAAATCTCTATATTTACCATACACTTATACCATTCCCTTCTCTAACTCTTCCTTAATCCTGTCCAATCTCCTCCCTTGATGTCCCGTTTCATCCAGGATTTACCTACCGTCAACACGATAGGGTTCGAAACTTCTGATCGGTCTGTAGTTGGAATGAAATAGAACGGATGGTGAACCTTCGGTGAGTGGGATTACCACAAGAGCCCCACTCGTTTAGATGTGTGCATGCATGCACCGTTATTGTCAACAATAAGTACTGAAATCTGTCAAAATGTCCCGCTAGAATGTGCTGGTATACAAAACAAGATGGATGAGATTGGAATATATTTATATTTATAAAATGATGACAGAAATTGGCTTAGTACAGTACGCGAGTCGATCAGTATATTTTATGAATAATTCTGAAAGATATGGAACATAAAATTCCAATTTTTTGAGCATCGGTTTTGAGACCATATCTGTACTAGTTTAAGTATAACATAAGAGTATATTTTTGGCTCTCGACAATTTTTGTATACGTACAAAAGTGATGCAGGTGAATACATAATGTCTTGTATGGAAACAATAATCTGCGTTTATACAAAATTTGAGAGTATATACTTGACAGTTTAAAAACCATCCCCATCTAACCGTTATTTCTTCACATTGACGTACGTGCCTTCTTAAAAAAAGGCTACTATGCATTTTTTTTTTTTTTTTGAATGATTTTTTTATATCTTCATGTATTTCATATAGAATATCTTTCAACATTTGTCTATAATATCCATTTTTACAAATGTATGAGTACTGTATGTATTATTCATTGCCAAATTTCGCATATTGTGGAAATATTATAAATAATGGTGGAGGTGCCGTGCTCGACTAGACGCAAAGATAGAAATGTAGCGAGTCGCTGACATCGAAGTGGTTTCCTTTCACAGTTGTGGTTGGTATTATTTATAACCAATAACAATACAAACTCCATGCTTACCAACTTACCATTATTGTACATAAAACCACGTAGCATTCCGGTATAGGAAACCACTGGAATGAAAATCGAGCTACAAACTAAACAAAACTATATATATAAGTAACCAATAATAGTTTGTTTTCCTCCACAAATCTTCCCGTTGACAAGTGAACTTACGTCAGGATTTTAAGCTATCGGAAGAACCACGATGAAGAGGGTGGTAGGGGTGGGGGGGATGGGAGGGGGTGGGGGGGAGCTCAAGGTATTAGATGTGAGGTTGCAATCATGCTTCCTGAATCACTCAAGCCCTTGAAACAAAGATTTATTGTCACCCATTATATTGCATTAACAACAGCACTGCACATGTAAACATCAACGACAGTTATGTGTGACGGTAATGAAATAATGTAGAGTGAACTCGTTTTCGTTACTCAACAGTTGGTATTGAAATATATGGCTGCATTATTTGGACATATTTATTGACTATATGTTATGTCCTATCGTATAGGAGTGAGAGATCCCTCTGTATCTAAATTTAGGAATTATATGAAATAGTTGAAAAGAAGCATAGAAACATAATAATTTCTATATTTTTTTTCATTCGATTCTTATATAATTATATTTTCAGACGGATCAAGTTACATACGTATGCAGTACATTAGGAGATATGATATATGAGTGAAAATACTCACATGAAACTGTAATACTGTATGCAAGAAAGAGAATGAAAGTTTGAATAAACTGATATATTGAATAAACACGTAATCATTATTGAATATAATTATTGAACATGATAATATAATTACATGGATGAACATTTCATATAATAAAAACGTGGCTCCGTTTTGTTTTCCAGCGATGGATCCCAACGTGGGTTTGTTTTCAAATAATACACTTTATTATCATTGAAATAAATTCTCATTAACATTCAATGGTAGATATTATTCCTGTCTGATCAAGCAATGTCAGACTCGCAGTTGATTTTTGAGCTCCAAATGACCTTTTTTTGTATTTATTCAATGTCTCATGTAACCATTATGAATGAATGGATCAATACAATTCGTACTATGAGAAGTATCTCCCTACCCATGTTTTAAACATGATTGAATGATTGAATTCATCAAAAAAGTTGAAATAACAATATTCAAATGTATGAATGGAAACGAACATTACATTTTCAGTATTCCATTCAAGTGTACCGTTTCGTTTCTATTCTTTATCTATAACATGAACAATCGAACAGATGCAGATTTCATGTAGCCAATCGTACCGCGTTATTTCGACTGTTTGTGATTCTTCGAGCATGTTTTTCAAACGAAGTAAGATTTATCTGCTGCAAGAAAGCGGCGACGAGTTTCAGCCGTACGTTCTGCAAATAGATTTGGCTGCAAAGAGCGCACGGGGTGAAAGTAAACTACATTTGCCAGCTGGATTTATCTCGTAACAAATCCCTTCTTTTCCTTGTGTAGTTACCTTTCAGAACGCGTATCCACTTGGCTTTATACAAAGCTGTGTTATCTTCAACAATAATGGAAACAATATTAAATATTATTGTATAGATCGCTGTGGGGAGTCGTAGAAAACTTGAAACTTGAAACTTGAAAGATAAAATTTTATTGAGATCATAAAGCTATTTATTAATTTTTTCTTTCCCTTTGAAATTTCATTTTATCTATATACAGTTAGTTCTCTCTGTTGAACCCTCGTTTCCCTCCCTGTGGCTATTTGTGGTTTGTTCAGCTAAGGAACTGGTTTATAAACTGAAGTAGAATTATTGGGCATGGGTTCAAGTCCCGTTTTTTTTTAATGATCCAAGTACCATCTAGTCATTTGTATTCTCAAATAAGATGGTGGAGCCGATAAACCTGCAATAATCATCAATATCATCAATATTATTATCAGATGTAAGAGGAAATTTATAATAACGCTTTTTCTACCATTTTCAAATGTCATCTTCCAATTTAAATTTTATTTTTTATTCCATAAACTACTTTTAATAAACAATGTATGGATGTATTGAATATGATGAACTACATCTTCAATCCGAAGTTCAGAATCGACTTACAATCTGGAATTGTAATAAACATTATTTTTTCCATTTGGAATGTTTATAATGTGGGAAAATATTTCAAATGATTTTCAAATGTTTAAGAATATTTTATGTAGACGTAACATTCAACTTCCCGCTGAGATAATATAAACATACAAACATAGAATTCAAAACAACCATTGGTAAAAATAAACCGGAAGCCTATTTCTAGCATTGCTTTGCTTATACTAACATCATTGTGTAATGTTAAACAATGGTGTTCTACAAAATGATGGTGTAAAGAACTTCGCAACACTTGAAAACAAAACAAAGGAAGTTGAAGTTTGTGGAAAACGCATCAAAAACGGTGTTGATTGCGTATAATATATACAGTCGGCTTCAAAACTTAGTGAAAAGTCGAGAGAACTTCACTTAACTGAAACAAACTGTAAGTAGGCCTACATCTGGAAAGAGAGCAAGTTGATAGATGATGGGAGGGTTTTAAAATTATTCTAGTTCATGTAAGTAACTATACTTTTTCAAGATATATGGTATACCAATTAAATGTAAGATGATAATTATCAACATGATATTGAGTAACTCATAACAATGAGTACATTATGGTGATAATTTTTCTCGGAGAGATTGGAGAGTGATTGAATATTTGGAAAGGGGCTAGGATTAGAGATAGATATATCTATGCAAATTTTGAATGAATAACAATGAAAATATAGTCCTTGGACTAACCGACCAAGCCTCGAAACATATTTCAGGAAATACAATTTCTTCTTGTCTTTCTTCCAATTTGGACACAGACTTGATGCATATATATATATATATATATATATATATATATATATATATATATATATGTGTGTGTGTGTATAAAACACAGTTCCGAAACTTTTTAGCGGCCAAAGTTAAGGGTTTGTCGAGTCTGGGTTTCAACCCGTCAATTACGTGGACACTTCACAATAAAATAGAAGTAAAACTTCGTAATTCTATTAAAAGATGACGTCACAGTGGTACACGCAGTCACGTGACATGTTTATCTTTTCGTCGGCCATCTTCTTGCTAACTTCATTTGGACTGTTTGCTCAAGTCACCACCAGGGGAGCCACCGTGAGTGAAATTGACTTGAATACAAACACATCAAGCACAACTTACAACAATGAAATGCGATTTTACTGAAGTGTGTAATGAACTCTCAAGTTGAAACACGAGTATGAAGTTGTTTCACTCTGTTACAACGTCGGACAGTGAGTATATATATATGTATTTAAGCTAGTCTCTGATCGAATTATTCGGGAACTCTGGACGGTTTTAACCTCATTGGATTTTAATTTCAATAAATAATGTGAGTATAATTGATTCAACTGACTGAAAAATTAGTTGAACGTTGGATACAAAAATCAACATTTTCTCAGAATTATCAGGTCGTAATAATTCTTCTCAAACAAACAGTGAAAAGCATTCGTGTAAACACACTATTAGGGCTCTTTTGTTTTATACCTTCACATAAATGAACGTTGAATTATGGTGAAGGTATTTGGATATACGTCGTAAAGTCGAATCATTTATTAAACATACGTGATGTCAAACTTGGAAAAAAGAAAATTAGTTCCTGGATTTCAAATGGCCAGTTAAAGCGTCCGTTAAGCTAATGAAAGACTAGTCAAAAAAACAGTTGAAACAGTTGACAGTTGATTCAATTTGAACGTACCATAAAAATCTGGGCTTTGGATGAACATGGTTTGGTGTTTCTTACATAATTTAAAGTTTTAGTGTAATTATTCCTGGATGTAAAATTACCAGCATGAGAATGGCTTTCACAGGAGGTAAATCAGCTCCTATCTTATCTTACATCCTTGCTCAGTGGTTAACTGGATTGTTACCCTTAACACCAAGTAGGCGTTGTGAAACCTGGGATTTTTTATCACTGAATGTGAAAAAGTTTTTTAGTTGGAAATAACTCAATGTATAGTATTATATCTTCGGTTGCGAGTGGATTTAATTTTCAATATATTTTCTAATTTTTAATAGCAACTGAAATGTCACTCACTTCAGGTATTTTCTATTAAGAACTCATATGTCTCTATTAAAATAAATTAAACTGTCTCCAGGATATTATTCGAAAACATTGTGTGTATCTATTATCTAACAGGAAGCAAATGTTTCATCCAAGTAAAACAGAGCCATAAGATCTTTTATAAGTATGATTTATTGCAGCAATGTGTCGAGATATGTTTTTGTATATTCGCGTGCTCGTCGAGCTATCATCGTTTTAGTGAAATAGTCTGCCTGCCGCCGGAGGTAGACATCGGAGGTAGACATTTTACCGGCGCGTTTTAGACTGATTTTAAGAGTCGCGGGATATTAGTTTAACTCCAGTACTCCAGGACCCCTATTCCTGAGATAAATGAGATTCAGTGAGAAAACTATCTCGTATAATAAAGACATAATTCATCTCATATTTTATGTGAGATACTCGTTTTCTCACTCATTTTCATTTTCTCATATCTCATTTATTCTCAGGAAACTATCTCATATAATAATTACATATTTTATCTCATATTTTATGTGAGATACTCGTTTTCTCACTCATTTTTATTTTCTCACATCTCATTTATCTCAGGAATAGGGGTCCAGTAGGTAGAAATATTCTTCTTTCGAGGAAACAAGTCTATTGAGATTCATATTAGAATTCATTTGAAATAAATTATCCCAAACGAATGATTTAGGAAAGTGAATATTCAAGTAGACGTTCTATTTTTTACTGGTCGTAGTGGAGAGGTTGAAATAAAAAGAAAATATCACTTCTATTTTCTTACTCGTTCTTTCGTTATATATTTGTTGAGAATAGTTGATTTATATGTCCAAGTCTCGTACATTCTGCAAGCTTTCAAATATATAAAACCAACGTCTGTGTATATTTACGACGTAATTGGATGATTTTTTTTTCTAAAGTAGATATATATTTTTTTCACGAAACGTGTCGCTCACGATCGACCGCCTAACTTATAGAATAAAACTAACATCAGAAAGTTTCCATACTTCCACTCTCATTCAATATAATACTGTTAATACACATCAAGTGTATGTACTTTACTAAGTTTTTATCCATGAAATAAAATGATCACTTAACTAAGAATGACATATTCCATGTTTTTTTGGGATTGTCTATATATGATTTCATGGAAACTCGTGAAGATACTTACTAAAACCGAGAAAAACTTTCTACCATCACGCTACGGAAAACGAATAAAAGCTTTGTATAAGTGACTTCAATAAGACGTATATGAATAATGATAAGAATAAATCATTCTTATGCGTTATAATAATAATGATTTCAAATGAAATCCCTACCTGCATTTCATGAATTACTTTTCCATCCCAGGGGATAATAATGAAAATAGCATGGGAACCGAGGATGATGAATTGGACAGTTTTTCCGTATAGAACTGCGTTTTACACACAAAGATCTGAGAATATACATACATTTCTCGACTTTTAATTGCTAATTATTGGATTATTTGTAAAATATCGTTGAGGAAAGCAAATTCCTAAACGGGCCACCTTCAAGATAAATCCAATTATTGAATCTTCTTATCTCTGAGAGAGATAGAATAAGAGAGAGAAAGAGAGATAATAACAAAGAGAAAGGTAACAGAAGATAAATAGATAGAGAGGGATAGAAGTAAGTAAAAATGAAAATGAGAGAATTGAAGAGAGAGTTTGAATATTAGGTGAGACTGATAGAGAGAAACGGGAGTAAGAAATGCGGACAACATACAAGAGGGAAAAAAGAGAGCGAAAATGAGAGAAATTGAACTTTTAAATAATAATTCCTCACTCATTTTCAAAATGAAACTCTTCTCATGCATCTCTTCAAGTTATCATATTACACGGTGACAACAATAGGTATTTCTTATCAGGTGCGTGCAGAATTATCAAAAATAAATTCAACAAATTCATTCAACAGTAAAATTAATTCATATTCACAAATCTCTGGAAGCTCTGAAAGCACGCAAAGAAATAGCTTATAACGAATCTCATTCAATCATCCTGATTCATTAGTAGCTTATATCTCTTCATGAACGTTACATTACATTCATTCCAGAGTCCATTGTTTCACTTATTATAGCGTCACGGACAGAGAAAATCCCTGAAAACAATGTTACTCTGGACAGTGAGAGAGAGAGAGAGAGAGAGAGAGAGAGAGAGAGAGAGAGAGAGAGAGAGAGAGAGAGAGAGAGAGAGAGAGGGGAGTTATGAGGGATGCAGAACACGTTAACAATTATAATAAGCTCTACCGGGGAAAACAAATGGTACGTACTCTCAGGGGTGGACTGGCCCCTGTGTGGTATAACAACATTGAAATAACAAATACCTTTGTTCTGTTCGAAAAGAAATTTGAAAGGACGCGACAATGCAGGTCAAGCTTGAATTATATCGATCACTATATAATTCACAGAGTATATCATTTTCCCTTCATATTTCTTAATAAGTATTATGAAGTATGAAAAGCGTAATATATATATTTATATTAATTTCACCTGCGATATTTTATAAAGCTGACAAAAGCCAGTTAAAATATATCTGTGTAATCCCATCACCTCAGTACTGAAATATGGTCTATATTATGGATTGGCATTGATTAAAAAATCGGAATCGAAATCGAAATCGACTATCGTTTTTTGTTTCGGAGGTCCGAATCGATTATAAACGATTAAATTTTTCTCAATTTTCTCAATTTTTTCCCATTTGGAACAAGAAAACTGTTTTTGCGCCTATTGAGTAAATTTGAAATTGAATTCTTGCTTCTCATCCACTGTTGCTGTCAAGTGATTCTGGTTTTTAGCCATAGAAACCATATTGTGGAAAATTAAAGTGTGAAGTGCTGGTCATGGTTAATGGCTCTGCTTGATTACCACAAACTGAACTTACACCCAGCAGTCACACTAGGCATTTTGATTCGTAAACGTCGTCACCCATCAACCCTCCATCGTTTCACCATCACCTGCTCATTCGTACTCCCATAAAACCTAGCTGTTAGTGGAGTTTCTATAAGCGCGTCCCATTGAGAATAACGGGAAAAAAGAGTATCTTATTGAACAGTGATTGAGAAACTATAACCATAGAACTTTCCTGATGCAATTCATCACAGTGGGCTGTGAATATATCAAGAATGACCTGAATGAATTATATATTTGAGCGGTAAATGTGCATCGTCCGTATACCCCGATGAAACATAGATTCAATTACAACCATTGCTCTCAGCGGTCTGAAAATGTTATTTCATGCATGAAAAAGGATCAATTAACAATTGTTATTTGTCAGAATTTTCCGAAAATCATATTCGAATTTTCCCGTTTTCTGGACACAGGGTAGGACACATGCCCCCGATGAAACATATATTTGATTTCAACCATTGCTCTCAGCAGTCTGGAAATGTTATTTCATGCATAAGAAGGGATGAATTGACAATTGTTATTTGTCAGAATTTTCCGAAAATCATATTCGAATTTTCCCGTTTTCTGGACACACGGTAGGACACATGCCCGCGGTGAAACATATATTTAATTACAACCATTGCTCTCAACGGTCTGGAAATGTTATTTCATGCATGAGAAGGGATCACTTAACAATTGTTATCTGTCAGAATTTTTTGAAAATCATATTCGAATTATCCCGTTTTCTGGACACAGGGTAGGACACATGCCCGCGATAAAACATATATTCTATTTCAACCATTGCTCTCAGAGGTCTAGGAATGTTATTTCATGCATGAGAAGGGATCACTCAACAATTGTTATTGTCAGAATTTTCTGAAAATCATATTCGAATTTTCCCGTTTTCTGGACACGGGTAGGACACATGCCCCCGTTGAAACATATATTTAATTACAACCATTGCTCCCAGCGGTCTGAAAATGTCATTTCATGCATGATAAGAGATCAATTAACAATTGTTAACCGTCAGAATTTTCCGAAAATCATATTCGAATTTTCCCGTTTTCTGGACACTGGGTAGGACACGTGCCCGCGATGGAACATATATTTAATTTCAACCATTGCTCTCAGCGGTCTGAAAATATTATTTCATGCATGAGAAGGGATCACTTAACAATTGTTATTTGTCAGAATTCTCCGAAAATCATATTCGAATTTTCCTGTTTTCTGGACACAGGGTAGGACACATGCCCCCGTTGAAACATATATTTAATTACAACCATTGCTCCCAGCGGTCTGAAAATGTTATTCCATGCATGAGAAAGGATCAATTAACAATTGTTATCTGTCAGAATTTTCCGAAAATCATATTCGATTTTTCCTGTTTTCTGGACACAGGGTAGGACACATGCCCCCGTTGAAACATATATTTAATTTCAACCATTGCTCCCAGCTGTCTGGAAATGTTATTCCATGCATCAGAAGGGATCAAATAACAATTGTTATTTGTCAGAATTTTCCGAAAATCATATTCGAATTTTCCCGTTTTCTGGACACAGGGTACCGCACATGCCCGCGATGAAACATATATTTAATTACAACCATTGGTCACAGCGGTCTTAAAATGTCATTTCATGCATGAGAGAGGATGAATTGACAATTGTTATTTGTCAGAATTTTCCGAAAATCATATTCAAATTCTCCTGTTTTCTGGACACGGGGTAGGACACATGCCCCCGTTGAATCATATATTTGATTTCAACCATTGCTCCCAGCGGTCTGGAAATGTTATTTCATGCATGAGAAGGGATCAATTAACAATTGTTATCTGTCAGAATTTTTCGAAAATCATATTCGAATTTTCCCGTTTTCTGGACACAGGGTAGGACACATGCCCTCGATGAAACATATATTTAATTACAACCATTGCTCTCAGCGGTCTGAGAATGTTATTTCATGCGTGTGAAGGGATCACTTAACAATTGTTATTCGTCAGAATTTTCTGAAAATCATATTCGAATTTTCCCGTTTTCTAGACACAGGGTAGGACACATTCCCCCGATGAAACATATATTTTATTACAACCATCGCTCTCAGCGGTCTGTAAATGTTATTTCATGCATGAGAAGGAATGAATTGACAATTGTTATTTGTCAGAATTCTCCGAAAATCATATTCGAATTATCCCGTTTTCTGGACACACGGTAAGGACACATGCCCGCGGTGAAACATATATTTAATTACAACCATTGCTCTCAGCGGTCTGAAAATGTTATTTCATGCATGAGAAGGGATCACTTACAATTGTTATTGACAGAATTTTTCCGAAAATCATATTCGAATTTTCCCGTTTTCTAACACAGGGTAGGGGCCTACCCCCCATGCTCCCGTTGAAACATATATCTTATTTCAACCATTGCTCCCAGCGGTCTGAAAATGTTATTTCATGCATCAGAAGGGTATCAATTAACAATTGTTATTTGTCAGAATTTTCTCAAAATCATATTCGAATTATCCCGTTTTCTGGACACAGGGTAGGCTACATGCCCGCGGTGAACATATATTAATTACAACCATTGCTCTCAGCGGTCTGAAATGTAATTTCATGCATGAGAAGGGATCAATTAACAATTGTTATTTGTCAGAATTTTCGAAAATCATATTCGAATTATCCCGTTTTCTGGACACAGGGTAGAACACATGCCCGCGATGAAACATATATTCTATTACAACCATTTCTCTCAGCGGTCTTAAAATGTCATTTCATGCATGAGAGAGGATGAATTGACAGTTGTTATTTGTCAGAATTCTCCGAAAATCATATTCGAATTTTCCTGTTTTCTGGACACAGGGTAGGACACATGCCCGCGATGAAACATATATTTAATTACAACCATTGCTCCCAGCGGTCTGAAAATGTTATTCCATGCATGAGAAGGGATCAATTACCAATTGTTATCTGTCAGAATTTTCCGAAAATCATATTCGATTTTTCCTGTTTTCTGAACACAGGGTAGGACACATGCCCCCGTTGAAACATATATTCAATTTCAACCATTGCTCTCAGCGGTCTGAAAATGTCATTTCATGCATGAGAAGGGATCAATTAACAATTGTTATTTGTCAGAATTTTCCGAAAATCATATTCGAATTTTCCCGTTTTCTGGACACAGGGTACCGCACATGCCCGCGATGAAACATATATTTAATTACAACCATGGTCACAGCGGTCTTAAAATGTCATTTCATGCATGAGAGAGGATGAATTGACAATTGTTATTTGTCAGAATTTTCCGAAAATCATATTCGAATTTTCCCGTTTTTCTGGACACAGGGTACCGCACATGCCCGCGATGAAACATATATTTAATTACAACCATTGGTCACAGCGGTCTTAAAATGTCATTTCATGCATGAGAGAGGATGAATTGACAATTGTTATTTGTCAGAATTTTCCGAAAATCATATTCGAATTTTCCTGTTTTCTGGACACGGGGTAGGACACATGCCCCCGTTGAATCATATATTTAATTTCAACCATTGCTCCCAGCTGTCTGGAAATGTTATTTCATGCATCGGAAGGGATCAATTAACAATTGTTATCTGTCAGAATTTTTCGAAAATCATATTCGAATTTTCCCCTTTTCTGGACACAGGGTAGGACACATGCCGTCGATGAAACATATATTTAATTACAACCATTGCTCTCAGCGGTCTGAGAATGTTATTTCATGCATGAAAAGGGATCACTTAACAATTGTTATTCGTCAGAATTTTCTGAAAATCATATTCGAATTTTCCCGTTTTCTGGACACAGGGTAGGACACATTCCCCCGATGAAACATATATTTTATTACAATCATTGCTCTCAGCTGTCTGGAAATGTTATTTCATGCATGAGAAGGAATGAATTGACAATTGTTATTTGTCAGAATTCTCCGAAAATCATATTCGAAATTTCCCGTTTTCTGGACACACGGAAGGACACAAGCCCGCGGTGAAACATATATTTAATTACAACCAATAATTTCAGCGGTCTGAAAATGTTATTTCATGCATGAGAAGGGATCACTTAACAATTGTTATCTGTCAGAAAACGGGAAAATCATATTCGAATTTTCCCGTTTTCTGGACACAGGGTAGGACACATGCCCTCATTGAAACATATTTCTAATTTCAACCATTGCTCCCAGCGGTCTGAAAATGTTATTTCATGCATCAGAAGGGATCAATTAACAATTGTTATTTGTCAGAATTTTCTCAAAATCATATTCGAATTATCCCGTTTTCTGGACACAGGGTAGAACACATGCCCGCGATGAAACATATATTCTATTTCAACCATTGCTCTCAGCGGTCTGAAAATGTTATTTCATGCATGAGAAGGGATCAATTAACAATTGTTATTTGTCAGAATTTTTTGAAAATCATATTCGAATTTTCCCGTTTTCCGGACACAGGATAGGACACATGCCCGCGATGAAACATATATTCAATTATAACCATTTCTCTCAGCGGTCTTAAAATGTCATTTCATGCATGAGAGAGGATGAATTGACAGTTGTTATTTGTCAGAATTCTCCGAAAATCATATTCGAATTTTCCAGTTTTCTGGACACAGGGTACCGCACATGCCCGCGATGAAACATATATTTAATTACAACCATGTGTCACAGCGGTCTTAAAATGTCATTCCATGCATGAAAGAGGATGAATTGACAATTGATATTTGTCAGAATTTTCCGAAAATCATATTCGATTTTTCCGGTTTTCTGGACACAGGGTAGACACATGCCCCCGTTGAATCATATATTTAATTTCAACTATTGCTCCCAGCTGTCTGGCAATGTTATTCCATGCATCAGAAGGGATCAATCACAGTTGTTATTTGTCAGAATTTTCGAAAATCATATTCGATTTTCCCGTTTTCTGGACACAGGATAGGACACATGTCTGCGGTGAAACATATATCTAATTACAACCATTACTCTCAGCGGTCTGAAAATGTTATTTCATGCATGAAAAAGGATAAATTGACAATTGTTATTTGTCAGAATTTTCTTGAAAATCATATTCGAATTTTCCTGTTCTCTGGACACAGGGTAGGACACATGCCCCCGTTGAAACATATATTCAATTCAAACCATTGCTCCCAGCCGTCTGAAAATGTTATTTCATGCATGAGAAGGGATCAATTAACAATTGTTATTTGTCAGAATTTTCCGAAAATCATATTCGAATTTCCCGTTTTCTGGACACAGGGTAGGACACATGCCCGCGGTGAAACATATATTTAATTACAACCATTGCTCTCAGCGGTCTGCAAATGTTATTTCATGCATGAGAAGGATGACTTAACAATTGTTATTTGTCAGAATTTTACGAAAATCAGATTCGAATTTTTCCCGTTTTCTGGACACAGGTGGGACACATGCCCGCGTTGAACATATATTTAATTTCAACCATTGCTCCAGCGGTCTGAAAATGTTATTTCATGCATGAGAAGGGATCATTACAGTTGTTATTTGTCAGAATTTTCGAAAATCATACGTTCGAATTTCCCTGTTTTCTGGACACACGGGTAGGACACATGCCCGCGTGAAACATATATTTAATTACAACTCATTGCTCTCAGCTGTCTGGAAAATGTTATTTCATGCATTAGAAGGGATCACTTAACAATTGTTATTTGTCAGAATTTCAGAAATTCATATTCGAATTTTCCCGTTTTCTGGACACAGGGTAGGACACATTCCCCTGATGAAACATATATTTATTACAACCATTGCTCTCAGCAGTCTGGAAATGTTATTTCATGCATGAGAAGGGATGCAATTGACAATTGTTATTTGTCAGAATTTCCGAAAATCATATTCGAATTTCCCGTTTTCTGGACACACGGTAGGACACATGCCCGCGGTGAAACATATATTTAATTACAACCATTGCTCTCAGCGGTCTGAAAATGTTATTTCATGCATGAGAAGGGATCACTTAACAATTGTTATTTGTCAGAATTTTCTGAAAATCATATTCGAATTTTCCCGTTTCTGGACACAGGGTTCCGCACATGCCCGCAATGAAACATATATTTAATTTTAACTATTGCTCTCAGCGGTCTGAAATGTCATTTCATGCATGAGAGAGGATGAATTGACAAGTTGTTATTTGTCAGAATTTCCGAAAATCATATTCGAATTTACCTGTTTTCTGGACACAGGGTAGGACACATGCCCCCGTTGAATCATATATTTAATTTCAACCATTGCTCCCGGCTGTCTGAAATGTTATTTCATGCATCAGAAGGGATCAATTAACAATTGTTATTTGTCAGAATTTTCGAAAATCATATTCGAATTTTCCCGTTTTCCCGGACACACGGTAGGACAAATGCCCGCGGTGAAACATATATTTAATTACACCCATTGCTCTCAGCGGTCTGAAATGTTATTTCATGCATGAGAAGGGATCACTTAACAATTGTTATTTGTCAGAATTTTCTGAAAATCAGATTCGAATTTTCCCGTTTTCTGGGACACAGTGTACAGCACATGCCCGCGATGTAACATATATTCAATTATAATCATTTCTCTCAGCGGTCTGAAAATGTCATTTCATGCATGAGAGAGGATAATTGACAGTTGTTATTTGTCAGAATTCTCCGAAAATCATATTCGAATTTTCCCGTTTTCCGGACACAGGGTAGGACACATGCCCCCGTTGAAACATATATTTAATTACAACCATTGCTCCCAGCGGTCTGAAAATGTTATTTCATGCATGAGAAGGGATCAATTAACAATTGTTATTTGTCAGAATTTTCCGAAAATCATATTCGAATTTTCCTGTTTCTGGACACAGGGTAGGACACATGCCCCCGTTGAAACATATATTCAATTACAACCATTGCTCCCAGCGGTCTGGAAATGTTATTTCATGCATGAGAAGGGATCAATTAACAATTGTTATTTGTCAGAATTTTCCGAAAATCATATTCGAATTTTCCCGTTTTCTGGACACAGGGTACCGCACATGCCCGCGATGAAACATATATTTAATTACAACCATGTGCTCTCAGCGGTCTGAAAATGTTATTTCATGCATGAGAAGGATGAATTGACAATTGTTATTTGTCAGAATTTTCCGAAAATCATATTCGAATTTTCCTGTTTTCTGGACACAGGGTGGACACATGCCCCGTTGAATCATATATTTAATTCAACCATTGCTCCCAGCTGTCTGGAAATGTTATTTCATGCATCAGAAGGGATCAATTAACAATTGTTATTTGTCAGAATTTTTCGAAAATCATACCGGGTATTCGAATTTTCCCGTTTTCCGGACACACGGTAGGACACATGCCCGCGGTGAAACATATATTTAATTACAACCATTGCTCTCAGCGGTCTGAAAATGTTTTTTCATGAATTAGAAGGGATCACTTAACAATTGTTATTTGTGAGAATTTACAGAAATTCATATTCGAATTTTCCCGTTTTCTGGACACAGGGTAGGACACATTCCCCCGATGAAACATATATTTTATTACAACCATTGCTCTCAGCAGTCTGGAAATGTTATTTCATGCATGAGAAGGGATGAATTGACAATTGTTATTTGTCAGAATTCTCCGAAAATCATATTCGAAATTTCCCGTTTTCTGGACACAGGGTAGGACACATGCCGCGGTGAAACATATATTTAATTACAACCATTGCTCTCAGCGGTCTGAAAATGTTATTTCATGCATGAGAAGGGATCACTTAACAATTGTTATTTGTCAGAATTTTCTGAAAATCAGATTCGAATTTTCCCGTTTTCTGGACACAGTGTACCGCACATGCCCGCGATGTAACATATATTTAATTACAACCATCGCTCTCAGCGGTCTGAAAATGTCATTTCATGCATGAGAGAGGATGAATTGACAGTTGTTATTTGTCAGAATTCTCTGAAAATCATATTCGAATTTTCCTGTTTTCTGGACACAGGGTAGGACACATGCCCCCGTTGAATCATATATTTAATTTCAACTATTGCTCCCAGCTGTCTGGCAATGTTATTTCATGCATCAGAAGGGATCAATAAACACTTGTTATTTGTCAGAATTTTTCGAAAATCATATTCGAATTTTCCCGTTTTCTGGACACAGGATAGGACACATGTCTGCGGTGAAACATATATCTAATTACAAGCATTGCTCTCAGCGGTCTGGAAATGTTATCTCATGCATGAGAAGGGATCAATAACAATTGTTATTTGTCAGAATTTTCTGAAAATCATATTCGAATTTTCCTGTTTTCTGGACACAGGGTAGGACACATGCCCCCGTTGAAACATATATTTTATTTCAACCATTGCTCTCAGCGGTCTGGAAATGTTATTTCATGCATCAGAAGGGATCAATTAACAATTGTTATTTGTCAGAATTTTCCGAAAATCATATTCGAATTTTCCCCGTTTTCTGGACACAGGGTACCGCACATGCCCGCGATGAAACATATATTTAATTACAATCATTGGTCACAGCGGTCTTAAAATGTCATTTCATGCATGAGAGAGGATGAATTGACAATTGTTATTTGTCAGAATTTTCCGAAAATCATATTCGAATTTTCTTGTTTTCTGGACACAGGGTAGGACACATGCCCCCGTTGAATCATATATTTAATTTCAACCATTGCTCCCAGCTGTCTGGAAATGTTATTTCATGCATCAGAAGGGATCAATTAACAATTGTTATTTGTCAGAATTTTCCGAAAATCATATTCGAATTTTCCCGTTTTCTGGACACAGGGTAGGACACATGCCCGCGATGAAACATATATTTAATTACAACCATTGCTCTCAGCGGTCTGAAAATGTCATTTCATGCATGAGAAGGGATCACTTAACAATTGTTATTTGTCAGAATTTTCCGAAAATCATATTTGAATTTTCTCGTTTTCTGGACACAGGGTAGGACACATGTCCGCGGTGGAACATATATTCAATTACAACCATTGCTCTCAGCGGTCTGAAAATGTTATTTCATGCATGAGAAGGGATCAATTAACAATTGTTATTTGTCAGAATTTTCCGAAAATCATATTCGAATTTCCCGTTTTCTGGACACAGGGTAGGACACATGCCCGCGGTGAAACATATATTTAATTACAACCATTGCTCTCAGCGGTCTGAAATGCTATTTCATGCATGAGAAGGGATCAATTAACAATTGTTATTCGTCAGAATTTTCCGAAAATCATATTCGAATTTTCCCGTTTTCTGGACACAGGGTAGGACACTCCCCCGTTGAAACATATATTTAATTACAACCATTGCTCCAGGCTGTCTGGAAATGTTATTTCATGCATCAGAAGGGATCAATTAACAATTGTTATTTGTCAGAATTTTCCGAAAATCATATTCGAATTTTCCCGTTTTCTGGACACAGGTAAGGACACATGCCCGCGGTGAAACATATATTTAATTACGAACCATTGCTCTCAGCGGTCTGAAAATGTTATTTCATGCATGAAAAAGTATTAATTTCCAATTGTTATTTGTCAGAATTTTCCGAAAATCATATTCGAATTTTCCCGTTTTCTGGACACAGGGTAGGACACATGCACCCGATGAGACATATATTTCATTACAACCATTGCTCTCAGCGGTCTGGAAATGTTATTTCATGCATGAGAAGGGATGAATTGACAATTGTTATTTGTCAGAATTTTTCGAAAATCATATTCGAATTTTCCCGTTTCCTGGACACAGGGTAGGACACATGCCCCCGTTGAAACATATATCTAATTTCAACCATTGCTCCCAGCGGTCTGAAAATGTTATTTCATGCATCAGAAGGGATCAATTAACAATTGTTATTTGTCAGAATTTTCTCGAAATCATATTCGAATTATCCCGTTTTCTGGACACAGGGTAGGACACATGCCCGCGATGGAACATATATTCAATTATAACCATTTCTCTCAGCGGTCTCGAAATGTTATTTCATGCATGAGAAGGGATCAATTAACAATTTCTATTTGTCAGAATTTTCCGAAAATCATATTCGAATTTTCCCGTTTTCTGGACACAGGGTACCGCACATGCCCGCGATGAAATATATATTTAATTACAACCATGTGTCACAGCGGTCTTAAAATGTTATTTCATGCATGAGAAAGAATCAATTAACAATTGTTATTTGTCAGAATTTTTGGAAAATCATTTTCAATTTTTCCTATTTTCTGGACACAGGGTAGGACACATGCCCCCGTTGAAACATATATTTAATTTCAAACTATTGCTCCCAGCTGTCTGGCAATGTTATTTCATGCATCAGAAAGGATCAATTAACAGTTGTTATTTGTCAGAATTTTTCGAAAATCATATTCGAATTTTCCCGTTTTCTGGACACAGGATAGGACACATGTCTGCGGTGAAACATATATCTAATTACACCATTGCTCTCAGCGGTCTGGAAATGTTATCTCATGCATGATAAGGGATCAATTCAACAATTGTTATTTGTCAGAATTTTCTGAAAATCATATTCGAATTTTCCTGTTTTCTGGACACAGGGTAGGACACATGCCCCCGTTGAAACATATATTTAATTTCAACCATTGCTCCCAGCTGTCTGGAGATGTTATTTCATGCATCAGAAGGGATCAATTAACAATTGTTATTTGTCAGAATTTCCGAAAATCATATTCGAATTTTCCCGTTTTCTGGACACAGGGTACCGCACATGCCCGCGATGAAATATATATTTAATTACAACCATTGGTCACAGCGGTCTTAAAATGTCATTTCATGCATGAGAGAGGATGAATTGACAATTGTTATTTGTCAGAATTTTCCGAAAATCATATTCGAATTTTCCCGTTTTCTGGACACAGGGTACCGCACATGCCCGCGATGAAACATATATTTAATTACAACCATTGGTCACAGCGGTCTTAAAATGTCATTTCATGCATGAGAGAGGATGAATTGACAATTGTTATTTGTCAGAATTTTCCGAAAATCATATTCGAATTTTCCTGTTTTCTGGACACAGGGTAGGACACATGCCCCCGTTGAATCATATATTTAATTTCAACCATTGCTCCCAGCTGTCTGGAAATGTTATTTCGTGCATCGAGAAGGGATCAATTAACAATTGTTATCTGTCAGAATTTTTCGAAAATCATATTCGAATTTTCCCCTTTTTCCGGACACACGGTAGGACACATGCCCCCGATGAAACATATATTTAATTACAACCATTGCTCTCAGCGGTCTGAGAATGTTATTTCATGCATGAGAAGGGATCAATTAACAATTGTTATTTGTCAGAATTTTCTGAAAATCATATTCGAATTTTCCCCTTTTTCTGGACACAGGGTAGGACACATGCCCCCGATGAAACATATATTTAATTACAACCATTGCTCTCAGCAGTCTGGAAATGTTATTTCATGCATGAGAAGGGATGAATTGACAATTGTTATTTGTCAGAATTTCCCGAAAATCATATTCGAATTTTCCCGTTTTCTGGACACAGGGTAGGACACATGCCCGCGGTGAAACATATATTTAATTACAACCAATGCTCTCAGCGGTCTGAAAATGTTATTTCATGCATGAGAAGGGATCAATTAACAATTGTTATTTGTCAGAATTTCTGAAAATCATATTCGAATTTTCCCGTTTTCTGGACACAGGGTAGGGGCCTACCCCCCATGCCCCCGTTGAAACATATATTTTATTTCAACCATTGCTCTCAGCGGTCTGAAAATGTTATTTCATGCATGAGAAGGGATCAATTAACAATTGTTATCCGTCAGAATTTTCCGAAAATCATATTCGAATTTCCCGTTTTCTGGACACAGGGTGGGACACATGCCCGCGATGAAACATATATTCTATTTCAACCATTGCTCTCAGCGGTCTGAAAATGTAATTTCATGCATGAGAAGGGATCAATTAACAATTGTTATTTGTCAGAATTTTTTGAAAATCATATTCGAATTTTCCCGTTTTCTGGACACAGGGTAGGACAGATGCCCGCGATGAAACATATATTCAAATATACCACTGCTCCCAGCGGTCCTAAAATGTTATTTCATGCATGAGAGAGGATGAATTGACAGTTGTTATTTGTCAGAATTCTCCGAAAATCATATTCGAATTTACCTGTTTCTGGACACAGGGTAGGACACATGCCGCCGTTGAAACATATATTTAATTACAACCATTGCTCCAGCGGTCTGAAAATGTTATTCCATGCATGAGAAGGGATCAATTACAATTGTTATCTGTCAGAATTTTCCCGAAAATCATATTCGATTTTCCTGTTTTCTGGACACAGGGTAGGACACATGCCCCCGTTGGAACATATATTAATTTCAACCATTGCTGCCAGCGGTCTGAAAATGTCATTTCATGCATGAGAAGGGATCAATTAACAATTGTTATTTGTCAGAATTTTCCGAAAATCATATTCGAATTTTCCCGTTTTCTGGACACAGGGTACCGCACATGCCCGCGATGAACATATATTTAATTACAACCATGTGTCACAGCGGTCTTAAAATGTCATTCCATGCATGAAAGAGGATGAATTGACAATTGATATTTGTCAGAATTTTCCGAAAATCATATTCGATTTTTCCGGTTTTTCTGGACACAGGGTAGGACACATGCCCCGTTGAATCATATATTTAATTTCAACTATTGCTCCCAACTGTCTGGCAATGTTATTCCATGCATCAGAAGGGATCAATCAACAGTTGTTATTTGTCAGAATTTTTCGAAAATCATATTCGAATTTTCCCGTTTTCTGGACACATGATAGGAACAGGTCTGCGGTGAAACATATATCTAATTACAACCATTGCTCCCCCGGGTCTGAACATGTTAATCTCATGCATGAGGAAGGGATCAATTGACAATTGTTATGTCAGAAATTTTCGAAAATATATGCGATTTTCCTGTTTTGGACCAGGTAGTAGGACACATGCCCCCGTTGAAAAACATATATTCAATTTTCAACCATTGCTCCCAGCTGTCTGGAAATGTTTATTTCATGCATCAGAAGGGATCAATGAACAATTGTTTATTGTCAGAATTTTCCGACAATCAATTCGATTTCCCGTTTTCTGGAACACAGGGTTACCGCCACATTCCCACGCGCTTGAAACATATATTTAATTACAAACATGTGTCAGCAGCGGTTCTCAAATGTCATTTCATGCATGAGAGAGATTGAATTGACAATTGTTATGTCAGAATTTCGGAAAATCATATACGATTTTTTCCTGTTTCTGACCAGGGTGGGACACATGCCCCGTTGAATCATATATTAATTTCAACCATTGCTCCCAGCTGTCTGGAAATGTTATTTCATGCATCAGAAGGGATCAATTAAACAATTGTTATTTGGTCAGAATTTTCGAAAATCATACCGGGTATCGAATTTTCCCGTTTCCGGACAACGCGTAGGACACATGCCCGCGGTGAAACATATATTAATTACAACCATTGCTCTCAGCGGTCTGAAAATGTTTTTTCCATGAATTAGAAGGGATCACTTAACAATTGTTATTTGTGAGAATTTACAGAAATTCATATTCGAATTTTCCCGTTTTCTGGACACAGGGTAGGACACATTCCCCTAATGAAACGTATATTTTATTACAACCATTGCTCTCAGCAGTCTGAAAATATAATTTCATGCATGAGAAGGGATCAATTAACAATTGTTATTTGTCAGAATTCTCCGAAAATCATATTCGAATTTTCCCGTTTTCTGGACACAGGGAAGGACACATGCCCGCGGTGAAACATATATTTAATTACAACCATTGCTCTCAGCTGTCTGGAAATGTATTTCATGCATGAGAAGGGATCAATTAACAATTGTTATTTGTCAGAATTTTTCCGAAAATCATATTCGAATTTTCCCGTTTTCTGGACACAGGGTACCGCACATGCCCGCGATTGAAACATATATTTAATTACAATCATGTGCTCTCAGCGGTCTTAAATGTCATTCATGCATGAGAGAGGATGAATTGACAATTGTTATTTGTCAGAATTTCCGAAAATCATATTCGAATTTTCCTTGTTTCTGGACACAGGTTAGGACACATGCCCCCGTTGAACATATATTTAATTACAACCATTGCTCCCAGGCGGTCTGGAAATGTTATTTCCATGCATCAGAAGGGATCAATTAACAATTGTATTTGTCAGAATTTTTCGAAAATCATATTCGAATTTTCCGTTTTCCTGGACACACGGGTAGGACACATGCCCCCGGTGAAACATATATTTAATTACAACCATTGCTCTCCAGCGGTCTGAAATGTTATTTCATGCATGAGAAGGATCACTTAACAATTGTTATTGCAGAATTTTCTGAAAATCAGATTCGAATTTTTCCCGTTTTCTGGACACAGTTGTACCGGCACATGCCCGCGAGTAACATATATTCCAATTATATCATTTCTCTCAGCGGTCTGAAAATGTCATTTCATTCATGCATGAGAGAGGATGAATTGGACAGTTGTTATTTGTCAGAATTTCTCCGAAAATCTAGTTTCGAATTTACCTGTTTTCTGGACACAGGGTAGGACCATGCCCCCGTTGAAACATATATTTATTAACCAACCATTGCTCCCAGCCCCCCCGGTCTGAAAAATGTTATTCCATGCTATAAGAAGGGATCAATAACAATTGTTATCTCGTCAGAATTTCCGAAAATCATATTCGAATTTTCCTGTTTCTGGACACAGGGTAGGACACCATGGCCCCCGTTGAAACATATATTCCATTTCAAGCCATTGCTCCCCGCCCTGTCTGGAAATGTTATTTCATGCATCAGAGGGGATCAATTAACAAGTGTATTGTCAGAATTTTCGGGACAAATCATATTCGAATTTTCCCGTTTTCTGGACCACAGGGTACCGCACATGCCCGCGATGAAACAAATATTTAATTACAACCATGTGTCACAGCGGTCTTCAAATGTCATTTCATGCATGAGAGAGGATGAATTGACAATTGTTATTTGTCAGAATTTTACGAAATCATATTCGATTTTTCCTGTTTTCTGGACACAGGGGTGGGACAACATGCCCCCGTTGAATCATATATTAATTTCAACCATTGCTCCCAGCTGTCTGGAAATGTTATTTCATGCATCAGAAGGATCAATTAACAATTGTTATTTGTCAGAATTTTTCGAAAATCATACCGGGTATTCGAATTTTCCCGTTTTCCGGACACACGGTAGGACACATGCCCGCGGTGAAACATATATTATTACAACCATTGCTCTCAGCGGTCTGAAAAGGTTTTTTTCATGAATTAGAAGGATCACTTACCAATTGTTATTTGTGAGAATTTACAGAAATTCATATTCGAATTTTCCCGTTTTCTGGACACAGGGTAGGACACATGCCCGCGTTGAAACATATATTTAATCACAACCATTGCTCTCAGTGGTCTGGAAATGTTATTTCATGCATGAGAAGGGATGAATTGACAATTGTTATTTGTCAGAATTCTCCGAAAATCATATTCGAATTATCCCGTTTTCTGGACACAGGGTAGGACACATGCCCGCGGTGAAACATATATTAAATTACAACCATTGCTCTCAGCGGTCTGAAAATGTTATTTCATGCATGAGAAGGGATCACTTAACAATTGTTATTTGTCAGAATTTTCTGAAAAATCAGATTCGAATTTTCCCGTTTTCTGGACACAGTGTACCGCACATGCCCGCGATGAAACATATTATATTTAATTATAACCATTTCTCTCAGCGGTCTGAAATGTCATTTCATGCATGAGAGAGGATGATTGACAGTTGTTATTTGTCAGAATTCTCCGAAAATCATATTCGAATTTACCTGTTTTCTGGACACAGGGTAGGACACATGCCCCCGTTGAATCATATATTTAATTTCAACTATTGCTCCCAGCTGTCTGGCAATGTTATTTCATGCATCAGAATGGATCAATAAACACTTGTTATTTGTCAGAATTTTTCGAAAATCATATTCGAATTTTCCCGTTTTCTGGACACAGGGTAGGACACATGTCTGCGGTGAAACATATATCTAATTACAAGCATTGCTCTCAGCGGTCTGGAAATGTTATCTCATGCATGAGAAGGGATCAATTAACAATTGTTATTTGTCAGAATTTTCTGAAAATCATATTCGAATTTTCCTGTTTTCTGGACACAGGGTAGGACACATGCCCCCGTTGAAACATATATTTATTTCAACCATTGCTCTCAGCTGTCTGGAAATGTTATTTCATGCATGAGAAGGGATCAATTAACAATTGTTATTTGTCAGAATTTTCCGAAAATCATATTCGAATTTCCCGTTTTCTGGACACAGGGTACCGCACATGCCCGCGATGAACATATATTTAATTACAATCATTGCTTCCAGCGGTCTTAAAATGTCATTTCATGCATGAGAGAGGATGAATTGACAATTGTTATTTGTCAGAATTTTCCGAAAATCATATTCGAATTTTCTTGTTTTCTGGACACAGGGTAGGACACATGCCCCCGTTGAATCATATATTTAATTTCAACCATTGCTCCCGGCTGTCTGGAAATGTTATTTCATGCATCAGAAGGGATCAATTAACAATTGTTATTTGTCAGAATTTTTCGAAAATCATATTCGAATTTTCCGTTTTCCGGACACAACGGTAGGACAAATGCCCGCGGTGAAACATATATTTAATTACAACCATTGCTCTCAAGCGGTCTGAAAATGTTATTTCATGCATGAGAAAGGGATCACTTAACAATTGTTATTTGTCAGAATTTTCTGAAAATCAGATTCGAATTTCCCGTTTTCGGGACACAGTGTACCGCACATGCCCGCGATGTAACATATATTCAATTATAATCATTTCTCTCAGCGGTCTGAAAATGTCATTTCATGCATGAGAGAGGATGAATTGACAGTTGTTATTTGTCAGAATTCTCCGAAAATCATATTCGAATTTTCCTGTTTTCTGGACACAGGGTAGGACACATGCCCCCGTTGAAACATATATTTAATTACAACCATTGCTCCCAGCGGTCTGAAATGTTATTCCATGCATTAGAAGGGATCAATAACAATTGTAATCCGTCAGAATTTTCCGAAAATCATATTCGATTTTTCCTGTTTTCTGGACACAGGGTAGGACACATGCCCCCGTTGAATCATATATTTAATTTCAACTATTGCTCCCAGCTGTCTGGCAATGTTATTTCATGCATCAGAAGGGATCAATAAACAGTTGTTATTTGTCAGAATTTTTCGAAAATCATATTCGAGTTTTCCCGTTTTCTGGACACAGGATAGGACACATGTCTGCGGTGAAACATATATCTAATTACAAGCATGCTCTCAGCGGTCTGGAAATGTTATCTCATGCATGAGAAGGGATCAATTAACAATTGTTATTGTCAGAATTATCTGAAAATCATATTCGAATTTTCCTGTTTTCTGGGACACAGGGTAGGACACATGCCCCCGTTGAAACATATATTTTATTACAACCATTGCTCTCAGCTGTCTGGAAATGTTATTTCATGCATCAGAAGGGATCAATTAACAATTGTTATTTGTCAGAATTTTCCGAAAATCATATTCGAATTTTCCCGTTTCTGGACACAGGTACCGCACATGCCCGCGATGAAACATATATTTAATTACAATCATGGGTCACACCGGTCTTAAAATGTCATTTCATGCATGAGAGAGGATGAATTGACAATTGTTATTTGTCAGAATTTTCCGAAATCATATTCGAATTTTCCTGTTTTCTGGACACAGGGTAGGACACATGCCCGCGGTGATCATATATTTAATTTCAACCATTGCTCCCGGCTGTCTGGAAATGTTATTTCATGCATCAGAAGGGATCAATTAACAATTGTTATTTGTCAGAATTTTTCGAAAATCATATTCGAATTTTCCCGTTTTCCGACACACGGTAGGACAAATGCCCGCGGTGAAACATATATTTAATTACGACCATTGCTCTCAGCGTCTGAAAATGTTATTTCATGCATGAGAAGGGATCACTCCAACAATTGTATTTGTCAGAATTTTCTGAAATCATATTCGAATTTTCCCCCGTTTTCCTGGACAAAGGGTAGGACACATTCCCCCGATGAGACATATATTTCATTACAACCATCGCTCTCAGCAGTCTGGAATGTTATTCATGCATGAGAAGGGATGAATTGACATTGTTACTGTCAGAATTTTTGAAAATCATATTCGAATTTTCCTCCCGTTTCGTACACAGGGTAGGACACATGCCGCCCGGTGAAAACATATATCTAATTTCAACATTGCTCCAGCGTCTGAAAATGTTATTTCATGCATCAGAAGGGATCAATTACAATTGTTATCTGGTCAGAATTTTCCTCCAAATCATATTCGAATAATCCCGTTTTCTGGACACAGGGTGGGACACATGCCCGCGATGGAACATATATTTAATTATAACCATTTCTCTCAGCGGTCTCGAAATGTTATTTCATGGCATGAGAAGGGAGCAATTAACAATTTTCTATTTGTCAGAATTTTCCGAAAATCATATTCGAATTTCCCGTTTTCTGGACAACAGGGTACCGCACATGCCCGCGATGAAATATATATTTAATTACAACCATGTGTCACAGCGGTCTTAAAATGTCTTTCATGCATCAGAGAGGATGAATTGACATTTGATATTTGTCAGAATTTTCCGAAAATCATATTCGATTTTTCCTGTTTTCTGGACCAGGGTAGGACACACATGCCCCGGTTGAATCATATATTTAATTTCAACTATTTCTCCCAGCTGTCTGGCAATGTTATTTCATGCATCAGAAGGGATCAATTAAACAGTTGTTATTTGTCAGAATTTTCGAAAATCATATTCGAATTTTCCCGTTTTATGGACACAGGGATAGGACAACATGTCCTGCGGTGAAACATATATCTAATTACAACCATTGCTCTCAGCGGTCGGGAAATGTTATCTCGATGCATGAGAAGGGATCAATCAACAATTGTTATTTGTCAGAATTTTCTGAAAATCATATTCGAATTTTCCTGTTTTCTGGACACAGGGTAGGACACATGCCCCCGTTGAAACATATATTTAATTTCACCATTGCTCCCAGCTGTCTGGAGATGTTATTTCATGCATCAGAAGGGATCAATTAACATTGTTATTTGTCAGAATTTTCCGAAAATCATATTCGAATTTCCCGTTTTCTGGACACAGGGTACCGCACATGCCCGCGATGAAACATATATTTAATTACAACCATGTTTCCACAGCGGTCTTAAAATGTCATTCATGCAGAGAGAGGATGAATTGACAATTGTTATTGTCAGAATTTTCCGAAAATCATATTCGATTTTTCCCTGTTTTCTGGACACAGGTAGGACACATGCCCCCGTTGAATCATATATTTAATTTCAACCATTGCTCCCAGCTGTCCTGGAGATGTTATTTCATGCATATGAAGGGTATACTTAACAATTGTTATCTGTCAGAATTTTCCGAAAAACATATTCGAATTTTCCTGTTTTCTGGACACAGGGAAGGACACATGCCCCCTTGAAACATATATCCAATTTCAATCATTGCTCCCAGCGTCTGAAAATGTTATTCCATGCATCAGAAGGATCAATTAACAATTGTTTTTGTCAGAATTTTCTCAAAATCATATCCGAATTTTTCCCGTTTTCTGGACACAGGGTAGGACACATGCCCGCGGTGAAACATATATTTAATTACAACCATTGCTCCCAGCGGTCTGAAAATGTTATTCCATGCATGATAAGGGATCAATTAACAATTGTTATTTGTCAGAATTTTCCGAAAATCATATTCGAATTTTCCCGTTTTCTGGACACAGGGTGGGACACATGCCCCCGTTGAACATATATTTTATTTCAACCATTGCTGCCAGCGGTCTGAAAATCTCATTTCATGCACGAGAAAGGATCAATCAACAATTGTTATTTGTCAGAATTTTCCGAAAATCATATTCGAATTTTCCTCGTTTTCGGACACAGGGTAGGACACATGCCCGCGGTTAAACATATATTTATTACAACTCATTGCTCTCAGCGGTCTGGAAAATGTTATTTCATGCATGAGAAGGGATCACTTAACAATTGTTATTTGTCAGAATTTTCCGAAAATCATATTCGAATTTTCCCGTTTTCTGGACACAGGGTAGGACACATGCCCCCGATGAAACATATATTCTATTACAACCATTGCTCTCAGCGGTCTGAAATTGTGATTTCATGCATGAGAAGGGATCAATTAACAATTGTTATTTGTCAGAATTTTCCGAAAATCATATTCGAATTTTCCCGTTTTCTGGACACAGGGTAGGACACATGCCCGCGTAGAAACATATATTTAATTACAACCATTGCTCTCAGCGGTCTGGAAATGTTATTTCATGCATGAGAAGGGATCAATTAACAATTGTTATTTGTCAGAATTTTCCGAAAATCATATTCGAATTTTCCCGTTTTCTGGACACAGGGTACCGCACATGCCCGCGATGAAACATATATTTCATTACAACCATTGGTCACAGCGGTCCTAAAATGTCATTTCATGCATGAGAGAGGATGAATTGACAATTGTTATTTGTCAGAATTTTCCGAAAATCATATTCGATTTTTCCTGTTTTCTGGACACAGGGTAGGACACATGCCCGCGGTGAAACATATATTTAATTACAACCATTGCTCCCAGCGGTCTGAAAATGTTATTCCATGCATGAGAAGGGATCAATTAACAATTGTTATCTGTCAGAATTTTCCGAAAATCATATTCGAATTTTCCTGTTTTCTGGACACAGGGTAGGACACATGCCCCCGTTGAAACATATATTCAATTACAACCATTGCTCTCAGCGGTCTGAAAATGTCATTCCATGCATGAAAGGGGATCAATTAACAATTGTTATCTGTCAGAATTTTTTGAAAATCATATTCGAATTTTCCCGTTTTCTGGACACAGGGTAGGACACATGCCCGGGATGAAACATATATTTAATTACAACCATTGCTCTCAGCGGTCTGAAAATGTTATTCCATGCATGAGAAGGGATCAATAACAATTGTTATTTGTCAGAATTTTCCGAAATCATATTCGAATTTTCCCGTTTTCTGGACACAGGGTAGGACACATGCCCCCGTTGAAACATATATTTATTTCAACCATTGCTTCCAGCGGTCTGGAAAATGTTTTTCATGCATGAGAAGGGATCAATCAACAATTGTTATTTGTCAGAATTTTCCGAAAATCATATTCGAATTTTCCCGTTTTCTGGACACAGGGTAGGACACATGCCCGCGGTGGAACATATATTTAATTTTAACCATTGCTCTCAGCGGTCTGGAAATGTTATTTCATGCATGAGAAGGGATCAATTAACAATTGTTATTTGTCAGAATTCTCCGAAAATCATATTCAAATTTTCCCGTTTTCTGGACACAGGGTAGGACACATGCCCCCCGAGGAAACATATATTTAATTACAACCATTGCTCTCAGCGGAGTCTGAAAATTTTATTTGTGCATGAGAAGGGATCAATTAACAATTGTTATTTGACAGAATTTTCCGAAAATCATATTCGAATTTCCCGTTTTCTGGACACAAGGTAGGACACATGCCCGCGGTGAAACATATATTTAATTACAACCATTGCTCTCAGCGGTCTCAAAATGTTATTTCATGCATGAGAAGGGATCAGTTAACAATTGTTATTTGTCAGAATTTTCTGAAAATTAAATTCGAATTTTCCCGTTTTCTGGACACAGGATAGGACACATGCCCGCGTTGAAACATATATTCAATTACAACCATTGCTCTCAGCGGTCTGAAAATGTTATTTCATGCATAAGAAGGGATGAATTGACAATTGTTATTTGTCAGAATTTTTCGAAAATCATATTCGAATTTTCCCGTTTTCTGGACACAGGGTAGGACACATGCCCGCGGTGAAACATATATTTAATTACAACCATTGCTCTCAGCGGTCTGAAAATGTTATTTCATGCATGAGAAGGGTATACTTAACAATTGTTATTTGTCAGAATTTTCTGAAAATCATATTCGAATTTTCCCGTTTTCTGGACACAGGGTAGGACACATGCCCTCATTGAAACATATTTCTAATTTCAATCATTGCTCCCAGTGGTCTGAAATGTTATTCCATGCATCAGAAGGGTATCAATTAACAATTGTTATTTGTCAGAATTTTCTCAAAATCATATTCGAATTTTCCCGTTTTCTGGACACAGGGTAGGACACATGCCCGCGGTGAAACATATATTTAATTACAACCATTGCTCCCAGCGGTCTGAAATGTTATTCCATGCATGAGAAGGGATCAATTAACAATTGTTATTTGTCAGAATTTTCCGAAAATCATATTCGAATTTTCCCGTTTTCTGGACACAGGGTGGGACACATGCCCGCGTTGAAACATATATTTAATACAACCATTGCTGCCAGCGGTCTGAAAATCTCATTTCATGCACGAGAAAGGATCAATTCAACAATTGTTATTTGTCAGAATTTTCTTTAAATCATATTCGAATTTGTCCGTTTTCTGGACACAGGGTAGGACACATGCCCGCGGTGGAATATATATTTAATTTCAACCATTGCCTCCAGCGGTCTGAAAATGTTATTCATGCATGAAGAAGGGATGAATTAACAATTGTTATTTGTCAGAATTTTCCGAAAATCATATTCAAATTTTCCCGTTTTCTGGACACAGGGTAGGACACATGCCCCCGTGAAACATATATCCAATTCCAATGATTTCTCCCAGCGGTCTGAAAATGTTATTTCCATGCATGAGAAGGGATCAATTGACAATTTTTAGTTGTCAGAATTTGCCGAAAATCATATTCGAATTTTCCTCGTTTTCTGGACACAGGGTAGGACACATGTCCCGCGGTGAAACATATATTTAATTACAATCATGCCTCTCAGCGGTCTGAAAATGTTATTTCATGCATGAGAAGGGATCAATTAACAATTGTTATTTGTCAGAATTTTCCGAAAATCATATTCGAATTTTCCCGTTTTCTGGACACAGGGTAGGACACATGCCCCGGGATAAACATATATTTAATTCACAACCATTGCTCTCAGCGGTCTTAAAATGTTATTTCATGCATGAAGAAGGATCAATTTAACAATTGTTATTTGTCAGAATTCTCCGAAATCATATTCGAATTTTCCCTGTTTTCTGGACACAGGGTAGGACACATGCCCCCGTGGTAACATATATTTATTTACAACCATTGCTCTCAGCGGTCTGGAAATGTTATCTCATGCATGAGAAGGGATCAATTAACAATTGTTATTTGTCAGAATTTTCCGAAAATCATATTCGAATTTTCCCGTTTTCTGACACAGGGTAGGACACATGCCCCGCGTTGAAACATATATTTAATTACAACCATTGCTCTCAGCGGTCTGGAAATGTTATTTCATGCATGAGAAGGGATCAATTAACAATTGTTATTTGTCAGAATTTTCCGAGAAATCATATTCGAATTTTCCCGTTTTCTGGACACAGGGTAGGACACATGCCCCCGTTGAAACATATATATATTTAATTTCAACCATTGCTCTCAGCGGTCTGAAAATGTTATTTCATGCATGAGAAGGGATCAATTAACAATTGTTATTTGTCAGAATTTTCCGAAAATCATATTCGAAATTTCCCGTTTTCTGGACACAGGGTAGGACACATGCCCGCGATGAAACATATATTTCATTACAACCATTGCTCTCAGCGGTCTGAAAATGTTATTTCATGCATGAGAAGGGATAAATAACAATTGTTATTTGTCAGAATTTTCCGGGAAATCATATTCGAATTTTCCCGTTTTCTGGACACAGGGTAGGACACATGCCCGCGGTGAAACATATATTTAATTACAACCATTGCTCCAGCGGTCTGAAAATGTTATTTCATGCATGAGAAGGGATCAATTAACAATTGTTATCTGTCAGAATTTTCCGAAAATCATATTCGAATTTTCCCGTTTTCTGGACACAGGGTATTGCACATGCCCGCGATGAAACATATATTTAATTACAACCAGCGGTCTTAGAATGTCATTACATGCATGAGAGAGGATGAATTGACAATTGTTATTTGGCAGAATTTCCGAAAATCATATTCGAATTTTCCTGTTTTCTGGACACAGGGTAGGACACATGCCCGCGATGAAACATATATTTAATTCCAATCATTGCTCTCAGCGGTCTGAAAATGTTATTTCATGCATGAGAAGGGATTCAATTAACAATTTTTATTCGTCAGAATTTTCCTAAAATCATATTCGAATTTTCCCGTTTTCTCGTTTTCTGGACACAGGGTAGGACACATGCCCTCGTTGAAACATATATTCAATCAGATGAAGGGATGAATTGACAATTCTTATTTGTCAGAATTTTCCGAAAATCATATTCGAATTATCCCGTTTTCTGGACACACGGTAGGACACATGCCGGTCCACCCCTGTACCATGTCCACTCCTGTACCCTCTGTATCATTCATGACTGACACGGTTTAACAGTACGTCCTCATACAATCCTCAGTACACTTGAGGTCATTTAAAATGATTATCCTAAATTTTATTTTCCAACACATTTTACGGTCAATTTTACTATTTGACTGTAGTGCCTGTGTACATCCTCTTCCGGTTTCAGTGGGAGATACTAAAAAATAACTATACTGAAAACCAACTGTACTGAAAACCAACTGACCCAAACTTATATCTCTTGAGCAACCTGTACAGAAGTAAAATTGGTGGTTAGGTGGGCGAGGTTTGTGTCGAATGAATTTCTGAAGGCGAAGAGTCAAACCTTGCACTTTAACTTCTATACAGGTGGCTCAAGAAATAGAAGTTTAGGTCAATTGGTTTTTGGTACAGTTTGTTTTTAGTATTTTTTTCCCACAAACTTCAACTTCCTTTGTTTTGTTTTCAAGTGTTGCGAAGTTCTTTACACCATCATTTTGTAGAACGCCATTGTTTAACATTACACAATGATGTTAGAATAAGCAAAGCAATGCTAGAAATAGGCTTCCGGTTTATTTTTAGCAATGGTTGTTTTTAGTCGAGTTGATTTTTAGTACAGTTGGTACCTTCTGATAGTGCGTATAATGTATGTAAATTTCCGTCAGGATTCATTTTAATGTGGCTTGATTGACCACTTTACGTGACCAGAAGTGTACCTTCCATGCAAATCTCATGGCTATTCTGTAGTCAAAGCCTTTCATGAGCTCGCTGTACGTTGATATCAATCTAGTTCACAGTCGCTTTTCACAAATATACTATTGTGTAGAAACAAAATGGTCAAACATTATGGAGTTTTATTTTCAACAATGGTCGTATATCCACAAAATGAATGTATAATAGAGGAAAGAGAAGAACATATGTCAAAACGAAAGAGTATATCACCAGTTATTTCTCTAGTATTAACTTTAATATTTATATGATGCATGAAATATGGGATAGAATGGGTAATATTGTATATTTTAGGTTTGATGTTTCACTATATATATTCGATACGTGTATGACCGAATAATCGTGTAATCTAAGTGAGTGAAATTCAAGAATATTGTAAATCAACAACAGAAATTATTTTCGAAAAAAAATGGGAATCTAAAGCACTACGTGAACTGCATATTATATTTGTGTGAGTTACTTTTTGTTTTTATTACTGTCAAGATGACATAAGAAAATGAAAAACATTATACCATGATTAATTTTCACACAATAATAATAATCAAATCTGAGAGGAAACAAATGATATATTCGAATAATTCGAAATGAACAGAAAAATATTTTTCTTGCATGTAATGTAAGCATAATAAAAACAATGATGATTGTGTGCATAATGTATTTTAATGTACCGTAAATACGTACCTTTTTTCGTATTTCACTCGTACTTTCTTCTACAGTTTCACAATCGGGTAGAAAGAGGTAAAATTTCTCTCATCAATATTATTCTATCTCGAGACAAAAATGATATTGGACCCTTTCTGCCTTTCCTTTCAAACCTACGAAATACACAAAGAATATATAACTCAGTCCATTAGCTAAGTCGGGGGGACATTCGATTCCCGAATACTGTGATACCATAGCGAAACCATAGCTATAACATTGCCCCTTTGTTTGTTTTTAACGGCACGTTAACGACGAGGTTAAATAAGTAATGATTTCAAATACATTGATACAACATTTTTTAATTGCAAGCAGTAAATTGCACGAGGGCTTGTGAAAGCGAATATAAATTAATTAATTGAGCATGCTTATAACAAGGTTGAATCACAAACAAGTATAGTAGGCCAAACTCAAAGCTCAAACAATTCGCATTCAAACTAATTATGAGTTGTACAAAGTACAAACTTAGTTAGGGTTGTTAATTAATAAGCAAGTGAATCCCCATGTAACTTAACTGTTGGTGAGGTCATCCTTAAGCACCACCAGAAAGTAAAATTGATGATTATGTAAGCCAAGCCTACTCAATGGGCAACTGCAAGGCATCGCATTCGGCAGAGGGGGAAGGGTTAGAGGGGTTGCATTTGCTACCTGCCCCCCCTTTTTTCCACGAACTCGAGTCAGAAAATGTTTTGCACATTTTTTAATTGAATTATCTTCCATAATGAAGGACAATGAACGACATAGATTAAAAATCTCAAACATAAGAAGGGATGTAGGCCAATTGAATAATAATATTTCCGAGATTATAGTAAAAGTCTTATTTTGAAATGTTTTAATAAATATACTGATTTCAAATCAATGAGTTGATACCTGTTGATCTGTTGGTAAAACCGGATCCAATAAGAAGAATCAATCATGAAATAATTATAGATGTTTTTGGCGAATAATTTGCCCTACAACTGGATTGTATGAAAATACTCAAATAACATATAATCTTAAGCACGTAAATAGAAATTGTCATTTTAAATCTCTTAAATTTCTTTCATTATTGAATTTATCATCCAAACCATTCTGAAACCACAAAAAGGAGACTTTCTATCATGCAAGTAAAATAATTGCAATATATTCGGCTCAAATCAAGTGATCAACCAACTTCATTTAATTTGATTAAATGTATACATTGGAATGGTGTAACAAGTGCAAGTGCTTGTTGTTATTATGTAATTTATTTCGTTAGATGATTTATGAACCAGTGAGGCGTTTGTCATGAATTAGTGTAACATCTGTTTATTATGTTGTCAAATAAATCCATGCATAAATAATAATTATTCTAATGTAGGACCGCAGATGGTAGTACAGTACATATCGTGGCGCCTTGAAATGTACAACATACAGCACGTAGCGCTTCTACGTAAGATGTGTTGCCTATCTGTACCGTGGAAGGCGCTCCATGAGATCCGTAAAATGGCAATCTGATGAAAAAGAGAACGGAATATGAACGTACAGTACATATATTATTTCATTTTACGACTGGGAAATTACAATAAATTGAATTGAGGGAGTACGATGAATTTGTTTTTCGTTCAATTGAATGGAGAGAATATGATGAATTTGAATAAAAATATAATATATTTTCAAGAAACAATGAGTACGGTAATTTGTTTCCATTTCTCATTAGTTCTGCTTTTTAATGTAACATAAGACAGCATTAAGAGAAAACTATAATACTGATCGATTACGATACTTATCATTAGAATTATTTAGACTGACTCTGAAGTTTTAACACACTTCAGAAGAATAATTAGACCCAGCTATTTCATCAAGATTGTAGAACTAAGATCTAATTTTTACTATTCTAGATTCGTCAAATTTCACAAAAATTATCATTGTAACTTTGAATACAAATATTGCACAAATGAATATTTCATTGCATTGATAATAAAGACAAATTTCAGTCATATCCACATTCTGTATATTATTTCCATTGCAAGATTAACAATATGACTCGACAGATTTGATATTGGCATGATCACATAATGAACAAATGAATGAATGAATGAATGAATGAATAAATAAATAGATCGATAAATGAATTAATGAATGTATGAATGAACAATAATTTAATTGATAGATAAATATATGAGTAACTATTTCTTAATTCATTATAGTTATAGCTTAATACGTACAAATAATATAAGAGGCATAATACTCATAATAATGTGTTGCGGTGACATAACGTTACACATTAACTACCCAACATATCATCAATATTATAATAATAACCAGATGAGAGAGAAAGTGCTTCACAACCCTCCCCCCCCCCCTCCCCTTTCCATCAAACCACGAGCTGGCATTTTGGAATCTAATAACACAATCAACTAATCTCCCTTCCCACCGAAAACAAGGGTGCAATATCAACCCTTAATTTAATAATGACACGCTGGCGTGATATGTTAAACTCTAGCACGCTAGACTGCGCCACGAACAGTGCATGCATTGTTGTCAGGACAACAGACAACAGCTACACGTTGTCACTCGATAATTCGGCGCAGTTTTTAGATACAACACACAATGGCGATTGTGACAAAGTGAATTATGAAAATATATGAACTACCCATTGTAGTGCTGGTAGGAATCGGAAAACGGATGTATAATATTTTGTGCATACAATTTGAGGAATTCAAGTATTTATTCACTTCGATATTTGAATAGATAAAATATATATTTACACATAATTATTGGTTTTTCTTCAGGATGGAATGTAAAATAACGAGAATCTATTGATTGCATCCGAAAAGTATAGAAACAGTGTGATTTCTTGAATAATGTACTCAATGACAAATCCATCAGTTAGGTTATATGGGGTAGGAATTAGCAGGTTATAATGAAACAATCGAGTTATGAAAGGTGAACGGACGTTAGTGAAGCCCATGCCTTATGCGGGACTCGAACCCACGCTCGGCTTGACTTGTATTTCTGATGTGGTGCCTTATAGCTACATGGCTGCCATAGGGACTTGATTATAGTTATGTAGACAACTCAAGTACATTTCATAAAAATATTTTAACTCATTTCACTAGTCATATTCGAGCCATATTGTTTTCCTATTGGTATTATCTTTCGACATAAAAAAAGATTTTCATCATGCACACATAAACCAATATGTCTGAATCATATCCCCTGATGATAAACTTTATATATCCATACCGGAAATCAATTATCCAATCCGCTAGAGAAATAGTGACACATTTTTTTTGTATTATATGCTATTAAAAAGGCTCAGAGAGATATTTACTATCCTGCTGAAGAAAACTGCAATTCAGGAGCTTTAGCAACTCTAGAATCCATCTTGATTATCAATCACCAATTATCGAAGTTTATTGAAAAATATTTTTTATTTTCCTGAATTGAAACATAAAATGAAATATCTCAAGTATATCAGAGGTGCTATTTTGTGGTAACATATGGATATATTCTCCAAATTTAAGCAGGATTTTTAATTGAATTGTAATAGTGTGGTCAATTTTCGTATCGACGATAGTATATATACACCACGGTTGTCAGGCGAACACTTCTGGATTGCAGTATAACTAATACAATGTTTCGTTAACGGTTTTATAGAAACTTTTTACATCTCCCATTCGAGCTTTTTGCTCGGTTTTTGCTCGAGTTTGAATTGTTTTAGAGCAGAATGATGAATGATTGCTTTGGTAATTGCTTGCGATGACAATGACGGAGCGATTTTAACTAGAATCAATGAACAAAACAATTGATGGTTTGTTTAATCACTAAATTGTGGTAGAAATAACACCGCTTCTTTCACAATGAAGTTTTTAGAACCACTGGGAAAACGCTGTATAGGCTTGGCCACGATGTTCGACAAACGTGATCATGTATTTCACTTCTAAAATGTGGCCAAATGTGGCAAAACAATTGAATTGGAAGTTCATCAAATGAGAATCATTCAACAAACTCGAACAAATTATAATATATATATATATATATATATATATATATATATATATATATATATATATATATATATATATATATTATATTATAGGATGGATAGTATCATCACTGCAAAATATCGCCTCGTAGGGGAATCGAACTCCGGACCCAAGCATAAGTTCGGGGCTTGATTCCCCGTTGAGGCGGTATTCGTCAGTGATAATAATATCCATCCTACAACATCATGTGGTGCTGTACGTTTCAACAGAAAGCCATGTACTCATATATATATATATATATATATATATATATATATATATATATATATATATATATATATATATTTTTATTTTTATTTATGGAAGGAGAAAAAGAGAATTTATTAAACTCATTCGCTCCTTTCAACTAGATTATACTGATGTGTAAAGGGAAAAATTAATCACAAAACTATCAAAGTTAAAAGCGGAGTATAGTGACCAATTAATTTAAAATGCATTGAATTATTAGAAACGATCATACTAGAAGTAGAAGAGCTAATTTCTTTCGAATCTATCAATGGGGAAAAATCAAACATATATTTAATAAACATTCTTCTCATTATTATTAACTCTCACAAAATCTGGCTTGCAAAATGAATAGAGTTTCTGAGAGCATAATAAACATACGTTGATTAATCAATTAAACTGAAATATAATAGCATTAAATAATTTATAATTACTCAACAGCATAGTTTCTAACTTTTTAATGTGTATTAATTAATGGTGTTTACAATAAGTTACATGTATTTATAATCAAAGTGTTGTCTAGACCTTCTATATAATATAGTTACAAAGTTTCCAATTTTCTTATACGTTATTATTTTCTAATTACGCGTCATGTATAGTTAGTTTTATCTCATTAGGTTGGTAAACACATGTCAAATTAGTCTACTTAGCGGTGAGCTCGATTTAAGACTGTGTTTCTTGTTGTTTCAGTTTTGTTATATACACTGTACACTTATTGTTCACTTGGGTTTATAGCTTGCTTATAGCCTCTTGTTTATGTTGAAAAGATTCCGTTTTTCTCTATTAATTATAGGCCTATATGTTGAATCAATTTTAAATGTAGGCTTTTGACAGGTTCATAATATTAAAGGTGTTGATTCATCCGTAGTAAATCAAGTATTCGAGAGAAAAATTGAAGGAAGAGAAGATATATTGAGGAGAAGTTTGAAAACTTTTTTCTAAAAACGACTTTTGAATATTTCTTCATTTCTTAACTCATCACTATGATTTGTACGTTGTTGAATGAGTTATAACTATTTCTTCGGGGTGGTAAGATCGCCCTTGTGGTGCCTCTTGGAGTCCTAAACTGAGTTTAGATTATATTATAATAGTTAGTTGATACTCAAATTTCTAGTTCACTTTCATTTATGTAAAAAAATCGAAACGGTGCTTCTAAGCGCCTGATAAAATATAATGAAATACCAAATCTATGTCAAACTCGTAAAATGACATAAAATGTAAATCTTATTTTTATCATTAAAACTAATAGAATTCGCCCTAAAAAACACATTTTTCCCACAGCGTTATCATTGAGCACACACCTAAATGATAAAATAGAAAGTTCTCGCGGTGTTAACTATATACACATTTCCAATTGTCTTATCTTCAAAGTTATTCAAGTAGAAAAATAATAAATACGTCATTCCAAAAGTGTTGGCGATCCCGATCGACGTCTTCCCTATCGGTAACATATTCTATTACATCCGATATAACATCTGAAACTGGTCAAAAATTCACTGTTTCCTCATTAAGACTGAGGAGGAAAAGGTAGGATCGTTCGGACGGGTCATCGCAAATACGGTATCACCATCCACTCGAGAGGAAATTGTCAAAAATGAAACTCATCTAATGAGTTACAAATGATAAAAAACTGATAGATCTGGGATAGAGAACAGCTGTAAAATCATTCGCATTGTCGAGTAAGAATCTTTCACCTTTTATGTCGGCCAACAAATAGATTATATGGGGATGAAGTGATCAAGTAATGTATCTATATTTTTTTCCAAGAATTTTCTCTTTCTTCTCTCTTCTTTTTCTTCCAAAATTTAATTTCATCCACTATATGCATCATAAAATTTGACGTATAATAGTGTTTGTTAACATAACATTATTATTTCATTCCTCGTTTTTATTATCTATTCGTTTTCGACGCCATTACACATTTCAGTAAAAAGAACGGTAGTAAGAGCTGATTCGCCATTATTCGGGAAACAGATCAGAGCCGTTATATCTTACAGTAAAATCTTCTTGAAAATAACATAAACCTTCAATTTGATTCGAAATCCGAAAGATGTGTATAATTAAACACCATTCAAGTTCCTTAAAAAGACTAGGATTACGTAGGTATTAATTGCTGTTGTAAAGAATTTCTTAGTAAACAACGGAAACACTAATCTCAGAATACTGATAATAAATAGTTAACTCGTGAACACTTCCAATTGTTAGTTATAATAGATAGGAAAGACATCCGATCGAACCAGTCATAGTTTCTTGAAGGACCATGACCTAAAACAGATGAAGAAATAAATGTTTAAAAAAAGAAATCGAAAATGTGATAAACATTACAACATTTATTTGTTTTGTTCATAAGACAATACATTTTTGGTTTTACCTCTTTTGAATAAATTGTCACGGTATTATTTGATTTAAAATAGTTGCATAATATTTTTGCATGAGAATAAAATTCTCGCGTCAATTGAAATGAGTATAACAGTAAACCATGACAATCAAAATAAAGGAATGATTAATGATAATAGATTATTGAATGATGATAGTTCGTTATTATATGGAGTTCAATTTAATTTGATTAGTATAAATTATCTCAGTGTCATTTATTATGTACAATGTGGAGATGCTTGGTTATAATTTGTAAGAAAAAGTACTGAATACGCCATTCTTCACATTGTTATAAATTATGCGAGAATAACTCACAATTAACACAAAAGCAGAGTGTTGTTTTATGTTATTCAACATGGTAAATAGCTAGAGCACCTAATTGCATAATTATTAAATAAATCCTCAAAAGAACGTGTCATAAACCGCTATACATACATCTTTACAAATGGGTGCACTTTTACAATATATATTCTAATGATGATAACTGTTCGAAAATGTACCTTTCCTTATACAAAACATACAAAAGCCACATGAATTCTAAAACAAGAATATAAAAAAAGTTGGTCAAAGTGTCATGTTCTTTTTGTTTCGCTCAATGTGTCGTCAAGTGGAAATTATTATACTATAATATTGACGCCACCGATCGTCAGTTCTTCCTTCTCATAATTAATAACGATAGACTGTTTCGATCCTTCAAAACTGATATTTACTTTGGTAAAGAATGCTTACGATTACGAACGTCGGTTTCTCCTTTGGTTTACTATTACCTCTCGGAAGTTTCGATCCACCAAAGCTTGCGGTATGAAGAATATATAATTCTGGTCACAGTTTTTGAGTCCTCTCGCTCAGATTGTGTGCAGTGATTGTGCGTTCCTCTTCGTGACCCGACTAGGTCATCTCCCCTCCCCCTTCCCCCCCTTTCCCCCCCTTCCAGCCCCGAGGGTCACAGATGGAAGGATACTTAACCGGCATGTCGGAAGTATGAGATCAACTGAGTGTATTGACGGTCAACCGAGGGTAAAACTGTGGAGAGGTTGATTTCGGTTTGAGTCGAATGATCTGCGAAATTATTAATAATCGATTGTGATATTTATGTCACTTATATATACATTTTTGCTGTGAGCAATCTATTCCAATTTCTAGCTGCGTTTAAAATTATTTTCTGTGCTATGAAACCAAAGAAGAGATTTTGTCTATATTTTTATTTGTATCCAGGTGTGAAATGGGGAGAGAAATGAGAATCTCAATTATTATGTCGACGTTTTGAAGGGAGAGACACAAAAAGAGGAATGAGATCGTTGAAATATTTCAAGGGAAGATGCAGTATTAGAGAGAGATAGAATGCATTTTAGAATGCGAGGGAGAGAGAAAAACAACAAAAATATAGTACAGGTTTCTTGAAATCAGCACAAACATAAGAGGAAACAGGAAAAGGCCAAAGGCGTGAGAATCATCGTCAAAGTTCACACCCTCCAAATGTGAACTGAATGTGTTTAAAATCAGTGATTCGTAACTCTGGGGGTCGCTCGAGTCTCATATCACAAGATTCAGTCTCGAAACAGTCGACCGTCAATGCTATAGTATGGAAATAGACTACACTCGAACATTTAACATTGTTCCCTTCTCGGGAAGGTCTTGAAGATTCATGTTCGAAGCGGATGATCGATTACGTTGTAGTATAGGGGAAACGTGCGATCGATACCTTGCTATGTGAATGTGTCTGATATAGAGAAGGGGAGGAACTCACTAAGGGATACAGACGAGTTGTATATGTCCTTTAATTCCTTCCATATGAGAAGGGTGGATTTAGAGATCTTTTTCAAAGTATTTTGTGTGAAATTCAAGACACACAGGATTTTGAAATCATATCCAGAGAAATTATTGCTGTTTTTTGAAACTAAAAGCTTGACTTTTAGTTGGGGTTGAGAGAAAAGAATGGCACCCTATTGATTTTATTGATACCAAGTAGGCATAAGTTTATTCGCGAGTGTTCCAAATTATGATACCATCTCAGATCTCAATGGCACTAAACTGAATTATTTAGTGAAAAATGGCTTTGACAGTACATTATCAGGCACCTGTGCTCACTGCCATATGATTGTTGGCGGTAACTATACTAACAATGACATCTATTTCTACATTATGATTGATGATTCTCATTTTTGTGCGGGCAAAACATAATAACTATCCACAAACAAACTTATATTTATTTGTATTTATCATGTTGATTTTATTTATTCTTTTCAATACAATAGATTTATAAATGGCAGTAAAGGTTTGATCAGCACATATTCATTTTCGTGACAGAAAACTTGATAGATTCCTGTTCTGCTTAGAACGCCTCGTTAGCTATTCATGCTTTGACACTCTTAACCATTCGTCGCTTGATTCGGCCGGCTGTGATCGAGACGGGAAAAAAGTAGACGAATTTTATTTCCGAATGATGTAATGCGTATAAATGTGCGATTTATGTTAAATGTAACAGTATAATATGCTCATTAACGTGTCTCGCATATGAGAGTAAAGTAAAACGGTAATATGTTGGCCTGTTAAACGATGACAATTGGCAGAAGACCAATAGTATTGTTGCCAAATACCCTTTGATGGCCTGGTCATTCGGTCAATGGAGCTTCATATACTAATAATGTATTGTGGTTTGAAAAGAGAGTAATAGTAAAGTAAATACAGTACAAAAGGAAAACAAAGTTAAACGTTAAACCAAACATAAACTGTGGTTGAACATTACTTTCAATATAACATTACCAATATTTCAATGTAATCTACTGAGAAATATTTCGACTTGATTATTTTTAGAAATTCATTTTGTTGAACTTGTGTATTCTGATATTGAATTAATATATTCATCTAAAATCATAATTGCAAGGATAGAAGTAGCCTAAATAAGAAGAAATGCTAACATGGAAAGAAATACAGTAATGGAATCAAATTATGAAAAAATCATTTTATGAAAACTACCGTTATTGTAAAAAAAACTCATTCTCAAAATCAACCCGAAAACAAACCCTAGTTGCTTGGATTACTCAGAATTCAATCCATTGATGACTTTGAATCAGGCTGACATGCTTGATTATAATGCCATTTCTTTTGTATCTATTGTAATAAAAAAGCAATCAAGAGTAATCTCAAACCATTGATCAAAACATTGACCCGTGTAGTTCCATTGGAAATTATCTATAAAATACTATTCGTTTCTTAATGTTTTCAAATGTTACAAATTGGGCGTTTAAAATAATACATGACAACAATAAAATTTTGCCGATTGAGCCTATATATTTGTACCGATAAATCACACGCTTCCAAACCACTACAATTATGATACAAACTGTATAACCACAAAAGCACTAAACTTGTATCTACAATGTTTCTAAGAAAGCCGCATGTCATGTCTGCCATTTACAAACTATCAATTAATTATATCTATATAAATATATCACAGACAGATATACAACAAGAGACAAATGAACGAGATATAAGACTGGCAGTCGAGAGGCGACCATGAGTCAAATGTTTTTACAATCTTATAAATGCCCCTATAATGAAGCAATTAGGGGAAGGCGACCGAAAGACTCCTCGCTCCCTCCCTCACTCTTCACCACTACTCAAATGACACAGATAAGACCAGTTACAAGATAAATATCTGCGAGACAGACAGACACTCATTTCTACCCTCTGGACCTCACCTCTCCCCGCTAACCCTCACAGTAGACCCTATTATACCACAGTCGAAAACAATTTCTTGCTGAAGACTTTCTTGCTGATACAGCAAGTGGGTGAACAATCACAACGTATTTCTTTCATACACTTGTAAGTGAATTGTACCAAAAAAATATTCAACAATGTCACTATACAGCAGAATGAGGGTGGATGAGGGTTGTCACAAGGGGATGCTTGTATAGTTGTAGATGTTGAAAGCTTTCAATTAGAGAAGTTAATATGAATAATGTATCAAAGAGATTTTTTAAATGGGAAAGATTAACATATGACATTGTTAGAGATTATAACGTGTTTATTGAGATAATTGGATAAATGAATAAATAAAGTGAATTTCTCTCACATGAGTCAAACGTTTTTTTTTTCTTCCATAAATGAATGAGAAAATAATGAGTTATTCACTTCATCTTCATGTATAGATTTTGAGCAGAATAAGCGTTATAACAAATTATGTACACAGATTTATTTAATAAAGGGACAAAACAATACTCCTTCAATTATATTATAACCCTACAATTATAATAATTTCTTGTTTTCTTTTTCAAACATGTATCGCATAATATGTACAAAAAAAGAGGTGTATAATTATGTATATTAATTCAGTCTTGAAATAATTGTCTACCTTTTTATATAAAATGATAGTATCACGACATTATTAAATCTGTACGAGGTAAATTTATGAATTGGTGGATTGGTGAATTTTGTTTTCAGTTCTGGCCCATATAGTATATATATATATATATATATTCATTTGGTGTGCATGACTGAATTCTTTCTGGGGACATCGATCAATCACCCGAGTTCAAATACAGATCCACAACAACATCCAGAATGTCATAACGAACAATTTGTATGAGGCTGAAATACAATATATAATGTAAAGCTTTTGTCAACGAGAAGGCTTGAGGAATAAGTTGGAAAATTATTTCATCTTATGTCAAGATGTCACCAAAACAAACCATTAATATTCCAAACTTCGAAAATAGGAATTAATAAAGCTTTGAAATGTATTTTCAATGTGTGTTGAGGGATCGAAACTCCCCATGGACTTCTTGTCGATATGGGAGACGGCTGATCGGTCAACTCCAAGACTCAAGGGACGAAGGAATATTATTTACAAGAGTTTTTCAGTCATTTTTAGATCTATTTTGTTTGGATTTTCAGAACCAATAACCCTTACAAGAAGCAGCGTTTCATGTTATTTATTTCTCATTTTCAAAAACTTTTCAGAAACTAATGGTTCAATGGCTAAGAATAATGAGATAGGATCGTTCGGATGAGGTACCACATTATCACCCCAAACGGAAACAACAGGACGGAATGTTCTCAAATCATAAAATCCTCAAGTTACAGCGATTATGAAAATCTAGAGATGTTTGCAATTATTCAGTTGCTAGACTATCTTCTTCTTTCGTGGATACAAGTATAGGATCAAATTGAAATATTTTTGTTATATCAATACCAGATAACCAAATTATTTGGGTCAGGGAGTATAATACCATACTATCTAGGGCAGACGTCTCCAATTACGGATTCTATACCAACTCAACAGTCTCGCTTTTAATTCTTCCTTTTCATCTTCTTCTCTTCCTGCTAGTTCCTCTTCCATCGTTCTCTATTCATCTCTCTTCTTTCACTTTGACTTCATTCTTTCCCTCGATTGACTTCTCCATTCTTTGCCACTTCATCTTGGTCTCCTGACTCTTCTCGTTGTGAAACTGTTCTCTACCCTCTTGAACATTCACAAAATTGTAATATACACACAAATTATTCTTGAATACAAATGTGAGTATAATGAATTAATGATGTAAAGTAAAATAAAATGAAAAAATCAATTAAAGGTCGAATACCTGTAACAATTCCAATTCCAGAGTTTTTCTGTATGTATTGAGGAAACTTAATTTTCGTTACGAATTGCGCGTGAATTGAAATAACAATGCACCCCACCCTATTTACAACTACGCGGTATTCAAACTAAATGCTCTCTTTTAATAATGTCCACGCACCATTTTTAATCAATACACAATTACGCTTCAACATTAGTTTCTTTTTAATTTCCTCATTTAGGAGATCCTGTTGTGACAATGTAACAACGTAGCTTTTGTTGCAAGTAAAACGTAGTTGAAAAACGTGGCCAAATACTGGTGTGTTTCCAAATGATCTTCAATGAAGATTCTGTTCTATACGATTATGATTGCTAAACATTCAACACAGAATAGGAATCAATCATTTGAAAATATCAAAATTGACCATAATATCATATTTGAAAGCATGATAACATAACAATAGAACGAAGAACAGAAAGTTGATTAGTTCAGGAATAATGTCAATAAAAATGAAATAATAATGCATGGTAACTTCATATTCAGGATAGTAAGTGAATCAATAATGCGTAGGAGATGTAAATGAGAAAACAACGAGAAATGAAAACAGAAGATTATTGATGATAAAAGATACAGTATACGCAACAAAATAAAATAAATCAATGCTGAATGCTGTACAGATCATGTCTTGAAATGTGTGTAAACATCCTCGAAGGGCGAGTAAATCAACGTTATACGTTCCAAATTCTACCGTGTACTGGTATACTAAGGATTATTCGTGTCAAATATTAGGAAAAAAATCTAAAATACTCAAAAGGCAATTTGAGAAATTTGTTTTGTGACGCCAAGGGAGCAACAAAACTGAAGTGGTCACTTGGAACTGAAGAGTCAGATTGAACTATGTTAATTTAGTTCTATCTTCTCAACTCATTCATGAAATAAAGCAAATACATTATGATCAAATACCCTCATTAATAATTTTATTGGTCAACAGTTTTTATTAAATGATCAAATAAAAAATGCAACTGTGTAAGTTAGATATTCTATACTATATAATTAACCGCCGTCAATGTTCACACACCCACTTACGTAACGAATTAGGAGTGCAAGTCTTCAGTCTTCTGGATCATTGCTCAGACAATAGTTAGATACCCATCTTCTGTCTGTAATCGGAGGAAATGGCTAATTACAAATGAATACAAATTGCATACGTACAAGCATAGACGAAAAAATATCTACCGATCACTTGAAAGTGTGAAGGATGTTCTAATTGATTCAAACTGAAGGAAGCAAGAAAATGCAATTGTTACCTAACATCTAACCGGCCCTTCCAATCTGCACCTATAGAGGCCTAGGTTAATTAAAAACCAACAGATAACAACTTGATACTTCAGAGACGAAATTTTGATTTTTCATAACTAAAACTACCAGTTTTTTCTGACTGAGTGAGTGAACTGAGTGAGCTCTCATGCTGATAGTTTGTTTGGTTTGTTTGTTGAAAAATGTGAAATAAAAGTGACAGGAATATTTCACAGGAAATATGATGCATATGTAATGTATGTAGAGTGTATTTGAAGTTACATGAACTATGTGATTGGAGATCGATAAAACGCTATTGAAATGTAGTTAAACCACTGACCCCTATATGATGATATCATGAGGGGCCGTGGTTAAAGAGGCTAATAATTCAATAAAATATAACGGAAAATCAAATGATGTGGAATTAAGTAATTGATTACCATATATTCTGAACTTCCAAATGTTCCAAATCACCCATAATTCCAAATTTTAAAGGAATGTGTTTTCGCCTTTTGTTTCAGACTCTGGTTGATTATTCTCACAACAATGCCCTGATTTTCACCGCGTGTTGACGGTGACGGTGCTGCCGATGGCGGCATCCCCCTCAACCAATGACAACCCTCGTCCTCTCTCCACCGTCGAGCTTCTCAACAACGACGAGGAAGACGTCGACACCAACGACGGAAAACCCCGAAAACAAACCAAATTCAAACAGCAACCGAACCTCCCCGACGACGGTGGTGGTTGTTTCGCTAACGCCGCATTCGAACTAAGTTCTCCATTAACCCCGACCGACATCCCTTTTCCGCGACCACATGAAGTCACCCGACATCGCCTCAGTACTTTCACCCCGGCACGACCCTCCATGAACCTTGATGAGATCACTGAGGAACATTATTTGGACTATGAGAATGCCAACTCGGAATCTCGCCAAACGGCCGAGTCATCCTCTGATACGAATGATAACGACACAGCGATAACAACAGCAATTATTCACGAGAATCGTGTCGAAGATAACCGAACAAACATCCGAGATCGACCGAGTTGGCTCGTCGACGGACGTACACGGAGTAACGACGACGAGAACCTGTGGAGGCGACGTCGGAAAACCGACCACGAGGGTAACTACTCTTATCATCATGACTACCAAGAGGCCTTATCGTCCCTTCTCTGGGAACCATACGAGTGTCGACAACCTACCCCATCGACCTCCGGGAATCTTGACGATGCCGATGTCTCCCTCTGGCTATATCCTCCATTACGGAATACAAACAACAATTTTCCTTACGGGAGAGATTGTCACTCATCATCCACGTCCACCTCGTCAATGTCGTCAACATCCTCAATGGTGTGGCCAGTAGAAAGCACGTGCTCACGTGGTGGTGGTGGTATAGTTGGCAACAATGATCCAGTGGAAGGGGTCTATGACCTCCATGAGCGGCGACTCGTCGTACCGCCGCGTGGAGCGCTAGTGGTGTCTAGTGGTAACCAGCGACCGTTGTTGTGTTATGAACAACGTCAGTGTGAGTCTAACAGTGTTGGCGTGAGCATCGCGAAGAATATGCTAGTGAATGTGGAAACGTCAACGACCGTGTCAGACACGGGTGGTGGTGTTGTTCCGAACAACCACAACGTCGTTGGCCAGTCGTTAGTGAGTGTAAATAATAATTGTTATCGCGCAGTGCCGGTCGTCGTGTCATCAGTGCCGACGATCTCGTGTAGGAATAGTGTCACCTCCGACAACGTCAGTAATGTCCATATCGTGCAGACCTCTGCTCCGGCGGTGTTGAGCTCCGGAGCGGCCCGGACTTTTACCTCGACCGAAGCCCAAACCGATGAAGTGAATAGTGGTAACGTTGAAGTGGCTAATAGTTTGAATAATGTGGTGTCAAATAATAATCGGGAACAGAGGCGACGGGAGAGACGGGAGAGACGTCATCAACGTAGGGTCAACACAAGTCATAATCATATAAATCACGAGCAAATGTGGACAACTCAACTTGTCGAACCCTTGCCGACACAAGGGGTGGGTGAGAGGTTACCGGATATATTAAATTCTCATCTGCCTCCACCGTATTCGACATTGCCTTTAGGTTTGCCTCCTGGCCATATGCCGGTGGTGCATCCACACCCCCACCCACACCCCCCGCTTCATCATCCACACCTCCTCCACCCCCAGCCACCCCCGCCTGGTGTGCAAGTGCAAGTGCAGGCGGCAGTGTTACCTGGAGGTGGTGGGTCGCCGCCGCCCCCACCGCCCCCACAAGCTGGAATAAGGTTCCCGTTTCAGATTGCACCTACGAGTCGAAGAAGGTGAGTTCCACTTCATATTAGCCTACTTTACCTATACTTGTCGACTAGTTTTATTATGCGAGATGAACGTTTTTTTTCATGGTTTAATAGGAAGACGCCAACACAATTGAGGTAGTTCAACCGCATTAGTTTGACTCTTGCCTATCTATATAATATGTATTTATATTTGCGTTATTGGGTGCTAGATTTCATAGAACATTTATATTGGTATTATCATTTTGAAGAAGTTAGTTTATTAGTGTGAATATTTACGAGCAACCGAGTAAACAACAAGAGTTCTTGAAAGATACAACAAATAATGTAGCTATAGTGGTGAGGAAAATAGATTTAGTTAATCTTGTTTTGTCGATTCTGGTTTAAAATGATTAAAAACGACGTCAGTGGGGTTGATAGTGAAGAAGGGTATGACGTATATAACAGTTCTCATCTGGGAACAGAATACAGAAACTTCGACTACGATATTGGTTCGAGAAACAAAATAAGATAACCAAAGGAATCGAAATTCTTCAATAAAAAATGTCCCATTTTGACTTCACACTGCACATTTTAGAATTCAACTACTTCCAACGAATTCCGTAGATTTTCCGTAACAAACAACACACTTTTAGGTCGAAACTATTTCTTCATTCGTCTTTTTCTTTTCTATTGTGATCTCAAACACATGTTCGTCAGACAATACCGAACCGAACGTCCGTGTCGAATGCATGACGTAGGTCTTCACATTGTTGCTATTCCGTGCAATAACGTCTCAACTACACGAGCACGATACTTCTCCCTAGCAACCTGTACAAACCTGCAAGACAGTGCCAACAAATCGAGATACATATCGAGATATATCGAGTTCAATATAAAATTCTAATTGACCGCGATTTAACAGCGATTGCTATTTGATACCGCTATACCCTGTATAAGCCGTAATACTTTTTATACCTACATTGTATTTGTAATTATTATTAAAAACTTGTGGGCGGTTAAAAAAACAAATGTATAATCATAAATCAATGTAATCATTATTTCCTCGGTATGATAATATAGGCTGTTTCGAGATTTGATTATGAGTGACTTTCTAAACAGAAAACGAGATATAGGCCTATAGTGTCAGGTGGGCATATGATTTACAATGTTAACTAGGAAGTCGTAATGAAGAAATGATACATATATTTTTATCATATGGAATTAATTTTGAGCATATATTCATGGTCTACCACATGCGTTGTTAGTAGTGTCCTACTCCTACCAACCAAAAAGGTGGAAATATGATAGGGCCTAACTGAAAATATTACGGTACCTTTGAAAAATTTGGCACGATCTTTTCCTATATTTAAATTTTTGACATTGATTAAATTATATTATCAATAATACAACTATACATTTCACCCTGCGTAAGTAATTGTATAAGAGTCGAACCATGCTATACAGTGATACACTGAATTGGTTTAGTCTATAAGTAAAATCACTGATAATCAGACTGAACTATTTTTTCATATTAATTTCGATCAGTGTTTTCAGTTAAAAAAAACGATTATTAAAATGCACCGAATCAAATTTGAAACCTATAATAAAGATTTCTGCAAAACAATAATTCATATTTTGAAACATCTCTAGTTTTCGGGCTAGTCTCGTGAACTCATGCCACCGATTACTAATAAATACACATTGCATTGAGATAATTATAATTTGAATCACGGTATACACGATTGCCCGACATCTTTGGTTCAGTGTTGGCGGTTCCAATAGAACGTCTCTTGTATCTCACAATACTGAAGCTCGGGTGTTTCAAACCGCCAACACTCGTGCTTGTTCTCCGCCACATACCCTGCATTAATACAACAAAGAGGCTCCGTATGGATTCGTGAAAAGTCACGACTTTTAGCATCATGATGATGAGACGATTCGATCGTGCGTCTTTTAGGTAATTCGATATTGACGATCTGACGTTTGGAACATTCAAAAATTGATGTTTTTGTTTTAGTTTTTAGTCAATGAAAAGGTTATTTTTCGACTGATAAAATTATATAAAAATATCAGCTCATGGGAGTCGATTTAGTGGAATAACAGATTTGGTTCTGACTTTAAAATGGTATATAGGCCCTATAAGATAGTTCTCGAAATCCAAAATTCTAAATTCTGAAACAAGAGAAACGAATAGTATTGGTTTAACTTCAAAATTGACGTGAATTACGCAAGTATTAGGTACATTGTATCGAATCATTTTCTCACAGCTTAACACATATGATTATAACTGTATAGTCCTACATGTGAAACTCCCAAGTTCTAATGATATACATTTTAATTATTACCATTTCGAAGTTATTAATGATATCCAAGTTTCTGCAGTATTATGAAATTGTCGTATCTTACCAAGGTTCAAAAACTTTATTTCACAAAAACTATACTCACGGCCATTGATATTATCTGCCGATAAATGAGCTTATATCGTCGACGCGCCATTTAAAACTACAACACTGATTTCAATGTTTTGTAATGTTCAAAACGCTGGATTTTGAATACTTCTCATTTGCTTATTACATTGACGTTTATTCGTATTTCTAAAATTGTGAATATTTTAATGTAAGGATTAGACATCAATTTAGACAATTGCGGATACGTTCGATAAACTATCTACCTTGGATAATTCAAAGTATTGAATTGCATCGTGATTCAGTATCTAGAGTTTCAATGCCGATTGTCATTAGAAAAGCAAATATTTCAATATCATAATGTATAGGTATTCATCCTTATATGTACGTTATTATATAGCGGTGAGTAGCTAATTTGGCTAAACGTCACAAAATATACATATATGATTAATTTTATAATATTAATATATATATATATTATATTTATATATGATATTAGAGAGAGATGAAAAGTAGGAGATGTAATGGTAAAGAGATAGATACGAGTGAAACAATAACTTTGAGAACTTTGATCAGAATATCATACCTTGAATTAATTTCAAAGTTTATTATGAAATATATTGATTCAGTAATTGAGTGTTACAATGACCGGTCGTCGTGTATAGAGAAAAACAGGCGCGTTAAATAATCATATCAATGTGAATATAAATTTTGTTCCATCACATATGGTATTTAGGGTAATAATGTTGAAGGCTGAATTGGCATCTTTATTTGGCCTAAAAACGAACCATAATAACAAACTTAGAATGATGTATGAATTTATACTTTACATTATTCAAATATTCTCGAAATGTATCAATTCTAAGGGAATTGCTATTTGTGTTTGACGAGAGAGAACTACTGTATGTGGTTTGTTCTCAATTATAGTATAAATTGTTGAATTACTATTGCTGAAGATACATTGGGTTTCACCGAAATTGATTCTACAATTATTCACCTTCTCCTGTTTGGCAATACGGCACACGCGTTTGGTCTTGGCGAACTACACCACCTGCTACCAGTGGATAACAATCAATCTCGTTCCCGACACTCACGATTGGTCGTTTCGATATCGGATACAATTGTAAAACAATGAAAATGATAAGTGTTTTTTGCTCTAGCACAAAATCTAACCATACGATCCGAACGAAACTTGGACGTGAAGGTGTATTTAGTGAACCGCTATCAGCTACCGTCGATTTGGTGTCGATCCAACGATTCGTTCTCCGAAAATCGCGTATCAAATGTTGCTAATGGAACACAATGTTAAATTTTTGTTTCTGCCGCCGTGCAGAAGTAGAGAGTAACAATGAGATGAGTGTAACGACGAAATGTTTGTCTCGTCAATACCTATCTGCTGATACCAATCCGGTCTCAATCCGACTCGCCGTTCTCCCGTTATCGCTCTTAACCTAAGTTAGACCATTGATTTTTGCAACTTCGGTCGATCGCGGTTTGGCTCTCGCGAGAGAACCTGACATCAGATCCGGAGTGTATAGCGTTTTGCTTCAAAGAAAAATGGTGAACCACATTTTGTACTGTGAAGTAGCAGCCTTGACAACAGAATATTGGATGATTCGCTGTCAATAAGACGAATCATCAATTTGATGTATTATTATCAACTCCGAAAACTTGACACACAGTTTTTGTTCCTAACACATAAATTTTGTAAGTAGTTCGAATAGTGATGGGATGGGACTATTACGTATAACTGTACAGTATGACGTATGCGGGACTAAAACCCACATATTCCGAGAATGATGTACGCTATAATCAAAGTCGAGATTAATTATTGTAAAACATCAGTGTCATTATTTTCATACAGGAATTTTCTTTGGATTTTTCCATACTGTTTAGGCTGTTTTACACGCCACATTGTAGATAGTGTGTTCCTTTATTTCTTTATGTTAGATGAATGAAGTGGCTAGGAGCACGTTCAAAAGTAAAGAGCGATGGAAGGAACAATCTTGGAGGCCGTGCGTGAAACAATTGAATATAATTGTGATCATATGGACCTTGGTTAATCAATCTATCATCTATGGTCTAATCACTCTGAGGTCGACCTTGCAAGACAAATGACACTTCTGTTAGTTTCATTGTTGCAACTTCATTGTTGTGTTCAGTCACGTTGGCATCGATGTTACAACAATGAGAATCTGCTATCCAGAACTCTACGTTGCACGTCAATCTTACAGAGAACAGAGTCAAATATAGAAATAGAAAACAGTACAGAGTAGGTTATGAAATTCACTATAGTTCCAGAGTAAAAAAATACAGTGACTGCGAAGATTATTATTTAATATACATTTTTTGTTTTGTTAAGGCTCTTATAACCCCATCAACGGCTAGTTTATATGGGGTTCGTGAACCAGTAAACAGTGTAGCAAACAAACCACAAAGATAACTTTATGTGCCATAGGTATATATACTAATGTCTTCTACTTTGTGGCTTTTCTCTTCCAACAAAAAGTATGGAGAAGGCATGATTTAAACGATGCCCTCATTTGTTTGCTATACATTTCTTGGAAATCTCTCTACAGGAGAAATGTGACACATTGTTGTATCAAGTCAACAACAATGTTCCCCCGAATTAGGTTCTCCAATCAGAACTTCAGTGGGTGTATAATTTGTCCTTGCCCTCAAATTTTCTAGTTGCTATACCATCCTGACAAACGTACAATCTTTCTATACCACTTGGAAGGAAGGCATATATGCCCACTACTATATATAGAAGCGCACTGTTGTTTCCACATCAATAGGGTTTGCATAGTTCTTTGTGTTGTTGTTATTAACGTGTAGTGGGATGAGTAGAAAAAGATCTAAGATGCCGTGAATGCAGAGAGATATTACAGGCAGTTGTTTTACTGTTGGTCTCGAACTGAAACCAGCCAGCTTGATCTTCTCTGGAGCTTCGTGATGCTCGGAGATGAGATCAACGATAACAAACATACACATTTCATGTCTACCACATTAACAACATAGAACATTACCGTTATTATTATAGACATTGCTGCTTTGATATATGATTTTAGTTTCTTTGTGCAGTATAAAGTTAACTAATGAAAAACAACGTACCTAATTTGTTTTTCAAGTTATTTAATTTTTTTGAAGTGTTTTATTTTCTTATTTAACAAATATGCTACTTATATTGCAGTGGTATAATAGTTTCACGCCAGAATGTATTTCAATTCATATAAAAAGGTGAAACATTGCTGTTAGTTGTGAAAAAGATCACATCTATTGTTGGAACTTGAAAGAAAATTGCATTATTAGAATGTGGAATTCCTGTACGTCGTTCATTAACTATGATAAGTTTATTAATAAATTTATGAAACATTTTATGAAATAACTTGGTACGAAAAACTATAGAAATATGAATGCAAATATAAATGAAGTATAGGCTGACCAATTAGGATGACATCAATTGATGATGAAAGTCGGTTTAGAGTTCAAACGAAGATTATTTCTGGAGGACACATTAGTGCAAATATTTGTAATTGTAATTAAAATGCCGTATTGTAATCAGACTGCATTTTCGGGGCATAATAAGAAATGAGGAATCATATGAATAGAATCACTGTATATGGTAGACTTTGTACCGGTACTTTATTATGTTCATGTATTAATACATTTTAGATAATTGAAAATATTGGCTTATTGCAATATTGAAATATTGGCATAACTGAGTAATGACGGTTCAACAATATTTATTTTGATTAAATTTAATCCTTTTCTGATATTCTGTGAGCGCTATCTATGTAGGCAAATCAATTTTTAATTAGAAATTATGCAATATATTCGAGATAATATTTATTGAGAATTTTCATAACACAAAATTATAACAAAAATGTACTTCAATATCAGTTTATATCATCATCAGGAACCTTTTATCAAATTTCCATATGAAAACTATCCCATAATGGTTATATGTTCGATAATCGATATGTCATTTTTCTCATTTTGGAAGTTGAGCAGACGAGTTCTCAAATGATTCAAGAACTCATTCTATAACATTTCTCCTTCGTCATGTGCTTTTATATTCTTCTTTAAATATTTTCTCTCACAGTATTTTTCATCTATATACAGCTACTTTAATTAGACCGACGATGATTTTTATCTAGAATTACATACGAAACATTTTAGCTTTAACTCTATTATTTTATTATTTCGTTCATGATATACGACTTTCTAAAATGCACTGAATATCCCATATATATTTATATATTTCGTCAAATTATATGAAAGTTACACTTCTACGTTAATTATCACATATGTTATTATTATATACACAATTCTACAAATTGTTATCTACGTAAATGCATCCTTTGGTAAACATTACATTACACATAATATGTTCTCCGGGATGGGGCTTCACCAAAGATATTTAACCTTGTATTTTAATTTGATGGATTATTGTTTAGAAGTTAATTCATAACAATTAAATATAATATCATCATTTGTAATAATTATTACCGGCGAATTATTTATTTTAGATGCTAAAAGTAATCTTTGTACCCTAATTGAAACACGTGCATTATATAATTATTTTTCTCATTACAACGTTTTGTAATCATCAGCTTTGCTCTGCACGGTAGGCAATATATGCATTACATAACACGTTAAAGGCTGTGTGGAGTCGAACGGAAATGATAGTGATGATGTGTAAAAGATGTGGAAATAAATTTAAACAAACTTGAAAATGTTATGGCCTATAGACCGCCCTGAGATTGTGATGAGTATATATGTGGAGTACCACGCTCAGGACAGAAATATCGTTAGAATAGTTGCGATTACAAAATTATCTTCCGAGGATTTTTTTCCAACATATTTTCAAAATCTCCATTAGTGGCATAGGCCTACATATTGTATATATTCTGTTTATGAAAAACATTGCCGTAAAGGCCCCTATATTTTTCAATGAGGACCGTTGTAAGTTTTAGATCTAGGACATGATAGAAGCTCTTGTAAAAATGTGTGCATCTTCAAAATATGTGCTTGCCATCTTTTCAATGTTATATAGCCATTATCCAGTTGATTTTATTTTTAATCTATCGAATTAAATATAACAATGTAATACAAAGTAGGCTTATATCCATACATAATATACTCGTTCGACGTTTTACTAGTTATTTTCTATAACCAAGACAATATTCTTCAAGTAGAACATTGGTTACGTGCTTAGTTCATCTAATTCACAATATAATGTGGTATTGTCATTGTAAGTGCATCTAGCCAAGAGGTCCCCGACTATCGTACCGCCATGACGTCGTCTCGTTCACAGTTCACCGTTCAGAATATAACCAGGCAAACGCAGCACATGCGTTGTAGGATGAGCGAGATATATCTATAAAGTATAATCGAAAACCCTACACCTTGATTCATATAAAATATATCTCTTTCGGTTACTATCGAATCTAGAGAGCCGTGATTCTATATCTGTCACATTTATATCAATTATTTCTATCTATTTGATGAGTAAAAAACATTCATCAAATTATTTTCTCCAAAACGAGTGGTCCGAATTACGCACAAATTCGTAATAATGTGTGTCATTCAGATATTCACATTCAAGAAGAATGTGAATTTTTGGGTGAGATTTTATTTTTCAAATTTTCTTGGTCAGTCTAATCTTATGAAGTTTTTAGTCATTTTGAGATGATTTTTCTCAAAATTGGTCCAAGCGATCCAACACAAAAACTATACAGTTCTAAGTTAGACAAGTTTGCACCACAGAAAATTGACCAGTCAAACCCTGCGACCTGTGCAGTGGGTACAAACAAAAAACAACCGACAAAGTTCCATAAGAGTGGGATAGATGTATTCGCTATCGCTCATCCAATGAACTAGATGACGAGACAAGAACTGAACGCATTTTCATACACGGGTATAACATACCTTAGTGACTGTATCAAGTACCATGCATCTAGCCAACCAGGTGAACTTCATACTTGTATGTACAAGTGTCCTAGACATCGGCATTTAAACCTACTAACTACCCGAGTCTCGGAAACTACTGACCGATTATGTTAAATCATAGTGGGGAACGTACGTTCGTAACTTGTTAGTGGTAGTAGTTCAAATACCTTGATCATACCAACTAAGGGAATTAAATGGTAGATTATCAAGAAGAGTTGATTATTATGTACAAGTACCAAGTTCAAGTTCTTGATTGACTTTACTTGTATTTTTTATCAAATCTGTACGTGGGTAAATACTCTTCGATTAGACGCTTTGGTTATTGGATTGAAACTGACGTTGGTTAGTGATAATGAGTAGGAAAGACGGTCGATCGGTACAATAGTCAATACTAGAAAAATGAATATTAAAGTAATCATTATTTCAATTTTTTTTTGAAGAATGTCATTTTTATGTAAAAAAGTTATATTCTTTCAGAGTTGTGTATTAAGTATGCAATATGTATATGTATATGCACAATATGTATGGTTTGTTAAAATATAAAATACAATAATAATACAATTTTTTGAGCATTCGTGTAGCGTTCACAATTCCTTATGAAGAAGGCACCAACCTTGTCGAGATTTCTCTTTATTTATTTCACTTCTTTGTATTATTAACGCTACTGAAGGAACTTTTGTATTGTACTTTACGATTCAAGCTATCATATCTATTGAAGGGTCGGACCGTAGCTTCAGAGGTATAGTGTAAACTGTAATTAATTTGAAGTTCACTTTGAATATAAGGTTACCACTTCAGGATACGAAAAATGTTGAAAATGTTAAGAGTTGGAGAAAAAAAGAAAAAGTTGAAGAAAGTTGAATTATTACTTTTTTATTGTTGTCCAAGACAATATTTTTTGATACAGAGTTTGGTGGTGAACTCAATCATTCATTTTAACTTTGTGCTTTTGACGCATTTTCTCATTTTTTGTCGATTTTTTTCTATAATAACGCTTCAGGATCAACTTTCGTCTTTGTGTGCATCCCAATTCAATAATTAAATTTGCATATACAAGTTATTATTATCATTATTTACTTATAAGTCTTTTTTATTTTTTGTTTGTTTCCAATTTGTACGTTTTCGTTTTCCTTATTTTTCATTTTATCTCTGAAATGTCTAACTAACACTTTCATGTAATTTCGTTTGTAGCAAAGCCGGCGCACACATTGTACGTCTGCTAACTAATCCCTATAACACTAATCCTTAAAAACTTAACACAGAAAAATATACCTTCTCACAAAAACCACTCTTCCTTTATTCTATTCGAGAACAAATCCATGGAAAAAGTGATGTTTTTAAAAGCATTTCGTTGTAAAAATGTGCACATCTTGAGAACACGTTATTCTTTCAATTGTTATAAAGTAACAATGATTGTACTTTACTTCTTACCAGATGTTTACCACATGGATAATATACTTTCAAGATGTTTGTTAAGGAATTTCACGACTGTATAAAAAGAACGACCACTAAAAACCGAACAACACACTTCCTGCCTACAGGTAGATAGACATAAGTATTGACGGTTTCAATCGTCTGTCTTTTCTATCAGAAAGCATTACCGATTGTACGTTTCCAGCATATAATTATTGTGATTTGAGATAGAGAGAGAAAGAGAGAGTGTATTCCTATATCCTATCTACTAATCGGTGTCAAACTAATGATGCTCCAATGGACAAGGTCGTATGGTAAATAGGTTACAACAATCACAATAATTAAACAAAATATAGTCGCTCACTTGTTTACTTGTTGAATAGATAATAATACAAATTTAGTACTGTATTGAATAGAACATAGAAGTTTGAGTGACCATTTTCAGTTCTTAAGGATTTGATGACATTTGAATGTTCTTTTTCTAGGTCGTTAATCGTAATTTCGAAGCTTGATTCGTTGTTGTGATTGATAATTAATTATAGTTATTAGAACATTGTTTTTAAACAATTACCGGTAGTTAATTGTTGTAGTTTTTATAGCTGTCCCATTTTTTTTTAGTATAGACAGCTTTCCGGATGAGTTCAAGGGATTCGGATTATTTCAAGGATTCACTACTTGGTTGAAATGAGCATAACGAAAATTGTTGGTGAAATAATGAATAATTAGATTTTCAGAATAACTAGAAGTGTGAACACATTATTTTTATTCTAATATGGATTCATTTTGATTGGCAGATAGTCTCTCCTCACTCTTGTATTGACAAACATGACAATTGACGTCTTCGTCAGTTAAAATATATCATAAATAAAGTACCGTACTATAGGCCTACATAATAGTGCTGTACATATATCAAAATGAGGGAATTGCATTAATTTAATTTTATGATATTATATGGAGTCTGTATTTGTTGTTTCATATTCGAAAACCGCTTTGTATAAACATTTTAATAGAGATGTATAAAATGCAATTCCGATTAATATTAGTAGATGAACTAGGAAATTAATCGAGCATATATTTTCAGGAAAAAGAGTCCTAAGTAGGCTTGTTATACAACGACGAATAAAAAAAGTGAAAACCAATTTGTTTTTTCGCTTCGAACCAGTGGTCAATTAGATCTATATCATCGTGTTCTGAAACATATGCACATTGGATAATCGAAGCACTCGATCGATTGTGTCTATTAATGTGAGAGACAGTCGATCGGAACCGTCAACGATAATGGATGTAGGTGTGTATATATACTGCTGTAACTCAGTAACCTAGTTAAATTTGATTGAAGAGAACATGTTAGAAAAAATCAACTGAGAGATATTTTCATTATGAAGAAAGAAAGAAAAGAAACTGTTTATTTGCCATGCCTGGTTTGTTTGTTCATACTCATTTATTTACGATTCATCTTGAAGTACCAATTAAAAATAGAAAATATATAACAGAATTATCTTAAATTCGTTAAGCGTCGCTCAAGTTGGTAACTAATCGAAAATTCATATAAATAACACGTGTGACCTGTTTTATAAGGAATGTATTCAATCAAAGAAGATGTAAAATACCAAATTTTGAACAATAACTGAGGCCTTATAAAATGTTTCACTATAGAGAAAACTTTCACAATTTGTAAAATAAAGTTATAATAGAAATGGGCTTTGAAAATATAAGTGATACTCTAAAACTTCTACTGTAACGTAGCTATTACACTACCCGGGATCTTTGAGCACCATTAGTTTTAATTTTTAGTCATAAGGAATAATGTGAACAATATTTCAAAATGTTACATTCTATATTGTCCTAAATAAAAATGTGTCGTATTCATGTTTTCTATATTTGTCAACCAACAGTGTGAACAATATTATAAAAAGAAGATGTAGTGAAAACTATTTATTTTACCGACCACAGAATTCGTATGATTTATTATTTCAATAATTAATTCTGACAACGGTTCTGAATCCCTGTTGGAGGTATATAATTTGTCACGACAGTAAATGGAACCACGCTATTTACGTTCACTGACGGATGAGCGAGGTGCAAATGTATTTAATTTCATTATTGTATCAATTTTGATGGTGAAAACAAATGAATTGTATAGATGTATAAGATGTATAATATTATAATTTCTGATACATATTAATATTTTTGGATTCATTTTCAAAAAGATGTTTCTGTACGTGATTTTTGCTCACCATTGATAATAAATTGTATGCATGCACTTACCTGCAATTGTGAAAAATATGTATTAAATAATTATAACAACGAATGAGAAGAGCATGAAAGTCAGGTACATAATTATTCAAACTATTCTATTCAATTCAATCCAAAATGAAAACAAATTTAAAGAGAAAAAGGGAGAGAGAAAAGCACGAAAAAAATAATCGCAAAGAATAGTGGTTGATTAACTGAACATTCTTATCTGACCTCGAATGACGTTTTTGAAATCGAAACCATATTTTCTTGTCTTATCTTGGAAGAAAAATTACATTACCGGTACATCTAATTTACTTGAATTAGGAAATGGTTTTAAAAGAGTCAACTACACTGTAGGCCTATATATCATTACATAACTCATCTACTGTGTAAATTATATTTTAATTACCCGTTCTTTTCATGTGATAAAAACTCGTATTGTACTAATAGTAATGTAATTCTCACGATTATTGACGACTCGAAACTTCAAACCGTTATTGCTTTTAAACGAGAAAGACAGCGAATTGGACCGCCCACATTTGTTATATGAACTCCATATATGTAAATCTTTGCAAATAGTTACACTTAGTTTGTCTATCTTTGTTAAATAAAGTCTAGCCACATAAGGAAACGTTTCGTCACATAATTTTAATTGTTCTATAAAAAAAAGTAAATAAAAGAGCGTTTAGTTGGTTCTTATATCTGGTTCGGTTTAGTTGTGGCAAATTTCTCTTCCTGTCTGTGTTTTGTTTCCATTTTGTTGGTGATTATTCGCAAAGACTTGTGAATATTTTGAATATTAAATATTATATTATTTAAAAAAATTCTTTATTCACAATTTCTCATGATCAGTATTAATCATATTCGAAATATCGTGGATCAATTTGTATTACACTTCATTTTATTTTATATGATATGATGAATGAGCTATGAATTTTTTTATAAGATTTAAAGCCGGTTGTACCAACTGATGAATAAGTAGTGAATTAACGAATAATTAGCGAAACAACTTGTTATCACCCTTGGTTACGTATGCTATTTTTCACCTTAAATAATAATAAACTAATTAAAACATAATTAATGGTTGGTATATAACCGGCTCTTATCATATATCCTTTTGTAGCGATAATTGAACGGATAACATTTCCAAAAGACTAAATTATGAGTCATAATTTTATATAGTTACGTATCTCAGGATCAATAATTTGTCTACAATTTTAATTTCGTCAATATAATTATATTTATATTTTCTATAATTTGTGTGTTTTACGGGAAACATTAATCATTACCAGAAGCATCAATGTGGTCACTCTAATTAAAACCACAACATTGATTCTTGACTCGTCTGAAGATTGACTTTTGGGCGTGAAATGCAAAAAGTGGAATACAGGTATGTTATAATAACCTTTTATGGTTCTGAAAAAATCTCTACATTATAATTATTTTTAAGGATTTCGTGCTTTATTAAAAATAATTGCTACCTCTACGAGACGACTTGTTTGAAATAGAGATTCTTATTTATATAAACTATGAGAGAGTATCAAACAATCCGAAGAATCTTGAGGGTATAACTTAATTCTTTCACTTAATTCGATCCAGATATTCAAACGAATAAAACGTATAGAACCAATAATCTTCAAAAGCTATTAAAATAGAAATTATATATTTTAATAGTGTTAAACCTTTTCTCACATTCCCATCGTATTCTGGTGGTTCGGAATTCCGCGTCTTCAACATTGCGTGACCGAAGTATAGTGCACGACAGCGTTGCATTGAAGTTGCCTTTCTTACAAGAGGATGTATAACAGCCTCCCGAATACAATAGGAGAACGATCTAGTGGGGACTGGTGACGGATGAGTCAAACTGTTTTTATTTTATTGTTTAAACATTTATCCGATCTGAAATGTGATTTAAATTTGTGATTTGGGTTCATTTATTTTCATTAGGTTTACATAATTTGTGATTCACATATTAACGAAACCAATCAAATTACCATCCCTCCCAGCCACCAAATAATCAATTCTATCAACTGAACAAGTGTTACAACTTGCGTTATTTAATCACTTCATTCTGCTACATCTTTGAACATTCAAGGTGTTTGTTTTATTCAGTTGTGTTTCTTATCGTGGATTTCTATAATATATTTGGTATGGAAAATCATAGTAGGCCTTTCCTAAAAATAACACATGATCGTTCTTTTCTCTTTTGAATGTATACTAATGCGAAGTAAAAGCTTTTGCGCCTAATATATATTTCACAATGTTATTTCCGTTTTTCTATTCGGTTCCACCCCAAATTGCGTGCTGTCATGTCTACAACTAACCCTTTCTTTCCTCCACCCCATTCCTCATACGAGTTCTCCGTCACTTCGTATGCGTAAACACATACTGAAATATATAGGCTAGTAGCGGCACATCAATAAACCTAATTATGCACCCCTAAAGTGCGTTATTTGTTGACATCGACATAGCACTTCCTAGCAACGGTTGTCAAGCGACTGGCTTTTTGCCCTTTTTGGGGGCCCACCTATATGACACTTGATAACAGGGTGGTTTTCACACGTGACATTTGTGTCAGGTCAATTTGTGGGAAATCGTTTCTACTGATCCACTTAGTAAGAGCCACCCTTTCCAGCAATACATTGATTATGAATATCAAACCAAAAACGTTCATTAAAAATTCAAATCGAACTACATTTCTTTTTTCTTTTTTTTCCGCCGTTAGATTTCAAGAATACAATTCCTATAATTTTCAAACTGAGACGGGTAGATCATTCGCTAGCGCGCTCAACCGTCATTCGTGAGACCGGGGTTCGATTCCCGTTATGGTTGACTATTAATCTACTTCATGGTTTTACTTCTGTCCTCGAAGTGACTGCCAACTTCCCAATGTCCTAACACGTGATAAAATTTTAAAATTCAAGCTCGCGAATAACTTAATAGTGTGGTAATAACATTTATTCAATGACTCCTAACAGGGATATTTTAATAAGGACTATTCATAATAATAAATGTATTTTCATGTAACAACACTGTGTAATAACACATTTTGAAACTAACATTCGCGCCCAAACAACTGTGTAATGATTGCTAGAAGACTCGTGTTTACTTGAGAGTTCAACGCTTCACTTGCTACATACAATAATAACCGAAGAGTTTTGAATCTATAAATGACGGTTCTGCATACGAGGAAGTCGAATGTGGAGTGAAGACGATAAGTGTATTTCCGACAGATTAATCAATTCTATTTCTAAAGAAGCTATTTATTATTAGTAAATAGGGCCGAAGAGCGTTGAACTATGAGATTATATATGTATATACACCCTTTGACCGTTATAATCGATCTGATAGCATATAATAATATTTATTGGAAACATTTCCTTCATTGCGAATTTGTTTACAAACGAATCCAAAACTTCCATATTTTTGTTATGTAAATAATGATAATAATGATAATAAACTATGCCTTGACCTTTTTACTGGATTATGTAAATTTCAAGTGCTCTTTGTACATATAGTATAATATACAATAATTTGCGGGTGTTGTCGGTTATGAAAATATATATTAACAATACTAAAAGATGAATAAGTATTTTAATTAATGCACAGACATTTTATTTTCTACAGTTACATTGTGAAATAAGAAGAGTGCAGTTAACTATTTTTCCAAGTTGATTGTTGGTGATACCATTTTCAAATTGTATAAATTATTGAATTTGAAAAAAAATCGAATAGGTGCCGAAATATGACAGGAAACGTACCGAAATATCGATCGTGAATAGAAAATACCTTGGTATAGTTCGAAGAAAATGTTGAATCAATTATTCCTTAAGTTGAAGGAGTTAATTTTCCTTCGTATAACTTACTCTTACAGTAAATATCTCGTATAAATATGAATAATGAATAAATAAATGAATATATAAATAAAAACTGTATGTATACATGCAGCTATGCACTGCAGTGCAATAGTTGATATATTTATTCCTCAAGTTTCAGATTATTCTGTTGGAAATAAACACTCTTGAATTGCAGTCTCAGCATCACGTTTTGTTACTTAAGATATATTTAGATCAACCATTAATTTCTCACTTAAATCGGTTTTTGGTTTACACCAGCTAGTTATTTATATAAAACGTAATTCCATCAACGACATCATGACAAGAAAAGCTTTAAAAACCCCAATTACTTTTCCACTCAAAAATCATAAAATCTACGCTACTCACTCTTGCCCATCAACTCGGGCTATTTACCTGCAACAATTCTTAACCTCAAATCTAATTCAACTTTATAAAATAAAACTAAATAAAAAAGAAGTTGATCACGTCTTTTATATTACACACGTCATTATAAACTATATTAAAAAAAAACGTGATTTCAAATCAAGTTTTCGTTTTATATAGTCGAGTTTACACGGAAATTTTCGGATTAATTTGATTTCTTTTTTTTTTTGGCTATCTCCCTTTTCACGCATTGTGTTATTGGCGTCGATGGTCGTCAATGTTTGTTACGCTGAATTACAGTTCGTTGAATCGAACCCGCTGTGCGCGCGCATTCATTCCCTTTTACTCAGTTTCGTTGGAGATATTCGAAGGATATATTCGTGATGGATCACCTTTATAAAATAGTGTTGGTGGCTCCGAACGAACGTCTCCCCTATTATCTGGTAAGAGCGATTGGGTGTTGTGACTTGTTATAAAGGGGGAGAGTTGCATGACATAAGCTTGCTGGGTTCGGTAATGAGGCATGGTGATGTAGCCAGGAGCGATTTGTTTGAGAAAAGAGGAATTGATATTGTTAGGTTGGCATGCATGATCTGTGAGAAATGCATGGGAAGGGATTGAAGCGAGAGTTGGGAAAAATTGGAAAGTCAAAACTGGAAGCTTGAAGTTTTAGCACGATCAGTCAACCAATGTTTATGATTACTAAATGCGAATGAAAACCGAGAGCATAAGTTGGTTTGATTTTATATTTCGAGATAGAACTTAATCTACATAGATGTAAATCCCGAAATTTTCTCCGATTTTACAAATCGTCGATATCATCAAAACGAATTGGTTTTCCTGAACATAATGTAATAAAAATATGTTTTTCTGTAATAGAAAGTAAGTGAAACACAAAACAAAATAATCATTCGGAGAATATATATTCATTAAAATGAGGAAATATTAGAATTATCTATAGTCCTAAATAACTAATTTCTCTTCGAGGTTCGAAAAATGTCGAAATTTGCGTGGTATTTTACTTTTGAATGAAACATCCAATTGTTGTACTAACGGACTGCGGAAACTGAGGTACATAAATGATAATAATTTGGAGATGAAATCAACTATAATCAGATACAATCAGTGAACTACCGAACGAAAACTACTTTATTGCTGAGAAGATTCTAAAATAAGAATAATCATTTCCAAGAACGTGGCCTTAGAAATCACTGTCTCCTTAAAAATTACATTCCTTCAAAACGATTTTCTATGATGATACAAATTTGAACTCACAAATAACCAGGTGTACCACCGTTACGAAACGCACAACAATCTCAAATCGATTTGTTTATTGATTTCGTTATGAGAAATTACAAACAAATTAGATCCTAAATTCGAAATTGCTTATAAGAAATTCTATTTCTGCCCATCCTAATTTGGGCGTGTCGATTCTTTCACCACTACTCTTTCTTCTGTGATCGTAAACCAACTCAATCAAATCAAATGTCTGTTATCTAACCTAACTGGTCCTTTATAAAACTTCAAAAACGATTCGAATTACAAGCGTACAGAAACACTTTCACGATGTAAATTCACAAGTTTCGCTGCATCAAAACACCTGAACGTTGATCATGTTTAATACGGAGAACACTCGAATGGAACCGCCTACACTTCGCGTATGTGTTTGTATATATATATATATATATATATATATATATATATATATATATATATATATATACGTATGATGACAGAGCGAACCTCCCACGCGCCAATGTTACAAAGTAGAGGGGACGGTCGATCGGAACCATCTTCTATCACGAATAAAACTATAGATACACATCAGAAATGATATTCTTTCATAGCAACATCATCATGCATACACCGTCTTGTTCGTTAACTTGGTGTTCTCTAAGTTGAACGGGTGAAGACAAAGCGATGGTATTGAGGTCAGTCATTGGTTGGTCGTGCACGGTTTGGTATTTACCCCGCATTCTGTTTCTAAAGTCATCCGTTTCTGATGCAATTGCAATCACGTTTAGTGTTCGCGAGATGCATCGCACAGGAGGTGTGTGTGATGCACTGACGATAAATTGTGCTGCACCGGCTGGGATGTGTCACTAATATATTAGCAAGGTGTGGTAGGGGTGGTACGATGTGAAGAGTATAACAGTGATATGTCTTATATCATTGGGTGAGAAATGTGATATCGTATAATCCATATCATGTTCTACACATTAATATATATCATATATTATATATCATTCTATAGTCCACATAAATGGTCTTATCCATTCATCGTTGGTCATAACTGAGAAACAATTATTATGCATCAAAATGACGATAATAATACTACTATATATATGTATAAATATATATCATTTTTATATGCATTCTTATAAGGGTTGGTAGATCGCTTATGTGGTCGTAGAACGAAACTCAGCCTCAATTAGGGAAAAACGATTTTGTATCAAGTTTCGATAATATTAAAAAATATATATTTCTTAGTATACCACGCCACAACTCATTATTGAAAACTAAGATCATTTCCCTATTCAATTCCGTTCTCTATACTGACGCAGATGGAGAATAATACGTATATCCGGAACAAAAGAGAGACGTGACTTCTAAAGAACACAAACAATCTTCTAGCAATGTAATATAATGTTGTCGTTCACTGTTCTAAATATAATGTGTTCAACACTGATCTTGGCAATAAACAAAGAAATGACGAACTTGAGTTTTTTGGAGTTATTTTGGGTCTTCCTGTTAGATTCCATAAAATACGTATTATTAATTATAATGATAATCGCGCATCGTAAGAGTGATGGAAGCAAATCTAGGCATGAAGCCGGTCAGAACATAAAACTATTGAACGAAAAAGATTCAGTATCATAAAGTTTGTTTTCACTCGATAGCGTTTTCTTCAATGAAAAGAATAAGTTAGGCGTAGTGTAATTCCAATAACGAAACTGTGTATAATATATAAAAAGAAAGTCACGTGAAATTATTATAATTAAAATGTACTTACTATGTACGTATTTATAAAAATTATCAGAGTGCATCGCGTATAGGATTATAAAACTTCATATGATATGCTTTATAGGGCAAGCTTGTTGCAATGAAGGTTCACTAGCCATAGCCGCGAATAACAATACCAACATAACAGCCTGAAAAATGAGAGTTACTAATTGCTTTAATTACTTTCAGTTTTAATATTTACAAGTTTATATTAGATGGTTCACATTAGTCCATTGTGATTCATCACATTCAAATGTGTCAATTTTTTAAAGTTTCATCGAAAGGTAATATATATTTTCAATTTATTTTATGAATTCATTTCTGAATCTCTAGAAAATACTTTCATTTATGACAAAATATACCTGAATTAGTTTGTAATGACAATGATTATCATGTTTAGATTTACATATTCATAAATTAAGACCATGGTCCGTGGAAATGTATATTATATTTTTTATTGTCATTTCGGTATGAGTGCTTACAACCGTCAGCATTATCATGATTTTTCATTTGTCATTTATACCAATTCGAACTTTCCTTATTTAGTATGCGATCTTGTATTAGACAATCGCCAAATTACCATCATTCGTGAATTACAGTTTAGGCTTTTCCTTGGTCATCATCGGAGGTCCTCAACAATGCAGTGTTACCGTCATTTTAGACCTTCACTTCGTACACGACTGCAACTCGAGGAACTTTTCATAAAGTCGTTATCGAATTAATGGAAAAGAGACTGCAAATGACAGTTTTTATTACCTAGTTTTTGAGCATCGATTCAATTAACATCGTGGCATATAAAAAAGACATTAGTGTTCATGTTTGCCGTTTTTTTTCCGTTCGTTCGTCATTGATGGCGCTTTTGGCAACGTTCTCTTTTTGCGATGGCCAATCCGGGAACGTCGTGTCTAGAGTTTTAGTACGGATAACGGAAATTAAAAGGACGAATTATATTATTAAAATGTCAAACAGGAAGCCAATTCCACAGGAGAGTGTCGCGTTCATGAAAGTTGGCACCAGGAAAACTTGGAATATAAAATTTAATGGTTATTATTTTCTGATAACTTTTCAAACATGGTTCCGGTTTTTATAAAATAAAGCTAAATAGCCACTTAGCGTTGGAAACGTATTACTGTGATGGCGTGAAATAAATCGCAATTTAAATTGTTTGAAAAAGCTTGACATTTCTCTTTTTCGTATCCAAGTTCTATAAATTCAAATATAAATTATTTTTGATGAAAAGAGATTTATTTTATTACAAAACTGTTGTTCTGAATTGTCTGTCTTATATTTTGTTCCCTTAGAAATCATATTTTCATAATTATAAACTCGTTTATATTAATGACCTCATCAAGGCCATTTTCAAGTTTCAATTTTAGACTTATATAAATAAACCATCCTAAATCTTTTTTATTGAGTTGTTCAAATATGAGAAGGCTTCAATGTTGGCATTTCCGACACAGTTACAACAAAGGTCCAACACTTTTTATGTTCATCTCCGAATCTTCACTGTCTCTATCAAGGTCTCGACCTTTCAGCCATCTTTACTTCTTCTCTGAGACGCATTATTACTCAACAAAAACCTTTTCTATGTATTCAAAAAACGAATGCAAATCAGTTTCTACGTTTCAGAACCAGTTTTCCCTTTTCATAAGGGTAGTTTTCAAGTTCTTTGGTTCTGTTATCCCCTAAACAGTGACTACAAAAACGTAATTCTGATTTCACTTTTCAAGGGTTGTTAGTGTAGCTATTATACCTGAAAGCGTTGGATGAAAGGGGTGTTTTTTCAATCCGACAGAACCAAGGCTAATGATAATGTAAAGACCGACGATTAATGGGATGTATTATTATAAGGTTGGTGGTAACGAACGACAGTCTTCCATATCAAACAACATCGCCGATTGAACGTGTCGAACTGTTGAAACTCATATCTGATATCAAACTATCTATTAAACAAGTTATAGTAGTATTAAAGAAAGAAGACGATCCCGATCGATAATCCCCCTATCCCACAACACTATCGCAAGGGTGGTTCGTTCCTTCATAATATATCGTGGATTATAATATCGCAGTAATCGATTCTAGAAATCTGGTCATGTCTACCTGGACGTATCTGTCAATGATAGAAATATGTACGGGGGTGCAGGGTGCAGGTATTAGGTAACGCCGCCAGCCAGAATCTGTCAGTTTTAGGGGCCTTTTCTTTAGAATCGGTAGTTGGGACTCTATTATTTGGTATCTGAAGAAGGAATTTAATTGTGTAGAATAGAAAAAACCTTTGACGGAACTTGATATTTTCATTTGGAATGATCTGAATTTGGTTTGTATTGAAGGTTTGTTAAAAAAAGATATATAAATATTATATAACAATATGGGTGATGAAACGATTATATAATTTTTTATCAGTCTTCTCTGGTATAAAATATGATATTTTGATGTTATTATATAGAATAGAACTTGAAAGAGCGCCTATTCGTCAAGTTAATTGGTTCAAATAGTATTACCCAATACTCAGAACACAATTCACATGTAACCAGGACAATAAAAGTAAGTACACATTAATCAAACTAGATATATTCGGGCAACTTCGTTAGTTTGTAAAAGTTGACGAAGAAATTAGATAAGCTTTGACATTGGGGAATTAAAATATTTTGATATGGTTGTATGTTCCAAAGTACCTCCAAATTCTAAACGGTTATTACTTCTTAGGAGGACACTAAAAAAAACTTATAAAAAAGTAAGACATATCTATAAGTGCAATCTACATCCTATTTGAGGTTTATTTTAAAGACGGTATTCTATATAAATATAAATAAGTTAAGGTTTGTGTCAAAGCTGGATTAAATTATAGCCCATTTAAAAACTCCCATGCATGGTCTATGCCTGCTGGCATTGTATATCAAGCAGCTAGCATCTTTGTACCTGCGGCTTGTTGGTTGGCTCGAACCAATCAAAAGGTGTATGTAAAAGCCATGAATATCGTGCCTTGCCATTGAAAAGATGCTGTTGGTCCATTCTTCAATGTCCGTTCAAGCTCATCTCAACGCCTCAGGGCAGATCATGTCTGTTGCTTTGTGTGGTGTGCGATGGCGCCCTGCACAACACGTGTAGCACTGGGAAAACTGTATAGTTGGTCTTGTTTAGGATTGAAGCATTAGGTACAGTTGTTTTCGACGACAACAGATCATAGTAGTCATTACAGTGCGTTGTTAGACCTGATATAAATAACTATTTAATATAAGTTGTTGTGAAGTGAAGTTATGAGATTTCAATATGAGAGAACTGAGACGGGTGGATCAGTGGTTAGTACGTAGAGTTCGGGATTGAGTATTCAGGATTTATTATTCAGTATTGAGGTGAACGGGGTTCGATTCCCGCCGTGGTCATCCTGACAGAGGTTTTTCGCGGTTTCCCTATGTCTTCAAGGTGAATGAGGACTGGGAGTGTTCTATGACCACGACTATCTCCTTTCCATCGTTCAACAACCTGAAAGGAATATTTAGTATTCACTTTAGTGTGGCACTTGTATGTGAACTACAATGAAATAAAGACGTATGAGAGAAGTTATGATTAATCATACATCGAAAATTGTATGAGAATATAAGATTTTACACCTGAAATATATTTTCTCTATGAATTAACATTTGGTCAAATACGTTATAACTTCAAATTTCAAGTTTTATTTGTGATATGTTATTTATTTACTATATTTCAAGTTCAGCTGATGCATTCAAAAGTTATCGCCGTACTTTTTCATTCAGGTAATGATTTGAAAACTGGGAAGTTCAAAAAATTATGAAAATTAATATTTCCGTGTTCTCGTGCAAGACCCATTAAAGCGTAATAAATTCGAGTCTCCTAGATAACGAGGATGCGGGTTTGAACCCCACTTATGGAACTGTGTAATGCAATGCTCGTATATCAATCCCCTTTAATCTATTTGGCCAAAACACAGACTTTGGTCACAGTTGTTCGTGGGATCGTTATACACACTGGAACAAAATCATTCATCATAATTTGAAAAAACTTGTCAACTATTTCTACTTGAAATTCTTTGAAAACTGCAAGTCATATCAAAACGTTGCAAGGTGAAACTTTTTAATTTTTTTGTGTGAAATTAAAGTGTGAAGTTTAGCTTGTGTATAATCTTATGTATGAGAAACAAAAACAAACAAAAAAACTAAAATGAGAAGCTGGGTAGGATAAAATACTCGGTGATTGATGCTTCATCACTAATGCTCTTCTAATTAATCAAAATAATTAATCGTATAATGGTGATGTAGTGTGAGACGTTTTCAAGAAAAAAAAACGGTATAAGCGGGCGACCCTTTTTTATGAATTTTAAAATCAACGGTTAAAAAGGTATTCAGAGGGTATTTTTTCACGTAGATTTCGTTTCACATGGAAGGTTCAGTTTTAATCTGAGATTTATTCAGACTTACATTATGACTTTTTCTATTGGTAACGATTGAAAATCAAAGGAAGAGACTATGAGGTCATAGTCGACGTAGACAAGAATACACAAAATATAATAATGGTACATGACGCGTTAACGACCAGACTATTTGGCACACGATGAAGGTAAATATATTGGTGACAGAGGAATAATACCTGAATAAATATGAAGCAGTTGAAATGAAAAAAAATACGATCAAACGTCGTTAGCACTTATTCAAGTTACTACAAAAATGTTCATCCCAATATAAATTATGATTTTTTTATATAAAGAAACGAAATCAAATATTTCTTCAAAGTCGATTACATAGGCTATAATATTGTAAACGTAAATGATGGTTTAATTAGTAGATGATTATTAGGAATATAATCAAATGTGCTACTTGGATCTATTGAATCGTGAGAAATTATGTACGTTTATATAATATAGCTACTGTTTCAGCTAATGGTCTGATTTAAGTGTTATTTTAACGAGGTTTCAACGCATTTAACTGTAAAAATAATGTTCCGTATATCTATTTAATATTGTTCAGTGTACTGTATAATTTTACGATCGTCTGGGTATTGGTAAGCAATATGTTGATTTTACTGGAAATTTCAAAACCATCGATAACAATAAAAATTTATTGTAACCAGATTATATTTAGGCTACTATAGCGTTTCTGTAGCTACATATTTGGAAATATCGAGTTGAAAGACAATTTTTAATGTATTTATGTGATATACGCATGAATGAAATAATCAAGCAATTAAATACAAATGATTGTACATTGAAATCACTGAAGTATTAAATTTATCAGACATCATTAAACTATAACAATTAAAAATATCTCATTTTCATTTTCTTTTATAATTACGAGTTAGCTTTCGTTTGATAATTTAATCTGAATTTTCAGCCTAGATTAGCTATACTAAAGATTGTGAAAATGAAAGTCAAGGACGACTTTGTAACTTATTATTTAATAATGGAGTAATTATTTGAGATTATAGTGATTTTCGTCACTTATTTGATGAATATTTATTGGATGAAGAGCATGTTATGAAAATTTGTCATGTATGAAATATAAGTTTTCATTTAATAAGTCTATTATGTGATCGGAGGAGAAATTTGTTTTGTCTGTGTTCAACTTTCGATAATTTATGGAGCATTTTATCACGATAAACTTGATAGAATTCAACCAATAAGTCACTTCGGCCTTTTTTATGATTGAAATGTATAGCCTACACTTATGAAAACTTAATTTTGTCCTTATTTGGTAGAATAGAAATACATATCTGTATAATTAGTCGCGGCAATACTTCTCAATACTGTCTTATACGTTTAAAAAAACAAATTTTACTCATCCGTAAATAATCTACATACTTTCTTTCAAAGAATTGACTTTTTCTATAATTGTTTTGTTTAAACGCTCCATCGCAGAAGTTTTCAACATTTGAATGTATTTTTTTTTGTAATGGTATAAATAATTTCTATAAATGAAAGACAGTACCAGCAATTCAAAATGCAGATTTTGTATTCTTTTCCAACATCTCATTTTATTGAACAGTATTTTGAGTCGGGAGATATTCTTTCAGGATATCATGTTGAGAATTATATTAAATAATCCATCATTTGAGTAGTGTGATGATATAAATCTGGGGGAGACTGAGAAACTATCTTGTATTTCTCATTTTCAAAGATCATTGTCAGTACTAACAGTGAAGATTTTTTCCATTCATTTCATGTTTAATATAGATGGCATATTCATTTTATAAAATGTACCTAAAACCTATTCATAAAATTCATGATACATACGATTTTTTGAAATCATTCATATTAGGGGAATTGACATGGATGATTGATAAAAGTCTCACAAACAGTACAGTCATTCATGAATTGTATTTTGAGTACCGACCACCCCGAATAATGCCCCTCATTTCTCAGGGTCTGAAGCCATATAATAGACATAATGGGTGTATTTAGGGGCTTATTGTTTACGATATGCAAGTAATGTCTGAACCACACCTTAATTGATTGTGTGTTTGTCCCTCCTAAAGAATTCTAGATATATAATAATGGTGTTATAGAAGGAATAACAGAATGGAATTGGTCACGGTGCATTATTGAAAATGCCCTATCATTTATACAGGGCTGGGCAGGCTGGATTGAGATATTGTTTGGGATAAAGTAGGTCTCAATTCTACAAGTATATACTCTGTTATTTGTTCTTTGCTGTATTTGTAAATGTACAGTAAGATATATTTAGTTTTATTATATTATTTTATTTTATTTTTATTATCTTCCGAAATGAAGTCGATTCTATCTGTTGTGCATACCGCATATAATTTTGTGATCTCATTTTTACAATTTCAATGTTTTACGGTATTAAATCGTGATTTTTTCAACACCTTTCTGAAACAATAGCAATTTTTAAGATAAAAAAAATACCCAATTCCGTTATAAAATTATAACCAAAAAATACACATTAACGTTATTCATGTTACTGTGAAAAATATCCCAGCAAATAACTATACACAATTTGACCACAAAAAGTAACGCGAATTATTTGAATCCAACTCTTTCTTCATTTTACACCTCCATCAAGTCACATTTCAATCCACTCCTTATATCCAATCCAAGTCGTGATGTCGTATTAAATTCCAGTTCCGATCGACCGTCTTCCCTATCTCTGACCATTACCGACGACGAGTCTCGACCAGCCAACACTCTAGTAGACCAGGTTCGAATGTAGGCTAGGGTCGTCTAATTCGCACAACACCACACTATACTGTCTTGATCTGCTTATATTCTTACCTTAACGTAACGGTAACACACTCGAGGCTGGTTTGTATTCGTATCATGATCGAAACATCCGAACGCAATGCTAGATAATACAAAAACACTCAATCGTAACCGTCAATACTTGTAATATAAGTTTATTTAACCATCTCTATAACTCTAGTTCTTCCGTTAGATGCATTTTATTATATACCGTCTTTGTGGAAACGACTTACTTTTCGATGATTGTGATTTGAGTTCTATTCGATCACGTTTCAGAAACGGTATTTTTCAATTGTTGACGTTTAAATATATATTAATAAGTAATTAAATGTGATTAAGTATATTGGTGGTAATTGAGGAGTCCTACATAATGGTTTGTGTGGGATACGGGGTCTAGGTTGTTAATGGTGATTGGGGACAATCAACAAGTAGAGAATTCCATGGTGATGACGTATTTTGTATTGTTGTCGTTGAGGTGTAATTAACAGTTGACTGATGAAATTTCAGGTTCAACTATCACACATTTATATACTTTCCATTATTTTATAATTATCAATTCTTGTCTAAATTTATTATATGCTAAATACCCCAGTACAAGATAGGATTTACCCCCTTAATTTTATTGGGTATATAAACAACAGTGTATAAAACATTAGTTTAATACAATTATGACTAAGTAATTTATTAAATACGGAAAAAAACGAAAAATGATGTAGGGGCCTAGCAGAAATTAGTTGACTAGATAGTCATTTTTTCATTCAGACAAATAGAAATCTTTTACTAATCACAGGTGCCACATGGACGCAGAATAAATTGAAAATAACAACGAGATTTTTTTTTTCTAAATACTTTTCTAACAAAGTTAGGTAAGTTCATTTTACAAGGGCACAACATATCAACTTGATTTTAATGATAATAATAAAATAAATTAGAATAGTAGTATAAAATAATGAAACACATAAAAAATGAATAAACAGTAATGCTATTATATAAGAATGTAATAAAATGTTCGAACAACATCATATCAATAAAATCTGCATATCTAATTAACGAACCAAAAACATTTATTACCATTACATTATCATTACATTGTACCGTAATATTGTAAACGTATTAAATCCCATACAACAAATCGCGATAATAAAAATAATCCACAAAGATACTGTTATATTCCTACAATTCTGTCAGTCAACGTAAGTAATAAGGCTCAAGACAGATGTTGCTTACTGATTATAAGCGAACTGTTTTATATATACAATACACCGGTAAAACAGTTTGTTGTTGTCATAGTGGTGACCCTTAGGGCATATCATCACGGTCTCTTGGATCGAAGGGGCATTGCTATATCACGGTCCCGCGGTGTTCGCATCCCGCTATAAAACAAACGAGAGATCATCGCTAGAGACCGAGACCAAAGAAATGATGAGAATCACATATTTTATTATATATGATGTTTTTTGGTTTGATTAAATTATATTTACAGCTATAAGGGTTTCGTAACTTCATTACTAAACTTTTTTCTAACTACTTGAACAATTTGAAATGTATTATTTTATCTTTTTATCTCATTATTTTGTATTGCGATAACTTTTTCAATATCTACGTACTATTGAATAAAATCACAGAATATATTATTGAACCATATATTATATTGAATGAATTGTCAAGTTTCAGTGTGGTGCAGTCGAACTAAATTATAAGAATTCAATTATTTTTTAAATTAATTATATAATTATTAGAATACTCATTGTTGATACTTTTGACACGTTAAAACAGATAGTATAAATTTATTTCATAACAATCATTTATCACAATTGAAATGACAAAAGTCCAACCGAAATTCGAAATTACATTTACTCTCTCATTTTGAAGACTCACAAACGGATATATCCATCAATTGACCGATTCAAAACATCATAATGAATCAAAAACATTACCTATAAAAATATAGGTATATAATATTAATTCGTACAATCATTTCACTTCCACCGATGTACAAACTCATGCATGGCTGCCTTCAAGTAATAATTAACCAACCAGCGCCGCTCATTATAACGGTAGTCTGTCTAGTACTGTGGTAAAAAGAACTATGCGAGTAATCGAATACGCGGGGTAATATTATGATAATAATCGAGATAATCGTTTGCTAAACGGATTCGATATGAACGAGTGAACGGTCGCAATAAGGTGATCTCTTAGCTTGATCAGGTGAATCTAGTGTACCGCTATGGGATTGTACTCATCAGGTTGGTAAGAGGGTGTCTTGAATTGGGCCACGGCCGCCTCCTACTCACTTCGACGTCTAAGAGGAAGAGAATTAAGACGTGATTCGATTGGTTGGTTCGAACATGAACGACAATACTTTACTAATTGCGTATTGAGTTACATTTTACTGCGGATCATAACAATGAAATTGGAACAAATTGAACACAATTTTCTGAAAATCTATATTGTACACATTTTCTTATACTGTTTATTAAAATTTATTCATTTAGAACTGATCATTTTAATGGATATTTTCAGTATACTTCAGCATGTTTGTCAGTTCACCATAGCTGACGAAAAATTGAGGGAAAACAAACTGATAAGGTACTGAAGTTGTGTTTGGAAAACCACATTTTAGTGACATTGTTGTCAACTAATCACAACAATACGTGACATCTCTTGAACGAAGCATACATTGATGGTTCTCAAAGTCTGACTTTGTACGACCTGACAATGAGCCTGCTAGTATATGATAAGCAATCATTTTAATTCGATTAAAAATGATTGGACTATCTTTACATTTTTACATTTTTACTATAGAGATAGTATTTCGATTTGAAATTTCCAATGTTCACAAACGATTGTAATGAAACATCATTCTGAATTAGTATCCTGATGTATTTAGCAAAGCCTAATATGTATAAACAACATTTTTATGATATTTTATTCATTACATACCTTAAGAATGGATTGAATTGTTTTTTCTTTTTTTGCAGCATACTAATTTTAAGCCAATTATCCTACGTATTTGCACGAAATCGCTACAGCAACCGTTTTTTATTCATTCCGTTTCTTTAAAGTTATAAACCTTTAGAACCAATTATGCTAATTTAAGACAATTCGCGAATCGTGTGGCCGGGCATCGTCTGAATTGTATAAGTACCTAACCAAACCTGAGCCTATTATACCCAGTTATGTCTTCCACCTTTTTTTTTTGCAAAGCAAAAATGATTCATCCCAAAGAATTCGAATACTGACATGCCTTTACTAAAATACAAATACATCTCAAGAGTTCATATTTAATAATATATTTTAGAATCATAGTTATTTAGATACCTTTACATTGAGTGTGTAACTTATATATAGCATGTAATCATTTCTTCTTTCATTTCCTTTGCCCAAAAATATGCCCCCCCACGTTGGTCAATCTACCCCTATATATTTATATCCAAAAGAAGGTATGATCCTCAACAACATTGCCCTACTCTCTATTATTAGAGCATTATTATAAGTAATACTCTAATTCTCTTTAAAATGGTGACTCGAAACTCCTCTTGATAGTACTATTGAATAGGGGAGACGGTAAATCGGAACCATCCACACTGATATAACGCCACCCAGTGCTTATGAGGAGTATTAACGGTAATCATGGAGCTAGTCTTCTATTGTGGATCATATATTTGATGACGCCTTTCTTTTAAATAATATCTCTTTTAACTTTTGTTCTCGACAGCCCACAATGTCATTGTACAAAATAAAGATATGATTATAATATCAGGTCGTTGTTTATAGGTATACTAAAGTCGTAAAGGATATTTTCTTCATGTGTTTTGTAGTGGTATCTATATATAATGTATCATTCTTAGGATGTTAGTAGCCTACAAGCTAACTCTCATTTATATTTGAGTGTTTTAAATACACCTGTTTTGTATTGTTTTCTAATTACCAGCCTATCTTTGTTTAAAAAGGAATATAAAATGAGTGATATGTTTAGTCCCCCTATCTTGTGTCCAAGATTGAAGCCATGAATGTAAATGAATAAGAATGTCTTGTTTTTTACGTAGCGTGTTCAGACTCCTATATACAAATTATGTCTGAGAGACAAAATAACTAATGTGAATTATTTATTCTTTTCCAGGTATGTACTGAGACTTGAGACTAAATCTTCTGCAGAAGTGATGAGTATCATTAGTTGCACTTTTATCAACTTATATTCAGGCCTGGTATTAGGTTTTGAAATGATATATTTCACCACTATAATATAAGTTTATATATATAAAGAGAGATAGAGAGAGAGAGGGAGAGAGATCTGTTAAATATTCTCTTTTGGATATACTTGAGATTATTACCGCATTACAAGAAAAAAAAATCTAAATATTGAAATCAGTTTTCTTTAGTTTTTTTCAGATCTTGTGTTTTTTATTCTTGAAATGTCGAATATTTATCCTAAAATAATACTGCGCGCAATATACTTTTCATCCATTTTTGTCAACGTCCATTATGATATGACTATTTTCGGACCCTATCAGATTATTTAAATTGGGTTGATTCAAACTGATTTAGGATGCGCGCTGTAACATAAACCTAGTCCCCATGGGGTGACATAATCTGGTGGTCCAACAAAAAGAAGCTCTAATACACATTTTATTTAGTCTCTTGGTACTAAAGCCTCTAACCAGTACCCAGTACCCTCCAAGTTTGCTAACAATAAGACATTCACAACATGTACCGCGTGACGGCTGTAAACCTGTAACCACTACCTACCTCAATAAACATATCACATAAATTATCTATTTTTTATGTATAATACTGATTAATTCAGTCTTTTATTGAAGTACTTGTTGAACTGCTTACAGAAACCAGTGTGAGTACCCGCATTGGAATCCTAATTACTTGTAACAAGTATAATTGGTAATCAATGTTGAAGTTGAATTGAAATGAGGAATGAATTTATGGATAAAAACAAATGTTCAACATTATTTCTATTTGAATTATTAGAATCATATTTGAATTTAGTCAATCGTCCACGTCGTATACTAAATACTAATCGCTTAATTGAGGTTTGTATTGAGGGTTGGTCGGCCTGTCGCTTTTTGTTGAAGTCCATAGTTTTAAGACACAAAGAGTTTTTTTCAATCATATGTTCTATTATTTGAAAACTGATTAGTTCAAATAAAACTTGATAAGGATAGTGATGAATCATTCTCATATGTATTTCGATTAGAATTTTCGTAATTTTGTTCAAATTATAGGCCTTCTCTCTATTTACGATGTATTTTTTTCTATCATTATTGTGAATTGAGTCATGCCAGATTCAAGCTCTGACCATCACTGTTTCAAATATAGTGTTGATTAATGGTTCAAGTGTATTCAATTATTGTTCAATGGAATCGTCACAGAAGATTGAGAGTGAAAATGAATTTTAAATTAAGTAATTCTGATACCGTAATATGAAATATCACATGGAAAAATAAATGAATAATTTCAAACTTTTGAAAGTAATAATTGAATAACCTTTGCTTATTAAGAAAAAAATATATTATTAATGAATAATTTTATTCGTAATTATAAGTAATTTGTAGTATTACTACATAATATATATTACAAGTACACGATTTGCATAACCCAATTCTAATACCTGAACGAAAGAAAAGAACTGGTACAAGAAATAATAAATAAAAGTTATGTGATCTTTGAACTTCTAGTAACAGAACTTTCAGATTTTTATATTGAATAATATTATTTTCCGATATTATGATTATTTATAGTCCAATACACAACCAATGTATACAGCACTATAATTTATAACCGTTGTTCACGAGCCTTATTCTTTACCAGGTCATAATAATGTGCTATTAAACACAGGTGTATAATTTTTATTTTTTCATTTTTACATTTTGTTTAGTCGTAACTCCTAATCAGGAGCTATCGCCATTGATGATATAGACCGAGGTTCGTAATAGATATATACAACACTTTGAAACATTTTTTTATTCAATAAAATCTGTGGTGATGAGAATAAAAATGATCACAAAAACCCCTATTTTGTTGTCTAAATCTTCTCATTCAAAAATATTGATTCAACTGTACTAGAGTGCATAAGAGAAGACATGAAATTTAATTTCATTTTCCGAAAAGATCCAATAGGATTTGAATTGAAAAAAAGGAAAATATGTTATCTGAAAATGTCAATGCACCTTAAATTACCAATTTCACTTATATTCGTTCTCACTAACTCTCAGAATAAGCCTAACAGGACTATCTAATACCTGAATTTAAACGATACACGACAGCTACGACTGTACTTATAGGTGTGTGTAATACGCACGTGTTAATTACGTGTAAAGAACAGTCACAAGAAATTGATTCATAATGGTAAACACAGTGAGTTGTCATTCCGTATAAATTATCATTCGACGGCTATTCAGATTTCTAATGTAACTTTTGAAGTAACAAAATAACACGTGGGTCGTTTTGTTGTAAGAACAAATGCTATTCAATAAAAGAAAAATACATCCGCCTTCACATAAATGTGCATGTGAGGCAATAGTCATATTCTGATAGTCCTATCATTGCATGTACGATATCTATAACCGTGGCCTGTACGCATATAGAGAATAATTATTTTTCGATTAAGGAATGTTTTCTTCCAAACTCTTACAGATTATGTATAAACATAGTGCTATCAAATTTTATAGTCATCTCGGCTGTATACGTGATTACGTACTTTCCATTACTATTTTAAGAAAAAGTATAAATGATATATACCTAATGAGTATTGGTGATATTATATATATATATATATATATATATATATATATATATATATATATATATATATATATATATATATATATATATTTATATAATATATATATATATATATATATAATATATATTATATATATATACTGATACAATATTATGTTCAACGTATAAACAATAATCAACAAAAAATTATACAGATTTCCACTCTTATTGCAGACTCATCATCACAAATTAATATTTAATAAAAATCACCATTTTCACCACATGGCGTTCATATTAGATTTCTTTCCCACATCCATTTGACATGAAGACGTCATAATATATGACACTAAAGAATATTTTTCACCACAGATGTTTTCTAAACGTGAAAGTGCAACAGCATTACAGCAGTGTTGTGACGGCGAGCGGATGTATGTTGCACAAAAAAAACATTTAAATTGCATTGCAAGGTAATATATTATTTAGTAGGATATCGTATCACGTTTAGGATAGTGTAATTTGGTTTCTCTAAGTGTTATGACTTGTTCGCGCATGCTCAGTAGGTGTAGTTATGCCAAGGTCGTATACCACCTGAGATAAAATGAAATGTAAGGTGCTAGCTGAGGTCGTAGTCAACCAACTTGGGAGTATTTTACATTCTGAGGAACTTTTTATGGATAACAATGAATTGAAATTCTAAAAGGACTACGTTTGGTACCATGAAAAAATAGATTATTTCATTGATGATTATTAATTCTGTTGTATCTGTTAATGGTACATTCAACAATAAAAAATATAAAAAATATAAAGAAGAATTACAAAGCACACTCTACTAGTAATTGTGGATCGAAAATTCCATTTTTATCAGGATACAATGATGATAATTGTTCACTTTCTGATCCAATAATCTTGTTTATGTTGTAATAAATGTGTAAAGATTGATGCTAGGATATATATTATAAAGAAATGTTATGGGTGTACTTCTATTGTTCTCAGAGAAGAATGATTGTGCATAGAATAGAGCAATGGTGAAATTTATTTTTTACCGAACAATCAATTTTTGCACTTTTACTTATGTTGCGATCTTCAATTGAACAAAACATTATATAAATTATTTACAATACGTAACTATTATCGTTCATCAAATAGGCCTTAATTCATCTTATTCAAGTGGATAATAATGAAAATAATGAAAACAAAGATAAAAAAAATGGGAATATGTAGATATGTGGAAATGAAATGAAATATTATTATTGGTAGAAAAATGAAAATCTTCGTTTTGTCAATGCATAACAATAAGTATTTAATAATTCAATAATAATAACTATTCTTTTATTTTTCGGAAATTTTTGAAAGCCGAATAGCTCTAAATACGTGACGAAATTCCATTTTGTTCTTTTCAAAACCATTTTGTTTCTTCTACACAAGATGCTACGGATACGTCTTCGTGAACCAGTCCACTGGAGGAAGGTGTTTGAAACCTACTTAGCAACTTACCAACACTTTTTTTACAACCACCGACTGCACCACCAGAACAAGTTTTAGTAATATTTCGTTCTGTTATGGATAGAAGATTTGATGTAGGTGGCTTCACACAACCGGTCCACACAATAGAATGCAAACTTGACAAATAAATAACTAAAACTATAAAACTTCGGAGGGTGCTAAATAAAAAAATAAAACTCGACTCTTAAGTGCTTGGACTTGTTTCGGGTGTAGTGCATTTGAAAGGTAGAAAAGGGAACAACGGAAGTGGAAATATAGTTTTCTCGAAACGGATAAAAGATTCAAATTCACTGAGAAAAGGGTGAAATGTTTCCGAGATCTCATCATTCTAAAAAGTTTAGTTAAACTGTGTTCAGAGCGGTAAAAAGAAACATGCAATTTGTAAGATGAGCATATAACGTTATTCTCCATAATTATGTGAATATATTTTAACTTTGTATAAGGTTTTTCTTTTTTTCTTTCTGGTAGCAATGAATGTTGTACAGGTATTCAGGGCTGCGAGGAAACTGAAACAGAAGAAATTAAAAAAAAACGCATCAGTTATTTTTCCGGTAATTATGGTTCTTGAAACGTTTTACAAATCAGTTGGATTTGATAATTCTGTATCTTATCTTGATCAATCGATTGATTTTGTACTAAATGTACCAAATGACTTTTTTTACCAAATTTGTGTACCAAATTTTGTACCAAATGAAAAATATAACCAAATTTTTGTAGCATTACTTCTAAACATGGTAACAAGGTTTGCCACAGAAATTGAATATTTTGCTCGATTCTTTTATTTCCCACGTAATCAAAAAACAAGATATGAAATCTATACAAATCATGAAGCTACCAGAAATAAGAACAAATCATCGTGATGAAATGCCATTAATGATTCTGTAATGATAATGTTATTGAGACGAAGGTTTGAATGCTACAACTATTTCTGCCTCATAGTCCACATTAGACAAGTTTCTGGATTAGGCCTACCCTATCCCACAGGACCCCCTAGAGATCTTTTGTCCAATAAGTCTTGACATAACTTTATATTTTCTTTGGCACATAAAGTCTAGCTTTATATAAACTTATGAGAACAGAAAGTCGAAGCAAACACCTAGACTTGTTATTGTTTTCTCAACCCCTCTTCTGTCTCTTGAGAAGAATGAAGTATTGATCGAGAGAGCGACTCAAGTCTATAAGTTAATTGCTGGAAGTTAATTAAGAACGTCAATTCATCGAGTTATAGGACAGCCACCGGGGTTATTATTTCTTGGCGCTGGAAGCGTCACAAATATTGTAGGTTTTGAATTTGTGAAGGAAAACATTTCATAGATTCTGACTCTTGCCAATTATCCACCAAACCACCATCAGTATTGTGCACAATTCAAATGATATTGAATAATTCATACTTTAGAAATCTTTAAACTGTCAGATATAATTTTAAAATTATTTATTGTTAATGTATTATTGTACCTAATTGCTCGACAGTTCGAATCAAATCAGTGACTTATTTCATTTGCTTTCATATTTCTGGTGAAGTTTATAAAGTTGTGAATAAATATACGTGACCAAAGATATTTATAATTCAATATTACTTCCCATTTGGTCGTTAATATATGGTATTCAGTAGCAATGTTATCGATATATTGTCCTCGTTTATGTCATTCCTGATTATTCATATAATTTATCTTGGATTACGGACAATTTACTGATAACTTGACCATACAATTATATTATAATCACAAATCATTCCTACTTGCACATGAATGACAAAATTTTCCTCATTTCACTAAACTTCGTCCGACAAATAAAAGTGTCCACATGGTGACACCATTGTGTTCTATTTTCAGGCATATAAACTCAATAAACCAGATGCACAAAATGCATACAAATCTTCCGTCTCATCATGACAATTGACGGACCGAATCCTCCTATCGTATATGTAGATATATAGAAAACACATACGATCGGGGACTCTGTACTGACACAAAATGACTTTGTATTCTTCATTTCTAGAAAATGTATTGTAGTGTCGCTGTATAATTTACAACGACTACATTGTGAACGAAACTTTTACAGGTTTTTCGTTTTGAAGATTTCATTGTGCAGGGTTGGTATTGGTAGGAATTAGGGTGTGTTTGAATAAGAATGGTTATCCTTCACCCCCGCCGTGAGAAGGGTCAACTGGGGGTCAAAAGAGACCCGACTAGATGCACACTCTCTTTCTTGAAGGTTTTTATTGACGATAATAACGTACAGCTGTAGATAGTTATTTCTGGATGGCCGTCGAATATGATTTGGGCACGACTTTATGATCAGAGATACTAGAAGATAATTGACCTATGATTATCTGGGAAAACGCTGTAATCGCTTATACAATGAACATTTGAAAAATTAAAAACTAATTCAATTGATATTTATATATATTGAAATAATGTAGTTCAAATAGGCAGGTTGAAAGGTGAAAATATTTTTAATTTAGGAGTTTCATCATTTTCATTTTTAGCCAACAACTTATTTGAAAACATTATTTTCGACCAATCTTGTTGTGCACATATGCAGAATAGCATACCCACTCCCCGTTTTCATTGTAAAATAATATCGTCAATTGATGGATTGAACACCCAATCTTACAGATCATCAAAGTCGATGCTAAAAGAAGTGCAATAAAATTGCTATACTTTTTCAATTTGATTTAAATATTGCGATACTTACATGGTATGGCGATAACCTATTAAATCTCATGGTATTGTTAATACAGTACACAATAAATAATCATTACTTCATAAAATTAAGTGCTTATGCTTGTAATTGTGGTTGACTAACAACCAGCAGCTAATCAATTCCTTACGATTATTATTTACCCCATGCGGATGTGTGTGGATATTGATATCATTTTATAATAATCATTAACATTTGAACGTGATAAATTGTTCATAAAACCTATTAAACACAGGAATTTAGATGATTTGAATTGTTTTTAAAACAAGTAAAATGCAGTTTACTATTGAATCATTGATGGAAGTGGTGTCAACTTCTCAAAAAAATATAGAGAGAACAATAAAATAGTTGTAAATGGGTAATTATCATTATAGTTTTGTACTTTTTAAAAATATAGTCCGATATTTCATTCCAACCTTCAAGTGGACGAATACGACAATTTATCTGACAAAATTATCCAATTTTCGAAGAAACTACCACTTTTTCGTAGAAAATCCACATTCGTAAAAAGCGTGCAAATATATTGGTGTACTTATATTCACGAATGAAGGTTCCGAACGACTGTTCTCCTACCGAACATCACTAGGGTGGTTCGTACCTTCTTCTCGCGCGAATAGATGTTTACAGGTATACAATTCAAGTTTGTATAATTAGTATTTATACGTCCAAAATACACCTTCATTACGTATTACTACACGATACCGATTTTTACCCAAATCTGGCTTCTTCTCAAATACTATCTCACGATTCCGTATTATTTCCACGCGATTCCATGACATTCAATCCTGATTACATTCTAATTAGTATTATTCTTCTTCATTTCATGATCGACACTGCCGTTCGGTAATAATAATTCATATACGAGACAGACTCTAGTAACCATCAACGATAGAAATGGTATTCACCATCTGTATATTATTATTAGGTATTCTGAACGAAAGGGAAGGAAGCTCATTTGAAAAAAGTAAATTACATTCTTTTATTTTCTCACACCAATTTTAAAAATGAGTATACGCAGATGTTTATTATCATGAGATGAACGTCTTCCGTACTTCCATTGTAGAATAAATATAATTATTTATAAGTAAATATATTTGAATAGATGATTCGATTTTAATTGTGAATGATATTTGTGAATTTTTAAGAATGAATTTTAGATACATGAACTAAAATTGTACATAGTCTGTATAGGGAAATCGGCAGATGAATAAAATGATAGAATAAATAAATAATTAGTGACTTTCGAACCGCCATTGAAGTGAAGGCTTAATCGTTTTACAATAGTTCAATAAATCATGTATCTTCAGGGACTGACGGAATACAAATTGAAGAATAATTAGTGTACCAGTGGTGATCGATTGATTTTCGATAGGACTTTATACATGGATGGAGGTGCCGGTTAGAATCGAGGATAAGATTAATTTCGAAGAATAGAATTCAATTTAAATTATTTTATAACTTCACAGTATAAAAATATGGATTCCATTTCGGTAAATGAAATTACTTATACGTGATGGTCATTCACGAACATTGGGAAAATTATCTATATAATCATTTTTATAAATTGTCTACTAAAACTTGTATTACAGGAATTGAATTGAAATGAAATGTAAATCAGCTAGATTATTGACACGATAAAAGCACGTTATTTGCGACATGCGTGTATATACTTTTCTACACGAATTAGCTGATATAAATATATATATATATATATATATATATATATATATATATATATATATATATATATATATAATTTCATATAATATATACATTATAAAAATGTCTGAAATAGCTTTACCACCTTTTGAAAGTAGATTATATCTCTATCTCCTATCTGATCTTGGCATTTGAAGCGAAACGGTGACTGTTGTTGATCTGTCTTCTTCTCATCCTACATTTCATATTACAATCATTGTATTCACCCGATCGACCGTCTCCCCTATCTATCAACACTAACATACAGCTGTTTCGATCCATGAACAAGGTATATAGAAAGTATTAGGACACGAAAACATTAAATGTAATAAAAAAAGGAAGTAGAAAAAACACCAACAACGACAATACAGCTGTTTGCTGTCACTTGATTACCGATCATAAAAGATGGCATAAAAAATGTTGTTTTCCAGTCACGATATTACCGCTTTTTGATGTTGCCTGCCTGCTTTTAGGTCACTTCTTTGTTAGATTGCCAACGCATTTTATTCAATCAGTTTTCGACATAACCTTAGATCGTAATACTATTATAGTATAGCACCCTTATACTTCATCATAGATCTTATTGATAAGATTTAGGGTTAATAAAAAGATGAAAAAAATATTTGAAGAATCACGTTCCAGACGTATAGATCCAACAACATAAATGTGATAATATCACTTGTAATTATTATACAATGAATCGAAATAATATCATTTTTGCTATGTGATGTGTAATAAAAAACTTCGTTGAATCTTCTCATGGTATAAATGTGTTGAACTTCATTGGAATAATTCGTACTTCGTCGCTATAGACAGTTGTAAGTTGAGGAATTGCCTATGCTTTAGGGGTCTCACAGATTGATTACAAAATATCGAGGGATAATATCAAGTTTATCGCCTAGTAAAGTTTGTTTTCGGATTGATCCATATATAAAGTACCAATAACGTGAATACCTCTTGATAAGTAGGCCTATGTAATAAAAAATCCGGGAAGAGCTAATGGTCTTGTTTATATCAAAAGACATTTCCGTTCGGACGAAAGATGAAAGTTTAATCAAGTGTGTTCTTTCATATCCTATGGAGTATTAACCCCTTTACACTTTCAAATACTATATAAAATGTATAAACTCTTGAAAGTAAAAATTCAACAATATTCGCATGTCAAACGGCTATCTCCTATAAAGATGATTGACTTATCCTTCTTTATGTGATCATCAATGTTTTTTATTTCATCAATAATAAATACGTATATTACGTTAATGAACATGTAATTATTTGTACAAGATCTCTGTTTTTTCAAAGTGTAAATTGCTTCAATCTTCTTCGATAATTCATCTAAGAACGTACTTACAAGTATAATGAAATATATACACCGTTATTCTTTAAGTGGATGATTAAGAAGATTTGGTATATCTTCAACCATCGGAAACAATTATTTCATTTCATTTATTTCTGCCTGAAATGTTTGATACTTTCAATACCGAAAAGATATTATCGTCATGCATATCCGTTACATAGTGAACACATATTATTATTTCAACATTTTCATTGATTCCTTCAGTTTTTGTGTTCAATATCCTCACAAAACCAAATAAACCAAGTTACATCATATGCATTATTTAATTGGTATTGAACATTTGTGAAAGTATATTAGAAGAGATTTGAAGAAGGTATAATCATCATGTAATAGAGAATTTAGTGTAGCTATTTTTATTATGGATCATTAAAGATCGATAAAATATACAAATACATCATTTGAAGAACCGAATATCTGAAGAACCTATTCTTCAGATTATTTCTTTGTCAACTTGTTCATCCCCCTATCAACGACAAAGTATAGTTTTCCGAGTGTTAATCATTATACAATCTGGTCTGTTAGAATGATTCATCGTTCCTACCAACCTCGACATACTCAACAAAAACACACAGCATGGTTTTCTTTAATCAGGTTGGTCAACATGTAAACTTAAAACACGTGATACGTGAAACAGTGTGACATTACACGCGATGTCTCTGCGTGCAGTTGGCTACATTGCTCTGACCTCAACTCGTCTAACCTCTATACACCTGACTTGTCCAATACTTTCAATTAATGCATTTTTAATTTTTGAAGTTTTTGAACTCATGACATCGGATGGTATTAGACAGATGACATACTGATATTTGCATTGAAATTGGTTCAATAATAATGTCCGGATTACGTTATTGTAGAAAGTTTTGTTATTTTGTTGATTATTTTAGGAGTGTGCCTCAAACTGTCGATTCACACATCAAAATTGAACTCAATTTCTCACAGTATACCAAGAAAGCCAACATTTTATATGGTAGTGGATTGTACATATTATGTTCATTCACGTTGTATATATTTTAAAAAAAGTCAGTATCGAATTGAAAATCCAAAAAACATATGAATAATGATATAAACAGATGCTTACTTTTTTGTGTTGGTACAAAAACTTGATACAAACTCAACATTAATACTTTGACAGACAATCTTTGTAAGTATTTTTCCGGCCAAGAGATTTTAAATTCATTTATTTCAACGTATAGGGAAACTCCCCGTAATTTCATCAATCCATCATCTCGTTAGTTATTTATCCAAATCAAATAGATCTTAGTTCAAAATCACTGTTCATTTGATCACCCAACGCCAGTAGATCTTAGTTCAATATTATAGATAAATACATAAAAAAATATAGTTCCAAATGAGGAATCTCTGCACCAATAACATTTTCGCCAAATTTCTGGCCATACGCTTAGCGAATGGAAAACAGTCGATCATAAATATCAGTATTCAATCAGCTACTGTACATTATAAAATGTCTCTGCCTCTTTTCTATCGTCACCTCGACTCGCGTCCAACACGGATATATGTTTGTGGGTCAACAGTCTGCCCATCCCATTCAGCCCCGCCCTCCCCCACCTCTCATTGCTCTCAGTACATCTTATGACGTCATACCTGTACCTGATGACATTCACACGCCTGCTGGATCGACACTACCGATAGGTAGTGATACTGGATTCGGGAGACGGTCGACCGGAACAATCATTTAGGACATCACAGTTGTTTCTCAAGGAGATCCCGTAATACTCGATTCACATTTCAATGTTGAATGTTTTCAACTTTTTTTTTTACCTATGTGTATAACAATAAGATGTAATGCTAACACATATTCGTGAATATTATGAAAACTAGAAATGAGAGAGAAACAAAAAAAAATAGTGTAATTAAACTTTGTCTTATTGACTACTTCGCTTGAGATTAGACAAAGTTTTCTAGATGTGAACGAATGTAAATCCTTAAACTTGCAAATAACCACGAATATTATTGAAAATTAATATATAATATATTATGATATTGACTATATTCTGGTTATTCATAACAGGTACTAGTATTCAGTACTTTTTAACCACATATTTCATCTTCTGGAATTGATTTCTATTTATATGAATGAGATCACGACATTCAACCTTGCTCGTACCTTGAACTTTCATTAATTTGTCGGTTCTCTTAAAATAGGACCATTCTTGAACTGAGGTTGAGGTACGGTAATCTAAAAAAGGTTTGTCAGGGAATGCGCTAGTTATAAATGTTTTACATTTTTATTCATTCTTTGTCGTGTTTTGAGGATATATCTCAGTTGAATTTGAATTATGTGAAAATCCTACTCTGAAAAGTTATATTATTAAACTTGGAGCATTGAAACAAATAATTTAGTACGATAATAATGACGGTGAAATATTAGACTGTTCAAAATATAATTTGCATATCATATCTATAAATATATAAAAATAAAGCACTAGCTATAAATTGAAGGCCGTTCTGTCATGGTGGTCTTACGTTAAAAATGATGATAGCAAAAAGACACTTCTTACTGAACAATTAATTGACTCAAAATAAACAGGAACGCTGCCAAATGGTTTTCTAAACTTTATCAAGTTTTTAGTCAATCTTCAACTGGGCATCCTTGGTTCAATCCCACGTAGTTTACGTATACTGGACTGGAATTAAAACTTAGATTTAATTATATAATTTTGTTGACTTGAAATAGTTGTATGTATTTTTTGAGACTATTTTGAACTCACATATTTATTCATTCATATTCAATTTTTTCCGAGTTCATGTAATTAAATTGGAGATTTGTTTATTGGCATTGGTGAATGATGAATAAGATAATAGGAAGACGAGATGAAATGTTATTTTATTGTACATTTTTGAGAGTGGAAAATTCGATTGTGATTTGTACCATCCCCCCAAAAATCGAAAAACCTTCAATGATTGTCAACCACAGCGGGAATCGAACCCGGCTGTGCGACGGTTCAATGCGCTAGCGCCTGATCTACCAGCTCAGTGTCAATAATTAGTTTCTAGACATTACAAAGAAATCAATGCACTACTTATGTTATAGAGTAATACGACTTTTGTATTGTGTGGAGAAAACGTAAAGAACGGTGTTGCTGCAACAATTATGTCGCGCCACAAACACACAAGAAAGTTGTGGTATCATTTCGTACTCATTCATCCGAATTAAACTTGTGACTAGAGGCGACAAACGAGGAAAATAACTTAACAAGACTAGGTTTTAGACGCTGTAAAATCGAGGAGGTATCAATTAAAATCTAATACAACTTTTCGTTTTGCCCTTGTTGCTATTCAAGGTACAATCCGTCATTAACCAAAATTGCATGTCGCTAAGTAGATAGTACTACTTTGACGTGAAATTTAGAAGAGTGACACTTTGATGAGAGCAATTAAATACTTCTGATAATTTTAGTAGAACATTTTTGTGTCAGTGTCACTAAAAAGCAGTCTTTAATTAATTGGTCGATAATTTGCTTGATATGGAAGGAGGTGTTTTATTTAGACAACAATAATCCATTTTCAATCCGATGAAAACATACAGATACAAATAATGTTCATATTACGTATATAGGACCACACTTCATTAGTACCAATGTACCAATGAAACATTCATATTACAGTAAATTTGAAAAAAGTGTTAAAACCATTGTCTAGATTCCAGATCATTTTACCGATATATATATATATATATATATATATATATATATGTTTTAGCCATGTCATAAAAGATACGTCTTCTCACCCGGATAAAGAAAAGTCCGCTGATTTGAAATCTGCTATAACAACAGTTAGCGAACAATGATTTGTATCAAGTTTCTATGTTGATAAAAGTAAAAACAGTCGCTATCAAAACAACACACACTTCCCGTGACCAACGCGATTTCCTTCCTTTGGTAGCGTCATTTCCTTGTGATAGTCCCTTTCAACTCCGGATATTACATGCATTTTGAAAGATTCATTGTGTCAAGGCAACTTGTCGGTAAATACAGTTGTATTGTCAACGCCCTTATCGGCATTCTTATCGAGTACTCCCGTTGGCGAGTGTCGTAGTTCCTGATCGACAAGTCATCGATTAGTACTCTGGAAAATGCTTGAATCTGGAAAATGAAAGAAAATACCCAGAAATTCATTATGTATTCACATGTGTACTTATATATTCATGTCATATTTATTGAATGTTGATGTAGTAAGTTGAATGTTCCATTGATCACCATTAAAAAATCAGTGACAATTTATTCGATTACTATTGAACAATCAATCAATCATTAAATAATCTTCAAATGATCTCAAATGATAGGTTCGGTAATGAATTGGAACACATTAGTTGAATCACCCGGAAATTATGAAAATTAAATATTGCATTATGCTGAGAATATAAAATCTCAATCACAGAAGAGTTTTAACTCCACAAAAAGTTCGAATATAAAATGTGACGAAATTTTTCAAATCGACAGATAATAATCGATCTCATTTTGGTCCCATTTTTCTAAATGAAATGAAACCTGGAAGTGGAGGGTTGAGTAAAGTGGATTGTCAGAAGCGTTCGAAACTAATTAATGAATAACCATCCCTGCATGGAAGCGCAACCGACTTGATACAAGCTATCTAATAGTGTGATCTAGTCATTTTTCTTTTAGAAAGAAACTGGAAATAGTTCGAGTGGAATACCGATAGGGCGGGGGCTGATAACTTCAGGATATATCCTCCACTAATTATTAAAACCAGTGACTATTATAATTCTAACAAACGGTATTCATTCAGTTTATATCTGTCTACAATTTCAAAACGACTCCACCCGAAAATCGTTCTCAAATAAATCAAGGTTAACATTTAGACGATTCCTTTTTACCATGAATTATATTCATTGAATTACTTTTGTATTAACTCTTAACGAAGTGTAGAATCTCGAATTGATTCAACCTAATTCAGAACCAATTTTTTACATGTGAAATTCGGATTTCATGAGATAAAATGTTGATAATTCTTAAACCAGAAATAATTGTGGTTTTAAAGACATTGGTGCATGAAAACACTAAACAGTTCTATAAAGATGTATTCACTCTCAATACCAATAACATTATCCTTGTCCATTGTATTGATATAATGTTAAAAAGCTAGGTAATGTTTTCGATATTATATATACAGATTGAAGAGAGATCGCATGAGCGGGAAAAGTGGCCCTTCGCACCATTGAGCTGGAAATAGTTGTACTTTTTCAAGTTTTAGTTTTTTTTTAGTTTTGTACTTTATAATATATATATAAAAAGTTTCACCTTTATAAAGCAATAGTAAGTATCCACAGGGCCGTTCGTGGCCTCAATTGGTTTAACATACTTCTGTGATGAGCTTGATATATAAAATTAAAATGAGAACACATCTCTAAGAAGTCTCACGTGTTATAGATGCTGAAAACGAATGTGGTTATTATTAGACTTAACTATCGCTTTTTTTTCGAGAATAATACTTATGTTTCATTTTAGATAATGCATAATTGTTTTCATGTGATGGGAACTGCTATGTTTTAGAACTTTGTACTAAAGGACAATTGCCAAAAACGTATTATTAATAGAGGTTTTTACTCACAGTTTTTTATATTATATATTTCTCTATAATGGAGAAAATAGTGAAGGTGGGGCGTAGAGTTCTATGGTCTCTTAAATTCTGTTCTCGTTTTTTTGTAGACCTATGTGAGAATAAATTGTCCATATGTAATCATTTATACGGATTCATACGTTTCATATATTTTTAAATTCATGTAGAGCTCATCTATCAAACAAACACCAATGCGTAATAAATAATAATATGCATCCATAATAAGTATAATACCTATATCGGAAAGTTATCATGAAACTAATGAAAATGGTAAAAATCATATTTTTTTCTTTATCAAAATAATGATAAAACAAATGTGTAATGTATCAGTACTTATTGACCAGGCCTATTGGCAGCAATAAGAGGGACAATGATTATCTCTTATTAAATAAGTAAAATGTAGATGTTTTATCTAAACAGTCTATACAAATTTCTACAGAAGAAGGTATATAGCAACCTCTCGTGTCTACGGAAAGACCGAAAGACCAATGACATATCCATATAAATGTTTATAGGGACAATAACAGTGAAGATATAGCTTTTAATATAAGTTCGACAGCTTTACATCTTGTCGTATAAGAACTAGTCGAACATGAAAAAAGTCATGAATTGGAATGTACATTTTCCGTTTTATGAAAGTAAAATGTATTTATAATTGACGTCAATTCACTCTTCTTAATATTATCAAGAAGATGAAATTGCTTGTGAAACTTGTTAAGTACGACCAGAGAACGAGTTAAAAACGTACTAATTGTCGCAATTAACTGTTTCCGCAGTAATTAGGAAGTTTGATGTCATCGTACTGCGAACGAGAACGCATGGCCGTGTTTTTCACGATGCGTTGGTTACATCCGGATAATGTATGTAGCCGGTAATACAGCGATCAGCTGTGTCGGCAAAGAAGTTTTTCAATGCGTTCGAATCATCACTTTCATTATTGTGGATTAGGTGATAGTCAAATGTAGAACTTGAAAAATCATGAATGATAGGGCTAATAACCCAAAAAATTGAATGAAAAAAAAAATTGGCAGTTTCAATTTTAATAACTAATTTTGTGAAAGCACTCTCGGTAGAATATGAGACAAATGTATAGAAATATTTAATTACAATGATTAGGGTTTTTCTTAAAATAGAAATTGGACAATTCAAACTTTCCGAATGAGGGTTGATGCTAGTTTTCTTCATGAATAAAAATATTTCTCAGTAATTTTCTACATTCAATCACGAAAAAACACTGTACTTTATATTCTGTACATGAATTCAAGTTCTTATAATGTATAGAATCCCCAAAAACGCACATACTAAGAGAAGAAAAACATAATCCACTCACTTAACTAATTCCATCCTCTTGAATGGATCTCTATGCATGCGTTAACCACACTACCAAATACAAACCGACACATACAACAAAAACTCTGCAATTCAATATCAGTTGAACTTCTCTCTATACAGGTATTTTACCATTACCTATTCAATGACCTTGCTTTGTCCTTCATGTATTGCGCTTTTTACTCATTTCATTTCATACTCGAAAAAAATAATAACAATATTAAATATATACATTTTCATGGCACGATTGCATTTCAAATTTTAATAGCCATGTATATTCAAATGTCACGTAAGACTACACCTTCAACTCGAAACCCCCGGTTAAAACCAATCGGATGTTTTAAAATGAAAATTATTTCTTTTGTTGAAGTTGTTTTTTGTTCGATCCTATCTTTCAATAACCTGCCCCGTAACACTTGATTGCACTTAAATCAAACGCCTGATAAATACTGTCTACAACCCGTTTTGTAAGAAATATGAATATTTAAATTTAACAATAGATTAATTCACTACTCAATCATTCCAATTCATAAATAATTTTTAGTATTTCTATTTATATAGGTGTGTAAAGATAGTTGCAAGTTAATAATATGAATTAAAGCTCACATGATTTATAGACATGTTATGCTTGATATGTAGCATTGAGAGATATCAATCAGTCGAGCTATTATAGATTCAAGTTGAAGGAAATGAATGGACCAAAAGCGGTAAAAAATGTAAATATTAAATAAAGATGAAGCGAGCTCGCATCCGTTTTTAGTAAGGTCACTGTTATACTTATTACATAGTATTAAATTACTTTTTTTAGGATAGTTGGATGTTTTTGGATAAACCGGTCAGGCAAATGTTTGATATTGAGAAATATTGCTGAAAAACAGTAATTTTTCAAATGTAGGTCTATTTGTTTCATATGTTCAGCAGTGATATGAAGAATATATGTTTCTTTTTCAGTGAGATTTGTTTGACATAGCTAATCGAATATATGTTATCTATATTCATTTTTTTATTTGGTGACTTTAGATTAAGTTGGATTAGTTATAGATCAATTTTGATGTGTTATGTTGATTCAATCATTAATGTTCATGTCTATATGTGCGGACTTCGAACTGAGGGCTGGCCGATAGCATCACAATCCAGCATGATTGTACCGCTTTCTAACGTTACATGAATACACTTCTGGGCGAAGGTTTAGAAGACAAAATTATGGGGCTGAAAGTGCCATCATTTTTTTTTAAACAAAAACAAAACCAATAACACCCGCTGGATCCTGGCATACCCAAGTCTGACATCAAATAGTTCTCCCATGAAACAATGCATTCTCCTAATGGCTGTATGTCTCGTTACACCAAAACAACAAATTAATAAAACATTACTCTCGCTTAAATTTCGGAGTCCGGAAGAAATAAGCACGCGATGGTATGGTGACCCCAACGCGCGAACAGGAAGGCAACTTGGCGATATCTATTTACCTTTGTGCCTGTTGCTCTTAGCACAGCTGCTTCTGCGCACCTGCTGATCGTATGAAATAATGTGCAATTGCTATTTTATCACGTGGTTCCATTTAGAAACTAAAACAGACAAGCGGTTTTATAAATTGGGATGTTTAACTTGAATTAGTTTCATTTATTTGTATTTTCTATTTTCAATACTTAGTGGATACTGAAATTATTTCAAGATGATTTGATTGAAGATTGAATACCTCAATAATGGATGATATATAAGTAATTAGCGTAATCCATGATTTAATGATTATTCATAATTTTATGGTAAAAAAACACAATATTATATTTTCATTTTTAATCTGCTAGAAACTTATATAATTTATCAACTATCTTAAATTCAAGTCCTATCTAGCCTTGTGTTGAAATTTATGCTCCAAAATTTCAACCTTATCTTCAATTCTATTCATTACTATTTTTACAATATTATAAAATTCTTCATTCAGTTGTAGGGCCATAGTATTCGATGTCACTCTAAACCCAATAATTGGGCACAGAGAATTCCAGCTGAGAATTTTATACATTTTTTATTCAGTTATTGAAGATGATTCCTAGAACTAACAGTATATTATTTCTATTGGAAAACCAGTTGGTAATTTTTATTCCATTCAGATCAATTAATTGATCAATAACGAATACTGAATGGCCTGAATGCATATATTTGAACAGTCATTCCATCTCATTTCAATAAATACAGATACGAAAGATAATATAACCGGAGAAGTTGAATCAAGTTGAAGTTGAAGTTAATATTTTTTAAATCAAAATATCATCATCCAATATCAGTTTAATATATATATATATATTACGTCCATACTCTCTTCAATGTATTATAAATATCCATGTTTCTGAAATTTTGGTATCTCATACCGTTTAGAAATTATCACCAAAAAACTTATATCTCGCTGAATTTTCATAATCGGAAATCTATACAACCTCATCAAATTACCCGTCTATAACCTTATAGATTTATCACGAAACAAGAAGTCTCGAACCATCCGTGCGCTAATGGTGTGGGGTAAGGGGACAGTCGCTCGGAACCTTTTTCTCCACAAGTATATCTTCCTCTCCCACGAATTTATAATATGAAATAAAACTCCTGTTTGATCGTTTTTCAACCAGACATTGTTTTTACGCATCGAATCAACAGTTCGATCTCACGTTCTCGAACCAAACAGATTGCAACCCTTCCATAAAAACACTCTTGTGCTTGAGTGGGCACAATTACTGGTGGATCGCATGAGGTTCGATCGTCTGACTTTTCGTATCTGATAATATTACCGATTGTAAGTTTCGAACTGTTAATTTTTTATGTGTGCGATATGACTTGGAGCGTGACTGTTAGTGTAGCACCCTACTTTATAGTGTAAAACAAGGAAGCGTAGCAAATAACGACAATTTTCATTGATGTGTAATGTCGTGTTTTTTTTGTATTGATGCACAAATAACAGATGTGCTGTTATGATAAAAATTGTTATGAACTTTTGTTATGTTGTAGATGAACCAGGTGTACCAATTCATTATTAACTTAGTTTTGTCGTTCATGTTTTGTTTTTTGTTCCACCTTAATCATAGTTGACAGTTTTCATTGTTGTAATTTATCACAGATGATAAAATGATAAAATTGCTACTTTTTATTTCCTAACTTATTAAAACCAAAATCATAGTTTCTTTGACTAGAATATGAAAATTCCATTATACTAATACGGTGGTGAAAAGATTGAGTAAATCATGTACATAAAGTGCATCCGTGATTGAAGATTACTCGTCCGCGAAGCGTGGGTTCGACTTACAACTTTGATTATCTCGCACTAGTTTTTCTTGGTTTCCCACAATTGCCATACGTGTATTTACGATAGATAACGATGTTCTAACAGGAAAATAGTATGGTTTTCTAAATACAGAAGCCATATGTAACTTGCAATATTTCGATCTGTAATCAACTTGAAACAAATTATACATACAGCATACTTCTAGAAAAAATGTATTGGATCAGGGAATGTCACCATCATTTTCTGTAGTACATAATTTTCGGAACTCTTATTTACGAATACTAAAATATAAACAATATAAAAAGCTAGCTTTTATCTCGTATCCCAAGAAAGTTCACTATAGTAGGTGTACCGCAAACAAATTATCGTTACTCAAATCTAAAATCAACTTAATATATAATATTTATTCAACATGTGTGAAAAGTAGACCACAAACCTCATCTTAAAGTTGAGGAAACTGTAATTTAAACATAATTAAATACTCCGTATAATTTTATCTATTGACGACCTATTTGCTTACCCTCAATTACTTTATAATTTTATAGACTTGTAATCAGTTTGCCATGTCGACACCTCTGACCGTCATTGTTGGTCTATAAGAAAGACTGTTGATCGTAAACGTATTCAGCTCGTATACATTTTGTGTAGTTTTTTCGTTTACAGGTGTATTGTTAGTTTTTTCTTTATCTTATCGAATGGGAGTGTGCGTTGAGTGAAAGTGTAGAAGAAATGGACGAATTAACTAGGCGATTATGGTAATAAATAGTAAGGCGTTAAGTACATTAACTTCAACCTTTAACCTATTTGAATTAGTTATGTATTTTTTGAAACATTTAGGTTGAAAACGAACGATTTATTTGTGTCAGTATATGATAATTTGAAAAGTGAAAATCACTGACTTTTCATTTGAATATTTAAAAGTGGACACTTCCATTAAGAGAAAGGAGTGGTGACAAAATCCATGTTTGGTAATGTGAAAATGATTGAAACTTGAACGTTTGTTCCTTCGTAATAACTGTTTACATAATTGTGAAAAGTAGAGTTAATTTTCAACTATTCCAGTAGATTTTAATTCCACAATAAAACTAATATATACATGGGATGCAGTGCTTCTCGAGTGTGATGTATTGTCCATATTGTATTAGAATTAAAAATTTAATTATAAATCGGCCATCAGCCAGTCACCATCAATCATTATTCTTGTATTATCACTTATTAGTACTCAATTGAAATAAAATAAATTGCTATATATATTACTACTTGGACAGTGTTTGAAACTCTTGCACATTCATTGCCTATCTGCATTTTCTTGTTTTATAAGTAAACTGTAGTATTATAAATATGATGCATACAATTTTCTTATTCGGTATTATGTTTTGTTTTTCGTTTACATAGAGGATATACAAAACAATGCTGTTATATTTTACCTCCAGGCTGTATAGTTTTTGTACAGAATAAGTTATGACATTGTTGAATTCCGTACAAAATTTATTGGTTTCTGGGGACACCCTACAAATTGATATCGGTTACCGTGTGTGATGCATTACAAGAGAGAGAGATAGAGAGGGGTGGGGGTAGGGGCTGGGAGGGGGGGAGGGGTCTGTTGGGTACACATCTGGCCAAAAAATAATACATCGTGAGGTCAAATTCATACATCTGGTCATAAGGAGTGATCTTGTTGACACAAATTGTGTGAACAATTTCTATTGCTCAGAATCAAAATTGTCACTGAAAGAACAAATATAATAAATGGAACAACAAGAATACGAGATGAAATCGCACCACAAAAGTGTTTGTGCTCTATCATTTCTGTCAAGTTAATAACATTAATTCACTGCAATGTTCATTCCCTACGAGAAAAAAATTGTTGGCTTACAAGATTATTCTAGATTTAAAAGGAAGCTATAACGAGTTTTTCTAAGTAGGCCTATTTTTATTGTGTAAAAAAATAATTTGTGTGATTGAAATATATTTTTTAGACTATCTCTCTTGTGAAACTTTACTCTTTTACGGGAAATCTACCGTGCGTAATTCTGTTTTTCCGATATGCATTTCAACCAAGCATTCTAGCTTATAACGATCACTTCCAAATTACCACAATTCCCTATACAATAACATAAAAACCACGACTAATAATTCAGAATCCTCAAAACTATCGATGTTCGAATTTGTATTTTACGTAAAGGAATAATCGTGTATTATATATAATATATAAGACTGATTTATCTCTCCCAGGTGGCCAATTAGGATACCAAAGTGAATTTATCACCCTCTCTTAGGGGAGGTAATGAACCAAATCGTGTATCAAACTTAAAAACGTTTTACTCCGATTACCAGTATTAAATAATGGGAGAGGGAAGAAGAAAGTAAAATGTCGATTTATCATTGTTAAAATCTGACTCATTATTTTAATAAGGGTGGGGGTCTGGGGGGTGGGAAACGGGCTGATTGAGCAACGCAATTAGAACACTTTAGAGCGGCTGGGTTATAATTAGACCAGTATAGTATAATCAAATTATTGATCCTATAGTTGGGAAGTACAATTTGAGAGGATTTTTGGGTGTTTTCATTGTTTCAAGAACTAAATTTTCATACTGAATTATTGTTACATAATAAAATTTAATTGACTAGTTTGCATAGAGAACAACGGTGCTAGAGGGTGAAATTTGTCGAGCAGAAGAGTCTATTAGAAAATAGAATTGTTTATAAATTGAGGGGGTTCATGCACGGTGCTTATAAAAATAGAGAAATTCACTTTCACTAATTTTTTCCATGTTCAAAAACTAGTGTAACTGCATAAATGAAACGTTCACATCTCCAAGATAATTTCATCCCCTTTGATTATTGTGACATTCTATTTCAGTGAATTCAATCAGTTTCAAACGGATACGTCAACGAATAAAAAGAATGTGATGAAATTCATCGACGATTATCTCAAAACTGATTGAATTCACAAAATAAAATGTCATATATAATTAAAGAGAATAGAATTATCTTGAGATGTGAACTTTCCATTCAATCACACTGGTTTTTGAAAATGCAAAAAATAATGATGATAAATTTCTCGGTTTGTGTAAGCACAGTGCACGCACTTCCTTAATCAAAATGAATTTCATATTTAGCTTGAACAAAAATAAAAAACATTTTTACCTACTTCATTTATACCGATACTTCTACGTATTCAATCTACGAACATCTGATTCAATTCTATTATTTTAATTCTAATACATATTATTCCATCAGCACTAAAACTTATATAATCCAAATCCAGGTAGACGCGAATTGTATCATCGTCTATAAAACATGTTACTTGACTTACAAGTTTCATCAGCGAGGAAGTATATTAATTTGTTTCCGTCAAAACGCATCTCTTTGTCTTTCATCAAGGAATATAATTATTTCACATCTGTGTCCCTTTCAATTCATCATTGACTATCAACTCCCGTCAACCGGATGCTTGTGAGATATTAATTTCCGTTCTCTGCGACATTTGGGACTCTTATACCTTGCCTCATTATTACTACGGGTCTGTACCAACATAACAGACTGAAACTGAAATTTAATAATGTAATTTTTCAATATTTTAAAATGTATACAAGTTTTTTGATATTAATTATAACTAATTTGATAATTTGAAAATTATAACCATCTCAAATTAGTTTTAAAAATAGTTTATTGGTCCATATTTCAGTTTTTCATGTTGGCAACGGTTGGAACCAGCTCATAGAAGCGGTCCTTTTAACGGTGCTTTAAAATATAATGAGTAAATATAGGTTTACATTAAAATCCCCGGTATTATTCACTTTCATAAGTTACGCACAACGTCTTCATGGATATGTGATTTCAGTCACACTCGTGCTTGTGTTAATAGCAATTATTATTATTCATTCTGAGGGAAACTGCAAGCGTAGATAATTATTTATTTATATATTAAAGGATTTAATGTTTGTGTGCATCCGTCCACTCATAGCTACTTGAAATTGACTATGTTCTGTTCGTTTTGAAATTATAACTGTAGGTAAATTTTTTCTCTGTTGTGATTCTTATAATTGAGGAGAATTAAGGTAAATAAAAATCTATTTGAATACGTATTGCAGTTCACGAATGTATTTGTTTGTCTTTTCAATTTATAGCTATCTATACAAATTGTATATATAATTCTGCCAACCATAATTTTGTAATAATATTATTTCATATTGGACTTGATTCATTTGATCTTGTCAAAAAGGAGATATAACATTTAATTTTTAATTTGTTAATTTTCAATTGTGAATTCATAACGGAATTATTTTATATCATTGTTTTCAGACCACTCCCAGTCTTCTTGAAATTGATTTAAGAGAGAAACGGTTTTTCTTATACTAATTGGACCAGTGACTGATATGCAAATTTTGTTTTCGTGAATATTCATTCAGTCACATTTCATTCCAGTTCTACCAATTACTTATTACTCACAACAACTAAACGTTTGACATTTCGTGATTACGAAATTTATTGTCAGTAAATGCAAAAATAGTGTTCTTTGTGTTTTTCCATGCTTCAACTTATTTCCCACATTTGTTCCGATCGACAACGTCTTTTCCCTGCATTACCGTGAATATTCCGACTGAGGTTACCATTCAATTTCGATATTTCCAATCGGTAGATATTTTGAGATTTCGTTTCGATATCGAATTAGAATATTCAGTATTCTATTAATTCGATATCGAATGAAATATTATAAATAACTGTACAAATTACTTACGCGAAACCATGTGAAGTCTTTAATACCCAATCAGACAGATGAAAGACTATGCAACGTTCATTTGCCTGCATCTATTTCCTAACCATAATTATAATTTTTTCCATTCAAAATTTTTGATATCGACCAATTGAAAATATCGATATACTTCAATCAAAATTTTCGATGTTATAACATTTCGATATCGTTTACAATCTTTATATATCAAACTGCAACCCTAATTCTGGCTCTCCACACTTATACCAATAATAATCTAAACGTTACATCCGAATTTCCGCACCCCCTATTGAAAGTATAGTATGCGAGTAACATATTTTTTGTATAAATATATTTTTTCTTAACTCAACCGCGAGATTTATGCTAGCTATTAGTATTTAATTTCGCTAGAAGAACACGTGTCTAAAGCATTTATTGCAATAGAATTACAATGCTAAGTGCCAGGTGTGTGTAGCGCATAATATCTAATGTTACAAAGCAGGAGCGGATATTTATGTGTGAGTGCCACATCCGGTCGGGGTAAATTGATTATGTTGATTTGCGCAGATGAGATGATAAGTTAGTTCTGTGATTGTGCGTTAAGAACATACAAGGACTGTTTTTATTACGGTATGGACATTCTTTAGTGATTGTTAAAGCCAATGGAAATGATTAGTAGATGATTGTATTTTTATAGGAATGAGTTTTTAAAAACATACATTTACATTTACTTTACTCTCGTGTATATATATAGGCATATGTTTTACACCTTTCTCAACATTCATATCAACTGACTAGTATTTAAGCGTCTTTCGAAAGTTAAATGATATCCAGATGGAAAATATTGGCTTGAAATATATGCTCTAACTAGGTGTTAAAACCGGCTATACCATGGTTACCAATGCTAATAGGATTCAATAACTCTCAGAATAAGGCTACCAGGACTTGGTAAGCCGATTCTTATTTAGAAGGTTGAATAGATTCGAATTATAACTCCAGTTAAGCTTGAAAATTCAATGTGGAGACGTAGTCTAATTTACATTACAGTTCATTTTTGCTATGTCCTATTTGCTCTTTTTGCTATATTGCTATGGTTCTATTTAATGGTATTATGCTTCAATGATATTTTTCATTCGATGTGGGTTCTTAAAATGTGAGAATGTGTAAAATGAAGCTTATACCAACTGGCCTTACTTAAGTATTTTTGCCCATAAGATATAAGAACAAAAGCTTAACAGCTTAATGCTATATTTTTTTCTGTTTTCAGTCACCGGTGTGGGGGGTCTTTTATATTGTAAGAACTTGGCATACGAATTCACTTTTTCGTGGCATAATGAAAAACCAAGTTTACTAACACTTTTTGTATTAACCGAGAGAAACAATAGGTTGAAGAATATAAGCTAAAACCACTGAATAATCTGTTTTGTTCTTTCCGACTTGAAAATATAAAATTTGTTTTTCTCATGATGGTATAAAACGAAGCTCATATTCATATGCACACGTTTCTACTAAGCCGAGAGCTTTTCTACATAAAATAGACTTATATTACATTTAAACTTTCTGCTTTCGCCCTTTCATTTTTTTTAATCTCTACCATCATATTATCAATATTCCTATTGATAAAAGGAAGACCATCTAGATTAAACCTATATACTTTCACATTATTACTTTCTTGAATATTACCTCAATCAACAATTAAAATATCACGCTTCAATATTTGTAATATTCATCTCGTATCAGCTGAACAATCAACAAGAGATATTAAGGTTATCCAGGTGTGTCCTTAGTCCAGGTGTCTGCCACCAGGTGCGTCCTGGTCACACTTGGGTGGAGATTGCGCGTGCGCCAGATAGTCACGCATGCGCACATCACTTTCCGCCCACACAATGAGTGTATGTAAGGGAGAACTATTGTTGTGTCCGGGATGAAAATTCAAACCATAAGGAACATGTGCATTCAAGGTTATAGCGGGTGCTATAGTTCACAGATGTGAAGGCGGGAATTGAAACAAAAAGGATAGAGACAGATAATATGTTTGTGGTTAAATGGAATGGACCTTTTTGTATTTGCACCTAAATTCTTCTTGGATTTCTATACCTTGTTTTGATTATACAGCTGATCTATATATATATATATATATTTCCCGCCAAAGTGGTGAACATATTGCCGAACATAGTCCTATATATGTATATCGCAGATGGTGGTGGTCTACCAATAAAGCAAACTGAAAATATCACACTATATTTATATTTTCCCACCTTTTCAATGTGAGATTTGTTATTGACATGTTGGTAAACCAATGGCAACACTGCTGAATTGGAGTTTGATTATGTAGGAATTTATCTACATTTTTTTTTTTTGTATTGTTTGCACAAAACTAGTATTTCCCACCTACACGGTACCCAACTAAGCTAACGATAGGGGTGTGTATTTCTCGTGGCATGAAGAATCGCAAACGGATCCTAAACTAACAGTTAATGGTTACCATCGATATTTAAAAACGTTTAACAGTCAACAAAGTCAAACTCTGTTTGAATAGTTATAATGGAGGGAAATTAGCACGTTCAAAGTTTGAGTAGAACTGTATTTATAAGCTATAAAACGTAATGTCTAGAATTCTTGTTTCACAATGAAAAATCAATTTTTAAAATTTACTCCAACTTATTTTGTTCAACAATAAGTGATTGTTAAGCTCAGGATTTTATTGAATTTGTTATGGCAAGTGGGGTAATGTTGATTCTTTTCCCAAACTATGCTTCAAAATCTGAACTTATTCGCACAGTTATAGGTATTATTACAGTCCGTCCAATTTGTTAAAACTTCTGTTACTATTGTTTATCTCGACTCATTTTCCAAGGTTTATCGCATAGAAGAAGTAAGAAGATGACTTGAGAGAAATAACAAGTCACTTCTAATTTTCAACTCGTTAATTTTTAACCTGTTTTATTTGGCACCTATACGTTCAACACACCTTAACATTATAGTGTAATACGGAGCAGGATATAACACTGAAGTGACTGACTCTTTCGACTACAAATGTGTCTCTTCTTAGAAAAAAAGTACTGAAATTCCAAATATATACACACTATCGATAATTTCAGCAAAACAACCTCACCACTAGGTTACGTGATTCCAAAGTTTATAGTTGACATTTTATTGTGATGGTTCATACATTTTATATCCACGAAAAAAAAACGCGAACCACCCGCACGTTATGTGTGTGGGATAAGTGGGACAGCCGATCGGAACCTTCTTCTTCCTTGGATACAAGTATACCATAAAAGAACCATGAAATTATCAATATAACAGCTCTAAGAATCTGATTGGACGCACAGAGAAAAGTCGTGTCCGACCACCGGAAGTCGAAGGCACTGGTTTTATACGTTTCTTGGATTACACAAAAGTATACGGTTCGACTGTATATATGGCTATAACTCGAAATCTGATAATCTGTTGTTACGGTCGACGCCGGTTGGTCCATTGATAATCTCACTTTCTTTCTATGACGAATTGTGTTCGGCTTACACAAGAATTCAGTTATTTTGAAGATTCCGATCGACCGTTTCTACTATCAACAATGAATACCGATCGAGAATTTCGATCTGCATAGAAAATAAGTTTTATGTATTCGTTTTACGATAAAGTGTAGGTAGGCATCTCACAAGCGTATAGATTTATCTTGAAAAAAATAAAGTCTATTAAATTAAGTTGAGGTAAATTAGTAATGGTTGTACGTCGAGGCAAATCGATATGTTGATGGTTAGTTTCAATTTCAATGTATATACATTATATATTCTTTACATCTCTTTATATTTTCGTAATGTCTGACGTCAGAATAAAACGTTTGATCATAATAAAATTATAGTCATTTAAGTGTTCTTGTAGTTTATTCTTGTTATTCGTATCCCCACTGATACAAAATATACAATATAACACAAAAATACAAATACAATACAATATGTGATACAAAACCACAATATCGTTTAAGACTTAGAGATTACATAACTACTCAAATGAATGTCGAAATATTGAAATGAACATTTTTGAGAAATTGCAAAACTAGAATGTAGGCCTATGTTGCCCATAAAAGAAGAATGAAATAATATCAATTTAGAATATATTTAGGGTTATTACTGAAGTATTATTACCAAAATATACTTCAATGTCTAACAATTTGATAGAATATCCATACGAATAATAAAATCTTCTCTCCAGCCTCCAAACAGGGCGTCAAACTCATACATCCTACATCCTGACGTTTTGAATTTCAGTCCCAGCTGCTCGGATTGCAAACTGTGTTGACATACACCATAGTTGACAAAAGTCTCAGGTATAATCCTAGATCACATAGATTCTAGTTTAAAACCATCATGCCGTATTGAAGATACACAATCTTTACGTAATCCTATTGGATAACAAATAAAGATACGTATATTGTATACGTCTGTCAGTAACTTAGACGCAGCAGTTTTTACTCTTTGAAAAGGAGGGGATCCTATTCCAATAAGAATTATTACACAATAGGGATGAGGGTGAAGGAAATCTATTATGCGATGGTGTATAGTATATAGTTTGTAAATTGCAGTTTCTTTTCAAATGTTTTCCTCTAAAAATATTTAATGTCAAGCTTTATTATAGGTTATTCATTGAAATTTCGATACTGGATTTGAAAGATGTGCTGCTGCTATTTTAATGTTCAATACGGTCGATAATTCTCTTGCGGGTGTTTGTATTCGATCCGAATAGTAGGCCATAATATTTTTATTACTGTAGAAAAACATGACTAGACGATTCTCAATAATGGGCCTAATTGAAGGGTCGAACAAGAAATACAGAAGTATTTGTCAAGTATAAAAAAAATCGAGAAGAATTTTTAAAAATCTATATTTCTAAATAATAGTATTCAATAGGTTCCATGACTGCTCGCAGTTTGACTTTCCCAAACGTTAGTGCTGTAAACGTTAGTGGGAGAATCGAATAAGGACTGAAAGATTGTGTATAAAATTGTAATTCTTCAGTTCAACTATGAAATGGAATTTTACTGTAGCTTCCAAAATAGTAAATTTCTACTATAATGGAGATACATTTTGAAACGCACTACATTTTATGTGCTTCATATCGAAATTGAAAAACGATATTGAATAATACATATGAAATATACATCACTTCGAAGGCAACACTGTTAAATCTCATTGAAATGAAAAAAACAACTCCTTATACATAAGTGGAGGTGCCAGGTTGTTAAATAACTCTACCAAGTTAAACCGATATTGAAGACTTACAAAAACGAAAAGAATGTGGTCCAATATGTAACAATTTAATATCTAGCGGAAATATCTCAGATATCATATTCTTCATATATAAAGAGAGAAAGAGGGATAAAGGGGAAAATATTTTTGTTTTTTTCAAGATTCGATACTCTCGAAACTTCCAATCGGTAATATTAACAGACTTATCGGAACGGATGAATAAACCTTTGAAAAAATAAAATTCATACCGGGAGGTGAGGTCTTCGTCTCCGGAAGTTTGGTAGAGCGCCTTTTGATGCGGTTGTTGCGCCCCTCCCCCCTCCCCCCTCCCTAACACACACGCTCGCGCGTATCCTGTCATATGTATACGTGCGTTAACCCTTTCACGGCACCTCGAAACGTTCGACCGGTAATTATAGAGAGTAGAGGAGACGGGCGATCGGAACAATCAAAAGACACGGAGGAAGTATGCGGTCAGCTGTTGTACAATCTCATTCATGTTCACAACATCTTTTAAAGGGAATTACAATGTCTTGAATATGTTTGCATGTTTATTTGTGTTTCTTCTTGATTTTAAGTGGGGTTCTTCTTTAAAGGAATAATAATGGGAGTGACACGCTTACAGTCTGTTGGTTTGAATCCCGGCTCAGACGTATTATTTCATGGTTTATGGTTCTGTCTTGACGATAATTAATCGATTATTGGGATGAATTGTTGAGACTCTCCGTTAGGGTATGATTTTATATATGAAATGTTTCTTAGCGAAAGGATTAAACTTTGCTATTAATTTTGCCATCAGTTCGTATTTGTATTGATTTGTATGAATTTGTATGAACTTGATTTGTATTAGATCGAAATTTTAATAAAAATATCCCAAATAGTTGAAGTTGAGATTCACAAATATGTAGGACCATCAGAGTGTTCTGAGTATATAACATTGTATTATGTAGCATACGTATTTTAACTAATTTTGTAATTTCTTTTTTCCAGGTATGTATTCGGATATATGGAATACAAGTCTACTCCCAAACTCTCGTATCTACTTGATGAGCGTATAGATGAGTACATTTCATGATAAGTATAGGCATATCAACTTTTCTAGTTTGTATACAATACGTTCCTCATTCTAGTTACCCTCAGAAGCATACCTCAAATCCCAAAGAGAATACCCACAAACACTTTTACGTTTACCTCCATTCTCTAAAATAAAGTGAAATTCAATCTCTTTCAAAAAAGGGCTGAGAATGCTTTAGGAATCCGAGAGCTCTTCGAGCCACCTTAACACAAAACTTAGATATGTCTAATATTACATAACGTTATGTAATATTGTTTTTCTTTAACAAAAAAAAATGTCTGCGCCGTATTCATGAAGGCATGTTTAGAATTCCACTTTCCCAGTTTTTATTAGAGAATTGTGAAGGGTATTTTTTCTTTTCCTTTTCTCCTCTTTCAGTTAGACGTTTTTATCCCAAGTTATGCGAAGGGGAAAATAATAATAATACCTTCTTCACTTGCTTCATAATATATATAGGCCTATATGAAATAGGCTCAGTGAACTTCTTTTGTATACCTTTATACTAGTATTGAAGATTTTATATGGCCTGATCGACCGTCTTTTCCAGTGTTTAATACTATCTACCAGGAATTTCGATCCACCAACAATTTCGTCTCATATTTTGACATTTCGATTGATGTTTCTCCCATCCATTATCACCAATGGTCTGTAGTTTCGAGTCGGCAGTATTAGTACAATGTGATACATATACAGACGAATAAAGTGAAAATGATTTGCTTTGAAAAGTTACGTGAACAAAATTTGGATACCGAAAGTCTCTATAATGGAAGTGTTATAACTTTTGCACCAGAGTTTAATTGATCTTCATTTCTGTTACATGCATTGTTCTCGAGTATTGTCTAAACTCGAAAGGTAGAGATAGAAAAGAGTTGAATTGCCTGACTGCATACCGATTATTGAAGCTTTTGTTCCAAATTCTCTAGTGATACTCTCACTTTTCGCTTTCAATTGATTGACAGAATATTCTCTCAGACGTACGTTTATAGTTATTACCAAAAACATACATTATTCGTATAACAATTAGAGGGAAGAGCGGCCATCATTTAGTTGAAGCTGAATAACAAAGTAAGCTGAATATGCTTGCTTTGAGTTATATTGGAGAAAATGGAGAAAATATCATCTCCAAAACACATCAGCTTGAATAAAACCCAAAATTCTATGAAAGCTTCATTTTCCGTAATGCAACCGAATTACATTATCTAATTGAAATTATTACCGTGAAATTAATGAAAATAATTATTTTGGATCATTCCGTTATTGAAAAAATAATAAGTAGATATCTTTATCCTCTATATCCTATGTTTTCTTATTATTATTTACCGATGCCTACTGTCTTCGTGATGCAAAATATATACAATTATGTTCGTCTTTTCCATCACTTTCGTGAATCTGAGAATCAACTAAAACGCCAGTCTGCACTCACTATATTCATTTACTCACATCATTTATTTTCAATACATTTCAATGGCGTTCACGTTTTTCCTTACCTTGCATTATTTGTTGATTCCCCACAGCTTTAAACAAATCTTGAATTCAAAAACAGCTGATGTATTAAATTTTCAATTAGATTATCTTCTCTCGAGTTAATTACATGGTTCATGGTTACATAATTGAATTGAATGGAATCATTTAAACATTTTCCAACTAAAATCATCGCACAGTGACTGAATATAACGGGTTGTTTGATTCGCGGAAGAAACAGCAGCGAAGAATTCTTCACAGATAGAGAAAGAACAAGGAACTCTGTTTGTTTACGTTTATTTTTTATGAACACCGTACACGTCCCAACGGGGTTATTTCTTCAACCTGTTTTTTTTTTGGTGAGAAAGGAGTTGAGTTGCAACATTTTAACCACTATTAGAGTGAAGAGGGTTTTCATTGTTATATATTTTGAACAATTTTTCTTTAATCAGTAATTATTATTCATAACTATCTGTGTGGATCAGTATAACTTAGGAAGAAGAAAAAACCTCGAAAAGGTGTCAATTGGATCGCCAAGAAATATTTTCAAACATTTTTTACATTCAAGAAAATCTTTCTGATATGAACGTATTTATATTTTTATGCTGAATTCCATAACGTTTAAATGTTTTACGTTAAATAAACGCACTATAGGTTCAAATCGCATTTTCTCAACATAGTGAGCTCTGATTTTTTTTTTCAATTCTCTGAATTGAACTATCACATTTTTCCCAGAATATATTTCAGTATCTATAGAATTGCTTTACCCCTAATGAATTTAACATCATACAACTGATCACCATAATGCCCTTCACAACATAAAACAATACGTACCATCATTAACGAACGCACCATTGACAAATGACCATCACTCATATTGTCCGAACATACAATGTATCACACCTGTAATTTAATATACTATTCGAATTTCGTACACAATGAGGGACAGTGACCAGTGTTCCAACGAGTTGCTCATAGATTTGAATATCGAATGACGAGCTCACATCCGGTGGAGAGTACCAACATTGTCATACAAAATTAACCTTTAACTTGCATGCTACGGTGGCTTGGTCGGTGAGACAATAGGGGTTACATACAGGGTCTAGGTTAATGTAAGCAACGTGTGCGCTTCACAGTGCACATCCGTTTGGAATTAATTGATTATTGAATTATCAACGAAGTGGTTTATATATTATTGATGAAGTCAGGTTTTGGATGTAAGTTGGCGGGTGTAAATGGCTGAGGTTTAATTGTAAATGATCGCAGATGGAACGAACTGTCCGTGAATAGTTTGTTGGAACTACCGGGGTTTCGTGGTTAAGGACAGGGGACACGGTCTATAAGAAGCGTCAACCTAGGTTAATTGCAATGCAACTTGTGATATATTGATCTATGGGGGCTTGTCTATGTAACTAATAGCGTGAATGCTGACGTGCGTTGGGGAATCAAGCATAATCTGATCGGTTATTCATTTTTTTTTAAATCAGTATATTAGTAAATCCTATCACACGCGCTACACAAGCCAAACAAAAAAACGAATTTGTGTAACACTTGGAGTACACATTTCATTATCTGAGAATATAATATGTAGTTTTGGAACTCAGTCAGTTTTGGAACCACTCATGAAAAAGATATTGAAATTTTGAAAACCCTATAAGGGTATATAATGTGGAAAACATTCAATCTTCGCATGAATTGGAATTTCCACGGAATTTCAAGCACAATATAGGTCTACTATACAAATAGTTTGTATATATATATATATAGGCCTATATATATATATATATATATATATATATATATATATATATATATATATATATATATATATATAAATAAGTAAAAAGGACAATTGGGATATGTCATAATGTATCGTACACGATCGCATCGTGCTTACCACAACCCTGTATTGTTGGTAGCCTCACACCACACCCCTCTAATAACACAGTACAAACACTTACAAGGCAATCCAATCAATACATATAATTACCGTGCTCTCCATTGTATATTGTTTCCACAGACAATGGTGCTGGCTATAGGAGGAATATTAACAAATACTCTTGTACACGAAGGAAGATATTATGTGTGTTGTGTGGGAAGGTGTAGGGGGCGTTTTCATATTGAATACCGGTAACAAAAGAATTTCTGAAAAATCATAACTTTTTACATAAGTTCCAATACTCGTGCAGAAGAAAATGGTCTATAGGCCTACTTCAGAATGAATTGAATTATCACATTACATTGAATTTTATATTACATTGTTTGGTAATGTATACATACAAAGAAGAAGGTCGTCTCCTCTACGAAGAATTGTAAAAAATATGATCATTACAAAATTTACCTTTTTAAAAATGTAGTTACATCCTACAAAATTATAATTCCCTAACAATACCACAGCTTGAAAAATAGCGGGACTATTTGTGTTTATTCTGTTGGCAGACGACCTTCTTCCTTTGTGGATGAAAATCTTATTTCGGAATCAGTATGAATCTTGAAGGACATAACAATCCTGAAACAAGATTTTATTGAATAATGACGAAATTTATTTCCATACATTCAGCGAATACTAGAAAATGATCGCGTCAATTTTACTGATCATAATCAATTTGTTGTCCTCCAGAGGCTGTAAGTGATGACGTAGGCATTACCAATTTCGTATAGAAACATGAACCAAATACAGTAATATCAGGAATCAGTAAAAGGGCCGGGTCCTGGAGGACAAATGAATGGATTTCAATTTTAATTTTTGAAATTTTGATGATTCACAGTTTTTGATGATTTACAGTTTTCTCTATAGTTAGGGAAATGGATATCGTCTTTATTCGTTAAAAACTTAAAATATAGTTTCAGTGTTATGGTGGACTTGAATATTTTTAAATAATTCTGTCACTCGTATTATAAAACTGATACTTATTTTCGCGTTTTTTTCGCGTAAATGCGTTACTATAGAGTATAATTTTATGTAAATAGTCTAGTTTTGATGTAGTACCATATTTGTTTTAATGCTGAAACAAATATCTTATCAAATATGTGTACAACTTCACAAAGACCTACTTCTAGGTATGGATCTGAATCTGAGTCTATGGCCCTAGAACTGACTAACACTTCTATTTCCCTCTCAGTTTTGTATAATATCCCTTACCTATATCAAAATGATCTGTGATGTTTTAGTTACACATTTTTGGTCCTAGTTCTTAAATTGGTATTTTCCAATTTTCCGTTATGAATGAGATTCAAATATTGACTGACATTCCTTTGTAATAATTTTCTATGCGAAAATGGAATATTAAAGCTAACATTTACTCACAGTTTCCTTGCATGAACAAACATACATGCACACTCTATTTAAACTCTCTGTAACCCCAGCGGCTCTTTTTTCGACATCACCTTACCTTATAAATACAATATTTTCTGAATATTTCCTCTTTCAACATCCAAAACCAAGTACATCAACTCGAGAAATTCCATCGTGTATATGCGTAATTAATTTAACAAGCTAGTTACTCAATTATTACAACAGCGAGGAATGTATCCTATTCTATGAGGAACCATCATATCGTATGGAAGACAGGCTGTCCGGGAATATCCCGTAGAGTCCTGCTATTCTGTGTTAGGATATTTCCCAAGGGGTTGGAAAGGAGCAGTTGAAGGAGGAGAGGGGATTGCAATCACAATGTAATATGTTTGGAACAGGGATATAATTTTATTGTGATTGTAATGATGACGTATTCAGGGGTCCTGGGGAAGGGCACGTTTATCTCATGAACATGGCTCCTCCACTATTATTGTCATGAGTTTCAAAACTGGCACCTCCACCGAAATTGTATTGAATACATTCTCAGATTTGATTAGCTCAAGTTTTTTTTATTGTTGAAGTAATTGTTATATTTGAATATATTCCACATTTATTCATTTCATTTTTATGTATTGAAATCGAATAATGATTTTCCGTTTGTAGAAAAGAATCCTCATTATATCTCCAGATTGAAGGTTGTAAGTACCATTATCTGAGACTTAATTGCAATCTATTTTTTATTATTCCTAATTATAATTTATTTCTCCAATAAAAAGTGATGATTTCTATATCAATTGCTTGCGCTACACTTATTCCGTTCTTCATTATAAATCTGTATTAACAAATGTAATAAGGTTTTGACATTCATAAATTGCCAATAGAAATCAATTATCGTATAAATTGTTGTGGGTATGTAACATGTGTTACATTAAGTACTTTAAACTTGTGTAGTAATGTTATTACGTAACTGTAAATTACTTTGCAGCCTTCGGCTGAACTTGATAATAAAACTATTTTATGCCACTGGTACAGGGAAGGGACGGTGCGAACAAAGTTTTAACCATGCGGTAAACATTGTAAACACGGGTATAAGAAGTTGGTTGCGAATTGAAATCTTATGTTCACGTGTAGATGTGAACGTTTAGAAGAACAGTTGAAACTTCTAGGAACATCTAATTCGTGTTATTTTTTTATTTTGATTCTAGATTAAACCCGGATTTGAAAACTTACATTCAAACATTACTGGCTTGCAATCTAGTACTTTGAGCTTTCAATAAGAATTTTTTCAAATAATCTTGATTGTGCAATTCCATAAATATTCTTTATTTCTGAATTTTATTTTGAAAATGTATCAAGAATAACTTGAATTTGTTCATTTCTTTCATCAAATGAAAACAGTTTTTCCACAGTGGTAGAGATTCAAAAGTAATATTACTCTGGAGCCCTAACATCATTCACCCAGTCTTCGAAAGCTATCAGTACGGTACATTCATTTTTTCTATTATAATTGGTTCTTATAATTTTTTGAACTAAAGATGAGTCATGAATATATCTATTAGGTTAATTGCTGTACTTTATTACTTTAAAAACAGCTTTTAAACTGAACTTTTCAACTTGAAAAAGTTGAAACCTTTCGCAACTCGACATGGCTTTGACTTAGTCTATCATATAACATGTACAACCTGTAACATGTTCGGCCTCGGGATAGTATTATTCTATTGACATTATTCTCTCCTCCATTGCTAGTAATTGTTTTATAATCTGTCTGTGTATATACGTGTATCATCTGACACAGAGATGAGCTGAGAACAAGAGGGTTATGATCCCACGCATGCTCAATAATCTCACGCACAATGGACCCACGCACAATACAGTCCCACGCACATAAACATGTTTACTGTAATTCACGCATGCTGGTTCATGGCTGTTGATTGAACAAAATGTCATCAGATGAACATTTATATTGGAAGATAATTCCTTCAGAGTGTTTTATTTGTTTTCCTAAGAAATCTTTAAGCAGTAATCTTTCTTTTTTATTTTCTTATTTTAATGAGTAATTTTACTGTATGTAAAATAATGTTAAAATTTGAAAATGTTACACTCGGAACTGGGTTTGAAGTCGATGTTTTTTTTAAGGAAAACGTGTTTTTCTTGTGGAAATTGTAAAATACCTAGAAAATCATTGAAAATACTTATCATTTAATATCGTTACGTTGGTATAAGCCGTGAATGGAAGTATACGATTGTTTGACATGATCCGATGCCAAGGTCACGTCTAATCGGACTCAGGTTTATTCAGGTAAATCACGTAGAAAAGACGTTTGATAATCATGATAATGATAATATGGGATGCCACGTAGAATGACGCCATACGTCAGAGAGAGATAGAAGATGATGACCTTCACCCTACCTTGACATCGAAAGGAAATTGAATATAATTCGGTGCCGACAAGGCATTGTATGGGAGTCATTGTCAGGTGAAAAAACAGTTGAAATGCTAACTGTCACTAATGAATAGATAGGCAATCAATAACCCTTATCATTGACATGTTTTGCACTCGTTCAAATTTTTAACCAATTGAATTCAAAAAAAAATGTGAATGTCACATAATGGGATTGTCTAACTCGGACAATTTCGTTTTGAAGTATTTTACTATCAATCAATGCCCAATTACGTCACCAATCATAAGTGTAGGAACTAAGATTATAGATATCTACTATGAACACGCAACTGAGAGTGACGTTGTTCTGGATCTATGATACTGAAATAAGCCACTGAGATCGACTTTTCAGGCCATCAATGGTCCATAGCTAGCTTTCATAAGCGATCTAGGTGGCGTCGAATGTTTCTTAGCACTGGAGATGATCGTCAGCTGGGAGAACATAGGAGAAGTCCAAGTTTCAAGTTTTAATCATAAATTCATGTATACATTATTTTCAAAAAATATTTGAATTTTTCTTTGTTTAGTAGATTTTGGAAATATTCATCATGAATTTTTGTATACTTTATTCACAGATAGAAATTTCTTTTTTTTTTTTCAGTTACAAATATTTTCATAATATTCATCTTGAATTTTCGTATGTCGGGTCTACATTATCCACAGATAGAGATTTCACATTTTTTCTCTTCTCTGAAGATTTCCCTAATTTTCTATTTCCGTAACTTTCCTTAAATTATTTATAGATAGAGTTCCCAGTGTTTCTTTGTGTTGAAGATTTTTCTTATTTTCATCGTGAATTCTCGTATAAATTATTCATAGATATAGATTCGGCATCGGCAACTCAATAATAAAACCATGAAGTAATACTACAAAAAGTCATGCTCGAATCCGGGATGGTGCTCCCTGTAATTATTTACCCTTTACCGATGAATGAAAGTACACGGAGCATGTTCTGATTGTATTGTTGCCATAACGAAGGTCGAGGCACAAGTTTTTAATGTCTCGAAACCTCTGATCGGTATCGATGAATAATACAAGAAACAGTCGATCGGTACGTCGTTACATGGTTAAGAGATTGTTCAAGGCGTAAGCAATCTAATAGTAATTACAGCTAAAGGTAATCACTGTAAAATATAGCAAGTACATAGATACGAAGACAAATACTGGAATAATAATATAATAGAGAGGTATAAACTTGGGTGTAGGTATATAATAGGAACAATTATGCACGTCTTAAAAACGTGAATTCTGAGTGAATAGAAGTACTAAAGAAAATCGGTATAGTAACAATTACGAAATAAATTACGATTTTTTTATTTGAAATGTTGGTAAGGTTTATTTTTTTTTGTTATGGTTTATTCGGTACCGATCCGTGTCCCTTGTAACAAAAAATGCTAATAGTATTTATATCGAACGTCGTGGCTTAACATAATATAGAACTTTTGTTATCTCTAAAAAAAAATCAAGGTTATAAGTTTGTACGTATAGGTGGAAGCAATTTTGGGAAATCAATAATACATTAATTAAAATAATATTGAACTTGAAATTGGAGATTATATAAGTGCTAAAAGAAGAAAGCAATATTTGAATGAAGAGAAAAAACAAAGTAGAATTGAAGAAAACAAGATAATAGATGGAAGATTCCTAAATATTTCCCAATACATAATTTCAGATGACTGAAGTTTTTATCATCTCGTCACTTCATTATTCATTATTTCCTTTGGGGTGGAACGATCGCCCTTGTGGTGTCCCATCCGAACGACCTTGAACTATATGACCTCATATGGGTCAAGTTTTCGATGTTAATAAAAGAGGAAATACATTAAAGCGAAAAGAATCGAACAATACTGATGAATTTGGATAAGCAAATAGTAATTAAGTATTGAACAATAAAAAGGGAATAAATCAAGACATAAATTAATTGTGAGAAGAGAAAAATGAAGAATGAATTATAAGATTGTAGACGAGAAACGTTTCAACAAGTGAAGAAACTTCAATTAAAAAGTTGGTTTCGACTAAAAACTTCTAGCGAAGAAAGCTGCCCGAAGTCCAATCAATTGTAATCAATGTACATTTCTAATTAAATCGATTATCACAATCTTTATTGCTGATGAGGAAAGTACTTGTACAAAATTCTTGTCGAATTTTTTCGATAATTATCTCAAAGTAATTAACCTACTACAGCGAGAGAAAAGATGTTATAAATATACTTTCTTTACAACCCTGCTTGACAGCAATACTTGGAGGCCGATTTACGAATCTTAGTCAAGTACTTATCCAATAACTATAAGTTAAGGTACTAGAATAACATATATGTAACCAATGGGGACACTTGTTAATCCGCTATCTATTGCTTAATCCACTAACTATCAATCTGTAAAACTAGGCATTAATGCATGCTGCTAGAAGTTAAGCGAGATAGTTATAATAAATTTGATAAAAATTCAAGCAGCCTTTCGTCAGCCAACACATATCTGAAAAAAAAGGCCCGACGAGAGAAATTGTTTTTACAATTCATTTCTCCATGAATTTACTAGTATTTTTTAAATTCCAATGGTCAATATCTCAAAATCAAATCTAACGGTTGTTAATCAAAACTAGACAGGTCCAAGTTATATAATATGAAAATGAGTATTGTATCCATTAAAAGTTCTATGTGATTAGTTTTTTCCTTGTGACCTGTGGAGCGCACCCAGTGGAGCGCATCCTAACAAGTCTTCACGTTATCACTCATTTAACAACTCTGATTGAAACGTTAAACCTGGATGATACGTTAATCCCTTGCATTGTGATATTATAATATATATATTGATATTTACACATCAAAGGGGTTTATGTTGTTTGTTTTCGTACATAGCATGCGATAAACTTGTTTAATATATGGAGTTTACAATATGCTCTAGTTTAGTAATGTTTCGCTAATATTGGTACAATTTTATGCAAGTATGTTCAGCTTATATAGTTAGTTGCAAGGTTCTAATTAGCATTGTAGATCAAATTGGTATGCATTTTATCCTACGCTTGTTCAAGTTTTGTGTTGAAATTGGAATATCACGTGGGAAATTAGTTATATCTATATATTCAATTGTAATTTAGGTCTCAATAATTCAGCGTTTTGTTTCGGTACTCTAAAAAAATTGTGGAATGTTTTTGGTAGCTGAAATTTTTTTCCAATAAAATATTCAGAAAAGTCTCATATTTAAATAATATCGAATACATTTCAGACGAAGATTTATTTTCATCTTTTGAATTATTTATTAATTCAATTTGAACCAGTTATTCAAATTTCGTTATACTGTTGTGAAGAAGCGTATACATATATGTATTAGCTTTTTTATTTATATAGCTTATATTCATTTATTTGAGTCACACTTTTCATTGTTGAACGAGCTTTTTTGATGGACATAATAATTTAAATAATATTTTTGCAATTTTGAATTTCTTTGATGAATTTGTAATATATAATTTGTCAAACTGAACATTAGGCCTACACTTTTGAAAAACATGTTTTTCGAACTGTGTTAGTTCAAATACGTAAGACTTTAAAGAGAATGAGATGAGACCATTATGTGTAAGTGAAATTCGACATTTTCTTCATTTATAAAAATAAATCGAAATTGATCATCATTTTGTTCATTTTAGAGTAATTTATGTAAGAACAAATATGTTATCTCTCGCTTAAGGTTTCCTAATATCTAATATAAAGAAAGTGTTCGAGCTTAACTACACCGGCAAACGCTTTTTTCACGCTTATATCCATATATTTTTCCATTTTTACCCTTCAATTCCGGAAGTAACAGTTTGTTTTTATGGCCGAAAGTGTAATGACTGAATGTTAGCATCCCCATACGCACCGACGTTGAAAGGGTTGCATATCCCTCTACCGTGAAACATGTCTATATGTTTACTCAGCAGTCATAAAACTCGTATAACAAACATGCACAAGAGCGTAAAAATATAAATTAAACATTCAAAGGGTCGTAAATGCGTATCGTTATGTTTACCAAATATGTGTGTTTATGTTTAAAAACTGTGTTAGGTAAAAGTCAAAACTACCGCAAATACATATAATAATTCCCATATGAATTCCTCGTGTGCAGAAATGTGCTCTTATATTATTCATACAAAAAGCTGACAGAACTTTACATTGTATCATTCTAAAAATCATTCTGAATTATCATTTGTGTTTCACAAGTGAAAATTTCAACTTTTTCGAATATTGTTCAACTCATTCTTCATTATTTAACTATTTTTTCTTGAATTTTCTGTTGATTCTAGCATGTTACGATATGTCTGAGCGTTTTTCAGATGAAAACGGGACTCGAACCATTGTCCTATACTTGACTTCTATTTATCAAGCAATATTTCAATTATCTGCATGGTCGACCCAGTAGCGAGAACATTATTTATAACTATAAGACAATACATTTAATATCCATGCATGCATATATTATTCTTGAAATACATAAATTAATTAAACGTCAACCCCAGATAACCAATTATTATTGGGTTAGAGGGCGATATTCACAATATCTAGAGCATTCTCTTTGAACTCAGTGCCAGTAAGACTTTTTGTTTTTTCATTCAAAACAATTAGTATAACAACCATCAAACAATAATTCATAGCAAATAATATATTTAAGAATTCACAAATCATCTACTTTGATAAAACTATAGAACGGTGATGTGTGTATGTTGAACTCAATCGAACAGTTATGTCACTGTGACACACATTTGACTAATGCTCCATGTCACAGATGTCACAAATAACAATAAAAAGTTATATTCCTGCATCAATGCAATTTTATCGACGAGACACGAAAAGTTGAATTTTCCATTGAAAAATAATGAAAATATTTCATCAACATATGTATGTTAGCCACTCGTAGTCAACTAGAAGGCGCTGCTTTATTGAAGTCAATGCGGACGTGGATTCGAGTCCCGCATAAGACTGGGTTTTTGAAATAGTATTCATGTATCTTGTGCTAATGTACACCCTCAAATATCGTAGCTGTTGGTGGGGTCATTAGGCAAATAATAATTATTATGTATGTCCTGTCACGTATAACTTTACCAATTGATATTGGGATTGATAGACCAGGTCAAAGTTTCATTGTTACGAATAACTAATTCAGAAATGAAGTTGAATGTCCGTAAATTACAGTGAAATATTTCAGACTATCACAACAATGAAGGAAAACACATTCTCCGATGAGGTGGGAAAATTATAATATCTCTTTCAAGTGAAGTCACACATTTTTAATAATTGGTCAAAAATGTGACCCAAATTACCTGCTTCCATCTCAATCACCTTCTCCACTCACAACATCAGTATATTTTGTTTGTCCTCAACTATTCTAGTTGCTATGGCAACCCTGACTTGAATAATATCTCATAATACGAATAAAACGATTGTGATTCTATTTCTGAGAATAGTTATATGTTGGATCGTCAAAGGTAAGGAAGTGCGCATCTAGAACGTCCTTAAAAATATCAGGGAAGTTCAATATAATCATAATATAGAAGAACGCACTTGGAACTTCGTTGCGTGCTACATTTTAGTGTTATTTATGTATAATAACTTATTTTTATTATATGATTATAATTTAACAAGGTACATTTTTAGTTTACTGAGACCGTGAATTTAAAACCAACTCTGATACGGTTACTGGTGATAAATACCGTATAAAGGCAGTGAATCAAAATAGAAACACGTTAAACGCACTGTAGTTATATTTAATACTAGGTAAACGCATGTGTGCGTTACTGATTGAACCACCGACACTTGAAAATAAGAATTAATTAATTCCGAAAAATGGCAATAAACAGATTAAACAGATAATTAAAAGAATTGACCACATTTTTGTGGGTAATTTTTTAAATTATTCCCCCCGCCATGCACTGTTGAAACCGGCGTAATGAATCAAGTTATGAAATCCAACCAGTTGGAGTTTTATTATTTAATAGTAAATTAGGAATTCATATGATATTGATCAATCAATATAGTTCAATATTGATATAGTTTGATACTTTTCAATGATGATATTTTTGTTCGACAGAGATGATATAATTATGTAAATCTGATCTCAGATGAATTATATACTCGTATTTTTCATCATATGAGTCTGGTAATATTCATTTTATCATCCTTTCAACTTCTGTAATAATCATTGATATTGTGTTCTAGTTTCATTCCCACTCAGTTCATCATTGCATATCATTTTGTTTCATTTGAACCCAAGATAATTGGTCAGGGATCTAAGATCTAAACATATTTATTTGAACTTTAAGATACATATTCAAACTTGACATGCCACGTTTTTTCACTACTAAAACTTACTGTAACATAATATCAAACATCTGTTGAATCTTGATTAGCTGAAACCTATAACAAAAGTCCATTTGAAATAATTATACGCTATTCCATCCGCTATTCTGCTCCAGCACTTCAACCCAGTTCATGTAATAGTAATACTACAGCGATTTCTCTCTGCAACGCAACAACGGTGATACTAAGCCGAGATGATTGGCGTACACTTCAGATGTAATATCCAAGGCAACTCCAAGCCCCCAAGCAAGACTAGAACTGGTGTCACTTTAATTTCTATAGGAAGTTTTTATTTCGAGGTACTATTTGAAAATTGGAATTTTCTGTTTCACAAACTTTTTGTTTGAGAAATTATTTCTTTGCTTCAATATATTTGGTTGATACGTTTTGTGTTTACGTTAGTAAAACATCAAATTACATTCAATTTATCTACTTCAAGTGTATATAATAGTATTGTTTGTGAAACAATTGTCATTATTTTGAGCTCCAGAAAAGTGGGAACAGATTATAGATATATAGAAAGCAAATCCCTATGTATGATAAGCCCTTAATCTATTCAAATGATCCACCGGTGGAATAAAGAAGACCTTCACAACAGAGGCAATATGTGACTAGATGTGATAGTTTCAAAACCGAAGTGTATAGATTTTGAATACTTTTCATACTCATATATCCATCTTACTACGTATGTGCTGCGTTTTCCTAATAGGTATAATATTTGACCATTGTAATCTGTTCTCTTGTTACCAGTTTCTGTTCGCTGTTGATAAAGATCAGAATAAGTAATCAATAAATACAAGAAAGATCCTAAGATAATTATGTCTTCATCAGTTGTGAATTTTAAATTATCCTGACAATATCATAAACTTTATCGTACGTAATAAAAAAATAAAAACAAGTAGGCCCTAGATCGATAGTTTTCATTTCTGTGTTCTTTCAATCCTCAGCTTTCAATCACCTCATTCGCAACGCACACATCATTATTCCCTTGTAAAACCAGCTGTTAAACACTAAAACAAATGACGTTCGCAATAAACCAATATTCAGATCGCTTTTCTTATCGGAGTTCCCACGCTACAGTGACGTAGCGAAACCTCCCAACGCCAACACTAACACAATGTAGAAGACGTATACTCGTTCAATCATATCAGACAAGGAGAATGTAGGATATAGTATTGTAGATCGACCTACATTAGTTGCACGATCTTTCATGATGGGAACAAAGTATTTGTTAAGAGTGTAGTTACATCCCGAACGACCGTCTTGTTGTAATAATTAGTTATGGCGATCGGGAGTGTCGACACTTTAATATGCACAAAAGGAATAGATGAAGGAAGTGCAACACCCATAGTTCGGAGAGACGCCATGTCCTTTGTGATTGGAAGAATGAGAATCATTTGAATATAAGCGAACAAAAATTACAATCGATTAGAAAGCGATATGAAGACGTATAATTGACCAATTGTTCTCATAAAATAAATATTGATATGAAATAATTTTATAGTTATATAACGAATGTGGGAGTAAGTTTAGAATGATACATCTTGAAATGTTTTTTGTATGAAATGAGTAGTGAATTTTCACCAAACCACGCAGATAATAAAAAATGAAAATACATGATCTAAGGAAATTACATATTTAATAACTCACATCAAATAAACATGACTATAAAGTTAATAAACTTAGTTATGTTTATGGCCCCTTTATTACTTCATTGATGTTTATTTGAATGAGTTTATATAAACTCCGAAAACTATATCGCAAATGAAATGAATATTCATGTATAAACTGATATTGCATTGCGTTCTTACGTTTAGCCTAAAAGAGAAATTTTGTATATTAATTTGATTTATACGTGGACTACGGTGATAATTACGATTGGATTTAATTTAAATATTTTTATGATCGATCTCACGAATTTAATTAAATTATAACATGTCGTAGTATATACTAGAAAATTATAATATTATATATATCTTCTAACTCTTTATATACATTCTATAGTTATAAAATGAAATAAATAGCATGAGATCAATATGAAAGTTATATCATATTCATTTCACAACGAGATTATATATAGTTGGTTGAAACATCTCCCTTTATTCCTGCCACTAGACGATAACGCCTGATCCTTTGTAATACTTTTATAAAACGTGAGTTGATCCTTTAACATTACATCAAAGTGCTGCCACTGCCTTGTCCAGCTGAGCTAACAGTCTGTGAACACGAGAGGGCTGTGAGTGCGTATACTCTTTGTCAAGGAAATGGACCACTTGTGGAATATTGTTGAGAGCAACAAATATCTAGATGGCAGTGAATGGTAAAGTTTGAATGATTGTATACTCGTTGACCATGGTGGCCGTCAGAAAACAACTAATTCTGAGATCACCTAAACCAAACTTGTTAATTAGTTAGCAGAATGTGTATTTGAGAGCTGAGATTTCGCGATACTGAAGAGTAAATGTGAAAAATGGTTGTAAAATGGTTTTAAAATTGTTTCAAAATGAGTTCAGTTTATAATGAGTGATGAGCAAATTGTTGAGCTAGTTTATAGGCAAATTGTTGAGGAAATTGTTGAGCAAGTTGATGAATGAATTGGAGAAATTAAATATTCTATAGATTACCTCTGTAAGTAATTTATTTTCATTTCTCAAGATTTTTATTTCCGTGTTCGAATTCATTCGTATCACAATGGTATCACTGATCATATGAAAACACAACCTTTTCTTTCGAAAGTAATTTCAAATTTTTGATAAATCCAAGTTATCTTAATTAAGGGCTAGAACTGAAATTAAATAAAATATTTCAGTATTTTCCATGTATTGCTTTATTATCTTCAATACTTTATCTGTACCGTTAACCGATTTTCAAAATTTAAAAAAAAGATCTTTCCATGTCAAAGAGTTTTGGGAAATTTTCTAATTAGTCAGTAAGTTTCAGGGTTCAAAGGCGCGTCGACAGCGAGGTCATTTTGCACCAGAATCTACTTCAATGGCTTTCTAAGTAATAGACCTCTCTATAATATTGTCAAAGCAGTTAATACGTCCATTTTCCACGCGAACGAGTGTATTTGTATTTACGTATACACACCATAAGCATCTAACAGATTGGTTTCTCTAGAAGGACATTTGGGAATAGCCCCTTGGTCCAGTCCAATGATGATGACGTCATTACGCATGCGTCACAACATCAACTGATTACTTAAGGGTGGCTCCCAATGACATGAAATAACACCTCGAAACCATCGACCGCCATTATTAAACCATAGAGCAAAACTACTGATCGAAGCTTCAGTTACATTTCTAAACGTGGTTGAAGCCATTAACAAGAGAATAATAATAGTGCTGTTGGTTCATGATACTGTACATAATGGTTTTAATCAATGGATATATATATTATACTGATTGCACAGGCCTGTATGGTTTCTATTAACTATTTTGATACCCATATGACTAAATTAGCTCAACAATATGATAACAAAGCTCAATAGTGAATATATTACAGAGTAAATAGGTCATACTTATTAAAACAATGACGATAATACTAATTTTATTCTGTGAAATAATTCAATATTGCATTAATATTGGTTTATACATTACAAACAATCACGTTATTCACGTGAACACATATATTTTTTTCGTATGGGATTTGAAATGACTTGGATTTGAAACCAATGAATATTTTAATAGTAAACACAAAATTACATTCATATATTTGGGCCTATGTATATATATAATTATATATATATATATATATATATATATATATATATATATATATATATATATATATATATATATATATATATATATATATATATATATATATAAATGAAAAGATGACATACCTTATGTCTACTTTTTTATCTTTATATCGTATTTTCACAAGATTTTTCACAAGATTTTCATGAGAAATATGATTACAATGATTGAAATCATATTTGCCACTAGATATTCCCAAAATCTGAACTAAATATACTCAAATTGACCAACTAGTTTGTTGTGTTTGTAGATGGCTGAATTTCAGCACAGAGTGTTGCAGCTTCCACCAACCACTTGTGACTTGTTTACATATTCAGATTTATCTCGACAGTTTTAGGGCACACTACCCCTCTAGTTACATTTTAATTTAATCATGTATGATTATTTAACATTATACGAAAACTAATTACATTTTCTTGTTGTAGCTTTAATAATATATAAAGCTGGCGTGATAGTGACGCGCTGTATAGAGTATTTACCTTGATGGATGCTTCTATTATACAGTTGTATTATATTGTGTACAGTCCGTTTAAATATAGCGGAAATGAAATATTTCATAATATTAAAATGAAAAAATGAAAACTTATCAATTTTTTTGAATAATTTTCAATGTTCATCTGTCATTTTTGTATTATTATATATTTTAATTCGATGCTTATAAGACCAACTTATAAAACTAAATTATACATTTTTAAACTTCTACTGACTATCATGAAGTTTTAATCTCGAAACTTCTCATTTTCTATGTAATAGACGGTGATTCACATTTTCTAAAGAATGGTCACAAAAAAGCATCGGAAAACTATAATATGTACTGTTTTAATATAATAACATCGAGCTATTTATTAATAATTATAATCTCTTTTATAATATAATATTCTCTATTATAATGTAATATTAGATTGTGAAATTGTCATTCTAATTCTCGTTGGTGGTATTCGATTCAATTGTAATTGGATTTCAAGAAAATTGGGCGAATTTCATCCGTACATTTTTACAATATTATTTTTTCACAAGTGAATGTCTAAAAATTCAACAATATCTGCCCTGATATGAATTGTAATTGAGTTTTTATTATTCCAAGGTGAAAGGTCTCTCATCAGCAACATATAGAGTCGCATATGAGCAATAAAATGTATATTTCGTATTTTTCATTTTTATTACCATAACTGTTACCAGATTTATACATTACAAACAAACATTCGTAACAAAACAAGGAATACTGTATACATGAAATATTTGTATTATTATATATAACACCAAGCTATGTAATCCAATTTGTTTCAAACAAAAGTATATTATGAATGAAGAAATAGTTGATCTACAATTATTTTAGTTACACGAAATTATAATTACTTTTTAATTCATGCTGACGCGAAATCGCGTTTACCCATTTAAGTTTTCCGGAACTTCTCTTTTTGTGTGTACACTCTCTATATATATATATATATGTGTGTATATAATGTAATATTGCTGAGCTCACCAAAGAAAATGCAATTTAAGAATTAGTGTAAATTAATGAAGTTAAGAGAACGCACGGAAGCGAGCTTTTGAGCAGCGAAATTTTACGACTCGTCACGAAAGTAATTTGTGTGTCGGTTGTAATTAATGCACGGTATCTTCGGTGGATGGAAAACGAAGACCTGATTTTCCGAGAAAGAAGTTCAAGTGAGATGGAGTGTTTCTCGTAGGAGAATTTGAAGTGAAGTGTTGTTTTTTCTGTAGGAAACATATCTAGAAGAGTGAGTCTGGATAATTGAAATATTGAATTCTACTAAGCAGTCTTGAAATAATTGAATAAATGAATCATTCAATCTATTCATTGATTTAGTCAGTCACTCATTTATTCATTTCCCATTGATTTTTGTAGGACCCATAGCAATTAATCTATCGATCTCTTTTTTTAAAATTATCCATAGCCTATATTTATGAATGTAGTTCAGAAATATCATGTATGTGAAATATATAAGGATATGTTGATTATTTAATCAAATTAATTAAACAATATATTAGAGTACATTCAAGATTCAGTGAATCCATGCTATAGAACAAAATGAGAGTGGGGCTCATTCCAGAATCCAACAATATAAATATTCAAATTTATAGACGCCCATCAAATTGGACGTGGAATAGATTTATTAATATCTGGCTTTTATATCTACTGAATTTTCCCAATGACCTAGGCTATTTTTATGTGAAAATTTCCATTATTCTTTCACATATTCGTTTCACTATTCCCGACTGAGTTCTAAAAATTTATACAGCTCCTACTATAAAGTGTAAAGTAATCACAAAAAGTGATGAAATGCAAATAGGGTATTGGTTCAATATCTATTGGTTTGATACTTTGCACACGACCCCAAACGCAAGTCACTCTTGCACACGGCGATTGCCAATCACAATTAATACATGCAGTGGGTATCATACGCCAATTTCCTGAACATGGTGCTCTGAGTGCCCTTCCACGTCGTGTAACATGTAGCGGTGATCAAAGTAGTGCGCTACTTTTTGTCAATAACGATTAAAATGAGCTCACTCTAATCACATCAAAGTCTAGTAGAGTGCTGAATGTAAAGAGTATTTGTTGGACGAGCGATAGTGGGGACATCCACTATTCGATCAGAATTGGTGGTTTTTCTGTTTGTTTGTTTGGTGGATTGTTTGTTTTGTATATGCGCTCCACAGGTTAACCAATGAAGGACCGATTGATATTAAACTTTTTATATGTATTATACTCATTTCTAACTCAGTGTGGGTTTCTTTGGCTCAAGAAAATATCACATATTGTTGGATTAAGTGGGCAGCAATGTCTTCCAAGTAAAACATAACCGAAGATAAAATCCAGTATATTTTTTCAAAAAGAAAATACTGTCTCATGATTTCTGGAATAAATCAGTGTCAATAAGTGTCATTGTTAGATAGTGTCAATAGCCACAATAAGGCCGATCCTATTTCATGATTTATTTTCTCCCACATATTGGTAACCCATAGGTACTATTTTCTCACCCATGCTATTTACAATCATCAAGTTAACTGGCAAAATAGGTATCCATAAAAAATATTATTGAATAGTTAATTCCTATAAATGGTTTAAATTAAATATTTTTACTGGTATATAGGTTATTAACTTGTGTCCATGGCAACGGAAACGAAAAAAACACTTTCCCGGAAATATAAATCAAAAATATGTCCAGTAAAATCGAATATGCAAGTAGGCTAATATTATTGCAATACCACCAACCGTTGAAAAGTAGTGATCTTGATTTGGTATTCATCCCTCAGGAAATGCGAGTTGTCAAGTTGTCACATTGTCATTCATAACCGTTCAAATGTGGATAATAAATAGGTGCATGTAAATTGACCCCATAGGCCCTATAGCTAATAAAATCGGCGTTGCCAACGCTCACAATAATTGCTAAAATGAATCATTTTTAGCTTTGAGGTGAATATATTATTAAAATACATTAATTTCATGTGCCTTCTGGGAAACAACGGTTGTTATTTAGTCGCAATACAAATTGCGTGTAAAAATTAGTATATAAAATTTATTAATAATTGATATACTTTTTAAACCAGTAAAATATGTCAATATATATAATGCTATATATATAAAATGTGATAGGCTAATAATTTATAATATATATTTTATTCCTTTGGGGTGGTGAGATCGCCTTTGGGGAGGTTCAAGATCGCCTTTGTGGTGCCCCGCCCAAACAGTCCTGCAAATAGTGATCCTCAGCCTTAATTGAGGAACTATATCCTTTTGACAAGCTTTACATGTGTTGAAAATAGACCTACACATTTTTTTTTCTACACGTTATCTCTGTCATCGTTTCTCTGATTCTGGTAAACAGAATCTGATTCGAATGTGGAGTTAAATGTAAGTTAAATGTATGTAAAAATAATATAGCCTTCAATACTTCGAGTAATCCGAACATTTTCTTTTGTCATTACTGGTAATTTCACAAGATCTCATTTTCACGCGTTCTTTTCAAACTATTATGAACTTGACAGAGAGTAATAATTGTTCCCCATTTAAGGCTGAGGATGACGAGATAGGATCGTTCTGACGGGCCACATCAAGGGAAATGATGAAGTATTTATAATTAAAGAATAAGAATGTAACTCTTCTGAATATGAATAGGAATATATCACTGTCGTTACCGGAGTATACCAACCCTGACATATTAATCAAAATCAACAACTTTATTAAAATACAAACAACACAGTAAAGATGTTACAGACTGTGACTTATGAATACCGAATTAAACATGACAAATATATATTCTCATTATTTCTCATTCATTACAACAGAATAGCATCACTAACAGAATGTACACAGTAATATAATATATAAAATGAAGTTTCATCCATCCGTTCTTAGAACTTATCCATACATGACGATTTAAGTTTCGAACCTTTGTATACTTACGATTTGATTGTGTAGAGAAAATACTTCTTGAACAAAAGCTAGAACTATTACTCTTACGCCATCACCGCAATAACAACAGACGTTTCGGATAAATGTAGACTTATTAAACTATGAGCCAGATTAATGAGAAGATTAATATCAATTTAATTTAATTAAATTGACTGAAATGAGTGTTAGTTGATGTAATAAAGTACAAAAGACTCGATGGATTATATATATAAGCTTATGAAATGTTTATTTTCTGTGTTGTATGTAATGTGTTTAATTTGGATGTGATGAAATTATTGTGGCTGATGTTGATCTTTATAATTACATCTACTGATCTGATCAAAAGTTTATTAATTTGTATGTATCATGCAAAAATTTCTGTTGACCGATATGTTCATCATTATTTGTAAAACTAGGAAAACGCAGAATGTGCATTACCAATTTTGTAAATGTTGTAATTGATAAATGCTTGGTTACGATTCTCAATTAAAACGCGATGAACTCTCATAGATTTTATGATTATTTTATAAATATGAAATAATATTAAACTAATGAATTAAATTGTTATATTCTAATAAAACATTTACCACATATTGTGAGACTATATAATATTATATCATCTAGGGTGGTTTCATGTTTGGTCGGTTACCATAGCAATCCAAGTTGTGATTTAAAAAACAAATTTTGTGGGCGTTGTTGTTTGTTTCCTATTACAACAATGTTCAGTATCACTTGAAAGAAGCCTTCAATTTACTGATCAGTATTGAGATTCATTCAAATAGGATTACCATTTTGAAATCCTAAGTCAAAATATTCACATACAAGATTGAATGTAAGAGAGATGAGATATAATGCATCATGATATATGATAATATATGATATAACGTCAAACTATCAAAAGATAAATACAATAATTTGATAGTACCACAGGATATTGCTCTCAGCAAAATCTCATTATTTACTAATTTTCTATTAAAATAATACATCATAGAGTTATTATAGTATGTCGTCTCCATGTATCTCCGGCATATGCAAATATGTCTGAGGATTAGAATAGAAAGTCTCAAATTACATTCACAGTCATGCATTGAAATAGGATAGAATAGAATAATATGAAACTAATGAATGCAGCCTTCAAATATTATTGTAATAATATGGTTCACAGTATACATATGAACCAAGTTTTGTCATTTAAACTGATAATCATTCACGTAACGAATATGTAGGCTAATTAAGTAAAAATGTACATTTGGTTGTCAGTCGTAGTAAAAGGTGTACAATGTTCTGACTAATGATCATTTATTTGGATTCATTTAATTTGGATTCTAGTTATTGAAACTTGATTAATTCTCGTGGCTTTCCTGTATATTGAAAATTGTAGAATATATGCAGAGTAGACCCTAACTTACACACAAAATTATAACAAAATTTTCGCGTTTTCATAATTTGAAAAAAATCTCTAAATATCAGTTAAATCTATCTAACTATGATGGATCATTCATAGAATAGATAATTCTATCTTTCTATGCTGTCAGACGCGGAATATTCCTAACAGATGTTTGTGTCAATTTAATGTAATCAGTTTTACTCGTCGCATATATTTTCATATTGATAAAAAAAAGTATGATTCTATTCAATAACTCGACGAGGAACGTAAAATATGTTTACTGGCGACGCGAAATAAATTGAAGTGGCATGCTTACAAATAAATCATGTAATATTATTAAAAATAATGTGATGAAAATCTACTTCACAAAAAGCTTTTTTCTACCATTTTTATAGAAATGTATTGGTGGTAATAATGCGATTGAGTATTTCTGCATAGAACCGTCTTTTAATGATTGGCTAAGGGTGGGTTTAAAGGGGGATAGGGGTCGGAGGGATGAGTGCCTTTTCATGATGTAGACTCGCTCTTTTCTCTGGTTTCGTTAAAGGATCAAAGAAAAGATAAGTAGGAATATACGCGGCGTCGTTTTATTATGTCGATTGAAAAAGTATGGAACGTTCTTGTGTCTATTGATTGGTTGCCAATTAGTATTCTCTAATCTCGAAGATGGATACGCAGAGAGGCGAGAGATAGAGAGAGTCGCGAGAGAGAGATAAATTAAGGGAAGAGGAATAGATTTAAAAATAATAATCCTCTTTTCCAATTTCGATTGAAGGAAAAGAACAATTTAAACTTCTCACTTAATTAAACAGGAAAATCTGTAAATTCCGTGAGATTTTGCTAAATCTACAATTCGAAGCCAAAAGTAAATTTAATCCGTCGTCAGTTGAAGTGCTAATACACACGGATGCACAACGCGTCGAGAGAGAAAAGTCTGCAGATTTTTAGCAATCAATTGGAAAAAATAGTTATCATTCTTATAGAGTTTTTTCATTTGGAAATATTAGACGAGTGTAACGTTTTGAGTAGATTCGGAGGTAATTTAAAATGTTTTCACTTGAATAGGCCTACTCCAGGCTTCAACTATATAACTCATGAAATGAGTACCAACTTTTTGTGAAATAGTAATCGTAAAATATGTTTCTAGGAACATATTTTTAGTTTATATATGTATATTCCATGAATGTAAAACTTTGTTTTCCTTCAATTTTTACATAATTCATCTCCATTTTATGTTACTATATATTTTCTAGAACTCATTTATTATTCTACGAGTATAACGACATATGAACAAATTTGTAAAAATACTAAAAATTGCTCAATGGTTGATATTTATCCTCGAACAAAACAAAATGTCACAACGTCCTTAAAACCAAGATAATAATCCAAAACAATACAATTATTATAATGATATGAAAACTTGACCATTTTTACCATCCGTTTGTCACGACGATTCTTTCGTCATAAGTCGTAAGACAAGTAATGTTTGTCACCCAAAGGGAAACTCTCTATTCCTCATGAATATAAAAAGTGTAAAAAGTGAAGGTACTAAGTTTACTCTTATTCATATTCATGGAGAGAATGAATTACATTGTACGTGTGGAGGCATAATGTAGGTATATGTATTCACAGATCAACTTATAATAAATTCACAGAATTTTTGAAAATGAAAGTTTAAGAACATATTTTTAATATACATTCAACCTGTTATATATAAAAATATATATACATACTGAGGAGCAATTATAAATTGAAATATGTGTGATTATTTCTTCGGAGTCTGGATATAATTATTAACATAGTTTTTTTTAAATTTTCGAATGAATCGTTGTGATCGTTTTTAATAAGAAGCGAGAAATGTGCCAACATTTTCTTAATTTAAGATTGATTAAATTATACATTCAATCAAATATCATGAAAACATAGTTCACCATACTAACGAAACATTGATAATGATCTATCGTTGTGTTTTCTGTAAAAGAATTTGATGTTTTCAAAAGCGAGAGATATTTATAAAACTAATTTGTATTGTATTATTATCTCTGCTACCCTTTGAACTATTTTATTCTATTGCTTGATATGTCAAAGCCATTCATATTTTAAAAACAGTGTACCGTGATTATTTGCATTTAATATGTCAAGGATCGAACAAAACAAAAAGTTTTCCGTTTAAATATATAATTTATTGTTTAAGATTTCTGAAATATTACATTTTCACAAGAATAGAACATTATTTCTTTTCAATAGCTGTATTTTATAATGTACGCATGAGTGCATTGCATGCGTTGTACTTGTCATTCAAGACAAGTGTGAATGTGTTGTATGATGTATGGCTATAACAGTATAGCCTCGACCCAAGTGAATGTGTAGAAACTTCTCTTTATTCATATACAGAAGGCAGTGACAACAAACTGTGTGGTATTGTTCCATATGGATGTTTGTTTATTACGTCATAGGTGTGGAGTATTATGGTAGAAAATAATTTCAACATCTTGGAACTTTTTTTAGAAAATAACGGTTTTATAACCCCAATATATCGATCCTTCTTCATCGCGGGTTTTATATGTCAAGTCGATATAACTTCTAATATGTACTAGATTAGTTGATCGGAGCTCAATTCGATAGGAAATACTTTTACATTTTTTTTGTGAAGCTTTATACATGTTTTCGAAACCGTTCCTTGAATCGGTCACGGGCTCATTAGAGAAAAAACATTGAGATGAAGCAAACTTGTTTGAACATTTTCAATAAGAGACAATTGTTTTCATTAGATTTTCATTGGAGGAAGTTTGTAACTGTTGTATCTATATTTCAGAATTAGCATTATAGTGTCTGATTATTATAAGTAAGATCGCCCTTGTGGTGCCTTGTTGTTGTTGATGGGATCGCCACCGTCTGAATGATCCCAACTTTCGTTGGGAAACGATGATTTTGTATCAAGTTTCTATTTCAATGCAAAATAAAAACAATATTAGTATGAAACTGCTGAGGAAAAAAAATATTTTTTTGGAAAGAACGGATAATGTTCAACTTCTTCCAAGTGCATTCCAACTACCTCATTTTTATAAACTCTTTTGTACTCAGTTTCGTTACGCCAATCAATTAGAAGTACTCTGGCAACCTCAACTTTTCATTGTAAATACCTTTCCTAGTGAGATTTTTACACATTTTTTATATCAATTCAGATATTTTCAATAAAATAATCTCATCTCTCTTTCCATCCTACAACATGTGTTCACCTATCTCTCTGACTCGTCTAATAATCTCTATAGCGTTTTCCTAGTACAGTATCAACCTGAATCTGAGAGTGTATACGCAGAACACCCGACAATAGGGTATTGTTTCACAAATGGCTCTGCATATTATTACAACATAGTCACTATTATGGAGGGAAACTATTCAACATCATACCTATACTGGACGAACGGATACAATCACGTCATTCCATATAGCACATGTACGACCCTGAAATCCATTTAAGCAGTAATGCCATTGAGTAATGCCCAATGTGATCTACGCATTGGTACAGCGCACGTGATGATGATGATGAGCTAGCTGTAAGATTGATTTGTCCTCTACCAATATTGCAAAATAAAAGTAAAATCACAAATCTTGAAGTCAACACTTGTTTACATTCTTGAACTGTGGACATTGGAAAAGACGAATAACGCATAATTTGCATTGATTGTATATTTTCAGATATTAGATATATTTTTAGATATCAAAGATATTTTTAATATCTTTGTGTCGAATTGAAATTTTAACTTTTGATATGTTGGCAGTAGGACAGACAACAGTAAAAATGCTTGTATTAATTGCTGAGAACAGAGAAGAATAAGGAATAAGAATATTGAGTGGATATGGATAGAACCGATATGGAATGAAAATGAAAATGTATTTTCATTTCAATTGTGAATCCCAAATTCGTAGGAATGATTGATTAGAAATACCCATTTTGAACAACTAATTCATTCATTTGAGCATAATGATGACGAAAAATCATGATTTCTGAAAAACAATCCTGAAAATACTTCCTATTCTGTCAAGTTCTATAGTTATCAAAGCCAGTTATCAAATGAAATCTGTGAAATGTTTAGTTGATAATTATGATATTGGATATAAATAACTCCATTTTACCAAAGTGGTCAAAAAATAATATTCAATTATGTCGAAAATATATATGAAAATATTATTTTCAGAACCGTACAGCACTGTTGTTTGCCAAACTCAAACTATATATATATACGTACTGTACCTTCCTCTTTCAAAATATTCTCACAAATATTCCCCGAGTACTTTCATTTTCTGCATTACCCACCACACCCATGTATATATAAACCATTACTCTAACATCTAATTATTATAGCTAGTAATTATTGCGTAATCATGCGTAATTATATGCGTAGCGTCGCCTCGTTAACTCGCACGCATGACTAGCTTACCAAGTGTCTACTTAGTTATTGTTATTGACTCAACTCCCACGGCTCTCTTTAAAGACAACTGTTATGGTTGTTATTGTTACTTTTGTTAGTTATTCTAGTCGTGTAAGAAAGGCAGGGCTGACATTATTACAGACGTTTGTAAATCATAACATTGCGTCTGTACATTAATCACTCATTGGTGGTTCCGAAAGGATGTCTGTTTTATAGAGTAACATTAACGGTTGGTAGTTTCGAACTGTCACTCATGGATTAGGTGAGCTATTAGTTGTACAATTACAGTGAAGATAATTGTTGAAGGAAATTGATGTAATAATAGGACATTGGTAACTTGATGACAAAATAAAAGCAGGGGCGTAATTAGTTTGTCGAAATATTTTGAAAAATAATTATGAAAGTTATGTTCTTGTACTAGGAAAACGCCAGAGGTTGTAATGTTGTCGCGTGTAGGAGTAGTAAATAATAATTATTATTGTTACATTCTTGCAATTAGAGTTTACTCACAAAAATGTTCGATTTTTCAAGAATTATTTTTTCCTATACTTTCTTGTAGCAAGAAGAGTCGACGAAAACAGAGCTTAAGATCAAAAAGACAACCGTGGATTCATTTTGAAAGTATTAAATATATTTGATTTCAAATAATTCATCAGTAATTACTTTGGGGTGATAACAGAAATCTTGTTGTGCCCCGTCCGAACGATCCTACCTTTTCATACATAGCTTCATTTAGGAGAACAATGAGTTTTTGTCAAGTACCTGTATGCAATGAGCAACTCAATCGTGAAGTGTCTCTGCGATCGATCATTTATATTCATTCAAATACGTATGTTATTGAGTTTTTGAAATGTTCCAGTTTAATTTTGTTTCTTGAGGAAAAATATGGACGAAATCGTGATTTTCATTATAAAATACTATATTTTCAGAAATTGTATACCACTTTCATCATTTTTTCTCGATTAAACTTTTCCTATTTTTATAGACTTCCTGTGAGAAAACTGGCCAGTGATTTTGTCCTCAATTGTCAGAATAGTACACAATTCATTACTTTTCATTCTCACGTTTTAATGAAATTATTAAAAATAATGGGGATAATCTTAGATACAGAACGTGAAGGCATGTATCTTGAAATCGGCTTTATATTGAACTTCTTTTTTAATACGATTAAAAAATAGAATTTCATCAACTCATTTCTCCATATCTTTCATTGACATCATCTTCACACCAATTTTAATCTCTATTTGTTTCAAATACTCATAGAAATTGATACTCGAAATCTCCAAATATATTCTGCAACTTGGTCACATATCATCATAATTAATTAACCATTGCACTGAATACGGTAGTAGTGAGAAACATGACCGGTTTCGTGCCTATGTCTAATTACTAGTTCATCTCTTCAGACCGGTTGGACCAGTTATCAGACCATCAGCTGTTTTGATAATGCCGTGCACCTTACTGCCTATTCCTTACTGCCTACTGCATGTCTTACTGCCTAGTCTCGTATCGCCATCCTGAATTCAGTTAAACTGATAAAAATATGAGTGAATTGGAAAGAAGTAGAGAATAGTTCTTGGTGAAAGATGAAATTGAGTGGAGGGAATTGGTTTGGGAAATGATTGGAGAGTAGGTATGGACTCTGGATCTGATGTCAGGTTCTCTCGCGAGAGCTATTCCGCGATCGACCGAAGGTGCAAAAATCAATGGCCTAACTTGGGTTTAGAGCAATAACGGGAGAACGGCAAGTTGGATCGAGACCGGATTGGTACCAGCAGATAGGTATTGACGAGACAAACATTTCGTCGTTACACCCATCTCGTTGTGAATCTCCGTTCATGCACGGCGGCAGAAACAAAATTTAACATTGTTTCCCATTAGCGACATTTGATAAGCGATTGCCGGAGAAGGAACCGTTGGATCGACACCAGATCAACGGTGGCTGATATAAGTTTACTACATACACCTTCACGTTTAAGTTTCGTTCGGATCGTATGGTTAGATTTTGTGCTAGAGCAAAACACCACATTGTCATTTGTCATTTTTTTCAACATTGTATTCCCCATAAGCAAACTCCACATCGTGATTGTCGGGAAACGTAATTTTATATCGACACTGCGTAAGCAGTGGTGGATAGATGGTCACAGACTACACGTGTGGTGCCAGTTGCGTCCGGATCTGATGTCAGGTTCTCTCGCGAGAGCCAAACTGCGATCGACCGAAGTTGAAAAAATCAGTAGTCTGACTTAGGTTAAGAGCGATAACGGGAGAACGGCGGGTCGGATCATGACCGGATTGGTACCAGCAGATAGGTATTGACAAGACGAACATTTCGTCGTTACACTCATCTCGTTGTAAATCTCCGTTCCTGCAGGGCGGCAGAAACAAAAATTTAACAATGTTTCCCATTAGCAACATTAGATACGCGATTGTCAGAGAACGAACCGTTGGATCAACACCAGGTTAACGGTGGCTGATATAAGTTTACTGAATACACCATCACGTTCAAGTTTCGTTCGGATCGTATGGTTAGATTTTGTGCTAGAGCAAAAAACCACATTGTCATTTGTCATTTTTTTAACATTGTATTCCCCATAAGCAAACTCCATATCGTGATTGTCGGGAAACGTAATTTTATATCGACACTGCGTAAGCAGTGGTGGATAGATGGTCACAGACTACACGTGTGGTACCAGTTGCGTCCGGATCTGATGGCAGGTTCTCTCGCGAGAGCCAAACGGCGATCGACCGAAGTTGCAAAAAACAATGGCCCAACTTAGGTTAAGAGCGATAACGGGAGAACGGCGAGTCGGATCATGACCGGATTGGTACCAGCAGATAGGTATCGACGAGACAAACATTTCGTCGTTACACCCATCTCGCTGTGAATCTCCGTTCCTGCAGGGCGGCAGAAACAAAAATTTAACAATGTTTCCCATTAGCAACATTTGATACGCGATTGCCAGAGAACGAACCGTTCGATCGACACCGGGTCAACGGTGGCTGATATAGGTTTACTACATACACCTTCACGTTCAAGTTTCGTTCGGATCGTATGGTTAGATTTTGTGCTAGAGCAAAAAACCACATTGTCATTTGTCATTTTTTTAACATTGTATTCCCCATAAGCAAACTCCATATCGTGATTGTCGGGAAACGTAATTTTATATCGACACTGCGTAAGCAGTGGTGGATAGATGGTCACAGACTACACGTGTGGTACCAGTTGCGTCCGGATCTGATGGCAGGTTCTCTCGCGAGAGCCAAACTGCGATCGACCGAAGTTGGAAAAATCAGTAGTCTGACTTAGGTTAAGAGCGATAACGGGAGAACGGCGAGTCGGATTGAGACCAGATTGGTACCAAAATATAGGTATTGACAAGACGAACATTTCGTCGTTACACTCATCTCGTTGTGAATCTCCGTTCCTGCAAGGCGGCAGAAACAAAAATTTAACAATGTTTCCCATTAGCAACATTTGATACGCGATTGCCAGAGAACGAACCGTTCGATCGACACCGGGTCAACGGTGGCTGATATAGGTTCACTAAATACACCTTCACGTTTAAGTTTCGTTCAGATCGTATGGTTAGATTTTGTGCTAGAGCAAAAAACCACATTGTCATTTGTCATTTTTTTTAACATTGTATTCCCCATAAGCAAACTCCATATCGTGATTGTCGGGAAACGTAATTTTATATCGACACTGCGTAAGCAGTGGTGGATAGATGGTCACGGACTACACGTGTGGTGCCAGTTGCGTCCGGATCTGATGTCAGGTTATCTCGCGAGAGCCAAACGGCGATCGACCGAAGTTGCAAAAATCAATGGCCTAACTTAGGTTAAGAGCGATAACGGGAGAACGGCGAGTTGGATCATGACCGGATTGGTACCAGCAGATAGGTATTGACAAGATGAACATTTCGTCGTTACACTCATCTCGTTGTAAATCTCCGTTCCTGCAGGGCGGCAGAAACAAAAATTTAACAATGTTTCCCATTAGCAACATTAGATACGCGATTGTCAGAGAACGAACCGTTGGATCAACACCAGGTTAACGGTGGCTGATATAAGTTTACTGAATACACCATCACGTTCAAGTTTCGTTCGGATCGTATGGTTAGATTTTGTGCTAGAGCAAAAAACCACATTGTCATTTGTCATTTTTTTAACATTGTATTCCCCATAAGCAAACTCCATATCGTGATTATCGGGAAACGTAATTTTATATCGACACTGCGTAAGCAGTGGTGGATAGATGGTCACAGGCTACACGTGTGGTACCAGTTGCGTCCGGATCTGATGTCAGGTTCTCTCGCGAGAGCCAAACGGCGATCGACCGAAGTTGCAAAAATCAATGGCCTAACTTAGGTTAAGAGCGATAACGGGAGAACGGCGAGTCGGATCATGACCGGATTGGTACCAGCAGATAGGTATTGACAAGACAAACATTTCGTCGTTACACTCATCTCGTTGTGAATCTCCGTTCCTGCAGGGCGGCAGAAACAAAAATTAAACAATGTTTCCCATTAGCAACATTAGATACGCGATTGCCAGAGAACGAACCGTTGGATCGACACCAGGTTAACGGTGGCTGATATAAGTTTACTACATACACCTTCACGTTCAAGTTTCGTTCGGATCGTATGGTTAGATTTTGTGCTAGAGCAAAAAACCACATTGTCATTTGTCATTTTTTTAACATTGTATTCCCCATAAGCAAACTCCATATCGTGATTGTCGGGAAACGTAATTTTATATCGACACTGCGTAAGCAGTGGTGGATAGATGGTCACAGACTACACGTGTGGTACCAGTTGCGTCCGGATCTGATGGCAGGTTCTCTCGCGAGAGCCAAACTGCGATCGACCGAAGTTGGAAAAATCAGTAGTCTGACTTAGGTTAAGAGCGATAACGGGAGAACGGCGAGTCGGATTGAGACCAGATTGGTACCAAAAGATAGGTATCGACGAGACGAACATTTCGTCGTTACACCCATCTCGCTGTGAATCTCCGTTCCTGCACGGCGGCAGAAACAAAAATTTAACAATGTTTCCCATTAGCAACATTTGATACGCGATTGCCAGAGAACGAACCGTTCGATCGACACCGGGTCAACGGTGGCTGATATAGGTTCACTAAATACACCTTCACGTCCAAGTTTTGTTCAGATCGTATGGTTAGATTTTGTGCTAGAGCAAAAAACCACATTGTCATTTGTCATTTTTTTAACATTGTATTCCCCATAAGCAAACTCCATATCGTGATTGTCGGGAAACGTAATTTTATATCGACACTGCGTAAGCAGTGGTGGATAGATGGTCACGGACTACACGTGTGGTGCCAGTTGCGTCCGGATCTGATGTCAGGTTCTCTCGCGAGAGCCAAACGGCGATCGACCGAAGTTGCAAAAATCAATGGCCCAGCTTAGGTTAAGAGCGATAACGGGAGAACGGCGAGTCGTATCATGACCGGATTGGTACCAGCAGATAGGTATTGACAAGATGAACATTTCGTCGTTACACTCATCTCGTTGTAAATCTCCGTTCCTGCAATGCGGCAGAAACAAAAATTTAACAATGTTTCCCATTAGCAACATTTGATACGCGATTGCCAGAGAACGTATCGTTGGATCGACACCGGGTCAACGGTGGCTGATATAGGTTCACTAAATACACCTTCACGTCCAAGTTTTGTTCAGATCGTATGGTTAGATTTTGTGCTAGAGCAAAAAACCACATTGTCATTTGTCATTTTTTTAACATTGTATTCCCCATAAGCAAACTCCATATCGTGATTGTCGGGAAACGTAATTTTATATCGACACTGCGTAAGCAGTGGTGGATAGATGGTCACGGACTACACGTGTGGTGCCAGTTGCGTCCGGATCTGATGTCAGGTTCTCTCGCGAGAGCCAAACTGCGATCGACCGAAGTTGGAAAAATCAGTAGTCTGACTTAGGTTGAGAGCGATAACGGGAGAACGGCGAGTCGGATTGAGACCAGATTGGTACCAAAATATAGGTATTGACAAGACGAACATTTCGTCGTTACACTCATCTCGTTGTGAATCTCCGTTCCTGCAGGGCGGCAGAAACAAAAATTTAACAATGTTTTCCATTAGCAACATTAGATACGCGATTGCCAGAGAACGAACCGTTGGATCGACACCAGGTTAACGGTGGCTGATATAAGTTTACTACATACACCTTCACGTTCAAGTTTCGTTCGGATCGTATGGTTAGATTTTGTGCTAGAGCAAAAAAACCACATTGTCATTTGTCATTTTTTTAACATTGTATTCCCCATAAGCAAACTCCATATCGTGATTGTCGGGAAACGTAATTTTATATCGACACTGCGTAAGCAGTGGTGGATAGATGGTCACAGACTACACGTGTGGTACCAGTTGCGTCCGGATCTGATGTCAGGTTCTCTCGCGAGAGCCAAACTGCGATCGACCGAAGTTGGAAAAATCAGTAGTCTGACTTAGGTTAAGAGCGATAACGGGAGAACGGCGAGTCGGATTGAGACCAGATTGGTACCAAAATATAGGTATTGACAAGACGAACATTTCGTCGTTACACTCATCTCGTTGTGAATCTCCGTTCCTGCAAGGCGGCAGAAACAAAAATTTAACAATGTTTCCCATTAGCAACATTTGATACGCGATTGCCAGAGAACGATCTGTTGGATCGACACCGTGTCAACGGTGGATGATAAAGGTTCACTAAATACACCTTCACGTTTAAGTTTCGTTCAGATCGTATGGTTAGATTTTGTGCTAGAGCAAAAAACCACATTGTCATTTGTCATTTTTTTAACATTGTATTCCCCATAAGCAAACTCCATATCGTGATTGTCGGGAAACGTAATTTTATATCGACACTGCGTAAGCAGTGGTGGATAGATGGTCACGGACTACACGTGTGGTGCCAGTTGCGTCCGGATCTGATGTCAGGTTATCTCGCGAGAGCCAAACGGCGATCGACCGAAGTTGCAAAAATCAATGGCCTAACTTAGGTTAAGAGCGATAACGGGAGAACGGCGAGTTGGATCATGACCGGATTGGTACCAGCAGATAGGTATTGACAAGATGAACATTTCGTCGTTACACTCATCTCGTTGTAAATCTCCGTTCCTGCAATGCGGCAGAAACAAAAATGTAACAATGTTTCCCATTAGCAACATTTGATACGTCATTGCCAGAGAACGGACCGTTGGATCGACACCGTGTCAACGGTGGATGATAAAGGTTCACTAAATACACCTTCTCGTCCAAGTTTTGTTCAGATCGTATGGTTAGATTTTGTGCCAGAGCAAAAAACCACATTGTCATTTGTCATTTTTTTAACATTGTATTCCCCATAAGCGAACTCCATATCGTGATTGTCGGGAAACGTAATTTTATATCGACACTGCGTAAGCAGTGGTGGATAGATGGTCACGGACTACACGTGTGGTGCCAGTTGCGTCCGGATCTGATGTCAGGTTCTCTCGCGAGAGCCAAACTGCGATCGACCGAAGTTGGAAAAATCAGTAGTCTGACTTAGGTTGAGAGCGATAACGGGAGAACGGCGAGTCGGATTGAGACCAGATTGGTACCAAAATATAGGTATTGACAAGACGAACATTTCGTCGTTACACTCATCTCGTTGTGAATCTCCGTTCCTGCAGGGCGGCAGAAACAAAAATTTAACAATGTTTTCCATTAGCAACATTAGATACGCGATTGCCAGAGAACGAACCGTTGGATCGACACCAGGTTAACGGTGGCTGATATAAGTTTACTACATACACCTTCACGTTCAAGTTTCGTTCGGATCGTATGGTTAGATTTTGTGCTAGAGCAAAAAACCACATTGTCATTTGTCATTTTTTTAACATTGTATTCCCCATAAGCAAACTCCATATCGTGATTGTCGGGAAACGTAATTTTATATCGACACTGCGTAAGCAGTGGTGGATAGATGGTCACGGACTACACGTGTGGTGCCAGTTGCGTCCGGATCTGATGTCAGGTTCTCTCGCGAGAGCCAAACTGCGATCGACCGAAGTTGGAAAAATCAGTAGTCTGACTTAGGTTGAGAGCGATAACGGGAGAACGGCGAGTCGGATTGAGACCAGATTGGTACCAAAATATAGGTATTGACAAGACGAACATTTCGTCGTTACACTCATCTCGTTGTGAATCTCCGTTCCTGCAAGGCGGCAGAAACAAAAATTTAACAATGTATCCCATTAGCAACATTTGATACGCGATTGCCAGAGAACGATCTGTTGAATCGACACCGTGTCAACGGTGGATGATAAAGGTTCACTAAATACACCTTCACGTTTAAGTTTCGTTCAGATCGTATGGTTAGATTTTGTGCCAGAGCAAAAAACCACATTGTCATTTGTCATTTTTTTAACATTGTATTCCCCATAAGCAAACTCCATATCGTGATTGTCGGGAAACGTAATTTTATATCGACACTGCGTAAGCAGTGGTGGATAGATGGTCACGGACTACACGTGTGGTGCCAGTTGCGTCCGGATCTGATGTCAGGTTATCTCGCGAGAGCCAAACGGCGATCGACCGAAGTTGCAAAAATCAATGGCCTAACTTAGGTTAAGAGCGATAACGGGAGAACGGCGAGTTGGATCATGACCGTATTGGTACCAGCAGATAGGTATTGACGAGACAAACATTTCGTCGTTACACTCATCTCGTTGTAAATCTCCGTTCCTGCAGGGCGGCAGAAACAAAAATGTAACAATGTTTCCCATTAGCAACATTTGATACGTGATTGCCAGAGAACGGACCGTTGGATCGACACCGTGTCAACGGTGGATGATAAAGGTTCACTAAATACACCTTCTCGTCCAAGTTTTGTTCAGATCGTATGGTTAGATTTTGTGCCAGAGCAAAAAACCACATTGTCATTTGTCATTTTTTTAACATCGTATTCCCCATAAGCGAACTCCATATCGTGATTGTCGGGAAACGTAATTTTATATCGACACTGCGTAAGCAGTGGTGGATAGATGGTCACGGACTACACGTGTGGTGCCAGTTGCGTCCGGATCTGATGTCAGGTTCTCTCGCGAGAGCCAAACTGCGATCGACCGAAGTTGGAAAAATCAGTAGTCTGACTTAGGTTGAGAGCGATAACGGGAGAACGGCGAGTCGGATTGAGACCAGATTGGTACCAAAATATAGGTATTGACAAGACGAACATTTCGTCGTTACACTCATCTCGTTGTGAATCTCCGTTCCTGCAGGGCGGCAGAAACAAAAATTTAACAATGTTTCCCATTAGCAACATTAGATACGCGATTGCCAGAGAACGAACCGTTGGATCGACACCAGGTTAACGGTGGCTGATATAAGTTTACTACATACACCTTCACGTTCAAGTTTCGTTCGGATCGTATGGTTAGATTTTGTGCTAGAGCAAAAAACCACATTGTCATTTGTCATTTTTTTAACATTGTATTCCCCATAAGCAAACTCCATATCGTGATTGTCGGGAAACGTAATTTTATATCGACACTGCGTAAGCAGTGGTGGATAGATGGTCACGGACTACACGTGTGGTGCCAGTTGCGTCCGGATCTGATGTCAGGTTCTCTCGCGAGAGCCAAACTGCGATCGACCGAAGTTGGAAAAATCAGTAGTCTGACTTAGGTTGAGAGCGATAACGGGAGAACGGCGAGTCGGATTGAGACCAGATTGGTACCAAAATATAGGTATTGACAAGACGAACATTTCGTCGTTACACTCATCTCGTTGTGAATCTCCGTTCCTGCAGGGCGGCAGAAACTAAAATTTAACAATGTTTTCCATTAGCAACATTAGATACGCGATTGCCAGAGAACGAACCGTTGGATCGACACCAGGTTAACGGTGGCTGATATAAGTTTACTACATACACCTTCACGTTCAAGTTTCGTTCGGATCGTATGGTTAGATTTTGTGCCAGAGCAAAAAACCACATTGTCATTTGTTATTTTTTTAACATTGTATTCCCCATTAGCGAATCTCGTGATTGTCGCGGAACGAAATTTTATATCGACACTGGGTAAGCTGTGGTGGATAGATGGTCACGGACTACACGTGTGGTGCCAGTTGCGTCCGGATCTGATGTCAGGTTATCTCGCGAGAGCCAAACGGCGATCGACCGAAGTTGCAAAAATCAATGGCCTAACTTAGGTTAAGAGCGATAACGGGAGAACGGCGAGTTGGATCATGACCGTATTGGTACCAGCAGATAGGTATTGACGAGACAAACATTTCGTCGTTACACTCATCTCGTTGTAAATCTCCGTTCCTGCAGGGCGGCAGAAACAAAAATGTAACAATGTTTCCCATTAGCAACATTTGATACGTGATTGCCAGAGAACGGACCGTTGGATCGACACCGTGTCAACGGTGGATGATAAAGGTTCACTAAATACACCTTCTCGTCCAAGTTTTGTTCAGATCGTATGGTTAGATTTTGTGCCAGAGCAAAAAACCACATTGTCATTTGTCATTTTTTTAACATCGTATTCCCCATAAGCGAACTCCATATCGTGATTGTCGGGAAACGTAATTTTATATCGACACTGCGTAAGCAGTGGTGGATAGATGGTCACGGACTACACGTGTGGTGCCAGTTGCGTCCGGATCTGATGTCAGGTTCTCTCGCGAGAGCCAAACTGCGATCGACCGAAGTTGGAAAAATCAGTAGTCTGACTTAGGTTGAGAGCGATAACGGGAGAACGGCGAGTCGGATTGAGACCAGATTGGTACCAAAATATAGGTATTGACAAGACGAACATTTCTTCGTTACACCCATCCCGTTGTGAATCTCCGTTCCTGCAGGGCGGCAGAAACAAAAATTTAACAATGTTTCCCATTAGCAACATTTGATACGCGATTGCCAGAGAACGAACCGTTGGATCGACACCGGGTCAACGGTGGCTGATATAAGTTCACTACATACACCTTCACGTTCAAGTTTCGTTCGGATCGTATGGTTAGATTTTGTGCTAGAGCAAAAAACCACATTGTCATTTGTCATTTTTTTAACATTGTATTCCCCATAAGCAAACTCCATATCGTGATTGTCGGGAAACGTAATTTTATATCGACACTGCGTAAGCAGTGGTGGATAGATGGTCACGGACTACACGTGTGGTGCCAGTTGCGTCCGGATCTGATGTCAGGTTCTCTCGCGAGAGCCAAACTGCGATCGACCGAAGTTGGAAAAATCAGTAGTCTGACTTAGGTTGAGAGCGATAACGGGAGAACGGCGAGTCGGATTGAGACCAGATTGGTACCAAAATATAGGTATTGACAAGACGAACATTTCGTCGTTACACTCATCTCGTTGTGAATCTCCGTTCCTGCAGGGCGGCAGAAACTAAAATTTAACAATGTTTTCCATTAGCAACATTAGATACGCGATTGCCAGAGAACGAACCGTTGGATCGACACCAGGTTAACGGTGGCTGATATAAGTTTACTACATACACCTTCACGTTCAAGTTTCGTTCGGATCGTATGGTTAGATTTTGTGCCAGAGCAAAAAACCACATTGTCATTTGTTATTTTTTTAACATTGTATTCCCCATTAGCGAATCTCGTGATTGTCGCGGAACGAAATTTTATATCGACACTGGGTAAGCTGTGGTGGATAGATGGTCACAGACTACACGCGTGGTGCCAGTTGCGTCCGGATCAGGGACGTTGTTAGGATTTGTGTATTCGGGGGGCGCAGGTTGGGCACTAGACGCGCGCTAAAATGGGGTCTGGAGCTCCACATTGTACCATTTTTGAAGTGATTTTGTCGATCTACAAGCAATTTTGGAGGCAAATAATTGAATCATGCAGATTTTTCAGCCATTTTGCGATTTACCCCTCCCTACCAAAGCCCACAGAGAGTATGTTGAAATATGGTATTTTGTAAGTGATTGTGGCGATCTATAAGCAGTTTTGGAGGGTAATGGTTGAACCATTAGGGACATTTTCGAAGTTATTCTCGTGATATATCTCCCAGCAAAATATTTCATTGTTCAGTGCTATTCGTAGGTCATACGAGTCAACATACATAGGCCAGATATATTTTTTGTAGAAGGATGAATTATTGGTGAGGCGCAAATGACGATTGGTGGAGCGCGTGCCTCACCAATCATGCATCGACTGATGCAGCCGTATCGGTGCATCTGTAGTGTAGGCAGTATAGGAATAGGCAGTAAGGTTTCGGTATTTGAGCTACAACAATGTCTGTCTACCAGTCTGCAGACCGATCAACCGTCCCCCCTATACATTATCTATAACGATGAGGTGTGTCGATATGTCAACACTTCTAGACAACCAAAATCATGTATAGATATAATTATTACCTGCGTATATTCAAGATCAGAATAATTATTTATACCGGTGTATTTAAACACGAACAATTAATTTGTCCAACTTTTTTGTATTTGTTAATGTCATTTATGTATTTAATCATAACCTATAGGCCGGTAGTTGAGTGAGTTTTTTCTGAACAATTCCTAACACTCTTAAATAATATCAGATGAAGAATTTTTTGTGGTTTTCATTATAGTTTTTTGTATTTTATAATATGAATTGAAAAACGTATTTGGCAATTTTTATTTCGCCCGCATGCAATGTAGTTTTCGTGTGAATATATAATACATCTGCTTTTTAGAACCTATTATACTACCAGCATACATTTTGATTTGTATTAGCGTATTATTGCTACTTTAACGTAGATGTAATGAGGTAATGTATCTGAGGAAAAAATTTCGCATTCGCATTATTGTCTTCCCAATAGTCTTCTCTGATGAACAATGCAGTTATTTTTCAAGGTTTCAAGTAAATAATCTTACATTACCTATATAGTAAACAATTAAAGTAAACAATATAAGCAACAATTAGCAACATTATGGCATGAATTGCATCTATCAAGTTCTTATTTTGTGGTAATAACACTTTCTCAAAGCTCTATAGTTACAGGTGTCTTAAATTTAGTTGTCATACAAAATAAACTTCATTCAAACAAATAAAAATCTGCTGCCAATCACAGTGGAGACACAGAGTCATTATATATAAATATATATATATATATATATATATATATATATATATATATATATATCCTGAATACTCCTGAATACTCTGTAATTATGGTAACGTTATACGACATGTGCACTGTTGTTTAACGACGCCACCAACCCGTAGGTTATTCGGGGAGACGAACGTACTAATAATAGATTTATCATATTGACCTATATATTCTATATAAACCTGAAGGCTTATCACAAGTACAATTCAAATCAACGCCCGACACTGGCGGTAATTTACAATCCGCCATCTCGTATCAAGACCTAAAACAAACAGTGCCAATTGATAATAAATCAACACATTTAACGTGTGAATTTCAACATGACTTAACAGTATATAATACCTCTTAATCACAATGCATATATCAGTCGGTATTATTATAATTGATTCACTATTGTTCTCCAAGCCTGAGTATAATTACACCTTTCACTTGGATTGTAAGAACCAGCCGTATATTTATCATCACCTATTAATAGTGTAAGCTGAGAACGATTATTCAAAACTGGAGAATTTCTTGCTGCATTATGTTTTATGGATTATATTCGAAACGACTGTTTTAGTTTATAGATATGAGTAATGTTCTGTAATGAGTGTAATATATATATATATATATATATATATATATATATATATATATATATATATATATATATATATGTATATATAATTATCGATTATTCTCCTAATGGAAATGGAACAAGTGGTGTAGCAAGTTGAAATCGCGAGTGTTGGTGCCCGTGTACCAACATAACACACTCACATAAAACAGTTTCAGTTTTGAAAGTTTGAGCGTGTCGCGGTGATATTTCGGTTTGTTACTTTTGTACACTATTGAATTCAATTAAAAGCTCAATTATACGTAAATAGCTTGACATTTCGCCTTTAGAATGTAGCCATCTTACAGATAATATAAGTTTGTAGTCTTTTTTTATCTTAGTAAGTGCACCTTCATCCGCAGACATATTATCTTCAGCTGTACTTGACTAAAATAGAGAAGGCTATATATATATATATATATATATATATATATATATATATATATATATATATATATATATATATATATATATATATATACTTCCTACTTGATATAATTGCGCATCAAGAATTATATAATGTAATACACTGTACTGCTATAGAAATGTTCAATCTTTATTTAATTAGCTTTAATTTTTAATTAGCTTAGATAATTGGATGTAATCAAGTGAAGTGAGATAGAATGGGCAATTCACTGGTTTGATAAAAGAAAAAGTACGTATATTTATAATATGTTCCACAAAGTTGTTTTCATGTATTTCATCAGACATTGATTGATTTTAGTTTAATTAATTCCGTGACTATAACTAGTGTTAGTTCGCCTTGCTATTGGTTGCGTTGCTAGTGTGCTGTACCTCATAGATGAACGTATCACAATACAACAATAGTTATCACACATAAGTTTATCTAGAAATGTTTTTCAAAAATATTACATATAATTAATGTTTATTGTTTTCTTCTTTTCCAGGTATGTACCAGAAGTTAAAACACGAGCGTCTCTTGGACCATGGACATGTAGTGATAAGTATTGATATATCAATGACGTCATATTTCGAGCCACGAAAAATGGTGGAAACGATCGTAGGTTCATATTATCAATTATACCTATCCATGTGTCGATTCGCCAACAATATCATATAAGCATATGCAAATTCATATGAATTTATATTATTTTCAATACGCTATTTTCAATATTATCAAGTAAGAATACTTATTTGAATACTTACTAGTTTGAATCGTCCCCTACGCTTATCGAGACACCCTAGTAGTAGTTTAATAAATTTGATTGATGTTTCTTCATCCTCTTCTTATTCGAACCAATCACATTTGTATCCATTCTCATTTGATAATTGATAGAATATTATTCCATCTGGTTACTACTTTCTAGAGCTGAATTTCTCGGAATCGGGTATGCCATCTAGAGTCCTTTTCCATCCTCTTTCTTCTCTCTATCTTCTTCCTCCTCGCTCTATACGACATCCATTCTTATCCTATTTATTCTCTTTTTACATCTCTTTATCGTCACACCACTTTCAGTATTTTAACCCTCCGCATTTTCCACTGTGTCAACTACTCCTTGCTTGAAGGATATCATAAACCTGGAACTATATTTGAATGAATCAAGACACTTTTTCCCAATTTTTGAATAAAACTAGAAATCATCATCTCAATGTAGGAAAATAATTATATTACTTGTCCTCCAGATACCCTAGCTGAGTCATGACGTAGGCATTACCAGGGAATCTGTATCGAAACAAACAGAATCAGATAATGCCTCAGTCACGACTCAGAAGAGAAGGGCGGGTTCTGGAAGAGAAATGAATACATTTTAATTTCTAGAATTGAGATGATCTCTAGCTTTCTCTGGAATTAGTGGAATAACACCGTCATTGTTTATTCAGATCAATGTTGTGATGTCCTTTAATACCCTCATTTCATTTTTCTCTTGGTCTTTCAAGTCTTCCCTTTTCATTCTCCAGCTCTCAATATATGTTCATACTCATATATAGATACATTTTATGTGTGACCTGTCACCTATACACTAATCCATACAGGTTTACTTGACTAGATTGTCTGATTCTCCTGCCTACACAATTACATTGTTAGTAAGACTTCATCTGATTGTTATAAGGATTACTCGCATTCTTATACAACGACTTAGAGTTTATCATCTTTATAAATAATCAAACAAACGAGCGTTGGCGTTTATTAGAATCTCTAATGAACTCGAATAACTCGAATTGAATCCCTATACGAAGTTGAGAAATATTCATAAAGTTAATCGTAGAATCTTATATAAGAGAGTAGTAATATATTTCGGATTAAATGTCCGTTAAGGGGATTCTAACCGCAGCGTTTGAATCGTTGTAACATATTTTAGTGAAATTGTTACATAGCATACTGAGAAGTGGTTCAACTCTAAAGTATGTCGATCCCTTATAAACATTTACATTTATTAAGCTAGATGTTATAGTTGGATTACGAACAGAGGTGAGATAAAATTATAGTTTTCAAAATATCTGGTTTCACTTTACTCCAACTTCAGTCGTTGCATAACTGATTTTAAAAATATCAAACGTATTCGAATTATTTACAATTTTTATCTTCATCTCTAATGAATGTATTAATTTATCAGTTTCACGGGTAACTTTGTATAATCATTTATATATCTGTGAGATCACCCTATAGCTAGAATGTTTTCCTACAAAGTATTACTTTGGTACGTCAACATCCAACATTGCTGTGTCTAATACGATTGTAGGCGGCTCGACAATCCCCATCGTTACTGTTAACGAATAGTGTAGACATCAATCGACACCACCAACTTCCAAGGCAGAAAACAAAATCGGTTTAAATCCAACACATAAAAATCATGCCTTATAAAGAGATTAGTTTCGTAGGTATTCAATCAAGTAGAAATAGTTATCCACTAAGCTTATGTGCTTTGAGTTTCAAAGAAGTTCTGTAATTAACTTCAACTAAAGTTAAGAGCGATTTCCATTGATAATCCCGTTTTAATTACATCCTATTATAGGATCTCACGGATTGAAACTTAAGAAAATGTATGTATGCATCCTTAATCGTAACCGTTAATACCTTTAAAATACATAAAGACTGTTGAAAATCTGTGTTTAACATCAAGGCAAAATTTCTCAGATTAAATTCATGCTCGAGTCAGTTCCAAGAGTTTTTGTTTTTTTTGTTTTTATATATGATTATGTGATTTTTATGATTTTTTTATCTCTTGACCAATGGTTGTTCCATGCATATTTTCTTATGGTGACAAACCATGAAATACAAAAAATTGAAAAAAAATGTATTCGAACATCTTAATGGTCAATTTGGACTGCTAATTATTGATAATAGACGCCGACAACTAAGCATTAGAATCGTTTGTAACATTCATTCAAGATGAAAATTTATAGTACAAACTCTTCAAGTATCAAGTCACATTCTCTGCGTCGTTATTCATGAATTGAAATGCGTCTCCTATATACTTGTATCCACTAAAGAGGAAGGTTATCTACCAACATAACAAACACACATATCGCCGTTGTATCTTTCAAAAGATCGATATGCAGCGAGATATTTGGGTCCATTCAGCGAAGTTTTTTAAATTGTCAAGTTGGTAGAAGAACTTTTTGTTTCATGGATACGAGTATATGCCTCATATTATAGGTCGTAACGTCATTGCAAATCATTGTTGTCGTTTATAAATTTGAATATTCCCTCATCTAACAATATACCGTGCTTGAGAATGATGATTTGATTGTTACAAATGCAAATATGTAACTAAGTTATTTGAAACAGGTTTTAATATTCAAAACTTCGATTAAATTCAATCTGAAGAAAGTAGACGTCTAATAATTTTTCATAAAAGACACGTGGGAAGTTATAACAATATCATAACGAGAGTGTGGAAAGGAAGAATGCGTGAACTAGCAGTTAGATTTGAATAATCATTATTAGTACCGTTTTGTATATGTAAAACTATAGAATATGCAAGGTGTAGATAGTGAAGTCGATGAAAACCGAACCCAACACAATTTCCTACACGCGAAATAGGTTGTGAATAGGACGAATAAGCCTGTGAATTGGTTGAGGATATAGTCTAGTTACATCGCGTATACGACAGACTTATACTTTCCTCATACTCCTATAGCATAGATACACATCAAATACCTGTATCCACAAAAGAAGAAAATCGTCTACCAAATTAACAAGCACAAATATCACCGTTATCACCGTCTAGGGTACTATGATTTTTTTCATGACGAGAATTACTGTGATGAATACAACTGCATCTTACAAAGTGTTGAGTATTCAAAGTTTCAGTAACATTGTTTATTTTACCCAAGTTTTAACAATTATTGTGGTGGTGAACGACCTTCTTCTTTCGTGGATACAAGTAGGCACATATATGTTTTAACAACTTGAGATCACCGAGATTTGTTGGGTGCGTCTGCTGCTTTTTTTTTTCATAATATCGGAACTTGATACAAAATCATTGTTCCCCAATTGAGGTTATGAATGGAATCTCGTCGCACAAAATCTCTTCTCCGAGAATACTGAAACCCGGCACCTCCATCAAAATGTAAATTAAAGCTTAGTATTCGAAATAGTTACTATTTATTTCATTCATCAATTACAAATTACAAATCTAATACATTTTTCATGAATTATTATTCATATTATATTCTCCATTAATTGTTTTTTTTCTGAATTATGTAGGACTAGAGCGTTGAAAGGTTTACCTGAATATAGTTTGCTATGTGAGAATTGAAATTGAAATATTATTTCATTGGGAATCTCTCAGCAGTCCTCGTAACGCATCTTATTGTCCCTTTTTTCCACCAATCTTCAGTGAAACTATTAATATGCTTTCTTCAATCTTCAGTGCCTTCTAAATTAACTCATTGTCTCATGGTTCATTCATGTTGTACAATTTGTTGAATAAGTTACATTATAGTAGATTTTTTTTCAGCATTGTAGAATTGCCGTTGTTGTGGCCCTTCCACGCGATCCTACCTTGTCTCCCTTATCCTCAATTCTGGCGTCCATAGATTCACTATTCAATGTACAGTGCGCCGCTAAATCATGATTAATGGTAAAATTATAATGTTGGCGGGTCGAGACCACTGACCGTTATTATTATTGGATAGGCGAGACGGTGGATTAAAACCGTCAACACTAATTGAATGAACCAGAGAATTCAATTCATACAAATTAATTTCGTTTCAGTTCTCTTTAAATGTTCACGCGAATTGTTTAGAAAATTGTTGACATTACATTTTAATTAAATTGTCCTGCGTGATATTTGTTCGTCGTGTTTAATCGTGACTGAAGTGGGAATGTTTATTACAGATGTTATCTATTGTTTACCACATTTCACCAGTGTTGGTGTTTTCTTGCATACCAAAAGTAAATTCAACTTCAATGTTACTTGAAAGCAATAAGCTAGGATGACAAATATAAGAATACAGTTTCAAACAGCATAGTATTTTCTTGTTTTTCGAGAAAAATAAGATTATGCATTTCCCCGATAAGTATTTTGTGTGGATTTCTTTTTCCTTCTCGGTACCGTATCTCTATAGTCACTACCATTGTATAATAAATAGTTTAAATCGCACAAAAAGGTTCCACAGTGAAATTACAGAATAAAAGTATATTGCTATAGAGAAAACCATTTCTTTTCAATTTCATCATAACAAAGACTGTCTCAAAGTCTTTATATACGTGCACAAATATATACATAATAATAATATGAAGTTTTACATATATATATATATATATATATATATATATATATATATATATATATATATATATATATATATATATTTACTCAGTTCGCAAAACATAGCTTATGCTATCCGTAAACGCAACCATAAAACATACAGTAGAGCAGTAATGTAAACGTGTACACAGTACAACAGCGTGATGTAGAGTATAGACTTGGGTGTAATAGGAAGTGGGTGGTAGTATATTAATAGCTTACGGGTGTCTGGAGGGTAAAACTGGTGCAGAGTCTAAGACATCATTGGGGAGGACTGAGGTGAGAAGGGTAAGATGTTGATAGCTTATTAGTACAAGAACACATAACTAGAAGGGCAGGATAGATATGTGTCGACTCCACTTCATAATGAGGGCGTGTGTTAAGATCTGATGATTAGTAAATTAGCAATAATTAGCAAATTAACTTGTTATCACCCTTGATTCAACATATTATTCTCGTATCTTGATTAATAATTAGCTAATTAATATCATGACTAATGATTTATGATTAGTAGGAGTTGATGATTCCTACAAATCATTCTTCAAATCCCTCTCGAATGTATCTTGCGTTTGAATGTTCAGTATGGTAAATTAATTACATATCGCCGCAGCAATTCTGTTGAAATAACTTATCAGAAGTTCCGTTCTGTTAGAAGCGAGCTGTGCAACAGCTATTTTAGGAAATTATAAATCAGTAAAGAAATAAAACAGTTGGACAACTTTTCTTCATATCGTTCACAAATGAATGAATGTGCATATTTAAACTTCATTATAACTATCTTTAAATGCATTCTAAAAATAAGAATGTTCAAGTTAATTTTCCTCGTCGCTGTTTCTCTTCGTACACGATTTCTACCTACGAGCACTATACGGGTGAAAAAGTGTTGAAAACTGACCTAGAAGCGTTGTAACTTCTTTATAGAACTTGTATATTGTATAAAATTCACAATTCAAATTAGATTATCATATGACTAATAAACATAAAATTAATAATATTATATTGATCATGAACGTATATAGAATAGAATGTAGGTGACAACAAGTTTGATATCCAATTATAATAACCATGTCAGCTAAGATGATTTATTTTGTTATATTGAATGTAATGAATAACTAAATGTTGTTCTATAATTCAGTAATTGAAAATTCTTCATAAGAAAATACCAACTATCAAGCATTTATATCATGCACTAATTTTCAACCAATTCCATGTTCTTATACCATTGGTCTTGTTTATAAGTAGACCCAAGCAATTAAAAACACCGCAGACAAATCAACCGATTAACCTAAACTCTCTTCCGTTAACCAATCACATGATATCCTATCTTCTTTTAATCATTCGTCCATCACACAATAAGAAGTTTTAAAATTAAACATTTTCTGACCTTGAACCGTGTTAACTTACTTTCCCCCGGCATCGGTTGCCTTGGTAACACTATACATAATTATAATGAAAGGTGAGGTGACGGATCTGATGATAAGATGTTAATGGGGAAGTGGTCCATTGGAGAGATCGGATGCTGTGTATGAACCGGGTCATCAACAGATATTGGCGCCAAGATTGCTGGTTTAGAACTGCTATTTATTATAGTATGGAATAGCACACTTGGGTGTAACATGTAGTTTTGAGTGAAGGAAAGAATGATGAAAGTGCTACTGTGTGAGTGAGAGGTGACCTAAGTGTGGAATGTTATTGATGTGTGATTTTGTACATTGAGTGCTACTTTCATCTATTACTTGTCAAGTTTTTTTGTGTTTGATTTTTGTATGAAATTAATTTTGAGACCTAATAACTTATAGTCCTATGTTTGAAAGATATTTGAATAAATAACAAGACGAAAGATTGATTTGATTGATATTGGAAATGTAAGCTATACTTTCTCACTCTTTCAAGTAAACCACAAATATATTAATTTATAATTGTGAGATTGAGGTAGATTTTGCTATTCAACCAATCAGCCCAAAACGTTGAGGAGTTATATATTTTCCAAAATTATTCATAATCCTCGTATATTGCTGACTAGAAAGATGGTGATGCCGTATTTCTGTCATAATTTTTTTCTAAGAATATAAGTCCAGATATTTCAGAGTCGAACAATTGAACACATTCACTTCAACAAACATGAACACAATGTTGATTTTTAATCAGAAACACGCTGCTATGTTGGATATTGATTTTCTATATTAATCATACTCATTATTCATTATCATTAATTATATATATATATATATATATATATATATATATATATATATATATATATATATATATATATTCCTCCTTTTTTAAATGTCACAGACAACTAACTACTGAGGTTCAACTCATATCTTTCTATCCTTGAATAGGCCTACATCTGCAAGATTATATTTCAAGAATTAATGAACAAAGCAATCACAATTCTGAAAGTGTTAACATATTTTCCAATTATAAAAGAAAGGTATAAATTGTCACCTTTTGACTAGCATTCACCCAAGCATGTAGGTGAGAGTCGAAAAACAAATCACATACCTCTATCTAGGCTAGTAGAGAACACCATATTAGTTGTCATACAAATCATTTCAATGGAACGCGTATAGTTGGTGTACTTGGCGCCACATGCAAACATCTAATTATTCCTCTCGGTGTATTTATGAAAGTGCATCTAATAATATATCATTAAAGACGACATGTAACGATGATTAAAATATAGGCATGTACCATGTTTTGTTTTTTCAAAAAAACAAGTAATTTATATCTTAACATACTTTTCAACTTTTATTATAATAGTTCTGTATGAAATACCTCGAGAGAAGGAAAAGTATATTTTATAGTATTTGCATACCTATAAATTAAATATTTTATGTATATTATATTTATTACAATGTTTTCACGAAAATGGTCCACGTTATTTATGTCATACACTTTTTAATTAACTCACAAAGAACTTGAATGCATTTGACAAGTAAAAGCCTTTTTGTTGATTTGGATCTCGAACTATGGTATAAAGTAGACAATTTTTATATGTACTTTTGGAAATTTTATATCAGAGAAATTGTCACTGGCAATCATCGTTTATGATATTGATTATATTGGTAATGATATAATGTATCATTATAATTTCCAATAAATTATATAATAAGTTAATTCATAATATTGAATTCATAATAATACATATTACATAATAAATTATAGTATTTTAATACTAATATAATTAATATTAATCACCACTTTTTAGTAACAGTCTCAATTATCCTATATAATAAGTTTCATATTTATTATAGCTGTGGATAGAAACAGGACAATAAGCAAATAACAATGATATTCGAGAAAAATAACCTATTTACAAATAATAGCATTTATCAATCAAGTTGCATATATTTTTGTAATATATGTTTTAAAATTGTTACGGTTCTGTTCGAAGGTGTATTTTATATTTCATTGAGAAACAATGGTATTCTATACTGCTGATATGTTGAACCAGACACTTCCTAGTCTGGTATATATATTCCCTCCTCTCTCTCTCTCTCTCTCTCTCTCTCTCTCTCTCTCTCTCTCTCTATACACATAAACTCAAGACAATTACTTGAAATGCAATTATCTGAACCGGATTGCAAATACACTCGGAATAATTACTTGACTATTAGTACTTCATTCCTCTTGACTCGAGGATTCAGCAAGCTAACGGTTACATGACATTTCCTATGTAGGTAATAGACCATACCGTGCTAATAGTTATTATAATACAATATATTGTGCTTCAACTTTAAACTTCACGATTTTCATCTTTAATTTATATATCCTCGACTTCAGAAACACATATATTTCTCACGTGTTAGTACTTATAACCAGGAGTTTGCCATCATAAAACCTGTAAGTTATAGTACTATGCTGTTTAATATTCATCTTACATTAGTGTAATGTGGGGAAATGTCAAAATCTGTCATTTGACTTATAACCTAATGAAGGTATGAACAATGTGAAGAAAATGGACTGTTCCATTCATTAATAAAGAGCTACGGGAAGAAGTTGAAATATTGTAAATATGGAATATTATAGTATGAAAGTGGGCCTAGAATATATTTTAATATTTTTCTGCATCTAATAGTTGGGAATGAATAACCAAATGACATATGTAATTGTGTCATAGTTCACATATATAAACGATAATAGTAGATTGTGAGAAATTAGGATGGAGATTGTTTTTACGAAAACAATAATTGACAACTTTTAGCGGCAAATACGTTATGAAATAGATGTTAGTTGTTGAATTAAGGATACAATGAAATTGTGTAAATAGAATGATAACTAACGCATCTAAATGGGGCTAGAAGAGGCTCTATGATGATATGCCATGCCAATATTGCATTTCATTATTAAATATATATATATATATATATATATATATATATATAATATATATTATATGATCAACAAATAAACCTACTGTAAATAAACTAGAATGTTTATATAAAATTACATTACATGATTACAAAAACTGATATTTGTCTTTGTAGTGTATATATACTTCCTTGTGATATTATTAACATTCTCTATTGGAAGTTCCCACTATTTAATCACAATCAAAATAGAATAGCTGGTTTTGTTCCATTTTCTAAATGGAAAATATAATGAAATGTTTATATTTGTTCAATATAGTTAATATATAAAAGTAATACATACTTGTTAATAAATATAATGAAAACATATACATGTGTATTCAAGCCCCACAAACGTTTTACCATTCTGGAAAAGTTTTCCTCTAAATATATTTTCTCGCAATACAAGGATAACCTATATATACGTTCTACTCCAGAAACGACTTGAAACAATATTAAGTTTAATTTAATGGACCGAAGTTTTGCCATTCAGAGCCATTGTCATAGTTTCTTGTCAGACCGAATAACTGAGCACTGTATAATAGCCCGTAGAAGAGATACGAACTCGGGACCATGTTCAGGTCACAAGTAGAACAATGACAACCGTGACTTTTGGTGAGTATAATAAATGGCAAAGACTATTCGTAGTTATATGTGATGGGTTTGTTGTAAGCCAGGCGTTGTTGTCGTTGTTGTCGTTGTTGTTGTTGTTGTTGTTATGCGCAACCTAAATCTAATCTAACCAACCTATCCAACTTGACATAACGAAAATCAACCTTCACTAATTACTTTACATCAACCTAATCTGAAAACCTAACCATTTGAAATTTGTCATGATTTTGAATATTGTGTTCAACTATTTATTGAATTTTTATGCATATGATTAGGATTATAGGATCATATGTAATTTTGACGTATACGAGCTATTATGGAGTGCTTAAAATAACGCAAAGTTTGGCTAGATTAAAATGTATATGGTGTTCATTTAATGTGAGTATGTAATTTAGGTGAGAAGTAGGGCAGGGTTGTTCTCAGTGCGCACACAGAGTGAGTATTGATGGGTTGGAACACTCGAGTTTTAGTGCTAGTGGATAGGGGAAACTGTCGATCGGCAACCTTCACTCGTTGATTAAGATAACTTTCATTAGGTACATTTCCACGTAAATATATGAAATCTTAATCTTAGATTATCATTTACATTGAATAATATATTATTACGTTTGACATATCAATATAATTATATTCTCTTTAATAATCATTAAATGTTCACTTCATGCTACACGATGGATTATTTCGATAATATATGTATTAATATTTTTGTTTTTGTAAATATTTCTATAGCTTTTGGTTGACAATACCACGTGACAATAAATAGCGAGATAAATGTTTCCTTCGATTAATGTTTCCTTCAAGATATTACTATTTGAAATTATCAATAGTTCCATAGAATCAATTTCATATATATATTAATTTATCTATTATGTGATTGATTACTTGAATAATCATATTTTTGTCACAAAAACAATTCGAAATATAGCTATATTTCAAATATATTATCATAACCATAAGAGTCTGCAACTTCTTCACGCTTCGCTGTATTATTATGTAAATAATATTGAAACTATGTCTTAACGTAGAACAATTTCTTCCGATTGAAATCAAGTTTTTGTCACGACAAATGTGGTAAAAGTAGATATTTCGCAAAGTTTCAATTTGAACCATCTTACATTCTCCTATTCCTCCCATTTATATTCTCTCATCTATAACTGAATATTCATTTTACACAGTATACTGAGGAAATATCTCATATGTAAATTTATTTATGTTATAACATTGTATTCCTGTAAATAGATGCAATATCAGTATTTCTACAATTTACCTGTACTAATATCCTCGATTTATGATTTTTTGTAACTTGAAAAAAAAATTGATTAATTTATTCTATTATGGCCAACTCTATAGTTACCATTTTCAAATGAATGAAACCATCTTGATGTTCGTTGTAATTTTTAATTTAGTGCACATCCTTGAAATGTAATATTGATGGATATTTTTGAAGACGGTTTACGATCGAGTCTATCGATATATTGATAAAAGTATATTTGCTGGAAATTCTCGCATCCGGTTAGTCGAGGTAACTATAGAAGAGATCAACTACCTGAAGTTTTCTTTTCTGAAAAATTCACTTATTTGTTTTCTTTTCTATATTATCCGTAACTGGAACGTCCTGCCACGAAAGTAGTAAGAATTGTTAATAAAGTATATTATTATGCACAATACATTACCGGTACACATTAATAGCGATAGTGAGTTTTCTAAACTTTGCGAGCATTTCAACCACTATGCCAGCTTCACAGTTTATATTTAACATGTTCTAATTTAACTTATTCTCTCCTCTTAAAAGTGACATTTCCTCCGTTCTGTTACCACAAATATACATATTTAAATATTTATAAATTCTCTTACCAATTTAATTTCGGCTATATTCTAATCCTAACCCATTTACATGCTAATCATTTCTACTTGGTAATCGTAGAAATAGTTAATTAAAATTGGAGAGGCAAAACGAACTTGGAATGAGTATATACCAATAAGTAAAGGAAGTTGGGTTATATATTGTGTAATGGAATTAAAACATGTGCACTATTGTTGTAGGGATAATATTCAAATTAATAAAAATTATTTTTTTATATTGAACGTATTGTTGTGGAGACCAAAGGCTATGGCTATGAACGTATTGTTCCAGTGATATCAGTATATAAGACAATACAGTGGATGAATGAATTAAAACCGTTAGAAGATATGTATGTATACGTACAGTAAAGAGACCGTGTAACCAATGTAAATAATTAATTGTAGAGTTTTGTTAGCTGTCAACATAGAAATCTGGAGCTAGAAATACTATTTCTAACTCACTTTTTTGATCACTTCTTCATTTATTCTAACCGTTGTTCAACCTGTGTTCGATATATTTTAATTTTTTGGACATTGTGATTATATTCGAGATATTTTTTTTTCTATTCATATCTATTGTAGATATAGTCAATTAGAAAAATTTAACTCCATCAAAAATGTATGAAGTTTCAGCAAAAAAAATGATGAGAATGAAATGAGATGAGAAATGGTGATTCCATCGAATTAAAACCCCTTTTTAAATTGCTATTTCATTATAAAAATGGAAATATGATAATGATTCTATCCTAACTTATTCTCTACTTCTGTATCTCATAACTCATATCTGCAAGTGCATGATATCGTCTCCTATTGTTACTTTAATAGCACGCATATTTTTAAAAACTTTGATTAACATATTTTATGAAGACAATCGAAATGAGATAACACGACTTCTTAAGTGTGAGAAGTCAGCAAGGTCACTGCAGTTGCAATATCTCAGTTATTAACAAGACAAAAGATGCATCAATGACAATGACCAGTCATAGGAATCAGTATAAATTTATAAGCTTGCGAAAACCAAATCTAAACATTGAAATGCAAACATTTCGTATAAAATATACAAAATCCATGGATGGATTCATCTGTTACACGATGTAATTAAAACGAGAATGAGTGAATGACAGATCTAAATAATTATATGTACATGTAAATATTTCAACAATATTTTTATCGTTGGGCTTTTCGAATTATGAGAATTGCCAAACTACGTACCTAACTTGAAAGTGATTATAGCTTCTATCAATATATCCACGAAAGAGGGTCGTCAAAAATCGCGATTTTTAGGGTACAATGTTCATGGGTACAATTCTAATTCAATCAGTTCGAAGTTTATGAGAAAGTGTTTTATCCTCTAACGTGAATAAATTATTTGATTACGGAAGTATTTACATGTATCTCATTGTTAAACAACCTTCTTTCATGGATACAAGTAAATCATTATATTTTATCCTTAAAATATTCATATTGTGACGTGATATATCAATATATTGAATACATAAGATATATTATTCTACGACAAATATATATACCAAATATGCTTCTATTGAATAAATTTTAAAAAGTTTCATAATGATTATTATATTTATCTCTTTTTAATGACATTTGTAAATAATAATATTATTATAATACTGTATAGCGTACGTACACAAATGCACGAGTATTTGAATTGACCTATCTGTAGGAGTGGTCTTAGATATAGCAATTATCATCGTTTCATAAGTTTGAACTTTATATTTGTATTTTCATGCAATTGACTGTGTATATTTATCCTTGTTTTCAAAGTGCATTGTTCCCTATAACCCCGTTAACCCACAGAGAACCTTGTCTAATAAACAAACTCGACGAATAAAAAAACACTTGTTTCTTCCACTAACCTGTGGAATGTACATGTGAGTGTTTATAACAATGTCTAACTACCACTGATGGTAATCGCATATCATTATACCACGGTAATGCATATTTACAACGAACAGCTGTTTTGTAACAATGGAAATTAGTCAAGGGTCAACATCTACCCTCTCCGTCGCTCTCACGGTATCTCGGCATAGCTCTGTCTCGCTCACAGGGCATTGGGTCTAGGTTATATAGCAGTAGCAGATCTAAACAGTGTATATATTTCTTTAGAATCGTTTTTTTTTCTAATTATCTTATAATTAGTTAGAAAATACACCGTATATACATGTCTGCTAGAATACTAGTAAAACAATTCTGTAAGGTCATATGAGAAGAAACGGCACTTTATACGTTATATCTACATATGAAATAATGTAATATATAAAATTACTATTATCATTTTTATGTAACTGTTTCTATTTTACATACTATTAAGCAAGAGGAATGTTGACATTTAAATATATAATATTACATTATAAAAGTCACATGATTAAAATTCTATATAGAACTAAGGGCGATGGTAATTTTTAATGGAAACATTAAATTAGTTTCGGTGACCATTTCTTATAGGCCTACTTGATTATGAAATGAAATAGTGGGAAAAATTTGGTACGCAGAAAAATCTCAGTGAACAATTTAGGAGACCATTTAAATTAAAATGGAATGTGGGCGTTAATGTTACTTAGTGAAATTTGTTCGAATATTCTTATATATAATATACAATATTTATGCCCACTAGCGAAGTTGGAATTATGCCACATTGTAGTAATCGTCATATATCACAGTGTATATAAATATTTCGGAAACTATATGTATAATACCTCAAATATGTTCAGTCCTCACTTATAATTATTCAGGACTTTATGCATGAAGGTTTTAAATGTGGGCTAGATAGTATAAGATATTCAAATTGAAAACTTTTTCTTTTGGATACCGTTATATCACACGTCTCATTAATTGATGTCATAAATCCAAGTGGTAACAGACACATGACATAATTTTGAATAAAAGAACCTCGCATTTTTACTTTTTACAAACTCTGTTGTTCATTTATTATTACATTCATTTTAGATCTATAAGATTCTTTATTTCATTCATTACTTTACTCATCAACATAACTGAAAATGTATCCAAAAAAGTGTAGTTCGTTTGAAAATACATTTATATTTGTAAATTTTGGAATCGAGTCAGTACTGAAGTGATTATTTTTGATTATTTTGATAATTCGTGTTTAATCAAAATTATTAAAATTCTGTGATTCATTTATTATGAAATTTAAATTGGGATATATCTAAGAAGACGTGACGTTCGTCAGTATTTATCGTGAACAAATATATTATTATATACACAAACTTCTAAAAACAGAAGTTGTATCCAAAAATGAGGGGCTTTCTTTAATCAATGAAGAAATATTACGAGCTTATGAATCAATATAACAAATAACACAAAGTCATTTCCAAATGAGAGTTATATTCTTCGAAAGAAAGGTCCTCAGGTCATGACGGAGTATATGAACTGGATCCTCTTAATAATATCCAAACAGATTAAATATTTCACGCAATACCACACACCTATAGCGTTACCTAACATCATATATGATTCACAAACATATTCCGTCATTCAATTCAAATCACACATCTCCTAACCTCCACTAATCTTCATATCACGACTGTAACATGGCTCACCTCTTCAACAAAATGCCCTTCAGAAGTTTGGTCCAGGAAGTTTCAAAAGCCTCAATCACTGTAAGTGTTTTACATATTTCTTTCATCATTCTGTAATCATTATGGTGAACCCACGCATGCGTATTAGTTATATGCCGCCCTCAAGGTGTATTTCGATCGACTACAGAAAGTTCGCATAAAGGAATGATTTGTCTTCGTGTAAAAATACGAATGTATAATGTTCGAAACTATCGTTTGTTAATGTTGATGAGATGTAAAAGACTATTGATCGATCCGTTTTGTTTGTTGTAACGAAAGTGTAGTGGTGGACCTTTGGCAGTATAAGTCGCGACTAGTGGGGCGACCTAGTGACCAAGTACATCCGGGAGTGTTCATTTTCCTTAACAATTCGAAACAGTTTTACTTAAATGTAAGGTAAATTATTATAATTGGTTCGTGAATAGTTGGTTCTAGTTGAGAATAAACGAATATTATTTGATCATAATTATATATTTGTTTTAATGTTAACGTTTTACACATTAACGTTACAGAGTTTGAACACAGAACGAATTAATTTATATTTGAGAGATTACGTTGGTGATCGAGGCGAGTTCGTACGCACTTGATAATATCGATTCAATAAATTATCATAATTCAGTTGAACTGCATTTATATTCCAAAAAATTTGAAATTGTATAAGGCAATAGTTTTGTAATCACTTTGATCATATTTAATTGATATCCACATATTTTGATATTTTATAGAATATATTTTATGTCATTGCTTGTAATTGGAATTCGATTTGTTTACTCTTGTTGACACTGGTGTAGAATGAGCTCAAAATGTACTTGTAAGTCGACGGTCCCAATCGAACGTCTCTCTCTTCAATTAGCACTGGCGATTGGGAATGTCGAACCGCCAACATTCGTGAAACAATGTGCCATTGTGGGAGCTATAGCCCACCCTACTGCATTCGTGGTTGTCTGCACACTTAACAGCGTGAATAAATATTTGTTCTGACCAACAATGTGTAGAGAACTTTATATGCAATAATTTTGTTAATTTATCTGGTTAAAATGTAGAGTTGCAATTTGCATAGCAGTTAATTTAAGCAAACAGTGGCTACTGAAGGATAGTGAATATAGACCTAACTAATAAATGTTCATCATTCTTTCTATAATAATTCAGGGATATGTTAGCTATTTTAATTAAAGAGTTATTTCATATGAAATGCAATAAGAAGTTTTCGGATAGAATTCAAATTATATCAATGCATATCATTTATTATGCATCGTGATTGATTTTGATTTAATAATGATAAATATAACATATCATTGGAGAAACGTCCGCTTTGAATGAATGAATTAAATGTCATATGAAAATTATTGATGAAAAGTTCAAAAAACTTGTTTTCCGTAACATATATATTTTCAACTTCCATGAACCCAATTTTACCCAATTTTAGGCGCAATGTTATAAAGAGGTTTAGTTCTCATTGTTTCTAAGCTGAATGAAGAACGGTATTCTCCAATATTAAGTATGATATAGATACTACAAATTGGTACAAAAACGAAATATCAGTAGTGATGGAATAATCTGGTTTATTTCTCGATTAACTTCCAATAACGCAATATATAGTATAACAACCTTTTTCAACGCCCTCCAAATATTTTAATTTTCATAAACACTCAATTAACTACTACTTATATTTGCGCACTTCTTTAACTTCAAAATAAACATCCTAATATTGAGAGTGCATTTACATTCTTAAAATAATATTGATCTTTCTTCGTGTCATTTTGTCTGCTTTTAGCTAATTGCTCATACCCAAGGCTTCTCTAAACGGAAGGTCGAATTGTATAATATCGTAACCAATACCTCCATTGCCTTTAGGCAAAGTCTTCGAAGAAATAACATATGACGAGTGTCGAAATAAATAACGCACTATTAAGAAACTATTATAGCCGTTTTGTATTTTTAATACATTGAATTAAATCAATTAAGATATGGTGAAACTTCTGAATGAATATATATTTCGGTGAGGAATTCCACCGATACAGAGTTACACCTTTAAATTGCTGATCAGGTAACCAATAGCCGATCCTAACTGAGCAGAACGTATATTGAAGTTCTAGAATCTAGAAGGTGGCAATACCAACGTGATCGAGCCTCACAATGGCGAAAAAATAGGTTCATGAAACAATCCTTAATCAGAAACGTAATAAGAATCAAAAAGTCACTGAAACTTTATGGGACCACTGTGTAATTTGGATGGGTGGACATCGTAATTCACTTCAGTGAAAGACATCTAAAACAATCGCAATATTTATATTTTTGTTTATAACTGGCAAATAAAACGTCTTCATGTATCTTCCAATTTTATCATATTCTTACTTTGAAAACTTGAAGATAAAACAAACAAAGTAATCGAGGTAGGAAAGACAAATTCAAATTCTATTCTAATATTATTGTCAATATACTTCCATAATTGGTTCAGTATTGTGACAACATTATCTTTAATTAATTAATATTATTTCATTATCAAACATTCCCAAGAGGGCTTGAGATTCATTTCAAATATCAGACATAAAATTCGAGTACCTTTTTCTCGAAATATGGTGTATTTTCATTTTCTAACAAAACGGTTCAGATGGATTAAAATTGTATACGACTGGTATACGAACTCTTATTAAAATCAATCATTTAAATTGCTAATTTAAATTACTACGATTCCCAATTCGGTTCAGTATTACAATAGCACTGTTCTAGTTTGATAATAACTTTTTTGATCATATTTTCGCTTCGTTTTGTTTCTACTGGAACACGTTTTAAAAATTAATTGTTGTACATTTGAATTTCAAACTTGGTTTATAGATTCAAATTTCGAATAGAGTTTGATTATAGTTTGAGTGGCAATGTAAACATGTAGAACAGTAATATTATTAGCAATCGATGCATATATTGCAATTAACGTTGATATCGATTTCACTGCATGAGAAGTGGCAAAAACTATCTACAAGGCAAATTATTCCTAATAACATCATTTAATGTGCAGGCTGTATCGTGCACTTGGGGTATAGTGATTAAGAATACTGAAACGTGTTTTTTTAATTTGAGTTAGAAATAAAAAATGTAAAATGATGACGCTCTGACGATTTCAACAAACAAAAATAAATAATTCAAAATATGAGATTATATGAACTAATACGAGAGCACGAGCCTAGAAGCAGAGTACATCGCTCAATATGATGCGTATCTATGACCGTTATACGTATTTGCCTTTGGCAGAGAAAATATAAATTACCTAAATGAGAGTACATTTAGCTGATGTACACAGTAGGGCAGTATAATTACAGTAGTATTCAACCTTATTTTATTAGTATTACTTCCGGGATCAAAATCGTGATGTACAATATATTTAAACAATACCGTTCCTATTCGTTATGTGTAATAGTTTTATTATTTTGTATAAGGCTATATGAAACCATAACAATTGCTGTGATAGGCTTACTTGCATGAATACGGATAATAAATTCAGTTTGTAACACAAAAGATCTGAGTATAATGAAACAATTAATTATAAAAATTTGAAATCGCATTGATAATTTATTATTGTATATAACCACATAGCTACATAAAATAAAATATAATGAGTATAATATGTATGTGTGCTAGATACTTGGTGGTATATTTCAGAGGTCCATAAGTTATGATGTATTTGCAATGATCAATAAGGTAATTGATAAATTAAATTAAACTTGATGAATTAATAAATAATCATTATTTTATGAACAAAATTCAAGTCAAACATTATAAGAAAAGGAGGGAAAAAAGATAAAAAACAAATACGAATAGAAATCGTATGAAGATAAACATAATAATAAGATCAACAATTCATTTCACCAACGCTAATGATTGAGTATCCTTAAACTTACTACCAAAAGATTGACAGTTGAATAAGTTCCTTATGATTATTCATTCTTTTGGTGTAATACACTTTTATTGTCTTCGAGTCAACCAACTCACCCTCGTAGTGCCCCGTCTTCACGAACCTACCTTTCATTCTCAGTCTAAACTAAGGAGCAATGATTTTGTGTCGTTTTAATTTCAATAAAAAAAATACTAAACAATGGAAAACAAACATGTACTCGATCAAATATGTAAGATAAACATCCTGATACAACATTTCAATTCTCAAACCAACAGTGTGTCAGGGTGTAACACGCTACATTTTATAATTGAATAGATTATTAATAAACTATTCCAAAGTTCAATTTGTTTCATACTAACATTATTATAGTTATAACTCGATATTTATTATTCAAACCTTCTGTGCTCGCCAGAAGCTATACCTCTGAGCTTGATAATAATTAATGGCAATCACAAGTTTGCTAAGTACTGCAGGCTTGCTAGGGGCTTATTTTACTATGCACTAGTGGTTCGTTTTATTATTAGTAATGTTTTGCCATTGTTTTACATTTTTCTCAATTATTTGAACAATATTCTAACCAACAAATACAACGACCAACATTCTATATAAACAGATCAAACACTCGTATAGGTGAATATAAGTTACATATATATATATAATTATATATATATATATATATATATATATATATATATATATATATATATATATATATATATATATATATATATATATATATATGTGTGTGTCTATATATATATATATATATATATATATATATATATATATATATATATATATATATATATATATATATATGGTGGAAGTGCCCGGTTGAGTATATTTGTGGCACATACTTATATTTTTCTTTTACTCATTTGATGAGTTATATATACTCATATTTATACATATACGCAACGTATACTTCATGAATCAATAATGCAATACAAACTAACCACATTGTTCTTTTTTAAGATTTCCAAAATGAAGTTTCATTTCAAAATACAAAAAATAATGTAATGTTGTCTCCTACACATTGTGTCATCTCGAAATACATTCAAATGAAAATGTTTTCTTTTGTTGAATATTTTATTTATTCATTGAAGTTTTTTCATTTTCTCCTACTAGACATCTGAAAGTTTCCGTATATCCATGTATGTTAAACCATATACTAATTAATCCTTCAACTCTCTTTCTCTCGTCTAATCAAGGAAATGAATTGCGTGACCATCTCTATTTTATTACATATTTCCTATACTAATACATCTTCATTGTCTGAACAATACAAGGAATTGAATAAGGACAAATACGATGAAACTATACAGAATACTGGTTAGTTCAGCCTCAACGTACCTAACAGATTCAAGTACCATATAAAATAAGAATAATAAATATAAATGTAGGGAATATTATGTTAGTTCATGAAACAGGGAAACGCAAGGATAATAAAAGTAGCTGTAATTAAAGTGGATAACGATGAAAACAATTAATCGAATTAACAATAGGATAAGTTTTGTCCTAGCTGTCTGCGTGATGTTTCCTCTCCCCTTAGAGTCGGCGTTTGATAATAAATGGCCTTCGTTTTGAAGAAAAGAATTGCCAATTAGCTTATAATATGAATTGCTAAGTAAAATTGAGATTTTTAGCTAAAACTTCTCGTATGTATACTTAAGGTGTATTACAGGAAGTAGTGAAGACCTACTTAAATATCCTTGAACAATGCCAAATTTTATTCACAATAAAATATACAACTTTTTTTTTTTAATCACGTTTGATTGTACTGAAACTCTACCGACGTATATGCAGGTCAATATTCTTCTCCATATGTTTCTTCAAACTATCTTCATTCTTTTGTTTCGTCTTGTTCGTCAGTATAGAAAATCCAGTGTAGGGCCTACCAATTAAACCACCTTTTTCCAAAAATACCGTGGTAATTGCGAATTGTTGAAATGTCTTCCGCAGAAACGGAATCACAGTTCATATTATAATGCAAACGAATCCAGATTTTTTAATCATTTATGGAAACCTACCAAAATAACTGCACTATAGGGATTGAGATAGCATTGATACCATAACCTGCTACCATAGCTGATACACAGCTTGTTAACAAAGTTGATGCCAATCAAACTAATACAGGAGTTGTGATTGGAGAAAACATTTTTAGTGACATTATTGTCCACTTACCACAACAATGTGCGACATAACGTGAAATAAGCCTATAACTTCATGTGTGTAATTGAATCTTGAATCTGAGAAAATAGTTGAATCCAACGAATTCTAAATCTCTCTCTTATTTTCCAGATCGCGCCGCACCCCTCGAGGACCCCACTACACCCCCGAAGAAGAACCCAAGTCATGCTGCGGCGTCATCGTCACCCAAACCGTGTCCATCCGGTGGTTTATCGTCATGATCGCCTTCGTGGGGATCTGTTGCGCCGTGGTGGGGACCGTGCTGGGGGCGATGAAGGCGAGCGGACGAGAACATCTCACCGTGTCCCTGCTTATGATAGGTAAGTGATGATTTATAGGAGCGCTTGAAGAACGTATACCGGAGTAAAGTCGAATCGGTTGGATGATATGGGTTTGGGTGTTGATCTGTTTCATAAATGGAATCCAACGGATTCAAAAGATTTTTTTAGTTCATTTCAATATGGAACCTCAACTAATCTATTTTAATTGTTGAAAAGTTATCAAAATTCTGTATACATATCTGCAGTCAGAAATAGTATAAATTCGTATTCGAAAATACTTTTATTTATTTCGTTTTCGAGTACCTATTCATTGAAATAATTCAGATAATGTCTTCATTTCGAAATGTACCATCTTCATTCTCTATGTTCTAACACAAGAACAAAATCACTGTCAAAGACGAACAGAAATAACAACCATCTCAAACTAAACAAAGAAAATCAACAAAGTAGAGTAATGCCCCACCATTTTATGTCATTTAAATACACGTACTCAAATAATATGTCTTAGTCCTTATACTATAAGGTCACAGGTTTATTGTTTCCTTTAAAAGTACACTGAAATTGTATCTCTAACTTCCACATCTGCTCCCTACTATCTGCTCGATAAATAACCGAACGTCCGTCTCATCGTATTCTACACCAATGACGGTTGTCTGTCTCGAACATTCATATAGAGGTACCTTCTGTTACCAATAAATACAGTTGCGAGTGGTTACTCGTGGAGTATACAGAATGAGGGTGTCGTAAAATGTAAAGCCATTGTTTTATGGGAGGTGTTGCTATGACTGTGTATATAAACAATCATCGTGGAAATGTGAGTAATAAAGAGTAGTGGTACTTTGCTGTGGTGAAATGGGTTTTATTGACTCGCTGTGATGAGAGGAAAACAAGATAGTGGAGTAATATGAGTAAAAGGGTTTTGTTATTCTTGTATCCGTGGATTAGGATCGTCTACCAACTTGATAAAAACTTGGAAAATCTTGGATAATTGGAGAGAAATTCGCTTCAGCGTTGAAAATTTAATACTTTTTGAAGATTTTGATGTATCTGTGTTTTAACTGTAAATAACAGAATGAAAATACGACAGATATATTTAATCATGTCGTTTTATTCATTTGATACAATTCTTAATCTACGAGGGTATTCTCCTGCGATAGATTTATGATATCTTATACCTTTCAAAAGTTATAAACCAAAAAACGGTAATTTCAATAAATCGACTCCCATGTTATTTTGGTGTATAACTTGAAGGCCATGTTCAATATAGCGGAAAGGAAAATTATTCTCCAAAATCCTCTGCTATATATTGCTGGCACATCAACTCAACCCTCAGAACATACTCACTTTTTATGCCGACCAAGTTCATTATTTGTAATGGTAAAAATTACTCATGCTCGTGTCAAAACAATATTAATAGTATTCACGTTATTTTCACTTGCTCAACAATTAGAGTCAATTTATATTTGCAAACCGCATTATTCAAACTGCGTATAAATACAAATTACAAATTCACATCGGAACGAATTCAGTTCATGAACGAATTTAAATATACGAAATGTAAATGTATTCCAATTGGTTGTAGTATTGTAGTAGAACACACATTGACTCAGTGTTAATTTATTGTGTGAATTTCATTCCAACGAATAGAATTGAATTTAACGGTTTCTGTTCAATTAATATTTGAATATGATTTATTTGGTATTTGTAATACGAGAATGATATTATATCTACAGGGTTATCAGCGTTCAATATGATTTATGTTGAATTGTGACCTGCTATTCATACGTTCTCCATTGGTTCTCATGGACTATGATTGGTCTTTTTCACATAGGCCTATAGATCTGGAATAAATTTAAATGGTGCGCGTCTCAAATATGTCATATTTAAGTACATTTGTAAGTACATCATTTATTTAGTACATGTTTAGGTGGAAGCAGTTTTATTGTCGGTGCCACGCCATTTCATTGTATTACCCTATTCACATAAAAAATTGTCTGTTCTATTATATACATGTAGTTATTTTCTCGTTTACTCTGCATTGAAACTTTATATGTATTCTTATATATTTTTATTGATACTGCTATTGGTTATACATGCGGAATTTTATTCAACCTTCATTATGAAATTGAATACTTGAGATTTTTCATTATCATTGAAATAAAGAGTACATGGCACTTTTTCTTCATAGATTACTCGCTTTATAATATCGAACTGTTCACTTTTTGGGAACAAAAAGATTTCTTAGAAATTGATTATGCAAGTATTGAAAATATCCGTAGGAAAAAATGAGGAGAAAAGGTGAAAAATATTTTTATCCGAAAACATTCAAATTTATAGAAGGCGTGAATAAAATATTAAAGTAGTCTATGTTTGAAAAGTCTTATGAAGATCGGGTACACTTCTACCGAGGTGTTTAGAATTTCTATGACATTTCATACAAATATCTCGCTCATCGTTTTATCCTTCATGTCGCGTTTTCCCATTATATATACATTGTATACACTGTGTATGCCTACATTGTTATGTACAGTAGCTATCGGTTTGATGATTTTAATACCCACTTTAATGTAACTATTCGAAACAAAATCGTGCCACTGCACAGCTATTTCAGTAGACGCGATTTGCATTCATGAATATATTCCAGCTAACAACAATTTCGCAATGTGTTTCAATTTGATGACAGTGTAATGATCGTCAATCACATCATCTAGTGTCACGTGATGTCACAGCTGATCCGTTTCAATCATAACGTGACGTCATTCGAACAATTGCACTTCTTGTAAAAGAGTTCATTCGTTATATGAAGAGAAAAACGCCATAGACTCTATTGTTGTTGGATGGATTGAAATAGGAAAAGAATGTTTCAAAACTTGTGTAACTATTTTACATACATCCTATTGTACTTGCAATGAGATGGCCAAAGATACTCTGGTTTTATTTTCCATTATTTTTTTGTATTATGTTCGAATTGAAAATTGTGAGTCTGATAAGCAGAAATTTTGTGTCGTAATATTTATTTAAATATTTTTCCTACCAATTGAATTATTCTTTGTATTTTGTCTGTAATACAATCTAAATCCACACAATTAGAAATCGTGCAGCTGATTTTGCTACAAACTAAAACATTTTGTCGTGTGTTGAATGATCTCTGTTTTTCCTGAGAGAAGAAAACACATTCATGTTGAGTTCAGTAATCTTATAAATACGAATTCTGTCCAATTAATTTTTTTCAGCTCTTCAAACCAGAATAAGTTGAAAAGGATCTAATTATAATGTCTGTGACTACTTCCAAATCCATACAAGCGAAATTCAAATCAATTGAAGTAAAATACGAGATTATTTTTAAAAAACGTCAACTTTAACGGTTACACGTAGAGCGTTTTTATAGTGTTATCGATTGAATTATAATTTGACATCACATTTAGGTTCTAATCAGTTACCATTCGGTTTTACAATTTAGACACATCAAGCTTTCCCCAATCTTGCTAAAAAAAAGAACACCAGCATAATATTAGATTTTCATTTTTAAATAATCTATTATAGTATTCTAGTTTTGCAAGACATTGAACAATTCTGTTGCCAAAAGCTTCTACGCTTATTGCACTGATATTGACACATCAAACACCCGATCGTCAATGCTAGTATATAGTGGAAACGGTAGATCGGGACCTTCAATTTTGTCAATGACACTTCCAATATTGGTCAGCGAAATACGCTTTGTCATCTTTTAAACGCTTTTCTTAAATAGTCAATATCCATTATCTTATCGCAATACTAAACTGTAACGTTTTCGACACCTTACAATGAAAAAATTTGACGTTTTTGGTATTGGAATAGATTGTGTACAAATAGGAGTTTGCAATTGGTGAACATGAAGTTGATAGATAACTCATGTCGTATGGATAATTGAATATTTACGGATCATTAAATGTGAGAATTTGTGTCGCTTTTCTGACCTCGGTGCATGCTTTCAAACTATTCTATACGTTGGATTTGAACTTCATCGTTCTCGTCGTATTATGTAGTTTATGGATGGCTACGTGAAATACATTCAGACAAAACTTGAAATATGGAAGTTAGTTCATGGAAATGCTTTATGGGGTTATATATAATACAGAATAATGAATCGAGATGCATACTGATTAGAAACCAAATGCCAAAAGCACATCGAATTTGGTTTTTTGTATAGGTCTATTCATTTTTATTCACATGAATTTGGTGAATATATTTATCAGAAAATGAAGATGGATTGGAAAACTTAGTAAATCTTGGATATGAAATCAAATTTCCCGTAATATACGTATAATTAGAAGTAATTTTTGGATTATGTTGACATGAAGAGATAATTTTGAGCAATTGAAATTTGGATTCGCTAAGATCTCGTGTTTGTCAATATTTAGAAATTCCACGTCTTTTTATATAAGTTACTTATTATAAATAGTATAGGCTAAAATCGAATTTTCATTTCAAAATGCACTTAACGTGTGAATTGTACAATTTGTTTCTACAAAATGATAAAAATAAATTATGATAAAAAAAAATCATTTACTCTAACTACACTAACGTTTCATGGATAGACAAGGTGTACCACAACTAATTCAAAAGTAAATTGCATTGACCAAGCTGCATTTTCCAATTTAGAATACCATGAATAATCAATAACCCTCACTAAACTATAATCGGCCCTCAACATAATGTACACTTGCGGTCACATAAAATGGTTTAATCCGAAATTAACTAAATAAAATCAACTCACATTTGACCTCTAATTTTTTCATAGACTATAAGTGGTGAGACTATGACATTTTTCTCTAGTACTAGTGCATACAATATCTTAATATTTTCTTCAGGATGCATTTTAATGTAGTTTAATCGACAACTTTATCTGACCGTAACCGTACATGCAATACCTTGGGTTGTCTACCTAAATAACACACCAAATTCTTCCCCACACACGACATAATGTATAATTTAACAATTTAACAATTTCTATCGGCACCGATAAAATCTCATAAATGAATAATATTTACTTGAAATTGCACAGTAGTGCAGCCGTAATGTTCGTATTTTAGCTTGTTACATGAACTTCAGAGTGTTGCGTGTGTAGCAATTTATAAAATATCACATATTTGTCACGTAGTATTTTTGTATATAAAAATAACACCTTGAGGTAATATTGAGATTTCATAATACGAATTCTAATATATGTTATTTTATTATTCGGGAAGATTTGGAATTTTTTAAAATAACACATTCTGATAGAACTATGCGAGTACAGGTGATGATGTTTTGATGTTATTCAATATCTTGTCTATGTACTTATATATAATATATAAGATGTATTATTGTGTGTGATCTTTAATGGAGTGGTTTAGTACTTAACTTGTTTTGGCTTGATATCATATCGTGACTGATGATCCACCAAATAAACGTTAAGAGTACTTGTATAGGAGTCGGAAAAGTTTATTGAAAATATATTCCATGATTATTTTTGGAACCGTTTGGAGTTGGAACAGTTAGAAACTGTTGTTTTTTTCATTGGAGAACTGTTAATTTGGAACTGTTCGATACGTCAGTTTTGTATAGATTATGGATATTTGATTATAGTTATAAATTGCGCGTTTTACACTTTTGGCACTTTAGAAGTTGTAATTCGTTAAGACCTTCTTCATCCTATTATCAAAAATTAAATGTATAAATAATAACCATTCCCTGAAGTAATGTAATAATAACTTGTGAAATAATTTATACCATTGGTTGAAACTTGTAAAAAGCTATGAATGTATACCTTTGTCGAGTTCTTCTAGTTTTCAACAAACTTTCCTCGCAAAGTTGTGCTCATATTTATTTTGAAACGTGTCGTATTATTTTACATTTTATAAAATTATATGAAATTTTCACTTCTATGTTTGAATTTAAAGGGCACTTAACAGACTTGTTTTTGGTGCCAGCTGTTGGGATCTGAAGTACCAACCTCTCGAAATGCCATGTAATACTTTTAATACAGTTTAATTAGTCGAATGCAGCGGACAAGTATCGAAATGAAGATAAAAATGTAATAACATCAAAATTACATTCACATGTAGCATAATATATAGTATGAGCGTAAACTTCACTGAGTTCCCATGGAAGTCCATTTAGTCTATTTAGTCTGAATCACTTTTTTGATGATAGCTTTTGAACGGAATGAGATATAAAACAAAAATAAAATTGGTTGGAAATACATATATTTATATTTTATACAGAGATGTATGATGTATGACTTGGTTTCATTTACTATATTTTTAAGAGCCATACAGTTGAAAAGGTACGTTCTTATCATCATACATGTGAAAATAATACGATACAATTCAAATAGATACCATGTATAATGAATTAGGTATTTATAATATATAAATATGTGTTTCTACCAAATTTGAATTTTCATGTATCAAGTACCGTTTAATATTATCAACACGAACTAATATAGCATAAACTAATATGCTCTCCTAATACATCCAAAACAATCAAAATTTATCACATAAAACAATTATATTTAACTTGTTCTTGACTCCCATGGCCTCTTAATTTTCTTCACACCTCGGCATTAGCTTCACGTGTTATCGGAATCGATTATCACGGCCGAAAGCCGAAGCCATATTGAAGCTTAAGGCGAAACTCATCCAAGCAGAACACACAAAGCTATACAATAGATCGAGACAAATCGCACTCACACATACACTAACACACACGAGGCAAAAACAGACGAAATAAAAAACAGAGAGACCACCATATCGGCATTTAAACTAACAAACGGGAGAAGTTTCCTTAATTCGTTCAGTTTCTACTCAAGTGGAATATTGAGAGCAATTGTTTCGTATAAAATTACAGTTCAACTTAATCGATCCATGAATTAGAACCATTTTCCCAATAAAGACTGTATGTATGTGTATATATATATATATATATATATATATATATATATATATATATATATATATATATATATATATATATATATGTGTATACAGAGAGAGAGAGAGAAACAGACAATTGAGATTGAAAATAATTATTTTTTTGTACTGCTCTTTAATTTATTCAAGGGATTGTTTTTATAGAGTTATGTTTGTTGTGGTGTCTGTTCCCGCTGGCAATGGAATAGATATAAATCGTTGTTGAAAATCGGTAGCTATAATGTATCTTTTCAAAATCACAACACGCAATGTTTGTGGAGGTATTTTAGTTGACCCTACCTTCTTTAATCGACTGCATTCTGTGAATGAATACTTTCAGAGTATCGGATTGTTATACATGTATACATGGGAAATATTTTTGCAGTTTTTTATGCCAGGAATGCATAGGTAATAGATTATCAAATGAACAACTCTCCATACAAATTTAATAGTTGCATATTCTACCAAAAACTCTGTAATAATTTCATTAAATGTACATGAATTTATGTGACAATCACGATATGCCCTTTGATTGTCATTACTTTTTTCTCATTGCTACCTCTCGTCATGTATGCTTCTACTAGAATCAATTCATGAAACATAATTATATAATTAGTTCGAAAAATCAGTTAGTCGTGCATTTTCTAAGGTAGTTCTAAGGACAATTCAAAATTCCGGCACCTCCACCACTGTCTGTTCACGTGAGAAAATGTGTGACCATATACCAAATGTCAATTGGTATTTTATCGAATTCAACGCCAACTTCAACTTTTGGACTGTAACTTGGAGAATCATTGGCTTATGGAAATTGACTTGCAGATCCGCAGTGTATGACGATAACTTATTGGCTCGTGATTCGGTAACTTATAAACTAACACTTTCAACACTTTCAATGAAACTTCACAACTATACAAGTAATATGAACTAATTGTAAATATTCACTTTGAGATATTGATTACTATCGACGCCCATAGACCTCAGTCATCATTTTGTGCGTCGTGAAGCCCAATATAAAAATAAATAAAATAAAATATATTGAATATTTTGGAGATTCAGTCCAATTATATAAATGAGAAAGTACCTTATTCATATGTGTCGCTATGACCATATTTCAAAATTGAACATTTTTTTCAGTCGAGCCTACATTCTTTCAAAAAAAACATCATCATAATAATCGCGATATAACTCGGAAGATCATATGTCTTGAATTTTTGTTTGCATCTCAAATGTAATGAATATTTAGATTTAATTAAAAACCATCTGGTTAATACAAGGAAGTGTTGGTTTAGCGATCAGTCCGACCATCTGTTATATTATTATTACAATGTTACTTTCTTGCCATGTGGGAAGTAGACCAAGTAAACGGCCAGTAGTCAAGGCGGGCAGAGGTTACAGACGAGAACTTGCGATTTCTACGACCATATATATAATAAACTGTGGTTAATGGTATATTATAAATGTTGATGACATATGTGACACTTGAACCCGAATGATTATGATGTGTGACCTTGACTTTCTTTTACGAAATTGTGTTTTAAAATGTGTCAAAATGTCTGGTGTAATTTGGCGTTTGGCAACCTTTAAAATCAGCCAGGGGAAATCGACATGGATGAAGTAGGTTCTTTATTCGTTATAAGTATAGATTTTCATATTGGATTTAAATTTACGATTTTTTTTTATTCGAATTGTTGAAATGGGTTCCTTGATTTTTTTTGTATTGTTATCGCTTAGAAATACAGTTATTAGTTATCGCTATTATCGTTCTTGTATTAGTTATCGCTAATACAGTCAAAACAAGTGAACAAAAATCGTTAGATCGCGTGATCGATCAATTTTTTTTTCGTTCTGATTATTGAACGAGTGAACTTCTAACTGTTGATTATTGGAACACAAAAAAGAGTCTATGAATTTTATCCCGCACAATTTTTCTCTCTGTATTGTCGCTATTTTTATTTAATTAAGTTCATAGCTAAGTCAAGAAGTGCTCTCAGTACCCTTCCGTTCGAATAAGTTAAGGAACTCCAGACGGCAACGGGTTCGAGTCCTGCTTTAGCCAATGGTTTTTGTACACATCCGTACATTGGTACTCCCTATAGCTTTTGGTGATAAAATAGATTATTCAGATCAAAGTTCGATGACGTCATTCACTTGAACAGAAATTGTTCAGTGATACCACTTTGAGCTTATATACAGGAGGTTTCTTATCCTAATTAAGTTTAAAAGGTACAAAGTGTCGGAACCAATTCTTTTCAACTTTTTATCAAATAATTGACATTTTAAGCTATATTCTCGCCAACGCTGTACGTCTTTGACAATAAAGCTTATAGGCTGGTTTTTTACTGTCTTTGTAATGATTGTGGACACTCGACCGTGTCTTCAAAACGCTTTTTACTCTTCTTTTAAAGGTTCAGTCGATATAAAAAAGCACATCCTAAATTATCTCCATGGGAACTATTTTCTCAGCGTTTTATTTTTTCATTCCGATGCGTTTAGTTTTGTGAATTGATTTCTCTTTCGTTCGAATGTGGAAAATGAAGTACTTGATTTTGAATTGTTTTATTAATCAAAGGTGAACAATTAGGATCTATACATCTATCCATTTGTATGAACCTTTTTTTTTCACACAATTTATTTTCTAATTTCTTTTCTCCCAATTCCTGTTAAACTACATTTTTATTCACTTCTCGAACAATAATTGCAAAATTGCCAATTCACACAATTTTTAAAAATTCTCGTCAAGATAATATGCATTGTTATTTAAACGATATTCTCGACTAAATTAACCTTCCATTTCTATGAAAGCCTACGAATATATTTCCGTAGATTTTTTTCTTTGTTCGTCAACTAAAAACATGTGATTATTTTACCCACTCATTTTTAGCCCTATCGACATTTTATCAATTCATTGGCTTTTTCAGTGTGCATAATTTTTATGAAAAAAAATACCCCACATATTACCATTATTTTTACATCCTTCGATACAGAACTTTTATTCATAGAGACCTACCTCATCTTCAATATTTTTTATCTTCAATCATGTATTAGCTTCCTCAATATTACGCCACAATAATATTTATCATCAATAACTAAATATATAATTTCTGTGTGATACATTTCAACATATAAAACAACTTCCGGCTAGACTTTCAATAAGTCAAAACTGAAATGTCATCGACGATGCATAATATCAGAAAGTGCATTATAATAATTATATACAGCTTGCACTTTATGACATGTAGTATGACAGTTGTGCAGTTAACCACAAGCGTCTCAAATTGCCGTCCGTCGTTAAAGAGAAAACAAGGCTTTAATCAAGTGGTGAAAGTACGAGAGGTTATATTTATAGTCTTATTCATATGATATGAACGGATGGAATTACACCCACACAATTTTTAGAGCATGGATGAAACTGCAAATTCATAACAGTGCTAGTGGTTTATATCAATATGTAACTCTGATCATGATGTGATTCTTATTTATCATATATATGACTTGTTTTATTTTACTACTCTAGTATTTTTATTGTGATTTTTCAAAGGTGTTATTTAGAATCTTTATTAGGAAAACGTATACATTATATTTAAGATTTTTATATTCTATAGAATGACCCTATTTTGTCTTGTTTCAGTGATGTACAATATGTTCACAAAAAAAAGAAATCAAGGAAACTCAAGACATATTGTAAGATTCTGGACCGAAATCAAGATGAATACATATGGTTCTCTCAATAACTATACTAAAAATAACATACGTGTCACATATATAACTGTTGTAATGGCATTTTTACCACAATAATCGTATATTACAATTTACACTGTATTCATATTCTAAACGTTTTGTTTGCAAACAAGAATATTTCCCTACAATAAGTAACCAATCTTCATCTTTCATCTCAAATATCAGTAAAATCTTTCTCATCGATTTACTTCAAAGCTGCGACAATTCCTCGCTCCTCCCAATAATACTCTATCTCTCTTTAAAAACGACCTGTATTGTATAATAAACCTTTATTTAACTACCCTTATCGCTCAGGGTTAGAGTAATGAACAAAGAAACCTTCTCGTAACCATTAATAAGTTGCCACCATGGAGAGTAATTGCGGCGTGCCCCTTAGACCCCATTTACCCCTTTAAGAGCGCATGGCAGGCGATTTGATTGAATATTAATTTTGGTGATATGTTTTAAACGGTGGGATATCACTTTACCAATGCGGCAGAAATCTAGATCTATTTAATACTTTCAAACGGATATGTTATAAAAATTAGAATTATGAACCTTTTATCCAACCATTTTCATCAACTGAACAATTAGTTCTTTTTTGCGTATGATATCTAGCAAAATTATAGGGTAAGAGTAGAATTGTCCAAACGTATCTTGAGGGTAGGATTTTTCTTGTGCATAACAAAAAAAGTACCAGCACATGAAAAACATAATGGTCATATTATACATGATATTTTGCTAGTATTTATGGAGCTGAAATGTGAAATTAAAATATTTTACTCTCCAAAATGTAAATTAGATTATCTTTAATGTAGCAAAACATTAGCTATCTACAAAAACCACCCATAGTGAAAATTAGTCTATATGAGCATAGAATTAAGAAATCATTCATCATGTACATCGAAAATGTAATCAACGTATCACGTTTCGCAAATAAATAGTTTGATAATTTGTAACTCTTAAAGTGAACTTCCCTTATTAGGGCTGGTTGTACGGACTCTTCTTTGTAAGAAGTTCGAAAATAGCATGTGAATAACTAACCTAGGGTGAAGAGTTGGTGGGAAATTTTTATAATTCATTATTTCTTCATTCAGTAACTGTCACTTCGTACGTTCGATCCGTATAATTATTTCTATACAGCGTATATATGTCCAATCATGTATTTCAGGTATACATGTTATTTCAATAAACATTTCCAGCAGAAATAAATATACACATTTTGACTATAAGCAGAGTCATTTCAAAGCAGTTAATAATGATATAGTCGAGGAGAGCTTTGGTATTTCATTTACACAATTAATTTGATAGATATTAATTAAATGTGTATTTCGATTCAACTTGAACATTCATTCAAAAGTTGAAATCCTACATTCATTTCTACCCCCACTTGTATATACCAAAGTGTTAACCAAAGTGATCGTTCCCCTTTAACTGGTATACGCTTCTATTATTCCATAAAGGGGAGGCTAATTGAGATGGATCACCCGAATAAAAGTATATGTAAGAGTGTATATATATATATATATATATATATATATATATATATGACTCCATTATAATATATAGGCAACCATAATACTTTACTCTTTTGTGTAATAATTGGTTCCCTCGGCGGGTTTGGATAGTCTTTATAAAAGAAAGATATTACCGCTTCGAGTTAACAAAGTCTTTCAAGACTGTCAACGTCTATGTGTGATCAAACTGATCATTGTCATAACGAAATGGAAAAAGGAAAGAGATACTGTAATTTTGGTTTGTGTATTTTTCTTTTTGTTTTTCAAAACAAGCTTTTACTTTTTTTGAAATCTGAAATGATATTCGATTCCAATTAAAATATGCGTCTGTATCAAGTTTTATTTTCCGCTCGATATAACGAGTTGATAAGGGCCAAGGGATTTGAACCATGAAGCAAGCAGGAATCTTATATGCAGATGTCAGAATAGTTTTTGACTACGATATCGATGGTCAGTTTGAACAAGGAATAAAGAAATTATATATTATGAGATTGTAAATACTTTGTTGTACATACTGTGGATCGCTTTAGTTATCTAAATTCAGGAGAAAAAAATTATAATGTTCTATCTTGAGATTTGTTCGAAATAGAGAATATTTATGCATCACAGAGAAGCTGTTCAAAAAATTTAATGTTGTTGGTTTTCTCAATCTTTTTTTGGGATTCCTATACAAGAAAGAGAAAGAGCGGGCTAGAGTTTTGAACGAGTTCAAAGTTTTGAGCAATATTTTTCAGGATTTGACATCAGTTCATATAATATTAATGATAACTGTTGGTATTTTTTTCTGAATCACAGATATTTCAATCCAATTCCCTTGCTTTTTTTTATAAAATATTAAATTCCATCCTCATTCTCCAAAATTCCATGTGCACCAATTTGAACTCGTGACTTTGTTGGAAAATGATTGGTCTATTAACATACGAATCCTTAAATGTCACTTACACATGCCTTAATTTTATTCGCAAATTGAACTTCTTAAACCTTCGTATTCATAATTAAACTCGTGTTACGTTATGCAGATCTATTGTGTATTATAAATACAAAATTATGACGAAACTGAAAGTTTCACGGTTTTCTCACTCTAGCGCTGGCGTCGGCTAGACGGGGTTTATTATAGCATATTATTCGAGTTTGCTAATCCTGTGAAGCGGGTTGAGTAAGCGACGCATGTCAGGGGTAGGCACGTCTCAGTATTCAATGAGCCCGAATTGCAGGCATTATGAACTAGAACCAGATGTTGGTTAAGACTGTTGTTTCAGAAAGGCCCCGGGTTCGTTCGCGAGTAGGGTCTTTTTACTTTTTTTATAGAGTACTGATTACATTACAGAATATTAGCTTGGTTTGTGATGACAAGTTTGTTTTCAAATGGCGACGATGTTTAGCACTTCTTTGAGATTATTAAATTAGTAGTGTATACGAATGAGAGAAAACTTATCTAGTTCACCAGACAACAAGGGTTTTCGATTTCTTTTTTCTCAAAAAATCGTGAACGTCTTCATTTTGGACCATTTTTATTCAATTTTATGAAAGAAATATTATAAATCTTGAACTTCGTAATTTCAAATAGTACGTAACACTTAGAATATAGATAACCGAGAAATAGTTGAAACTTGAATCCACATCTTCTATGTACACGTTTTCTTACTGTTTCTTTTTGTTCGTGGATCGTTATCAATGTCTTAATTAAGGAACATAAAAAATGTTCTACCAAGAATGTATTCTATACTTTTACCTTTTTTGTCATTATAATCACAATTTCGATACTGATTTTCGAGCTTTAATGAATCTCATATCTAATTAAAAATCGAGTATTAACTAGTTCTAAAACTACAGCTGAGTAGTGATTATCCTTCCAACCCCCCCCCCCCCCCCCCCCCCCCCCCTCCCTCTTTGATGAAATCTTTCTCTCACAGTTCGTAGCACAACTTTGATTACCGAACTCGATAAGCTTTTCACGCGGAGAAAATAATAACTTTAAAAGTGAAAAATTGTGGTATAGAAAAGTTTGAAGAACCAACTTTAGAATTCAATAAAACTTTTATTTTTTTAATCTCAAATATATATGCATATTCTGTGTATGAAGCCAATCAAACTGAATTGAAACTTAATGAACATGCTACTGAGACAAATGTCTTTATAAAATCAATCAACCATCGTTGAAGTAAGATCAACATTATATGCATAGGTCAGTATTCCGATCAGAGCTTGTAACTTGAAACTTCGGACCCAATATCAACTTCGAAAATAAATTTACTCACCACAAAAATATATGCCAATTTCACAAAAATACTAAATAATGTTTGTCATTTTCGAAATCATTTGTCCTTTTATTTACCTCAAATTGGTATTTTTCGTCTTCATAAAATGACAAATGGAAAGGGAGAGCTTCTATATCTATAATGATATATTTAGAATTTAGATTATTATTCAATCATGTTTTCACTTATTTTCAAGCAAATATTGTTTATGCTCTAGTTGAGTCCTCCCAGAAAACCATACGTAGTATACATTTTTATCATATTAAAAGTACTATTACTATATATATTACTAATTAAACATCTTCTTCGAACAAATCAAACAAGACATCTTCATTATTATCATAGAACTCGGCTGTACTCTCGGCAATATATGCGCCTAAAAACATCCCACCTAACACATAGATGATCATGAAGATCAGTCTAGTATATGTAACTCTATTAGGAGCTTTACGTATCCCGGCCACATAGTCCGTATAGCGATGAGCATGTCTGGAACGCCGGGAATTGGATCGGGAACCAGCATCTTGGTAGATAGACGAGCCTGTCATAAGGAAAGGAGATGAGAAATTGGATACATAATGAGATAATTCAGAGATTTAAGAGGCCGCAGACGTCTATGGTCTTTGGATGTATAAGCTTCCACGCCGTTTATTCTCAACAGAGCTAGCGTTTAATATATCAATCCGATTTTTTATTGTTTTGTATTTTATTACTGAAGTAATATGCTATAGTTTTACGCCAACAGAGAATTTTGATGTGTTCACATACTGATTTCGGAGAATGATTGAATTCGCAAACGATTGAGCTCGTCTCGAAGGTTTTTAGTAGAAAATTGTCGTTATAGTGTAAAATCGTGATGAATGTAGAATCCAAGTTGAATACGTCGTGGATCGGGGTTCGATTCCCATCAGTACTAACGTTTACTGACAGTAATTTCATTCAGTTTCAATCAAGTTGATATATTAATTTTTTCTTCAATATATCAGATTGCGACCACCCGATTCATTTTCGGTTATGTATAGGCCAACCGTAAAAACTTATAGGAAACATATTTTATCATCAAATAAATGGTATACAAACTTGTTTTAGAATTATATTTTACTAAGTAATAACTTGGCGGGATTGAGAAATATTCTCAAGAGTAATAAATAGTATTCATAAATATTAGAATATTATAATACAATTTAGAGGTCGCGTCCTCAAAAATATTTACTTGAATATCTTAATTAAAATCTGAATAGTTCATATTATTTATAATAATTGTTCCCAGCGAGGAAGGTAAAGGTTAACATATATATAGATATACTCCACGGAAGATGTCTCTAGGGTGATACCAAAATAATAAACACTAATTTAAATAAACAAAACATTTCAAGTTTAAACTCATAGTCTTTAAAGAAACAAAATAATAAAAACACTACATATAATTATTCTTCAAGTATAAATATCAGAATATACTGAGTTTCTAGAAGTATAATCTTGTAAGAGCAGAGCAATCGTCTTACAGACTTGACCTAAATACATATATATGGTAACAATGAAATTAACTTACATTTGTGGATCTGCACGTGACGTAATGAATTACAAAGACCAGACAGTCGAATCGTCTTTAATATTAAGCCAGACATCTTTCTGCCAATAACGCCATGCGATGATGTTAGACGGTATTACAGACTTCATGCTGTTTTCTAGTCGTATCTGTGGAAACTGCATTCGACGTTGAGAATGTCAATGTTACATTGTTGATATCATGAAATATTGAATATTTAATTTGGTCTTCGTGATATTTTAAAATATTGCACTGTTATAATTATTTTCAAATTTGATTTTTTCAATAAATAGATCATATAACTTTTTAGTCCCAATGTAATGATTTTATTAAGATGATTAAGTTGGGAATGAAGTGGTATTTTATGTATTTGTTGTTATCCATCATGAATATGAGTGAATAAATTGAATAAAATGAATAAATCATTCTGAATTCATGAAAAACAAATAGTTATAGACGATACTTAATTACCACTGGCGTTTGTTTTCAATCGAATTGAATACAAAGAATAATTGAAGTCTAAAATTACAATAGCTAATTAGAATTATTCTAGTTAGTCATTTCATCCAAACTAGTTTATTATATTATCATGAATCGTTTATTTATCTCACCATCCGGAAGATTATTATGATAATTATCAATTTTTAGGCTTTTCATTGAAGATGAACAAATTCTTCAAATCATTTTCTAAATCGCATAACAAGATGAAAACCTAATGAGATCATGTCAATCAACCGAATAATTTATAATTTACATTAACATTCAATTTGTTTTCAAATCATTCAAGTTAGTTTCTAGGTAAATGAATCGAAATTTTTAAATTTAATATACTGAACAGTTTGGTATTATAATTAAGGTATAACCACAATCATCTTCTGTTACTTGCTAAAATCATCTCCATTATTATTATACTACAGTTTATTTCTAATTCCCAGATAACCGATGTGATTGAGCCAGAGAATGCTACCAGATGTATTAGGACTTTTCTTCTATATAACTACACTTTTTCCATCTCCTCGTTCAACTCGAATTGTTTCCATTCCTATCTCACTATTCTCTCTATCAACCAACATCTATCTTATACTTTTTTCCAATTCTCAATTCATTTTTCAACTTGGTTAAAAACTAAAATTAGCATTTCTACATAAATCCATTAGGTGAAACGTCAATTTGATCAATCTATACTAAATTGGACCGAGACCAAATTGAACAAAAATATAAATAAAAAAGTATTTCCGTATCACGTATACTATCTCAGTCTTTCTAACTAAACAATTCATGTATTATTTATTTATTAATTTAATATGCAAAAGTTTTAGCACAAAGGCAAGTACATACGTGATGGTATTTATTCACCTTCCTATGAAAAACCGTGTATACACGAAAGGTCATACAATAAATAATTAGCCAGACTTTTTCTCTCGGCTTTCGTCTGTAAGCGATGAAGTTAATTAATTACTAGGATTGCTAGGAAACAGAAACCAGGATTGCGGTAAATACGGGCCATGTAACAAACATGTATTTCAGATAAATTATTCATTTACTTATTTTATTTTTATTTTGTAAACATGTTCTTTTCAATTAATCTTACGCGAGAGCGAATAAGTTATACAGATTTTTTTTAAATTTAGAACATCTCTTTTAGAAATATATAATATGAAGTTGATTGTAAAATTGAACATGAATGAGGTAAATTTCAGGTATTTATTTTTTGATAATTCAAGTTAATTATCCCATTATTGAGTGGCATCCGTTTGTTGTGATAATCATTAAGTTTAAATAAATTGTTTGTTAGAATAAATTGTATCAAAAACCAATTCCATTTTGGTTATTTGTTCATTTCCGAACAGTAAATTAAAACATCTTCGCTTGATAACACTCGCTTCCTAGCTGCCCTAATTGAAATAATAGGAATCATTATTTATATGTTCTCAATTTATATCTATTAAAAAAAAATGTTTTCTGTCAAACAAAATTACTTTTTTTTCACATCGCAATTGCCATGTTTCCTGTCGGACATTACAAATAATGAAGCTGTATAATCGTTCACTTTCCATTTCCGAACCAAACTTCACACACCGAAATGAACAAACTGTGTAAAACCGATCTGTAAGTCTCAACTTAATTTCTCTACGCTCATACGTCAGGATATCAACCAAGTAAACCCTGTAAATATACTCAACTTCACATACATTTTCAACTTCAGACGTTTCTCTATTCATTATTTATCCACTAGTTTCGGGAGTTCTATTTTCTCTTCTCAGAACATGCTGATCGACTAGTTTTGGAGGGTCGGAACTTCTAGTCGCTGTAGATAAAAGATAGTGTCGACGGACGATCGTTGCCGTCAAGTATTGTGTTAAGGAGTATATAAAGTGGTGAACTAGGAATGTTTGGTCATAGAACAATTTCACACAAGAATCTGAAACTCGTGCTGTTCATTATAGGCTACTAATGTAGATGGGGCATATATTGTATTCTAGAGGGAATAAGAGAGTATGTCCTCAGTATTATACAATAGGAAATCAATAGAAAATTGCCATAGTTGTGAGGAAACTAAGAATGAAAATATGGAAAAATGAAATCGAAAACGAATGAAGTGATTGAATTGAAATTTGTCGAAATTATTGTTCAATATGTCAAAAAATTGGATTTTAGCTATCGTACTGATACCTTTTTTGTAGCTATAGTTCAAGTTAACTCAGTAGAAAAAAATATATTTTGGTGAATGAATTTTAATTAGCTTTTCATGATAAAAAAATCATTTTGAGAAATAAAGATTTTTCAGGACTAGATTTAGAATTTGAACACAACTACATAATTCAAAAGCGTTACATTTCTAATTTACGGTAAATTCCTCTACACAATACCGACATTTTCAAAATTATACAATTTTCAAGTTGTATCACAATTTTCTTCAATCGTGGATACAAGTAGTCCAAGTTATATGTGATAATTTTCAAGTTGGGAAACGAGTTAGGAACCGAAAGTACAATCAGTCCGAGTGTGTGGCAAACTAACACCGATACAGAATCAACGAAGTTGAAGATAATATTTGTATTTTATCCAGCAGAAACGCACAGTCGATTCAATTTGTTTTCATTTCTCCATTGTCTTCCGAGGTACAAAGATGAACGGTAGTTTTGAGACTTCAATGCAGTCTAGGCACCAAATATAAATAATTATGTATATTATACTCTATTACAAATTGATAACCATGTTATAAATCAATAAAAGTTATATTTTTCTGACTTGGTATGAATGTACTTGTAACACCAGGACCCTTATTCCTGAGATAAATTCATCTCATTATATACATCTGTGTGTGATCGTTCTTCTTCGCCAAATAGAAACATATCTCGGTTTTAATCAAGTCCGAAACACATTCATAGGTAGAGTGGTCATTATTACATTACGTAGAGTGCTTGTAAATGAAAATAAAATGAAAATCTAAGGAAATCTGCCATTTAATTGTCATTACTACCCCTTTTGTCATAACTAATTGCTTATCTCTCTCCATAGTGTCCACCCTTCATATCGCTTCAGGGGCTCATATCTCATAAACAACATTGCCGGGAATGTTATTCAATAGTTGAATCTATAACTCCGATGGCATTTTGGAAAGCTCAGTAATTGAATTCTCTTCATCCCCCCTCCCGCACCCCTACTATCCTCTCATCGTACATTTAATAATAGTCAAACATTCTGACCACCGTTATGGGGACTATTGTTTGAATTTCTCGTACAAATACCGGGATTATGAGAGAGAGAAGGAGAGAAAGAGATGGAGAGAGAGAGTATGATGAGGTTTAGTCTAGACTTGACACTGTGTAGAGTTAGTTATAGGGAGTTAGTCGGATTAGTTTATTATTTACATCGAGTTCTTTAATCAGTCGTAAAGCCATGCGTTAGCCAGTAATGATAAAGATTTGTTCTACAGCTGTTGAGCATATTGAAAATGACGTAGATTTTAAAAAGTTTTGATTATAAATATATGATAGACATATTTCATATAATATGTAATAATATGAAATAGTTGGAAAATTGTCTCATTTACAATGATAATATGTTATTTAAATGTACTGTTTACACAATTATTTTAAAATGTTATCTCTGATAATTAGATGACTGATTTAAGTTGTTACCCAACATAACATTCTAAAATGTTTAATTTTCATTTGCATTACTACTTTTCTGTGTGTTTCGATTTCAATAAATTTTGATTTCAAATTATTGTACTAGTAACCACGCAAAATTACTGACATACTATACTTTCCAAGTCAAGATATTTGTAATTATCAACTATCGCCAATACCTGAATTGCAGTATATAGGCTTGATATTCGATCGTCCAACCAATTATAAAAATATGTTGAATTAGTACAAATAAATGATTGATCGTGATAGTAACATATTCTATCGCGTATGTTCCCAAGTTGATGATGTTTGAAACATATGACCCGCGGAATTAAATTGATTGGAACATAGAGAATTAATTAACTGGGAAAATTATACGGCTATAACTTTATATACATGAAACGAACCAACACTCTAGTGGACCCAGAGTGACTCGGTTATTTTTCATGGTTTTAGTTTTCATAGAAATATATATATTTTCAATTTTGTTTCACCATATTGTATAATAGATATAACCCTGATTATCTATATACTTTAGTTTAATATCGCGCGGTAGTTTATGCGTATCAAACTACGAAGGATGGTCTAGAATATGGTATATAGACAAATTCAGAATGTCTGATAAAAACGGATCTCAGAAAGACATTTAGTATTCTTTTCTCTGTAGAATCATAAAAAATAAAATGAAGAAAACCAATTTTATATCCTTCAAATTGACCGTATTTCCAAACACAAAACAGGAAGGAAAACAAATCGCTTACATATTCTCTTTCCAACATATTGTCATTCGTTTTCATGTTCGTTGCAAACATCTTATTATTGCGTGAACAACAAAGAAAACTCTTGGTCTCAATGATCGATCTATTTCCCTTTGAGAGTATATCGATATCTCGTATATCGAATATCGACTATCGACCTTTCGCATGCTTCGAATCACATGCATGAGTAGTTCCGTACTTCATGGTGCGCATCAAAAGGTATCGATAATATGCTTCGATACCCTACATCACGTTATAGTTCATATTTCCTTACTAATAACCCTACCTTTCATATAATATATACATCAATGGCGGTTTCGAACGACGATACACTTGCGGTCACATAAGTTGGACGAAAAAAGACAAATTAAGATGTATGTTACAGAGAATTTAATTTACATTACACACATTAAAAGTATCAGAAAATCTACACTTTCCTGTTTTTGCTAAAATTTAAATTAAAGCTATGCAGATTTTAGCACTTATTTTTTCAAGAACTATACTTGAAGTGCGTATGCACATTGTCTGCGTGTTGAATGATGCGTGTAATGTCGGTAAAGTTTCTTCAGGAAGTATTTTAATGTCATCTCTTGACCACTTTGAGTGCATGACCACAAATATAAGCACTCTAGCGGTAAAATATGAATTTATTTAAAATAAAAATGTATTTTCAATCTCTTCCTCATTATCTATATAACTATAAACTAACGATATTCACTTGTACATATTACATAATAATCAATCTAGGTGTCGGATTTTATGTGGCCGTAAGTGTACACATTATTGTTATTGGTCAGTAGCTTCGAACCACCAGAACTTTGGTATTCAGGTTTTAACCAAATATATGCAACCGGCTCAAAATTGTGTACAACTTTGGTATTAATTTGTGCCGTTGGCGTCGATGCATTGAAATTAACGGTAACACTAGCTGTAATGAAACTAGAAACCAGGAAAATGCTAATTGTTTCGTACCGTACATGGCGTATCGGGCCCTGTAGCAACTATGTCGCTTCGTCGCTTCATCGTGACAAGTATTATGATATATCGTGTGACACAATAGACATGCTGGTTTATAAAATCGTCATAATCTGTACTTCGCGATAAAACCGTTTCGTAACATTTCGTCCATGGAAAAACAATGGCTGTGTTACGAAGATTTGGTCTTGAAACGATACTAATCTTATATAAGACAATTTGAAGTTCATAGTTCGTTAATGTTCATGCAAATATACCGTAATATGTGTATGATGATTTACTTCCGTCACCGATGGATCATAGTCAACAGTAGAGTGCGTCGTTAAACCCAATATAAAATGAAAAGATGTTCATGATGTTTTGGTGGAGGTGCCAGGTTCGTTGTTCGACATTCAAATTGTGGAATATGGAAGTTTTCGTAACAACTGTAGTAGATTCAATGAAAGTATAAACAAAGACATGCTTTCGATGAAAACTTGTGTTTTGTTTATGTATTCATTTGTTTCTCTATTACACGCACGTCACATGTTGAATAAATCAACCATTTTCATCTACGTCACGAAAGAAGGTTGTTTATACCAGCTAATAATGGTGAAATCTTCGGTATTTTTTAGGAAAAAACTCACTACAGCCTTGAAATAATAATTATTTTCAACAATGTAGCTGTGTTTCCAATAATAAATCTCGTCATGGGGAATTAATAACCCTCAAAATACCACATATATATATATATATATATATATAATATATAGGCCTATTTATGCATCCACATTTCTAACGAAATTTGTGTTTGTTATGTTGGTTTCATAGACTACCTTGTTCTTTTCTATCAAGTAATACACGTATAATATATCTAAATTACATTAAGTGACTCCCAGTTAACTTATTTCACCGGAAGATCATTATAATTCCTACATCACTCGGCTAGCTCCGATGTCCTTCCATAATCCCCTATATACATGTACCCGATCTAGTTCATAATCTCCATCCAATTATGATCGGGCTGACAGATGATGTTGCTTAGCAACCCCACCCCACACGATATCCGATCCAAGCTTATTAGAAGATAACTAACTGGTACTCTATCGGGAGAGGCGAGAGGAGTTTATATTAGTGCACTTCCTCCCGCGAATGTTGGCGGGTCAACGCGTCAGAGGGTTAGTGGTAATGGATAGGGTATGCGGTCAATCGTAACTGTTAATAATATGTATATATATATATATATTATATATATAAACGCTAAGATGAGTTGACCCGCCAACCACTCAGCACAGATTTGTATTCAAGGTATCTTAACTCTACCAAACTCGAGACCAAACTTATAGGGCCTATGTATAATGTATATGTATGTGTGTGTGTGTGTGTGTATATATATATATATATATATATATATATATATATATATATATATATATATATATATATATGTATCTGTCGAGTAACAAATGACAAACCATCGTTATAGCAACAAACTGAATTGGTGGAACCACCAAACATTCGGATTGGTCAATTCCAATTGGTGGACATTGCTGTCTGTCTCTTTTATCAATGGTTGACGTCACTTGACTTGAAAAATATTTTATAGACGGCTCTCAAGTAACAAATACCAGCCAATCGTTACCATACCAAAGTGAACTGGTGAACTACCAAACATTCTGATTGGTTTATTCCACAACTGTTGTCTGTCTCTTTCAACAATGGTTGACGTCACTTGACAGAAGCCTATATATATATATATATGGTATATTTAAGAAGATACCGTGAATACAAATCTGTGCCGAATAGTTGGCGGGTCAACTCATCTGAGCGTTAGTGGTAATGGATAAAGGAAACTGCCGATCGGGACCGCCAACATCAGATATGACGCGTTACTGACTAGAGTTATCACGCCTCTTGTATACATATCTGTGGTGAGTGTTGGAAGGCGCTCAAACAAGCAAGTCGGAGTCAGTAGAACTATTCGAAAAGTTGCATTGTATTGGAGTTGTGGTTTCAATGTTATTCTTGAGAATATTGGTTGTAGTTTAGCGATTTTAAGGAAGTTTGTTTGCAAATATGTTGAACTTATATCGTTCGAATAGTTATACGACGCTAAGATGAAAACCTACTTATAGATCTACTATATATATATATATATATATATATATATATATATATATATATAAATATATATATATATATATTATATGTATATGTATATATATGTATATAAGTTAGGCCTATGTGTGTATTTTATTAGTGCTTGGTTTTATGTATTCAGTTTATCCAATCAACACGATCTAAACTGATTCTAGAAAATCACATCACTTTTATTTCATGTGGAATTTTATGCATGTACTCGAATAAGACTCCAGTAATTGTTTGATTCATTTGATTCTAGATTAATTGATATAGTTTCGTTCTAACTGGTAGTGTGATGAATCAGAATAACATAATACCATTAGGGCCTATATCATTAGACTATTAATATTAGCTATAATGAATTATTAAACTATAATCCAAAATCTCTAAATCTTATTTTTATACACCAACCCCGCGTTAACGGAGAGTAATTATACTTTGAAGTTCAAAGTGTACTTATAGTTATACTTAAGTCTCACTTTGAACACCAACTTGTAAATATATTATATAACCATACCCACATCACAATAAAGTGCGATGTCTCACATATAAGTCCTTGTCGCCTCATATGGCAGGCGAAATCCCCAGCGATTCCATGTGACCGAATCGTGATCTCCTTCCTCGCGCACTATCCACAGCCCCATTGAAATATTCCACTTTCCGGTAAATAAATTCCACTCTTGCCAACAAAAAAAAACACACACACACTAAAATAGTCGCGAAAATGCGCTGAAAGTTTGGAATTTAGGATACGAGCTTCGTGTTTTCGCGACATTGTCGTGAATAAATCCAGATTCTTGATTTATTTGGTTGAAACTTAATCTATTATGGGTGTTACCCGGGTTGTGGCTGATGGTGTAGGTTCTGGTTTAAAGGGGACGTAGCCTATACACCGAAGGATAAAGAGCTAGAAACATTGTTGAAAGTGATTTACATATTTTACAATTCGATTTTTTCGATATTTTTTACGTATCACTGATGAACAGAAGAATAAAAATGAATCGTGTCTACGGATTCCGATATTTAGAGAGATTTTGGCAGACTGAAATCAAAAAACAAAAAAGTTCCCGTATTTCCATCAGACAACTAACTTTGAACAAAATTGCTAATTTAGTCAGAAATAGTTCTGAGACTATTCAGGATTTTTTCTAGTATGATTCAGTTTTGTATTCCATCTCACATTGCACGCCTTTCCTTTATACGAAAAACTCGTAACTCGTTCTACTTTATATTGAACAAAACAGAAAGTACAGAGCAAAGCAGAATTTGTAATAAAATGTAATTTCCCTGATAGGATCAGAATGTAAATTGAAGTTTGAAGTTGTAAATTAAATTAAAAGTTGAGAACCACATAACTATTTCCAAGCGTAATTGTAACTAACTAAAACTCGAGCGACATGATGTATGCGTCGTTGTGGTTCCTTATTATATTATTGTCAAGCTGAGAGTCAGCCAACTTATTTCACAACTGGGGACAAAACCAACATCACTAGTTTCAATTACTTGGATTATTTTTCATCTAAAATTAGAAGTAGTTTTTGCTCTTTGCCACAGTGTCACTTTAACTCTTCATTTCAATCACCAAACTAAAAATAACTATGCTATATTATATAACTTCTGCCAGTTTTTATATTTCTCTGGAGATTGAAGAGACGGAGTTATATATCCTCCAGACTTGATGTATTTGACTTTAGTGTAACCTCAGAACTCGTGATATTGTATGTTACGTATTCCATTATTATAAGTTGAAGACTTGAAGAAATAATCAACTATTCTGCAATACATGTAGATTTAGTCATTTTGAAAATTACAAATTGAAATTGCTATTTCATTGAACGAAATAGAATAGTATTCCACAGTTGTATAGTATAGATGTATTATTTTCAATGATTTAACAAACATATTCCAACTATTTCTCTGGAACACATATTAACTGTATTGTCACTCACATTTAATAGAACCCATTTAGTCAGCCACCATTATTTTTTAGACTCGATTAATCAAGTGTAATCTTCAAACTTTTATCATCTTGGGTCAAAGTTAGTAGCTCAATTCACAAGTCTTACTAGTTCTTCAGCGAAAACTGCACGAGTAATAAAGTAATTTCTGTATTAGAATTTATGAAACATACCCTGAGCAATAGTTTTTCAATCAACTCAATCCTATTAAATATTTCATTCCACATCTATTCACTTATATTGGCAATTCCAACCAATCGTCTTTTCTATCCACTACCATTTCCACTCTCGAGTTTCGATCCTCCAAACCTATTCCTCTTCCACCATCTCATCACAATACCATCCTCCACTAATTGGCTAGTCAGCCGGAAGTACAGCTATCTGTCTGTCTGTCACTGTAATCATTCTCGTCACGGCCACATGGATGCACACTGACACCTGTACACGGAGAGAGAAAAAGAAAATACTACGTCAGAGATTAATCGGTGTTACTTTGCTGTTTTCCCGTCGCCCGGCGCCTCTGTAGCTCAGCGGGGCGTCTTGATACATTAAGAATCAGGCGTCTAAAAGCAACAACATGCGTAGGAAGAAACGGGGGATATGTGAAAATAGCATCATCTTTACAGTAACAGCTTTCGAATTTCTAGAATCTTACTACGTTTTGAATGAATACACTATTAAATTTTATCAACATGGACTAATCCATGTAATAATTGTTTATTTTCCAAGTTATTTCCGAGTATCTTTTAGTAGCCTATAATAGATTTCAGCTCTGAAAATCGGTGAGATATTCTTCTTGTCTATCAGGTCTTGTTTCGTGAAAGAAAATACTTGTTATGAACAATATTGAAGGCTTTTCTTTGCTCAATGTAGTCACTCATTGTGGAAAGAGACTGACAACAACGTCCCCCATTCACAATCTTTCTTGGTTCTCCATTCCGCTGTATTGCTATAGCAACGGTGGTGAAGTCATGTTACTTGGAAGTGGCCTATAGAGTGAATTCGTGAAGAAAGTTTCCGACTTCGTTTCGATGGCTGGCATACAAAATATATATATATATATATATATATATATATATATATATATATATATATATATATATATATTGTATAGAAATTGCTTTCGATGTGAACGCTTTATATTCTTCATTTTAATTCTAATTTATATAACATCAACGTGATTTGACAGTATAATGAGAGTGTATGAAGAGTAACATGAAATAAAAGATACGAAATTTGAAATGAAAGTGTATAGGCCTATATAAAAAAAATATTAAAATATTTCCTTATGAAGGGTTAAATTACGTCAAAGACAGACAGTGTACCTATACCTATAAAATATACGAACACTATAAAATGATCTTCATATAAAATGATATCCTACATTAATTTTGATGCAAGGCAATTCTTCAGGAAGGAAGTGTATACTGATATGAAACTGTTTATCTATATAAACGTAGAATCATTTTATGCATACTTATTATCCGTGTAGTAAAGTTTATCGTCGGTGTTTTTTTATTAATTACTCAAGTATATACGATTCTAAACATAGAAGATCATTTTTCATATGAATCTAATAAATACGTAAGTGATATGAATTATTCAACTCAACTCGTACTCATTTTTATTTCCATTATGAGCATGTATGAAGAGTAATTAAATAATATTCACCTGTACCTTCCAATCACAACTACGTGCCATCAATATTGATTTTACAACTTCAACATTTTATCTGAATGCAATCATAAGATCCAAATTAGAATAGCTGTATCATAATCATTCACACATTGTTGTTCAACACTGAGTAATAATAAAAATACGATTTGTATTTCCTTTTTTAATGTGCTATAAGCAAACGAACTTGATATCGTCTTCCTTCCAATCTCTCCGTCTTCATTGGTGACAATCATCATAAATCTCAATTTTAAACGAATATACGAGAACCGTACAAATAGAACCTACAAATAGAAATAATATCTATCTTTCTATTCACTCTCTTTTATTTTTATATATATATATATATATATATATATATATATATATATATATATATATATATGTGTGTGTGTGTGCATATATATACTGTTTGTATCTCATTACATGGTTCACCTTAACTTTGTAGACTCGCCTGTCTTTACGGTATACATCTTAAGTAGGCAAGTTCCTGGGCTTAAGTTAAGTTATCATACGAGATTAAATAGACCCCCCCCCCCTCCGGCGCCCCCCTCCCTCCCCCACCCCCCGGTAAACATCCCCCACAACTTTTATCAACTTGTGTTACAACATACATCGTTATAATAGTTCAAACATCTAGTGAAAGTCTGGCAAAAACTGAAAAGTTCACTGCCAATTTCAACCCTTATACACTTCAGTTCATACATATTGCCGGTTCTGTACCAACAAAACCAACTAGAATTTCGACATTATTACTGTTCTACTGTATTCATTCTATTGCTTCAGGAGTTTTATAAATGGAAAATATTTCCAGTGAGAGGAAATTTTTATAAAAAATGTTCAAATATTAAAATAACGATAATAATTGTTATTTATTTATATGATTAAAACTGGAAGGCAACCATCCAGCCATCAACACTAGTGGATGGCAGTGTAGTGTAGTTTGAGCGTTATACGTGAATTGATGTTATAATATGGCACAGGATGCTACGGCTTGTATGGTAAAAAAGTTGTGATGTTCGAAATTAGTTTTCTAGGTTGCTATTTTTATCTCCTAGATAAACTAGGGTTGAAATATACAGTGTTGGGAAATGAAAACGTGTTCGGTGTAATTGGAAAACTATAGAAGCTAGAGTTTTAATGTCTTGAAATAGATATAGTTCAATTGGTTATAACACATATACAACTACGTAATTGTACTCTTTTTTGTTTTTTCTCTTTTTGTATATCCTCCTACATTGAATTGAACTTACATCCAAGTGCAGGAAAAGTTATTCTCTGATTTATAATTTCTATTTGTAATATGAGCTCCACCAGATAAATAACCACAAACGATAAATATTACTTTTTATAATATACATCCAAAATGTACGAATCTTCCTTTTTCTAGATTAATTACTCGGATAGTTTGAATTATTTAATTATAAACAACAATTAAGATTAACCTGCTGAAAAATTGATAATGCATACATATGTGACAGATATTTCATATACACAATTACCGTTCAAAAGTGATCAACTAAAAAACTGGTACTTCGCTAAATCGTGTCCCATGGACTCTTAATGAGTCAATTTCTTTTTTTAAGAGAAGACTTATATTTACGGTCACGCTAGCTCGCTCCTCGTACATCGTTATAAAGTTTCACGTTCTTCGAGCGATATTGAAATCAATTGTTAATACACACATTGAAGTATTTCCTTCTTCGCAACTTCCAAGAAAAAGTCTTTAGAAAGAAAATATATAAAAACGAACAACTGAAACCATATTAACCAAGGAAGAGTAAATAGGAAAGGTCTGGAAAATGTGATAACAACTTGAAAATGAAAACGCGTGACTAGACTTTGAATATGTTTTTCAGAAAAACTAAAACCAGAAGCAATACTTTTCAGTGTGGGAAGTTGAAGACGAACGTTAAAGAAAGTAGTGGGTGGTTGGGGAGATTCTTCAAAATGGGATGAAAGTGAAGGATGGAAATTCAATCCACACCGTCGAGCATCTCATCCCCTAGAGGCTTGTCGTCATATCTCTCTCTCTCCCTCTCTCTCCCTCTCTCTCCCTCTCTCTTTCTCTCTCTCTCTCTCTCTTTCTCTCTCTTTCTCTCTCTCTCTCTCTCTCTCTCTCTCTCTCTCTCCCTATAAAACTGTGATGAAGATGATAATTAAAATGTAGGACCACCGTTAATTAGTATTTTCGTTAGAGGAAATGAATAGCATTGTCTGCTGATGATGGGTGGTGACAATATTTAGGGAAGGATTAAGACGCTTAATCAACTCTTGATAAAATGCCCCTTAGGAGAATTAGGTAGGCTTATATTAAACAAAGAAATTCAAAGTGTTTTGTAATTTTGATGAGTTTCAAGAATTAGTCAATGTTTATGCATTATTCAAGAATAATAATGTTTAAAATGATTATAAATTGAATATTTGTAAAGTTCAACGTAATTATATTGAATGGAAATGCTTGTGGAATGTGTTCAACTATTCAAACTCTAATGTATAACTGAGACATTTAACAAAATTCTTCAAGACTGAGATTTGTAGAAATGAATATAAAAACGTATATAGTATTGTATATAGTATTCATGTTCAGAAAAAATATTCAATATAAAAGATCGACCAGCCTTTGGATGATGGTCCTAAGCCATTGTAAATGAAATAGAGAAATATATTAATTACCCCACCAACAAGTATACATGACAATTTCATTCAAAAACAACCCTAAATAGATGGAAAAGAGAATGAGGGTGTGGAACTCTTGCTCGGACATTAATTCTATTAGGAATTGAATTGTTGTTTGAATATTGTGAAAGATAATCAATATATGAAATCTGAAAATATGTCATCTAACGATTCATGTTTTGTTTCCAGGTGTTGGTATCGTGTTGATAACTGTGAGCGGAGTGGCGTGGCGACTTACAGCGCACGACGCACCGTCCTGCCGCGTCATGCTTGGGCTGAGCCGGGGAGACGAAGGCGTCGCGGAACCAAATAGAAGATTCGTGCCGAGACTTCCACCGTCGTACGGCCGACCTCACCACCCTTACGCTGGTAAGACATTCACTCGTTAAGGTGTTAGCTTGGTTATAATATGTTTGAAATTTATCGACAAGAATAACTTGGAGTTGAAATTTTTTGAACCATCATTTCTTGCAATAATACATTCCAATCTATTTCTACCTCATATGAATGTTCAACAATGGAATAAATAAGAGCTTGAAGTGATTCCAAATCAACAAAGTCTTTCTTTTATGTATCGTGGTTTTTAATAATGTTATATTTAATAAATCATTGATATATATTCTTTTTCCTCTTGATAAACAATAGTAATGAGTAATGTGGTTAAATCAGCTGTTCTTGGCTGTGTTGAAATACTACTATTTCATATTAAAGTATTGTATTGAAAAGAATACCCAGAATCTGAATTATTTAAAAAATGATGTAAGCCATAGTCTAATCGACGAAATTATACTTCAGTACTAACGAAACTCGATGTTTGTTTCAGCCATGATGTACCCCGAGTTCCAGTATCGACCACCACCGCCTTCCTACCAGGCATCGATGCAAGAATACCGCCTCCGCCTTCTACTACTCGACCGTCACGCCGCACCCGGCCAAACTGGCCAATCCGGCAATGCGCTTTCCCCTCCCCCCACCTACCGGTCTCACCCGGGAACACTTCGCACCGCCCTCGGCGTTCGAACGGATCCCAACCAAGACTTCAGTCGCCCGCCGAGCTACCGTTCGCGTACCAGCACCACAAGACCTACGTTAGATCCGAACGGAAACTTATCGAACACTCCGATTCACAGTCGAGACCCGTCGTTAAGTTTGAGTGAACCGTGTGGCGGGAGTACCGTGAATGTGATTAGTGTCCACGGTAACGATATGAACGAACCGGAGGCTTTAGATAGTATAAAAATGGCGCCCGATCAGGATTTACCGTTACGGATGATGATCGATAAGGGTTCGCATAGTGGAAGTACTGTCGACCTCGGTAAAGATGGGAATCTAGTGACGATCGTTTCGACTGGTAACGATCCCGTGATCGTGACAGTTTCCGGTTCTACGATGACCAACACGACAACTTGCAGTAGTACAAGTCAATGTGATACGGAAATGGAGATATTAGCGCATCTATGATGGTGAAAAGAATGAAAACAGTGCAAAGACGATTTTTATAATTGAATCAAAATTGTAATTTTTAAAAAATGTAATGCTTATTTTTTGAGGGGAATTGTTGTAGTGATTGACTTTGAATAGGTGTCACAGAAAAGATTGTTATATTATCTTCGGAACAGATAGAGAGAAGATGCTATTTTAGTACTATTTTAGTACTTTTCTTCGTACTATTTTAGTATTTTAGTACAAAAGTAGCTGATTCTGTATCCTACCTAGGGACTAAAACTATGCAGTATTTTAATACGATAGTGTACCAGTTGCCTTGAAAACAGACTAGTTTTGCTTGTAATATATAAGTTATATAATATATAACACTATTAGAGAAATTGTAACTTAATGCTAACTATTACTTAAAATACAGTCATGCCTTTATTATAGAACTAATGTACATGTTTATTATTTATATAGATTCCTATAAAAATAATTCATTGTTGAAATGCCATACCTTAAAAACAGTGCATGACATGGTATATTGAAATTATATATATGTATATGTGTCTTTATATATATATATATATATATATATATATATATATATATATATTATAATACACTGGAGTTTTATCAAGTGATGAGCTGAAATTACTATGTACATAATATTAAAATTACTATTTCAAATAAAACACAAATTTGTTTGCAAATAATAAATACCTGTTTTATTGTAATGCAGCCTTAAATATTCAATTCTTACAGTCCTTACCCACATTATCCTAACAAGTTGTCATAATATACAAATAACAGTCTAAAGAATTTGTTGAATATGTTGGCAGCATTTTTGTTTCCAAGAAGAATTTGCACAGTTGAGATGATATTTGGCATATGTAGTCTCATGACTAGAAATAAGTACACCATTAATCTAATTAGCACAAAAGTACTATCAACAAGCTACAATCGGAAAGACGTTAGTGCAGTGCCAGTGCTCGTGTATGCAGAGAAAGACCTTAAATATTACAAAAGAGGAGTACGCATTTAATCAATAAGTAAAATTTGTATTAATTGAATTAATATGAATAATTCGTGCTAAATAACATTGACAGCATAGGACTTTCAACCGTGCATACTAATATCCGCGCTAGTTCCTATGTTGCCGCTAGATGCCTCACTGTGAATTAGAAATCACGCAGTTGGTCCGGCATTTCATTATTCCATTCTTGTCAAGTATTCAACATTTTTAACCTGAATTCATCATTATGGTGATAAGAATATGTACCCAAAGAATTTTTTATTCCCTGCAAAACATACTTATTTTTTTTAATAGCGTGGTATATTACAATTAATATCAAAAGTATATTCAAATTTGTAAACATATTACCTCCATTGAAATAAGTCAAGATGGTGTACTCTCCAAATCCACAGTATAGAAACAATTTGTGAAATCAAATGCTCGCTAGATAGGAAAATATTCTGATGAAATTACTGACTCAAGATTGATTTTTACAATCATGAGAAATGAGAATCAAGTGCTAAATATCAGTTTACAGAAAGTTTGTACTTTGACTAACATTAAGGCGGCCATTTTCCAAATGGTCTGTCAAGTGTCACTGTCACCTTTGACTGTCACTTTACCCCTTCGAGCAGCTAAAAACTTGAAAGAAAGAGAGAAAACCCCTTCGATGATAGAATTTATACCAGAAATTGATTAGAGGTTTTATACACGTTGTTCATGCTGTCCGTAAGAATCATGTATGGTGTAAAGAAGTCTGCCTTGGGCATACTGACAGGACACTCACGCAGGAGATGTTCAACAGGTATATATTATGTAGGCCTATCCATATCATAATGATATAATCATAATAATAATTATTTACATGTATTTTCAGTTTAATTACTTGAATCATGATTATAAATAAATTCATACTTAATTAATCAACTATTATCAGCATGAGCAGAGCATCTAGGCATTGGCATTATAAAACTATGTTGAAAAATAGAAACACACATTCCATTATTATTAATTATAGCCTGTTAGTTGAATTATCATCCCTGGAATTAGTGTGTCAAACCAATTTATTGGTTAATCTAGGATTAAATCTAGAGCCTACCTACCTACCTACCAGTAAATGAAATTATGTTGCCGTAGCGACCATTTACAACAAGAAAACAATATGGATTTGCACCAGGATTTCTAACCTAAAACTAGGCCTGGATCAGAGTTAATTAACATACTGTGTTGTTTTTTTTATTGAATTTAGCTACTAATGTGGTCTGGAACTTATAAGAAAGGTAACACGTAGCTTACTATTTTTAATTAAATTACTTGATCCGTGAAGTTATAAAAACAAACTTTCTTTTCGGATGTTGGGTACAGTCAGTCAATAAGGTTATCATGAGTTTGGCATATGGATTTTGTCTTCACTTAATTCTCAATATTTATTTCTACACTTTTTCTATGCATCTCATTTCAATTGTAGAATGAACATTAAAATTCAATATTTTTATAATGTTTCAGACTTAAATAATAGGAGTAATTGCACGGCCATAGATAAAGTAGTCTTAAGGATATTATTTACTCAATGCAGCTATGGCTCATGAAATTTAGTAAAACTCACTCATCTAATGAAAAAACTAGGCCTATAGACCTATCCGTACTCCATATAGGCCTACTAGGCTTGTCCAGCCTATCCGTACACTAGGCCTATCAGGATTTTTGAGTTCAGCATAATTAATGAGCGGATTCATTTTCAATTTTTTCCATTTTTCAGTAGATAAGAATGAAGAGAAAACACACAATAAAGGATATATTGGTGGCTAAGGAACGGAATCGTGGTAATCCTCCTAACAAACCTTACCTGCCAATTGTTGAAGATGATATTGAACCAGTGGATATTTTCCAAGGGAGACGTTTACAATTTCCATTGCTCTTACAAGAGAAGTCGTGGACCAAATCCGTCCCATACCGAGTAAGAAAGTGAAAAAATAACTTGTGCTTTTGAAATTATCTGAAAAAAATAAATAATAACCAGTAGACATACAGCTACTATACCGAATTGAAAAAGAGCATAGACATGCTCAGTACATTCAATCGTCACGGCCCATCACTAAAGATTGAGAATACATTTTCTAGCAAAACCACGTATTCATGCGAAATATGTGCCTACATAATCATTAGGAAGAATTTTATTCTGTGCATTGTTATCCCAACAAGTGCGCTTTATTAGTGAAGACAAATGAAAAAGTGGCTCGTAAACATAGTTATATGTACGTTCACGCTCAAATACCCTACAAGAAATGTTAGTCTGTGGCAATAGTTAGAGATAATTTAGGATAGTGGTATAATATTCAGTGTACTGCTCTTTGTGGAGAATTAGGTAGTACTATGGTAGCACCTAGGTAACCCCTCAGCTGACTCTGCCTACCCTGTATACATGCTTATGAAAAAGAGTGAGTAGGTAGGCCTACTGTACAATAAACCTGTCACTTGTCAGGCATTTTCTTCGTCAACGTCACATATGCCCATTCTTGATTCAGCAACAATAGGCCCACGGTCCTTGAAAGTTGTAATTATATTTCCCCCGGAACCCAAACACTTTGGTTTCCCGGAAGCTACATTCCGTTCTCAGAAAATTACTTGTAAGTTTATTGTGTTGAAATTTTTAATACGTTCAATACCCTATACCGCTATTCCATGTGCTTTTAATTTTTAATACCTTTCAATACCTAGTACCGGTACCACTATATCATATTCTCCAATATGTGTGTATACTGCCCAGGTCTAGTAGGCCTATGTAGTTAAGAGAATGTTGAAGTTTTGTGATTTTGAGTCAACCTATGTGGCTGCGTAAGCTGTAGAAACTTTAGTGGGGCTCAGCGTGGGTTCGAGTGCCGCTTAAAACAAGGATTTCCTGTTTTGAAGACTACTTCTATTGTAATGCCCTCAGACTGTGAAGCTATCTAGTAACAGTCTTGATATTATTGCTACGTATCGTTAACTTACAGAAATTTCATACATCGCCCATTCATTCGTAGCAAGAAAAAGCAAAAATAATCTATCTACCGGTACATATGAAATACCATCTCACAAATACTAAAAATCCTTAGACTCTTTTACTATGTTTTCTATCTCAACTGTGTACCTTGTGCTTTATTTATAGCATGTGTACGAATACTGCAAACCAAATGAGTCTATTGCTTGTGGTTTCACCCCGACTGCCTATCCACTTCGAATACATGACCTTCCACCGCGGCGTAGGGAAATCATACAAGAAGACTTGTTCGATGAAAACGGGAGACTCAAATACCCTCCCAAAATTCCGAGGACCGAGGAAGAAATTGCTGAATTACCCAAGAAACCAGAGAAAGAGAAACTTTTACCAGGAATAGTTAAATTAAGGGTAAAAGAATCTATAAATACAAAATTTTGTCAGAGATGTTGAGTTATAAAATTCAATTTTATATAATTCATTGTGTTTTTTGTTTTGAAGGATTTATTGACTGGGAAAAGAGTGCCTTACAAAGAGATAGAAGCAGCAAGGAAAAGACGCAGAGAAGAAAAGGCAGCTTTGAAACAGGAGCAAATGGAGAAGGAAGCTCGAATATTAGAAATAATGTATGTTGAAAGAGCTTAATTAATACATTATTTCTAATACATTCAAAATGAAATATCAACAATTTTATTGTCAGCATCTGGGGTTTAATTATTGGCTCCTATATTTTACTGCATGTTTTTACATTTCCTAGTAAGTTGGCAATGCTCGAGGCAGTCGAGCCAGTCCACCCCGACGATCAGTTGGCGATGATGCGAGCGGTGGTTGAAGAAGAACAGAACCAGTATGTTCGTCAGCGAGATTTGCTGCGAATACAATATTACCTCACTGAAGGGATAGCGGAACATCAGATCGAACCGTACCCTCGCCACTTACTGGTTAATGCCAAGAAGAGAATCATTCCCAAACTTTTGAGGAAGTCTGAGTAAGAAAGAAACCATCAAATTAAATAACAAATATGCTTTCTAATTTCATACGTACTATTGTTACTCTCATTTATAAAAGATATGCAAAGTTGAATTCATACTTTCATTTTTGAATTACCATCATTTTTATTTCAATTTTCAAGGTATTTTGCTGACCCTAATTTTTGTCTACATTCAATATTGGCAATGTGATATGAAATCACTGTGCCAGTAATCCATAGTGTAAGGGTCATACGATAAAATCAAGGTTACTTTGTGACCATTAACATAGCCTAGCAAAGAGCATCCATTTCACATAGGGATGCAAGCAATGAAGGTACCCTTTGCAATAAGCCAATAACAAAGCAAAAAGTCAACATTAATAAATATTCAAAACAATTAATATTATTGTTTTTATATTTATCATTTACAAATCTATTTTATCTCAATATATAACAGAATTTTAGTGAATAACTCAATGTTAAATTCGAGTTCACTTTCTCTTCTTCTTCCATGAGCAAATTGACCCTCCCAAGACAGATTGGCATCATGAATATGTTGAGAAGGGATTGTGCAAGGGCCTTTTCTTCTTGAGAATGTTGCTTTTACTCAGTCCAGGCCGGTTCCCGAGAGCTCTCGGAAAATGCAGCAAAGAGTCAAGCGTTGGCTTTTTGCATGAGATTTTTGAACATCATTCGTGTATTACCAGTTTATTAGTATGCCCAAATAACCTAGCTATTGATAAGCAAACAATCATCAATCATTGAAGTACATCGAAGAGTTGTCGATAAATATTCTCATCACTCACAATATCCACAGGTATAAGAAGATGGTCAAGTCAATGGAAAGCGAAGTAGTGCAAGACTACTACACCAGCCTACGTAAAGCAATCTTCGACTACATCCTCATGGACATGAACGAGATGGTACGACTCAATATCCAGACGTTGCCCGTGGATTATCCCGTGCTGAATATCCGCGCGCCTGTGCCGTGGCATCAGAGCTTCACGTCTGCAGACCAGATGCTCGAGTATAACTTGAAGACTGGCACTGACATTCTCAGAGCGCTCAGGGACATATGGGTGTTTGAGTATGTTTGCCTAATACAGTACATTAGTTACGTTGGAAATATGTGTTGCACCCCTGTTACTCAGTCAACTATCGCACTGCGGTAGAAACTGAAGTACGGTCGGACGTGGGTTCAAGTACCGCATACGGCATGGGTTTTTGTAAACGAACTTTCACCTATCATCACTTCATCGTTTCATTATCACCCACTTATTTGTACCACCAGATGACCTAGCTGTTGGCGGGGTCGTTAACGGGCATTAAAATAATTTTAAAAAATCATCATCGGGCAATGAATTTTGCAACTGGACACTCGATTGCCACAGCGGGTTCAAACCCCTTTAGAAAAGTATCAAATTAAATATCCAAAAAATTACAAGTTTGGCTAGGAATCAGAAGAATGAATGAATATTTATATACCGGTAGCTATCTGTATAGAGAAAGGGAAGTTCACTGTTCTCTATGTCTTTCATCTTGATTTGGGTCTTTTAAGAACACAGCAAATGAAATTCAACTTGAAATACCAAATTAAAAATGCTAACCTTTAATCAAAGTCCTCATTAAATAAACATTTTGGGGAAAAATGAATGGAGTGAGCAGTTCTTACTTAGAAGTAATTTTATACCTTCTATAATATTGCATTTGAATAAAATTTCAAAGTATTGATTTGTGTATAGGTACTCTGACATGTTGATCGTTCCGATCGCCAAGCTAGAAGAGGACAGCCCGTTCCCGCTTCTTCCGGAACAACTTGAGGCTGAGGTCGACAAACAGTGTCAGAATTCCCGGGATATTCTCACCAAAGAGTATGTTTTCATATGCTATATTTTCATATGTTTTCATTTTCATTGCAAAATATGCTCAAATATGCTGAAATTATTGACACTTGAATATTTCATTATAGACCCTGTAGTCTTACTATTTATTCCATTCTATTTCTTTAATTTTGATATGATAGTTTGGCCATTGTCTCACCATTACACATATTTCTTTTGAATTTGAGCAATATTGAACGTAGCATTATCAAATTCATAATGAATTATTTAGTTGAATAGATTATGTGTGGGCTGATTTTCAAAATATAAATTAGTGGATTAACTGTTATTTTTCTTTGTTACCTTCATATTTACCTTCTTTGTTCTTTATTTTTTCTATATGTATACTTTGTGTAGTAATTGACTTTATGAACACATTTCAATCTGGAGTAAATCTGAGCATCATCTTATTTCGATCATTTTGATATCTCAATTTATTCCAAATGTTCCATTTTGTTTGACTTCTTCTAATCTGCTAGGAATACATTTTTTTAAATATATTATCCACTAGAGTTAATAGAAGTGTAGTAATATCACCAGCTCGGCTTTCTCCAGGTGGCTGTTGAAATGCTCGGACTTGTTCGTAACGTGGCGGGAAACTTGGAGCCACATGGTCCCGACGGAACCCGGTCAGTCGTTCCGTCTGGTCGAGAGATTCTTCGAGTGCGTCTGCTGTCTGATGTCCATGCAACTGCGACGGCTGGTCATGAAGTCGCTGTACCACCTGCTCGGACTGATCGTAAAATACAAGGTAACAGTGAGAGAGAAGGTAGGAGGATGGTCTTTTTATTGAAATGGAAGCTTTGTTTTGCAATAAGGAACTTTGCACTAGTGGGTATGCCGCTGAGTAACGAGTGGCAGACAGTGCATGTACACATTCCAGTGTTTAACTCATTCGATTGGTGATTTTAGTTCCATCTGATTAACAGGATGGCAACGACTTTGGCGAAACATACGAGGACTTGACGTTCATCAACCGGCCGCTGGTCACCGTTTTCGTCAAGCCTACACCCGGCACTACGGAGCTTACGTTCTCTCCTGATCTTCAGGATCTGAAGAAAATGGTGCAGCGGCTGTTTATCAAGGTCATCGACGTAAACCGATGCTTGCCGAGAGTCGAGACTGTATTGTTCCCGGGTAAGCAACTCGAAAGAGCATCTAATTTCAACCCAACCGTTCATTTATTATTCTGTAGGATGGTCATTTGATCAAGAGTTTTTAAAGAATATAAAATATGCTATATCAAAAATCTATTGAACATATGAAAAAATTATGAGTTTCATTCAATTTCAAATATCGATTGGAAATAGATAGTTTTCTGGTTCAAATCTTGTCTTTTCAGCCTTCTGTAATTATTTTGTGCTGTGCAGTGAGGAATTTGCTTTGTTTCGACACTTTCGTCTCTTCAAATATCAACAAATGACTGACGACCTGACTTATGTTAGAATACGTATAAAATGGTCAGTATGATCATTTGTTAGAATCTTGAGCGGAGTGTTGGCCGTTTATTCATCCAATGTCGAGTTTATTCTGTGTACCGAAATTATCGAAACCTAAAGGATTCATTTCGATAGCGATCAAAACTTCACGTCCGTCTGCTCCTATAGAGATGAAGTGGTCGGAGATGTATCTACACCAAGTGGGGGAACAGGAAGAGCAAGTGGCGCTGATCCTGCGCCAAGTGGTGGACAGCTTCGACACTAACCTCGCCGGGCCGTACCAGTACTTGCACACCTACGACCAGTATGACTTCGTGCTGAACGGCGAAGCGGAGGCTGACGTGCATCGCTTCATGGAACAGGAGCCGTTTCCCATGCTCAAGGTAACGCTGACTTTTGACATAGGCTACAAATGACAAGATGTTAGTTAGTTAGTTTCAGGGTTTAAAGGCGCGTCGACAGCGAGGTCATTTTGAGCCTATAACAAGATGTAGGAAATATTAATGAAAAATATATTTTGATTGATATTCGATATTGAAGTTTCCATATCAATTATAATTTTTTAGGCTTGTGCGAGCACTTGAATTTTCAAGTTCGAGTTTCAAGTTTGAGTTTGAGTTCAAATTTGATTTTTCTTCTAGTTTTGCTGTATTTGTATTGTTCCGAGCATAAAACGTTATTTTTCCTGAAATCTAGGGCCCAGAAGACGCTACTGATATGGGAATCTCGGCCTAGTATTGGTCAGGTCCAAATACGTTTTCTATTTTTGTAAGTGGGCGGTTTATACTAAACGTACGGCGTGTTGAAAATGGTCGCTCTATAGTCATTTCTACTTCACTCAAAACCAATTGAAAACTTCATACTTAATAGGGCATACTGATGTTTTTTTTTCAAACTCGAGACTCGCGATTTATTATCAAACTCGAACTCGGACTTGACTCGAAATTATCGGCAACGCTACAAAAAATTATAAATCTACTTCCATCATGAGATGAAATATCCCAGAAGGTTCACACATTTCTCGTCTCACTTCCTCCGTCGGTGCGTAGGACTTCATGAAGCGCATCGAGAAGTACGAAGAGCAGTGCGACGAGATCGGAGATCTCCGCGCGGTGATACCGCTCAACCTGATCAGCCTTGATTGCAACGAGATGAACGACACGCTGTGGAATCTCGTCAACGATCTACGCTCGTTTCTCATCGACTACCACGTCATCAACAATCACACGCACAACAGAAGGTAAAGCTCAGTTCTGTTTATTTACATATTTATCGTGTCATTGTTAGCCTTAATTGGGGAATGATGAATTTGTGCAAAGTTGTGGATATTGATAGAAATGAATTCTTGCTTCATTATTGACAATATTATGAGATAATGTTTACCGTGTAGATTCCTATAGAAATTTTAATTTTAATTTCTTCAAATTTGAATTTGAAATTCCAAGAAAATAAATCCAACAAGTTCACCAAGAGGCCTCCAGACCTATAATATTCTACGATGGCTTTGTGTCGAGTTTTTGATGTTTGTAAAAATTAAAAAAAATACTCGGCCTGGATTTTGTTATTAGACATAGTTTAGGTATACATTACTGTAGTAGAAAAATACTTTATGATATCAAGTCTGCTCAGATTGTATCGGATAATATTTTTGTATTCCATTCCCAATGAAGCAATTACCCCTAAGTAAAATTTCAAATGTACCAACCTCTATACATTTTTTAAATCGAGTTAGGCCTATATTGTGTATATATGCATCATTTTTACTGTGATTTTGTGTAGTGTAACTCTGTCCTGTACCAGTGAACTGCATAGAATAGAACTAGAACTGCATGTATATTTTATTTCTGTCGTGTTGATAGCATCTGCGATGCTTTCGACGAGATGTCCGACCGAGTGAGCGAGCTGCCTGAGACCACGGCCGAGCTGGTCGAGCTGACCAACTACCTCACCGAGTGTCGAGACGTGACGATGTACAACTTGAAGGATAAGATCAGACAGACGGCAGAGAACGTGCTCTTTCTGATGGGCATCGCCATACTACCAAGTACGTAATGACGATTCTCGAAACACCCGGAAGATTTAACGTAAATAGTTTTTTGGTAAATCTCAATATATATCACAGTATCGTAATATCACAATGAATGAATGTTGGACTCAGAAGCGCGTCAACAACGATGCTATTTAACGCCTACAGAAAATAATACCTAGATTAAGTAAATGACATCGCGAAGGTATAAAAAAATAGTCAGTAAACAGTTCGAATCAGGAATGTCATTAATGAGCTAAGATTAATTTGTCATTAATGAGTAAACGATACTAATGCATGCCAAGCCTGGATCCAATAGTTTCTCCCATTGGGTTCAGGAACAAGTGCTGAATGATAGAATCGTGAAGAAAATTTTCTGTAATAATTTTATTTGCTGATAAAAAATGATTATAATCTGAATTTTGACCAACATTTCACGGTGATGAAGAGAAAAACTTTTATTTCGTTTTATGTCACTATATAAAAAAAATGATAGATTTGAAGGTCGAATTATATGATTCATGCTCACATTAGCCCTATGAAAAAACACCCACTTTCGCGATTTCGTGCATCACCGTAAAATCGGAACCCTACTGACAGGCGTAAATTTTAATGAGATTTAAGGACGTTTTGTCTTGATGTATTAGCCGAAGACATCCAGCTGAACTCGCGCACGTTTCTCTGGCCGAAGGACATGGACGCGGTACTCGAGCTAAGTACGGCGCGGCTGGCACATCGGAGGGACACTGTGGAGGCAGCCTTGCGCGTCAAAAAGACAGAGTTCGACGAGAGGTAAGCTGCTGGTCGGTTATTCAGCACAGCGTTCAGGTGCTTACTTTTCACTGACCTTGGATTTATTAGGTATTCTAAACGAAATTATTTCATAGGTATGAACGTATTTTCATGGGGATTAGGCCTACCGTAGTTCAAAGTGGATTTTAGATCTGTCTTGAATTTACCAAAACAAATTCAATTGATGTACAAAACAGTGTTTCGACTTCTGATTTTTTCCTGTCGTCAATACTATTTTTTATGCTAACCAATAACAAGTCAGTATTCACCGAACACGGTTTCGGTACCTATTCGTGGCTGTAATTACGATTTTACCGTATGTTATTTACGTGTTTTACGTAGGTTGATCAAGCACCAGAAACTGATGGATCATCTGCGGAAGAAGGATCCGCCCTTACTGACAATGGAGGAGATGGAAGATGCGGTAACCGAAGTAGAACATCTTACTACTTTGCTGGCCGAGGATAAACAAGATGCGGACGTGAGTATACTTTGCATAGACGTTGATACGGTAAACGATATCTAAGTAGTCCGTAACAATCTTGTGGGAACGTAACTTAGGAAGGAACAATTACTTGCTAGTAACTCAGTACTACCATTATAACCACTCTTTATTATCTTGAAAACCAGTACTGTACATTCCATTTTTGCTATATGAAAAATTTGTTAGGTTCTCTGTCAAATTAGTTTGCTTCAACTCAACATCGATACTTTTTAAACTTTTTCTGTACTTTCACGTGTGTTACCTGTGCTAGCACGTGGCTTGAGCTATTTAAAAAGCAGATAAAAAGCTTGATGTATTCACTGATTGAAAAAACTTCCGCTCTGAACAAGCATTTAAACTGTTGCATTTATAAATAATAATTATAAATAATACAAAATCTTGAATTCAAAATTGTTCCATCCGTCTTGCAGGACATAAATCGAGAGGAGACATTGCTAGACTTCGATCCAACTCCCTTCATCGACCTTCAGACCATGCTGGTGGTTGTCGAGCCATACGACAGACTGTGGCACACAGTTCTACAGTTCCACAAGAACTACGACCTTTGGTACTACGGTGAGTAACTACCTCCAGCTTACCTTGTAGTGGACATTTTCACGCAGACGCAAATAAATACTGACAGTTCGCTGGAGTAAGACGATTAGGTATCAAAAACATGACTGGTTTCCTGCATTTAATCTACATTAATATTCTTATTATATTACGCTCAAGATTATTGTACTTCTTTCTATTTCTACGACCATATGCCTAAAAATTTCGGGTTGTGTAAAAAATGTTTTCTACAAGCCAGCTCAGTCAACTAAGGCACAGCTTCAGAAACTGAAGTTCTCATTGGACGTGGGTTTGACTTCCGCTTAAGTCATGGATTTCTGTGAACGTCCTTTCACTTATTACTAGGAAAACGCCTTATGCGTTGTTAGATGAGCGGATAGTAATAGTATGGGTAAAAATGGGTAAAAACTGCTTCGAGTGGTACCAATTTAGCACATTTTATGTTTTTTCTTCAAAATGGCTGACCCGATCAAGCTGAAAATTTTTAGACATGTGTACCAAAATGTAATTCAACTTCACGCGAAATTTTTTTTTTTTTTTAAATAAAAATATTTTTTTTTTTTTCCCGCCATGTTATTCTAATGGGAATTTTTGAAATTTCTTGAATTCATAAAAAAAAAATTACCGCCCGATAATGCCACAAAACTAATCAGATCTAAGTTAGATGAGGAACCATATTGAAAAAAAGTTTGAGGGTGATAGATGTAGCCGTTTGACCTGTGGAGAACCGACAAGAAAACATTAAAAAAAAAAAAAAAAAAAAAAAAAAAAAACGAACACCAATTTTTTTCAGTATGTCAAATTGAATCCTCGCTAAAGCTCGTCTAATCACTTCGTAGTTTCATTATCCCCTTCTCATTCGTACCCCTGATACACCTAGCTGTTGTTGGGGTGGTTCAAGCCAACAATGATCATTGGTTTTCTGCATCCTGTCAATTCTCTTCGCTTATTCCAGGACCGTTCCTCGGGCTGGACGCGGACGAGATCAAAGAGGACGTGGAGAACATGTGGCGAACGCTGTACAAGCTCGCGAAGACGTTCCACGACGTGCCCGGCTCGAAACGCGTCGCCGAGATTGTTCGTGCCAAGGTCGACAAGTTCAGGCAGTTCGTTCCCGTGCTCATCTGTATATGCAACAAGGGCATGCAAGAGAGACATTGGCAACAGGTATGTTTTATAGTGATATGATTCTTAAAAATATTGAGGAGAATATTTGAACGGTTAGTTGAAAATATAGTGGAAAAAAGGACAGCGGTTCAATTAGGTGAACGTACGAGAGTATGAGTGTGTTTAATGTATATTTTGAGTACCTATTATGAATCTCTTAATAATTGCTCTTAGGAATGACAGCAAGCAATTATACCTCTTCTTCATATTCCAAAGGTTACCTCACAACAGATTGTCCATTGTTTCTAATATCCATCTAGGAAATAAGAAAAGCCGCCTTTCTGGCTCACAAGAAAACGTAGTCAAGCTATGCGTGGGTTTGAGTCCCCCGTAAAGACATGGGTTTTTTTAAACGTCATTCATCCCGTCTTTCAACGTCATTCGTAACCCCAAATAACCTAGCTGTTGGTGCAAACAATAGTCAGTACATCCAAAATTACACTCATGACTCAACATGACTTAAACATCGTAACTTTTTTTTCAGATAAGCGAGCTGGTTGGCCAGGACGTGACTCCCAACGAAGCGAGCACGTTGGCTGAGATGATCGACCTTGGCATCATCAAGTACACGACTCGACTCGACGAGATCGGCGTAGCCGCAAGCAAGGAATATGCACTCGAGAAGAACTTGCGCAAGATGAAAGAAGAGTGGGACGATATAGAGTTCGAGGCACATCCTTACAGGTTTGTAACGACTATGGTTGCCGTTTGATCGTTTTTTTTTCGTATTGATATTCAATATCAGGGTTTTAATCTATATCGAAATGAATCCTTTTGAATGAATCGATTTCAATAACAGTGAAATCTCTAGCCATCGTTTTTCATCGGACCAGGAAAATAAAACCATCCATGCAGGAAAATGATCCACCTAGGAAAATTTATCATTGATTATATGGGAGTGAGATAAGAAAAAAAAGAATGATACAACCAGGAAAACAATGGATCCGAGAACGAATAAATAAACAGCCAACTGTCAACTTCTCAAAGGACACTATTTATATTAATATTAGCATTATCCATAAATTCAATACTGCATGTTTATTATGTTATCTCCAGAGAGACTGGAGTGTCCATCCTGTCCGGAGTGGACGAGATCCAGATGATGCTGGACGACCACATCCTGAAGGCGCAGACGATGCGAGGATCTCCGTACGTCAAAGCGTTCGAGGCCGAGATGCAAGGCTGGGAATCCAAGCTCATCTCCATGCAGGACATCCTAGACGCCTGGCTCACTGTACGTAGTCAAACGTTGGGCCTACATTATTCATTTACTGCATTTAGTCATTTCATCGCACGCTTTTTTTTTATCAAGTTATTTGAAGTCAAATTCGAGTTACGTCAAATTCAAGTTACGTGTCCAGGAAATCGATTGAGAAGTATAGAAATGACAATTATAATGTATAAGATATGGTAAAGAAGTTAGAAGAGCATATTGAGTAAACCTCCAACTTGTATCATTGTATTGATAGCATTTTATGGATTCTGACTATACAGTACTGTTAATATTTATTAGTTACTACTGTTTACTAGTTGGGAAAGAGTTGGTACTGGCCTGTTGCTAAGGAACCGTCCCATTATTGACCTGAACGACAGAGGGTAACCACGAATGTCAGGATGGTCAACCATGACAGGAATCGAACCCCAGTCTCCTTCATGACGGTTCAGTGTATTAACCACTTGGCCATTCATCTCATTATAAAGTTTTGTTCATTACATACATATTATTTTATTATTAGTGTCAAGCGACGTGGCTGTACTTGGAACCGATCTTCAGCTCCGAGGACATCATGCGTCAGATGCCGGAGGAAGCCCGCAAGTTCAAGAAGGTGGACAAGACTTGGCGGGCGATCATGACCAACACCGTCAACAACACCCACGTGCTGACGGCCACGGATTACGCCAACATGCTGCCGCTGCTGCGTGAGAACAACACGCTGCTCGACGAGATACAGAAGGGGCTGAACGACTATCTGGAGAAGAAGCGGCTGTTCTTCCCGAGGTTGGTTGAGCCGTTGGAGGCGGAGCTATATTATTTCTTTCGTGAAATTGTAAAAAAAAAGCAACGAAACTTGTCCGTGGGAATTTTGAACGAGTTTTCTACCAGAATTGTCCACAAATAGACGTATCTTGGAGAAATTTATTATTTGAATTTTCCAAAAAAAAAATGTAAATATTTCATGAAGTTCAACAAAATGTTTACGTATCATGACAAAAATGTACACCGAAGCTCTAAAAAAAAATATTCAGGACCTATATAGGTTTTTTACTATGGAAAGTAGGCCTAAGGGAAATTTTTGAAAAATCACATATATTTTGAAAACATCATCACCACATAGGCCTACCCAAAATTTTCTGAAAATCTTTTGAATTTTTTGAAACAAATAATATGAAATAACAATTCCGAGTAGGTCTGCTAAGTAGGCCTATGTTAATTTTACAAATTTAATGATTTTGTTGATTTTTACAGATTACAATTATCTAAAATGATTATTCTATCGCCTTTACTCCGCCTTCAGATTCTTCTTCTTATCCAACGACGAGCTCCTGGAGATCTTGTCCGAGACGAAAGATCCGCTTCGAGTGCAGCCGCACTTGAAAAAGTGCTTCGAGGGCATCAACCTGTTGCGCTTCACCGACGATCAGGACATCAACGGGATGATATCGGCAGAGAAGGAGATAGTTCCGTTCAGCGGGATTATTACTCCGTCAGACGCTAAGGTATAGTTCATTTTTTGGCTTTGGCTATTCTAGCGAAATTTATTGAAATACGTTAAGAAGAGATTCGATTTTGTTGAATTTCAGCTGACCCCAAAATGACCCAAACTTGTCAGGTAAATAAAATAAAAGTTCATTTGTTTTGGAGGTTATGTACATCAGATCACTATCAAGATATATTGAAGGTTATGTTGGTCTACCAGTCTGTTATGGTGGCTCAACTCCATATCCCTCCAATGTTGAAAATATATACCAATTTACCGTCCGAATGTCTGAACCTACCGATCATGAATAATCTAGTAGTGTTACGAGAAACTAACATTTTTTACAAAATTACGTTCACGTCGGCTCAGCTGTAACAAATACCAATATTTTAGTTCTGGGTCGAAAAAGGCATGACATACAGTTTCATATTGTACTCTGGGTAGAGCAGCGATCGGTGGGTTTAAGTGCAGTACTCATGAAATAGAACAAGGCCGACAGCTGATTGAAACCACCGTGTAAGCTTTATACATCTTGCGTCACTATGTAGGCCTACACCGAGTATATAATCAAACAAACTTTATGGTTTCAGTGCCACCTAGATAATTGTTACACTTCCCAATATTGTCTGATTCCTCTGCACTGGTTATACATTTGTATTACACTGAAAAAACGTAACTTGTTATTAAGTATTCTGTGACTAAATTATTATTATTATTATAATGTGTTCGATTAGGGCATGGTGGAGAAGTGGCTCGCTCAAGTGGAGAGTCAGATGATAGTGTCGATGAAGGACATCTGCATGGAGGCGATCGCTGCCTACTTCACGACACCGCGATCCGAGTGGCTGTTGAACTGGCCAGGTCAGGTGGTCATCTGCGGAGACAGCGTCCATTGGACGGCCGAGGTGTCGGAAGCGATCAGCAACAACTCGCTACCGGTCAGTTTTCCTTTCTCTTTTACGTTTTAAGCTCAAATAGCTTGATGCTAAATAATGAAGAATTTTCAGGCCAGTAATAACATCTTCGTGATCTAAAAAATAATTGGATATTTTGTCAGAGATATCCTCGAAATACGGTAATACTATACTGTACGTCAATTCTCTCTTATTTTAAATTGTTTGAATTTATGTTAAATTTTCTCAATTTGGATTTTCAGACTAATTTTAAAATAAATGCGGAATTCTAATAGTTATTCACTGCCTAACCATGTTTTATTTGATTTATTTGATTTTATTTATTTGATTTTATTTGACATGGTCTTAGAGGTCAAACTTTTGGTGTATTTTTTGTACTAATCTATGTAAATAACGTGTCTGACTGCAGGCGTACTTGGCGATCAGCAACAAGCAGATCGACGATACGGTCGAGATGGTCCGTGGAAAACTCAGTTCTGGCTCTCGCGTCACAATCTGCGCTCTCATCGTCATTGATGTTCACGGTAATTACTGATAATACTATTGATACACTGATACTTATTGTTACTAAAGATATGGGTGATGTAAGATAATTATAATCATAATGATAATGAAGATGATAATACTGATTATAGTCAGCAGTAATGTAGTGTCGTCATCAACAGTAGAGAGGCCATCCTCTGTGAGGGTGGTCACAGATTGGAGCTTGGCAGTTATATAATGTGGAGCTGGTGGAGGTCGCCATCGACAGGGTATGGCCATGATCTGTTAGGGAGACCGCAGTTCCTTGCTGACATTCAGCACTGACTATCTATCTCACCTAAGGTCCCCAGTCTCTGAACCATATAATGCCGTATTAATTAGATCTAACTTTTCTGTCTCCTTGAAAATTTATAAGTAAAAGTGAATATAAATGTATAACTTGAAAAGGTGACATAAAAACCAACAGCTTACCTAGACACTCAATATTATTGACTCATGGCGTTGGATCTTGATTTGTATTGTTATTCAGCTCGCGACGTTGTCAAGAAGTTGACCCAGCTGGGCATTAGCTCGACCGCCGACTTCAACTGGATCAGCCAGCTGCGGTATTACTGGCGCGACAACGCCGTCGTCGTGTCGATGATCACGACGGACGTGATGTACGGCTTCGAGTATCTCGGCAACACGCCGCGGCTCGTCATCACGCCGCTCACCGACAGGTGTTACAGGTGAGCGGACTCCGAGTTTATAATGACTAAGAATGAATTCTAAGGATGAATGCAAACCACTTTTATCTCGATTTAACAATCCAAACTCGAACTGTGAAAAAATGTTTAATTTTGTATAGCCCTAACACGAATAGGCTAGAATTATTATTCATTTTAGTTCTCACAAATTTCTGTTTGAAACAAATGTAGATCTACAGTACCACAATGGTTAAGCTTTGCAAGTTTGAATGTTTTAAATGTAGAAGTTTGAATGTTGAATGTTGAAAATGTACAATGTTTAAATGTTGAATGTTTGAATTTAATTTGTTATTCAAGATTTACATGTATGCCTACCTAGTCATACCTGTTCAAATACCAAAAAAAATGTTTCTATTCACGAATTGTTGGTATTTATGCTTTAGTCGACTACCTTAAATATAACTGTTTTTGCCACTATGGCTGCCAGGACCATCATGGGGGCACTGCGTCTGAACCTGGGCGGGGCCCCCGAGGGTCCGGCCGGTACGGGCAAGACGGAGACAAGCAAGGATCTGGCCAAGGCCGTGGCCAAACAGTGCGTCGTGTTCAATTGTTCCGACGGTCTCGACTACAAGGCCATGGGAAAGTTTTTCAAGGTCGGTAACGCTCACGGCCATAATATTTAGATATAAGTTGATTTTGTTTATGTCTGTTTATATGATAATTAAAAAAGAGAAGTTGGACGCATAATGACCTAGCTGTCGACGCCTCTGAACCGTAACATTCATTCATTCGAAAAACTGAGAAGAGTGGTTGAGTGGCTAGCACACTAAACCGCCATTCAGGAGACTGGGGTTCGATTTTAGGCTTCCAGTGCCAGGAGAATTTAGGTTTCCAGTGCAAGAGTGTAAAAGTACAGGATTTTATAGATTTTATTTTTTCATCCCATCCATAAGCTCCTTCATGTCGAATAGTTCATTTAGTATGTTTTTTCAATCTCACTAAATATCTCACAAAAACTCACTAAATAGTAAATAGGTTCCTCTCTAATGTCAATTAGTAATTTAATATGTGTAGACACCAACTTATAACCTCAAATAAAAGTACGTCATCATTGCTAATACTGAATATTCTATGTTTGTAATAGGGTCTAGCGAGCGCCGGGGCATGGGCGTGCTTCGACGAGTTCAATCGTATCGAGCTGGAGGTGTTGTCGGTGGTGGCGCAACAGATCCACAGCATCCAGATGGCCATCACGCAGAAGCTCAAGCGGTTTGTGTTCGAGGGGACGGAGATCTCTCTCGATCCCACCTGTACCATCTTCATCACCATGAATCCCGGGTAAGCCAAGTTCAGTTTCAAGTGTCTTAGGTTTGGTTATGTGGCTCGTAATTATTAATGTATCATGTTATTAAAACTTGACAAAGTCGGACAAATATTTTGTTGACTAGTATTTTCATTAATTTTGATGAGTTTCTTTATAAATTACAGGATGTTTTGGTCTAATTAAGGCTAAATATGTTTTGAAAATCTTTTGAATGAATTTTGAAAAAAAATTATAAAATGTTTCTAATAGGCCTAAAATCCTTTGTAAAATTATTTCAATATTTTTTCATTTTTTTTTTTCATTTTTTGTGGCGTAAGTTTTTGTCGCAATTTTTCAAATTTTTCAATTTTTTTTTTCAAATTTTTTCAGATTTTTTCAGGTGTTCTCTTTCCAACTAAGTATAGGCTTACTAATATAGCCAACTTATATCATATCACATAAATTGAGATTGGCAAATGTATTAATTTAATTTCTCCGTGTGCTTTATGCTAACTCGTACAGATGGATGACCAAGTGAGTATACAAACAACGATAATCATTGCTCGGGTTTTCTCCACTTGCACGACTCATCGTATTTCTCCGATATTTTCACTTGGGTCTACTGCATATGTGTCAATTTCACAGTTGATTTTTTTTCTATTGACTTCTTGTAGATTGTTCAGCACCAGTTCAACATGGCATGTGGATGATGTTCCAGTCATTGTATTTTATTTGTAGTTGTATTTCATTTGCATTCGTATTTTATCAGTTGTAGTTATTTTTGTAATAGACCCTATTAGTTTGTAACAATTTTAATCTCTACAATTATGAACTTCAAGTACGGTATAATAACTACAGTATCATTAACTACAGTTTTGTAAATTAAATTATACAGTAATTATTGAATTTAATTTGGGACTCCGAATACCTAACAGCTAGGTCTACTGTATTCGTATATTCATTATATTCGTTTCATAAGTTCATTTTTATAGTATTTATATGTTGACCAATATTGTAACTAAATCGTAGGCCTATCGTTCTAAATCGTATTGTTCTAAATCGTATCGTACCTTGTTTACGTGTAGTTACGCTGGTCGCCAGGAACTGCCCGACAATCTAAAAGTGCTGTTCCGTACCGTCGCGATGATGGTACCCGACTACGCTATGATCGGTGAGATATCACTCTACTCGATGGGCTTCGTTGACGCAAGGAGGTAGGTTATTTCATTTATTGGTGCTTTAGTAGTAGGCGTAATTCATCCACTTTGATTGATGACTTTCCCTTGTTTGGTTTCTAATGATCATTGGCGTCTTATTTGATTACTTCCTCTCATGCGTACCTTGTAGCCCGATTACTACTCAGGGCTACTGTTTCCTGATCAAAAGTCCAACACTACTTTTGTGTCCTATCCCTCCACAAAGATATTTTAATAAGCCTTTTTTATGCCTATTGTTTTATGCCTAAAACTCTTTATTGAACTAGTGTTCAGAGTTCAAATGTGTCAAAAACTAAACTATGTCATTTACGTATTGTAGTATATTTTGTTCATTGATGCTTGTGATTGCTCACCATAATGAAAACAATATAAAATTAAGTTTGATTTTCTGCCTTCACCAGCAGCCAATACTCTAATTAAATTGTCGACGTATTGTATTCCCAGTTTGGCAGAGAAAATCGTCGACACGTACAAGCTATGTTCGGAGCAGCTGTCGTCGCAGCATCACTACGATTACGGCATGCGAGCCGTGAAGACCGTACTGACGGCAGCCGGCAATCTCAAACTCAAATACCCCTTCCAGAACGAGTCCGTCTTGATCCTGCGTGCTATTGTTGACGTTAATCTACCCAAGTTCTTGGCACAAGTAAGTCCCTAATCTATTGCCTTCTATTCTTTGTGTTGGAAATCATTAATAATTTTGGGTTTTGATGCAGTAAACCCTTGTTAATTCAAAATCGGTTAATCCGAAAATTGACGTATTTTGAACCTAAAATCGGTCCCCGGCTGAAGGTATAGCCATTTCAATGTTAATTGATGTGATTATTCCGAATTCCAGCTAAACCGTAATCCGAACTACCCGGTAATATTTTGTCCTTTCAATTGCTTTAACACTGATTTCAGATTGGCTTATCCGAAATAGTTCGAGTAAATTCCTTGAATTTATCATTATTTCCCCAATTTCCATCGTTTTTATTTGTCGCGTATCAATGAAACACCAATTGAAGATAATATGAAATATGCCATTCCCACCAATGATTGTTGGAAAAATATTCTTTCTCCCTTCAGCGGCAATCTCAGTGTTGTGATACTCTTTGAGGTACCCAACTAATATTTCAAGAATTAAACAATATAGGCCCTAATAAAAATTATCATTTTCATTATAATCTTTATAATTTCAAACATGTGTATGATTCTCCCTTCAGGACGTGCCGCTGTTCAAGGGCATCTTCTCCGACCTGTTCCCCGGGATCGAGCTGCCGAACCCGGATCGCGACGAGCTGATCGACTGCCTCCACAGGGCGCTGATACGACGGAACCTTCAGGGCACGCCGTGGTACATAGAGAAGATCATCCAGGTCTACGAGATGATACTCGTGCGTCACGGCCTGATGATCGTTGGCGAGCCGATGGGCGGAAAAACGTGCGCTTATCAGGTACTACTTCAGCGCTTGCCTAGTGTCTACGTAGTGTTGTCAGGTGTTGCCCTTTCTTGACATTCAGACTTTCTCTTTCTCACCCTTTCTTGACAATCGGCGTAAAATGACCTTGATGTTGACGTGCCGTAAAACTCAGATATTCATTCATTCATTCATTGACATTCAGATTTGTGCTAGCTACACTAATAGCCTATACATTTCATATTACCAGTAATAATTATTCAATTATGTAGGCCTCTAGCTATATGCCCTGATACTTGAATCTAAAATAGTTTGAGATATAAAGGAAAATTGATCCGAAGTTGGGTAAAAATTTCTTGGGGGGGTGGGGGGGAGTTAAATACACAAAAACAAAATAAAAATTGCGTAAAAATGTACGAATTTAAATGAAAATTATCAACTTATAAATTGAAACTTTATCCTAGAATCTCTATTCCAATTTTGAATGTGTTCACATTTGGTTAACCTGGACTACTTTGCTTCAGTTTTCCTCTTCTAAACAGTCATCAGTTCATTTAATCATCCCCTAGTGGTTTTATCCAACCTACCCGCTGCTAAAAATTGCCTCGTGTGTTTGTAGTCTCTAGCCGAGGCATTGGCCGAGCTGAGCAGCAACCACAGAGCGTCGATGCAAGAGTTCAAGACCCAGTACCGCATCTTGAACCCGAAGGCGATCACCATGGGCCAGCTGTACGGCTGTTTCGATCCCGTCTCGTACGAGTGGTCCGACGGCATTCTCGCCAACACGTTCAGGGAGTACGCCTCTTCGACGACACCAGACAGGTACTGAACCGATCAACGGTCGATTCAACGTTTAAAATCGGTACCGTTTCAGTACGGGTATCCTAGTATCAGTCGGAATCTAGACTGTTCATCTAGGTTTTTAACATTGTAAGTAACAACGAAATGTGCTTCTAAATGCCAATATGGCCGACAAAAAGGTAACACAAAACTGTCAACAGGTGTAACATTTTTAATACATGTCATTGTTCAGATATGCATGCACTTTATTTTGTAACTTCTCATAAGTTCCACTGTTTACTTTTATGTAACAAAGATCACTGGTATGTAACAGTTATATGCAATATTTTTGCTATTGATTTTCACCTCACTGCATACCATTACATACAATACCATGTAATGTAACATAGTGTGAATCTTTATTATGTATCAACATTTTAGAATATACTTCTCTGCATGGTATGAAGCAGTTTCACTACAATATGTTCATTCCGAAAGTCACTGCGATTGTTTATATGCTATACTGATACTGAAAATTTTACGATGTGGATAATTTCCCCTTAAAATGAACTAGCGGTAGGCGGCCTACTGTAGTTTGTACTCCTATTTGTAGCTAGTTGCCTCGTGGACCCCTGTTGACATTGTTCTAGTAATTCTGTTGGCGTTCTATAGGAAGTGGATTATGTTTGATGGACCGGTGGATGCCGTTTGGATTGAGAACATGAATACTGTCCTCGACGACAATAAGAAACTCTGTCTTATGTCCGGTGAAATTATACAGGTGAATAGATGATTTAGTGAATTACAAATTGATTGAATCATGAATGTAATGACTTTAAATGGGTGGAAAATCTTATGGAGTAGGCCTACATGGGAGTTGATTCAGCAAATGGTCATTTTGTGGCGATAACTCTGTAACAGCATTAAATGACAAATTCCAATTTCACTCTTTAATTTTGATTCTAAAATAAGATCGACTCAATCTAGTGCCAATCTGTTGGATAATAATTTTTTAAATGTTTGTTCCTGCTCGAAAATATTTCGAGACTCGAAATTTCAATGTATGAAAATATATTTTTTATCGAGTTCGACCCTTGATCTCGACTTATTTTGAGACTTGCACGGCCTTAATCATGTCATCTCTTTTGGTCACCCGTTTTATTTTATGAACTAATCAGTAGTTAGCCTTAACGGTCTATTGAAAAACTAGGCCCTAATAACGTAACTCCATCGAAAACTTCGTAACTACACGCTCTAACTCTCCCCGTGCTATCCAGATGAACAACAAGATGAACCTGATCTTCGAGCCAGCCGACCTTGAGCAGGCGTCGCCCGCGACCGTCTCCCGCTGCGGCATGATCTACCTGGAGCCGAAACAGCTCGGCTGGCAGGCGTTCTTCGCGTCGTACGCCAACATCCTGCGCGAGAAGATCATACCGGAACAGTTCGAGCTGATCGAGGAGCTCGTCGAGTGGCTCGTTCCCGCGGTTTTCTTCTTCATCGGACACCACTGCAAGCTGTTCTGTGTCACGTCCGACATGCACTTGTTCCACGTCAGTGAAACTACATCTCAATTGGTGTTCTATTTAACGCCGCCCTCGTTAGCTCAGTCTGCTGAGGCACGCTTCAGACACTGCAGTGACCGTTGGTCGTAGGTTCGAGTCCCGCATAAGTCATGGGTTTTTGTAAACGTTCTCTCACCTATCAGCACTTCATCGTTGCATTATCACCCGCTCATTTGTACCCCCGTATAACCTAGCTGTTGGTGGGGTCTTTCTGCAACATTAAAAGATAAGAAAATCTATTCAACATTATCTACAACAAAACTTGATTCAAAGTTATTGTTTCCTTAATTGAGGTTAAGCATGAAAGGTAGTATTGTTCGGGGAACACCGCAAGGGCTATCCTAAAACTCCAAATGAAGAATGAAATATAAATGCAACTCAATTGACAAACTAGAAATTCACATGAAGTAATTGCAGGGATGTTGACCAATTCAAAAATTTGAAACGGGAATTTGGATTCATATTTCAATAAAAATATATTATAAAATACCGATACTGTATTCGACGGAAATTGTGTATCATCATCATACCACCCGTATGCTCTCCATGTAAAGTGTATAAAAAATTTAGAGGTGTAATATGCGTAGGTTTTATTTGAATTTGAATTTAATTCCGTAAATAAGGTTTCTGTAACAATCTTTCGCAATTGTATATAATCTCTCACATTGTTGTGCAATCTCTCATATCATCCGTCTTGGATCGTTAGAGCCTTTTCTATCATGCGTACTACTTTGTTTTATTTGTGTAACGTTGGCAATGCCGTGTTGGTTGCAGTGTTTCACGCGGTTGTTCACCTGCATGCTGGACAACGAGTCTCAGGTTAGCACCATGTGGCTGCAGTGCACGTTCATATTCTGCATCATCTGGAGCCTTGCGGCTACCACTACCGGTAAGTGTCTTATGTTTCACTCGTCTGTTGTGGTACTATATAATTTTCATAACGTCTTCGATCATGGACTTTTCGCACAGTGAAACCTCTATCTATCGTTATTGGTTATATGGGAGTAGGATGAGACAAAATGAATGATAGACGCGGGAAAACGATGAGTAGAGGTTTCACTGTAGCCTATGTATATTTTCAACCGTTCGATAGAAAATTGCCAACGATTCCAAAATTTCTTCGACTATCGACAAATAGGCCTATGAAAATGTTCAATCGATATCTGAAATATTGAATGAAAAAAAAAAAAATGTTGGGAAACAGAATGAACATAGCTAAATTAGCTAGCAGCATTATGCTATTACAATTACGTATCCTATTTGTGTATCTTAATTCTTAAATAATATTCAACCAATAAATATTCAATCATCGGTCAGTACAACCCAATATGAAATTTAAGAAAAAAATTGAAATCGTTTGTATTTGTCCGAGGTCAGCCGACAGCCGCAAGCTGTTTGACGAGTTCTTCAAGCGAGTGCTGTACGGTCTGAACGAGGACTACCCACGTCCGAAGAACTTCAAGCTGACCAAGGTGAACCTGTTCCCGGACCGTGACACCGTGTTCGACTGGGTCTACGACAAGAAGAACAATGGCTCGTGGATACCGTGGGTCGACACCATGGACAAGGCGCTCACCACCCTGCAGCCGACCGCCAAGGTCAGTACTAACCGACATGTCGCTTCAATGTTCAATGTCGTGAAGAGACATCAGCTCATCAAGTTTTTGGTCATAGTCGATCGATAATCAAAGGAATAATTGACAAAAATCAATATAAAATTATTAAGTCTGCTGTTTGGAAAAGAAATTGTGAACTATAGTCTAACAAAATTGCCTTGTTGAAAATTGATCGAAAATGTGGAAAAATTTGGAGTTCCGATCAATATAGAATCGAAATGATATTGAATATATATATGTACGGCCTATATCTCAAACCCAGATGAACAATTATATTGGGCCAGGGGGTGTTTCCACCACACCTTCTTGGGCAGACTTTTTATGTCAATCGGTTCCTGCCTTTTCCGACTTTTTTCTCCTCTTCTTCACTACTACTATACTCTGCTTCTTCTTCTGTTCTTACGAGTTCCCTGTCAATCAAAATTATCGAAGTATTTTAGGGCTGAATCAATCATTGTTTCGTTCCCACTATCCAAATCACCTAATAAAATATCCGTTGATCCTATCTTCCCATCAACTCATTCATTATTCATCAATCTTGACTATCATCACAGTGCGTCGTTAAACCCAATAAAAATATGATAATATCACCGTGATGGATTTCAGGTGAGCGAGCTGATAATCCAGACCACCGAGACGGCATGCCAGCGCTACTTCCTGCGCCTCTTCCTCCAGCACCACATACCGTTGTGCTTCATCGGACCGACCGGCACCGGCAAGTCGGCGATCGTGCTCAACCACCTGATGACCTTGCCCAAGGACAAGTTCCTGCCCAACGTGGTCAACTTCTCTGCGCGCACGTCGGCCAATCAGACGCAAGACATCATCATGTCCAAACTAGACAGGTATCTTTTTACATTTATCATGTATTTATATTGTGATTTATTTCTATTTATTTGGAAGCCAGATTGTGAACAAAACCTTTTTCAATCAATCAAATTATGGTGATTGCTATAATATTTTGTTTGGTAAAATATTTTTGTCACCAGAGAATTTCTGTTCTTTGGATGGCAATCTATTGTTTCTATTGTTCAAGATCCACCGTTATCTTGCTTGTGTCATTCATTTTTTCTCAACGCACTCACATATAACCAATGCTAAATTTTCCTGGATGGATGGTTTTATTTTCCTGGTCCCTTGAAAAACGATGGATAGAGGTTTCACTGTGTATAGGCCTATGTGTGTGTGTGTGTGTGTGTTACGTGTTGTATATGTGGTGTTTTACAGACGTCGCAAGGGAGTGTTCGGACCGTCGATGGGAAAACAGTGCGTGTTGTTCGTAGACGACCTGAGCATGCCTCAGAAGGAAGTGTACGGAGCGCAGCCTCCCATAGAGCTGCTGCGCCAGTGGATCGACCACAAGCACTGGTACGACCTGAAAGACACATCGAGGCTTGAGCTCGTCGATATTGTGAGTGATACTTCCTTTCTTTCGATCCAATTGTTCATTATTGGGAGAGGCATTCAGCCATGTTGAAACTTGTTATTAATTTTCAGTTGAATAGGTTCACCTAATTAAAAAGAAATTTGAAAAAAATAGAAAAAGAAAGAAGGGTGACAAAATGACCACGCTCTCGGTGTCACCCAGAAAAAAAAAAAATCTTAAATATAAACCTTAAATGTATCATAAGTTTGTTATCATTCAAACAATAAGGATCACCCTAGTAAAAATGGGGACGCTGGAGAGCGAATATTGTAATAGTGATATTCGGTCACGTGACATGGGCTTCGCGGTACTTTTCAATGGAATATGGTTAGGGTTCAGGTAAGGTTGGACACCCAAACCCATGTCATACAACCGATTATGCTCTCTCACGGTATTCACTCTTCAGGCGATACATAGAGAAATATTCTACACAATATAAGCTATACACCACAATATCACCGCGTCTCAATCTAGGATACAGTCACGTTTTTGTTGCCCAGTTGTTCCTGACCGCAATGGGTCCGCCGGGCGGTGGTTCAAACGAGGTGACGAGTCGTTTCACTCGGCACTTGTTCATCATCGGCATCGACTCGTTCGAGGACAACACGCTCAATAAGATCTTCTGCTCGATCATGGACTGGCACATGGCCAAGGGATTCGAACCCAACGTTGCTAGGCTGAGCAAGGTACGTAACCAAACAAGAACCAAATACGAGCAAGTTTTGCTGTCAACGTCTTGACTCGACATGTCGACAGCCTGATTTGTCTCGGACGCCGGCCCGCTCTCAAAACTTGGAACAGTTCAAGATGCAAAATTATTATTAACATTATATGTGACAGACGGTATCAGAAAATATTTATCGAAAATGCTAATGAGAAATAACTTGTATCTTATACTGTAATAACAAGTATGAAAAGATTACTTGTATGTAACAGTAAAACTCAATATTTTTACCATCCATTTTTACCTCAACGTGTACCATTACATACCAATAACATATTGTGAATATTTATTACGAGTCAACAGTATTTAAGAAGATACTTCTATGGTATGAAAAAGTTTCACTACAATATGTCTCAACAAAAAATCACTGTGATCATTTTGTGCTACATTGACACTGAAAATGTGACGCGGTCCGTAAGTCCCCCTTAAATTCAGTTCTGCACCACTTCCGTATGGTTTTCAGATGCTCGTTGGTGCCACCATGGATGTGTACAAGGAGGCGGTGCTTCAGTTCCTGCCGACGCCTGCCAAGTCCCACTACACGTTCAACCTACGCGACTTTTCCCGCGTCATCCGGGGCTGCCTCCTGGTTCCGGCCACGCACCTCAAGGAACCCGAGAAACTCATCCGGCTGTGGACTCACGAGGCGTACCGCGTGTTCTACGATCGGCTCATCGACGAAGAAGACAGGTAAACTCGGCGACAGCTGAGAAGCAAGTGGTGCGGCTCACTTTTGATAAACGTAGACTTTTAATTCGTTTCACAGTTGTTGTTTGAGTAAATGAGAATTTCATTTTTTGTGGAAACCTATTGTTTTTACTGATTGCTTAATTTTTCTCAATTTCATTTATTTGTCTTGGTTCTTTTTATATTTAGTGCCTTCATTTATTTCTGTCTATTTTTTATTGGTCTTGAATTTATTTTTCACTGTATTGTAGGCATATTCTCATTTAGGTGTAAAGTCAATTTTATTTTCATGTATCAGTATTTATAATATAATATTAACAAAATTGAATTAATAATAGTTCTGTTTATGTTTTCCGCCAGACGATCGTTGTTCGGTATCGTGAAAACAGCCTGCTACCAGAACTTCCGCTCTCACCTCGACAAGATCCTGTCCGACTTGATCCCGGAAGACCAGAAGGAGTTGAAAGACGAGCACCTCCGAGGACTGTTCTTCGGCAACTACATGGAACCAGACGCAGATCCCAAGGTAAGGTTCATCATTGATGCGGCATACAAGTAGACTGTAGGCTTTGATAACTGTAGAATTGGCTCGGAATGATTTCACTTGAAATAATCATAAAATAAAAAATTGAACTTATTTCACTTTTTTGGGGGATTAATATTTTTCTTTTTAGTTCTAAACTAAATGAATGATGAACTGAGTATCATACTTCTAACTGAGGATTTTCAAAGTTTCTCTCAGTTGTTGAAGTGAATAGATTTAAACTCACTTTTAGATCACTTTAGAATTTAAATTGGATATAACTCTTTTCCACCAGTACATAATAAGATATTAGGGTATTGTCTGTACTGACTTGATTGAATGGCATACACATTTTGATTAATGAAAGTAGGGAAAATGAAAGGAATAAAATTATTTTAAAAAATGAGAATTTTTCTCAATCCAAAATGATCGGGTTCTTTAAACATCATTCCCGTTGTCTACATTTAGATCTACGACGAAGTCCTCGACTTTGATCTGTTGATCGAGAAGATGGTCTACTACCTCGACGAGTACAACCTACTCTCTCGGACGCCCATGTCGCTCGTCATGTTCAAGTTCGCCATCGAGCACATCTCCCGCGTCAGCCGCGTCCTCTTGCAAGACAACGGCCACTTGCTATTGGTCGGCATCGGAGGTAGCGGGCGGCAGAGTGCCACCATACTGGCCACCGCCATGTCTGAGTACGCGCTGTTTCAGGTGAGTTTCAAGGTTACCATCGTGACAGGGGTTCGTCGTGGTTTCCCTCTGCCGTTCAGGTCAATACTTTTACCTTTTTTTTTAATAATATCGAAACTTGATACAAAATCATTGTGTCCCTATGAAGGCTAAGGATGAAAGTAGGATCGTTTGGACGGGGCACCACAAGGGCGATCATACCACCCCATTTTATTATTTTTTTGTCGATACTGGTATGGTTCCTTAACAGGCCACGACCGACTCCTTTCCACCATCCAAAAAACACCTAATAGAATAACCTTTCATCTCATCATTTCATATACCATTCACCAACGCCAATTGATCGTTGTCATCAATACAGTACATCGTTAAACCCAATATAAACAAATAAAAAATGCTATGCCGCAGTGTAAAACTTTACTTTAGATGAAATGAATTAAAGATGTGCATAACTTGAGTCACATGCTTTTTATTAAATGGATTATTTTTAATTAATTTAAATTGAAATACCGGTATCAATAATTTATAGTCAGCTTCCGGTATTTATCGGGTCATTGAACCCAATATAAATGAATAAAATGAAAATTCTCGTAATTATTGTGCTGCTTGCATCGATTTTAGATTGAGATAAGTCGCAACTACGGCGTGTCGGAGTGGCGTGACAACCTGAAAGAGCTTCTTCGCAAGGCGGGGGCGGACGGCAAGCCCACCACGTTCCTCTTCAGCGACAACCAGATCAAGGACGAGCTGTTTGTCGAGGACATCAACATGATCCTGAACACGGGCGACGTGCCCAACTTGTACGCCCCCGACGAGAAGGCCGAGATACTGGAGAAGATGCAAGCGGTCACCAGAGAAACGGTACGAGAAATAAATCCGCATTGTCTAGCTTAGATTTTTTCTATGTCTTCGGTAAAGGCCCATTCAAGACGGAAGTTAGCAGTAAACTTGACTTTGAGATGATATTTTATGTCCCCGTTCACCGGCACAGCTAGCTCACTGCTAACACACTTGCTTCGTGTGACTCGGGAGATGAGGGTAGATCGGACTCTGGTTCGATCCCAGCCGCCATCCGTTTGTACATGGGTTTTCGTGGTTTCCTTCTGTAGGAAAGATCGAAATTTTATGATCTTTCAAATTCGACGAAAGATCAAAATTCATTTGATTTTATGATCGAATCGAATTATAGCCGGAATGGTTCCTACAATATAGGGCACCACCGTTTTTTCCCAATATTCTTCCCATTACCGTACCGTAAGAAACCTTCTCATTAATTATTCATACAATGCCAATTTTGCCCGAAGTGCATTAACGAACCTAATAAAATGAAAATGATACAAATAATCGTAGTGATAGTTGTGATTGTTATTGTTATGTTGGTGGACGACTTTCTTCTCTCGTGGATATAGGCCTACGTGTGTACAATACAATACGTGGGTATTGAACATTCTCTCTCTTGCCACCAGGGCAAGAAGATCGACATCACCCCGCTGGCCCTATACAACTACTTCATCGAACGCGTTCGAGCCAACCTGCACGTCGCTCTCGCCATGTCTCCGATCGGTGACGCGTTCAGCAAGCGGCTGCGCATGTTCCCGTCGCTGATCAACTGTTGCACGATCGACTGGTTCACCGCGTGGCCCGAAGACGCACTCGAGAGGGTCGCCAAGATGTTCCTCGGACAGACGGATATCGACGACGACGTCAGGCAGATGTGCGTTGTCATGTGTAAACACTTTCACACGACCGTTCAGGACATGTCGGCAAGGTAGGGAAAATTTTGTCAAGTGGTTGAAATTGAATATAGCTGGGAAAACGCGCCGTATGCATTGTAAGATGATCGAGATATTCATTTAGAATGTACTCGAGTGCTGTTATTTAATAATTACGATTTCAAATTGTGATGAGCCTTCCTTATTCATTAATTTGTTCATTCATCTTATAATTCAAAGCCTTGTACCCTGTAGATGTTCATTAACAAACTTCAATCTCAATAATATTAGTCATTTTTCCAATAATAATTTAATTTATTATAAACGACAAATTCAAATTTCTTCGAAATTGGTACAAATTACCGGTATGTATTAGAACGATACCGACTTTCTGTGAAAAATTTCATCTCAAACAGATGAAATTGAAAATTGGAGAATCCTAGCCAGTGCTATTCTTATTGGGATTTTCCAAAGTTTACGAATTTCTCCCGAAACACCGGATGTAGACCTACCGATTGTTACCGACAGTGTTATTTCGTGTCTTATTCGTGTTAACGCATTCGGTGTTGTCAGATATTACGAAGCTCTACGACGTAAGAACTACGTTACGCCGACGTCTTACCTCGAGCTGCTCAAGACGTTCAAGAACTTGTACCAGGTGAAGGTGGACAAGATCACGATGCAGCGCAACCGTTACGAGGTCGGCCTCGAGAAGCTGGACTTTGCTGCGGGACAGGTGAGAGAGAGAGAGAGAGAGAGAGAGAAAGAATGAGAGAGAGAGAGAGAGAAGAGAGAGAGAGAGAGAGAGAGAATGAGAGAGAGAGAGAGAGAGAGAGAGAGAGAGAGAGAGAGAGAGAGAGAGAGAGAGAGAGATTGGTGCTGTAGCAGACAATGATGGAATTAAGAAAACAGTTTCAAACCATCTGATCGCAATCCAGTACGCATTCTAATAACCTTGGAAGACACTTTTGATTTTATCGGCTCACACTCGTTGCTTGTATTGTGTAAGAAGTCATTGAGCTTGAATTTTTTTATTCTTCCTACCGTGTGTGTTTTTTGTACTCTGTCCATGTTTCTTTCAACTTGTACACACTTTGTCATTTTCATTTGTTTCTCTTACTCTGCATCATTCATCCCTCACATCATCCATCTCAGATTGATTTCTGTGATCAAACCCCAAATTGTCAAACGAATGACAAAACAGAATGACAAACAGTCATTCGTGTATTGTTTGTGCCACCAGGTAGCTCTGATGCAAGACGAACTGCACGCGTTGCAGCCGCAATTGATCGAAACCTCGGAGAAGACTGAGAAACTGATGATCAAGATCGAGCAAGATACCGTTACGGTAAGTTCAACTTCACTTTCTCTTGATCCTAGAATTATCTGCTGTATTTCCACGTAATTTATATGAATTGAATGTAAGACCAAAATTTTTTCATCTACACACTAGTGCAACGTGTAAACTGACCATAATGCTATTTGTGTTGGCAAGTTACACTCAAATAGAATATTGAAATTAGGAAATATTCAATTACAGGTATTACCTTTATTACCACTTTTATTTGCCACGTGCTGTACAGATTATCTGTATTTCAAAACCAAAGTCCAATGTTTTTCCTCATTTACTCAGTATTAAGGTTAGGTGGATGAACAGTAAGCTGACCAAACCTCTCCCTTTTTTTCTGTACTGACGTTCTTTTTATACATGATTAATAAAGACTTTCTATTATTATTATTATTAATAATAATAAAGATAATGTAACAAGTTTCGATGTGTCACGCACTCAGGTGGAAGCCAAGAAGGAGATCGTCGGCGCAGACGAGGCGGTGGCCAACGAAGCCGCTGCGGCAGCGCAGGCCATCAAGGACGACTGCGAGAGTGACCTGGCCGAGGCCATACCGGCGCTCGAGGCAGCGCTCAACGCACTCAACACGCTAAAGCCTGCCGACATCACCATTGTCAAGTCCATGAAGAATCCACCGTCCGGCGTTAAACTGGTCAGTAGTTCAAACTTGGCTTTATTTTGTCAGGGTTGTTGATGATAGTCGATTAATGATGGTTGATCGATTATCAGACGTTCGATTACTAATCGCTCTGCATCAGCCAGTAGTTGTTGAAATTGATCGATGAATGATTATTATTTATTTGATTATTTATTGATGTTTTTGGTGAGGGATTATTAGTTAGGTGATCATGATAACCATCAGAAAACAAATAAAATTGTCAACATCATTGTAACCAACTTTTTAATTAGGTACCACGTAATTATTTATTATATATTTCCTATATTATATTTTCTGTGCATGATTGAACTGATTTTATAAGTTGATTGAGATGGTCAGGGACAGACCAATTAGCAGAGGATCTATTGGCTGTCCAAGAAAAATATGGAGAGACATTATTTAATATCTCTGGTAGAAACAGACTAGAATCCTAGCAAGATATCTAGAAGAAAGAAAGAAGATTTTTTTTTAAGTTTTCATCCATTAATCTTTGTCTTTTCTGTGCAGGTAATGGAGGCTGTGTGCGTAATGAAGGGTGTGAAACCCGAGCGCAAGCCCGACCCGTCTGGCTCGGGGCGACTCATCGAGGACTTCTGGGGGCCGTCTCTCAAACTGCTCGCCGACTTCAAGTTCCTCGACAGCCTCAAAGCGTACAACAAAGACGCCATCCAGCCAGCCATCATGAAACGCATCAGAGAAAGGCAAGCAACTGAAATGAAAGAGTAGGGATGTCGTTGGGGGGGCGGTTTCAGGATTTTTTTTTTTTTTTAATCGCTCAGGGTCAAATTATCGAAACAGGTGTTGCCGTGCTGAAAGAGTATCTCATTGAACATGAGGGCGTATATTGTTTCAGCATTTTTTATTAATACTCAACGACACTAATCTCTCTCTCTCTTTCCAATCCACTTACCTTCTTTTTTTGTGGATTCAACTGTATGGAAAGAGGTTTATGTACAAAATACTTGACCACATGACTTTTTGGCTTCTGCCTCAGCCGCATATAAGTGAATAATTTATGAAGTGGGTAAAAGGGAAAAAAAGAACAGCAGCTTACCGAGGTCACAAGTAGATAGGCCTACTTATGGTGGAGAGCCATTGATAGAACACACAGATGAACATTTTATAAAACACACGAGATTGACGTTTCAGCTGTTTCCTTGGTCACTGTAGCTAGTAGGTAATCGTAGTAGCGAATGAATAATGTTGTTATTGTTATTTGTGTAGAAATGTTATAGAGCAACGTGCATGCAATATCGATTTATAGATAAAAAAAGTGAATCTCTTTTTCATATAACAATAAGGATTTAATCGCTATTAAAGTAACCCTGTTACCAATGAAAAAACGGTGGCTAATCGTCGAGCATTCCAGGTACATGACCGACCGAGAGTTCGACCCGAACATCATCAAGAACATATCGACGGCGTGCGAGGGCCTGTGCCGCTGGGTGCGAGCGATGGAGGTGTACGATCGCGTCATCAAGATCGTCGCGCCGAAGAAGGCCAAGCTGGCGGAGGCCGAGGGCGAGCTGGCCGTGCAGATGGACACGCTCAACGAGAAGCGAGCACAGCTGCAAGAAGTCACGGACAAACTACAGGTGGGATTAGTTGACGGTTATAGATAGGCGTGGGTTAACAATCGACCAGTTAGATCTTTATCGTTGTGGTTATTTAGAGAACCCTGGTTGGATATATGAATTTTACCACTGCCCTCTTAGATGGATGTTATGTTTTGTGACGTCAAAGCAGCAGGGAAATGAAAGTCGTCAATTATCAATGTGTGATGTACTAAGAGAACACAGCATACGCTATACGATGAGTAATATTTATAACACATTATTCATGTTATATGAAAAAATAATAGAAATTGACGTATCTTGTTACCCATCATCTAACCCAATTTTTAGAAATCTTATCCAACACGTTAGTCATTGTTGGGTTGGATTTTCAATAACTGGTTCTGTTGTGAGTTCGTATCGTTACACGTAAAGTGTGAGTTTTTTTTTAACCATGTAGCTCTCATCTGCGCCTTTATAACGAAGTAACTAAGATGCTGACCAGTGGGATCGATGACCAAAATCATCGTCACCGTTCTATTCATAGTGAATCAATAAAAGCAGCGTCTGTTTTCGTTAGGCATTGAACGACGAGTTTGCCGCGATGACGAAAAAGAAGAAGGAGCTGGAAGACGCTATCGAGCTTTGCTCGCAGAAGCTCGACCGAGCGGAGAAGCTGATTGGAGGGCTCGGAGGGGAGAAGACTCGGTGGAGCGAAACGGCAGCGTACCTGCAAGGAACGCTGAAGAACGTTGTCGGCGACGTGTTATTGTCGGCCGGCGCGGTGGCGTACCTGGGGGCATTCACCGTCGACTTCAGAACGGTAAACATTTTTCAAAATACCTCAACTATACTCGTATCCACAAAAGCAGAAAGTTGTGTGATAACAAAACCAAAAATTATCATTGTTACATTTGTACAGCTGTGGTATCTTAAGACTCAATGATATTTCAGGATGAGATTTATAATTAGAAACACAACTACGTATTTGAAAAGCATTACCGTATATGTTGAAAGCTGCTGCGAATTTCTTTACAATTACTGAAATTTTAATAATTATTCAATTGGTAGATGACTTTCTTTCGTGGATACAAGTAGGCCTATAACAATGATATTTGAGTTTGTTATTTTGGTGATGAACTTCTTCTGTCGTGATATAGTTATGTTGTAAGTAGCAATGACCTTCCACAGGAGCTGACCCTGGAGTGGAATGCCTATTGCTACGACCTTGGCATTCCTTGTTCCAAGAACTTCTCTTTGATCGCCACGCTGGGCGAGCCCGTCATCATCCGGGCCTGGAACATCGCTGGATTACCGGTCGACACGTTTTCCGTAGACAACGGGATCATCGTGTCCAACGCCAAACGGTGGTCGCTGATGATCGACCCTCAAGGTCAGTCTAACCGTTTCGTTGACTGAAATGGCGAGACCACTATTGGTAACACAATTTGATACGCAATCTGTCTGGTATTTGATTGAAAATCTTTTGATTTGAATTTATTCATATTTATTTAGTACATATTAGTACACAGTTTACAGGTAAAATAGGCCTAATACATGTAAACTCAATACCACTCGATATTCACTTGTTGGTCCCGGCCCAAACATTGAGTGTTGTTGATATGTTGGCGTGCAGGTCAAGCAAACAAGTGGGTGAAGAACATGGAGAAGACCAACCGGCTGTCGGTGATCAAACTGACCGACTCCAACTACATCCGAGTTCTGGAGACCGCCATCCAGATGGGGCTGCCCGTCATACTGGAGAATATCGGGGAAGAGGTACGAGGTCATACGAACAAATATTTCTGTGCCACCGCATAAATATCTCGGGACAATAGCTATCTAGTATCTACGATGGATAGAGTACGATAGAGTAGGCTGAAGGCTTTGATTTTTCTTGGAGAGTGTAATTAAATGGCAACTTAAAACAAGATTTGTTGTATACATGCTATAGGACATTATAGCTATCTATGATATCTACGAACTGAGCTCAACGTTGTTTTGGATCTATGAAACCGATTGCTTCAGCAACCAAGATCGACTACTTAGACATTCAACTAATTTGTAGGCGATCTAGGCGGCGATGTTTCAATTTTACATTCACTACTCAGACCATCAGACCCTGTACCTAGCTTATATAGACGATCTAGGTTGAGTTGAGAAGTTTCTTAGCACGGGAGATGATCGTCAGTTTGGAGAACATGGGAGAAGTCTAAGTTGCATATCCATTGTAGAGAGCTTTTTTCCTATTATAAATATATATAGCATTAACCACAACTCTATTAAACACATTCGAGCAAAAAGTGTCGTAAAACGGTCTAAACGTTTACATCATACAATGTTTACTATAACTTATTGTTGGCCTCAGATTCACGCTACAATAGAACCGGTGCTGCTGCGTCAGATATTCAAACAGGGTGGTATCGAGTACTTGAAACTGGGCGAGGAACTCCTGGAGTACAACCACGACTTCAGGTTCTACATGACGACGAGACTGAGGAACCCTCACTACCTGCCAGAGATAGCCGTCAAGGTATGCTACCGCATTGTAGCGTTGTGCGAATATTCAAAATTATCGAATAGTTTGCTGAATAGTTGGTCTATGTCGCTACTATTCGAAAATCAAATCGAATACCAGCTACACGATTTTTCGACATTTTTGCTTTATTCAATTCTTTGAATGTCACTTTGAACGTCTCATATCATGCGTATTATCCTGATTTAAGACTGAATTAGAGCTATACCCCTATTGAAATTATTCGATATCTAATCTATAGGAAGAATATGGATAGGATCAAAAAATGAAACTTACGCAGTCACTCAATGTATAAACGAGAAATTTGTCAAAGAGGTTCTAAGTATATCCATATCTGTATTTGAGTTGAGTTTCTACTTACATCTATCGTCTTCAACGTAAGAATAAACCCCATGTTTTCACCGACAGGTGACGCTGCTCAACTTCATGATCACGCCTCAGGGCCTTCAAGACCAGCTGCTCGGAATCGTGGTGGCCAAGGAGCGGCCCGAGCTCGAGGAGAAGAAGAACGAGCTGATCGTTGAGAGCGCAAGCAACAAGAAGCAACTGAAGGAGATCGAGGACAAGATCCTGGAGGTGCTGTCCACGTCAGAGGGAAACATCCTGGAGGACGAAAGCGCCATACAGATACTGTCCTCGTCTAAGGTGAAATGTGGTCTGATTTAAGGCGTACCTATACGTGAGCCGCCCTCGGTAGCTCGGTCAGCTGAGTCACCGCTTCAGAAAGTGAAGTCACCGTTGGGCGTGGGTTCGAGTCCCGCATATGGCATGGGTTTTGTGAATGTCCTTTCAATTATCATCACTTCATAGTTTCACAATCACTTGTTCATTCGTACCCCCATATAACCTAGCTGTTGGTGGGGTCGTTAAACAAACACTAATCATCATCATCACCTATACATGTGAGGGGGAAAAGTTTCCGTCAGGATGATTAGATGAGCGATAGTGAATTCCTCCCTGCTGCTCTTACAAAGCTTCATCTGTGTGTTTACATATTTTTTTGTGTACAAAGCTTTGTCTGTGTGTTCTTTTTTTTTCTTTTTGTAGGCCCGCTACGTACCGCACAGATCTAGGGTTTGACTGACCGTCATGAAACTATTTCTGGACACGCAGACTTATCCAACTTGGAATTGTATAGTTTATGGGCCAAATCGGTTGGACTGCTTTTGAGATGAACCATTACAAAATTTTGAAAAACCCCGTAAGATTAAGCCAGGCAGACGTGGAAAAAATGTATTGAAAAAAATGCACTGAATGATAACAGATGAAAGAAACAAGTTATTATATATATGCAGATGCTACAACCCCTCTAATAAGTTTCTTGTTTATACATTTTACAACCTTGATAACTTCATCTCACCTATCTGCTTCCTGTGTTTAATAGTTCCATTAGTAAGTTGTTCACTTTTAATAAGTTTTTTAGTCTGTTCTTTCAGATCTTATAAGTTGTATTATATTGATACATTGAGCGTACAAAGTAAAAGCTAAAGCAGGGTACATATAAAACCATGACATGTTGAATCGATGCGTTTATGTTTGTCAGGTCCTGTCGGAAGATATCGGAGCCAAACAGCAAGTGGCCGCCAAGACCGAAGTGGAGATCGATCACGCTCGTAACCAGTACACGTCGATCTCGAAACACTCCGCGGTGCTCTTCTTCTCGATCTCCGAGCTGGCCAACATCGATCCGATGTACCAGTACTCGCTCGGATGGTTCCTGTATCTGTACACGCAAGTACGTAGATATCGCTTACAGTAAACCCTCGATAATTCAAACTCGGTTTGAACTTGATTTTTAGCTATTATTTAATATTTTAAATGTGGAATAATTATGACAATTTGTTTTCTCCCAGTCTATCCTCAACAGTGAAAAGTCGGATGATCTTGAACAAAGGCTGGAGTTCCTCAATGCACACGTCACCAACAGTATCTACCAGAACGTTTGCCGTTCGTTGTTTGAGAAAGACAAGTTCATATTCTCGTTCGTGTTGTGCGTCGGTATCATGAGATCGCAGGTGAGCAAGTCTGACTCTATGTGTGGTTATAAGTGCGATCTATAAGTGGTAAAGAAACCAGCTTCTGGCACCTGTCCATTTGCTAAATTAACACTAAAATTCAAACCAGCCATCTTTAAACAAACTTATTATCGGAAAACTTTCTCTCACTAATGGAAGTTTTCATTTCATTGAATATTTTTTCAATTCATTTTAATTTTTTCAATATTATTTCAAAATCTAATATGAGACTTGATTTGAGCAATCTTCAAATTTACCTCTTCCCACACCAAATTTTGATCCAACGGCAAAAGCAAATCATGTTATTGAAGACATATTACCAACTTTAATTATTACAGCATCAAGTTCTGATTTCATGCTCATTCTCCTGACTTGTACTGTATCCTAATCATTAGGTTTATGTTGAACAATTAAAATATTATTTTTTTATTATTAGGCCTACATTTTAATTTCAACTTATTCTAATCTTATGAGAATAATGAGACATTCTATAACACTGTGCATCATATTCTATACAAGTTAGTATATTCCATTGAATCAAGATATTATCATTATTACGTCTCAATATATTAATTTGTTTCCCGTCCCCAGGGCAAGATCGACGAAGAGACGTGGGTATTCCTCCTAACGGGCGGCGTCGCTCTCGACAACCCTTACCCGAACCCCGCCCCGATCTGGCTGTCGGAGAAGTCTTGGTCTGAGATAGTGCGAGCCTCCCAGATGCCACGCCTCGCCAACCTCAGGGAGTCGGTGCAGAAGAATATAGCCCAGTGGAAGGAGTACTACGACGCGCTAAACCCTCAGGAGATGCCGTTCCCGGAGCCGCTCGCAAATATCAGCGGGCTGGACAAGCTGGTGGTGCTACGATGTGTACGGCCCGACAAGGTCACACCCGCGGTGCAGGTCAGTCGACATTGTTGACCGAGTGTCACGACATACGGAATCAGAATCATCTAGTAGTTTTTATTTAAATTATGTATCACTAATTTTTTATCTGATCAGGTTGAGATTTTTGTTTAAATATATGTTAGGTGTGGTACTGGTAATAACTGGAAGTTCACATGTTCAATCATTTTCTCTATGATTATTTCAATTATTTAATAATTATTCTCTCACAAAATATCACTTGAAAAGACATCAATGTGATGCTTAGATTCCATTTTATTATGAAATATCTACTTTCATAATAAGATTATTATTGTTATTATTTTAGTATTATGTTGTATACAGTATACGTTTTAGTATAGGTGTATTAGTGTGGAATTGTGGAGACGATTGATTGAAACCGTCATCTCTCGTTGATTATAATGATTCTACCAGCAGCTTACCTCGATCGACATACCTTATTGTTAGTCATCTCTGGTCGTGTATTAAATCAGTAACTCTGTATTGCTCTCGTCAATTTAAACCATAATTGAGATTGTAGCTTTTTGTACCAACAGCTTACCTTGTTGCTCAGGAGTTTGTCGTTAACCAAATGGGGCAGTCGTACGTCGAGCCGCCAGCGTTCGACCTCAACAGCTCGTATTCGGACTCGAGCTGTTGCTCGCCGCTGATCTTCGTCTTGTCGGCCGGCTCCGATCCAATGGCTGGCTTGTTGAAGTTTGCCGAAGACCGCGGAATCAAGAAGAAAGATGTCGCTACCATATCGCTCGGTCAGGGACAGGTGAGAACAATCTTTTGACTTCAAAAAACTTCACCTATTAGTACAATTTTGAAACTTTCTCACAAGGTTTGTAATTTTTACTTGTGATTAATTTTCAGTTTTATATGCCTATAAACCTTACAATATATAATTCAATAAACATTGTCAGACAAAAACTGTTGGTTAGTAAAGCGGTCGTCAAGCGAACACAATATGTACATTTCAGTTGCCATCTGTTTGTAGAGACAGAAATACGGGTTCAGTCCCGCTGCAGACATCAGTTTTTGTAAATACCTTTTCACCTTTCATCACTTCGTCGTTTCATTATCACTCACTGATCGTACAGAATGGTACGGTATACGGAATTTCAAATTTTTCAAACGGTATCACCGAAAATTTTTAATTTTGCTATATCAAATGACATGCGCTTTTGAGTAACTAAAAAACCATGTATACGCTCATTTCAGGGTCCCCGTGCTGCGGCGATGATCGATGCAGGCATCAAGACCGGCCAATGGGTAGTGCTCCAGAACTGTCACTTGGCAGTCAGCTGGATGTCCGAGCTAGATCGGATATGCCAGGAGGTGATCGTTCCAGAAAACACGCACCACCAGTTCCGGATCTGGCTCACCAGCTACCCGTCGCCCAACTTCCCAGTCGCCATATTACAGAACGGTACGTAACGGTCGGTACGAACGATACGGAATGATACGTCGATAAAGTAACGATTCTAACTGAGTAAAATGATTAATATAGTACTGGTTGTTGAATATCTAAGCAAGTGAGTGATATTATTTATCTATTTTGTAATCATCACTTGTATGGTAGAGTATGTTACTATCTTTTGATTTTGTTTATTTGTCTCGTCTTGTTCGAGCAAAAACTTCCATTTTTTATAAATTTAACGGTCATATATAAATATAAATTTACCGTTTTGGCTACTGCCTTCGTCACAGGTGATTGATGATTAAAATTTTGAAAATATCAATAAGAATTACATCATGGAAAAAATTAGGAAAAATTTCATAAAAAAAAATCCAGACGTTGTAGAGAAAACAGTAATGATCATATTTGACAAATTGACAAGTTCAACAAAACTGTGTAAATGGTTTGAAATTCAAGGTGTGTAGACTTTGACTACATTACATCTAAATATCACACTTACCTTACCATTTTAAAGTTGTTTGCTCAATCCTTGATTCCTTGACCATCTGATTCAACGTACGAACTCTAATCCCCAGGCGTGAAGATGACGAACGAAGCTCCTAAAGGTCTCAAGTCCAACTTGTACCGCTCGTACATGACGGATCCGATTTCCGACCCCGGTTTCTTCGGCGGCTGCAGCAAGCTGACAGAGTGGCGCCACCTGTTGTTCGCGCTGTGCTTCTTCCACGGCCTGGTGCAGGAGCGGCGCAAGTTCGGCCCGCTCGGCTGGAACATACCGTACGAGTTCAACGAGTCCGACCTTCGTATCAGCGTCATGCAGCTCCAGGTGAGGGAGACTCGGGGCGACTACGACAACTGGATTTTGTATTCGACTTTTTTATTTTCAACTTACGCATTCTCAGTATTGGGTAGGAACGTAACGAAAAGAATGCGTTCCTTTTTTGGGAACTTCTGTGGGAATGCGTCCCTTTTATTGAGTTGTAACTGTAGCGTAATTAAGTTACTTTGAAGCGATAACGAGGAAGGAATTTTACATTCCTTTTGAAATTCCTGTTGAACAGACTGTACTTCAAGAATACAGGAATACACAATGTGAGGTGAAAAAGATTGTGTCTTCATATGTTAGCAGACATGATATTTGTCGTTGACTCTTTGTCTCAAATGAAATCCAAACTCGGCCTAGTGACTGATCCCTTCCACCCATCCTTTAGCCTATTATTCTCATTTGTATTTTGTGGTATCTCCCTGTGAATGGAATTGTAACTAGTTCCTTCATTTGAGAAACTTATCCAAAACTGCCCGTTCTCTGTCTCGTAGATGTTCTTGAACGAATACGAAGAAGTTCCATACGATGCTCTGATCTATCTCACCGGCGAGTGTAACTACGGCGGTCGAGTCACTGACGACAAAGACAGGCGACTGTTGTTATCGCTCGTCTCGATGTTCTACAATAAGGAAGCGGTCGAGACTCCTGGGTAAGTTGTACAAACGAATAATCTTGGAGAAGTAAAACAATGTTCTTTCGAACCTTGAGATTTATAAGTTCGTAGTCAATAGTTTGTTTTCCTGAACTTCTTGCATGTAGCTTGTAATGCTTATGCATCTTTAGCTTAATTTATAGGCCTACTTGAAATGATTTTTTCACTTTGCTTTTATGGTAAAGAACATAGGCCCGTACTAAAACGACGGGGTTATTTCTTATAATTTGTGTAAAACTGTAACACCAAGTGTAAAGCCAATGTGAAGGCAAGGGAGCTCTGGGGGCATAATCTTCTAGTTATAGGCCTACCTCAGAGAGTTCATTTTTTGAAAATTGAAAATTGATTGTTGACGATTTATCAGGAACTACACGAGATTTCTAAAATTTGTGTTCTTTGATAATGGTCATGGAGACTACCTAATTTAGCTCATATCTTGCAACTGAATGAAAAAAAATATATATATTTTTATTCATTGAGAAAGGAAGGGAACCATGAAACAGAAAAACTTTTGTTTTGAAAATAAATATGAACAAATAATCCGATACAAGTAGGCCTAACGTAATACCACGAGCGTAACATATATTTTCACTTTTTTCATTTTGTACAATCAAGAATATTACAAATGGGTGCTGTTGTCACCCACTAAATTCAATAGCGCTGGCCATCTGCCCGCCCCTAGAAACGACCCTCATCAACAACAATCTTGACAAATGCAACTCGGTTGTAAAACGTCCTCTCGTTGCGTTCTAGCTACATGTTCTCGCCGAGCGGCATCTACTACATACCGGAGGAGACGGACCACGCCGGAATATTGAAATACGTCAAAACACTGCCGCTGGTCTCTCAGCCCGAGACTTACGGCCTGCACGAGAACGCCGACATCACCAAGGACAACAAGGAGACGCAGCAGCTGCTGGAAGGTGTTCTGTTGACGCAGACGCAGATCACGGCTGGCGGTGAGTCTCTCCACACGATCAATTGTTGTTAATCATTCGTGTGATTTGTTTTATTGAAGATTCATTCCCTTCTTAAGGTCCGTTTTTATGACTGGCGGCAGGCGGAGGCGTTTAAAAAATCGCCTGCTCTGTTCACGAAGTCGCGTTTCTTCGCATCCACTTCGAGATTTTATTTATTTATTCAAATATATAATTTGAGTTCAATTCAGGCATTGAAGTGATTTTTGGTATTGTGTTATGTGGCACGCAAATACAATAATAATGAATATTTGAAAAGTACTGATTTAGAAGTGATATTTTGACACAACCCTACTTCTTGCATCGGTGAGTATATTTAACAGCAGCGTTTTATTTCCAAAGTTGAATCTATTCCATCTTTCGCGGCAGAGAGCAACAAGTGCAAGCGGCAAAATCTACGGCTTCCTAATTGGCCAGAAAAAAAACGCCAGCTGCCTACCGTGAGCCATGAAAACGGGCCTTTTCTCTGTGTAATTTAACACAGTCAACATTATATTGGATGATTTATATCCAATAATTTACTTGGATCCACGAAAAAAGAAAGTGGTTTGTCTCCGCAGGCGGTGGCGGCGACTCGGAAGCGTTGATCGTAGAGCTGGCTAAAGAGATACTCAGCAAGATGCCGCAGTTGTTCGATATCGAAGACGTGTCCGAGAGATACCCCGTCATGTATACCAACTCTATGAACACGGTGCTGAAGCAAGAACTGATCAGGTTCGTACATAGAAACCATCATTCTGTCTTCGTTTAGAATACGTAGTGGGTTGTCTCAATCAGCTTAGGGGGAGTTTATTTTCTGAGCGAGCAACGTGACGTCAGATGGCAACTGTAAACGGTTTGAACTTGTGAGCTTACAGATTCTAACCAATCAAATCAACAAATCGCTATCACTTGATCAGTGGCCGTCAGCCTAGATCCCACCTGTTGTCATGCAGGCTCGTAATCGCTCGGACTCACATAGTATTCCGAGCAGAAAGGTTTCTAATCGAGACGATCTACTCACCAACGTTGGTGAACTTGGTGACATTCAGACTTTTGACAAAGATGAAGGGCACAGATTAATTTTATTTTAGTCAAACTAGAAGGAATTGTTTCTATTTAACAATCAAACTCGTTGCGCATGAGCAGAACAGGAGACTGTGCATAGACAGCTATTGCACAGCACATTAATTTGAACAATTCATGAAATGATTTTCCTAATTCTAATTCTATTCACTGCCTTCTAGATTCAACCGTCTCATCCAGGTGGTTCATTCTACACTGCGTAACGTCCAGAAGGCCGTGAAAGGTTTGGTTGTGATGTCGTCAGAACTGGAGGAAGTGCACAGCAGCATGTTGGTCGGCCGTGTGCCCAAAGCTTGGGCCAATAAGTCGTATCCCTCTCTGAAACCACTCGGCAGCTACGTGACCGATCTACTCACGAGGTTCGTAGAGCTAGTCGTTTCACGATTCGTTTATGAGTCGACTTTTTTTCAACGAGGTGTTTTATCATTATCTTTTATTATTATTTCATGAATAAATCTGTATATATAAGACTTTATTTATAAATATTCTCACATTGCAACAGTTTATCGCCATTGGTCGAATTCAGTCCCGTGGTATTCCAATCAACGATTGCAACCGGAAAAATATAAATATTTCCAATTCTCAATCCTACATGGCCGTGGAGATTTTTGGTATGTTTTTGCACATGTTTACCACGGTAGACTTCCACCAGACGATTGCGACCGACGGTTGCAAACGCCATGTGATACAGGCTTAAGAATCTTGTTATCTCGCTCCAGGTTAAAGTTCCTGCAGGACTGGATCGACAACGGAGCTCCGACCGTGTTCTGGCTGAGCGGCTTCTACTTCACGCAGTCGTTCTTGACGGGCGTGCTGCAGAATTACGCGCGACGGAACAAGATCCCCATCGATCATCTCGGCTTCGAGTTCCAGGTGATGACGCAGGAGACTCACATGGACTACGAACCCGACTACGGAGTCTTTTGCAAGGTAAGCGCGGATGCACATTCTTATTATCGTCGTTATTTTTAGTAGACTTTTTTTACAATGCAGTACTGTACTTGCGATGTGATTGATCAGTTTGGATACTGTCATTGTTTTAATTTGTTGATCGGAGGATTAACGTTAATTACCCAATTTGCACTTTTGTGTAATCCAATATGTTTGTAATGAACCCAAAAAAATTGATATTTTTGTATTGTCATTGCCCAACAATATTATTTTAAATTTCAAATATACCACATTGTACACTTGCAGTCACATAAGTCTTGGATCGTCTTGGAGTCTTGGATCGTGTCACAATAAATTCCATCCTGAAGAAAATTTACAGACACTCTAGTCACAAAATCGAGCAGACAGTCAGTCACTCCACCTACACAGTCTATGAAAAACTTGACGCTAATATATGCGTAGATTTGGCTTAAATTTCCATTCTGAAGGAAACACTCTGAATGATTGCAAGTGTAGAATGTAGATAGTTTGTACAGGAACAAGAATTTACCGGTAACTTAGTTATTACAAGCTACAATATAATATAGTGTCTTGCTTCTCTACTGGCTGTCGGACTACTTTGCTACGGTACAAGTCATTGTTTCTCTCCCAGCAAAATGTGTGTGCATTTCAATGAGTTATAAGATAACCATTTCCGAGAAGTGTCAGCTAACCAGAATGACATTCAAAAATCTACCTACATCAAATCAATATAATTTTCGTTGTGCAGTAATTGAAATATGTTTTATCTACTTCATGCGCAGGAGACAAATGAGGATAGTGTATTGATAAAGGTAGGCCCACTGGGTATTGCTATATAAGCATGGTGAGCTTGTTATATGTGTGTTGGTGTGTTTGTAGTTGGTTGTGTCGTACATGTAAGCATGTATTTCTGGTGAAATAAATTAAATCATCAAGATCATTATTCTTTATGGAATTGAATGAATTTTTATTACACACCAGGAAGAAAAATACAGTAGTTACAGAAATTTCATTTAGTGGTGTGAAGATTTTGCTAATACAACTAAGAAGAATGAGATTTTGTAATGCTCTGTCTCTTGGCTTTCGGTTTTATAGAGAAAATAATAATGGTGTGTAATAATTAAATAATAGTGAATGATGTAATATTAGTAAAACTCTAATTGTTACACAGTACTTGTAGTCTGGGTGGATATTTATTTTGTGTCTCTTGGAAAGAATAGTTATCCTTGTATCAACAAAAGAAGGAGGCGATTTCCAAAAAAATGATTGTAAGTCAGTAAGCCAGTACTTCGTTTTACCTATTCTCACTGAAACATTTAAGGTTTAACACTTTTCAGAGTTAGCCCCAAAGTTGCGTTTTTTATCGTAAATCCAACCCTGAAAATTCATGATATACTGTACCTTCAAAATATTACAGTTATACAAATATAGCAGCAATATTTGTATTTGTTGTGTTGATAGGCAAACTTCTTCTGTGGATGCAAGTATAATAATTGTAATGGTACATGAAATTTATTTTTATTTTCAAAATGTTATAACCTAAGAATTGAAGAACATTAAATCTATCTTTTATATAAAGAGGGAGTTCAGGTTGCACCTAATTTAAGTATATTATGTATAATTTATTTTCAGTATTTTGTCTGGTTTTGTTTCTGTATATCAATTATCAATCAGTTCATGTCTGCAATTATAGACAATTACAACTGAGAAGTAAACATTCATATGTCATTTGATATATTTCCAGGGTTTGTTCTTGGAAGGAGCTAGATGGGACCGCCAGTTGTACATGCTCAATGAGTGTTTCCCTAAGATCCTTTTTGATGTCGTTCCAATACTGTGGCTGAAACCCGGCTTGAAGGTAACTCGCTAAAGTGGCACGTTTTTGGAAGTCGAACTATTGCTATTATCACGTAGGCCTATACATGATTTTTTTTAAAAACTGAAACACGGTTTGAGTTTTTTCAAAGCTTTTTTTTTTTAATGTTTGCCCTTTTTTGTATGAAATCAGTCAAATTTTTAAGGGTATTGATACTGAAGATTGTGTTAAACACACTTGATTTAGAAGAGAAAGTTTTCAATTCTGAGATGTCCATTTCCCTGCCAGGACAATCTCATGACAGGACAAGTTACATTGACAATGATTTTATTTATAATTTACTATTAGAAACACTACTGTACGCCCTACTACATTTTTTAAACGTGGTAATGTTCAAACTGCAGAGTTTCCGGGCAATTTCCAAAATTCTCACAATTATTCCGTTAGTTTCTTCTCTTGTGGATACAAATAGCCTACCTGATAGTATAAAAGACATATTACCAAAAATTCCACACACGTCAATGCAAGAGAACTGTATCAATACAAGAGAAGCTTATGTATCAAAGAGGTGATGTTTCAAATTGTAATAATTTTTTTTTGTGGAGACACCTTTTTGACATCCATTAAATTTTACTTTTTTCCAGAATCAATTTGTTCCCAAACCAAGCTACAATTGTCCCGTTTATAAAACCAGCGCGAGACGTGGCGTACTGGCAACAACTGGTCATTCTTCCAACTTTGTCATGTTCATGGACTTCCTTAGTAATCAACCGGAGAAACATTGGATAAACCGAGGTGTCGCTTGTCTATGCCAGTTGGACGATTAATAACAACATGATTTGTATAATTCTATTTTATAAAGACGTTTATATTTTGTCATGCCGTTTGATACTTCATGTATTTGTAATTTTGTGTATGAGAAGATCTAGTCGATAATAAATTATTTAAAACAGTACAGTTGTTGTATTTTTTTTTTATGTAGACTCTATAATATAACTAATATTCTGTATCTCTTTTAGTTCCAGTAAATAGACTTGAAGAAGTGGTATATTAATGATCTTGTTTTTTTTATAATGAATACTGTGTACAATTAAAATTCGTCTTCATAGTCTTGCTCCGCTTGTGTGTTTTTATTCTGTTCTTCTTCGCAATCACATTCCCTGTTCTCGTCATTCTCATCATTCTCCTGGAATTCTTGCTCTTCCCGTGCTTCCGTGTTTTCTCGCGAGTCTTCCTCTTTAACAAGATTCTCCTTGAGTTTTAGTCCGTAATCCGAGTTCTGGATTCTGTTGAACTCTTCAGCCAATTTCGGATTCCTTTTTGTGATCGGATTCTTCCGTACGGTGTTGGCAGACCTCTGGCGCCTGTACGTGACTCGCTCCAGTTCCTTCCAGTTCTGTCTCGCTGCCTCCTCGCTCGAGTTGTTCCCTCCATTGCGCGGCGTTCTCGGTCGTAACATCGACGGCCTGCGTATGCAGCGCACCGCATGTAGGTTCTCGTTCTCTAACCTCCTATCGTCAACTTGGTGGTGTATCTCCAAATGAGGAGTCAAAAGATCAAAACTGTTTTGGTTCCTTGGTGTGGGACATAATCTTACTCTGCGGCCGCCATTTATCGACATTTCGAGATTATTTTCCAAGGTATTCAGCTCATTTCCACGATTGTTGAATCTGAAGAGCTGAGACTCAAGACGCCCTAACCTCTCGTTATTCGCTACTCGAAAGTCGGCCAGATTCTCGACGTTGAAAGCTGCCCTTCGTAAAATATTATTCCGATAGCGGTTCTCCTCTAGAGGTCTATCCACGTTTGTAAACCGTCCTGCAATTGCTGAACGGTGAGATAGGCTTCCATTAGTCAACGTGTTAAGAATAGTGTCGTTGTTTAGGTTCTGAATATTTTCAACGTACGTTGGCGAACCATTGAGCGCTGGCGATAAGTTTTGTATCGCTGAATTGTGCGACGTAGATTGACAGGGTTCTATACCAGCGTGATGATGAAGACCCGTAGAATTGGGGAAGTTGCTTGTTGGCCACTGAAGAGTTTGGAAAGTACTAGGGGATGAACTCTGGCACTGACAGCAATATTCTTCCTTTGTACTTTTACCGGGCCAACCAGTTCTCGACCTTTGTGCTCTCGGTTCGTCTTGAGTCACACTCTTCTTACTCTCATTTCCCGATTTTGGAGAACTGCTACGTTGAGGCCATTGAAATAATCCATCCGATTGTATTTTCTTCAGTTTCTTCATCGTGGAATGCGGTTTTGGCAGATTCCAATCATTATTATCGGACCCTCTTTGTCTAACAGAATCATCGTTCCTCTTGCTGTTAGCGCTTTGCCGTTTATGCCTCACATTTGCAAGTATATCATCATCGGAATCAGATGATAAAGACATTGATATTGAATCATTGTCACTCTCTTCTTTCCAATGACATACACACATCCGACTGGACTGTCTTGTTTTTCTTGCAGCTCCTTTTTTCTTTATAGAACGACTTGTTGACTCCGGAACATTACTAGACCTTAACGGCACGTTTTCTGCACCAATTGTACTTCCGAATCTATTTGGACAGTGACATAGTAGAGAACCGTTCTTCTGTCGTCCGTTCAATGAATGCTCTCTAACTCTTGGTCTTGAACAGAAATCGTTGAGACGAAGACTTGAGGTGGGACGACTTTCATCAACATCGTCATCTGAAACAACTGATACCCTCATATAGATTTTATTATTTCTGCTTGTTGGAAGATCTGACTTTAAACGTTTGTCATTTGCTTTAGCTGCTACGTTAACCTCCTTGCCCCAACTAATAATTGGTGCTTTCATTTCACATTCACATTTGCTTTCTGAAGATGAGGAGACTGCTTCCTTATGCTGTGAACCATCCTTAGACTTTTGCCTACACACACATGGCTCACATTTTGAATAAAAACATTGGACTTTATTCAATTCGTCAGGTGCTTCATCTGTGCGTGTCTGTTTCATTTTTAAAGGCGTTTTGGTGTCAAGATCGTTTGTTGAGTTTTTACGAGTTTTCACCTTGACCCGTTTTCGCGCAGTTCCGTCTTCAACAACGTTCCGTTGAATTCCTTCAGGCGGAATTACAGATCGCCTCATTTCAGATCTCTGAACTGTAGCTTTTCTCGGTGCACTACTCGGTATTTTAGCAGTTTTACGAGTCAATACTTTCTCCTTTCGACATGAATCGGGGTCCAAACAAGACCAGTGTCGACCGAAATCGTCTGTAAATGATGTCATTTCACGTGGAATTTTCATATCAACACCTGTTGGAGGTATAACCTTACTTTCAACCAGAGGTATGCCTATAGTTGCTGCTGAACCACTGGATTTCATACTGTGGTTATTTAGATGATTTGGCTGATTCCCTGCACAAAATATTACGGGCATCGGGTGGTAATACATAGAGTTGTGAGGGTAAGGAGGCAAAAATGTATGGTTTTGATTGTTGTGAACATTTCTAGAATTAGTAGTTTCATCCAACCTTGGGACTTGGAAGGTACTGGGTCCAGTTTGTGAATGTTCCAAAGTAGAAACATTCCCATTATTGTAATTGTAGCATAGATTCGCATTGTATGGTGGAAATTGAAATGGATTACCAAGAGGACTTGCACATAATTGCATGTATGGCATATTTGGAAAACTCCAACCAAAGAATTCCTGGTGAGTCATTGTAGATGAATTCTCTTTTGTAAGTCCTTTATCATCTGATTCCTTGCTTTCCATCGATGATTCCTGCTTAGTCGGGTCATTGCTTTCTCTTGTACATGTTGCTTGACTTGTTTCATGATGGTTATCGATATTACCAGACATATTCGGGATGTGTACTGGTTCTTGAGGTGTTACTACAAAATCAAAAGTATTCATAATTTATTTCACATGTATACATTTTCAAAGATTATCAATTATTTTAGAACATTTTAAAATATTGAACCTGCAGGTCCTAAATATAAATTTAATTCTATACATTTGGACTGGGCAGCCTCTATTTACCGCACCATCGGTGTATGTCACAGCGTGGGAATCTTGTTGTTGTTCTAAACTAACTCAACCAAACAAACAACGTAAACTAACTCAATCAAATCTAAAACCTATTTCCCGTCCGGCGAATAACCACTTCATTGGAAATGGCTCTTTTCGATTTTATGTTGATGAAATAATTTATATCCCCTGAATTGAATTGTAGAGAAAAAATTTTTCTTATGAATTTAAATAGAAATTAGGCCTACAGTAGCGGGCTCTTCACATTTGGAATACAAAAATTTGATAACAACATTATAAATGAATGAGAAAAAACAAGTGAGCCTACTGGTACATACATTTTTTAAATTGCAGTTATTTCAGTCCAAGTCTGGTTAAAATAAATGACGAATAAAGAGAAAGGAAAACCAATTTCAATGTGCACATCAAGCCCCTACTCACTTGTCCACTTGATGCAGCTACAAACCAATTACAATTTTTAGTGATGCAAACTTGTTTATTATGGATCTAATCCCATAATAAATAACACTATTGATTGCAATACAGTATTCAAAGTATAAGTATTGTATGTACACATATTGTACAACCTACACGGCAATTTAAATAATGTGTGAAATGGTCATAAGAGAAAAATATTGAAAAAAAGTTTTGGTATAACCTACAGTTGTAATTTTCCTTTGCTGATAGTAAACGGCTCTCTGTAGAATCCATCTCAATCGTAATTTATTTCATAGCCTGCACAACGTGAAATTTCATTTTCGGAGTAAACCAATTTATTTTTGAGCAAAAGTATCCATGGTACTGACTGGCCACCGTGGTCCGTACTTGTTTGAAAATCGCGCAGATATCTCGAGCTGTGATTGGACAGTCTTGTACTGTTGTTCTCTTAAGTCAAAATAGATGTCATTATTTATACAGTGGTATTATTTATTTTTATTTTCGGAACGAAAGTTATTTCAAGTGGGATGTTAATGCAGATACGTTTTGTAGTTACAAGTAGATGATAATAGTTGAATGTTACAACTTAATAGTTTATTTTCATGCAGTTAGGCAACTATGAAATGTGTCTAGCTGGCTGTGAAAACAGTTGTCACGTGGTCTGCGGCCAGGAGGTAAACATCATAGCCCAGTCGCCATTCGACGAGCACACTTACGCGAATCATCAGAAGAGTGATGTCGGCTCACCATTCGCCTCATATCGGCGATGCGTATGCACTTTTAGCTTTAAAATCGGCTCCAGCTAGTCCCTCAAAACTACAATGGAATCCAGAAAGCAAGGGAACTGCAATAGCAAGACTAGAAGGTCGGGAATTCGAGTATATGGTGCGGCAGAAAAGGATTACCATAGGAAGAAACAGTTCTCGAGGCGAGGTCGATGTAAACATGGGACTCTCAAGTTTTATTTCTCGTAAACATATTGAAATTTTCTTCGACCATCCACACTTTTTCATGTCGTGCAATGGCAAGAATGGTGTTTTCGTTGATGGAGTGTTTCAGAGGAAAGGAGCTCCGCATTGGCAATTGCCGAAAACGTAAGTTCGACCATTTTTTCTGTGATGTGAAAAAGTGTAAACATGGGGGGCTTAAAGTCGGCGTGTTTACCAACTTGAAGGCCGCCCCTTCCCCCTCAACGCTCCTGGGCAAGAATTGGCCCTAGGCATTAAGAATGTTGTTTACAAATTTATAAAAGTAGGCCTCTGGTATTATTGTCGGCCCAAACGTATTATCATGTTGGTTAATTTGATATCTATTTTTAGTGCCTATTGATTTCTATAAACAACAACTGAAGCCTGTGATGTAAACAAACATGACCCCATATTTCATGCTTCCTATCACTATCTTTTTGTGTAATCTGGTCATTCAATTGCAGACAGTCTGGCTAAGATTGATAAAATTATATCATGTATTAATTGTTTTAATGTCAATTAATTAACATAATTATGAATTGATGTAGGCCTATGCCTAGTCAGATTCAAGATGTTGAAAAATAATTGAAACATTAAGATGATTGACGTGTCAGGTCATACATCTTATTTAGCTGCCGCGTCAGAATCAAAAAATAACATTTTGTAATTAACGACCTACAGGTGCACTTTTCGCTTCCCGAGTACGAACATTCGACTGGTTTTCCAGTCACTAGTTGACGAAGCCGATCCGCCTGTGATTATTCGTCAATCGTCGCCAGCGAAACCACGAGTCCCTCTACCACCCCTCAGGATTAACATTCCTGACCCAGATACAAGCTTCAGTAGTCCTTTCCCTTCTCCCACGGGCACTATCAGTGCTGCCAACTCATGCCCTGCGAGCCCTAGAGGAGGTCATAGTCGACGAAACATGCACACAGATCTTCACATGGTCGCACATTATGCGGCAGCTGTTGCCAGTGGGCCAAGTGCTGTCCTTAATACCATCACTGTAGCAACATCGAGCACAGGAGATAACCAGGAAATGATCGGAGCACCAAGTTCTAGTCACAGTTTAGGCAGAGGTTGGTAAAAAAAATTATAAGTTTGACATCGACATAGCTGCATTTAGTCGATTTTAAGTTAGATTTTCAAGTATTTTACATAACTGTAGGCCTATGTCTAAACCAAGCAAAAATTGAACTGCTATGCGTATTGCCAATGGCTATAGGCGCTACAATAGTCAAGAGGCAAAGCTATAGGCCTAGGTGTAACTATTTTGTTATTGTCCTTGTAAAAATTTGGCTAAATATGCAGGGGACTGGTCCTGTTCAGGTAGTACCTCAGTAGCCTATATTTAAACAACACCTAGTTCATTGAATTACTTGCATTGGGTTTGTGATATGATACTGTATTTTGATGTAAAATGATATTTTGATATCTATCATGCTGTACCATGCTCTATAATAAGACTACAGAACTAGTGCTGAAGTACAGTACTTGGTATAATTCTTATTCATCCAGCATTATTATTAAGTAGGGTATGTCTACTGTTATTAATTCAAGTGTAGTTATTAATTTATTCTGGATCACTAATTACAAAATCTCTCTTGATCATTCTCAGGTGTGTCTACAACGAGCCCCGACAATCACAATCAAGATATTAAGCTTTATCGTGCAAGTGGTTCAAATGGAACCACACCTTCATGTCCCCCTCCCACCATTAACGAACCTTACAGTCCGCCGAAGGACGATTCTAAACCTCCTTACTCGTATGCTCAACTGATCGTACAAGCCATTGCCTCAGCCATAGATAAACAATTAACACTCAGCGGTATCTACTCCTACATTACCAAAAACTACCCTTATTATCGGACTGCTGATAAGGGATGGCAAGTAAGTAATCGTCTAGGAATAAGGTATTCTCCATTTTATATTTGCTGGGCAGCTGTTTGAACAATATTCTGATAGAGAGTGGTAGGTCAGCTACTAGAGCTGTCTCAGATGAAATGTACATGAGAACTAGAAACTATGATAGCCAGCCTAAATGCCATAGCTAAGGTTAAGGATGTTATATTTTAATCAAGAATATGTAGTACCGGTACCTACTGTACTACCGGTGCTATTGTGCATTATAAATACATTCACATACTAGTACCTAAATACCTTCGAGTCGAGTGTTTTACACCATGTATAATTGTATTGTTGAATTGTTGAGGCCATAAGTTGAAACTATGTAGGCGTAGGCCTTTTTATTCTTTTGTTTTTTAGTCATGAAAAATATAACGATCGATAAAACTGTGGTTCATGGTTATGTGATAATATCTACCGTCTATTCATTCAAGTGATCAGGGTTGAATTACCTGTTTTCTGAATGTGTCCGACTCATTATTAACACATAGCTTTGTTGTTACTTCAGAACTCGATTCGCCACAACCTGTCACTGAATCGCTACTTCATAAAAGTACCTCGGTCTCAAGAGGAGCCTGGCAAGGGTTCATTCTGGAGGATTGACCCTCAGTCCGAGTCTAAACTCATCGAGCAGGTAAATATAAATAGTTGTTCATGCAGTCTATTTGCTGATATAGTTGGTCTTGCCGCTAAATTTTAGACAACTGTATTCTTTGGTAACTATTCTGCCAAACCTACATGCTTGGAAAGGCAGTAATGAAAAAGGGAAGATGAGAGTTTCGGAGAATAAAATGAGTTGAAAACCGTGGTAAAACTCCATGTGTGCCACCACATGATGAAACGATTGGTCAATTTTTCGCGTTCGTGTTGTAGGCTTTCCGTCGCCGCCGCCAGCGGGGTGTCCAGTGTTTCCGGCCGCCGTTCAGCCTCTCGTCGCGCAGCGCCCCTGCGTCGCCGTCCCACGTTGGCATGAGCGGTCTGATGACTCCCGAGTCGCTGTCCAGGGAGGGCTCGCCGATACCGGACCACTACCCAGACAGCACGTTTGCATCTCCCGCCATGCACGGAACGCATCTAGAGGTATGTACTTTCGTGATTACGAAAAATTATTAAATTGTAGTTTTGTCGACATTGTGGAAGTGACTTTTAGTACTGTGTTTAGTATCTTAGCGGCAATGTCAACCTTGAGCAAATGACCATATATGGGATTGGTAGGCCTACTTATTTGTATTTGTTGGTAATTTTAAATTTTAATTATAAGCCCTCAAGTCATGGTGGGCATGGGTTTGATTGAGGCATGAGTTTCTCTCAACGTCCTTTCACTTATGATCACTTCATCTAAAATGCATCATCAGCTTACCTGTTGATAGCCTACTAGGTATTTAAAAAAAACGTGCCAGTTGGCCAAAAAGCCGTCTACAATGAATCCTCATGTATTGTTTTTCAAAGAACGAGCCAAGCAACCATCCATCCATAAAAAGTCAACTTTGGTTATAGTATGGTATTAAGATGGAATGCTAGGGATCTGAAAACACATTTTTCTCATCCACATGAAGTCATTTGACAAAATTACACGTTTGAATGAGTTGTTCTGGTCGTGCGCAGGTGAAGACAAGCCAATCAGCTCCCGGGTCACCTGGCCACTCCGGTATCACGTTTGTTTCGAGCGGTCTGATTGGCCAGCAGCATCAGCAGCTGATGGTGTCGAAGATGACGCCTCATATCACCATAGTAACCAACGGCAACTCGTCAGAAGGTGAGGATTATTACGCCACCGGTTGGTACACGGGTTATTACTCTCATTCGATAGTTGCAATTTGATGTGTCTGTACAGAGATCAACATCTCTCTTGTAATTTATTAATTTGCTAGGCAGTAGGGCCTGGGCCTAACATGTGTATTATTATTATTTTAATATTGTCATTGCAGTTCAAACAAATGTGTGCCGCCCTCGTTAGCTCAGTCAGCTGAGGCACGCTTCAGACACTGTCAAAGTCATCGTTGGGCGTCGGTTCGAATCCCACATAGGGCATGGGTTTTTGTAAACGTTCTTTCACCTATCATCACTTCATCGTTTCATTATCACCCGCTCATTCGTACCCCCGTATTATCTAGCTGTTGGTGGGGTCGTTAAGCAGCATTAGAAAAAAATGTGTGTTTCATTCATGGCAATTCAATTAAACCTGATCAGTAAGCCTTTGTTCGAATGTTCCATTAGTATAGCGTTGCATTATGCACGGCATTAGTATCAGTCTTGTTTCATGAATGATTGTCAGAATGGGACTCTCTAAACGCCGCTATATTCACAGTTGTATTGTGATATATATTTGTAGTATTTTATCAAGGTTCTACTGTATATAGGTTTACTATCGATGGTGTGTAATTGAAGTAGCGTAAGTAATTAATTTTAAAGTGAGCTTACACTACACTTGGAACTAATTTGCAAGAATACGTTATTCTTATTTGCGGGCAAAAATGCACAAACAAGCATTGCGTTGTTCCTCTGTTCGAGCCATACTAGGCCTTCAGTATGAATTACAAAAGTACAAAACTTTGGTTGTGTACAGTTTAAGGCAGACCTTTTGTCAGTGACGGATTTAAAAGAATCTACCGGCATTGACAAATTGAGTAAAAGTCTATCAACCAAACCAAATTTTGAGTTGGACTGTAGAGAATGATTTTTTAAAATTGAGATGAACGGTTATCCAGTGTCCTTATTCTATAATGATATGAAAGAGGGCCACCCATTTGTTTGGACGATTCCCTATGATTCAACATGGTGTATCATATGTGCTCTTTAACTCTTTCCTGGCACGACATTTTCTGTATGTCATTAATTTACAAGCGATATGTTGGCTGTGCTAAATTCCTATGTGTTTCATTTTGCCAGATTTTGTCACCCTTCCCTGACCTTGAAAAGACGCTACACGGTTATCGATTCCACGATCAATTACCCTGCCGTTTGCCGTGTACCTTGTCCCAGTCTACTATGAATCATAACTAGTTCTATCGTTGTTTTCAATTCTCCTTGACTCTGTTGTCGTAGACAAGTACGTTTTGCCGAGCCACACGGCGGAGGACCGTTCAATGTCGCCAGCCGCATTTGTCGCCGCGCCCGTCATCGTACAAGCGGGATATACAAACTACAGGTGAGGAATTGATTACGTCCTACGTACACACTTTATGACTGCCATTGTTTCATCCTCTGGGTGGAAACCACTTGACATTAACTGGAAATGCTGGCAAAAGTAACTAAACATGTTTTTAGACAACCCACTCTATAGGCGAGAACCCCAGATTTTATAACAAACAACAAAGTACACAAATATTTTAATTTGTTTCAACAGTGATAAGCCTAGTTGTCTCCTCTATTTTAATTGCTCGTCATGAGCAATGACTCTTCATGATGGGTTTGGCCGATCAGTATGCCTGCTAGATCTATTCGTCATCTGGGTCTTGGTACACTGATTAGTATTGTCTAATTTCCCACAGAACACAAAGCCCACTTGATTGGATATTATGTTTTTTGACTTCAGTGGACGGATCAATCACTAGTGGCCAATTATTGCTATCTCTAATATTGTATGTCATATAGGAACTTGGTTTTCAAAAGATTTTCCTTATAATTTGTTCCGCCTCTCGTCGGCTTGTACAAATGCACGTTGCTTATAAAAACCGATTTCACTAACGTGTTTCTTACTTTAGCGGTACATTTGTCGCGCCAACCGCCCCGGCAGATCAGGCAGGCTGCCCAATCAAACGGCATCTTTCTGACGAGCAGCTCGACGTCAAATCCGAGCCGGCTGATACAACCGTGGACGAGCCGGAAGCGAAGAAGATACGTCTAGAAAATAATAGTCAGGAGGCTTGCGACAGCGACAAATGATGAGGCTCTTGAAGAGAGATGCGTAGATACGTGTGCGTAGTAGGAGTCAGCGTAAATCTCTAGTATCTGCGGAATTGTTGTCACGCAAGAAGATGGCGATAGTATTTGTATATTTTGAATTGGTTCGTTGGAAGTTGATGAATTGAGTTACAGTTATTCTTTTTCAGTCATTCTAGTAGATATTTTGTTCAGGATTTTGATGTGTGGTACAAGTGATAACCAAGTGGAAGCATTGGTCTATGAAGGATTGATATAGCTGAAGTGCATTGATCGTTTTAAATGACAATTCATTTGATTGGATGCAAATGTAAGCTTGTGGTTACATCCTTCCATCTTTGGCTCAAGTACTTTCTGGATATTTTACTTTTACATTATTCTTTAAAAATTCTTTTGTTAAAAGTGGAGTAGCATGATATCTTTGGTTTTGTTGTGTACCGTATGTTTTTGTAAATTTGTCATTAATTATATGAATTATAATGAACAAACTAAATTCTGTATTTTGGTTTTGAATTTGCAAGTTTAGGCCTATAATGATTGGACTACTTTGCCGCACTTTAATTATCCTCTGGTGAACTCTGTGTCGTCGGAATGTAAGTAAACGTGAATCGTGTTACGGTGTACATTGTTATGATTGTTTTTATGCCACCTATGTTAGCTATATTTATTTCAATCTTATTTTACTTGCTGGACAGGTAGCATAATCTGTCAACAGTTTCCGCAGATACTTGGGAGTATTATTACCCTTTTTTTATAAAAATATATTTCATTCCTAACGAATATTTAAAAAAGGTACAAAGTTCTGATTTTTGGACAACTATGACTAAAAAAAATGCTTTATAACAAACTTCAAAGTACAACTTCATATGCCTCATTTGCACCAATCAATAATTAAGTAAATTACTTGGTAGTAACTAAGCAAATAGGACCATAAGTTATAATAAGCATACCAGTTAAATGAATACTCGTGTAAGAATGTTTGTACACTATGTAAATTATCTGTCGATATTGCATATTATGTCAAGAAATTGAAGATACTTTGAGACAACAAAATAGAAAATTGTATTACATATTATTGCTATATAATATATATAAATATAGATATGTTATTATTTGGCCCTTTCTGTGATTTGGTGCATTGTTTATAGAATTTATGTTCAGGCTTGACTACTAATTAGGTATGTAGATTGTATCTATAAATAGACAAAATCTGTTTTTAAATTAAAGGAACTAACCGTAGTTGTTATTATATAGTGTAAACTAGTAATCTGTATTTTTCCGACAAGTTTTGTTAAGTAGAGAAATACCATTTTTACAGATGATTTTAAAATGGAAGTTCCATGATAGCCTACAACGTTCTTATTAACTTAAACGATATTTTCATCAAATTGTACATTAGCTAAGGAGACCATTTTTGATTCCTGATTTTGTAAGTTGTATGGAACTGTCAATGTTTGTGGAAATTGTATTTCACCGTACTCGCCGTATGTAAATTAAACCAATTAATTTTCTTTTTGAAATCGACTTTGAGCCGATTTATCTAGCTGCCTAAGTAGTACGTAGTACAATACGCTTTTGTATAATGAGCCAGTGTAGATGCTTTTCTCTCCAGAATAATTAAAATATCATAATATGTAAAATTGATAAGTAAATTTGTACATATCGAATAAATAACCCCATTTACTCGATTCCAAGTATGTATTTATTCTAGTGCTGAACCTTTATGTAGAATTGTTTCGTGCCATTTGTTGTACAGCGAACTGAGTTCAGTCCAACTCGAAAAAGTATTTTACTAGTAAATGTAAACAAACTTATCTGTTGGTGTAGCTTTACTTATATGTTGACTAAATTTAATTGCCTCTTAGTTTTGTTTAGAAGCAAAGATTGCTGCTACAGTAGCATATACCGTACGTTTTGTAATAGATATACTTATTTAAATTAACTGGGATCACAATTTGTCTTTGTAGCAGAAATATAAAGTTATGAAATCATTTGGATGTCAATATAGAATTATGAATAATGAATACACTAGAATATATATGCCAATTCAATAGTAAGGGCCTATTGATTTGCTGTGAGGACATGGCATTATTTGTATAAACATAAATGTGTTCACTTAAATAAATTTGTTTGGGATTTAGTAAACATTTGGTAATTTAAAACCCTGTAATTTTATTTATCCTTCGATTTGATTTTTTCAAATGTAGTTTGTTCTGCAGATTAAAACGACTGAGAAAAGCTGATATTTCATCATCTGAATAGTTTACATATACTTTTCTAGTGGAACTTTTGAGTTAACGAGGCTATGCATGGTTTCGACATTTTGAAACCTTAAATTATGTAGCCCTATCTGTGTGATCAATGTTGATGGATTTTATTGTATATTGCTGTTCATCCTGTTGTACAGTAACTTATTTATAAATTATAAGTAGGCCTATCTCCAAGCTGTAATAATAGCAATCAAGAATGTGACTGTAAGATACAAAGGTTAAATTTGTTACCTGTGTCTTGAGTAAGAGGCCCACTGCTGGAAGCGAAAAAAAATTCTGCAAGTCTGTTTTGCAAGTCTGATTTTTTTTCATGAACAGCGAAACTCAATACAAAATCATTGTTCCCTATTGAGGCTACGTTCTATGCTTTCTGATATTCTTTTTCGCAGCAGATAAAAGTCTACTTTGTTAACTACCGTATCCAAAAGTCAATGAAATTGTGAATGCTGGCTCTTAAGAAATAATTTTAATAATTCTATTATTGTACCGGAACTATAATAATCGACGTGGATATTAGCAAATTGGTCAACATCACTGGCTCTCGTTCTTGGGGTCCTCGGTTCGCATTCCGATGCTGTAACTTTTTTTTAATGATCTACAATATAAATTGGTATCTTGAGCATAGGGCTATGGAGATGATTAATTTGTAATTTTCGTCATACAGAAACGAAATATCTAAGTGTATACTAATTCATTGATAAATAGTAATAACTTCATGCTTGATTGATCAAATTTCAATTTATTTGTTCTCCACATAAAATGGAATATATAGGTGAGAAAATATTTAAAAAATGCAATCTTGTGAGGAAAATCTCAATTCCCTAATGAGAAAGATCTTGTGCATAAAAAAAGGTTTGCATCTTGAATTAAATACAGGCATATTATCGACAGAAATGATAAATTAACATAATTTTTGTTGACACTGTTAAATCATGGTTAAATCATCTTTCATTGATGGCCCTTCATTAATTTAACAAACAAGTGACATGAATGATGAAAATGTAAACCGTTTCTTGCATTTTTAATTCATTTTCTTTTAAATTCTTTGTATTTGTAGCAAGTAGATGAGGAAAAATATTTTTAAACCAAATTCATACAGGTGAAATATAATTAAATTGTTGTATTAAATAATAATATTGCATAGGTTATATAAAGATGGAATTCAAAATTGAGGCTTAGTAGCAGTATTTATCAACAGTACCAAGATACATATACTTCTGTATAGCAGTATTTATCAATAGTATCAAGATACATATTATATTGTCAATAGGTGTATGATTTTCTGGTAGATCTAGATTAACTTCGGCAGCTGACATTCGACGGACCACATGCGGACATCGTTTTTATCCCTTTCCATCTAAAATATCTAGTGACTTTTGTGGTACGTTGGCCATTCGTAAAATAACTATTTCCGTCTTAATTTTTTTTTTTAGGCCCTCTACGTCATCGTTGCCTGTCTTTGATCGTTCCTATACGTCTGCCCTTTGCGTCGGCCATTTAATTTCCAACTTGTCGTAGGCCTACGTAGGCCTATATGCACGTGTTGTTATTATGGATATTGTAAATGAAGTGCTACTAAAAGCTTCAAAAGATGCTGAAAAGTTCAAGACAACAAAAGTGGACAAACACTTGGAGCTGGAAATCGATATGGGAACTCTATTGGCGGGCGACATTAATCAACTTGATATGAAAGAATTGAGGTTAGGATTTTTACATAGGCCTAGGCCTAGACATTCTAGATCAAGGCAAATCCCTCGGGAAGGAAGAAAAAAAGTTGTTTCCCCCAGATGTTATTACTTGAGAACAAGTCACAAAAGCTTCCTTCCCATTTTCTGAAACACCCAATTGAAAAATATGTAAAATTAATGAGACCCTGAGCACGCCTATTTGTGTCTTTTTTTGCCAACCTCCCCCACCAACCTTGTGAAAGTTGTGAAACACCATTGGAAACTACTGTTTTCAAAATACTTTCGTTATATATTTACAAATTATACATACTTTCAATCAGTATTCATGAGCTTGTAACTAAAGAATAATAGGAGAAACAACTGGAAATGTTGTTCTTGTTGTCAGTCACAAGAATCTTACAAACGGGAGGAATCGACGAGACGGAGACAGGAATGGAAAGGTCCTGAAGTCACGTGGGTCCCCGAACGTACCCGATCTCTCCGCTCTATTCGTAAAAACAATGAAAACATTTAGCACTTGTATTTACATCTGCCTACCACCTCGTGGTCCAGTGGCTAAGGCACCGGCTGTCAAAGCTATGGCGACTGTGTTCGAATACTGCCATGTCCACTTCTTTTCATTTTCTTCCATTGAATTATCCCAAAAATTGTTTTCTTCCATTGAATGAAGATGCATAATAGGTCTAATCTTGATCAGCGCATTTGAATCTAGCACCTTTTACAATCGAAAGACATCAGAACGTGTGATTGAGAACTTTTGACATATTCTCCAAAAATACAATTTTATCTCTTTTCCAGGTCAAATAAAGATGAGTATCTACGTAACCTTGCTCGAGACAATACCCAACTGTTGTTCAACAAATTGTGGGAACTTCCTACAGAGAGGGTAGATGAAGCAATCGTTGCTAAACTGCCCAGATCTATATATGTTTTGCCTCGAGAAAACGTTCTTCCAAAACCGAGACCACTTACCAAATGGCAGAAGTTTGCCAAAGAGAAGAGCATTGTGAAAACAAAGAAACCCAAATTAACCTACGACGAAGTTTTGCAAAAGTGGGTTCCCACGCATGGATACAAACGTGCTGCTGCTCAGAAAGAAAAGGACTGGGCTTTGGAAGTGCCTGAAAATGCGGACCCTTACGAGGATCAGTTTGCTAAAAAGGCGGGAGAAAAACAAGAAAGAGTTGCAAAGAATGAATTACGAAGGCTTCGCAATTTGGCTGCCTCGAAAAATGTCACAATACCAAAAGTTGGCTTGCCTCTGACCGAACATCTTGGGGCGAAGCAACTTCACACTGCTTTGACTGTAGCCCGTTCTTCGACTGCTTCGTTGGGTAAATTCCAAACTAAGTTTCCCAAGGAGAAGGATGCCAAGAAGATTGGTAATTTGGTGCCCAACAATAAAAAGAGGAAACAGCCAGTACCACTCCCTGCACAAGAAAAGCTTGCCAACATTAACATGCTGGATGATATTCTTAAAAAGAAGCCCAAGGTTGACATGGAGAAAGCTGTAAACCGAGAACTTTATCACAGAGAACAAGAGTGAGTTTTCAACTCGATATTATTACCAATTTCATTGAATACTTTAATCCAATAACATTTTATTTTTATATGCCTTCTTGGCCTACAATAATTGATATTTAGAACACATACTTTCATTTTAATCTCAATTACTCCCTATAGAGCATGATCATACCTGTAGGTGTAGTTGACTCTAAGGTGCATGGATAATTGGATGAGTGATATCAAAGACGAAGACTTCCATCCCACTCTCGTTGAGCTTTGTCTGTGTTTTTTTGTTTTTTGTATAGGCTGCACTTTTTGCATGAGCAACATAACACTTTTTCTAGATACGTATTTATCCATCTTGGAACTGTACACTTTTCGGGGCAATTGCTGTGGCCACTTTTGAGAAAATCTATTACAAATTTTCAAAAAACTAGGGCCCATGTCAGTTAGACCTTGAAATAATTTCAATAACTTCCTGACCTCAATAAAGTAAATTATGCTGTCAATAAATGACTCATTCTATCTGACTTTTTATCCTTTTATAGTAACATGGCTGTAGAATGTTGAATCGTAACTAATTATACAGTACTGGAAACGTACCGTAGGCCTATGCTATATTTAAGCTACCGGTACGTTTTTTAATAATCAAGAATGTAGCTATGCACGTTGTTGAGAGATATTCCTCAGATGTTTATTGTAATATTCTTTGTATAATGTTTAAATGTCATGTGTGTTTGTCTACAGGAGGTCAGAAGAGAAGCAAAACACGAAACCCAAGGCTGGCAGAAGTGGAAACAGCAAGAGACGTAGCACCGGAATGAAAGGAAAGGGGTCTGGAAAACGAGTTGGTGCTAAGCCCAGTGGTGGCAAAGGCAAGCGCGGAGTACGAGAAAAGACCGGGCGCAAGAGACGTTGATTCTGTGAATAGACCTATATTCAAAATGATGATAACTTTCAGCTCCACAGTGAACTCGATCTATCTAAATATTATTTGTGTTATTACGTGTATCGAAAACTGACAACAATGCTTATTTATTTCAATAAATGCAATGAAACATTGTTGTTACCACGATAAATATGTTTTTATTTGTTCACACATCGCTTTTGGATAATTTTTATAAACTCATGTATATTAAATGCTGCATTATTGCTTGCAGCTCAAGAGACCTGAAGATATTTATGTAAACAAAATTGACCACTGTTTTTAAAAGGTTCTGCAGTTTGTAGCTGACGCTGAGGCCATTGCTTTTTTCATACGTTTTGCCGGTTCCTCCCAGCCGAGTTTCGGATCGTGGCTGACTGCCAGGTAAACGAGGGCTCCTCTTCCGGGGATTGGCTTGGCTGCCATATACACTGACCGATCAGCTGACCAGTGGGTTATATAATTAGGGACATTCTTATTGACCTCAACTGGTTCTTCTTCCTGGAAAGAGAATTGTTTACAAGTTCATCAGATATGATTCAATCTTTTCCTATTTTCAATTCTATTTATAGACCTTGTTGGCCCCTATGTAGAGTAAGTATAGGCTTGTCGGCTATTGAGAAATGCAACAAATATATGCATGCCGGTAAATCCTAAAGTTTGGTTGATTATATACAAGGTGACTATGAGAAAACAACGAACAGCCACCAGAGTGGACAGACTAAGCTTACTAATTAGATATCAGATATGTGTGCTGCGGATCAAAATGTTTCCTCCGTGTTTCGAATTGAAATTTTCAAAATTGACCCAATTTCTAAAATCAAATGTTCAACAAAGCCTGTGTTGACTTCCAAAATGCTCACAGAATTATTTAGCTTAAATTGATGAAGAAATTAATCACAGTAATTTAAATAAAATTTAATGTAGGCTGTGCAATCAAAAAAATTGAGACAAATTTACTTTATTAAGAATGGAATGGATGATTTGTACAAAAGAAAAAATGAGATGAACAGTGAATAATTTCATGTTATTCAAAAAATCATCAATTAAGCTTCATTAGAAAAAACAGCTTTCATGTTACTAAATTGTAAGTTTGAATAGTTTTACACATGAAAATATATCGTCATCTCTCTCTACAATCTGATGTCAATCGATGCAGTTCATCTGACTTGAGGGCAGAATTATAATAGGCTCATAAAGTTCTATTTACGGTAGCTACTTCTCGCTGATCATTTGTTTATCGCTCTTGGTTATATTTGCTTTTTCCTTGAGTACCGTAACTTGGGTAATAAACAACTTACCGGGCCTAATTGACATGATAGGCCTAGACAATTATTGGATTTATTGCATACTGTAATTCTGTCCATATGAATATTATACAAATAGAACAATCACAAAAATTTACAAATAGAAAAAAAATGATGAAATGATCATATTGTCGGTGTCACCCAGGAAAAAAATAGCAATCGTTCATGTGATCAGGCTTTGAGAATCAAGTTCGACAGTTTTCCTGCTTACCGTGTCGCTCTTGTCTGTTTTTTTTCCGGACTTTCCAGGTGGTAAATTTCCTTCTTTGATTCCTTCCCTTATAACTTTCAGCATATATTGGAAGAAAGCATTACGATTCTTTTTCACTGTGAGATCGTCAGATTGAAGGCTACACAGCTTCTGAACCCATTTTGAAGCTATCTGCTTATCTCTTTTATTTTTCAACTGTGATACCAATTTCTTCGACGTAGCCAAAAAGTTATTAAACTCCTCGTCATACTTTTCGCCGGCCATCGGAGGGCTATTTCTCCACACGAGATTTTAATTGATTAGAACATTTTGTATGTTCCCATAGAAATTCATAAAAATGACTACTTCTTAATTGGACTCATTGTTAACTAGAATAAGAAAGACTTGTATGTTTTTAAAATATTTTGGATCATTTTGATGGGATTATTGAATTGGGTCTGTTTTGCACTTCTATTTCTCTAGGCCTCTATGGACTTTTTTCAATATTGATGAAAATAATTCTATTTTACATTCTACATAATATGTTGCAGGTAACATGGATCTGTAAATAATATTCTCAATGTAAGCATTATTAGCATGTAATAGACCTATGGGGAATGTTACTAGGGAAACTATTTACCGTAATTCAGTACATTTCTGATACCGGTCAGTATCATCTGATGATTAAATTGTCAACTATCTATAAACGCATTATTGTATTGACAGTCAAGCGTAAAGCAAAGACGCAATTTCACCGTACTTGGAAAAAAAGTGCTTTCATTGTTTTTTTTGTTTGCGCTCCATAGGGGAATGTTATTTTTATTTTTAAATTCATTTTTTTCTGTTTCAGAACATCAATTAGTACAAAAAAAGACTGGTACTGGTATACATGAATTACAAAAAAAAACAGTTGTGCCTACAATAAATGCTCAAATGCCCAGTTCTACGAGTTGATACTGAGGATTAAGCAATAGTTAGCGGATCAACTCGTTATCACCCTTGGTTACATATATTTTTTATTACTTATTATTAGTATATGACTAAGATTTGTAAAACTGTCTTAAAAGTCTAAATACATCATTTGTATAATGAACCTATATTCAAAATAAATTTAGAAGTAATACATGTTTAAGGAAGAGAAAATGAATACTGTACACACAAATAAATAATATCCACGTGATAATTAGTAGTTAAAAAGAGAATATTGATTATCAATATACATTTTGTGCAATAAACAATCTGAAGAACAGAAGCAAACCTTTTCTTGTGTGTGGGCTGACCTTAAGTTGGAATAATACACATTTTGTAGCTTGGTTTTAATTTTTAAAGAAAAGTAAGATACAGTTAATAAATAAGTGCTTAATATTTCATTATAATATCATATTATAGTATATGATTATGCCTAGTACAGGTAGAGAGCAAAAACATCTTGAACAAATTAATCTAGTTGTAAGATGGGAAAATACATGTCATGAACATTAATGTTCATGACATGTATTTTCCCATCTTACAACTAGATTCATTTATTCAAGACGTTTTTGCTCTCTACCTGTACCAGGCATAATCATATACTATAATAATTATGATATTATAATGAAATATTAAGCATGTATATGCATGACATATTATGTAAAATTGATAATGTAGTCTTGGGGCACAATAATTGGTTTGACAACTATTGAGAAATGACGTATTGAAATATACTATTGCACTTGCAGCTCAGCTTATGCATTGTAAGATGAGTGATATTGACCTGTTTACCTATAGGAAATGGAATGGAAACCAATTATATAATGGACATCTTGATTTCGAAGTGTATGCCACTGCCTTCCTGTTTTACCTGTTGTTATAAGTTTTACGATCTATTGGTTTTATTTTAACCAGTTGATTTTCCAATCAATTTGCTTTGATGATGAACGAAAAATGAGATTCAATTATTCTCTGAGCTGATTTAGACCTAGCCTATGTAAAACTTGGAATGGACCGTTATGGTAAATTAGGCACTCGTTGATTTAATTATTGGTGTATAAAAAAAATTATGGTTCAATACTGGATTTGACATACATATCTAATTGTGATTGTGATCTAATTTGGAATGCAATTTACTGCAAGCCCATTCAGCTATGTAGGCCTAGTATATTTGTAGCTATTGAGAAATATGTTGGTAAATTGCACCCTTGTACTTGAGAATACTTCCGCAAATATTTTTTCAAAATTTCCTCCAGTTTATTCTTATGGGGGTTTACAAAATTTTAAAATGATTTTTCTCAAAAGTGGTTCAACCGATTGCGCCTGTCATTATAAGTTTCATAAAAATGTGTGCTTTTGTTTGACTTGTGGAGCAAAAACAAAATGATGTGTTTTTATCGAGTTGGGTAAAATTGAGTCTTTGCTCGTCCAATCATAGAATGGAGTCCTTAGTTTGCTATAATCCAATTAAAATATTACTCTATATGCACAGACAATATGCATGACCAAATATTTAATTTGAAGCTCTGTTAGGTCATAGAGAAATAACAATCTGGGCCATACAATGTCCATACCATAGAATAAGGAGTTAATTATATTATGCCCATACCGTAGGTTCATATACGAATGTCTTTGGTGGTCTTTAGTCTAGGCCTGGCCTAGGTCTTTTACCGTCTTCATTCTATGGTGTACAGGGCTGTACGCAAATGGACAAATTTTTGGTCTAGGCCTTGTTATAAAAGGCGGGCTCATGTTACCATGGCAACTGACGTCACACCACATTTGTGATTTGATGCGACGGCCATGTTGATTTGGGCCGAACGAAGGAAACTGAAACAAAATCTTATCGGCATCGTATTTTCGTCTCATTGTAATCGAAGTGTTCAAGATGAGTTACGGCCGCCCCCCTCCAAGAATCGAGGGGATGATTTCATTGAAAGTGGGTAATTTAACATATAGAACTACCCCTGAAGATTTGAGGCGGGTATTTGAGAAGTTCGGCAGTGTTGGAGATATCTATATACCGAAAGACAGATTCTCTCGGGAAAGTCGTGGGTTCGCATTTGTCAGGTAAGTTCATGGATGTTTGGGAAATGTTTAATCTAAATGTGTGAAAATGTACTGCCTCATTTGCCAGAATTAATGTTTTATGTCATGTGGACATATTTCGGGATAAGCGTACATTTAACTTGATTACTAATAATGCCAAATACAAACAGATTACTGCAGGCCTAGACCTATGCCGAGCTTATTGCATGCTAGTCAAATCAACTCTGGTATTGTTCAAGTGTACTTTCAAAGACAGGCTGGACCAGGAAGGAATACTTGTTTTATTGGACGTTAATAAATAAATAAATGGATTAGACCACTGTTTTCTTAATGGAATGCCGTAAAGTATTCTCCAGTTCTTCTGAAAATGATGCCATAATGCAGTAGCTCTTTTGATGCGGATGATCATTTCCGCTGGCGCCATTCAACCGATCACGACTGCTCGGCCGCCATTTTCTTGTCATTGGCAATCGAGCTTTCTAGGAACATCTGCGTCGCTTGCAATCTAAATATTTACATCGTCTTCTAAACAATATTTCGCCGGTTTTTGGGTGAATAGAAGTATTATTCTAAGAGGATTCAGTGCAAAGACTTGATAATGAGTTACGGGAGGCCTCCACCACGTATTGAAGGGATGGTTTCTTTGAAAGTGGATAATCTCACATATCGCACAACACCAGAAGATTTGCGACGTGTTTTTGAGAGATGTGGTGAAGTAGGCGATATATATATTCCACGTGATAGATTTTCTCGTGAAAGTCGTGGATTCGCATTTGTGAGGTACGTATATTTCCTACGTAACTGAAATTGCCAGTGGTTATGATAGCCGCATCTATAGATTAGGAATGCAAATCCAGATTTCAGAACAACATGGCGTCGAGTCTGCCTCCCTCCCCCCAATTCATACCTTGACCCTCCCTATCTCACCACCCATTTAAATTATATCTTAGACCAAGTACATTTTCAGTAATTTAGACTTGGCCTATCCTAAAAACTCTTTAATCAAGGATTAAAGTTTTCTAGAGTCAAGTATGTGTAATGGCCTGATGTCTTGTCTTGATGGGAAATTGCGTGTTTGATAAAGAATGCAAAATTAAGTTTGTCGATCATTTGATGTTTTCTCGCGTAGACTTGTCATCATCACTAGATTCAGTCGCAGTTCAATTTTCTAGTTAGCTTGTAATAGGCCCTACGATATTTTCTGACTTCACAGTAACGAAGGAATGCTATTCTTGCTTGAAAATATTCTGTCTGAATAATGTCACTTTTTCTCTTTTAGTTGACATGCGCTATTTACTTGCGAAGTTTTTCTTTCATGAATGTTTTTTGATTTGTGAGCTTATAATCAATAATTGTTTTAAATTGATTCTAGGTTTTATGATAAGAGAGATGCTGAAGATGCACTTGATGCCATGGATGGAAGACTTCTTGATGGAAGGGAGCTTCGTGTTCAAATGGCTCGCTATGGAAGACCATCTTCCCCTTATCGCCGACACAGCCGCAGGCGAAGGTGAGAATAAAAGCAGGAGCTATGCAATGGATTGATCACTCATTTTCAAATATTTTGTCTAGTCAGTATTGAGTTTTATTTGTACAGTCCACTACTTGTTCCTAAATATGTGAATTGATGTTGGCCTAGGTCTATGCCAAATTGTTGGTGCCTACTAAATGTCGCCGTTGTATAAATAGGGTCTCTGGAAAAATGCTAATTGAAAACCCTGCATTTCGTTACCAAAAAAATACCAAAGCGGTGAGAAGTTGCTTTTAATCAGTTATTAAGAATGAAAAAAGCTAGGAATATGATACAGAGTTAGTTGTATGCATAGTTCATCATTTACCTGACAATAAACAGTTACAAAAACATTACGGTGAAATACATTCAGAAGATATGAAAGGATAACAAAATCACGTTACTAGTATTTCACCATTTACAAAATCATTTTCGTCGGTAGTGTCGTCACACATAATGACATTTTTTTTATTTTATTTTCATACCTTTTTCAATTTCCTTATTTCTCTTATCTGTGGAACATACATAGAAAGGATCGTATCATCAGTAGGTAGATGTCCAGGTCTTATATTATGATAAGAGTGGTTGGCAAATTTCAGTAGTAGGCCAAGTACATTGACCTAGGATGGCTAAAAAGAACTACAATTAAGGCCTAGGCCTATACCTAGGCCTATAGTGCAGGCCATTGGTTCATGCATATACGCATATGCTGGCTGTCAACAAAATTTGTCTCTTTCGACTAGGCCTACTCCTGTTGTTATTGCCAGCTGGCAGACCTAGCGTACCGCCTGCTCGTTCTTGGATTTATGTAGGCCAATTTACTATGTAAAGTGTACTTTTTACGGGAGTCCTTTGGTCGTTCCTCTCCAAATAAATTCTGCAGTTGAGAATTTGCACATAATTTTTTCATTCTTAGTCATACACATATAATACTGTACTTCACTTTGAATTCACCTATTTCAACACATTCCAATGTTTTTTCAATATATCTTCTTTATTGACGGATAAAATTGCCAGTTCTATGGTTGCAATTTACACAGATTTCACCAAAAAGTTGACAAAATCATTAAAAACATGTTGATTTTGTGCAAACTTGAGAGTTGCAATACTAAAAGAGTAGAATTGTGTTCAATAATTTGAATATTGCGTAATTTCATTTATACTATTTTATTTGCTCAACATCCATACTCACTGAAATAATGATGATGGAAAAAGTTGACTATGGACAATTGGCCTATTAGTGAATTTCGTGTAAAAAGCATTTGTGAAAATGATGAGCTCTTATCGTACCATATACCTCTTCAAGATGCTAAGGTGGATATATTTCAATTATTTTGTTTTCAAACTAAGCAGGGATGAATCTATTTAAATTTAACCTGTGTAGGGTAGGACAATTCATTGTCCGACAATAACAGAACCCCTCTCTATTTTTGTTTTTATTGATGCGAATCCCATTTCCATAATCTATCATTTTTGAAGATGAGTGAATACTAACATTGTATCTTTGAAGCTCTAGGTCCCGATCTCGAGGACGGCGGTCTTCACGCTCTCGAAGCCGTGGTTCCCGTTCGAGGTCACGAGATCGATCCCGTTCGCGTGGCCGAAGGTCTGACTCGCGCAGCCGTTCACGTAGTCGTTCGGACAGCAAGAGTTCGAGGGGAAAGTCCAGGACTCGCAGCAAATCCCCAAGGCAGACAAGTAAATCCCGGTCAAAATCCAAGTGAGAGGTATGTTGGTTTAATTTTAATTTCTTTTACTATTGCTACATCACAGACGAGACCTGGACCCAGCTCAAACTAGCCAAAATGTAAAATAAAATAGTTGCGCTAGTTGATAAAGAGATATACCATAATTTAAACCCACCAATTTAACTGTTACAATCATCAAAGTTCCACCTTGTTGCTGAACTGGTATTCTTTATAATTGCTCTGTTGGATCTTCAATTATTATTTCCTTATGTATCTAGTGATATGTAATACTCATGTACGTAGCTGTATTTTTTTATTTATGCTTTCATTTTATGAGTAAAAGCTGGGTTGGAACCAAGATTTTCTGAGGAGTGGGAAGATACTTATTTTTGTTTTGATTTATACCCGTAATCTAAATCACGGGAATGTTGCTTGAAGTATTCTGAAAATGTTTCTAATATTGAATCAATCCACTTCCATTTTTGTCTAAAGTTGTGTACTTCTTTCTTTCCAGATTGACGAGAACGGAGAGCTGGGGAGAAAAGAGGTTTTAGCCTACTGCGTCTCATAATAATGTTATTAGTGGAGTAATTTTTCAAAGCAGGCCAGTCATCGCAATCAGCAATGAAAGGTACTAAGCATTCATAAAGTTGAGGAGTACATCTAGCATATAACACATACCTACCTTAGGATAACGTTCAGCTCATTTGTTTTTGTCGAGGGAATACTTTTACATGAATGGCTAGGCCTACCTTTTCTACGCTGTCACATCCTTAATTGGACTTACTGTTAACATCATATTCATACATTGTATCTTGGCAAATGACTGATTCTCAAACACTCAACCTATAAGCTTACCATTTGGTTTTGTAAGACGAGACAAGCAGCTCATTATTTTTAATTGATCATATTGTGCTATTGAGGCCCTGTATGGTCTAACTAATGAATTGTGATGAATTTCTTGGATGATTTTTTTTTAAGATTTTGGTTGTAAGTAGGTACCATTCTGGAGTTCTGTTTCTTTAGTTACTAAATAATGCGCTCATGTACACCTTATTACTCCTGATAAACTCATTTCTATTCAAATATCTGTTTGTTTTTTTGGATTTTTAATAGGCATCGATTAGTGGATGCATGGGTGTATGTCTCATACATTACTGGACTAGTTCGTAATATATCCGCTACACTTGTCCATACTGTTTCCTACTTGTTGTGAAATAACTCGTTCTTGCTAGACGTAAAAGGAACTCTTTAGTCTGAACGATAGAATTGAAGAAACTTTGAGGGAAGTGTGCTCCCGATTGTTGAGATATCTCGACTTTGATCATGGTTTCTAGGGAATTACTTCCAATGTTAACCAGGCAGCTTAGTGTTGTCTAACTTGAAAAATGATCTATTAGGATCTTCAGTTGCTTTCAATTTCACCTGTCACAATAATTCAATCTTTATATCATGAATGGTTTTCAACTTTATATTCAGCTTATATTATGGAAACATCTAGTTCATTCCTAGCCTGCTTTTAGTCATATTCCGCATTAAGAAGTTACTAAAGCCCTCATCTATGTCCACGTTACTGATAATGGCCGTTTAATCGTCCTAGCAATCGGGCCATGGTGTCCTAGATTCATACCGTAACTCATAGACTCGAAGTTTGTGCAAACATACATGAATGAGCTTTTAAGCGTATAAATTAAAATGCAACTCCATTACTCATGTTATTCGTGAATATTGATGCTTCAATTACCATTTCCTGTTTTCAAAGAGATTGATTAAATCACCATTTGAAATGTCAATGTTGCCTAATGATCGTATCTCCGGTAAGTAAGAAACTCGATCCTATGGGTATGCTAACGTACGTATGTATTGATACAAGTTAAATGCTTTGATAATGTTTACTCTTTTCACGTACCCAATTTGATGGGATTTCAAATGCCAGATGAAAAAATGACAGTTGCTTTGAAAATTTGTGCCCAAGTTGCATTTCTATTTATAGCTACAAGCTGACCTGACCCATCTTAATCTTATACTTTTAACGCATATGTAGTTTGTCGGACTTCTCGTACATTACTTTAATAGTAGAATAGTGTAAATCGTTGCTGAAAGTTCACCAAAGTTCATATTAATTTGGATGTAATAGTTTGGACATACTGGTGTATAGGGCACCAAAAATGTTATTATGTGTATGTACTTATGTCCGCCAGAATATTTTGCGTTAATGAGGAATATCAAAAACTATCGGCGAAAATGAATGCGCGTGTTATGTTATTAGATTCTGGATTGAAAATGTGTTGTATGACAAATATGGCAATGCAGTATTTTGGTCCAGTTTCTTGAATTGCACCGTTTAAATCTCATGCTATTGGATCGTTTTAGTACAATTATATTGGGATCATGATACAGAAAGGTTGCAAAAACGAAAATCTTACTTGACAATTGGTTTTAATATTGTGTAATATTGGGTTCTATAGTAGGGATCAAAAAATAAAGGTGTTGAAGAAATTCATTACAGATGTTCCAATATAAATAAATTTGGACTATTGGAGGTGTCTACGCTTGTTATTTATTTATTATCAATTATCTCATTCATCTATCTGAATATTCATTGTAATTTCTTTTGAACATTTTTTTCTCAACAGAGTACACGCATCTCGAATTATTCCAATATGGCACAATTTTAATATTATAATTTCACAACTTGCAAGTGTAATCTACATATTGTGATCTTTCATAAAAACTGTCGCTGATATTGATATTCCTTATAACAGTATAAGTGCAAGAACGTTCGCTACCATGCTGAGCAGACGTTAACCGTGTTTTGTTGGTACTCCAGGGTTGGTGGCTGGTTGCTGCCAAACCTGTTGGTTGCTGTGTAAGCTGAGTTGGGGTCGGTTGGAGAGTAGCTGTGTTGGGGACTGTTGGAGAGTAGCTGAGGGGGCGTGTGGCAGGGCGCAGTCAGGCAGACAGAGAGAGAGAGAGTTAAAGGGACGCAGTCCGAGACCTGGTACCTAGCGATTGGTTGGTCTATTGCGGGGCCGCAAGACTGCCACGACCAAACGAGAGAAATCAAGTGGATCGGGAACATATTTCAATATTTTGACCATTAAAAGCGATTATATTATGTGTGGCTGTGTAGGTTGTTTTTGCCTTGGTTTCTACAACTGGTCGTGGTAGTGCTGCGTCTGCAATTCATTCAGAAATTTGAGAGCCTTTTTGTATATTCATCATATTTAAAGGGGGATTATTATTGACAACTATTAAATTCAGGCCCAGTTTATTTATTTTATATGCATTGATATTATCAACATAATTAATACTGTAGGCCTACCTTCTGAAGAATTTTCTTCTTAACTCTATGAGTTTCAAATAAGTAGTGCGGGATATTAACTTGATTGAAATTCAAACCCAAATATTACTGTAATCAATATCGATTGCCTTAACATTTTGAATCTTTTCGTATAGTTAGGTTTTGATTATTATTCAAAGGTTAGACCATTCACTTTGCTTTGAAATCATGGCAAATTCACAATCGTGATGCCAAATGCTGATGTTATATGTATTATAAAATATTATTTGCAGGATTAATGGGAAGCAGTAAGTATGGTATGCTTTACAAGCATTGGTGGTTGTCTGAAAAGTGTTGAAGTGCAAATAAAGAAAGTTTGTATGTAATTTGAATCATTCGGCCCTCGCACGGTCTGCTGTTGTCGCACATGTGAGTTTGCGGGGAAAGTATGTAAAGTCGGTAGCAAATCTTTGTTGATTGGAGAATATCTTTTTGTTATTCTACCATGAATGAAAATAATATACGTAAGTAGACTTTTTCTTTCAAAAAGACTATCCATGGAAAATGTTTTTGTTTAGGAAAGTCGGTCGAGTGTGAGTGTTTCAAGTCCCACTAGATTTTGAGGAGGTTAAATTACTAGCAGTGTGTTATTTAGACTGAAATATCAACTATGGTAAAAATGTTGTGGTTGACCCTTGCTTCATTTTGAATTACTCCTCTCGTATTTCCTCCAAGGTTGGCTATTAGTGTCTCGCATTGTTCACCACAATAGCGTACTTGGTTCTACGTGATGGACAAGTCAGCGTTTCTATAATTGTTTTTCCTAGATTTGACAGACAACCACCAAAGCTAGTGTATTGAACTGAAAGCAATGCAATTACGTAACAAGATTCATCAAGTCAAGTGTTGGACAGCTTACGTCATGGTTTCCACTTCATAATTTCACAAGGATCTACATACCTAGTTTAATTACTGTATGGTCTGTATGGCCTCTGTAAGATGTCCATTAAATATGTGGCAGATTCTGCTTTCACTATGCGTTTCAATGATGGTTATATCGAAGTAAAGTACTAACGTTGGAACTTCTTAGTGGTAGGGTAGGTATTTATTTCAAGTCAGTAATTGAACAGTTTCCGATGTCATTTGAATAGTTCGTGTTTAATCTATTCGAAGTACATTATTTCAAAATTAATGATGTATTTATTATTATTATCATTTATCAAATTATTTAGGACTTGCCAATATGCCATTAGTATTATGCTGCCCAAAAGACTCAGCTTGACACGGAAAAGATTATTTGATTTTAATGTGTGTATATTCAAATGCTGATTTAGGTCTTGGAATGGACATTTTTCAAGCCAATTAATGTCTATTTGAATTCAGATGCAAGTGTCCAGCGATCTGCAGTAAGGTGCGAGTCGATATAGTTCAATCCACAGGTCATTTTACATCTAGTTCATCAGTGTCACATTTCCAGTAAGATTGTACATAAAATTACCTTATGTAGCAATGGTTAATAATTAATATCATTGTTCCACCATTTTGGGAGTTCATTTTCCGGTATGTTGTGCGGTTAGATGTCCGAAGGTAATGTGTTGATATTCAAACATCGCAGCCTTCGTGGTCGATTACTGTAGATTAGTATACTGAAGATTACTGATGCCAACATTTTTATAACTGCAAAACAATGTCAAACCATGAACAAGTGGATTGAAACCTTTTTAATTTGCGTTTGCTCAAGCTTGCCACAGCGTCAAAAATCTGGATCGTAAATAGAGATATACTTCGGTTACCAAAATAATCAGTCTTCCAACTTCCATCAACAGTGTCATCTCAATTGGGTGATGCTCAACGTCAGTCGTCCAAAGATGTGCTATCCATCTTTAGCATAAGAAATGTCATCAAATTGATTTGAAATAAGAATAATAATAAATGGAATACATATTAATGTTGCATTGTTATATTATTAATTTATTATCCATTCCTTATTGAGCAGTGAAAACTTTGTCCATTGTTCTAATTTTTCAAATTGCTCATTTTGAGAACGTTCAAATTGTATGATGCAAAAGATTCCTAGTAGATCGAGGCTTCGTGGGTTATAGTGGGATTTCACTGCGTGTTGTCCTTTCTCTTCTGCAATGTCATATCGGGAAGAAACAAACCTGTGTTGTGTATTACGTCGGTCCAATAGTTGGAACAAAAAGTGTAAAATGCGAGCAAAGGAATTCATTGGGTGTTACATTTTACATTTATTGATTACGGTACACATGCGTCTCGCTCCATCAAACCCTAATATTTGATCATCTTCGATAATTTCAATATAAATTAGAACAGAGAATTGATTTGCTGCACCCTTGAGTGTACGTTCAGGGTGAAGTCGTAGAAAACATCCTTTTGCCTTTACAGTTATTTAATGTTCAATAATGTCAAACTAATGAAATACCAAGCGGGATGTAACCTTATCGGTTATTTAATGTTCTTTGTTCCTTTGAGCTTCATAATTCATAATGGGAGGGGGGGGGCGAGGGACGTTTCTTATTGCAACTGCATTTTCTCCTGGGTAAGCTCCTTGACTAGCTGCTCGCCATGGGTGGTTAAAGTTTAACATGGTCGCCAAATTATTGTGCTTCTGATTCTGTAATACATTCAAATACACTTGTTATCTAATCTGAACTTTCCTCAAATTACTCGATACAACCTGCACAAGTAGTCATACTTTTCCATGCTATTTGAATTATTGCCAACTTTTTTTTTGTACCTAATAAGTGAAATTGGAAACAAATATATTAGGTCTGTTAGTTAGTCTTGCACCAATCTACAACAAAGTGAAGTCGGTTAATGAAGGAAGTTAGAGTCATACTGTATTACAGTAAGTAATAGTGCAGTGTACAGAGAAGATGAACAACTCGAGACGCAGAACCTGACCAAGCCTCAAACCATCTAACTGGCGTAGCCATGAGTATTCCGCCTTGGATTATTTTACCGAGCATCTGATAGGTAGTTAATGGGTGACTATCCAAGAATAATGCCTGGCTCCATTCTCAACCATTAGTTTTCAGACCAAGTAACTTCATAGCTAGATATGAAGTAGTCATAATGCAGCTGTTCCACTGAAGCTGACTCACAATAGACCAACCATCTTGATGATCGTTGTTTGCTTATCGACCCCACCAACAGCTAGGTTATATGGGGGTACGAATGAGCAGATGATTATGAAACTATGAAGAAATGATGAGTGAAAGGATGTTCACAAAAGCAGCCTAAACAAATACTTCACCATGTTCAACAGGTAAGTCCTATTATTATTTTGATACATAATGAACTAGACCTAGTCTGATGTCTCTTATCTCTTATAAGCCAATGCACTATTTAGGGATCAAGGATGCATCCGACATTTCGTCTGTCAAATATCCCGTTCGTAAATTCTTGTTGGAACAATACGACATACCTCATTTTTGAAGTATATTTGCCTATACTATGTATTCAAGTATTACGGTAAATTCTACATTTTTCCTCTGCCCAAAGTGTCGTTAACTTGATTTTTTTTTATTTACCTCGAAACCCTGACAAAGTTGTTTCCCCAATAAAGGCAAGTTTGGGAGCGTTTGAATGGAGAGATGGATGGATATACCCAACATATACCTAGCTCATTTAACATACTATAACAATTATGGTGATAAGTTGAAAAAGTTGATATATCTTCTTGTTCTTCGATTTTCCGCATAGTCTCACTCTTTTTCCGAATCTTCCTGGCTTCTACTTGAAAATTAATTTCTCGGGGGGGAAAAATGAAACTCCAGTCTTTAGAGTGGTTTGTAATGATCAACAAGTTTCACATTTTCATACAAGTTTAATCAACACTTATTAGGTCAAATAAAATCACAATATTTATCTTGACATGACTGCAGATACTTGCAAAGTATGAGGGGGGTATAATAAAAAAAACACAAAGTAAAGCATACCAATTGAGTATCAAATTTCATGGAAAACAAATTCATTTAGTGTGGTCAATGTTGGGACTGAAGATATATATTGCTGATAATTTCAGTGAAAATGCAAATAGAATTGTGTACAATTTTCACTTCCAGAAGTCAAGTCGCTTTCTTTCCCAATGCCTTTTGAGTTTGAGCTGTCTTGGTTTGTTTGGCAACATCCTTTTCTGAAATAAAAAATCGGTTCACGGTTATTTGGGAAAATGAAATGATCGAGTGATAGCACCTATCACCATGCCAACGGCAGAGATTTGAGATTTCAATTCTATCCTCTATTTGTGAGCATACTCCTGATTGTAGATGTTCATGCTCAATTCCATCAGTACGTCTTCAAGTCTGTTCATCAAATTAGTCCACTTGATTTCTTATAGAATATTTACTTTTTAAATCTTCTTCACGCCTTAGAGCTGCTTCGGCCCTCTGTTGTTTAATGATGGCTAACCGAGCGAGGTCTGAACGAGCCTCCTCTGTTTTTCCTTCAGCATGCATCCGTTGGTAATGAGCTTGTGCTCTTTGACGCTCCACTTCTTCCCTGAAAGAGAGAAAAGCATAACATTGTTACCTCCATGTCTCCACAGACATATTATTGGCATCAGTCACCATTTTGCAGGACTACATAAAATGCATTTACCTTTCCTTTCGGGAGAGCTCTGGTTTACCCGCACTTGGTGATGATTTCACTGCTTCATTGAGTGTGGCTAATTTTTTTACTTTTTTCTGAACTCTATTTGGATTCTCAACTTCAATTAATTTTTCTACACCCTTTCCCTTTCCCTCTTCGTCACTAGACTCCTCTTCTGACGATGATTCACTCTCCGACCCAGAGTTATCTGCTTTTTTTGACACTCCAGCTTCTCCTTCCTCGTCACTAGAACTAGCGTCACCCCGTTCTTGCTAAAACACATAACATTACGTACGATGAAAATAATATCCTACACCTAATACCCCGTTCACACTAGGATCACCAAGTGCTATTAAGCCAACTTATGCTAACTAAATAGTAAATACTGTATGATATATTATAACTAAATATGCCATTAACTAAATTATGTGGGAATGTTTGGTAAATACATAAGGGGTAGACACGGATTGCAGGATGAGGAGGGTTGTGGCTTGGTTGGTGGACGTTAGTTGGAAAATTATAATTGCAGCATTGCTAAATATTCATAATTTCAAATACTGGTACATTTCTAGCACGTAGGTTGGTGGGAAATCACATACATGCTTTGGGGCCTATAACACAACGAAGTAATTAAAAAATCTCAATCACTGTTACATGGCAGTGGCCCTAGTTACTTATAGATACTATATTCACACTACCTACATATGGGATTTTTGAGGAATACATTGAACTATTGGGACACAGTTTATAGTGTTCTGTAAAAAAGGTTGCCATTCTGCTTCGATCGACGTTCTCACAACGTTTCATTTCAACATTAGGCCTAAGTGGGCCCATAACAAATTACAATCACCCTTACTATTGAAGTCAATAGTAAATATGTAGTATACTGATATGTTCAATGTTCAAGGGGAATTAAATGAATTTATGTACCGGTACTCAGTGGTAGAACCAAAGTGTGGTGGTCGGATGACAAGCCATCGGGAGTTGAAATTACGCTAAGCCTACGCCACTTACTCTCCACTTGCGCTCCTTTTCTTCTCGTTTCATTTGTTCCTCAATTTCGTCGGGATTTGTGAAGCGGCGATGCTTCCCCTTGTGGTTCGTGTACTTTCCTGAAAAAGGCGAAACATTGCTTAGGCTCTTACGACCTAGGGCCTATCTCGTTACAGTAATAAGGATAGCCTAACCTGAATGCTAGGCCTATTGTTTGTAGACTCTCCAGTCAAAAATGAAGGCAATATATATCCTAGCCCTAGGCATAGCTCTACATTCAATGTTGTTCAAGGACTAGGCCTAGGATGCCTAGCATAGGGCAAATTAGGGACGGCAAGGCCTCAGGTGGCTCTCACAAAATCTTGAAACTTTGGGTCTGGTGACGTAAAGCGTTTACTTTCAACAAATAGGTACTTATATTATTTTTCTCGGGGCTTATAATTACCTCGGGGCATGTTATAGTTGAGATATACTTCTTGCAATAATGCGATATCCCTCAAATAATAAATATTGAAGACAATAGTACAAAACAGCAGTGAAGAAGCTGACGAAAACAAGCTGTGTTCCTAATATTCCTCTCGATTTCGACAATTTGACATTAGCGCTCGGAGTTCAAAGAGCATTAACTCGGCTCTGCTTTATCGAGCGCTTTGAGAAAGGGGCTGGGAAAGAGGGCGTAACTTCACAGCCGTGTCGATAAGACAGTATTCTACTTTGAATGCCCGAAGTCCCGAACAGCTGATTGATAACTGAGCTGATTGTCCCTGTGTTTGCGCCCATAATGTTTCAGCAGGTTTTGAGGTTATAGCTCACACACGCACAGACTCAAAATCATTATTTCCTTTATTACTGCCATGCATCCTTCTCAGAATATAGCCTCTGGATCTGGGGAAGAATTTATCAGAGATTTAAGGTGTGGTGAAATTCATTTAATTTTTATTGATCTTGATTGAACATGTAATGTTGTAAGATAGACCTAGGCCATTGAGTAAATAGGCTAATAGCCTATCCTTACGGGGTAGGCCTAGGCCTAGAGCATTAATGCCTAGAGTGGCCGAGCAATGGCAGAGCCTGGTCACTGAGTTTTATTTTAAAATCAATGCCCTGGTTAAACAGTCAATATTCGTATTCAAATATACAATGTTCCAAGAATATTCAAACTTAGACCTACCTCCAAATAACTTCTATTGATGGGTTCGTTAGCAAATAATGTAATTGCTAAAATGGCTTGATACTTGCCATGTTTGCCAGTTTGTGTGCCAGACGTTGGTATATTAATATTATTTGCAATTTTTGGCCTACAGCACGGCTGTTTTAAAGATATATGCCGAAGAGTACGACAAAGAATTTAAAGCCAAGTCTGTAGAAAAAACGAGTATTCCAATTGATGATCTCACTGTTGCTGGAAGTGTTGATGAGAAACCTGTTTTAGCTGCAAAGACTTGTGAAGATGGTTTAAAGATTTTAGAAGCAATTTCCTTAACTGGCCTGTCAAGTGTGAGATATGCAAAGGACATTCCAAGAGTAACCAAGATTGTAGCCAATAATCCCTCCGAGGATGTAGTTCTGGCAATTGAGACCAACATTGCTGATGCTGGTGTTGAACATCTTGTAATGACTTCCTGCGACACTGCTCCGTAAGTATTAGACTTCATCAGTTTTGTATTATCAAGTAGGCCCTAAGCCTATATGAGTTCAACATTTTGCCTATTGGGCCCATTAGCTTCAACTCGTCATGGTAGAGAAAATGTCAGTTTTTATATTTATAATAGTCTGGATTAACCTTACGTGTACTATTTCGAAATACATGTTCACGTAACCTACTCATTACTGTAGGTACCCATGGATTTTCTCGAATCGATTCTTTAAGGCCTCTAGCTTCATCTTTCACAATTTTGATTCATTCCGTAGGATGATTATGTATAAGAACCGAAAACATTCTGATCAATTCAACGTTGTGGACGTTGATCCGCGAACTGATTCGATATCCAAGTACCTTGACACTGCTGTCCAGTGCGTTAGCAACGGAGGACTCCTATTGGTTACTTGCACAGACACAACAATTGGCTCCGGTTCATCTCTCGAAGAGTGCTATAGGAACTATGGGGCTGTCTCCCCCAAAATTTCTTCGTGGCGTGAGATGACGTTACGAGTCGTGCTGAAATGTATTGAATCGCACGCCAACCGACATGGACGTTATATCGAGCCCATTCTTTCAGTATGTGCTGGTGATTATGTGCGAATCTTTGTAAAAGTGTTCATTGGACCGGTCGTTTGTAAACAAACTTTGAGGTGAGTTTCTCTTGGACAAAATCGTTTTCGAATTGAAAATTTGCTTCAATACTTATGTCCATGAAAGAAAAATGTTGTATAGCAATTAAATACGGAATTTGTAAAAACTTTGGTACCGGTAATGAAATAATCTTTCTGAATCTATAATGATTAGATTCAGATATAAGATTGGACAAGACTAAATGTTTTACAAAGATGCAGTTATGTTCAACATTGTAAACGTTGTCTTGAAAAATGAAAATGCTCTGAAAATACCGCAGCTCAACAAATATAACTGTGCTATTCATGTTGGTTATGTTGGTAGATGACCCTTGGATGAAAGAATAGGCCTACTACATAATCGAAGTCAAGTCTTGAATTTAAACATTAAGAATTTACATGAGATTACAATGTACCGGTACCGGTAGTTTTCAAAACTTTATTTTTGAAATTTGACACTTTTTTGTTTCTAGCAAACTGTCCATGGTTTACCAATGTACTGGTTGCCATTCGTTTACACTTCAGGCCCTGGGAGTGGCCGAAAAGCTCGGGGAACAGAAGGATCGCTATAAATTCTCATTACCAAGGGGCCCACCAGTAGACCAGCAGTGTGAACATTGCAACAACGAACACCATGTGAGTGTATTAGCAAGTTTTACCTACCGATATTTATTTATTCTAGTGTCATATGAGTATGACTGGACGCAATGAGCTTTTCAAATTTAGGTGGATTTAGGGAGCATTCCCTAGTTGCCGTTCTTGCGGGAGCTCGAAAACAAGTTTCGGTGATGGTGCACGGCTCTGATTGATGATGAAATCTCTTGTGAAGATGTTGTTTTTTGAGGAATGAATCACTCGTATTTTTGTTGTGATCATGTTATCAAGATATCTAAGCTAAATGGGTCTTATCTATTTTAGTATTTTCAAAAAATCAATAAATGCAAAACGAGTAGAAAAATGAAAATTCACAATCTTTGAGTACCGTAGTTTGCCTTCAGTGGCTATTCTTGGTGTCACCTATTACCGTTTGATGTTTTGTTTGCAGATTGGTGGACCTATTTGGAGCGGTCCCCTCCATAACGACTCTTACGTCTCAAGGTTGGCAGACCTGGTCCGAACGGAAGAGTTTAGTACTGGCGAGAGAATGAAGATTATGCTAGCAGCGATTCAAGAAGAATTGAACAAATCTTGTCTTTATTACACATTGGACGATTTACATACTGTTATTCCTACAAATCCACTCATCTCTGCGCTGGACTTACGGTACTGTACTAGTAACAGTTATTAGTTGAGAAAAGGCTCCACTGATTTTCCTTTAAATTCCCAAAAAATAATTTAGAGCCAGTTTTACGAAATTTAGTTGAGTACTAATCTGCTAACTATTAGTTCAGGGAAGAAAAAATATATATCCAAGGGCGATAACAAGTTGATCCACTAGGGCCTAACTGTTGCTTTACATCCAATAATTATCAATTTGTAAACAAGGCCTTACTTGGTTTAGGATAGTCTACAAAATTTCATTACGCATCCTAATCTTATGGGGTTTTTAGAAATTGGAGATAGTACCCTATTTCTCAAAAATGGTCCAATCGATTTAACCCAAAAACTATGCAGTTCTAAATTGCTAGAAATGAGCTAGAATTGCACAATTATTTTGCACATCATGGAAACGGCCATACGAATTCGTCATGCAAAGTTTCGCAGTCATTTTTTTTATGGAAAGGAAGCTTATAGCAACATTAAAATGAGTGATAATATCATCAGAAAATAACGTGAATGTTTTTATCTTGTTTTGTCCAGATCCGCTTTGTTGAATGCTGGCTATCAAGTATCACATTCGCACGCCCAAGAAGGATCGATCAAAACTGATGCCACTTCTCTCGTTCTCTGGGATATAATCCGATGTTGGGCACGTGACAATCCCTGTAGCGATGACAAACTGGACGAGACGGCTCGTACGATTCTTGCACGCCATCCCGTCACGGCGGCTAGCTTCAATCCCGCCACGACAAGCACTATGTATGTATAATATGCGTGCAAGACGCAGTTGTATTTCTGCCAAATTACCTTTACATCTTGAGAGATAATATAAAATAAAAATACATTTGTATGAAAATATTTTGTTTTAGAGTGATTTTTGTTATGGAAGTAGCCTTAAATTTCCTTTTTACATACTTATTTAAATAGGCCTACTGTACCTTGATTTCTCAAATAAACTGGCACTTGGTATTTTTTAGTACCGTACCATATTCATTCAACGTCAAATCAACAACTGAACCATCTTAAAGTTATGAAACTTGAAAGGTGTAAATCTATCGGTAAATCTAAATTTACTGTAGCGTACTGTGATGAGGATGTATTACAGTATAACTGAACAAAGGTTAGAAAGAATCAAGTAGTCAAACATCATTCACGAAGTTGATTGAAAATACATTTTATTTAAAAAATAGAACAAATTTGAAAAACCTAATATTATTGCTATGCTCACATCATGGTATAAATATGCTTGGATATTGAAATAAAAATATTGAGATATACTGGTAATATAAAAAATATCAAGCATTAGGCTTGAACATGGCCATTTGTTAAGTTAAGACACACTTCATTTCAAGGCAGTTTAGTCAATGTTGAAAGGACATTAAACTTTTGGTAAAATTTACAAGAATGACGTGACTGAATTCCATAAAGCATTTTTAAAGATTGCATAAATTATTTTTGATATCAGAAAGAACAGCTGCTCCCAGTGTGTGTGTAGACTTATTTTTTACATGTACTGGGATCAGTGTGTGTAGATTCATGATAACAACAATAATTAATATAATCCTCAACAGGTTTGGTGGAAGAAAAGCCATTGAGGCTTAACCCTACCACACAAATAAAGATATTCCTATTCTTATTAAACATGAACACAAATCATCTCATACCTCGTCCACTTGGCTCGATAGGTCAACACTTCGAATCGCTAAAAATGCTTGTGACTTGCATCCTCAAATGGGAATCAATATACCTGTAGTGAAATAACAGTTTTTTGGTGATATCCTACGAACAGTATGAAATATCAAACATAAAATACAGACATAATTACAGACATAATTTCATTACCTATATCGGTAACTAAAAAGTAGTCGACTTGAATCCCATAATTTTCACAGCTAACAGGAACCTACAGCTAGAAAACATGTTTTGGCTGTCTACATGTGAAAATGTTATAATTCAAGGCCAATGATTTTATTTCACATCATTTAGAAGGTTAAATTACAGTGGAACCTTTTTAGTATGTTTTTCAGCGCCAGACAAAAAAAAATTGTTGAAGTGAAAAACTTACTGAAATAATAAATGATTCAACATGTAGGAGCATATAGATGGGATCAAAAAATAAAACTTACCAAGGTGAAAAATGTACTAAAGAGGAACTCACTAAAGAGGTTCTACTGTATAGAGACCTTTGTTCCTGCTGTCTATTAACATTTTGATATCTCAATTTCATACTATACAAAACTGATCACAAAAATGTTATTCCGCTGAATTGAATCAAATATGCTCGTAAGTACCGACAGGTAGCCTACCGCCTTTTCACGATTTTTCAGTCCAATTACCGCAGTGGTTGGAAGTTTGGCAAGCATGATTTTTTTACATTTAAATGTTTGGAGGTATGAACGTTGATTTTATACTTAGTAGAAACGTATATTTAGTCTAATTCTATTTTATACTTGGGCCTATATTAAGGAAATTTTGTATATAGGTACATATGGAACGCTATTTATCATACGCACAATATTAAAATGTATTTAATGCTATAATATTAGATGTATCAATAGTTGTAGGCCTACAGAATAACTTTGATGTTCAAAAGTAGATGCTGACAAAAAATACACATTACAAAATGTACCATACAAAATTGTATACAAGACTCAAGAGTTTACAAATCAGCATCAATGTCTGATTTTTTCAGTCTACACTTTAATGTGTCTTGACCAACCTTGAACATCTTTGTATGTCATGGAAAAAAATAAAAAATTATGACTCGCGTCACTTTTGGCATGCCTACGCAAAATATTGATTTACAAATTGCACACAGTGAAATCTCAATCTGTTGATTTGCAAGGGACCGGGAAAAAATTAAATTAAAAATTAAAACGATCCATGCTGGCTAATTCAACATTGGTTATACATATTGGCGGTATGGTGGCACATCGAGGTTTCGCTGCATACGTATTAAGTAACATATTCTCCCATCTACTGTTGATCTACAGTATTACTACATTATTATTTTTAATAATTACCGTATATGCACGGTCCAGGATATCTTTTATTGAAACGGAAAACGAATTGGCTAATACACGGTACTACAGTATTACTACATTATTATTTTTTATAATTACCGTATATGCACGGTCCAGGATATCTTTTATTGAAACGGAAAACAAATTGGCTAATACACGGTAGTTCTAGATCCAAGGAAACATTGGTAATCATAAAACTTGAAAAAATTGAGACAAATATTAGGCCTAATAACTAATGATTTACGTGATATGTTCTTCGAAATTGAAATTGAGATTAAAAAAATTCCTAAAATAAAATTGTATCGTGGCAGGTCTGGAGACTGACTTTGTGAAGCAGCCTCTTCATACACTAGCCTAGTGAATCGTCATTAATAAGTCAAGAAACTGTGAAATACAAGACATTGACATTATTTTGAAGAAAATCAGTTTCAGAGTACAATGATGAGAAAAATTATCGTCGGTGCATTTCCTATAGACTTTGCATTATACGTTTCCATTACGTTTGCCATTTTGTTGCAGTTTTGCAAACCGTAAACGTCAATATTCATCTAGTTATTACGTTTTGGGCATCAATACTGTACACAAACATAACTCATCTAGCTTATGTCCAAATTAAGCCTATCATAAATATTGAACTAAATACACTTGAGATGTTACGTACGTAGCTCTTTAGAATAATTGACAATTGACATAAACTTCTCTTAAACTAAAACAGGTTCTTATATACAATACGTTGAAATGTTGATGAGCAGCTAACTGCGCTACGTCACTGGTTGAAGGGATCTGACCGACCGCGGATCCTTCTGACCAATTGCATATCTTGGACGAACAACGTGACTCTCTTGGCATGCAGTGCACAGTAATACGAGTCCGAAAAGAACTCGGTTAGGGCTATTTCGCAAGCCTCTTGAAGCGCAGATAAGGCCGACGACTGAATTCTGAAATACGAGAGAAAGAGTGTTGACTTGGTTTCCGCTAGTAATACCTTTGCTGACCAAGCCAGACAAAGAAGAGGGGGGGGGGGGAGATAAAACAAGGACTTTTCAGTTGAATATATCTTTTATGATATCAGGATATCTAGCTATTAGGCAGAAGTGTGTTGTTTTGGTTACATTTCCTTTTCATAGAACTTCTGTGTAATGTCAAATGGTAAGATAATACTGGTACTCATTAAATCTGATTAAATATCACTAGCAATACCACAAAAAGGAGTAAGGAAGGTATAGTTACCGAAGTCCTTGCATGGTTTGAGGTCGCCTATTTGCTTCATCTTGAAGGCTTTCTCTGACCAACCTCAGGAAAGGTTGCCGAGGAATGAGCAGGTCCGTTGATCTTTGGTACTGTCTTATCTCTTTGAGTGCTTTTGTTCCTGGACGATAACGTCGAATTTTTGTAGGATTAGCCGATCTGCGACTTGTCGAACTTCTTCTAGATGCAGGGTTCGTTTTAGGTGGCGAGCTTTTTCTAGTTTTTGACTATGTATAATAGAAAAACGAAAAGAGAACACAAAGTAAGAACATATGTTTGTTAATAGCTCACAAGCTGTTTTTCAAATAAGACTAGACATTACATTCACAGTGCAGAACAACACAGTATAGTACAGATCAAAAGGATTACGGTAGCAATCACATACATGGGATTGGGAAGAAGAGGATGAACTATGGAAGCGGGAACATGAGTCCGAACTGGATTCGGAAATCGAGTTGAAACGACTGCTATTGTTGCCGTTGTCGTTGTCTTGTGGGCATTGGTGATGCTAGAAGAGATACATTTTCTGGTTTGAAATACTGGTATAGGAAATTAACAAATGTATTATCATATACAAAAATTGTGATGTTCAACAGGTAATATGCATATTAAGTATATAATATCTATATATTTATGTATATCCTATATATATATATATATATATATATATATATATATATATGAGACAAGTGGTCAAGTGGCTAGCACACTGAATTGTCATTCAGGTGAACAGGGTATGATTCCCGTCTCAAGTGGTCGGCCCTCCTGACAGGTTTTTCGTGGACGATTGGTGGGAATAATGGACCTAGGGTGTTCGTACTACCAGCCGGATTCGGTCGTGTCTTAGTAGGCCCGTGCGATTCGTCATTAAGAATAATTCCAATATTGGTTGAGAAAAAATCCTCCCGACCCATTACCTTTGGCCAAAAGCATTTATATAATAGTTGAAATGTAATGAAAAATAAGGAAGGCGTGGGAATCGAACCCTACCCGCTAGCAGGCGTCATACCGCTAATTCAATTAGATACAACGAGTAGATGGAGCTATAAACGTATCAGAACAATTTTCTCGTCTCTGGCTCGGACCAAGGAGCCTAACCCTCCGGAGCTGAATCCGGCTGGTGGTACCCGACCCGCTAGTTATGTTCGTGGGTCATGGGAAAGACTAGTGCTTCAAAACAAATACCTAGGGCCTATGGCCAGCATTTTGCAATTTCCAAAGCGGTTTGATCACAACGACTCAGGGTAGACCTATCGTGGTGTCAAATATTTGAACCGTTTCAGGCTGAATCACGTTGACAACCATTTCCCAGCTCGAAGATGTATGTAGGCCCTATTCACTGTGTAGACCCAGGTCTGGGCTAGGCCTACGACCCAAGCCCGAGCCTTTTATCGAGACCTACGACCTATACCTATCTGATACATTATACTCATATGTAAACCTTACTTTGGATGTACCGGGCTGTGAATTTGCGTCAATACTCTGACGTGTAAGTGCAATCTGAGTCTGACTACTTCCACGAGAAGATACTGGAGTGCTAGTGCGACCCACTGAAAGTTTTGCAAGTTTTTTTTTCGCTGCAACATTTGCTTTTGTTCGCACCATTTCACAATTACTTTAGTAACAAGTTATCTGAAATGGCATAAGTGGGATAGTATCATCAAACGTATCTACGAAGTAATATAGCCTACACTAATATTTTTGATAGGCTATCAATCAAATAGCAAACAACTGCACAAAAATAACGATTTGAATGCTGTACGTGACAGTTTGTTTACAGTTTCTACCACAGCCTTTTTTATTCAGATGATTCAGATTGTCTAATTCAATCAAGAAGGCTGTGGTTTCTACAGTGCTACCAATTATAGCAAAAATATTCCTTCGAGCTCCGTGCGCGAGTTGTGTCAGCCAATGATTGTCAGCTGACTGCTGACAGTTGAATGGTGATTCGTGAATGAATGGACGACTGCATTCATTTCATCTCACCCTGTTAAATACCTCTTTGACTTCACCGTGTTTCACACTCACAAGCCATTGCATCCATATCACCTAGTACAGTATAATATATGAAGATCTTTGCATATCACTATCGTTGCATCGCCAGGTCGACATCATTTGGGCGTCACTGTCATAAACTAGTAGGCCTAGGCCTAGCCAGCCAAGTGTCAGCCTAAATATTTAACCTAATACGGAAATGAAGTGATGGAGAACTTATCAGAAAACGATCCATTAAATATAAAGCGAACTGTCGTTCCTTGTTATGGATCAAGAGGTGAAACAGGTAGAATATCGGTAAGGGTTATGTAGGCCTAGGTCTAGAACAATGCCTGATGGCTGCTTTTATCACACCCAAAGTACAGTCACATGGGCTCCCTCTCCACTCCAACCATAGAAAGAAGATAACATTTAACTTGCTTTGTTGTCGCTCTTGTAGCACATTGGTTTAGATGCCTGCTCTGTGTGGTAGACTAGGTTCGAATACTGCCGGTCCATTTTTTTGGTTCCTTCAAGTATTATATAAAATCTTTTATTGTCAGTGGTTTATGGGTCAGTGATTTTTTTTATTCCCGAACGTTTCCCAGAAAAAAAAATTACGACCACTTCTTGTTTCATATGGGGGAGTGGTAGAAATAGGCCACTGTACGTGTCACGGAGTGTGGTTCGTAGAAGCCACGGGTCTGTGGTAGGAAGGACTGCCAGACTCGTCAACTTGAATATAGATCAATGTTTTCGCTTCTACTTTCTTGCTACAGTATAACCATATTTCAGCATAGGGTCTAAACGGGTTTTGCTCTTACTTTCTCCCCATACCTTAACCATATTTACTCCCCAGACTATTTTACTGCTATAAATAAGGTTTTGTGTTTGATTTTGCATCCACAGGATGAATTATGCGTTAACAGAGAGGATGCAATTGAAACTCAATCCGACAACGTTGATGACCCCAGGTTTATTCAGCGAAAACCATGTCGGAAGGAAGTACTGGATACTATTGAACCTGGATGTCTCAATCTCTTATCTGTAAAGTTTGAAGTTAGTATTAATAATTTTATAAAAGTGTAGTTATCATTTTTTTTTGGAATATTCACTTAGCTGCTTTCACCTGTTGATATTGTTCAGAGGACATCTATTTTAGTCACTGATAAACAATTGAATTTTACTATAATTATATAGGCCTACACTTGCAGTCATATAAAATGGTTAGTCCTACTTCTAGAATTAAAATGATCACCTATTCATATAGATTCTACACATATTCAACTGCTAATTTTTTCCATAGACCAATATGTCATTGACTCTTAGTTTCGGTTTGTTTGATTCCAATACATTTTCCATTTTCCAATACAATATTATTTCTGAGATTTTATAAACGTTTTTTCAGAGTCTTGATTACGACATTTGTGAGAACCATCTCCTTCTCGATGAAGAAAGAACGAAAGGCTACAAGTTTGTAGTTAAAAAAAACATAGCAAGATGGTTTATCTTTCTATTTATTGGTGTACTAACAGCCTGCATCGCTTGCTTCATTGATATTTCCATAGAAGAACTGTCAAACTTGAAATACAAGGGTTTAAAAAAATGTATCCTTGAAAAATGATTGTTTGTTGTACTTTTATGTAAAGTAGAGTAAACCTCAACGTAAAGTTATCAAATAGCCTAGGCCTTATAATATGGAAAAATAATTTATAAGAATTGTGCAGCGTACCGTACCTTGACTGATGTAACAGAGCAGTGACAGTGATCAGTTGATTTTGGTAGATTTTTAAGTTTTACAGTTTTACAAAAAGAGTAGGCCTATCTAGGCCTAGAACAGTATTATTTAAAACTAGTGTACAGGCCTACCTAAATAATTTATGAATTATACAAAAAACTTTTACAGAAATTGTATAAAATGTTTCATGTCAAAACTTGTTAGTACGGTACATGATTTTTCAAATTAAAATTCATTTATAATGTTATGTGTATGTGCAACATTTGACGGTTTCATCTTTAACTATGTCGCCTCAGATGTTGACGAATGCGTGCCGGGAAACTGTCTTTATATTCCCTACTTCATCTGGCTAGCCTCGAATATAATCCCAGTTACTATCGGCGCTTTATTAGTCACGTACATTGAGGTAAGTTATCAACAAATGATGATTTGTGTATGATTTGTGTATAACAAGAATAATTAGCTAATTACAGTACTCATATTTTGAAGTTAAATTCAAGCCTGTAAGCATGATAATAACTTTTTCAATTAACTATAGATTCAAAATGAAAACTAAATATGATGAACAAAAATGACTAATTCATCTCTGTGATCACTTTATGAGGTATTATTTCTCTTTCAAAATATTTGTCGGCAGATGTAATCGGTTCATAGCAATATGACCGACCATTTACAAATTGGGTAAATTATTGTACACTGGTTGATTTTTCATTTGCAGCCACGCGGCGGCTTAGACGTTGCCTTCTAACTTTTCCTCCAATTCGATGTATACTGATAACTGTTCAGAATATTACATTTTATACTTTCTTCTTGCAGCCAGTTGCAGCTGGCAGCGGAATCCCACAAGTGAAGTGCTATCTGAATGGCGTGAAAATTCCGAGAGTTGTGAGGATCAAGACTTTACTGGTGAAAGTTGTTGGTGTTATAAGCTCCGTTGTTGGAGGACTGGCTGTTGGAAAGGTGAAATACAGTACCGGTACCAGGTTATCTTTAGATTCAGTTTCTTAGGCTGTCCTTGAGGTTTGTTCATAGAGACACGGCATTATGTGCTACTGTGGCTACTTGCTGTTCACTTTGTTTTCACGATTTTGGTTTTACATAATCATGATTATGCAGGCGACACTAGACATATCAAAAAAGTTTCAAGAAACTGTCAACGAACTTGGGCCGTGACACAAAAAGTGCAGGAGACTATACATGCCCTCCTCTGCTCACCTTCCTTTAATTTGCTGTTCAATTCCCATTTCAGAATTGAAAAACTATAATTTCGCAATTGTCTTTTGATTGTTGTAAATGCTTTTCTCTGCACCTTTCCACTTCCGCTTGCGTAAGCAAATTTGTGTCATAAACGTTCATGTAAGGCCAGCTTTAGTTATTGCATATTGATTCGTTGTTAGGGTCAATATAGTCATCTATCGACACTGATAGTATCTGATGAACGATAGGTAGGCTCGGGATATTCAGTAAAATGTACTAAAGCCTAAGTACCAAGTCGAAAGCTATTTATTCATGCAAGGGGTATTGCCATAAATTGCTGATAACAGTACACTTATTTATATTTGTTGAATACTGTACAGTGAAACCTTCATTTTTCAAGGAAGCAGGAAAAAACATTATTCATTGATTTATTATCAATATATTTATTATTATTGATTTATTTATTTATTCATTATTTACATTGATTGTAATAGAGTAGGATGGGAAAAACTGAATGATATATGCAGGAAAATGAGATCAAGGAACGATGTAATGAGGTCACACTTAAGATATTACGGTATGTGTAGGCCTATCTATATGCTAATTACTACTTTTCTTCTGTAGGAAGGGCCCATGATTCACTCCGGCGCAATAGTAGCTGCTGGAATATCTCAAGGGAAGAGCACAACGCTTCATCGGGACTTGAGAATATTCACCTATTTTCGAGAAGATCATGAAAAACGTGATTTTGTGTCGGGTGGAGCAGCTGCTGGTGTGTCTGCTGCATTCGGGGCACCAGTCGGTAAGAAAGCTTTAGTTCTTATTTCTCCACTTATACATTCTTTCTTTCACTTCTTGAAGGATATCGTAACTCTGAAACTAGATTTTAACGAATAATGACGATAATCACTACCCTAATTTTAGAGAAATCTAAAAATCATCATCTCAATTTCAGAAATCATAATTAATTCATTTGTCCTTTAGCTACTTTCTATATAGAATCGGTAATGCCTACGTCATGACTCGTGTTCTCTGGAGGACCAAAAATTGGTTATAATTTTTGAAATTGAAATGATGATTTCTAGTTATCCCTAAATTTAGGAAAATGCATATAGCCATTACTCATTACCTATTAATTGAAATCTAGTGTAAGGGTTGTGATGTCCTTTGAGATTTTAAATTAAATTACCCTCAAATGTTCTTATTTTGTTTAAGGATTATTATTTCCATTTTCCAGATTTTCAGTGTAGGTTTACTGTACCAATACATTTCTATTGTAACAGCAATTGTAGGACAGTCTTCTTCGAACTTGGTATCTGCCAATTCTGAGTCAAGTTGTTTGTTTGTCCTCTTCATCTTAAGAACTGCTTTGCCCTTCTTTTCTACAATTAGTTATTTCCACTTCCATATCTATCTTTCTGTCAATATTTCTCTTCAATTTCTTTCCTGTTCTCTCCTCTTGTATCAACTTCCTCCAGTACACCATGCCTATCTCCCAATTAGCCATTAGATTTCCAACTCTTCTATTTGGTCTCATATTTACTCTACTGTTGTATCTTTTCTCTTGGTCTATTCTGCTCTTGGTATTCTTTTTTCATCCATTCCTGTCAAACAACCAAACCACTTTATCCTTTCTCTTCCCATTTTGAAAGTCTGTATATAAAAAAAATACATTTTTTTTTATCAAAGTTTCATTTTGACCACCAGGTGGTGTTCTGTTCAGTTTGGAAGAAGGGACAAGTTTCTGGAACCAAAGTCTAACGTGGCGAATCTTCTTCGCTTCGATGATATCGACTTTCACGCTCAACGTAATACTCAGTACATATCACGGCCGTCCGGGTGAACTGTCTTACTCGGGCTTACTCAACTTCGGTAGTTTTGTCAATATTAGCTACCAGCTGAGCGAACTGCCAGTGTTTCTCTTGATGGGCATTATAGGCGGACTCTTAGGGTCGTTGTTCAATCATATTAATTACAGGTCAGTGATTAAAACGAAATTTTATTTCTATACAATCCATTTATTTGGTCATATTTAAAAACATCATGTAAGTACAATTTAGTCTTCTTGTATATTCCATATGACGGGTATTTAAAAAGATCTGTGCTGATCACCTCTTGGAATTTTGGTAACTTTAGGCGTACTCATTGAAAAATGTTTACCAAAAAACTGATATTGAGATGAGAGAATCAGTTGCTAGCACACTGAACTGTAATTCAGGAGATTGGGGTTCGATTACTGTTATTTTAGACCAAACCGTACTGAGGTTTTTCATGGTATTCCACTATTTTATATGTTGATACTGGGGTTGTTTCTTCATAAAAGGCTACGCCCACTTCCACTGTAGTCCTACGGTCCAGAGCAACTACCGGTAATAAAGTAATACATCATTCATTATTTAATTATGCCAGTAGATCATAGTCATAATTACTGTTCGTCGTTGAACCCAATAATGAATAAAACCGAAAAACCATAAAACTGATAATTCAGTACGGTATTCCGATGTTTTACCAAGTTACTAAATCTGTGGTGGCTCTTGACAGTTTAATTTTTTAATAAGAGTTACAATTGGTACGACAGCCGTTTACATGTTTGTCATTTTATGTGCAGGTTGACAGTGTTTCGTATGAGATATATACGTAAGAAGTGGATGAAAATTATGGAAGCCGTGATTGTGGCCGCGATGAGTGCTACGCTGGGATTCGTTATGATTTATCTGTCAAACGATTGTAAACCGTTGGGACAGGATCCAACAAAGTTTCCAATTCAGGTATGAATATTGCTAGGGCCTTCATTTGATATGCCAGTGTTTTGTGGTCGACATTATTCAGTTTTGTATTCAATGTGCACAAGAGAGGGACCAGGACATGGAGAATAATATAGAGAAGCAGTTCATTTTACTCTCTGTTTGAAATTATTCAATTTTTATCAACCAATTTTGTGAACATTTTTACTCGCTACAAAATATGGCGTTCGTAACTGTAAGTAGGTAACAATAGCTTGTATAAATCATAGTGAAAATTCAGCATTTTAATAATGATTAATATTTAGTTGGATAGGAAAGAAAGGGAAATGGATAACGGAAGTCTACCAGGTTTTCGTTGGGAGCAGCAAATTGGGTCTAGTTCGTGGTGTACCCAGTTCTGGTTAATAGTCTAGATAATAAATTAATCCGACGCCATTATATCTGCGCTATCATTACAGTGCGTTGTTGAACCCAATTTAAAAAAAAAAAATGAATTACTAGGCCTACAAATAACATACCTACTTTATTTCTACAACTCTGAAAATTAATTGCCCACTCGAGCGCCTCTGAGCACAACAAAATAATAATCTTTCGTCTTATATTTGTTATCAGATGTATTGCGGTGACGGCGAGTACAACGCAGTCGGCGCCATCTGGTTTCAAACGCCCGAAGCGAGCGTTCGTTCGCTCTTCCACGATCCAATCGGCTCACATAAGGCACTGTCTGTCGGCATGTTTTTCCTGTTCTATTTCTTGTTGTCCTGTTGGACATACGGGCTGAGCGTGTCGAGCGGATTGTTCATACCGTCACTGTTGACCGGGGCGGCATGGGGCAGGTTGGCAGGAATGGCACTCGGAGCCATCTTCCCAGGGCAGGTTCGTACACATGATCATAATCACAAAAACAACTAATGATAATTCTGGACTGACATTTAAGAAGTTAAATCTGTGCAGTGTAACCTGAAAATAACGTGGTGTGGGATGTAGTTAGTGATTTAGTATACTGGCTATGAAGTGATTAACTAAATATTTCTCTCAGCATAAGATAGGGAAATAATTTAATAACAATTACCGGTACTCGTTAAATTCAATGATTCCAACCAAAATCTGAAGAAGAGATATTCTTATAAAGTTTAAAGAAATGTGAAATGATATCGAACTGAGATCATCATACCCGGCTTGACTCGACAGGTGTGGGCCGATCCCGGGAAGTACGCGCTACTCGGTGCTGCTGCGCAGTTGGGCGGCGTTGTACGGATGACGATCAGCCTGACCGTCATACTCATCGAAGCCACCGGCGACATCACCTTCGGTCTGCCGCTCATGTTGACCCTCATCATGGCCAAGTGGGTCGGAGACTATTTTAACGAGGTAAGGTGGAGCCTCATCGAATGCATATGATCGGTTGGCAACCCTAGTTTATAGTCTATTTAAGGATTTGCTCCATAGGCCTATTTGTAGTCTAATGCTGTTAATACTGTGTAATACTCTCGTTGCAGGGTATTTACGATATTCACACGAGGCTGTCGGGTGTTCCATTACTGCCGTGGGAACCGCCACCGCTGTCCAACTCGATCTACGCCAGCGAGGTGATGAGTCATCCGATTGTCTCGTTCAGAACCGTCGAGTCGGTCGGTCGGATCGTCGACGTGTTGACGAAGGAGACGCACAACGGGTTTCCCGTCATCGATCCGCAGACAGTCGATCAGGGCGATGTGAAGCACGGAACTTTCCGAGGTCTGATCCTGCGATCCCAGCTGATAACGTTGCTGCAGAACAAGGTCTTCAATGAATCTCCCGAGATCTGGAACAACAAGACGATAAAAATGTTTCGTGACGAATATCCACGTTATCCTTCGATTGAGGTTCGTTAAAACACGCTTTCCGTTTAAAAAACAAACAAACAGTGTATGCATTAGTGAATCTATTACTTGGAAATGAAGTACGTAAACTGCTGTAAATTAAAATCAAGCTCAAAGTATGGAAAAAAAATAGAAAATCAATTTTAGGCCTAGATGTACGGTGGCGTACATTTTTAACGTTGTACATTTGCTGCACATATACCTTCAAAAGCCAAACACCGGTTGTTGATTTCTCCGATCTAATTTTCTATGGACTTTCCCCTTTTACACTATCCTGGATGTAAAATATATTCAAAATATTCTGACAATTTCCAGAAATTCAAATGGGATAAGCTCACCTATAATGGTACTCATGGTATGGTACTCATCTCTGTTCTTTCTAGAACACAAAAAGTATTTGGAAGTATTTTCATCTATCACTTTGAATGTTTTTTTCTCGTATAATTGGTTTACCCTGCCTTTTCGTTTCAGCAAGTGTCTATTTCCGAGGATGAACGTAGTAGTACGATAGACCTCCGTCCGTTCATGAATCCTTCTCCGTACACTGTCCAACACGTAAGTTTCATTAGATTATTAATTTATTATTCGCTTTATCAATGTAGAGGCTCGCACTTCCATTATGATTAATAAGTCATTACGATATGTCCGATTTCTAGAAAAATATCTTTTAGAAGTCAACCAAATAATGCACGTTTTAATACAATAGTCCAGAGGTTGGCTTACTAGCTCTGCAACTAAAGTTGTTTTTTGTACAAATGTGTAAACATTGTAAGGAAAAGAAATATTTTCTTTGACATTTCAAATTTAATCCATGCCAGTTTACAATTAATGTGACAGTTAATACATAGAGTTTATATTCTTTTCCGCAGTCTGCTTCGTTGCCCCGAGTGTTCCGACTGTTCCGAGCACTCGGCCTGCGCCACCTGCCCGTAGTCAACGATAACAACGAGGTGATCGGCATGGTGACTCGTAAAGATCTCGCCAGGTATCGCGTGTGGAAGCATATGGGTCGGATGGGACTCGAAGAGCTGATGATGTCGGAGAAGATATGAGCAGGTGCGTGTTCGGTTAACGTGAAGTTGTGTGAAAAGCGTTGCGTAGCGATATGCAACGTTCGTTTGAATCGAAACGAATAGATCGAAATGTATTTTCCACAAGGCTAGATAAATAGATAATGTATCAGTGAAAAAGTTTGAAACGTTAACATAGATGAAAATTACTTTCAATGTATCGAAAAATCCATGATCAGTTGATTTTATAATTGATTGAAATAGACCAGCATTTGATCAGACTCTCTCTTTTAGATAGTGACCTAACGTTTCTTAAGGCTAAGTAGGCGAATTTTCATTCATGAATAATGACGATTTTATGCAGAGATGGTAATATATATTTCTGTAATAATATCTAAAATGATTACTTTTCCAATTAGATTGATTCTAATTGAAATTTTTAACAAAATGCCATCTAAGTTCTAAGAAACCAGCCAAAGAAATACAACTTGTGTCAGTAGTTTTTAGTAGATAGGTCTAGTAGATGCACAAGTTGGGTTTTTATTATCTAACATCTACAAACCAGAAATGATTGTCACTCCCAACCACTCTGGTTATCTGTTATATAATTACTTCGCGTACCAAACTGATGAGTGTACCGTGTACCAACTGATGATTGGTAATAATTAGTTAATTATTAGTCAAGGTACAAAAATAACATACCAACATACATATTACTTGGTGTATATAGGAAAATAGCCTGAGGCTTAATATATGAATTGGGTGAAAGGGAAAGGGAGAACAGCAGCTTACCAAGGTCCACAAGTAGATAGGCCTACTTATGGTGGTGGTGCAGCCGTTGATAGAACACAGAGATGAAAGACACACGAGATTTTCGACGTTTCGGCTGTTGTCGAAAATCGAAAATCTCGTGTGTCTTTCATCTCTGTGTTCTATCAACAGCTGCACCACCACCATAAGTAGTCCTATCTACTTATGATCCTCGGTAAGCTGCTGTTCTCCCTTTCCCTTTCACCCAATTCAAATAACATAGATATTAGATAACCAAAGGTGATAACAAGATGATTTGCTAATTTTTGCTCTAAAATTCACTAATTATCAGTCGGTTTAACCGGCCCTTGGTATAATACGTCATTTGTTTTGTTGACTTCACATTCACATTATGATAGGCATACCTAGTAAGTAATTTGCAATCTTTTAAAAGATTGCAATATAATATAAGTGCCAACTGTATTATTGTCACTTGCATGTTGGATTATAGCTATGGTACCAATGCGTTCCAGCGTTCTAGAGCTGTGCAACCAGTCATGTAGGGCCTGAAAAATAAAAGAATGTGCTGCTGTTACCGCGATACAAATTACACTAATTTCTTCTATATCGCACTGTATACATTGATCGTCTAGCATTTTCCAGTTTCAATTATTATAATTTGAAATTGTTTCATTTATAAAAGCAGAAAACGTAATTTACGTAATTTCTCTTGGAGCACTTCTCCCGTCTGCAGTGAAGTCTATTTTGCAGAACATATCTTGCACAAATCATGAAAAGTAGTATATATTAGGTAAACAAGTAAACGTCGAACATTACAATAATTTGACTCACAATATACGGTAATTTGAACTTCAATCGCCATTGCAAAACTGAAAGATGTAACAATTCACCCTTATGTTTCTTAGTTCTAGGGAGAGTCTGCTTTAGGAATAATATGAAATGCGTATCCATATACGGTAGCTATAATCCAAGCTTGCATTTACCATTGTAATATATTGCCATATAAATTATGTAGGGCAGTCTAATGTATTGTAGATCTATATACATCATAGACTTCAATACCATCTGGAATACTAAGCTTTATTTGTTGAAATACATGTCTTCCGATTCATATTATATTTATGAATCGATATTCACGATCGTTACATGTGAAGTGAATGGTTGATTTCAATGTTCGAAACTTGTGATTTGCCTTCTGAGTACTGTTGTGATTGAAAATTGTTACTAAACGTAACCACGAGGGAAGTATTTGTGTAAAATGTCCGTTATGAGTAGACTGATGCATCAAACTTATGGACGGGCCAGGAAGTTTGTTACGTTCAAACTACTGTATTTACAATGGAAACGAGTCAAACTTCATAGTGACCAATAACAAAGCTTTAGTCATTGATATTGACCGTATTTGTTATTTTACTGATAGGAAATACGTAGGCCCACTAGTAATTTACCAAAGTTGATGTGATATATTTTATATGAGATACATGAGAGATATTTTACTATACATAACTAAGTATAAAGTCCTAATAATATGTAATTAATATTATGTATCTTATGCAATTAATGTTGAATTTGAATGTGGAATAAAACCAAGTTTCATATTGGTGTTATTCGCTGTGCAAGAATGTATATTCGAGAGAATACCAATATCAATTTGTTTTATAACAATTGTTTAATAGCCACATTATTTTATGCCTATTGCTGTGTTTTCATATCTCGCTTCTGTACCGTGACTTTCACGCTGATATGCATATTGAAAATGACATCTTGAAAATTCAACCAATCGGTGAAGAGTTCGGTTTGGTGTTGAAAGTTGAACAAAATTCAACATTTTCTACCTTTGCAACTCAAAATCAGTTTAGGTTCTCAGTGAAAACAATAGGTTTGCGTTGCAGATCTGGCGAGTTTGCAAACTACTGCCAGCATAGTAGGGAATCAGTAGTGAATTAATAAAATGTGCACGATAGATGCCGTATAAAAGTGAATTGAAAATACCTCTGCGATTGTGCAAAGCAGCAATAAATTCACGGTATGAAAGCAATAGCGTTAACCATGATTAGCTACTGGGTGATGTCAGATACCAGAGCCACATTGCTTTTTTAAATTTATAATGTAGGCCTAAGGCCTAACTTTCATAACACACTTTAATTAAGAAGATCGTTTTCCAACATTTTTTTCTCCTGAATGTGTTCAAAAAAAAATTTGTGGTCAACGCTATTTTGCGTTTATGGAGACACAGCATAATATATGCTAGGCCTACTTTATATATGTACCATTATGCCTACATACTAGTTATTTTGTACAACTGTTAGAATTGGGAAACCAAAACTACAAATCGTAATAAACAGTAGTAGGTAACTAACTAGTTTTCTACTATTACAAATCATGTTTTTTTTTTATTTCGTAACTAATTCCAGTCCGACATTTTAATCCTTCCGAATCCTATCCTTCATTTTTATACTTTGTTCTAAATACTTTTTTTGTGGTTCTAAATCACATTCTGATTGTGACCATACATATTATACGTGTGTTGTGATTAATGAAATTAACAATTGATTAACCCTGACCAAAGCAAAAACACTGCCATCAAGATTGATACTTTTTGAGAAATTATAAAGAGGGCTTTGGCTTGAACAACTGAGGTCCACTATTTCAAGTGGCTTGTGAAGTGAAATGTACTGGTATTTTTATTTTGTCGAGAGTTAAATAACGTTAATAACTCTTGTGTATTAACTATTAACAGCTAGGCGGTATTAAATATCCGTAAGGCTATTCTTCAAGAGGCCTACTGTCCGAAAAGACTCCGATCTTTAGACTCGACAGCTAATATGATATTTTGTTCAAATTTAGATGTAATAGTAGAAACGATTGAATAGTTTTAATAATTATATAATGGCGTTGGCCGTACCAGTACCCAAAAGATTGGTTAACAGCCTTCAGACTAGTGGAGTCTCTCTAAAATATGAGGTACAGTAAATTTGTTAGATTACCTTGTTCAGTTTATTTTCTGAATTTAATTGGAAAAAGATTGTTTTTTAAAGAAGTAATTGAATATAAGAATGTACCGGTACTTTTTCCAGAAATATGTAATTCTACTTCTGGCTTATGTTTCAATTACCAGTCAGAATGACAGAAAACCTTCCCCAGTTGCAACAATTTCATTGGTGCATCTAGTTGAGTACGTGGTACACCTTACGTGTTCTGATTCAACTGCAGCAATTTAGTAATCAAACCGTTGATCACGAAGTTATAGACTTACGGATGAATGAATATTTTCAAAAATCGGTTTTCTTGGATCCCCAACACTGTGCTAGGCTTGAAAAGCTTTTATGGCGTTGACTTCAAGACTATAGATTGTAAAATATCGAACATACTAAAGTAATAAGCTAAGTTACAAACCAATGCCAATACAGAGTTTTTATAAATTATGTATACTGTTCTGAGCTTGGCAAGTTTACACTTAATTTTTCTTGTTGGTTTGCTCGCTTTGAATGTCGAGAATGAAAACTTTCACACCACGAACTCACATGACCGTAGTTATTGAAATGTTAATTTGATTTTTGTCAAATATTCTCACTAAAGAAATAAGCTCCGTGTGCGCCAACACAGAATTTTTATAAAATACACCCACCAGTTCTGAACTTGGCATGTGGTGATTTAGTAATGTGAACGATGAAGTTTGTATCAATACGTGCCAGGTCTTGATGAAATCATTGTAGGGCCTCCTGCTGCTACATGTGGACCCTATTGTAAACGTTCGAGTGTGATAGATCTGTGATAATTCACGCCGAGTCTTGAAAAGTCTTGACTGCATTCAGTGTAAATTTAAATCAAGTCTTTTTTCTGTTCTAGTGTCTTGATTATGATACTTGTCAGAGCAGCCTCTTGCTTAAAGAAGAACAAAGTGAAGGCTTTAAATATATTATAAGAAAAGATCTTGCCCGATGGGTGGTTTTCCTCCTCATCGGCCTCTGCACGGGCTTTGCTGGTCTCTTCATCGAAATATCCGTTGATATACTTGCAGACATCAAGTATAATCTCATCAGAGACTGTATCCTTCAAAGAAATATTCGGAATTTTAGTAACATTTTTATATTTTCGTACATTGTCAGATTTTTTTACGTCAAGTATAATCTTATCAGAGACTGTATCCTTCAAAGAAATATTTTGTAATTTTAGTAACATTTTTATATTTTCATACATCAGATTTTTTCGCATATTATTACAGCCAAGCAATTTATTATTACCTACAGTGGTTGATCTAGAAGTCAGTCATAGAGGGGAGGGGGAGAATGCACAGTAACATGGTATAGGCTAAACAAACTTACACATAGGTTTAAATCACGATGGATCGAGCGCTTACATGGTGGTTTCACTCGGCTCTCAATCTAGTTCTATTTCATGAGTACTGTCCCGGGACAAACCGATCGCTGCGACTCCTAGTGAGCAATTTGGTAATGTGCGTCATGCCTTCTGCTACCGTCACACATTGGCATTTCAGGTGACTGGCACTACAGCTGATCAGACTTATACGTAATTTTGTTAAACAAATTAGTTCCTTGGATCACTAAAAGACTACTCACGATGTGTATTTCCATCGATTTGGACCGTAAATTGGTACATATTTTCAACATTGGTGGGATAGGGAGTTGAGACACCATAAGAGACCGGGAAACCAATGAAACCCACAATGCATCTTGGTTTAAATTTGAGTTTGCCTTACACTTATCGAAAGTTATCGTACCTCACGTTTGTTTCGTTCCCTTAACTTGAACACTTCCAGACATGGACGAGTGCGACAGTGCAGGCTGCTTGTATATTCCGTATTTGGTATGGATGTCGATAAACGTATTCTTTGTGGTGGTTGGAGCCTACTTGGTGGTCTACCATGCGGTGGGTACTTACGAGTAATTTATTTAAATATTAGGGTTCTATATTTTCATAATTAATATTTAGATATTGTGCTGTTTATGATTGCAATATAATTCATGATCCCTGGTGTCTTGATACTTGGTACAGTATTGTAACGTTTTAGAGTGTATTTTCCTCTTCTAATTTCATAATCAACAGTTTTCGTATGAAATCTTACAACACACATGCTGCGTTTCTTAGTGTAATTGCAGGACTCCAAAATATTAGGTAAATACCATTGAACTTCAAAATTTATATCTATTTTAGCCTGCTGCTGGTGGAAGTGGAGTACCGTACGTGAAAGCATATCTCAATGGCGTGAAAGTACCCAATTTGCTGCGACTGAAAACGTTGGTGGTCAAGGTCGTCGGAGTTGTCTGCTCTCTTATCGGAGGACTCGGAATTGGAAAGGTGAGATACTTTTTCGTCTCGTACAGAGTAGACGTAGTTTGTAGTAAAGATTACTGAATTCTTGGAAATGGAATTGTTCAGGAACTTGATACGCCACTGGGAAATAAAAGTCAACTGTGAGCGGTATAATGTTTTACTGCAAGGGTGCCGACGGCCATATGAAAAATCTTGTTTTTAATCTCGTGAACAATTCCTAGAAGTTTCATACTCAAGTCAAGATATGACTAACGATAGGGTGACCATTTGTACTATTCAATGATTTCAGTGTACTATTTTGATGAAATGTTGCAGGAAGGTCCGATGATCCACGCGGGAGCAATAATCGGTGCAGGAATATCCCAAGGAAAAAGCACTACGTTCAATCATGATTTCAACTTGTTCTCATACTTCCGTGAAGATCACGAGAAGAGAGATTTTGTTTCGGGCGGTGCAGGGGCAGGAGTGGCTGCAGCGTTCGGTGCTCCAGTTGGTAAGACCGTAACTCCAACGTGCGTAGGACTGGTTTCGTGACTTTGGAGACAAAATAGACAATCGAGCACGATTTTATTTGTAGGGCCAAAGCACGCTGACTTTTCATGCATCAATGGTCTTAGCATAGTTTATGTTAAGTACATAATGAGTATGGGCTACTGTATTCGCAGTGTGCACCAACTACAGAGAAATTGGCCAAATTTATATTTTTTCTGTCTATGACTTGACCATTGTATTAAAAGAATTATGTAAATATTAGATCATTATTAAATCTGTGATAGAATTGAAGCTACTTTGCTATTTGCCTATTTAAAATTTCAATTTTAACTATAATTTTTTCAGTTTTTCTTCAACAAAGTGCTTATAATCATTTTAATATTCACGATGGTTTGTTTTCAAAATACATAGTATTGATAAAAAAAATGGAAAATAGAAACACACTTTAACGTACATGAAGTAACGTTCCACTGCACGATATTGAGTCGTCTCTGGGTTTCATCTTGTCTAATCCCTACTTATGTATAGCCAACATATATTTGGACTTTTGAAAGCTCATCAAATATTTATTCACCCGCAGGAGCTGTTTTGTTCTGTCTGGAAGAAAGTGCCAGCTTCTGGGATCAAAACCAAACCTTACGCACATTCTTCGCGACTCTAATCGCCACTTTCACTCTCGACGTCATCCTCAGCATCTACCACGATAAGTTCGGCGAATTCAGCACGTACAGCTTCGGCAAGTTCGACGACATTCCGTACGTTCTCCAAGAGTTTCCATTCTTCATCCTCGTCGGCGTGATCGGCGGCGTCTTAGGAGCGTTATATAACTACTTGTCACATCACATTGCCGTCTTCCGAATGCGCAGCATCAATAAGAAGTGGATGAAGGTGTTCGAAGCGGCTATCGTCAGCTCGATGAGCGCCACGCTCGGATTGGTGAACGTTTACTTTGTCAACGTCTGTCACGGTGACGAAGGACTGTTTGCTACGAACGTGGTAAACTCTATACAGGTAATGGCATCGACTAGGACTGTGTGAGTATTGAAATTTACGATCGAGGTCGAGACTCGAACTCGATTAAAAATATCTTTTCCTGTACTGCTACAGTGGTACCTCTATAGTACGATTTTCAGGAGACCAGATTAAAGAACTTACTAAAGTGAAAAACGTACTAAAGAAACTATTCAACGTGTGGGAGCATACTCCAGCATATAGATGGGATCGAAAAATATAACTTACTAAAGAGGTTCTACTGTAATATTACTACGGTACCATAAATAATAAAAATACTGAAATACTAGTACCAAAACTAAAAACTAAAATTGTTTCTGAACTTGTTTGAGGCTTGCTCGAAATAAGTCAGATTCGTTCGGAAGGTGCTCGAATGAAAAATGTTCCAAGTGCACAGCTGTAGAATTGACACAAAATGGTGTCCGTGTTTGTTTATCATATGCAATGAGTTTTGTCTTGATCTTATACTAACCACACAAATATTCATCTTGATAACGACAAGATGAAGAAATCAATCTCGTTTGGGTTATCACCGTACCATACTATTATTATAGTAATTATTATTTTTATTGCCGCCCTCAGTAGCTTAGTCTACCAAGACACTGCTTTAGAAACTGAAATCAACGTCGGGCTGTGTTGAATCCCGTATAAGGCATGGATTAACGTCTTTTCACTTGTCATCACTTCATCGTTTCATTATTGCCTGCTCATCGTACCCCCAAATAACCTAGCTGCTGATGGAGTCGTTGAGCGAACAATAATAATAAAATTACTAGATGCTCAACTTATCACTGATCCCTACTCTTTCTAGATGAACTGTGCTGATGGCGAGTACAATGTTGTCAGCACGCTGTGGTTGCAAACTTTCCAAGCGAGCGTTCGCTCGATGTTCCACGACATACCGGGAACGCACGGCTTCTGGACCCTCGTGCCGTTCCTCGTCGCGTTCTACATAATAGCCGTGTGGTCGAACGGGCTGTCTGTGTCGCTTGGACTGTTCATACCGACTATGCTGATAGGCGCTGCGTGGGGTCGACTTGTTGGCATCATACTGTACTTCCAGTTCCCTGATGAGGTTAGTGACATTCGAAGGTTACTCGAGCGATGTAAACTAGCACCAGTCACAACATACGCGGACATTTTTCAATCAAAAACATAAAGATCTTTTCAGGTACATTGAACGAAGGTATTAAAAAAAAAATAGCGTGTGAAATATTAAGTTGATGTATCTAGTAAGCAAGCCATGATTGTTGCTACAGCCTGTGTCGTGACTCGTCCTAATGGGAGATGTTCGACAGTTCTGTAGTTTTCGTTATTTTAAAGGCTTATCATCACTTGAAACAAACCACTACTCGGTCTACAGACTTCGTCTGCAGCATAACCTACCTTAACATGGACTGGATATTTATAGTCCTGTTCTATTACATCTCATGGTAGCTTCATACTATATAATATTAATCTCTCGTCCCGAATAACCAATATAGTGGAAGTTCTTCAGTACGTTCACGGGACAAGACAAATAACTTGTTCAACGAAAATGTATCTAAATAAATGTAGCTAAATACTCTGAAAATGGCATTTGTAGTGAAAAATAGTGAAATAGAATATGATGTTTAAAAAATCGAAATACCATGAAATATGAAGAGTACGAAAAATATATATCCTTGTAAAATATTTGGATATGATAGTTTATTTCAATGATGCTAAATTCCTACATGTCTACTTATTAGTTATTACTGATAAAGTGATGATACTCGATCTAGTCTGCGTAAGAAATATAACAGGGCCTAGATTTGTTTGTTTGTTTTATTGACCTTTTTTGATTTATTTTGATTTATAAATTCAAATTTTTTGAAATAAATGGAAGATAATATCGTTGTCGTGTTTTCACAACAGGAATGGTCTAGCCCCGGCAAGTATGCCGTACTCGGTGCGGCTGCGCAGATGGCCGGCGTGATGCGCATGACCGTGTCTCTCACCGTAATCATGATAGAGACGACCGGCTGCACGACGTTTGGATTGCCGCTCATCATCACCGTATTCTCAGCCAAGTGGGTCGGAGATTACCTCTTCCCAGAGGTAAATATCAACTTATATTCAGAGGCCGGAATCCTTACGTTTTGTTTCTGATTCCGGTTCTACCAATAAGAGAATAATAGTTCCAGCTCTGGTATCAATCCAAATCAATAATAAGGTTCTAGTTCTTGAAGGCTCCTTTTCAGCAAGTACTTTTTTATATTATTATTTTATAAAATTTTAAATGTTGGCCTATCAAAAAATTCTTAATACAAAATTGTCATTAAATAACTAAAAAACTATTCACGTCATAGGCTTAGAACTTTGGTTACATGTAAATCCAATTCACGCATTAGCTATATTGCTGTTGCATGTAAAATAAAGTAGGCCCCCACACAAAATGCATTTACATACATGCACATACGTACATGCATTTTTACTAATATTACCAATACAGCACTTGCAATAATTTTAAAATTATTTCCCTGTAGAATATAGTCGCGAGGTTCTGCTGGAATAAACTATGTTAATTAATTTCTGTGAAAAATGAGTGAAATAAAGATTGCATAATTCTCTCCAAGAACACCTTTGAGATCTTACACTGAATGTTCTGTTTAAATTCCTATGGCGTTCTCTTCCTCTTAGGGTACGTACGATATTGTTTTGAAACTAGCCGGTGTCCCGATGTTGGGCTGGGATCCGCCACCGATGTCAACCAGCATCACGGCTCGTGAAATCATGAGCAAACCGCCAGTATCATTCAACATGACTGAAAGCGTTGCCACGATAGTGGACACTTTGACGAATAGAAAGCACAACGGTTTTCCTGTCTGTGTAAGATTTATTTTTTCTAACCTTACCAAGTTACTAATAATATTTGAACATGCAAAGAAATTGGTTATTTAATGTTTCATAGTTAAGCAAATAAACCAAAGAATAGCTAGCTCATAGGCCCCATCAATTATTTTAATGAGGTTTAGATCATCAGTTGGTTCAATAGACATGTGTTTTTACAAAAACAAAAGTGACTGTCCAAAGTTTCAATATAGGCCCATCAATCACATCAATCATAGATCGTGCCATTTTAAGAATGACAGTTCAATTATATGTTTTCAATTTGATTATCAGTACCGTACCGTTATTTTGTGATTGACATGAACAGCCTCATTTGGTACCGTTACTAATTAAGTAACCATTTTAATAAATATTTACAGAGTCCTATACTTTTTTCAGGTTAAAGGAGGTCCATTTCGTGGTATAATTTTGCGATCGCAGTTAATTACACTACTGGTGAATAAAATTTTTGTGGAAACACCAGGAGACTGGAACATGAAGAGGGTTACTATGCAAATGTTTAGATACGAATATCCGAGATTCTTGGCTATCGAGGTAGGTTATGTCCCATTCATATACACATTTAACACATAGGTCTAATATGAACATATTTTGCAGTTCATATTATGAACTGAAGAGTATTTATTGATACAAATATTGTTACAGTCGGTTGACGTTTCCAGAGGAGAGCGTGCATATTCAATTGATCTTGAACCATATATAAGCATCTCACCATACACAGTTAACGAAGTAAGCAATTGAAATATCCTTTGATAGTTTATATTATAATCTAAATTATACGTAGAACTGTAACAGGTATTTATTTTTTTCAGTTTACTTCGTTGCCTCGAATATTCCGTCTGTTTCGAGGGATAGGGATTCGACATTTAATAGTGGTTGACGACAACAACAAACCGATCGGCATGATAACACGTGTAAATGTGGTACGGTATAAAATGTGGAAGAACTGCTGCACGATGGGTTTGGTAGAAGTACCATTGCTGTCCTCCTCCTGAGGTTGGTTGTAGGCCTAGGCTTACATCACGGACCAAGTCGAATGGTTTTAATTATTCTTGAATAATCCCCAACCTATCCATGCCCACAGTGAAAAGAATAACTGTACGGGCAGAATTATAAGAACCAATAGGAAATAGTATTCTTCAGTGGTCATTATAAGTAAGCCTAATCATTGTTCTTGATAGCTTTCTACCTTCCAACTGTAGCCTAGCTGTTGAGCCGAGTCACAGTTTCCTTGGTTATTAGCCACAGTACTAGGCCTAGGCGTGCCGTAAATGAATGTTACATTTATCTGTAAAAATAAGATCATATCAATTAATATGTATCTTTTTAATACAAGTTTCAGAACATAGATTATTTAGAATGAATAAATAAAATGAAGGCGAAAATTTATTCTTACATATAAGTTTTTAGGTTAGGTTACTAAACTCAAGCTACCACCGAACAACCAGGCCAGCTTCCGAGCCATGTGAAATATGCAACGGCATTCCATTCAGGTTAGCCAATGCTAAAACAAAATCAGCTAAAAAGTACAAAATGTCGAGATAGTCGAACCATAGAATACATCGAACTAAAAGAAAAGAGCCACAACCAGATAAATAACACAATGGACAATGGCAGCATGCATTTGGTACCCACGCTCGTAGAAGAGAGAATCAACCCCAGACCAAACACCAATTTTCGATTTTTGGGTACCCAAACCCATATAAAAAAGGATTCTATGAATTTTTGCCACAAATTGACTTTATAAATTGACTTGTATCCTTCACTTTTCGGCTTTTCCACCCCTATTTTATTTTGTATGACGATCGTTTAAGGGAAATTCAACCCCTAACAGATTCGTGATTTTCGATTTCTGGGTGCTTGAAACCCTATATGAAGGGATTTATGAATTTTGCTACTTACGGGGAACCCACCCACAAACGTCATCTGATATTTGATTATTCTTTGATGTAGGCCTATCAAGGTTAGAATAGTATATTCAAAATTTGAAAATTTTTTAAAGTAGAAAATTCCGATTAAATTTTGGAAAAACTAGTTGAAAAAGACTCAAACCGTTACATACACGAAAGCCATTAGAAATCAACACGAAATCACGAAATCAACCCCTAAAGGAGATTTCCGATTTCTATAGGTGCTGGAAACAGACCCCATATATATGAAGGGATGTATGAATTTTTGCCACGAAATGACTGGTATGGGGTAGTTGGGGTACTTTTCCGCCCCTAACTTTTTGCTCTGATGCTCATTTGAGAAAATCAACTACTAACAGATTCGTAATTTTCAATTTCTAGGTAGCCCTAACGGAAACAGACCCCTATTTTATTTGCAGAGATTTATGAATTTCTGCCACATAACGACATGAACCACATTCCTAGTAAAGGGTGGGTTTCGAACACCCTCATTCACTTTTCTACCACCAACTTTATGTAGGCCTATGACCCACATTTGAGAGAAAATCAACTCCCATGGTTTGTATCAGGCAAACAGAAGAAGTTGGAGAGGCTACTATTATCACTTGTATGATTCCGTGGGATAGTTCAAATAATAATTATGTCAATGTTGATAGCATATAACAATCGAATTTTTATTTTTGCTCATGTTTTATCTTTTATTTTTTATTTTATTGTTATTTCTTATTCATGTTTTTTATTGTATAGTTGTATATCGCCTTCTCTAGGAATATAGCATAGCACATAACACAGCAGTTAAATGTTTCAATTTGAAAAGCCTTTATAAAACGTTCAGCTGTTTATATAATCTGGTTGAGAATTATATACAAATGGCAATTACGAAACATTACATTAACTCCCACTATTTTCCATGTATCAAAATTATCTGTATGTGTGAGATGTACCGTAATTCAGGAGATCAGGGTTCGATTCCCACCAGGTCGACCATCGTGAGTGAGGCATAGGCCTACGTCGTGGTATCTTGCTATCGTTCAGGTTAATACTGAGATTATTCCTGATAGTTGAGTAAATTAGTGAAACAATGTATAAAACATGTGGTAACATGTTCAGAAAAAATGACCCAACAAAATAGGCTACGGAGGACGGCGAATTTTGAAACCATTTAGGGGTGGTAGGGGTGGAAATGGGGGGGGGGGCATAATTGAATGTTTTTTATTGGCACAGTAGTTCAACAAATTCATATTTTTTTCTCCCAGATTATAATATGAATTTATTGCAAAAAAATTCTTTTAAAAAACAATTTACTCTACCGGAAAACGATCAATTGATTGATCTTTGACTTCTAACTCTTTGACCCTCGCTCTTTGGTTAAGTGACAGATACGTATACATTTTATAACATGCTCACGGGAAGTATAGCATAACATAAAAAAATTAATTGTTGAATTTCTCAGTTCTGTTGTTATTTATTCATATGGTTATCAAATTCGAACACAAATCCGGTCTCCGTTTCAAAATCGAGTTTAATTTAAAGATTTTAGAGCAAAAATCAACTTAGTGTACTCACCATGTTATAGAGTCCTATATTATAGAATTCTGGAATCCTTCTAATAACTTTTCCATTAGCATTATTAGCAAAATTTCAACGGAATAACTCTTTTGAAATGTCCTCTTGTCTTCCCACAAAATTTTAGCCGAATCAAAAATGATGATTTTTTATGACTCTGAAAAGTGGCTGGAAATTGCAGTTTTTGGATAATTCAGACACCTTTTTCTTAGAAATGGCTGATGCGAGTATAGCCAAATTCGCTGAGGATTTAGGGACCATCAAGTTATACTCTTAAAAAAATACTAGAACATCATAGCTCTCACCAGTTCATAGAAATTAATTGCGAAAGGTCCAAAAGTACCTTAGTTAACCCTGTACATTTTGGTCAAATTTTTTTGTCGCTCGAAATTTTTGGTTGAATTTCTCAGTTCTGTTGTTATGTATGTGTAGTGTGATCAAATTGGAACACAAATCCGGTCTCCGTTTCAAAATTGAGTTTAATTTAAAGATTTTAGAGCGAAAAACAACTTAGTGTACTTACCATGTTATAGAGTCCTATATTATAGAATTCTGGAATCCTTCTAATTACTTTTCCATTAGCATTATTAGCAAAATTTCAACGGAATAACTCTTTTGAAATGTCCTCTTGTCTTCCCACAAAATTTTAGCCGAATCAAAAATGATGATTTTTTATGACTCTGAAAAGTGGCTGGAAATTGCAGTTTTTGGATAATTCAGACACCTTTTTCTTGGAAATGGCTGATGCGAGTATAGCCAAATTTGCTGAGGATTTAGGGACCATCAAGTTATACTCTTAAAAAAATACTAGAACATCATAGCTCTCACCAGTTCATAGAAATTAATTGCGAAAGGTCCAAAAGTACCTTAGTTAACCCTGTACATTTTGGTCAAATTTTTTTTGTCGCTCGAAATTTTTGGTTGAATTTCTCAGTTCTGTTGTTATGTATGTGTAGTGTGATCAAATTGGAACACAAATCCGGTCTCCGTTTCAAAATTGAGTTTAATTTAAAGATTTTAGAGCGAAAAACAACTTAGTGTACTTACCATGTTATAGAGTCCTATATTATAGAATTCTGGAATCCTTCTAATTACTTTTCCATTAGCATTATTAGCAAAATTTCAACGGAATAACTCTTTTGAAATGTCCTCTTGTCTTCCCACAAAATTTTAGCCGAATCAAAAATGATGATTTTTTATGACTCTGAAAAGTGGCTGGAAATTGCAGTTTTTGGATAATTCAGACACCTTTTTCTTGGAAATGGCTGATGCGAGTATAGCCAAATTTGCTGAGGATTTAGGGACCATCAAGTTATACTCTTAAAAAAATACTAGAACATCATAGCTCTCACCAGTTCATAGAAATTGATTGCGAAAGGTCCAAAAGTACCTTAGTTAACCCTGTACATTTTGGTAAATTTTTTTGTCGCTCGAAATTTTTGGTTGAATTTCTCAGTTCTGTTGTTATGTATGTGTAGTGTGATCAAATTCGAACACAAATCCGGTCTCCGTTTCAAAATTGAGTTTAATTTAAAGATTTTAGAGCGAAAAACAACTTAGTGTACTTACCATGTTATAGAGTCCTATATTATAGAATTCTGGAATCCTTCTAATTACTTTTCCATTAGCATTATTAGCAAAATTTCAACGGAATAACTCTTTTGAAATGTCCTCTTGTCTTCCCACAAAATTTTAGCCGAATCAAAAATGATGATTTTTTATGACTCTGAAAAGTGGCTGGAAATTGCAGTTTTTGGATAATTCAGACACCTTTTTCTTGGAAATGGCTGATGCGAGTATAGCCAAATTTGCTGAGGATTTAGGGACCATCAAGTTATACTCTTAAAAAAATACTAGAACATCATAGCTCTCACCAGTTCATAGAAATTAATTGCGAAAGGTCCAAAAGTACCTTAGTTAACCCTGTACATTTTGGTAAATTTTTTTGTCGCTCGAAATTTTTGGTTGAATTTCTCAGTTCTGTTGTTATGTATGTGTAGTGTGATCAAATTCGAACACAAATCCGGTCTCCGTTTCAAAATTGAGTTTAATTTAAAGATTTTAGAGCGAAAAACAACTTAGTGTACTTACCATGTTATAGAGTCCTATATTATAGAATTCTGGAATCCTTCTAATTACTTTTCCATTAGCATTATTAGCAAAATTTCAACGGAATAACTCTTTTGAAATGTCCTCTTGTCTTCCCACAAAATTTTAGCCGAATCAAAAATGATGATTTTTTATGACTCTGAAAAGTGGCTGGAAATTGCAGTTTTTGGATAATTCAGACACCTTTTTCTTGGAAATGGCTGATGCGAGTATAGCCAAATTTGCTGAGGATTTAGGGACCATCAAGTTATACTCTTAAAAAAATACTAGAACATCATAGCTCTCACCAGTTCATAGAAATTAATTGCGAAAGGTCCAAAAGTACCTTAGTTAACCCTGTACATTTTGGTCAATTTTTTTTGTCGCTCGAAATTTTGGTTGAATTTCTCAGTTCTGTTGTTATGTATGTGTAGTGTGATCAAATTGGAACACAAATCCGGTCTCCGTTTCAAAATTGAGTTTAATTTAAAGATTTTAGAGCGAAAAACAACTTAGTGTACTTACCATGTTATAGAGTCCTATATTATAGAATTCTGGAATCCTTCTAATTACTTTTCCATTAGCATTATTAGCAAAATTTCAACGGAATAACTCTTTTGAAATGTCCTCTTGTCTTCCCACAAAATTTTAGCCGAATCAAAAATGATGATTTTTTATGACTCTGAAAAGTGGCTGGAAATTGCAGTTTTTGGATAATTCAGACACCTTTTTCTTGGAAATGGCTGATGCGAGTATAGCCAAATTTGCTGAGGATTTAGGGACCATCAAGTTATACTCTTAAAAAAATACTAGAACATCATAGCTCTCACCAGTTCATAGAAATTAATTGCGAAAGGTCCAAAAGTACCTTAGTTAACCCTGTACATTTTGGTCAATTTTTTTTGTCGCTCGAAATTTTTGGTTGAATTTCTCAGTTCTGTTGTTATGTATGTGTAGTGTGATCAAATTGGAACACAAATCCGGTCTCCGTTTCAAAATTGAGTTTAATTTAAAGATTTTAGAGCGAAAAACAACTTAGTGTACTTACCATGTTATAGAGTCCTATATTATAGAATTCTGGAATCCTTCTAATTACTTTTCCATTAGCATTATTAGCAAAATTTCAACGGAATAACTCTTTTGAAATGTCCTCTTGTCTTCCCACAAAATTTTAGCCGAATCAAAAATGATGATTTTTTATGACTCTGAAAAGTGGCTGGAAATTGCAGTTTTTGGGTAATTCAGACACCTTTTTCTTGGAAATGGCTGATGCGAGTATAGCCAAATTTGCTGAGGATTTAGGGACCATCAAGTTATACTCTTAAAAAAATACTAGAACATCATAGCTCTCACCAGTTCATAGAAATTAATTGCGAAAGGTCCAAAAGTACCTTAGTTAACCCTGTACATTTTGGTAAATTTTTTTGTCGCTCGAAATTTTTGGTTGAATTTCTCAGTTCTGTTGTTATGTATGTGTAGTGTGATCAAATTGGAACACAAATCCGGTCTCCGTTTCAAAATTGAGTTTAATTTAAAGATTTTAGAGCGAAAAACAACTTAGTGTACTTACCATGTTATAGAGTCCTATATTATAGAATTCTGGAATCCTTCTAATTACTTTTCCATTAGCATTATTAGCAAAATTTCAACGGAATAACTCTTTTGAAATGTCCTCTTGTCTTCCCACAAAATTTTAGCCGAATCAAAAATGATGATTTTTTATGACTCTGAAAAGTGGCTGGAAATTGCAGTTTTTGGATAATTCAGACACCTTTTTCTTGGAAATGGCTGATGCGAGTATAGCCAAATTTGCTGAGGATTTAGGGACCATCAAGTTATACTCTTAAAAAAATACTAGAACATCATAGCTCTCACCAGTTCATAGAAATTAATTGCGAAAGGTCCAAAAGTACCTTAGTTAACCCTGTACATTTTGGTCAATTTTTTTTGTCGCTCGAAATTTTTGGTTGAATTTCTCAGTTCTGTTGTTATGTATGTGTAGTGTGATCAAATTGGAACACAAATCCGGTCTCCGTTTCAAAATTGAGTTTAATTTAAAGATTTTAGAGCGAAAAACAACTTAGTGTACTTACCATGTTATAGAGTCCTATATTATAGAATTCTGGAATCCTTCTAATTACTTTTCCATTAGCATTATTAGCAAAATTTCAACGGAATAACTCTTTTGAAATGTCCTCTTGTCTTCCCACAAAATTTTAGCCGAATCAAAAATGATGATTTTTTATGACTCTGAAAAGTGGCTGGAAATTGCAGTTTTTGGATAATTCAGACACCTTTTTCTTGGAAATGGCTGATGCGAGTATAGCCAAATTTGCTGAGGATTTAGGGACCATCAAGTTATACTCTTAAAAAAATACTAGAACATCATAGCTCTCACCAGTTCATAGAAATTAATTGCGAAAGGTCCAAAAGTACCTTAGTTAACCCTGTACATTTTGGTAAATTTTTTTGTCGCTCGAAATTTTGGTTGAATTTCTCAGTTCTGTTGTTATGTATGTGTAGTGTGATCAAATTGGAACACAAATCCGGTCTCCGTTTCAAAATTGAGTTTAATTTAAAGATTTTAGAGCGAAAAACAACTTAGTGTACTTACCATGTTATAGAGTCCTATATTATAGAATTCTGGAATCCTTCTAATTACTTTTCCATTAGCATTATTAGCAAAATTTCAACGGAATAACTCTTTTGAAATGTCCTCTTGTCTTCCCACAAAATTTTAGCCGAATCAAAAATGATGATTTTTTATGACTCTGAAAAGTGGCTGGAAATTGCAGTTTTTGGATAATTCAGACACCTTTTTCTTGGAAATGGCTGATGCGAGTATAGCCAAATTTGCTGAGGATTTAGGGACCATCAAGTTATACTCTTAAAAAAATACTAGAACATCATAGCTCTCACCAGTTCATAGAAATTGATTGCGAAAGGTCCAAAAGTACCTTAGTTAACCCTGTACATTTTGGTAAATTTTTTTGTCGCTCGAAATTTTTGGTTGAATTTCTCAGTTCTGTTGTTATGTATGTGTAGTGTGATCAAATTGGAACACAAATCCGGTCTCCGTTTCAAAATTGAGTTTAATTTAAAGATTTTAGAGCGAAAAACAACTTAGTGTACTTACCATGTTATAGAGTCCTATATTATAGAATTCTGGAATCCTTCTAATTACTTTTCCATTAGCATTATTAGCAAAATTTCAACGGAATAACTCTTTTGAAATGTCCTCTTGTCTTCCCACAAAATTTTAGCCGAATCAAAAATGATGATTTTTTATGACTCTGAAAAGTGGCTGGAAATTGCAGTTTTTGGATAATTCAGACACCTTTTTCTTGGAAATGGCTGATGCGAGTATAGCCAAATTTGCTGAGGATTTAGGGACCATCAAGTTATACTCTTAAAAAAATACTAGAACATCATAGCTCTCACCAGTTCATAGAAATTAATTGCGAAAGGTCCAAAAGTACCTTAGTTAACCCTGTACATTTTGGTCAAATTTTTTTGTCGCTCGAAATTTTTGGTTGAATTTCTCAGTTCTGTTGTTATGTATGTGTAGTGTGATCAAATTGGAACACAAATCCGGTCTCCGTTTCAAAATTGAGTTTAATTTAAAGATTTTAGAGCGAAAAACAACTTAGTGTACTTACCATGTTATAGAGTCCTATATTATAGAATTCTGGAATCCTTCTAATTACTTTTCCATTAGCATTATTAGCAAAATTTCAACGGAATAACTCTTTTGAAATGTCCTCTTGTCTTCCTACAAAATTTTAGCCGAATCAAAAATGATGATTTTTTATGACTCTGAAAAGTGGCTGGAAATTGCAGTTTTTGGATAATTCAGACACCTTTTTCTTGGAAATGGCTGATGCGAGTATAGCCAAATTTGCTGAGGATTTAGGGACCATCAAGTTATACTCTTAAAAAAATACTAGAACATCATAGCTCTCACCAGTTCATAGAAATTAATTGCGAAAGGTCCAAAAGTACCTTAGTTAACCCTGTACATTTTGGTCAATTTTTTTTGTCGCTCGAAATTTTTGGTTGAATTTCTCAGTTCTGTTGTTATGTATGTGTAGTGTGATCAAATTGGAACACAAATCCGGTCTCCGTTTCAAAATTGAGTTTAATTTAAAGATTTTAGAGCGAAAAACAACTTAGTGTACTTACCATGTTATAGAGTCCTATATTATAGAATTCTGGAATCCTTCTAATTACTTTTCCATTAGCATTATTAGCAAAATTTCAACGGAATAACTCTTTTGAAATGTCCTCTTGTCTTCCCACAAAATTTTAGCCGAATCAAAAATGATGATTTTTTATGACTCTGAAAAGTGGCTGGAAATTGCAGTTTTTGGGTAATTCAGACACCTTTTTCTTGGAAATGGCTGATGCGAGTATAGCCAAATTTGCTGAGGATTTAGGGACCATCAAGTTATACTCTTAAAAAAATACTAGAACATCATAGCTCTCACCAGTTCATAGAAATTAATTGCGAAAGGTCCAAAAGTACCTTAGTTAACCCTGTACATTTTGGTCAATTTTTTTTGTCGCTCGAAATTTTTGGTTGAATTTCTCAGTTCTGTTGTTATGTATGTGTAGTGTGATCAAATTGGAACACAAATCCGGTCTCCGTTTCAAAATTGAGTTTAATTTAAAGATTTTAGAGCGAAAAACAACTTAGTGTACTTACCATGTTATAGAGTCCTATATTATAGAATTCTGGAATCCTTCTAATTACTTTTCCATTAGCATTATTAGCAAAATTTCAACGGAATAACTCTTTTGAAATGTCCTCTTGTCTTCCCACAAAATTTTAGCCGAATCAAAAATGATGATTTTTATGACTCTGAAAAGTGGCTGGAAATTGCAGTTTTTGGATAATTCAGACACCTTTTTCTTGGAAATGGCTGATGCGAGTATAGCCAAATTTGCTGAGGATTTAGGGACCATCAAGTTATACTCTTAAAAAAATACTAGAACATCATAGCTCTCACCAGTTCATAGAAATTAATTGCGAAAGGTCCAAAAGTACCTTAGTTAACCCTGTACATTTTGGTCAATTTTTTTTGTCGCTCGAAATTTTTGGTTGAATTTCTCAGTTCTGTTGTTATGTATGTGTAGTGTGATCAAATTGGAACACAAATCCGGTCTCCGTTTCAAAATTGAGTTTAATTTAAAGATTTTAGAGCGAAAAACAACTTAGTGTACTTACCATGTTATAGAGTCCTATATTATAGAATTCTGGAATCCTTCTAATTACTTTTCCATTAGCATTATTAGCAAAATTTCAACGGAATAACTCTTTTGAAATGTCCTCTTGTCTTCCCACAAAATTTTAGCCGAATCAAAAATGATGATTTTTTATGACTCTGAAAAGTGGCTGGAAATTGCAGTTTTTGGATAATTCAGACACCTTTTTCTTGGAAATGGCTGATGCGAGTATAGCCAAATTTGCTGAGGATTTAGGGACCATCAAGTTATACTCTTAAAAAAATACTAGAACATCATAGCTCTCACCAGTTCATAGAAATTAATTGCGAAAGGTCCAAAAGTACCTTAGTTAACCCTGTACATTTTGGTCAAATTTTTTTGTCGCTCGAAATTTTTGGTTGAATTTCTCAGTTCTGTTGTTATGTATGTGTAGTGTGATCAAATTGGAACACAAATCCGGTCTCCGTTTCAAAATTGAGTTTAATTTAAAGATTTTAGAGCGAAAAACAACTTAGTGTACTTACCATGTTATAGAGTCCTATATTATAGAATTCTGGAATCCTTCTAATTACTTTTCCATTAGCATTATTAGCAAAATTTCAACGGAATAACTCTTTTGAAATGTCCTCTTGTCTTCCCACAAAATTTTAGCCGAATCAAAAATGATGATTTTTTATGACTCTGAAAAGTGGCTGGAAATTGCAGTTTTTGGATAATTCAGACACCTTTTTCTTGGAAATGGCTGATGCGAGTATAGCCAAATTTGCTGAGGATTTAGGGACCATCAAGTTATACTCTTAAAAAAATACTAGAACATCATAGCTCTCACCAGTTCATAGAAATTAATTGCGAAAGGTCCAAAAGTACCTTAGTTAACCCTGTACATTTTGGTCATTTTTTTTTGTCGCTCGAAATTTTTGGTTGAATTTCTCAGTTCTGTTGTTATGTATGTGTAGTGTGATCAAATTGGAACACAAATCCGGTCTCCGTTTCAAAATTGAGTTTAATTTAAAGATTTTAGAGCGAAAAACAACTTAGTGTACTTACCATGTTATAGAGTCCTATATTATAGAATTCTGGAATCCTTCTAATTACTTTTCCATTAGCATTATTAGCAAAATTTCAACGGAATAACTCTTTTGAAATGTCCTCTTGTCTTCCCACAAAATTTTAGCCGAATCAAAAATGATGATTTTTTATGACTCTGAAAAGTGATAATTTGAATATGAGATACATTATAGAAACATTGATGAATAGGGGAGAGTTTATCAATTATTCAAGTGTTTAAATGTGTGACAAGTTGTTTAGGTTGTTGCAGTGTTTATTAATTTACTTTGTTTCACTTATATTTTGTGTCATATCTGATTTTGAAATGTGATTACTCTTCAATTGTAATAATACCTTTGCAATGTAAACTTAATGTTTGGATATTTTTTAAAGATAGTGCTTTACACGCTTTTTGTAGTGCACGCACGGTTATTTATTGTTATATATTATGTATGACGTAGTTGTAGTAGTAGTTATTTTTATTCGCAACTTGAGAATACAAAGTATAACAGTATTAATACAATGGCAATTTTACGATGGTTGCAAAAATTTGCCAGTTCAATATGAAATATGTGTGGGCTAGTTTCAATTTGATGGTTATTTAGGCTGCTTCATTTTATGTCGACTGCTCATTTAACTCTCATGGTTCTTCCGAGGATTTATATATATATATATTTTATATGTATTATTTTGTATGCATATATATTTTGTACGTATATTTTGTATGTATTGTACCTATATTTTGTATTTAAATATTTTTTGTGTGCATTCTAATTGTAATTTTCTATTCTACATTATCGGATCAAGAATGAACATGAAAAAATTATTGTATTGTCATTTTATTGATACAATAAAAAGTTTCCGAATAATAAATATCTATTATTGTCTATTTCAGTTCTCTTATCCTGTTTCCTTCCACACAAATACCTCGATAGGTTCAGGAATGAGAAGTTACAATTTCATTACTTATGCAATTCCCAGAAACAATGAATTGTATGAGAGTTGTATAATGCAAACTTGATTTTCGTATAACTTCCTCGACTATTCTGCTTTCCTGATAGAAATCGACTTGAAAATGTTGATAAAATTCAAGAAAAATCTAGTTTGGGTACACTTTAGTACACGGGAAACATGATGACGTAGGAGGTTAGCTGCATACCCTTGCAGGGAGCTCGAAATCATTAAGTGTCGAACTCGGGTACACGGCAAACATGATGACGTAGGAAGTTAGTCAAAATTCCCTAGCAAGCAACTTCAACTGCGAATTATTGAAATATTTGACTTTTAGTACACGGGAAACATGATGACGTAGGAGGTTAGCTGTATACCCTAGCACGGAGCTCGAAATCATTAAGTGTCGAACTCGGGTACACGGCAAACATGATGACGTAGGAAGTTAGTCACAATCTCTTAGCAAGCAAATTCAACTGCGAATTGTTGAAATATTTGACTTTTAGTACACGGGAAACATGATGACGTAGGAGGTTAGCTGTATTCATTGTATGGCGTTGCTGTATGGCCTTGAGGGAGCTCTAAATTAAAAATAATCGAACTCGGGTACACGGCAAACATCATAAGTAGGAAGTAAGTCATAATCTCTTAGCAGGCAACTCACAACTGCGAATTGTTGAATAATCTAACTTTTCCAAAATTTGAACTGTTTTTTCAGGATTTATTTCTAGCGTAACTGATACTTCTTATGTATTGTCTTCATTTGAAATTGAATATTCCATACTTGAAACAAGTATTTAATAATAATGTGAAGGAAATGGAATTAGGATAACGCAAGGAACATAACAAATAAAGAACATACTTTAAATACACACACTTTGAATTTAATTATCTGAACTCACAATTTATCCGTAACTCATGCTTTCACAAAGTCGTGAGTTGTGAACACAATAATGTATGTAGTTACAAATAATATACATGGTTGTAATAATGACAAATTTTCTATTCCAATACATAACACAATACATAATACAACAATTCTACCTCATTTGTCTTTCTTTGGCGGACAAACAACCTAGGAAATAATAGCTATCTACTACGATGGATACGCGACTGAGCTCAAAGTTGCTCTGGATCTATGAAACCGATTTCATAAGACATCAAGATCGACTACTCAGGTATTCAGCTAATATGTAGGCCATCTAGACGGCGATGTTTCAATTTTCATTGACTACTTAGGCCATCATATCCTTCCTTGTAGAGCCTGTAGCTAGATTACACAGGCGATCTAGGTGGCGTCGATGGCGTATCTAGGTGGCGTCGAAAAGTTTCTCAGCACTGGAGATGATCGTCAGCTGGGAGAACATGGGAGAAGTCCAAGTTGCTCATCCATTTAGCTATTGTCCTAGAAACAACATACATATAGACTTGTATAGAGAGTTTCATTTCATCAATAAATAAGTGCATAATACAAGACTGTTGATCAATTATTCTGATACAAAGATCTATTATTGGTTGAGTGACTTGAGTCTCTGCAAATCTTTGCATTCGTGATACATACACAAACTAAGGCTCAGTTTCACGAATCTGATAGTTGAGTGCTTATCCGTTTACTACAGTTGACGGTATAGCCTACAAAAATCATATGTATCCAAGGGTGATAACAAGATGATCCGCTAACTACACAACTTTAAAACTCGCTAATCCAGGATTTATCAATTCGTAAATCTGGGCCCAAGTACACAAAATATGTAACATTATATATAGAGTGTGTACATAGAAAATTATTACCAGCATACAAAAAAAGTTACAAGAAAATTTTGATAACAACAAGATAATTATATATAGTATCACTATATATTGAATGGTGAGAGATATGAAAATTACAAAATGAGAAACAGAAATCACTTATGTATGTTACATTAAACAATGCACTGTGAAAATATCTTAGATCTATTGGTGTCGGTGAATGATGAATGAGATGATGGGAAGTGATGATATTTTATTGAAAAGTGGCTGATAAACGGTTGTAAGGAACCATCTCAATAACAACCTGAACGAGGGAAACCACGATATACCTCAGTCACAGTGGTTGACCTGGCGGGAATCGAGCCCCGGTCTCCTGAATGACAAGTCTACAAGATAGCATGTGTATATATATATATATATATATATATATATATATATATATATATATATATATATATATATATATATATATCTCCAAGTCAATACTAGTCGAACGGATAGTAGTTGCATTGAAACTTCACAGAGCTCCTGATACAAGTTCTCACGCAACTACTATCAGTTCAACTAATATTGACTTGGGGACTCGGAATAAATGTCTTGATTTTTGTCCACTTGCCGAAAGCACTGCGATTATCAGGAGTCATAAACTACACATTTTAGCTATTGCTCTGAGGAAAAAGCAAACTGATCGACAAAGTGTTGATTACATTGGACCTCATATCTTCAATCAAATTCCATCAAATATCAGAGAAACGAGTAGTTTATCCATTTTTAGGGTTGAGGTCGTCTGATTGAATTATTTGTCATAAAAATGTTTTCAAAAATCATTTTCAGATGATGATATTTTATTGAAAAGTGGCTGATAAACGGTTGTAAGGAACCATCTCAATAACAACCTGAATGAGGGAAACCACGATATACCTCAGTCATAGTGGTTGACCTGGCGGGAATCGAACCCCGGTCTCCTGAATGACGATTCAGTTGCCATAAATCACACATATACAGACATTTTTGATACCTGGGAAAGTGGTTGGAATGTAAATTGTTATTTGTATATATATATATATATATATATATATATATATATATATATATATATATATATATATATATATATATATATATATAATGAAAAATGAATATTTATGGATATAATTAAAGTCGTTTCTAATATGAAACACCCGATACAATATATATATAGGTGTATACTATGTATATTTGTATAGGGTCTACATAGGCGCCGACTTCTGAAAATTCAGACGGGTGCTCTAATATTTTAGCGAAATATGTTGGCGAAATTTTGAAAATTCGTGTTTTTTGTACATATTTTATTAGTTCAAGAAGACTTTCATAATAACAAAGACATCATATTGAACTTTTCAAAATTTGATTCTGCTACTCCTTCCCCAAGCCCCTCAGGGATTTTTTCGAAATATCGTTATTTTCTAAACAGTTTTGAAGTCCAATGATTGTACCTTCATGAACATTCTCGAAGTTATTTTTTCGATCTCCACCAGCAAAGCCCCGCAGTGAATTTGTTGGAATATGGTCATTTTCTAAGTAAGTTGCGATCAATAGGCCTATACAGTTTTGAAGTCTGATAATTGAACCTTTATGGACATTCTCGAAGTTATTTTTTCGATCCACCCCAGCAAAGCCCTACAGGGAATTTTTTGAAATATGGTCATTTTTTCAATTTTTTTTTGTTGCGATTTACAGGCAGTTTAGGAGTCCTAGATTGAACCATTATGGACATTTCCAACGCTATTTTAATATTTCAATCATGGACATTTTCAAAGTTATTTTCGCGATTTCTCTCAGCAAAATATTTTATTGTGTGTTCATTCGTACGTTAACGTCGGCTTATATATGTATATATTTAAAAGGAGAATACATTTTTGGTGGGGTGCAAATGTCGCTTGGTGGGGCGCGTGCCCAACCTTGGACCCCCTTTTAAGTTTTAACGACGTCCCTGCTTGAGTATTCTAGAAGTTGTCGAAGCAGATAATATATAGGAATTTTGAAATACAAGTAAAAAATGACAACAAATAGTAATATTATTGACATATTATTGAGTTGGCCATACAGAGACTTACCAATACAGCAACGAAACTATACCACTTATATTTCTATCACCGCATTATTTCATGTTTCCACTATTTCTACTCACTGCACAATCTAATGGGAATGCGATCCATCATGAGATCCATCGAAACATTTTGCTAAATAACTATACATATTTAACAAATATGCCAATATTTTTCCACTGTGATATCTAGTACTAACGCGCACTTCATCCTTCTTCCTTCTTCGTGAATATCATTCGACAAATAAGGCCTAGGAAAAGAACCAAGAGCCGGGAGAGACGAAAACGGCATGAATGAAAACTCAAGTTAATGCTATATACTGAAATTCACGCGAAACTACATGGACAATATACCTTGTGTTCAAAGCTTTGAGTTAAAAGGAATACGTGACTTACAGTCTAGTTGAACAAATCGTCAATCGCATAGATGGTCAACGCTAGGGTTTATTACCCTTAAAGAGTGCCATATAAAATGTTCCAGCAACAAGGATGGTTATTATATCCACCAACAAGGTAATTATATATATATATATTGGGTGAGCCAAATTTTCCGACGAAAGATCCGACGGGTGCTTTGGACCCTGAGCACCCACGGAGTCGGAGCCCCTGTTTGTATATGTACTATGTATATTTGAATAAAAATAGTATATATATTGTATTGGGTGTTTCATATTAAAAACGACTCTAATTATCCATAAATCTTATTTTTTTTATCACATTATGAGTCGTTTTAGTCCACAAGATAACATTTGTATATATATATATATATATATATATATATATATATATATATATATATATATATATATATATATATATATATATATATATATATATATATATATATATGCCCAAGTCAATATTAGTCGAACAGATAGTAGTTGCCTTCAAACTTCACAGAGCTCCTGATACAAGTTCTCACGCAACTACTATCAGTTCAACTAATATAGACTTGGGGACTCTGAATAAATGTCTCGATTTTTGTCCACTTGCCGAAAGCACTGCGATTATCAGGAGTCATAAACTACACATTTTAGCTATTGCTCTGAGGAAAAAGCAAACTGATCGACAAAGTGTTGATTACATTGGACCTCATATCTTCAATCAAATTCCATCAAATATCAGAGAAACGAGTAGTTTATCCATTTTTAGGGTTGAGGTCGTCTAATTGAATTATTTGTCATGCAAATGTTTACCGAATTAACTAGAAATATAACTATTTTTACCCTGTTGCAGTTGATATATTATAGTTGATTTTGCTGTGGTCAGATATCAGTTCCTACATTGTTCAAGGGTTTTGCAATATGTGTCGATTCAACTAATTAGTGTATTCCCGCACTTAAGAATTTGCTTTCTTGAGGGGGCTTCTGTTAGTTTTATTATTTTCATTCATATTACTCAGTACGGAGATTATATCCAGAATAGAAAAAAATTGATTTTTGTTGAATTGTTCATTTCGTTCTACAAACTCCTAACGAATATACAGTTCTAGTATCTCTAGTCATAAATCTGTTACTGAGACAAATGATCGAGTGTCTAGCACACCGAAGCGTCGTTCAGGAGACCGGGGTTCGATTACCGCCATGGTCAACCGACCTGACAGGGGATTTTCTTGGTTTCTCTCTGTCATTTAGGTTAATACTTGGATGGTTTTAGACTCACTGTTTTTCATACTTCACTGGTTTCTCAACTGATTACCGCTATGGTTGAAACCAGCAGCTTACCTTGAAAATGAATTATGTGGTAGATTACTCTACGAGCAATTTTTCCATTATACACTTTTTAAAATCACGTCTGCGTTTCTACTTACAATGAATGTCATTAGTGGACAGACCATTCGAGCCGAAGCACATGTACAGAAGAGATTTCAGAAGGAAGACGCTACTTCCTCCCCGAATGCGAGTCGACACCATCATTGGAAGAACCGCACGCCGATAGAAGATAACTGAAACAATAAACAAAGAGATTTCAATTCAGTTATAAGAAAAATATGATAAAAACACCTTTGCACTGAGTAATTCGGCTTTCGTATCAATTTTTGAACATTTCAGTAGGCCCTAATGAATATCTTAAATTGTTGAATTTTATTATTCGTACATAATAAGTAGGGCTAAGTGCATAATACAAGACTGTTGATCAATTACTCTGATACAAAGATCTATTATTGGTTGAGTCTCTGCAAATCTTTGCATTCATGATACATAAACAAACTAAGGCTCAGTTTCACCAATCTTATAGTTAAGTGCTTATCCGTTTACTACAGTTGACGGTATAGCCTACAAAAATCATATGTATCCAAGGGTGATAACAAGATGATCCGCTAACTACACAACTACACAACTTAAAAACTCGCTAATCCAGGAATGATCAATTCGTAAAACTGGCCCAAGTACACACAATATGTAACATTATAATATAGAGTGTGTACATAGAAAATTATTACCAGCATACAAAAAAAGTTACAAGATTAAAAATCAAAATTTTGATAACAAAAAGATAATTATATATAGTATCACTATATATTGAATGGTGAGAGATATGAAAATTACAAAATGAGAAACAGAAATCACTTATGTATATTACATTGAACAATGCACTGTGAAAATATCTTGGATCTATTGGTGTCGGTGAATGATGAATGAGGTGATGGGAAGTGATGATATTTTCAGATGATGATATTGTATTGAACAGTGGCTGAAAAGCAGCTGTGAGGAACCATATCAATAACAACCTGAACGAGGGAAACCACGATATACCTCAGTCACAGTGGTTGACCTGGCGGGAATCGAGCCCCGGTCTCCTGAATGACAAGTCTACAAGATAGCATGTATATATATATATATATATATATATATATATCTCCAAGTCAATACTAGTCGAACGGGTAGTAGTTGCATTGAAACTTCACAGAGCTCCTGATACAAGTTCTCACGCAACTACTATCAGTTCAACTAATATTGACTTGGGGACTCGGAATAAATGTCTCGATTTTTGTCCACTTGCCGAAAGCACTGCGATTATCAGGAGTCATAAACTACACATTTTAGCTATTGCTCTGAGGAAAAAGCAAACTGATCGACAAAGTGTTGATTACATTGGACCTCATATCTTCAATCAAATTCCATCAAATATCAGAGAAACGAGTAGTTTATCCATTTTTAGGGTTGAGGTCGTCTGATTGAATTATTTGTCATAAAAATGTGTACCGAATTAACTAGAAATATAACTATTTTTACCCTGTTGCAGTTGATATAGTTGATACTGTTTGCAGTTGATATATTATAGTTGATTTTGCTGTGGTCAGATATCAGTTCCTACATTGTTCAAGGGTTTCGCAATATGTGTCGATTCAACTAATTAGTGTATTCCCGCACTTGAGAATTTGCTTTCTTGAGGGGGCTTCTGTTAGTTTTATTATTTTCATTCATATTACTCAGTACGGTACGGAGATTATATGCAGAATAGAAAAAAATTGAATTTTTTGGAATTGATCATTATGTTCTACAAACTCCTAACGAATATAAGGTTCTAGTATCTCTAGTTATAAATCTGTTACTGAGACAAATGATCGAGTGTCTAGCACACCGAAGCGTCGTTCAGGAGACCGGGGTTCGATTACCGCCATGGTCAACCGACCTGACAGGGGATTTTCGTGGTTTCTCTCCGTCATTCAGGTCAATACGTGGATGGTTTTAGAGTCACTGGTTTTCATACTTCACTGGTTTCTCAACTGATTAAACGCTATGGTTGAAACCAGCAGCTTACCTTGAAAATGAATAGTGTGATAGATCACTCTACGAGCAATTTTTCCATTATACACTTTTTAAAATCTCGTCTGCGTTTCTACTTGACAATGAATGTCATTAGTAGACAGACCATTCGAGCCGAAGCACATGTACAGAAGAGATTTCAGAAGGAAGACGCTACTTCCTCCCCGAATGCGAGTCGTCACACCATCCTTGGAAGAACCGCACGCCGATAGAAGATAACTGAAACAATAAACAAAGAGATTTCAATTTAGTTATAAGAACAATATGATAAAAAGTCCTTTGCACTGAGTAATTCGGCTTTCGTATCAATTTTTGAACATTTCAGTAATGAATATCTTAAATGGTTGAATTTTATTATTTGGTAGAGGGGTGGTCAGTGGTGTTTATGCGCTCTGGGTGACAGGTATTATATATAAATGTTTGAAAACTCGAGAGCGAAGCCTCAGCCCAGTTTGTCGATGCGATTTTGTCTAGGCCTACTTGGAGTCATATTTTCGTTGCAAAAATCGTTCAAAATTACAATATAATCACTAATCTTCATAGTTTCTGTATGCAATCTGCATTTCTAATTCAACTGTTCGCATAGCATAGTTAATATTATTGAAACAAAATTATCCAGAATCGTCTCGCGAGCACCGGCAATATTTACGGTGACGGCAGGTGAAACCAAGTACAAATTTGTTTTTTTTTCGATGAAAACAGCAAAGTTCATACTGCAAAATGTTTGCAACAACGACTAGCTGCAAACTGTAGTATTGCATACATTTGTGGCATTAGAAATAACTCTCAACTTGACTTCAGAGTCCATGGGAGTCGATTTAGCGGAATATCATATTTTTGGTGATGACTTTTCAACGGTACAAGAAATCGAAATTCTGATAACGAGGAAACACAGATATTTTCAATACCTTCAAGATGGTGTAAGTGATAACTATTTATCTCAAATCACTTATTGTCGGGCGTTTACGCTTAAAAATACAAAATTTAACCGTATACGCCTGACAATTAGGCGTTATGAGATAAATAGTTATCACTTACACCAAAATGTTCTCATTGAAAATATTTGTATTACCTTCTTTTCAGAATTTCTATATTTCGTACCGTTCAAAAGTTATCACCAAAAGAATGATGTTCCACTAAATCGACTCCCATGGACTCGTCAGCGTTCAATGCAAGGCCATACAGCTACCGTATCAGTCGGGGGATTTGCATTTGTATCAGGAGCATGCTGAGAAAAATAATTTTATTTGATAAAATTGAGAAGAATTATTTCGAAATTTAATGTTGAAGAAGACTAAATGTTACTTGAATTATTTCCTGCATGTATTAGGCGTCACATTTTCATTTTACCTCTTCATTACCAAGAAGAAAAAAATTAAAAAGTTTTCTTTCTGAAAGCTTTGTAGTATTCATCACTAGTAGAACGAGTTTATTTTCTCTTTATTTGTGTTTCATTTCATTTAAGTAAAAACTATACAAACTTGTATTATTTTTCTCGATATTTAAACACATTCACATGCTACGTCGGTTATTAATCCCACACATCAAAAATCCAAATGATTCCTCGCTCCAATACATTTTTCTTTCATTACAAAACTGAAATATAATCTATTAATATTTTATACAATTACCCAGTTATCTATTTAAATTCAAACTACTCCTTCACAATCTTATTCATCTACAATACTACACCCAGCAATTTTACCATTTCTAATCCATCGAAAGGTAGTGAGGTGATGTGGCTGGGAAAGAAGGGGAGAGTGTGACATACCATCAGACGGGGCTGGATTTCTTCCACATCTTCTACGCAAGTCCAAAAATAATCTTCCCTAACCCGATGTTCATTTCTCTGTATATATACCGTCAGTTACGCACGTTATAGATCTGTTGCTCCGACTCGTCAAGGGGGAGGATTGGGGTGATGTTTTGGATCACGTGGTTGATCGGGTGGAAGGGGGGGAGGGGAAGGGAGGGGGGAGGGGAGAAGAGATAAGGCGTCACGACGTTTACAACGAACCATGCGACGGCAGTGTAGTAGTATACTACGTAGGGCCTATTGTGCCACGCTTGTGAGGGAGGGAAAGGCGCGCCCTGATGTTTGAAGTTAATTTGGGCGTACATAAAAAGGTAGATATAAAAGGTTGCTTTAATAGTGATATTTTGTGTGAGGATTTTTTATGTGATATGTGATATCTAGAATTTTTGTGGTGATTTGATTTGATTTCATAAATAATTATTCAGTGAATACAATATCGAATAAATGGTAGGACTATATGTTATCGTACAGTATTGTAAGCTTTAATTTTCTTTGAAAAGTCGGGAAAAATCCATTCCGTCTCTGGCGGCAGCGTCGGGGTGCATTCGGGTCATGTTCCCCGCGGTCCGACTTTTGCGACTTTTGGTGAAAGTCGGGAAAATTGAGCAATTACCGCATTGAAATATATAGGGGCTACTGAAGAAAATGTATTGTTATTGAACCCATTAAATCTAGCACATAATGTACATGCATACTCTCTCCACGTGAAGTCAATGGGAAAATGAATATTAAAAAATGCGTAGATTTTATCTGAATTTAAACTTCACTTTCGGAAAAAACAATATAAGTGATTGTAAGTGAATGTAATCTTGGATTATTGCAATCATACCGCTGGATAAGATAATTGATGCTAAAAGCTAAGAACGTTCCAGCGTTATGCAATCAGCTTGACACCATGAAAACAAAAAACATGCTGTTACCACACTACAATTAAAAAAAAACTTTTACTAAAAAATTACTAAAAAAAACAACATATCAATTGTAATTTTCATATTAGTTTTCTTATATGTAACGGTTTAACGGTAGTTATCAACTATTATTTCCAAAATGTTCTCAGATTTTTTTTCCATTTTCCATGTCTAATATATTATTTTAACATTGATACATCTATGAATAACAAAATATTTGATATATTTTTGTGAGAGGGTCACTCTTTAAGTCAATTTATTACCGTTAAGCTATCTGTTAAAATACACCTACTTCGCTCGAACTGTGATTGGTTGAGCGATTACCCGTCCTCATTGATTATCGTCATGATATTTGCTCTACAGGTGTAATACAGAGTGGTTGTACTCAATCGACAACATTAGGAGGATACTGGGTACTATGTGTCATGTCGATGTAGGTTTAGAGGTGAACAGACTTAATTGATTGAATAATTTACTGAGTCAATATTTTTCCAGTATAAAACTGGTGGTGTTATTATTGAAAAATGGAAAACATAATTGTTTATGATTGATCGGGTTTTTGAAAATGACGAGGTAAAATAAATACAATTGAAAATTTTCAAAGTGTTATCATTTAATTTCTATGTTTTATTCGTTCTTATAGCCACTTAATCAGTCAATTGCCGAGTTTACTGCATCTATGTTTTTTTTATCGTAATTCTGTATTGGTAAACCCTGTGGAAAAAAAATGTTGAAAATGTGGTACTTTTGTAACAATAATTTTGTATCATTTTTGTGCTTAAATTCCGTAAAAGTTTGAATATCATCGAAGGAATTTTTTTTTTCGAAATTTTCTTCCCCGGTTCGTTTTAAGAGGTTTCCAAAATTTCGAAATAGTTTTTCTCAATAGTGGTCTAACTGATTGCGCCTCAAAGCTATGCTGAGTATATCGAGTCGGATGGGGACATAGGCCTATGTGCACGCCAAGTTTCATAAAAAATTGTGATTTCGTTTTTGACCCGTAGAAAACGAAAAAATCCCCCAAGAACGTTTTTTTCGAGTACAGTAAAATTGTCTTGCTCATCGCTTTGCTCATCCAATAAATATGTTCATCTTACAAATAATATATTGTGTTTTTCTAGTTCGAGTTTGAGTCAAGTTAAAATATGGTCGTGAGAGTCTGCGGCTTGCTTATATGCATACTTAACAGCTGTCACAACCTAATTGGCGATCTGTACTCTTTTTTATGTTGATTAGCTGAATAATTTACACCATTATTGATTATTATAAGTTCAACAGCTGAACTTCTGACTTCCGCCAACACGAGAAGTTTGTTTGTAATTGCTAAATCGATCACAACAGAGTAACTTCTGAACATCTACTGTTCGAAAACGATTCACTCTCAACCAGTTCAAGTCATTAATAAGCTTGCCAAGAAACTGTAAGGTAGAACCTTTTACTGGACTCTTTGATCTGAAGTATGCTTATTAAGTGAAAAAACATCCGAAAATAAAGTTCTAGTCATAGAATTGCTCGGGATATTCTAAAATCACATTCAAATATTCTGATCATCTTCTATATTTTATTATTGATAAGATGTTGGACTATATTTTCATCCCTACAAAAAATATAAAATAATGATTTAATATTGTTCTTTCTAATTTGTAAATGAAATGGAGAAAAAAATGATAAAAAAATGATTTGCATAATTTACATAATTGATGCGTATTTAGTAAAAGTAATTGATATATAAAGCTCCTCAAAGATGCTGTCATAATTGATAATTGTTTATGTATGGCCGGACACCCAAGTTGTCATCATAATATGTATGAAGATGAAGATGTATTCACTTGGCTGACTGGCTGACTGCCCAATTCATGTTGGGTAAATGAAGTTGATTTTTATTGGACAAATAATCAAATAAACATCCAATTAACTTGTGTGCGTGACATCTAATTAGGTTTCACTTCACGTAAAGGTCTAGTGAAATATAAATTTTAAAAGTTATTTCCAAGTGATATTTCTGAAAATCGCTTCTCATGGTAGAACATGGAGAGATTGATTTAATTTTTTTTTATATCATCATCGTTATTGAAATGCATAATTACATAAAAAAGCATTGGAAACTAGTTTTCATTTCTTTTATAGAGTTATAGGACTTTGAGGATCGTCAGATTAACAGTTTATTTGAGGAATATCAAAATGTTAAAATAAAATTATGGTGTTGTGGAAAATTGAGCATATTCATTAAATATTTTTGTATATTGACTGAAATAAAATATATACAATTGATAAAATTGTTTTTCAAGAGTGAAGTTAACCGAGTCTGGTTGTCAGTTGTTACCTGACGAAGTCAAGAGAACCGTCGCCGAAATGTTGTTTCTATTTTAATTTTAGACAAGTATCGGGTGAATGTCCAACAGTAGGACTACGCTTTCGTTTTTGTTGTAAGTTCATAGTTATAACGAGTTACAAGTGATGATGATGGATGATTAACCTCAATTGAATTTACTTTTTTATGAAATATACAAATGAGATGAATCAGTTGTAATAATTAATTGAACAAATTATTTTCAAGATTGTAGGAAAGTTATGTTTTAATTGTGAACTGCGATGTATAATGTATAGAGCTTGACACTTGTTGCATGTGTATAGGTTTTATTTTTCGTATTACTAAAAGGTTATTTAGTTTTATTCTATTGACGAATACTTCTTAATATTCTTTCCAAGTTGAAGATTTTTTGTTATGTTATACATTTTGAAATTGTTCGATTATCTTATTTAAATATTTAGTTGTTTTTGTAATATTTTTGATTACCAATTACCATTCTTTCTGCATTTTACTGTTTTCTAGGCTCTATATTACAGATTCTAAAAAATTCTTACAGATTCTAAAAAATTCTTACTGAGACTAAAAAGTTCTAACAAATAAAAATATGCTCGGATTTTCAAAAAATTTACTTTCATGCTTTTTAAAAAAATGAAAATGACAGTCAAGGATCGTTCGGACGGGGCAAGGTCGATTGTATAATCCGAAAGGAAATAATTAAAAGTAAAAGTTATAATGGAACTCATTCAACAAACAGTGAATAGTATAAACTAATAAATTCGATAGTAACATGCTATCATAAGGGAAGGATGCTTGGAAAAAAAAACTTTAATATCTTCACACTCTTCTCGCATATCGTTTATTTTGAGGTTAAAATTTTAATAAACCTTGAATTTCGAAATATATATATAAATTCCACTTTTTATTTTTACTCAATTAGATTGATTGTATTTTAAAATATCAACTGTGCCAAGAATAACTTACTATACATATATATGGGAGGCGGATTCTCGTTAGGCTCTACATCACCTAGTCAATATACGTAACGGCAATTATTCAAAAGTGTTGGCGGTTGGTTTTGGCAAAAAGATTATGTGTAAGCTATGTTCTCCTGGTTAGTCCTAGTGTGACATTGTATGTGATATTTTGTCTAGATATGATGTAGTTTGAAGAATATTATTAATCTTCATATAAACAATGTAAAAGTTAGTTAGTATGAAAATGTTATTAAGGGGGTGCATGCACGGTGCTTACAGAAGTCGAGAAATTTATCTTCTATAATTTTTTTTTATATTTGGTTTAACGACGCACTGTTATGATAACTGAGATCTAATGGCGTCGGGAATTCATCTTCACTATTCATTTCCATTTTCAAAAACCAGTGTAACTGTAATTGAATGAAAAGTTCACATCTCCAAGATAATTTAATGCTCTTTTATCAATATGACATTTTATTTTTGTGAATTCAATCAGTTTTGAGATAATACGTCAATGAATTTCATAATGTTCTTCTTATTCATTGACATATTATCTTAAAAGTGATTGATTGTTCTAAAGTTATCACAAAAAAAAAACTTATACTAGGCCCTACGCTAAGTCGACTTCCATGAACTCATATTGTATCATGAAAATTCATGAAAGAAAATTCATGAAAACTCATTCATGAAAATATATCGGAACAGACAGCGATGAATACTCTTTTGATCATGATCATATTTTATTTCAAAATAATATTGTTCGTATTAATTTTATGAATTTAAATAACTCTGTTCTGGTGAAATAATAATAATAATGATTGGATTTGAAACGTATTATAAGGAAACATTCACATTGTTTTTCTCTTTACTTATAATACTACGTGATATTCGCCACACGCAGAGTTCTGTTCTTTCTCAATATCTATTTCAGTGCATTAATTTCTACCACAAAACGCAATTAGGGAACGGAAAGAAGTATATTCCGTTTCTATAACAATCCAACACGTGTTAATTGTTTATATTCTCATATTTTTTTCTGAACATAAAATTTTGCACAATAAAGAAAAGGGAAACAAAAGTATGACACATTCTGAATAAGTAAATATTATAGATGAGTTCTAGTGTTCTTCAGAAATTCTATTCTTCAGAATTTCTGATGAATTTGATAATATTTATAAAAAATAAATAATTAGGCCTATCAATGGTATAAGTTGGTATATACATTTAGTATATTTGAGTAGGTATATTGAGTTCTATAATTTTGTTTTGAAATTTTCTATTTTTTTTAAATTTCAAAATGTGTTTTTGAATTTTTCGTATTATTACCAGTTCTGTAGTTGCCTATTCCGTCAACTAGCTTATTTACTAAATTATAGTTTCATAAGAAAATATTTGGGTATAGTGACGAGCAATTAAAAAAAAATAGCTATCTAGCGGACCTCTTGTCTCATTGTAACACGCTTGCCCAAAGTGAGTTTCAAAATTGAATTCAACTCAAAGCTAAAATTTAAACAGTATAGGCATACAGTTTTGATCCAACTAAAACATTTAAGTATGCTCTAGTTATACATTTGAAGATCACAACAAAAACTAAAAATAATCCGTATAATATTTATTTCCTTATCCCTCTCAGCAAATATGTCTTCTTTCTAAATAATGGCATTCCTTTCCCTTAATCTTTTCGTAGATTCTGCGTGCTACACTGAAATAACCGCATCGTGCACGCAGTGCCAACAAAATAAAAATAAACTTAACCTCAAGAACCACCTAACGCCCAAAGAAAAAAAGAAACAAATTAAAATAATATAGCAAACGACACCAGAAAAAAAAAGAGTAAGGTTCACCAATTGTAAGGTGATTTTCTGGCAAGTGAATGCTATATACATGAGAAAAAAGAATCCGTCTAACATTTTGAACCGCTACGTTTTGGATAATTGCCATCCGCGAAGAAGACTCCCCTGCTATCTCTCTCACTCGAAAGAGAGAGAGAAAGAGAGAAAAATTTGAACAACGTTTATTTACAACAATAGCACGAGTTTGGATAGGTGTTTAGCTTTGGGTCCGGCTGGGCAAAGTTCGTGGAGGCGAAAATGTGCCTGGAAATTATCTCGCAGTTCGACTTCCAACTTACAATCGTACGCTCGACCAGAAAACTTGACTACACCACCCAGACATGTTTAGGCTATAATTGATCCATTACATTGTAAACATTGTGATTCGTCGGATGACATTCAGACATTTTGGCTAGCGATCATTCAAACGTGGAATATAAATAAATGTTTTTTTAAATCGTTATTGTTACGCGTGTGTTTGCTATATGTGTGAACGTGTGTTAGACATTAAAATTATTACAGTTAAGTTAGTGTTACTGTTTTTATAAGATACGGCAAGGTGAGTTTTCAGTGTAATTTCATATGAACTATTTGATAACTATAGAGCTATTAAAATATCTTATTTCTTGAAATAATATTATTTGTAATTTTTTTCACTGATAACATAGTTCACAAAATAGTTTTTACTTACTTAAAAAAGATGTTTTTCAAGTACTCACATAATTTCTGGTTTAAATACAATTCCAGCTAGCTTAGTTTCAGTTTATTCTAAATTCAAATGTTCATTGGTTAACAATTCTGGAAGTAGATTTTTGTAAGGTTTCCAGTACATATTTATGAAAGAAAAAATAAACTATTCACTATTTGTCTCTTGGTAAATATTGAAACTCGTTCAGAGCAATAACATAACGATGAGATGATCGGAATGAAATGTTTGCTTATAATTTACGTCCAAATATAAACGCAAATCTGATCCATATTGTGAGTCAGTTTCTGCCAGTCGTAGTGAAGATATCACAAAATATACAAACAAGCTAGCAAATTCTTCTTTTTATATATAGGCTATATTTCTTCGCATGATTATTTTAAATTTAAAAATAAAAATATAAATAAGAATCTGCTACACAATCATTAATTAAAGTATACATAAATACTTACTTTATTATTTGTAGTTTTATAAAAATAAACTATTTAAATTTCCGCTTATTCATCAACAAAAGCAATAAAACTGTGGATACTAAAAGCAATATCTTTGATTCTGATGCTATAAAAAATCACTGGAATCTGTATTACCTTCGTTTGTTCATCAGAAAAACTAATTCTGATTTTTTATCAAACTACGGTTATCATCCATCAACAGTGTTTTACATTCTCACGAGTGTCCATTAACAATACTCGTCATCTCTCGGTTATTTCCGTCAAACAATATACATTCTTCGGGTGATTACGTGAACAATACCAATCAACAATGGCGACCCACAAAAAAGAAGCAATCTACAAACAAGTACTATTCGAAAGAAGAATCCTATTCGCCTGCACCGGATTGGTTTGCCTAGCGGTAGTACTCTGGATCGGGGCAATCAGTACTGACCATTGGTTCACGGTCGATGGCGGTGCTGCCGGTATCTACGTCAACCAGACGCAGAGGTACTTCCTCCAAAGTCATTCGGGAATATGGAGGATTTGCAGGACGGCGTACGGGAATTCGACGAGCGCCGCCGCGGCGCTAGCGAAAGATGAGGCCCTCAACGTCACCGTCTCGGGAAAGATCGCTATATTCAGTAAGTTACTAGATTTATTTATTTAGAAGTCCATGGGAGTCGATTTAGTGGAATATCAGTTTTTTATGATAACTTTTGAACGGTATAAGATATCGAAATTCTAAAAACGAGGAAACACAGTTATGTTCAATACTTTCAAGATGGTGTACGCAGTAACTATTTATCTCACATCGCATAATTGTCACGCTTGAAAAATGTGTATTACCTGACAATCAGGTGATTAGAGATAAATAGTAATCACTTTAATCGTCTTGAAGGTATTGGACACATCTGTGTATCAACATTTTAGAATTTCCATATCTCGTACCGTTCAGAAGTTATCCTAAAAACCTTATATCTCATGGACTCCCGTGGACTCCCATGGACTCCCATGGACTCTTAGCGACGCACTGTTTTATTGACGTTTATAGAAGGACATGAGGTTGAGATGAAAGGTTATGTTATTAGGTTTTCGAGACAATGGGAAGGGAGCGGTCGTGGTCTGGTATTACGAAGCAACCAACGCTATTATATTCTCGAAAGAGGAAATCCTCTGTCAGGATGGTCGACTATGTCGAGAATCAAACTTTGGCCTCTTGAATGACAATTCATGCTCGCTAGCGACTAACCCACCTGTGTCAGAGCATAAACGATATAATTATATCTGATTGATATGATCTTTATGATTATATCTGAATTATATAGTGATATAAATATATATAACTATATCTGTTTCGTACCGAATCAGGAAAATGAGCCTTCTAGATCATTAAAAAATATGATAAAAAACAAATTGTTTAAGATCTAGGCTTTCTGGATACGAACTGAGAACAGCTAGTGTGGGCTAGTTGCTATAGTAACATATATGCCTAAGCTCCACCCAACTACTACGAGTAATTTATTATACGTCGGCTCACTTAATTAACTGTACACTATTTTTAATATAACGGTTAATTCAACACTATCGTTTTAATACTACACGAATATCATATCTGGTCCCAGATAAAAATATACAATTTGATATAGTGTGAAAGTGATGACGCGAGTGACAGATACATAGTTTCAGTAGAGATCCTCCATCATCAACATTTTATAATGAATGCAAAATTCAACATCTTTCTATTTTGACTTTTAACCAAGTCACGAATCTAGTTGGCCACTATTTGTTTTTTGTGGTTTTCTCAACATTGTTTGATTGACTGATTCTTGTTTGCTTATAATGACTCTACCAACATGTGGAAATGCGAATGAGCGAATGAATGATGATCATCACTCCAACTCACTTCCGAATTGAAAACAGTTATCGAAATATTATCTTTGTGTTACCGGTACTATTAATTGGTTTTGATACACAAATTGTATTTCTGTAGCCTGTAGGATCTTATATGTTTTTTATGGTTATAGAACTATGTCGAATTTTTGTCTAATAGTCTTGACAAGTATACATCTATAAAGGTAGAGTTAACAGCACAAAAATTGAGAAATATTTTCAGAGTCCCCAAGTCGAACATATAGTAGTAGCCTTCAAACTTCACTGCGCTCCTGATACAAGTTCGAAGGCAACTATACTATCTGTTCGACTACTATTTACTTGGGAACTGAAAACAAGTGCTGTAAACTGCACGTATTTTATCTATATACGTCGAAAATTTTGATTTATATGTTGAACTCAATGATTTTATTCTTTTATCCTCTATATTTTTGATACACAATTATAGAAATCTGTGTCTCTACCAAACTAGAATGTATTTGCCAAAATAACAGATGTAATTATGACAGATTCAACTGAAATATAACACTGTCACTTAGGCCCTATGACATGAAAAGATTTTGATGTAGTGTCTGTCTTTCGTGATAACTGTCACTTATCACTTATTACAATTTGATGTAATGTCTCTCTTCTCACTAATTACATCTTGAAATAGCATGTTATTGCGCATAATGTAGCTGTCATAATCAAATTGAATTCAATGTTGCAATTTTGGCAGGCGAGTACACCAACATCGCGAGAATTAACTTTTACAAATTTCAAGTTCATTGCTAGTTAAATTATAACTTAATAACATAATAAAGTATACGTTATAAATTATTGAGGGAATACTGTATCAGAAGTTTACGAAATCTTTGTTTTGGCTCGAATAAATTAGTTTTGGAATAATACTGATTTCTTACGGCATCAAAATCAAGTTCAGTTGTGTCATGGTATTTTATATTTCAGAGAAAAGTCGTCTAGTTCTTCTGATACGCATTGAGACTTGAACTGATCTCGACACTTGATGGTAGCAGCAAATTGTCAGGCATACGAAAATGTATACATGTTTATAGAATATAGTATATAAGTATATCTTTCGTCTATGACAATACTCCTTGTTCAATGACGTCGCATCGTTGGTACACATTTCATGAAAAATTCGATAGAATGAGAAACTATTTTAAAATCGTTTAAATTACGTCTATTGGTACTAACAATTGTGGCAAGTACCATAAACTGTTTCTATATATAAACTCATGCCTACCACCGATATTGTTAAAACAATTATAATGAAATACGAAGTAAATTGAAACAACATACTGCTAATGATAAATTGGGTCATGGAAACTAAATTAGAATCGACAATCAATAAGTTCTATATGCGTTCGGAACGTTTTAAAGGATCATTTATATTATCGATTATAAATAGATTCTAAAAGTTTAAAATAAATGCTTGTATTGTATTGGCTGTCTCCTCCAAATATTCGAAAAATATCTTCTAAAATAGTCTAACCATACTAAACATTCACATTAGGCTACATGTTGTTTCATGTATTCCATGAAACATCCACGAAAATCCAAAATCCATATGTGATCCATTTAAAATCCATGGTGAGCCGCCCTCCGTAGCTCAGTTAACTAAGGCAACACTTTAGAAACTGAAGTTACTTTGGGTCGAGTCTCGCATAAGGATTTTTTTTGTAATCGTCTTTTCACTTATTATAAATTCATAGTTTCATTTTCACCTGTTCATTACCCCCTCTTGGTGGTTAGTTGTTGGTGGGGTCGTTAAGCGCCACTATAACAAAATGTTTCGTAGTGAGGTGAAAATAGTTGTCAAATATATCGGATTTCACTATACTATACTTATTTTGTTTTCTTCTCATGTATTATTATAAAATTTGACTAGCATTTTCAACAATTATTATCTGTTGATTATAGAGCGTGTTTATTGATTTCATATCTTGGCACTGTTGAAGTTTTATGATCATTTATGTGTGTAGCATCACCCTGGTGGGAACGTTTCTTCCTTAGAGAAATAAGACCGTCTTAAGCCAAGTACTTTGTCTAAATATTTACCGATAATTTTTTTCAACAAGTTTTATTTATAGTAATCAAAGAAAGTTCCCAATAATTTTACTAGGCAATTTAAATTCACTATTTGTTTATTTTAAGAAAGCCCTCAAAATATGACAGACTTCCTACATGATCAAAGAAAATTATCAAAGAGATAAAAAGAATACTCCCTAAATTTCGTGTTTCTATTTTAAATTTATTTCTGTTTACCATTTTTAACGTCAGGTTTATAACTTAGACTGCACGCGGTAAAGGCACGTTTACACACACTACAGCCTACAACTGTTTTATTTTTACGATTTCTGCCGTTGTATAAGTATGCTAAAGAAGATTTTATCGCGGTTAGTAAAGAGATAGGATACATTCAGAAAATGTGTTTAATATAACATGTGAGAAAAAGTTTGTTATCTATTTTTATATTCTTCAACATTAAAATAATCAATGCATGTGACGAGATCTTTAGCTTGTCACCGAATTAGATCTGTAAATATGTCATCAATAAAATCGTATTTTTTTCACACTAAAACTACAAATGAAGGCCGATTAAATGGATATAGTTCCAAGGTTGCATAAACTAAATTCACATGTTTCAGCGTATAGAGAATGACTTATGGGAAACACAGAAACATAGGAAAAATTAAACATAGGAATGATGCACTGCAAGATATGTTATATACATATATAATGTATTAATATCTTGATATCTTAATCTAATATTTTATATAATATCTAAGGTGTGACTTATATTATAATTCTGTATTTACTTCATAAGGTCTACTAACTAGATAATTTCTAAAACGTAATTTAACTTAAACTCGCTGTACTATATCTTTCAATATTCAAACATTTCAAGAGATGTAGTTGTGTTTATGATTGAAAATCTCGTTCTTGATCCTTTCACCTCATGATTTTATATTATGAAGGTATCTGGATCATTATCATATATGGATCATTATCATTGGATCATTATCAAATTTGATATCAAAGTTGATATTTGTAATCTGACAATATCCAACTCTCATGAATACGAGATATTAATAGACGATGACGACATTGCCATCGGCCTTAAATCTAATTTTGCTAGTGTTTAAATAACTGAAAGGAAGCTTTACATTTACGCATTGAAAAATGAGTGAAGAGTGAGGAATTCTTAAAAATACTTGAAAAAGAACGTAATCAAATCATCTTTCAAATAATTTGTATTCGATATTTTTTCTACTTACAACAAACCTTGACACACAGTCAATTAATGGCAAGGTGTGATTGCTCGTACTGGTAACCACAAGGGTGATTACACCCCCTAACACCTGATGGTTGTACCATATAAAACAATACAATTACATGTTGACTAACCTAAACTAAGATATTTTGACTGTAGTTCTTTTTTTTTTTTAAATAACATCGAAACTTGATACAAAATCATTGTTCCCCAATTGAGGCTATGGATGGAAGATTAGATCGTTTGCACGGGGCACCACGAGGGCGATCTTATCACCCCAAATAATAATTAAAATATGGTAACTCATTTAACAAACAAAATTAGAACTGTAGTTCTAATCTTAAACCTACTTATGAAACACTGGGCTTCATTAACCATATCTAAGAACTTGTGTTTTTCAGTAGAAAATTAAATAGTTCGTAAAACTTATCATCACAACTCTGCTGACCAAGTGAGATAACAAGCTAACAGGGAATTAACTTTAACTAACCATCGAAAAACTAACCGTTAGTCACATATAAAACTCATCATATAACCATGCTTATAATTAATATTATACGCAATTGAATGTTTCGATTTCGTGCACTGTTTGGTGCGTGACAAAGCGACGTGTTAATTTTTTTACGGTCAATCCAACAGATGAACGCGTTTACGAACACGTATTTCCGATGAGGGACCGTAACCTTCGCGACGTTTTAAAAATAACTCGGTGTTCGAACATGGGGTCTTGAAGATGGGATGCAACAGGTGTTAATTCGAATCTCATGTTCTAGTCGATACAGTGGCTGTTCTTATGAAAGTTCTTATGAATTCTTATGTTCTTATGAAAGTTAGATTATGTTTTTATGAAATCTTATGAAACCCATATCTCCGAAAACCAAATGCTCGAACTGTCGGAGAAACGGTTTTTCGGAGAAATTGGGTTTCCAAGTTTCTTTTTCAAGATATGGGTTTTATAAGATTTGGTCAGAAGTAAACAAAGTGTCGTATTAAAGGGTTTTCTGAGGTATGGGTTTTCCAAGATTCGGTCATAATTGAGTTCAAGTTTGAGATATTTCTGAAAATAAGTATTAATATAATTTAATTCAGAATTAGGTATTACTCGACACTATCTTACAGTATAATTCATTGATGAAAGATTGAAACTGTCGCACTTTGGTTCTAGTTCGACTTGAAAATTAAATCACAGAATATCTCCACAGTGAATATATTTGTTTGAAGTCATTTTCATTTTCTAGGCTTCACATGAACTAGTATTAATGCAGCATAGTGGTTACGAACTATCAAGAACGCAGTGCAAGTTAGTTTCAAACTAATGAGGCGATGACGTGTGTCAGGTTACCATAGGAACTAGAAATGCCGAGGAAAAATAATATCGAAATTGTGATCAGAAATAACAAGTAGCGACATCTTTTGTCCACTCATAAAAGTATGACGTAACTTGCTAGAAGCCCATTGATGTTCTCCTGTTACATCGTAGTAACTAATCAGTCAAACACTGTGTTCCTTTGATGCATACAGTCCGAAAGCCACAGTGCAGCCATTTACAATTCTCGAGCTATTTTTTGGTTATGTTCGTAGGAACTTTTTATAAAACGCAATAATTCTATCCCATAATATTTTTACCTTTGCCAGAACATTTCCTTGCCATTATATAAAAGATTACGTCACCATAACTTCTTTTATCTTAACCATTTATTTTTTCTATTTGACTTTCGTTGCCAAAACATTTCTTTCGTAAACATGATGCAATTAGTCAAATCTACCATTGTAATGGAAGTACGTATCGCGGTCTCGAACCCCGTAGAGAGATCTTTCTACGGTGATTTAAAGAGGGTCTGTTTTGTCTCTTGAACAAAATGCGATCTGTTCTTCTTGGCAATGAATCTACTTTTACATTTTATACAAATACTTAGAGCTGTGCATTGTTTGCTCTGTTCTTGGAATTTAAATAAACCGAGATGATATTCTTATAGGTGAAAGATTTATCGTTTATCAATAAATAGTTTCAGTAAAACATAATGTGCGGAATCGATTATAGAATTGTGAGAGAAGAAAACACGGAGAAAAGTATCGATACACAATACATTATTTATAAATCAAATAATGAACACCAATTTTCAGTTCGCATTTTACCCAAACTTGGTGATGGTGGAGGGCGGATCGGAACCTTTTTCTTTCGTTGATACAAGTAATAACAAAATGAGTATTAGGATATTAGTATTCATTATGGCAAGCGTAAAAAGCATAAAGTTGAGTTGGTCGTAAGATCGGTGATCATGGTGTCCATTAGAAACAGCCAAAAATCACAGTATCACCTAAACTTGTCTTCTTACTTAGATACTAGAGTGGATATTTGAGCGCTTTGACTCCTCATAGCGGAGAGTATAGTGAAATAAATTGAGTTTGAGAACACGGGTGTCGATTCAATGAATTATCATTTCACTGCATGACTCATTTCGAACGGTATAAAATGTCAAAATTTCAATGAGAGGCATCATTTCAACACATTCAAATTAATAGGAACTAAAATAATTGAATTTGGATCCCAACTTTCAAAGACGTTACAGGTTTTAGCTGTTTTCCGTCGAGAATACTAGGATATAAGTTACATCTAATTTTAGTTCACCACTTTGAAGTTATTTGAAAGTATCTTATAGTAGTAGAAGTTTGATATCTTATACCGTTCCACAGTTATCAACAAAAACTTGATATTTCGTTAAACCGACTCGCATTCTCAATTATACCTTAATACGTACCAATTCAATTGCAAATTAAATTGCATGTTGAAGTTATGTGACAAATGGTTACAAAAAATACACATGAAGATATGTTAATTCTTGCAAAATATTCTATTTGATGTATTCTCGGAAAATAATCTACTCAGGTCTAATAAGCAATAATGTATATAAAAATAAATCCACCCACAAAATGATGTACTCCAATTCATACCTTGCACTGCACTAACACTATCTCGCACACCATTTCCTCAATGTAACACTATATAAAATAAACAAGTGCATCTGTTAAGTTTAATATTCAGACAAAGCAACGTCTATTCGAAAAGTGAGAATGTTTTTCATTTCACATTTTATAATACATCACACCCTTTCCTCTCTTCAAGCTTATGTTGAAAGCTTACGGCGGTTTAAAGTTTATGAAGCGTTTTAATCTCAAAGAAGTTCGTATAACGATGAGAAGATATAAGCTATGTGTTGAATGTTTGAAACAACCGGGAATAATGTTATTAGATGGTTGGAGACGTCTAGTCGTTCCTTCAGGTATGTTTCAGCTAGTTAACTGACACGTGAGTAATGGGATGAATGTCTTTGGGTTGTTTAAAATTAGCATATGAACTAGCATGGAGATTCTGCTGGGGAAGTCATCCGGATAGAAATGGGTTTATATAAAGGAAAAGTTCATCTGTATAAAGTAAGTAGCAGTTGGGCGTTTCTTGACCGATTTTTATATGTAATAAGTTTTTATTGACGGTATAAAAGAACGAAAATCGATATAATAGAAGGAAAAAATTCAATCGAAATAGTATTACGAAATATTATTATGCATTTATGCATACGAAACTAGTGAAATGGATGTAAATGGTGAAATATATATGGAAAGTATTTATGGGACTGAGAACAGAGTAAAATAGTTTGAAGAAGAAGAGAATGAAAGAACAAAAGTTTGGAACTGACAGTCATCGAGTTAAAAAAGTCTGAGATCTGTTAGATAGCCCCCTGGACCAATGGTAATTGGTTTTCTGAAGATTGCAAAGAATAAACTTGAAGATTCTTTTAAAAATAATTGGATGGATCGATCAACATAATGAACTCACATAACCCTAAAATTCTTGCATGTGACATTTGATTTGCATTTTTTATTCCACGCTTTTCTTCATAACTCGTGCACATATATTGATTGTGAAGTGATAGTTATGCCATCATTATTGTCATTTTTTTAAATAGACTAATCGACCTGATTAAATTATTTAAAAAGAATACAACTGTCCTGATGATGATAAAATGTGGGCATAATTGCATCTGGGGTCGAGTTTCGACAAGGATCAATCAAAACTTTCTTATAGTTTAAAATATATTTTATTTGCCATCGTAACATATATGAATTTAATATAAATTATGGAAATAAAAATTAAATTAAGAGTTACGACCGATGACTATTTTTATTTCATCTATATGCCTATTGTTGTAAATATGGTTATTGGTAAGAAAACTATCTTGATTTTTAGATATTCTCTTTCACTAAATGAGAAAAACGAATGAAACACAGTGGTTATAGAATGTCTACAGAATTCCAGTATATTTCAATGATCATAATTGGCAAGTCTTCAAGAAAATTAATTTATATAATAATACGAATTAACTCAAAAGATTCGTAAAGCAAGTGAAAACTATTATACTGACTTTGACGTGCATTTAAAGCTTATTATTCTCTTGGCTAACTTGTAATAAATTATTCGGTTCTGTGCCGGCTAGAAGTAATAAAACTTAACAAATGCATTTAGGAGAGTAAAACAGTAATTCATACTTGAAATGTAATATATTTGCATGACATTCGTTGATTATTTCTTTTTGTTTCGGGTTTTCAGCGTTTGTCATTTTTATTTACTCATTTGTAATTGTTTCTAATGTAGTTTATCATACAAAGTGCATAAACATTGAAGCTGGTTAACAACCACTTCTATCTCCATTTTTCAATGCTTGGAAAAAAAAATTGTCAAGAAAGATTTTATAGGTCTATACATTCATATCAGATATCATGATATGTGTGGTAGTCTCAGCTAATTTGATACAGATATAAAAGCTCTGAAAGTTGATATAAGTGTATTTTATAATTAGTTATAACATATATATATATAATTATAGGTATCAATTATATTACAGCTAATATATAGAAGATGAATTTAGTTTTATATGCGTATACTGTAGGCCTAGTCTACTGATCGTTTCTTCCATTTCTTCAATTTTTAAAAAATATCTAGATAACAATCCTAATAATATTATTCACAGAACAGATTCAACTTCATCTGGATGAAATAATTTATCTCTAGTCCAATATGACATAAAACGAGAAAATGATAGTATTTTCATAACCTTGATGTTCGAACTATGCTATGCACATGAATGATATAACCGGCACATGCGGCAACAATATGCAAGACATGCGGCAAGACTAGACTGCTGGTTAAGAGCCCAATAAGAAAACATCAAATTTCCGACTTTTAAAAATGACGAAGAAAGTGGAAAATGATGAACCAATAAATGAGTAAATAATACATCCAATTTTTTACTTATTTATCTCATCTTTCTCTGTCCCTCCCTTTCACTTTTCTCTCTTCCCTTTCTCTCTCCATGCTTTATTTATTTCTTTTCTGAATCTTCTATTCGTCTTTACCCTCCTTCTCTCTTTTATCCCACTTTCCCACTCAATTTTTCTTCATGTCTTTCTCTCTCTCTCTTTCTATCATCGTTTTCTTTTTCTCTACCCTGACACTATTCCGTCACAACATGCCAACTCTCGTTAAGTATTAACACATCGTAGTCGTAGTCAGATCTGACGATTTGCACGTTTCGCCAGATCTTTTATTAGCCGTCTTACAACAATAGTTGGAAACTAAGTGAGCTACAGGACCACCAACTGAGTAATAGTCTATTTCATCATTCAGACATTTACAAATAATGTAGTGAATAGTTAGAGTATTTGAGTACTTTGGTAATTCTATAGTTTACTACTGAGCAGTATATAACCCCTAACAGCCACCCCCACTCCCAATTTTCTAAACTATAGCATGTACACACTTTACGCTCGCATACTGTAGCTAGTGCGATCTCTTTTTTTTGATGAAAACCAGCGTTAGAGAATTTGTTCGAATTTGGAACGCGAATAAGGGTGAAACATCTAGGTCAAATCTCAATAGATTTTTCAGAACAAGTAACTGATATAATGCGATAAATTTTATAAATCAAGGTAATATTTTATTCGTCAAATTTTATTTTTGTTTCGAAATGTGAAACTATGGTGATCATGAATACAAACTTTCAAACGTTCTACTTCTAGTTCTACTTCTAGTCCATAGAATCTAGTTTCTACAACCAAACAAAGAAATCCCAAAATCCATAAAAGAACAACCACATTTTATAAACTCATTTTTCACCTCTACGACCTCCATAACTCAGACAAAGGTATCACATCCTCATAGAGTAACTGGATAATCTTGTTTGTCAACAGGAAAATGTAAGAAGCATGAAATGTTTCCGACGGAGCAGCGTCTGAAGAACGATCCGGCGCTCGACAGAACAATCCTTGGTAAGAACTAACACGATTATAAGCGTCGCGACGGCATCATGCCAGCCATGACAGAGCAATGTCCGACTAACGGGTCAAGTTCTATTTATTCTTTGAACAAGACAAAGGTTTTGGTAGTTAGTCACGTTCGGTTGTCGACATGACAATTTTAAAGTCAAATCGGTTTAAAATGATGGCTACATAATATAAGGCAGTAATTGGATGCATACATTCACAAATGTCAAGTTGTAGTGTATGACTTGGATTAGATTGAGATTTTGTTCGATAACATTTTGAATATAAAATACATGAAAATCCATTATTATGAGAAATATAGAACTTGATCCGAATTCATACCCTGTAACTTTCATAGGCATGCATCAGTGATATAGTTAGAAAATTACCATAAAAACGTGTATCTGCATACATGTGGAAATTATATGGCATAGGTGTATTTATACTCCATAGGAATTGAAATGATCTTTTATTCATATTTTAATTTCAATCAAATTGATCTTCATATAGTTCTCCAATCTCGACTAGTGCTTGCCAACATTTTCGGGTCTCCCAGAATTTTGTATCTTCTTCATCTTATCACAAATTCCTCTTCTGAGTATGTTGAATCCATTCCTGAATCCATCTTCAGTTTTTCAAATTTTCCTCTGTGTTTTGTTGTTTTGTTGAATGTATATATATATATAATCTTTCGAATTCTTCTTTACTCTATTACTTCATAACATGACCGTATCATGAGGAATGTATATTTATCCGAATCACAAATACCAATCCTGGATGTCCCTCTTCACCCCCTCCCAGTCCCACAAACTCTTTTCTGATTATGTTGAATCCATACTTCAATACATCTTCAGTTTTTCAGTTTATCTTCTATTTTTCGTTTTTCAATACTTTTTAAATTCTTCTCACTCTATTACCTCATGATTACTATATTGAGGAATATATATTAATAAAATTACAAATACCAATCCTGACTTTATTGTTGTGTATTTTACAGACTACAACAGGACTGAGGCGTCATTCTCCATCATCAGTCTGCTTCTCATGTTACTTGGACTAGTTTTCTCCGTCTACACGTTCAGGAATCCCCGCTACATGTTCAAGAGACTCGCTGGAGGCATACATTTCTTAACTTGTAAGTCATACGATATCAACATGAGCTGCATCCGTGGCTCAGTCAACTATCGCTGACGGTAGCAACTGAAGTCATGTAGAGAAGTGGGTTTGAGTCCCTTATAAGGCATGTGTTTTTGTAAAAGTTATTTCACGAACATGACTTTATCGTTTCATTATCACCCGCTCAATCGTACCCCCTATAACCTTACTGTTGGTGGGGTCGTTAAGCAGCCTTATAATAATAATAATAAGATATCAACATGTTCATATGAACTGTTGTATGATGTGTGAATAGTAATTGTATAACATCTTCAATGAAGAATAAAAACAGCGAGCTCCATGGAATATATAGTTGAGAATGAAATTGGATGGAGATATGGACATAGCAAGCCTCTGTAGATGGTCCAACCTTTACCTCATGATCCAATGCCAGCAATGAACATTCCCGAAATACTTGAGCTTCCTTTATAAGTAAAATATATTTGGGAAGAATTTCATTGAATTTCAGTCGTTTTTATTCGAGTCACAGATGTATTTCAGGTTTATATTGAAATGTATATATATATATATACGATTTCAACCAGCAATCTGGAGATCGGGGTTCGAATCCCGGGGGAGGTCTCTATTTGTAAACCGTTTAAAAAATCACATATATATATAATATATATATATATATATATATATATATATATATATATATATATATATATATATATATATATATATATATATATATATATTCATATATATATATGTGTGAGTTTATAGGCCTATATATATTCCATCAACCACAAGTAATGAAATTAAACCTCAATAAATGTATCTTCATTTTCAAATTACAATAGTGATTCCTATAAAGTACATCTCATTCATATGATTCCCATCTTAATTGGCAGTTAGATGCAATCTGAAATTGGCAATGTGAATTTTGTCTATTGCAGCATTGCAACATTTTATCACTACAAGTGTTCTTTATACTATTTAACTGCCAGCAATTCGGTTTTACACTACGCTTTTGAAGTTGCAATGCGTCTCACATAGACAAAGCAAGCGACCCGGTTAAAAGTATTTTTGGATAAGTACATACCAACAATTGAGAAATAATGTTATAGGTAATGAAGAATGAAGTGCAATGACGACTGGGGATAGATTTTTGGTGGGGAATGGGGAGGGTGGGGTTGGATGCCACGTAGGCGAGATTTATATTAAAAGAAACACGGCCCTTCCACCAAAACTTTTATACGTCAGATATCAAGAGCCCGCATCTTGGACAGATTTACAGGGTGCACTTTGGCAACATATATCTCAAGAACTACAAACACCATTGACTTGCGGTAAATTGCAATCAATGAATAATACCCTCACAATTAGAAATGTCTAGTCGAATATTGGAAAATAATTTCATAAAAGAGCAACATTTGAATCAAAATGTGTCTAATTTGATGGTTTCCATTGTTAAATTCTTGCTCAACGAATGATAATAGAAAAAAATCACAAAAGCATATCATTAAGTTCAACTTTGCTTAACAATATTTGAAATACTGATTTGCTTATAATTTCACACTCTTTCCATTTTCCTTGGCCAAAATATCTAATGTAACTAGATTTTGTCGAAATAAAAAAAAAATGGAAAACTCCGACAATTAGCGGTGGTTACTGGATCTCTATGAATATAATCCCCTTTCCACTTTATAGAACTGGTAGGAAGTTTACCCTAACTATGAATGCTGTCACCCTAAATATACGCATTTCGAAGAGAAATGTTCTCAGCTACAAGATTCGGGCTCTTGAGGAGTACATCTTATATGCTGAGATGTTACAATGAGATGAATAAAAATATCACGAAAATATTTCTCAAAAATAATTGGCTCGTTATTCGGTAGTACATATTGAAAGATTGGGAAAATATCCATTCAAAGGCTGATCTACACAATGATTAATTTCAGTTGTTATATCGCATTCAACGTTTTCTGCAGTATTTCTGTAGTCTTCGATTTTATTCCCCGCGCTGTTCCTCCACTGATGATAATAACTGAAATATTTTGTCAATACTCAATACTTGGCGTCTCTCTTTTTATAGCCTCGATTCTCTTCTATCGTGAAAGAAAAAATGATGATCGTTTATACCATTTAAAATCCTCTCAGTGAGAACCGTTCTCTTTCAGCGTGAACGAGTGACGTTCAATAAATTGAATAATGGAAGAGCAATATTCTATTGTCATTCGTAGCGAACCTCCGAGTGAAATCAAAATCAAAAGAGATGAAGATCAATAAGAAGATACACTTGTATTCACGAAAGAGGGAGATCGTATACCAACATAATAATTATATCTTTGGTAATTTTTGGTAATTAAATTAACTCGCTGCTATAATAAATATTCAACGCTTTTGGAATAACTTAGATTTCGTTGGTATGCTATCTTACTCATTTTTGAACTGGAATTCGAAAAAACAACATTCATATTCGTTCTTACTTCTCATTAAAGTAGAAGTCTTAACGTATACAACTTTATAACCGTTAGACAGACGAAGTCACGTGATTTATATTTTCTTTCGGAATGTTGGCACATTTCGTTTGAAACAAAATAATACGCAAGTATCCACGAAATAAGACTGTCGTCCACCAACAAAACAAACACAAACTTCACCGTTATATTTGCATAGTTGTGATATTTTAACGACATCTTTACTTTGCGAGACTAGATTTTTGATAAGGAAAGCAAAAGCATTATTCGAAAGCTTCAAATCCTTATACATGCAGCGAAAGTTTTACCGTAGTTGAACCAACTGCTTAGTTGGTAGACTACCTTCTTCTTTCGAGAACGCAAGTATATAATAGACCTTAAAGTGTCGTCGAAATATCCGCGACCACGTTCATGACCTCTTAAGACTGATCTTGGCAACTGCTGCCACGACTATTTGGTACGCCGTGTAAGTTTTACATAATGAACACGTGCGGCAAGGTGGCACATGGTGACTTTATAACGTCGTGAAATATATGACGCTAAGGTTAGATATTTTGATGCAGCTTACTATGGATTTATGTCTGTCACCCGCGCACATAAACACTCCAATATCTTCAAGTTCTCCTGCTCTCGATAAAATATAATTTACTCATACACACGAAAGACGAATATCGGTTACCAATATAACAAACACAATTATAACTGGTATATTTGTACCCATGAAAGAAGAAGGACACTACCAACTGAATACTCGTAAAAGCTTCCATTATAACTTAACCTCAAGATAACTATATGAAGATTCAACGTTTGTGTGAGATATAGCAAAGTTCTTGTCAAAACATTTAGCCTGAAATCGTGGACCTTAAAAATAACACGCCAACTATACAATAACGCTAAAAAGTGAAAACTTTAAAAAAAAAATATCTAAACAAATATTTCATTTCAATTTTTTTATTAAATGCTGCTCATCGACCACGGTACAAATGAATCAGCGGGTGATGATGAAACGATGAAGTGATGGTAGGTAAAATGACATGCACAAAAACCCTTGCCTTATGCGGGACTCGAACCCACGCCCGACCTGACTTCAGTTCCTAACGTATTGCGATAGTTGACTGAGCCACGGGTGTGGTCATATAGCTGACCCCGTGGCTCATTCAACAATCGCACTGCTTAGGAACTGAAATGTATATACTGAAAGTTTTGTGTGTATACAAAATACAATATAAATACGAATCTTTCTATGGCAAATTGAATTATTATTAAATATTATTAACCCAACTTTTCTTGTTTCCCCCCAGGTGCTTGCGTCTTAGCGGTAATACAAGTTGTCATCAATTCCATCGCCTACGAACAGAAGTTCTTGCCGTTTGTCTTCCCAGCCGGTGCTACGTACAGTTACGGTTACTCGATCATCATTGCGTGGCTGACTTTCGTCCTTATCCTCGCTTCCGGTTGTTCGTTCATGCTGTTCTCCAAGAAACGGAAAGGATCGAGGGCACCGACTGAAGAATTGGGCATGGCTGATGAGCCGACGATCATTGGGAGATAGATATGTTCAATGCATTGAAAAAAAAACAGTTTATTTGAATATGGACTATTTTTGTTTTGTTACGTTCGATAAGGTTTGATATTGTTGTCGTTTGATGATAATGAAAAAGTTGAATGGTGTTTATATGGAAGATATACATGAAAAAATAATTTTCCATGATAATTTCTAACAAATTTGAAGCTCTTTAAACATTCTAGAATACAGATGAGGGAATTTACATGGAGACCTATATTCGAAGGCAATACAAAATTTCGATAATATACTGAATATACTTTATAGGCCTATGAGGAATGTATAGGATTATCACACCATTCAATAGAATATAATTATACATTCATTGTTATTCTTTGAATTTTCTTTATTTTGTTTGTGGAGAAAGTTGAATGAAGAAAATTCGAATTTTCCTATTTTCTATTGATCACATCTTTCGAGAGTGAATCAATTTCTGTTTTCTACGAAAGCAATAACTACATTGATGATATCGATGTGATTGAAAAGGAGCCGATTGTACCATCTGATAATTAGTAAATGTTGAGAGTAAAAATTAATGAATCAACTGGTTTTCGCCCTTGGTTGCTTACGTTATTTTTGTATATTCAAACTATAAAGAAAGTGGTTAAATCAGTCGGTGAAATTGGCTCCAAGAAACTTGGTTTATAATTTGTATTAAAATTATTCTATTCAAATTATATTGTTACTAGTGGATGTGGCAACAATGATACTTTTTCAAAATTAGAACGGTACACTTTTATAACTTACACCGTCTCTCAATTTCGTTTGATTTTCCGAGTCAACGAAAGCAATAAGATAAAGAATATATAATATGTGAATTCATAAAAATCTTTGAACTTCGTAACTTGTTGGACTATTTAGAGCTAAAACGTCTCAGATGTGAAACAATTGTGAAACGTTTACCTAATCGTTCACTTTGACATGATATTGAACTTCAATATATTTAATATATGCACGGTGCTTATAAAAATAGATAAATGAACATTCATTAATTTTTTCCACGTTCAAAAACCAGTATAATTGAATGAAAAGTTCACATCTCCAAGAAAATTGTATGCTCTTCAATTAATATGACATTCTTTTTCATTGAATTCAATCAGTTCTAGAATAATACGTCAATGAATAAAAATATTGTAATGAAATTCATTGACGTATTATCTCAAAACTGATTGAATTCACAAAAATAAAATGTCGTATTGATTAAAGAGCATAGAATTATCTTGGAGATGTGAACTTTTCATTCAATTACACTGGTTTTTGAAAATGGAAAGAAATAGTAAAGCTAATTTCTCGATATCATGTGTTTACTATAGTAAAAATGAAAATTACATCGATTAATAAAAATAAAACTCAGTAGGACGTAATTGATACGTACTTTGGGAGAACTTTCAACAAAACTACATCGATGTTTACAAATATTTTCTTCTACTTGTAAGTCGTTTTATAATTATTTTGTCTATGTATTGAGGCCTATATTGATAAATGTAAGACGAAATATGTGAACATTATACGTGATAAAAATAAAAGTATAATGATTTGGCAACGCACTGAACTGATACAATATTGCAATACGGAATAAAATGGTGATTGTGTACATTGAATGAGAATGTCTGTTTTTCCTCATTTCCTTTCACTGTCAAATGTAATATTTAATAAACGCAGAAAAATGATGAATGTACCAAATGTCTGTTATAAGTGCTAGATGCAACGCGATACCATGTGAACGGTGATAGGTGAGAACAATTTTCCATATTTTCCTAATTCGAGACTTTGGAAATTAAATTTGCCAAACGTGAAAATAATTGTCCGGATTTCAAATGAGTCCATATTGAAGTCTGAGGAACAGTCCGTGTTACACAATGCTGAAAAATTAATTGAAACCTTCCCAAAAACAGTAGGTCCAAATACCAACTGATCTGACTCAATTCAACCCACCATAATCAATGAATATCCTGATTATTTTATAATCCCACTTTGTGTTGACAGATTATAGTCCTAGCCGCCCCTGTGTCTCAGTCAACTATCGCTAGTGCTAGAAACTGAAGTCACTATTGGGCGTGAGTTCAAGTCCCGCATAAGGCATGGGTTTTTGTAAACTTCATTTCACCTATCACTTTATCGTTTTATTATCACCCACTCATTCGTACCCCGGTATAACCTAGCTGTTGGTGGAGTCGTTAAGCAGCATAAATGAAAAAGAAAAAATTATAGTCCTACGAGAAATCACTTCGTCAAGCAATTGTTGCGGCGGTAATTAGTATGGGGGAGGGGGGGGGGGCTTGGTATGAATCCACTCTATTTGTAATCGGCCAAACAACCGTCAGAAATCGAAGAAATACACTTGGATGTATATTATATCCAAATATGAAACTACTTGGTAAACTTGTTGATTCATATACTCGCCAGGTTCCAACAATACTTGGCGGTGCTCTACACTCTTGAACTATAAGTTAAAGTAGCCGTCCGTTTGACTCAGTTAACTATTGCTCTGCTTTGTATACTCTTTTCAATTCGGTCGTGGGTTCGAATTCTTTATAGGGCATCTCTTTTAGTAAACATTATTCATATATTATCCGCTGACTATGTAACATATCCCCCAAATAACCTACATGTTATTGGGGTCGTTGAACAAATAATAATCATCATAAATCTAAGACAAGCAGTTCAACAATGCCAGGAGTGGTTATTTAAACATATATCTGTCATATATTATTGTATTATAAAATTGTTAGTTTCCACTTTATCGGTCGTCCATTATTGTATTATGAAATTGTTAGTTTAGTAAATTACAATAATTTAGGTAGCGTTATTTAGATTGGATTGAGTTGGTTAGGTAAGTTAGTTTAAGGTATAATAGGTTTAATTTAGGCTGTCCACAGTAACAACATGAACAATGCCCGAATGGGTTCATCACGTATACCCAGATCTGGCTGCAAATAATCCTTCTCCGCTAAAAATAGATAGACAATTATGTGGATTTCCACATCCATTACTTACCTTTGACAGCGGCGCATTGTATAATCCAGGGGGTGAAATGCCAAGCTGGAGTGCGCTCCACAAAGGTGACGATAACACGTTTATTCAGGCCGTGAAAATCTCGTTCAGCTCCGAGTCGTCCAGTCCTAGTACGTCAGTCGCTCAAACTGTCTGCATAAATAAATATGATTATGTATACACTGATTCAAGTTTAAACGAAAACAAAATAATCTCGTGTAGGTTTGTTGTGGTCAGTAATTTAATGTTCAGAGTTTCGATAAATAACATTGACTCGCTTACATAATGTAAACAATCCAACTAATAGTTTTGTATCGTGAATGACAACAATTACTATACAATTCTTTGAAACAAATTCCCAATCAAATTTAATATACGGTACCTTTCGTCTTTGTTAGTCAGTCATCGTAGTCTTCGTCTTTCGTAAGAACATTTCAATTGTTATTCTCGGTCCGCGTCATCCCCTAACCTCACGCTCTGCGATACAATGCACGAGTGTGATTTACTGGACCAGATCTTCATCCCTTTCACTTTGGTAACAGCTGATTCTACTCGAATAACCTTGACCTTTCAATGAGTTCCGTTGTTATGATCCATTAGAGTATATTGTACATTAGTTCTGGTTTAAACTATTATTAGTGTAATAATTGACGGTACACTCTGATGAGCATGCAGGAAAAAATCATTAGAGATGCATCTGAATAAAATGATGATCTCTGTGTATTTAGCTACCCCATCTACAACTACCCCATCTACAACTAGATTATTTGGGGATACGAATGAGCGAATCATACTTGAATGATCTTTCACAAAAAAAATGAATAGGTGGGACTCCAACACTCTCCTGAATTGACTTTTGGTTCCAAGTTTAACTATAATTGGAGTTACATATGAACGTAACTATGTTTTAAAAATAAATGCTCAATTTAGAATATCAAGTTCGTGATTATTTTGTTTTACAGAAATGATAAGTGTATTTGATTTACATGAATGTGGAAAGTATTTTAAATCTGTTGTATTATTACTTACGAAATTTAACGGAAAAAACAGCATCCAATCATTTTTTCATTCCATTTCATTTATCTATCATTCCAAATAGATTGTTGCATACCTAAGTAAAATATAGAAAATACAATAATCAGGGTAATGCACAATATATGGCGGGTCATGAATATTGTACACCGTAAATCAAATTTAACATTATTTGACCTGGCTTTTCAACATCAGTTTCTAATTTTGTTATGAATGTGCAGGTCTACTATTAGATCGACTTCAATATTATCAACGTCAGCGACGTCGATCCACATTTATTCTACAGATGGCGTTGCATACATGATTCTTGTAAAGAAAACATGGACGCCGAGAGACGTCTAGCGTCGCACTTCACTACTTCAATACCGACGCTACCGACGTCGTACTTAGTTCATATTCTAGCCAACAGATTTCAGAACACACACGCTTTCACATGTTATTTTGACCTCGTGGTTCGAGCACGTAGGTTTTCACAGGTTTTCTTTATTGTACCGATATGATTCGGATTTCGGTGTGAATTTAAGAATGAATGAATGAGCATATGAATTGATTTTAATTCAAAACTGTCAAAATTGATCATCACAGATATTTTTATTAAAGATGGACTCACCAAAATATTAGCTCTCGGATAAGCGTTCAACCTAAGGTGTAGAGACAGATACCAGCTTTAATTTTCATTCAAGCTGATCCAACAATTGAAAGATGAAGACACACATTAGGATTTTGCCAGCAGTTCCTGCGTATATTAATGTATGAACAATACTATTATTTTGTGTGCCAACATATATACATATAAGTTATTATTGAAATATCATAAGGAAAGTGAGGGGTCTTCATTAAGTAAATCCTAAAAGAATATAAAACTATATAAAAATGCAAACATAACGTGAATATAATTTTATTAATTTTATTCAATCAATTCTTTTGTTTATATAATTATTTTTGTGCTTTAGATTTACATTCAAAGACATTTCGGTTCATATAATGACATAAAAACAAAAGGCATTTTAGTTTTTACATAACAATTATATATAAATGTACTGCACTTTTATTTAAAATCATTTCTCAATAGAACATAAATTTTCTACTATTTCTCTAGTTTTATTTTCATCCACATTCATTTTATCAATATATAACAATAATAGAAATGTCACGACAGATTTCCCTAAAACAGTACATTCAACAGTACATCTATTATTCAGAAATCTTCATCGAATACCGATTTACGTTTGGAATACAAACACAATATTCAAAAGAAACAATCAAGGGTGGTTGTATGTACTTAATCCGAACTGATGATATGGAATACAAGCTAAACATAGGCATAATTATAACATTCCATTGATATATATTGAAAAATATAACATGTCCATTGATGTCAACGGTTTTTCGGTAAAATAATTAAAATACAGTACGCTGCAATGAGTGACACTTTTCCAAAGAAAAGGTAGCTTTTATATACATTTTTCATTTAACATACCATACGAAGAATGAGAGTTCAATCACCGCTGTATATAGGCATAGGTTTTGTAAATATTAATCATCAATCTTTACATAATCACTCGCGCATTCGTACCCCGTATAATCATATAACCTTGCTCTTGATGGGGACGTTAATAATTAAGAACAAATGAAAAATGTTCAACTGGTTTATAATAAAAATTGACTATAATATACTTAAATTTTAAATGTATAACTTTTTCGTGTAGCCTATACCGGGTAAGATGTTCTTGATTGAAAAAATAAAAATATCTGGCAAGTAGGCCTATATATGAGAAAGAAATTGACAATAATTCTCATACGTTTGAACTTGTACTGATTGGTATCGATTTTCACATCTTCCGATTTTCCTGATTCCGTTCAAATTGAAGTTTATTTTACTACTCTTCGTCTTTGACCATATGAGATCGATGGCAATAGTGAATTTGTCTTTCATCCACCCAGAACTGTTAAATGTGAACAATAAAACGAATTTGAATAACTCATATACTATGTAAACGAATATGTATCACCCTAGTCTATATACATAGTTGATTGACCAATAGTACAGAAAATGTCTCAGAAACTAAAGAAACAGTATACCAACGTTCAATTATCATCCTATTTTGGATAAAGTTGAACAGGACTACCGAACCTCGAAGAACAAAATTCATTATGATATTATGAAAATTATTATAATATTATAATTATAAATATATTGCAAACAAATATCCGAACAAATTTCATATTTATATTTTATTAATTATAAATACACCTAAAATACCACTAAAACAAACTTAAAATTCTAATTTACATATCAAAGATCTACACCGGCGTAGTCCTTCGTAAAGTGTCCAAACCGAACTCTTTTCGTCTCTCTTCGGCTCTCATCGGTGGCAATGGCGGATTCTCGTCCAAATCAAACGTCACAAACTCATGTTCATGCTGTAACGACGGTGAATAATCCCCATCCTCGACGTCATCGCCACAACTATTAATATCCGCCGTCGTCGACACCGTATTGGTTGTCGCGTCGCGCGGGAACGATCTCGACGGTGTCGATAAACTATGTTGCATTCCTCGATGAGTCGTCGGTTCAGTCGGTAGCGCTTCACAATCCTGATCACCATGATGATAATAATGCTGTTGATAAGAAGAATGCGTCGGGTAATAATCGTATTTAGAATTAGATATCGTGCTTGGATTTCTATGCGGGCACGGGGAAGCCTCTAAACTTTCATTGTCTACTGCATTATCAAGATAAAAACGTCTTTGCTGGTGATTCGGCGAGACATAACCACTCCTTCTGTACTGATTGTATAGTTGAGGATGCCGCCGACAGGGGAAAAGCGCGGGATTATGTTCGACTTGGTGGTCGACAGATAATAACATCGAACTCGATGAACTCATTTTACGTCGATGTAAATATTGTTCGTGATTTTTACGGCCCCATTCTTTCTGGTGCCAATAAATGTAGAGGAAAACGGCACATATGCCGGCAATCTCGGACGACATGAAGCCGGTGACGATGAGTAGGAAGCTGTAGCCGTAACGGTAGGTGAAGAGAGGGGGTTGAAGTTGAGAACGTGGGCGGAGTTTGTTACCGACTTCGGCCTTGAAGATGGAGATATACATGACCAACCCAATCAACATGAGAAGACCTGAGAAAGGAGAGAAAATGTGGCTTAGTTGTTGTTTCATTGAATATATTTTTAATCGATGTAGAAAAGAAATCACTACTTCCATTTTAATCGAACAATGACTCATCAGTTCTATTATTTCGATATCCGACTTATCAAAATGGTTGTTGAGTTGGTTGTTTCACAAGATCATTGGTCTAGCTTGATTACGATCAAATCTCGTTCATAAACTGGTGCAACAAAACTCTATATACAGTATTGGATATACTATATTTAAATTGTATTGATACATACTGTCATTATGAAGGTGGTGCATAGGAATTTTGATTTGAGTGGACAAGGGGGGCTCTTGTACATACGGTTCCGCGGAAGGCGGAAAATTTCAATTCCCATTATTGTTATTTGATAATCTTAGAAAGATATATGAGCCAAAATAATAAAATAGCGTATTCTGAAGACTGTACGTGATTGTGAGGGTGTTAAGGCGAGTGAAGAGGTCAGAAACATTAGTGATAGGTCATTTCCCCTTATCTCCTCCCTCTTTCTACACGTCTGTCATAATATACCAATATAATTCAGAGTGTTCAAAGTGATGATAACCAACATGGTAGACTATAGGAATTAGTTGCTATACGGTATAATGAAAATAAGATAGTAACTTCTACACGAACTTCTAGAAATACAAACTCTTTGTAAATCAGGAGTATGAAACTTTTCAAATATAAATGAATGTTCCTTGTTAAATTTGAAAACTCAACAAGTACAAAGTATAATCATTTCTGGTTTACTTAGCTACCAATGTGTGTTTCTTTATTCTGTATAGTTTTTATCTGTTCTTATTTTTGTGTCTGAACCGTCAAAAAACTTATTATATAACTTGGGTACTTTTCCTTAACAAAACAACAATCAGTATAAAAGCACAGAACAAGTTTAAGAAATGGAATTGAGGAAATGAAATGACTGTAAAATTTGAAAAACACGTGGTTTCAAATGAGATGATAAGATATTATATATAAAACCATCATTTTTGGGAATCCGTTTCATAGTGGAATCTAGTGGAACTTGAGTTCCATGAGAATGTAAAGAAAATATTGTAAATAAATCTGCTGTACACAAACATGGTATAACTGTTAGTTGCAAGTGAGGTTTGTTAGGTAAGGTTGATTAGGTTTGGTCGGTTAGGTTAGGTCGGGTAGAATGTCGCCTGAATGTCTGATTTTTCGACCAAAAATCCACTCGTTTGAACAATTGATGGACGCTCAAATGTCCGCCGTCATCATTGAGTAAACACATATCCTTGTTCCCATGAGTGTTTATGAATCGGTTTTGGCATATCATTGGCATATCATTTTCGGCATACTTGGGATACAAAAAAAACTCACTGTCAGAATGGATGCTTTGATTAACAAATCTCTATTAAGACTATTCAACTAATATCCAGTATAGTGATAATAGCTTACCGATGACCTAATAGCTATTGTGATAATAGCTCACCTTTTATTCTCTTTGACATAATTCTGTCCTTGCAAACAACCATTATGAACTACCAAAACAAATTTAAAAACGCGAGTAATGCAGTGTGAACACCATCAGCCATCAGCATAATCCACGACAGAGTTAAAATAATAATTAAACCTACGACACACAGAATTGAAGTAAATATATACTGTAATATGAGTTGAAAATCCATTAGTATAGACAGAGTTTGTTATCTTTTCGGAAAACGAAAAGTGACAGTTATTAGGCCTTCTAGATAAAGCGAATGAAACTAGCATTAAGAATATGACTATTTTGTTTTTCAAGAAAGCGGTGACGGGGAAGACATATTCACAAACTGCGATGATGAAAACGCATCGAAGAGGTAGTGGATTTCTTATCAATATTGACGTTCAAATTTCGAAGTGGGAAACTGTCTTATCAACTCATTTTTTATGGACCATAAGGGAGTCATAAATAATAGCAATAGTTTCGTATATTGGGTGATAAAAATGGCTTATACAATTTTTACCATGAGGCAAAATTATGTCTGGGAGCTTAACCAAGTACCACTTGTAACATGTTGAATATTGGGAAACTATAGGCCAACAATAAAATATGATATCAAATTCTAAAGTATTCTTCAAAACTCACAGCTGAAGGTAATGCAAAACATGGACCAACTTACGTATCAATTATAATTGAATAAATATATATATATATATATATATATATATATATATATATATACAACTATAGGCTGTTTATAATTCCGTTATTTGACTTGTAATGACTCGACTCATTTTCTCACTTTCATTTTATTATTTTCTCTCTATTGTTGTATTGATTCAATTATGTAATTATGTTCAAATCCAATTGAGATTTGGTTCGTTTAATAATAATTGAAATTGATGGACGTCGATTTACAATGGTATTCAACATTAATTTAACCTCATCTTGTAGCAAATAATGTAAGCGATGTACTTTGTATATGAAAAACATTCCAAAAATATTGAGATGAACATGACCGTGACTTTGTTTACTATAGGATTTTAATATTTTCCCACATCGTAAGTCGTTCATGCATGTATGAAAACCTAATGTATGTAATCAATTTTTACGTTTGTTTGAAAAAATTGGTCAATAACTATGAACTATGCGCTTGATTCAATTTTGATTTCAAGACTTCGTTGACTCGTAATTATTTACCTGATATGATAAGAGCGACGCCCGAAATGAACGTGCAGACGCGTCGATGCCGTGCAAAATGACCGTACAAGCAACAGAACTCGCCGATGAACATGAGCAATGTGGCAGCTATGAAAAATCCAGCGGATTTCGTCACTGCGTCTGGAAATGAAAAAAAAAAACAATAATTAATAAGAAAGGAAATGAAGATTTAAATTATATGAATCCATGAAAAATGATTATATTGTAAACTTCGGGACCATCAACGTTGATGCTAAACTAGAAATCATGCTCACTCACATTCACTCAGAATAATATTTTATATTTGATTCACAATAAACCCTGTAATACAATGAAAAAACAATTATGCAATCGAACATTATTGAAATGATGAACTTTCCCAAGGCAATTCACGATTTAAAAACATTATACGCCTGAATAAAATGTTGCTAATATCAGTTTGAATGTATATTCTATTTTATTTAAAACCCAATTTCATTTTATTCAATTTATTCGTTATTTGTTATCATGTTCAGAACTTCGCTAACTAGATTGAATTATGCAATCAGCAAATAATCAAGTCAAATAACGAACAAACTATAGCCACAACATTATAACTTCTCATATTTTCATTCCATTACCAACGCTAGACAGCATTGGCCCAGAACCAGACATATAACAGCTATGATTTATTCATGTAGAATCCATGTGAATGTGAAAAACCGTTGTGCACTGGATTTACACACGTATTCAAGCAGATGTCAATGCATTGACATCCATAAAGACAAATGTTCGATACTTTTTGAATATTTGTTCTATGACATGAATTCGATTTCGATAACATATGACAAATACGATTCTATATATGTGTTTATGTTGTATGCGTTCGTTCGAAAATATAAAACTAAAAAAAAAAGAAAACAAAGGCAATTTCAAATTCTTATAACTAGCAGTAAAATAGGTAATTTATCATAAGAAGGTTTGTCCCAGGTGGTTTTTGAAATGACTATCGTAGAGGAAGGAGATGTGAAAATTGCTTCAGTAATGTGTGCTATTTGTGTATAGTGATAAAGAATAGTGATTTGTTTGTACGATTTTCAGAGTTAAAATGTAAAGAAGAAATATATATGTGTTTCTATTTCTATTCACCCTACTGAATGTACCGACGTTATACATTTTTTATATTTGTAGTGATGATAGGCGGATTGGATGAAGTTTAATACAATAATAATAAAAAATGTATTACACACACACCGACACACACCCAACAAATCCCTCCTCCCCACACACGTACTTTGAACAACTAACAGTTTTCATGTATATATATATATATATATATATATATATATATATATATATATATATATATATATATATATATATATATACATGAAAACTGTAATCAATTCAGATAGAAAAACACAAGTTACCAATTTCAACGATAAACATATACATGTGTTTTAAGCGACTATTGGAGAACCGTTTTAAGTTATTTGCAGAATAAACCAGAATATAAATTTTATTTTCATAAGAAATCCGGAAAATATTACCAACACCATCCAGACAAAAGTCTGTACAACTTGAAAAAAACTTGAAAAGTAGGTGGAGGCGCCGGGTTTGTTCTGCAGAGTTTAAAGAAACAAACTGGGTCAATTTGATATTATTGCAATTTTTCTATGCACTATGATTAATTCAAGCTATTTACCATGCGGTTTCATTTCCTGAAAGTATACTTCTTTTTTCTATTCGCAATAATGTGGAATGTTTACTCTTGAAGAACACGATTGTCAGAACGAGTCGACTGAGAAGATATAAGCATTTAACATCTTACTTATATCGTCATCTCGTCTATCCTACGTCCTCGTATTTTACGTTGATATAAGAATTAAAATATTTTTAATGAATCCTAGATTCATTCATATATAGTATATATATATATATATATATATATATATATATATATATATATAATATTTCGATTCATTTGAATTGATGTGGAGTTGACTTGATTCTCGAAATCGAAATAATCACTTTAATCAGATCCAGTATTTCAAACGTATTTCTTTCTTTTATTTTCGTTTCATCTATCCAAACTCATCACTCGACTAAACTCTGAAAATAACTTCCATTTGTTTGCTGAAGAATGATCAAATAGATCTCGCCACTTTACGTCGACTGTCATCTTTTGCCAATCCCCCCCTCCATTCTCCCCACACTTTTCCCGGGTCTCTCCCACTCTTTGCCTCTACGTCTTTCGCTGTTACTCTTTAGTCTCGACTCAAAATGTAAGTGTGTTTTGAGTCAGATTAGAGAAATTCCTTTGAAACATTTTGACAGTCAAAACTATAGCCTAACACACAAAGTTGTTATATACTTTAACGTATTTTCGACAGTCTTTGTCAAATTATTATTTTCATCTGAGACAAAAGAAGGAATGCTTCCTTCTATGTGAAGATCGAGCATTTTGGCTGATTTGAAAAGGAAACTGGGAAGTAAGGAATTACAAATCAGAAGTTTGTTTGACTTTCGGATTTGTTCTACAGGAAATGAATGTTTGAATATAAGTTTTTTGTCATTATTGTTATTGTGGTACGAATGTGTGACTGATTATGAACACGAAATCTCGGAAAGTTTTTAAGTGTATTGGATGAGTTTGGGTAAAAGTGAATAAATGGAATTAAATGAAGATATTCTATTAAATTAATCAAGTTTTGGTGAATGAATAAGGATATGAATTTCAAAAGTTGAAGTAGACAAATCTCGCTCTAACAATCCGTATTTATAAGAGTTCAAATGTAAATAAACAAAAGTTCTTCTCTCCTACTGTTTTAGAATTTCACTCACTGTTCGTTTCCCAAGAAATTTCACCCTTTTCAAAAATAGATTATCCCCGAATTGAACAACTTGCCTGCGCGGTGGTACCAAATATTAATTATTTTAATCATCAATTGATATTATATCCATGGACTTGTTGTTTCATTTCAGGAATCACAATGTAAATTGGAAAAGTAATTTTATCCAAACCGATGAAAAATTCAATTTCTCTTCACGTTAATTGAAATTTCACAAAAATACTCTCCAATATTGAATAAAAAAATCCAAATGAAAGGAATTTTTTCTTGTAATGCCAAAATACTTAAAGGAATCTCATATTCCATAATGATAATCAAAACACCGCGTCATAAAAAATGAACATGATCCGGAACCTAATTATTATTCTCAGTATGTAATCAAATAACTCCATGAGATTTTATCTATTATTTACTAAATATACGTTGCGTATCCGAATCGCATCCCTGTGGCTGTAAACAGAGGTGTTTGACATTCGAAACCATCCCCTAAATCCATAAGAGTTCGAAAAAGCTTCAATCAAAAATCTCAAAGTGTATTTTCCTCGATCAACAGAGTTCTTTTCTACCCGGTAAGGACGATTCACAGTTCCGGTATATCTACAACTGTTACCGTACAGAAGTTTCGATCCGTTTATATATATTATTTTTATCAAAAAACGGACGGACATTTCGTGAAGACCGGAGGGCATCAAAATGACTTGGCCGCCGAAATTTTATTATCTGCTAAGAATCGAGGATATCGGGACGTTGGGTCAAGAAAATAATAACGGTGAAAGCTCTCTGCTCCTGGGCTGAAAGACTTTCGTTCCTGACTTGCACGACCCATCCCCCCCCCCCCAAAGTCGACTACCCTTAGGTCACAAAGAGCCTCATTAGAAAATATCTATAAGATCCACGACGATGAAGTGAGAGACGAGACAGAAATAGATGATGCAGTTGTCGAGAAGTGACTAATATTTTGATGAGGATGAAAACTAGATTTAATATATATTTATATATAATACATTTATATACATTTGATATCTTGGAATTCAATACTATGTAAAACAATACATTTCTATAGTTAGGGTGAATTTGATCACTAATTGATTTTTACCTTCTACCGGGAGACAATGATTGAACAAATATTTACATTTCGAGGTTAGTGGAATAAAGTAATAACCAGTTTCATAAATATAGGAGAGACTTGTGTTCACCTTAGCTTGGTTCCAAGAATTACAGAGAATTTAATTTAATTTCCGATTTTTTGATTTATTAAATTTCTCGCTAGAAAAATATGGCAAAGTGTCCATATTATTTTAATGGGGCCCTCAAGATATTAAATAATATGTAATGAATCTTTCTCAATAATGAAATTGAAAAATAATAATTGATGTAAATTATTAATCCATACTAATGAAGTAATTGTATGAGATATAGAATAACAAAACTTGTACATCTGAATGAGATAAAAACACAGTGCATCGTCAATATGATATATTTGTAATATTTGTTAAATAAATAATTCTATTATTATTAGGTTTCAATGGTTTAAATATAAAATAATAAAAAATAATTAACGAATGTCACGTTCTTCCTTATTCTAATTGATATAGGGCCTACATCTCTCATATAATAATAATTTTCTATAAGCAACTTCATTTCCTGAATAACATTATTACCAATATACTAAACATAATAAAATAAGCCTCTGCGAACATAATTGATTCCCCTAAAAATATTTCAACTTTCGAAAATAAAGTTTAATTTCCTACCGAACCTAATTGCACCCGGTCCAATATCCAAGTCAACCAATTGCTGTTCGTAATTGCTTGTGTTACGTAATATCCGCTGAATTCGATAACTAGATTGAAAGTGGGGTTTAAGTACATACTTGAGCCGGTAGATGGGTGCAGTTGGTTTTGTTCAAATATTTGACCCGTAAAATTGGAGTGAAAGCTTATATATTGGACATCCTGAGCGTTTATCCGGACATCGTAATAGAATAAGTCTTAATTGAACTGATGGTAAAAAAAAATGATTTCGTAGATTATTTTGTCTATTTACGTTTCATATGAAGATGCAGGAAATACATATTCACTCATTTCCGAGATTTATTTTACTCATCACAAATATTTTTTCAATTGTTCATTATCTTCATTTTTTTTTCATTGTCACAAATTAGTTTATACAATTCAACGAAATACAATTTAAAATTGATTGACTACAATCAGTTTGTTAACTGAGTTGTATTGTTACTAATTATTTCGTTTATTTATGACTTGTGACTATTTTCCAAAAGTCGGACAAAATCGAAAACTTCCCTGGCGGCAACGTCGGTGCATAGAGTGGTAGTATGGTCCGTGTGAAGCCCCACCTGAACGATAAGGATACTATTCGTCCTGGATGAGTCAGGATTGGCATTTTTTTTTTGTGAAGATCTTGGAGTCTCGGAAAGTGTCAGCCAGAACGCATTGTTGTCCCGAGTTTATAATAAAGAGTAAAACAAATAAATAATCAATTGAGAGTTCATAACTGCCATTTTTGTAATATTTCAACTGAAATTTGAAGCATATATATTTCACATTTTGTTTTATATTCTGCCAAATGGGTTGTCTCCGGAGATTTAAAAAAATAAAATACCTAGTCATAATCATACGCATCGTTCCAATCTAAATCCCCCATGATTTCATTCACAAAACACAAAATTGACATAGACTCTTTTCAAAAAGAGACCTTTCAGAAACGAATGAAATGAAAAATATATATATATTAAAAAATTCTAAAAATTTCCCCGAATGGCTTTTATTCACCGTCCACCCATTACGAGCTACTTCGCTTTGCTTCCTTTTTGATATTATGATTTGACTGTCCCAGGTTTCCCTTTCCAATTAATGGTCACTCCACTCTATACCCGAATGAATTCCCCGATGAAATCAATAAATACTCACATGGTATTGACATTGTCGAGTCGTTGGGATCAGGACTGTAATCCTCGTTAGGTAGATAGTCAATGTTGAAACACTGCACGTCTCTCTCGCCAGCTGCAAACAGAAAGAGAAAAAACATTGTAGAAATATAGAAATAAAATATTGTGGTGTTGATTTTTCATTTGATTTATTCTTTCATTCAAACGACATTTTACAATATGTTCAGTATATTGATAGTTGATATCATATTTCAAAAGTAAATACACTTAATACTGCTGTAAAAAACATTAGAGCAAGATAAGAGACATAAGAAATAAAAAAAAGATAAGAAATAAGAACAAGATATTGGAGGTGACCAATTATTTATGAAAGTATATTAAGATATTTTTATTGATGAGTGCCTGGGAGTTGATTTGGCGTAATTAAATTTTTTGATGGTAATATTTTAATGGTTTGAAGTATCATAATTCTGAAACAGGAAAAATGCAGACATTTTTAATAATTTCAGAATGATGTGAGGTTGATTATTGATTTCGAGTTTTAGCATTTTCACAGATTTAGAGAAAAAAACAATTCGTTTCTGTAATACACATGTAAAAATTATAAAATATATATAACATATTGTTTTCTTAGGCCATCTTGAAGGCATTGAAAATATACTTGTTTTCCTTTTATCAGAAGTATACCATTCAAAAGTTGGGTCTACCACCAAAATACTGATATTTCGCTACATCAACTCCCATGCGCTCTTCATTAGAATACATAATTGAAAAAAAATGTTCCGTTGCTAAATTCGAACACTCTTTTTAAAGGTTGGATCAGATTAAAAATTGAAAAATATTTTTCGTCGTTACACAATTCACTCAATCACTTCTCGTTCCACCCTTTTACTCCTTCCGATTGATTATATCTTTCAGAGAACTTTTGCAAGCGAAGAATTCAAAATGCTAAATTAATATTTGTAGTTCATTTGGCTATCGTCAACGATGTAGTCATGATGAGTAATGCACCGGGATACGAACTGAAGAGCTTCAAAAAGATTTGCATGTAGCATATACATTTATGTCATGTGACTTTCATTTTCGTATGCCTGACAAATTGCTATCAGTACTTCTAATACAAAAATACTTTTTTTACAAAATAAGAACATTATTAATGTTGATGCTTTATTTCAATTATATAAATTTATTTCTGTTCTATAACAATTTTTCCTAACCAATATTGAGAATAGAATATTATATCAATTTATTAAATATAATGGGATTTCAATCAAGTTTGATTTTTTATTGTGACTTGAACGATGCTCTATAACGATAACTAAAATCTATTGTAGTCAGATGAATTTTTATTGAGATGATGGTTTCTCAAGTAATGTGAAGTACAGTGGGAAGAAAAAGAATGTGACTTATATTGTAGAAACCCTCCCAGCATGCATCTAGGCAGGAGAAAGAAATCGAAAAAAAAAATCTATAAAAATGACCAGTACTGGGAATCGAACTGAGATCCGATCTAGCATCTCCCAATCAGACATTACCGCATTACCACTACCTATCAAGTTTGTTGAACAAATATAAACTGGTAAGTGAACAGTCAAGCGTATTACAACCATTACATCATTCACATGTGTAATTGTGAAAATAGCCAAAACCACATCAAAGATAGTTGACTATAGGGTTCGAACATGGACTGCTGAACCACAGGGCTAGTACACTGACCACTAGCTATCGGCACGAGTAGTAACTAAACAGAATGGCAATAGTTTGCTCAACTTTAACCTACACACTGTCTAGACATGTATTAACCTGCGAGACAATATTTAGAGGGGTTTATTCATGCATACTATCACTAATTAGAAATCGAACCGAGTTGGGTATTCTGATAGGTAATGTATATGGCGTCAGCTATAAGTTAACGAACCCGAGAGGAACGTATCCTTTAACAGTTAGTTCTAACAAATAAGGTTGAGCCAATCTTTTTTTTAGCAGCTGTCTGGGTTCAATTAGCCAATAGTAACAAGACCAACGTGATTCAATTATTTCTCATTTTATTCATTGAATAGTTATTCTCTCAAACGATATGACAGATGACAAATGCCAGTGGAATTGTAACCGTTGGTTAATTGTAAGCGATCGGCTGCTGCAAACATACTTGATGACTGGTAGCACTCTATGCTGGTAGGTGTGGTATTTACAATTTGGATGACGGCAAATACAATCTCAAGCTAACATCTTCAAAAACTGTGTTTCCTCGATTGGATCTTCGGAAATATCAGAAATTAAATTAAAATTATGTTGAAGGTTAAGTGTTCAATAGCTCGGTATTACCAAGTCCAGTTAGCCCTATTATGAGAGATGTGAACAAGCCCTCTAGTCCTCGATCTACATTACATTTATTCTACACATTTATATGTTTTCAGGCTGAGTTGTTCTTTCAATAATGGTCGAAATTTCCAAACAAAATTTTCTCAAAACTGGTAAAATTGATTTTCTCCCACAATTAAATGAAGCGTCTAGTAGAAATTGGTGGAAAAGTTCAAGTGTTATTGGTTCTTTTGATAGGTTCAATTCTACAGTACGTAATTAGTGTAGGATACTTCTCGGTGTATGTCAGTTCAAAATGTAATAGAACATTTACGCTCCTCATCTCAATGTAACTTGTTCATTTACACAAACAATAGACTTTTAAAATCACACAAAATTATACTATTATCATCACAAACAACAATGTCAACATTTTCATTCATCTATCATCTACTATACGTGTTACATAGCAACGATGATACAAAAACAAACACGTTCACTTTGTTTAACAGGTGAACAACAGCACAGGTCAACTTGAAATATATTATTCAAAATATAAAACCACTCTAGGGGTGAAATTAGCGTAACAGAGGTCCATTTAACGGACGTCAATTGCTCATTATTAATGTATACTTATCCCAGCATGTTATCTATTGTTATGTAATGTTTATAATAGCCCACACACTCATCTCTGCTTGTCAATGGCATTAGTGTATTACATTCTGCCGTTTAACTCACTTTGTTAAGCCTCAATGGAGGATTGATCAATTATCTGTTACCCCCATTGTTAACTAATTGTTTGGAACAAAACATACCGGAGGACAAAAGCTGTTTTTCAAGGGGTTGAAAAACAAACTGCTGAGTGTTTTTTTCATCACTTTATTGAAGCTATTTTAATGCAAACTGTATGTGATGCTACACATTTTTACGTAGAATATGAAATATATTAATAGTTCAAATATATGAAGTAATCAATTAAACAAAAAATTATCCAATTTGGAAGTAACATTCTTCTTATATTAGTGTATACTTTGTGTGACACCGAACGCCTCCAATGTTCATACTTTTGTATTTCATTCATACAAAAATGGAATATTGAAATCATGTAATCTCATCAAATTCTTCATATAAGTCTATAATGACAGCAAATGGGGTACCTGGTACCAATAATGTGTTCAAATAGTTTTTGTCATCCAAGATGTATCGATTTATATCGAAAACTTTGCATTTATAATAATGGTATAATTGATTCTCTCGCTTCTAGATTTTACTATAAGGTTTCAGTTCAATAAAAACAATTGCTTTTTGATATTCATTTTTAAGTCGTTCTTCTCTTACTCGCTTACTACGTACGTTTCACTGTCAGCATAGTTGTTTTATGCAGTTTCGAGCAGTGTTTTGACTGTTGAGTACACAATGCACCATAACTAGCATTTTGTATCGCTAAGTGCATCTTGCAGCAACAAGTGCAACGAGTAGAATAAGTATGAATCATACATTTAAGTCTGAAGGAATATAGAATCTGAGTGCACAGGTTTTAATGCTTGAATTCACAATCTATTGTAAAAACCTCGTTCCGTGTTCATCTGAAAACTGTATGAGGACGAACATTTACATAGGAATAGCTAATAAATATTACGTACCGTATATAAATAATACAACAATTCAACCATGTTGTTAAAAATGCATTTATATGTATAGTATATTTGTCAATGTAATCAAAGATAAAACTTGGTTTTTTACCAGCGTCTTCAGACGAGTGATCAGCTATACTCAGAATCGCTCAGAATATCAGGAATATCAGAATATTTGTGAATGGAACATTTTTAAAATACAAAAAATGCGATAATACTTGAAAGTTTGTTAAGGGATGGTATTGGATGGATGGAAGAGCAAATGGTATAAGATATCAAAATTCTCATATTACAGAAAACTGGATATTCATTATCGTTATAAGTAGACGCATTCCAATTATCAACTGTATATACCTAGGACAATAGCTATACGTTTTACAGGTGTACATTCAAATGGTTATAATTTTTAGCTTGAAATTCGTGAAAATTATGTTTACGATCTTGACTGAATGATTCTCACGTAGGTCCTACATCATTTAAAAGGAATTAAAAATATGTTCTCGATATATTTTGATTGATTTATTTCAGATTATTTTAAACATTTCATATCGTTTCGAAATCAAAAAATATATATATTTCAGTAAACCAAGTCCCATAAGCTTTTCATCAAATATTTATCGAGTTTTAAATTTCCTGTTCAACGTATCCTAATAAATCAGCGATTATACGTATTTGTTGGGCGGTGGTCACTAAAATAGGGGCGGTAGGGACAATTTACACAATCAACACTTTATCCCAAATGTACACGTAATTGTAAATGTAAATGTAAAATCTATATTATACACAAATTTGGCATGATAATTGTTCCATGGTGATGAAGAGCAAGGTTTCACACCCGTGAAATGTCAGTTTGAAATCAAACTGACACTTCATATTACTATTATTCTGGTAGTCACAGGAAATACGCCCGTGGGCGTGGTCAAATATTTCAACGATGGTTCATGAAATGTTCATTTGACGTGATTATCACTTTACACTATGTAATACTAAATGACAGAAATGAAGTTGTGATGATATTAACGTAGAGCGTTCTGACATTTGAGTACGTTTTTTACACTTTAGTGAAGTAAAATAATATATTTTGGTAATAGGTAAATAATGAAAATGTAGAAAATTGTATGTTCAAAATGAATATATATAAAATCACTCTTTTATAAAGTTACATTTGAGATAAATTGAACTTGGTACAGTTATACGATGAATTTGATTTGATTAATATTAGTTATTATGATTCGATTTGAATTTCTACTATTGTCATCATCGGATCGATGGATACACAACGTTTCAGAGCTATGAAATACGAGGGTGAATTCTTAGAACTTTCAGTTTTGCATGGTGATTGAAATTCAAATTATATTATGAATCTGATTATTGTGGTTGTGTCTATAGTTCAGTGCTTTTTCCGATTTTTGCGAGACATTTTCTACAGGAAGACCTGAAGTAGTCTGGATCCCATCTTCAAGTATGAAAATGTAGACAGAAGAAATGATAGACGAAAAACTCAAGTAAATACGTAGTTTTACATTGCTGTGTTTATAAAAATAACATAGGTAAAAATAAGTTAAAAAACAACAGACATCCACCCGAGTAGCTAATTATTGCTCAATTCACTGAATATAAGTTTGTATAACCGGCTTTTATGAGAACATTATTTCCAAAAATTGAAGTGCACACTTTATACACATTATATCCTAATTTAATTTGGTCAAGTTTTTCATCAATCACTTGCGTCGATTTTGAGAACTATATATATTACCAACATTTCCGAAGGTCCTACTGCTTATGTTACAATATAAGTGATATTATCACGAGATAAAGTCAAAAATGTAAAAAAATTAAGATATCTCTTTTATATATTTTCGAAATATTTTTTAACATAATTTCCATTAAAATAGTAAACCGCTTATACTTTTTATTCGACTTCATTCCAAGTGGAATCAGTTTTGATGGCATTATTTCCAATTAGCATTTCTACTAGATTAGGTTGAAAAAAAAATTTTATTTAAAAATGTCTATGTTTAATATTTGTTATTGTATTGATTTCGAAAAACGTCGAATTATCAGCATTATTTATTAAAATAACTCTTCCCACGATGTTTTTATAGATGTATTTATTAAATGTCCGACTTATTATTTGATATTTTATCTTCCATTATTTGTACCCACAATTTCCACCATGATTTGTTTTTCTGAACGTCAATATCAAAAGAGAGTTAACAAAAACCACAACCGAGTAGTCAAGTTGGTTAACACTGGTTGAAATCTCGGTTTGTTCCAGGCTTGTTCGCTTCTAAAATGTCTGATAATTCCCCGAATGTTCGTCCGACTTTGCTTCCAGGAGAAGAGCAATTCCCATCCGGGATCCGAACCCCCACCCCACCTTCCTCCTCGCCACCATCCTCCCCAAGGAACCATAACCTTGTGCAGGGTTTGACAAAGCCAATGAGATTAATAAAATATTGTTTCATTCAACAGTAAACTTTACGTATTTCGAAAACATTGAGATAAAGAAAATTATAATCATAAAATACAATTGTTTCGAATACATGTTAAATATTAACACTACAACCAGAATAAGATACATTTTCACATTTAATAAAAACAGATTATTGGAAAATATAGATTAGAAAACAGGTTTTGCCTTATAATGAATAAAAATGGTCAAGTTGTAATAAAACGAGAGAAGAAGGAATTAATAGCTGCAGCTGTAGTTTGTTAGAGATTGTTACCAAGTCTCCATTATTATAATATAATCAAAATTCAATTTCTTGTTATTCCAAGTGAATTCACTGAACTAACGGAATGAATTATATTAATTCGTGAATATATAGAAAACAACAAGTATTAATTCACTATTGTGACTTTAGTTCCGTTCAACTAATAAAGTTTCGTCACAAAATAATAATATATAATAAAGTAATGATGAACAAATAATATCAACATTTTTTGATAAAAACAGATTCGTTTATTATTTCATCTAATGATTTATATTCAATAACGGCATAAGTCATCAAATTTAACATATTCGAAAGAAAACAACACATCTGCTTACAAACGAAACAACAAAAATGAATGGCACAACTTTTGGTGGAGGCGCCGAGTTTTAACTATTCATACTCAATGATCTACTTCAGGGCACTGCTAGCACACATGGGGCGGATGGGTCAGTATCTAGAATTTGAACTGTCTTTGAGGAGACCAGGGTTCGATCACCGCCATGTTCGACCATCTTGACAGAGGTTTTTTGGAGTAGGCCATCTCTCTTTAGGTGGATTAGTCCATCCATAAATATTAGGCATGGACTGTCGCCTTTCCAATGGACTAATCACATTTGTCCATACACTCAATAAAAACATACTCGTATATATTGTTTTCAAGGCGCATTATCAAGCAATAGCTGCTTATACAGAATATATACAGAATACATGATAAACATATACACATATACAGAATAATACAGAATACAAATTAAAGCAGGATAAATTGACGCTTGTTCCTCTATGAATTACTCTCTGCCAGGAATTAGGATGTCACTCTTGTTGTAGAAAATATCTGGAGTATTATGTTCGAGACTGACAAAGTAGTGGATAGGCTATAGTGTCTAGTGAATAGGCTTATTGCAGTAGTCATTATACCATCACATTAAACCTTCATCAAATATCCTAAAACATCATTGATATCATTTGTACTATCTTCAAAAATATTTTCAAAACAGATTTCCCACTCAGTTCGATTACATCGATTGATCACTTGAGATTGGTCTCTGGCCGCCCCTTACTTTTACACACCCAAGTAACTCCCCGCACGTCTAACGATTCATTTCCTGCCCAAGACCGGATCCCCTCTCCCACCTCCACCGCCTCCCCCCCCCCAATCTATACCAATACTGGCCTAACAGAAGGCGGTATATTCAACCTCCTTCCTCCTCCACTTTACTCGTAGTACGTTACCTTTCAGGTTTGTTTCGACTTCGATTAGTGGTCGATTAGTCAAGATCGATGTTCCGAGTATTGAATATCTATCTTGGACCAATGTACCATGATTGTGGGATAGTGTACTTACAGTATGTTTTACGATCCGATCCACTGTTTACTTCTAGCATATATATATATATATATATATATATATATATATATATATATATATATATATATATATATATATATATATATATATATATATGTGTATGTATTTTTTTACATCGAAACATGATACAAAATCGTTGTTTCCCAGTTAAGGCTATGGATGAAAGGTAGGATCGTTTCGACGGGGCACAACAAAAGCGACCTTACCGCACCTAAACTTACTTCTAGTATGCTGGAGAATCAATGATATTCCATGTTTCAATTATTCCAGTTATATTATATTTGAAATTATCAAAAACAGAAATGAAAAAAACAAGTTTATCATAATTATCATCATAATATGTCTATGGACTTTTTGAGAATTTTATTAAAATGAATGACTCGTAATGTTCATCTTCCAGACAACTAAATGCAACTAAACTTGACGCAACAGTTTGAGAAAAAAAATCACCCGTTACTTATATTCAACAAAATTTCTCTGATCGATTAGGTAATACTCAGATTCAAACATATCTGATCAAAATCCGAATAAATTGACAGTAGTTCAATCTCAGATTTTACGAATAATCACAATAGACAATACGTGCCACTCTAACTAAAGTGACACTCATTCATATACACAATATTACATTCCTATCACGTTCTTCTCAAGTAAAACCAACTTACTAGAAACTTATCAAGTTCTCTCCAATCAACAGAATTCACTAAATAAAACAATTACACACAATATACATTCATACATTTCGACTATGATTTATCTAGGGAAATAATCCCCACCTTATCTCTTAAATACCTGCGTGGAGGGATGAGATATGGGTGGGGTTGTAAGTGGGGGAGTTGGTGGTGGGGGGGGGGGTGGTGTGTTACACTCCTACAACCCTTACTAATACTCATTAATATTCAGCGGAGACAAAACACCGTTAGCAGCGTCTACGTGGGTCAATTAAACAGGAACGTGTGAACACTAGCTACCGTAACACCGAGAAGAGGTGAAAAATTACACCTTTGTTACGCAAACAGTACAAAGCTAGACTGTGGGTGGGTAGGTGTTGTGGGTGGTGGAGAGGGGTAACAATATGTCGGTGCTGGATTAGATTGAGTCGACATAGACAAATCTGTGTGAGTGAATCAAGTCTGACTATTCTATAGTTCATTGTGGGAAGTTACTAGGAAAAGGCATTATAATTTGTTTTGTTATTGTATAGAGATGGTTTTATTGTGGAAATAAAATCGTGTCGAATGTTTTTTTTTACATTAGCGGGATTGTATCAGACCGTGATGGTATGTGAAATACGTTTGAAGCACATGATTTGATCGAGAACTCATTTTACATTTACAAAATGTCGTCTTACTCAGTATTTACTATCATCTAAGTTCTTCATCATGAGAATCACAGTTTTTACGAACGTATCTCACCTACAATCATAGTTAAATTAAATTTCTGATAGAATTCAGATCCGAGAATAATTTAATCTGATCTCGTTCCATGAATTATTTTTCATGTTACATTGCATTATAGGTATATCATATTATTGAATGATCAATTATCAAATTGTCAAAAACTATCCTGAATAATTAATCCAGATTGATAATTCTTTGATACATTTTTTTCCAAGTTCTCTCAAATTAGCGATGTATATATTCAAGTCGTTTTGAAATTGTCGGAGTATATAATATATAGCTCCCAAGCGCCTCTGATTGAAGATATGAACGACAATCTATCTGGCCTACCAACACTCACGAATTAAAGTTAACTAATACTACGTTCACTCACATTCTAATTTTCTACATTCCTAGACCGTTCAGTAGGAAAGCGCGATGCGAATTTCCCGTGTGGCAATAATTTGTATTAACTATCATTAGATGGCAAGTTTAGAATCGCGCTTTTCCGCGTCTATTCGAGCACGAAAGTTTTACTCATCTTCGTATACGCTTGGCTCTCTCGAGGGACAAGGGAATATTATTACTCAACGACTGACATCATAGAGTGTATCCACGAATATTGAATGAGCGAACCACCCGCACGTTACTGGTGTCGTATATGGGAGACGGTCGATTGGAATCATCTTATTTCTTTGATACATACATAGCTGATAGTCAACGCTTTGACAAAAATAAAATGGAGAACAGAGAAAATACAAAGTAAAAAGCAAACTGTTTCTATTTGAATGATACTATACATGAAATCATGAGTGTTGTAACATTTTATACCAATCTAACAAACCCAAAATTTATATATTTCTTTAGCCCATGTGAGATTTCTAAGAAAAGATTATTCGTCCATTCAAATAATTGTAAACATTTTCATAATTGTATAGAGATAAACTGACTTGACCTTCAAACATTTGGTGATTTTGAATGATGTAGTTGGGTTTCTAAATGTAAATTTTGAACGATGATCTTTGTATTTGTTATGTTTGTAGAAGACCTTCCTCTATCGTAGATACAAGTATTTTAACCAAATACTGGTTGATAAAGGTTTGAGTACCATACGCGAATTTTCTTTTCGACTTGCTAATTGGATCTCTTTCAGAATACCACAAATAATTCAAATATTGATGATTTTTGAATCCAATTTGAGTGTGATATATTGTGAATCGTCTCTCACATCAGATTGAGTATTCGTTAATGAAATAAAATTCAAGAATGCAGAAGAAAACAACATGAAATTGGAGAAAATACATATTTTTCTACAAGTAGTAGACTCGAAATTCTGACAGAATAATTAGACGAAATAAAATATATACACACAAAATATAACACTTTCATCCTTATTACTGAGTTGCATAGTTTGTTGAAAAATTTAATGATAAATGAATAAGTGAGTGAGTTATATTTCGAATCAAGAAGATATTTTGATGGATTCAACTTCTTCTGAGGCTTAACTATTCAGTTATTATATTTGATGTTTTATTTGACATTCGTGATTTGAAGTATAATGTAATACTCCATTTTTTAGTTTCACGAGCGTAACATACATTTTTTCTTTGCAGAACTGTGTTGCGTTTGTCATTTTTCCATTCCGAATATTCTTGATACAAATAGTGTGGAAATACGTTTCTGTCTGTGAAAAATATTTTTTCCCCCTAGACTCTAATTATTTGCTCCACCGATCCTGTAACCATTTTTTGTTTTTTTGATGAAATTTCTTATCAAAAGTTTTAGTTTCAGTGCGGCTTACGTTGGTGACGGTATAATTTTAATTGGAATGTTATTTGTCTACAGCATACGTTTGAAAGGATGATGCTGGAAAATATCATATTTCTTTAATCAAATGTCCTTATATCCACGCGAGTTGAAAGAAGTGTACCAACAAAACAAACACAATTAACATCCTATATATATATATATATATATATATATATATATATATATATATATATATATATATATATATATTGATCAATTGATGAAATGCCACAGCAAAACAATATATATATATATATATATATATATATATATATATATATATATATATATATATATATATATATATATGTAGCTGTGGCATTTGATCATTTTTTTTCTGAACGAGATTCAATGTTAGATTGCAATATGATCTCTGCTAAGTAATACAGACAAAGCGTTATCGAATGTTGAGTGAGTTAAACTAAGACTACTTCATGGAGAAATACGACAAGTAGTCACTAGCTTGTACAACAATAAGTTATTGGTACTAAAGGATCGTCTAAAACCGACCTAAATTACATATTGGATACTTTATCAGGATTGATTCACTGTTGAGGTCATAAACGAACTCTTCGATGATATAATAACTATGACACTTGAGTGAGTAGACACTTACATACATACGTTGTTATTATGAAATGCTGTACTCTATGAGAATCTAATAGAGCCTACTGAATTTTAACTAATTATGAAGATATTTATTCCTATTTCTCAGAAAATTGCATGAAATACATATAATCATATAATCAACTCATTTCAGGTTGGCCTTTTCGATTACGAGATTACTCTTTGTTATCGGTATGAAAATGAAGAGAGACTGGTATATACAAAAATTAATTCTAATTATATATTTTGTTTCTCTAAGTTGAAATAAAAATATGTAGCTTCTTTTATCCTTATTCCGTTCAAGCGTCAAAACAATAATTTCAAAACTTCGCTTTCTCAAGAAACAGCACTGAAACTGTGAAAATAAAAAAACATTTTAATAGGTGAACAAACTAACTTCTCTCTTTATTTTCTCATCTCTCTTTCTCTCTCTCTCTCTCTTCTCACTCTCTTTCATTTTCTCTTGGTATCGTACTCTCTTTTTACATCGCAAGCATCCAAGTAAATTGTCGCTTAAGCATCTGAAAGAGTTTACGATGCACTATAAAGATTTCGTTGACTTGAAATTTCGTTTCTTCTATTACCAAAACACCTGCTGAACATATACTGAGAAAACTAGAGCTGTTTCAAAACTCCCGGGCGAGTGACATCTGTTAATGTTGGTGGTCACAATACCAACACTTGTAAAATTAAAATATTGTACATTTTCACGATAACGCTCAAACGTAACACTTTTCCACAATAAAATTCAAAGTTTAAATATTTGGGTTAGATTACGTCCCACATTCTTTTGGACATAGGTTTCGAAATTCAAATTTCATCAGAAAATGAAAATATTATCATCTATGAGAAATATTGTTTCTCACACAGGGTTAGTATTCCAGATTTTGTGGGCGAATGTTGACCTTTATGTTAAATCACCGAAAAACAGCAAACCACAGCGACACAAGATAAATCATCAATAGTGTTTTCCGGTGGTTATCCACAGTTCTTTAACATATAATTGGAAAGAGTTCTCAAAAATTTATATCAATAATTTTTCATATCATGATACATTCTTTTCTTCTTCAATCTAAAATATGATAAATTTGAAAAACTGAATATTTATAAAAATGATTATTTATGAAAATATCAACATTAAAACTCTAATAAAGAATTCTCTGTTAGAGAAAGAGAATTTGTATACTGATAACTACAAACTACATTATTTTGTTAATTAGTGGAATTATATCATCCACTTCACTTATAAGTCCCAACTATGAAAGGTTATTCGATAAAGTACAAGAATAATAACTAGCATATAATAAGCCTACCAACATTCAAAGAAATAAAAACAAGCAATACCTTAAAAAAAACACGGTTTATACTTTATTGTAGAGTATTACATTGGTACTATACCATTTCTTGTACCTCTTTCATTACCTATTTTACTTTCGTCTTCCCAGTTGTCATATTCCCTAAAGGCAGCCCACGTTCCCGCATCTTCCTATTTCCTATTCCATAAAAGTAGTTACACTCAAGTCTCACTATTATATTCTCCCATATATCTCTCTCTATCTTTACATCGTTCTATGTACCTCAATTCGTATTGTGTTGACGTACTACATAGACATCCGAGTTGATATATAGGAGTCGGTCGATAGGAAGCGTGAGGACAGCTGTATTAAAAGTGCTTGGGAGTCGATTCCGCGAAATATCAGTTTTTTTAGTGACTGATAACTTTTGAACTGTATGGGATATTAGAATTCTACTAAGGAGAAACACAAGGCTCTCTAATAAGACTCTTGAATGAAGTGAAATACCATCAGAAACTTGGATTCTAACATTTTCAGAGATATTAAAATTTGTTTTTTGGCCTATAACTGGTAAAATTATGCGATATAAGTTGAATAATTTCTACTCATGCTGAAATTAACAAAGGTAACAAAAATATCCAGGTATCTCCCGTATCATAACCATGTTATAAACCGTCTCATACGCTCATAAGAGTGTGAAATATACGATTTCAATCCCCCCCCCCAGTTTTCCGCCATATTGAACTGTCACGTGCACTGTGACGTAGTTAAGACGGTTACTTTTCAAGGTTTTAATTGATATTCTTCTTTCCGGTCTCGTGAACACTCTTAATTACTGTACTGCTTTTCTTAACACATACTCTACTTCCAAGTCTGTACCTGTAACGTTAGAACAATAGCTAATCCTTTTGAAGAACCCTCAACAATTTAATAGCAAAATCCCAGCAGGATTAGCACAATAATGATCTCAGCATCTTAAAGCAGATAAAGCCATTTCTGTCAGTTCGCTTTGTACTACGTGCAATTTAAAACCTTTTCTTTATAGGTACTAAAGAGAAACCCTTTCATTGATGATGGATGATTATTGTTTGTTCAACAACCCCAACAGCTATAGTTTATTTGGGAGTACAAATAAATAAATGATGGGCCCACTTACAAAAATCTTGGTCTTCAGCTGAACTCGAACCCACGCCAAATCTCTACTATTGACTCAACTGTGTTGGACGCATTGTGTGATTTTTTGCATAATTGTTATAGTCTCACTCTTGCAAACCATCGTAGAAGTGTGATTACCATTAGTTACTAAGCAACTGCAGTCAATCCAATTCTTACACTTTGTCCTGGTTTTACGAGTGGATTGAGCAATAGTTAGCGGATTAACTTGTTATCACTCTTGGTTACATATGTTATTTTCGTACCTATAACTAATAGTTGGTGGATTAGTAATTGACTAAGGGCCGGTATTACGGATCGATAGTTAGTGGATTAAGCAATAGTTAGCGGATTAACTTGTTATCACCATTGTTACATATGATATTTTCGTACCTTCAACTATCAGATCAAGGCTAACTGGACTTGGTAATACCGGGCCTAAGAATCTTAAAATCGGGCTCTAGTTCATTTAAGAAGGCCTTCATGTGCGTTAAGTTTATTGATCTATTTTTTTAATGAAGTTAATTTAAAATGAAAACAAATTCTCAATGCTTTCGATGAAACGTGCCTTGCATTCCTAGTTACGTAAACATCATATTGTCAAGGGTGTATGTGTTTAAACGTTCATATAATATTACAATGTGGGGGAAATAAAATATGAGGAGGTTATGAAATTTCCGGAATTACTCTAAATACGTGCTCTGATCTAATTGTGAGTTTCCCACTTATGCATGCAATGTAAGTCACTTGAATAATTGAGGTCAAAAGGTTAATTACGAGGTCAACGAAGAAAGCGTATGGTAATGAAGTTATGGTATATAGCTCGAATATTGTCTGGAAAATGTGACCAAAATTGATGAGGAAGTTGATGAAAGGATGAATACATACATTGAGAACACTTTTTAAAAAGTAATTCAGTGGAACTGACAAGAAAAGAACAGTTGGAAGGAAATGTGTGGGTATTTTTTGTAAGTGACGGAATTGAAATGAACTAGTAGTCCTAAGTAATTAATATGGATAATATTTTGAAATAATAATTATTATTATATATATTTTTCAATTCTGCTTAACGACCCACCAACAGCTATGTTATACGGCAGTACGAATGAGCCGGTGATGATGTAACGATGAAGTGATAATAGGTGAAAGGACGTTTACAAAAACCCATGCCTTATGCGGGACCCGAACCCACGCCTAATCTGTCTTCAGTTTCTACCGCTAGCGATAATTGACTGAGCGACAGGGGTGCTCTAAATCTGTAGGTCCCAAATATATATAAAACCACTGATAACTTTGTATTAATGAAAACTTTTCTGGTTTTCAAAATATAGCAAAGATTTCTTCGAAAAAAACATAATTATCTATATAATAACTGACATTATTTCTAAATCCAGGTCTATACTTCCAATAAATTAAAACTTCATCACTGTCTTATCCTCATTGAACTGTTGACAACATTGTCATTATTTACCTCTCGTATATTTTTCATCTGCTAGCTCATAATCAAGATTAATGTACCCCAAGTGCCTTTTTTCTTCTTTCTAACTCAATTTGCCCTCATATCTTTCATGCCATCCTCCGCACGTGTTAAGACTAGGAGCTGTATGTTGTGTGTGGGAGGATGGGGAGGTGGCGATATTTAGGGGAGGAAGTATGTGCTGAAGTTACGTAGCCACAGAGAATCCATGTGATTCAAAAGCTGTCGAAACAAAAACAAGACAATCGGAAGGCAAAAAATAAATAAAAGCTATTCCTATTATTCTTATGTTCGAGTCCCGGTCGAGACGTATCTTTTATGACATGGCTAAAACATCTCACATATATATATATATATATATATATATATATATATATATATATATATATATATATATATATATATATGGTAGTACAATTTCTGCGGTAATGCCACGCTCTTCACACTCTTCATGTCGACGTTTCGGCGGAATTTGCTCCGCCATCTTCAGGAAAGATCCAACTGGGTCGATGATCAGCACTTGAATGAAATCCATGGGTTTCCGTGCGTTATTATATATAAAGTATACATCTTTTTTCCGATAACCTAGTTCGCAATTTCAATTGTATTTGATTATTCTATAAATTCGAAAGAAAAATTATATTTGATCATGTTTCACACCTCAATTTATAGCATTCATAACACTAGTGTGTCAACCAGTCTTTGATGCTAGACTTTTTTTCTTTTCATCCATCAATAAATCCCAATATAATATATATTATATTTTGTTTCCGAACATTTCCAGTTCCAGCAGTCGACGATGTAACGGAACTCGAAACGTACAAAACACGGCTGTGTAATGTAGTGTACACATACCAGTCGTCAACGTGCTCGCATTATGTACACCATCTTAGACATGGTAGAGAAGAAGAAGGAAAAACGAAGAAAATGTATGGGAAATGTGCTTTGGATTTTCTTTAGAAATGTGTTATTCTCTTTTGAGTTAGGACGCGCGGAAATCATTTGCTTTGACAACAATTTCATTCAATCACTGTTCTTTGTTTGCTACCATAAAGAAATGTAATGCGAGTGTAGATAAGTAGGCAAACGCTAGTAAAACGGTTGGTCTTGGAAGAGCGAGGGCACGTAATAAGAATTATTCGAAATTAATCAATTTTAAATTAAATATATTGAAAACAAATCAATAGTCCATGGGAGTCTATTTAGTAGAATATCAGTTTTCTGGTGATGAATTTTTAACAGTGTGGACATCGAAATTCTAATATAAAAGAAACACGCATATTGGCAATACTATCAAGGCGCTGTAAGTAATAAGTAATAACCATGTATCACAATTGTCACGCTTATATGGTTATAAGGTGTGTTTTTAGCTGTAGACGCGTGACAATTAGGCGATATGAGATATATAGTTATTACTTGTAGTTTCTTGAAGAGATAAAAGCCTTGTTGACAAATACCATTTTTATACTCTCAGTTCAATTAAAATGAAAAAGTATCCTGCATCAAGATTACGCAAGCGCTAAACATACGGGACATCCGTTCAGGTTTCACGATTTGTGAATCGTCCTCGCCGTTTTATCATCAATACGACTGATAAAGAAGTTTGTCTATCATTGATCATTGATCAAGAATGTCGACAACGACATCTTCCGACAATGTCAAACAAATTATTACTAGGCTACTAGAGAAGTTTTTCGATTCTGTGATTAATTGAAAAATATGTCAAAATGTGTGAGCATAGTCTAGATTCTTGATAAATTGTTATAAATAAAACACAATTTTATAATTTAGAGAAAAACTAGGACACATGAGTAACGAATTTATCTGGAGTATCATTCCATTTTGTTAATATACGAGGTTTGCTAATATATGTTGAATTAATTCTTGAAAGAGAGTAACATTTTTCATAGTATATTGGAATGATGTCGACAACAAGGATGTAACAACTTTGTCAATGATAACTTTTTATTCTTTCAACACTCAATACTTGGAATTTTGAAAAAAGCGAATCCTACTTATGATACTACATTTTTTCGTGTTATTTATATAATCTAAAGATGAAATACTTTTTATTGTACATTTTACTTTTAACTGTCTCTGTAATTTTCAGAATGAAACTAGAGTTTTTGCGCATTTCAGCAATGTAAAGAACTGTCAACAATTTAAAATGACTAATAACTATTTTCAACTGATTTTCCCTGTCCAAACGAAGGTTATTAGTTTGTATTCTACGAAAGTATTCTACATTATTATTGTATTCTACATTATACGAAAGTCAGTTTTTCTTTAATTCGCTCATGAAACTTCACAAACTATTCATATTATTCACATTTTATTTGTAATTCACTTCTCGACATTACAAAGCTTAGATGATTCTTTACAAGTAAATAAAACTTTTCTACCGACTTGATTGTCGGAGTTTGATTATTGTTCGAAATAATGAATGTCTATAAAAGTAGAACAGTTGAACTGCTTCATCGACTCGGATGTGATTTAGCCTCAATGCAAATAAAACTAAGCTAATTAGTAGACGACTACGTAACAACATACATCAAATTACCGAAACGTTAAGCTATTCTTTTTCTAGAGGAAATATATAAAAGATAATTAAGTTCCAGGTTCAATTAAAAAAAAAACAATCTACTAATTAAAAATGAAAATAAACGAGTTAATAATTAGTATCAGGTTCAGAAAAGACTTCTATGATTCAGATAAAAAAATGTTCTGTTAGAAAAGTAGGAAGTAGGAATAATTATCTGTTCAATATTATATTATCTGTATGCAAAGAGGGAAAATTAATGAACTCAAAGTTCCGGAATTCTATTATGATATTATTTAAAATACAATACTATATTTCATTAGATTCCGTTTCTCCAACGGAATATATTTCCATGGGAACGGAAAGTGTTCAGGTGTAATATTAAGCTTGTAAAAACTAATGGAAATAATATCGTGTTCCTGTGTTCCTGTAATCTTCGTAATTCGACTTGACATTCTAGAATATACATCACATCATCATAATATGAATATGTTTTACATGTTTGTGCACAGTGTTTACATTGTTACCTTAAGACAAAATGGAATGATTAATATTCATTATTTATTTCGTGAATTAATTCCAATAATCATACTTCTATATTTTGTACTTATGTATACCGTACTGATTATTAGAAGAGCAGCAAATATAGAGAGAAGAAATGGTTAATGATGGACAAAGATGGAGAGAACGAGAGGTTGGTAGGGAGAGACAGAGAAGTATGAAAGGTAGAAAGAGGTAGAAGAGAGCGAGGAAGAAAACGAGTGAGTATAGGGAGAAAGAGAGAGTGTGTGTGTGAGAGAGAGAGAGAGAGAAAGAGAGAGAGAAAGAGAGAGAAAGAGAGAAATTGAACAGTAGAAAGAGATGAAGAAAGCGAGAAAGAAAACGAGTGAGTATAGAGAGAAAGAGAGGAAGAGAGAGAGAGAAAAATTGAGAGTAAGAGAGAGAGAGAGAGTGAGAGAAAGAGAGAGGTATAGAGATGGAGAGACAGTGAGCTAGAAAGTATATATATATATATATATATATATATAGAGTGAGAGATAAATCATGAGAGAGAAAGACAGAGAGAGAAATTATGATAGGGAAAGAGAGGGAGAGAGAGAGATATATGAAAACCATCAGAGAGAGAGAGAGAGCGAGAGAGAGAGAGAGAGAGAGAGAGAGAGAGAGAGAGAAATCATGATAGAGAATGAGAGATAGAATTGACATACAACGGGTTTATACTGGATATATAAATTCGACAACCAGTATCCAGGCCGTAACGGTATTATAGATGGGTAACTCGTTAATGTTGGCCGACACATTGTCAAGTCAAATCAATGGATCCATTCAAACACGATTTGAAGTGTGATTGTTGTTATCCTCCATGCCACGTGTGTTGAATGACCCGATCGACCGTCGCCGCTATCATGAAGCGCAAACGGATGGGGGTGTCGAACCTCCAACAATTGTCGAATGAAGTACACGTACGTGAGATGCGACAAAATGTCATATACATTCAAAGCGTTCGGTTTGCGGTCATTGAATAAAAATATGAACTGTGCTCTCTCGTTATTCTCTTTTCATTACGGATAGAAATTAAACAGTGAATCCATGTTTCAAACTTGAATATTGTTAAGAGTGGTTTGCCACTTTAACAACCAATTTAATTCACAATTCACACCAATTTATTTGTAACTAATAATATATATATATATTATATCTGTATTTAATAACTTTATTCAAAATTTGATGCTAGGATAGCGTGGGAAATTGAAACACGGAATGAGAAAATCAAAATATTGAAGTGTGTATACACAATTTTGAAAATGATTCGATTCAAAATCTATAGTGAATCATGATATACCAAAATTACATGAAGAGCAAAATAATATTAATATATTATGTATATTATATGCTCATAGCATTTATATAATTTCAGTAAATTTTCTCTATCATGAATCCTAGCAAGGCGTGATCGAACATTTTATCTGACCGCAAGCGTACGTAGCAAGTTGAAAAATAATTGTGTATTCGGATTTTTACTCAAGTTTTTATTTCGGAATAAATTATAATCAGCTTTCTCGTGAAAGACCCACATTCATCATCATATTTGTATATTAAAATATGAAGACACATATGAAATTATATATGTCCATCAAAATCTGGTGTTTAATAATTGAAGATTCTAATTATTCGTAATATACTAAACAATTAACCAACATTCATCGAGTAAACAGTGAAATAATCTGTGATGTTTCTTTTCGCTTCTTTTCATTTTAAATCTTTCCTCAAGACACTAACAATTCTTTTTTATCGCCATTATTTTCATGACTATTTCTTTTCTTTCGATATCTAATCGTCTTCGATCTATCATAACATTATATCGCTTAAAACCCACCCTCGAGAACCATCGATATATATCGACAATACAGTCTTCGAGATATATCGCCAATACTCGACAATCAATCTACAGATAAATCACTTTTCACGAGCATTATTGCCAATTCCAATATATAAAATAGCTCTACAGTCAACGGCCTCAACGACAGCAAGTCTGTTGTTCTCTCAGATTGAGAAATCGATCTCAATCAAATGTCAAAATAAGATTTTTATTTGTTGTAGAATCTTTGTCACTTTTATAAATCTTTCAATTAATATTACTACAACCCTAGGAAACTTAAGATAAGTGAATCACTAGAATATATACAATTTTGTATTTTTTTGGATATATTGTTAATAATTGATCAATTGCGTCTACAATAGCAGAATACCAACATAATCAACACAGATGTGATATTTTAAAGATTCATTATCATTAAACAAAATTGATACCTAATCTTCCCTTCAAGTGAACTTATGATACGTATTCCTATCATTAGTGAAATTATGATTTTTAGTTTCATTTTTTTTCTATAATGAGAATAATATTCCCAAAATTTTGTGATTGCATTTCGGTATCCTTGAGAAGCTGAAACAGGATGATTATTGACTTCAATGACAATTGTTATCACTGTTGAAGATAAACGTTTGTCGTAATCCGATAAACACAACTTGGGACTGGAATTACCGAAGTGGGAGTAACTCTTAAGTGGCAGTTACTTGTTGTTATCACCATGGTTACTCATGCGATTGTTGTGTATTACTTTTAGAATAAGACTGACTAGATTTGGTCCAGGGCCTTACAAAAACAATCTCACTCAGTTAATGATTGATACTTGATTGAGAAAAAGGAAAGTTAAGCCGATGAAAGATGTGAAACGGAACTTTCTAAAGACGAAAATCGATGTATAAAATCTACTTGAACGAGACGACAAACTACTGAAATTTCGAGAAAATGTTCAAGTATCTTTTATAGTATTTCTAGTATAGTATTCATCTTCATACATTTTCATTTGGATAGTTCCAAAATGGAGATTCGTTTTATCATGAATCTTTTCTGCCCGTGCTAAAAGGATTGAACCCATTACTTAAAAACCTATCATTTAAGTGTTCTATACATAAAAGACAAAATGAACAAACGAATAAACGTGAGGAATTCACAAAAAGACGCTGAGTTTGCGAATTACATTCCATTTTACGGAAATCGTTCAGTCGAGAGTACTTTGCACATCTTTTTAAATCTACGTGCGACACAGTTGGTATACACATTATTTCAGAATTTAGAATTAAACTCATATCTGACAAACAAATCTCTGGTAAGTTTTAAAACCTTGAAGCAAATAACGTGATCTGGAAATATATAATTTATTAAAGGAATGCTCGTGCAAATATTCCGATATTACAGTAAGCTATTTTCTTCTTCTTAATTTATTTCTGAACTAATCGTCTGCAAGAAAACCAGTTGAAAGTGTACTGTACTTTGAATGAGTATTTTCAATTCAATTCTATAATGCAATACGAATAATTTCATATCCATTCAAAATAATGAAAACATACATTATGAAACAAAAATATTGAGTTTTTGGGTGAGCTTTTGATAAGAATAATAATATATGTATTGAAGAAAGGTATGATTCCCTATTCACTGTAATGTTCATGATACATTTTCTAATTTCCTAATTTGCTCGAATTATATTAAATTTTCCACATTTTCATACTCAATTCTCTGAATAGATGAGACCCTGAATAATGTCTTCTTAAAAAACATTGGTGTGGTGCCAAAAGTGAAAAGCTACCACTCTTTTTTCTCACGATTGTTTACTTCATTATAGTTCAGAAGATATAACTACTATCCTAAAGCTGCAGTCTACATAATAAAGTGAGTTCAGATCTGAATGACAAAATTTAATTTAATTTAACTCACATCTAAAAAAAAACACAAACCAAAAAATAAATCATCCAAGTGACACAATAAATAACCAAGTATTTTTCCAACTATGGCATAATTATCCACGAAAGTAAACTCAGTCTCTTCATCCCGTTATGAAGCACCATGATTTAGGTCAACATCTTCTTATACAATTCAAGTTACAAATGTCTTTTATAAATGAGATCCAGACGAACGCCAGCGGAGATGATGCGGTTTAGAGGAAGTGACGTCATTCTAACGGATGTGACATCGTAGCGACGAACTATTTACCAAAGAAGGTGTCATCCGAGTCAAACTAACCACCAAATGCCATCTCCGATCCAATTTACTCAAGAGTTACATGACGGGGGGAAAATAATATTGGTTATAACATTTCTGGTTAACTCAATTAGATGAATTCTATATTAAATGAAGTTCGGATAGATAATTTAGAATTAAAAGTAATTAGTTTTATGAGATTGGTAACATGTCTTAGCAATCTAAATGTAATTGTATTAAAACTAGAGTCTCAGTTTATGTGATTTGTGAAATTGTCACGTTTGTGTATTTTTATAAAAAGAGGAAAATCAAAATTTTAAATGAATCGAAACCTACTGAGATTCGAGTCACTTGAATGTAGCATGTAAAGTGTAGCACAAAAAGTGTCTCATTTCATATGTATATACATTCAGTACATGTCTGAATAATATATTCAATTAAATACATCTGTGAGCAATATATAATTATGTATCTATATATAAATGCAAGTATTGTGCAAACAGTTCAGTTTCCACTATATAATGTGACATCCATCACTATATTTTCATCTGATTTGGCTAAATAAGTATTCGACGGTTGAACATATCCGAAAGTTTACTGTTTCATCCCCTATTTGAACCCACATGACCTAGTTTTCGTAAAAGTCGCTTCACGCAACAAAAAACTCAACAATAATTCAGGTTTGCATTCAAAATCCAACATAATAGAAATAATGATGGAGGTGCCAGGTTCATATTTGTATCCACTAACGAAGAAGATGCGAACCACTCCTGCGCCAGTGTTGTGGTATAAATGGAACGGTTGCTCGAAACATTCTCATCTAGTGGATACAAGTATATCTATTTAATAATCAACAACTACATGAGCGACACCAACTTCATATCTTTATCCAAGAAAATCATCCATGCGACATCGAGATAAAGTAATTTTCACACTCGAGTGTCGATGATAAAAGTCGATATGGAACCAAACTGCACAACTTCTTGGAACTATTTCTTCTTCACAAGAAGTTGAAATCACTATTATGAGTCTAGACAACAATACACTATAAGAGAGGGTTTATATTATCTACCCCGTGATCAAATGGTAATACCCTGCACTCCTTGACTTCGGGTGTCATCGAGTATCATCGTAAAGCCGATGTGACATGTAGGGTGACAATGACGGTAAACTGCTATTAAGTGCCCCTCAATACTCCTCCTGCACCACCCCTCCCGTTACACTCATATTTATATATCATGAAGTTTTAGATAAAACTTGACAACTTGGGGGGAATATTACAAAACTGAGAAGTTTATATGAATCTTGTGGGGAACTAGAATGCTGGGATGTTTGAATTTAATGAAAACTATGAAATTGAAAGAAGATGATGAAAACAGAAACAGTGAATGTAATTCTTAAAATTTTCTTCAATATACTCAATAGTGATTAAACAGATGTGTTGAATTGATTGTGTGAATGATTCAAAAAAATGAATTGTAACATCATATGATATTGAAAGTTATATTTGGAATAATTTCAGTCTCTCCCAAATCCATAGGAATTAGCTAAAAGTTATAGGCCCAGCTATACGTTTTTCGTGTAGAAAGATCAAAGCGTTTATTTTTGATGATTTTCCCCCAACAAAAGCAAGGATGTGTGAAGTATTGATGGATGAATGATGTTAGCAAATCTAGAATGATAGATCCAGAATAACATTGAGAGATAATGTATAGTAAAATTATTCAATAAAACCCGCTTCTCACTCTGTAACATTCACAGATTGATAAATGAATCGAAATTATAGTATTATATAATCTATTAAATACTACAATTTATTTTATTCGTGACCGTATTATTCCCTTCTATATCTTCATGATATTTCCTCCTAGAAGATAATCAAACGAATTCTCAACACAGATTCAAAATAATTTTATTCCCCACTTCATTAGTAGAAATAATCAAAAATTGAGTCCTTACGTATGTTATTCATCACATTTTACTTCTTATTAGAGATCACACATTTCTAAAAAGAAAATATATATATATATATTCTCAACTCTAAAATCAGGATATAAATTTGTTATTTAGATTACACAAACATGCAATTAAAAGTTGTCTCCCGGGATGCTTGTAATACTATCACATCACCACCGTCTCTATAACACAGCATGAACCACCGTTAGACGTCAATTTCTTTAATGAACCGCGAAAAGCCATCAACTTTACGACTTTGTTGCGTGATGAATCTAATTTGCCAGCGTCGATGAGCGCTTCTTCGGGAGCTATATTATACGATATACGACGTGAAATCATTATAATTGTGTTGATCTCGTAAATAACATTATAAACTACCGTTGACTCGTCTTAGATCAGACTTTTCTTTGATAAAGATTTTAAATAGCGGTGGATAGCAGGGGTGTAGTATTTTGTTCAAAGATAGAAGACTTGATGTAATTTGAATTAAGGATTTTTCATTTCTAAATTATGAATAAATTGAGATTGGGAATTCTTTTTAAGTAGGTCCAGCACTATTATTGAATTGTTCAACACAACGCTTCATAGTAAATCAATAATTTTCATTATAGGCCTAATTGTTCCATTTGGGGATGGTATTTGGGGTTGGAGGCTATGTGTGGCACCCCTTTTAAACTATCCTATACCATATAATCCTTGGCCCAATTCAAAAAAATGACTTTTTCCAAGTTTCTGATGTTGATGAAAAATGTAATTGAAAGGTAATACATGCTGATTATTCCGAAATATACTAAAATACTTTTTCTAATGTCTTCTGTTAACTATATCAATCTATTTCATCTTTTCATAACTTGTATTCAGATTTATAATGTTGAATTTGCGGAGTCGATATAATGAAATGCCAAGTTTCTAATGTTATGAAAGAAATATCTGTTCCTGAATCTTTCAGAAACATAATCGAACATGATCATTAGTTTGTATAATTACTTCGTTATAAGCAGAGAATGACCTCGGTGTCGACTCAACTCTGACCTCAACGTTCCTTCCTACATGAATTCAGCTTTACACTGCGACCATATAGCTGGAGATTGCAGTGGAAGTTGTTTGATTTGGGTTTCGTATCATTAATCCATTCCATTTTGTCGGTAATAAACGATCTGCGAGTATTATTATAATTCCAATATCTCACACTGTTCATAAGTTATCACCACATAACTCATGAAACGATGAATCGTCTTTGTGCGCTCTCATTGAGAAACTGAAAAAACTTTGTAATATTAAATTGAATTAAATTGTTATTATCTAATGTTTGTGCATCTGAAAAGTATTATATAATATTCTATGAATTGTAATTTCATAATCTATTTCTGTCCTCGAATGAAAGGTATATTCTAAACATTTCCCTTTTTCTTGTTTATTCATCATTTCTCGTCTCTTCATAATTTCATTATAAAGCTGTTGGTAGTAAAAAGATCTTCTATAGCTTAATATATTTCTGTTTTATATACATTTATTATTTTATGTCCAAGAATGTACAACAATTTAATTTCCCTTTAACGATGTACCGTTCCGTGTTACGTCCGATTATATTTATATAGATTCAAGACACTGCACGTAACGGCAAGTTTATAGTTTCCCTTCAAAGTATATCTTTGTATCTTCAACGTTGGCATCCCTTAGCTTTGCTTCTATAAACCCCTAACAATGCAGACTTTGAAGTAATTCTACGCAAATTGGAGCTCTCCCGTTACCAACCTAACGATATTACAAAAAACCTTGATAATGATGATGATGAAAGCAAAACATAACAAAACAAAAAACCATCATGGCTAAGATTTCGTGGTTGTACACCAACTTAAGAAAATCTACTTTATATAATAGGATTTTGTCATTAAAAAAGCTGTAACGATGGAGTTATAGGCTTGGATAGAATATTATAGAATGAGTCCCTATTGTGTCTTCAGACGAAAGTATGTTGGGCAAAAAAGGTGATATAAAATATAAAAAATGGTTAATTTAATGAAGATAAGGAATATAATTATACTTTACTTTTGTAATTTTTTAGTCTACTTCTCAAGAAAAACATTATGTAGTCTTGAATTTAATGTTTATACGAATATATTTTTTTGCGTGGATATCATTGAGCATGCGCAAGTTGAAAATAATCTAATTGTTGAGTTGTTTGAATATGATGTATTAGATACTGGGTTGTTCCGTCGCGTCGTGTGAGTTTAATTGTTACTCGACGTTTCGATCTCCATGTTGAGACCTTCCTCAAGATGTAGTCTGGTTCAGAAGAAAGAACCGTCTCCGAAGAAACTTGTCACTTAGTCACTTAGTCACTCTCTTTCTTCTGAGACGGTTCTTTCTTCTGAACCAGACCATATCTTGAGAAAGGTCTCAACATGGAGATCGAAACGTCGAGTAACAATTCAACTCACACGACGCTACGGAACAACCCAGTAGGTCCATCTAATACCTAAATCTAATTGTTGTTGAATAATCGTTCAATTCACTAGGCATGCATTAAATCTTACTAAATGAACATGAGCATGATTATGAGCATTGCATCATTGAACAAATAAATATTCTCGCGGCATAGAGTGGCAGAGCCCCGGTCAAACAGTCTACAGATCTTGGTAGGAGTTTTGTTTTGTTATGACTGGTAATCCTGCTAGGAGCGCTGTGATCACCCATAAAATGCCATCTGCCAGAGCAGGCTTGCAAGGGAATCCTGCTAGGAGAACTACTTGGTGAGCATAGACACTATGCTCACGGGTTCAGGCCTATCTAGATACTACTTTATCTATGATTGAAGTTATAGTTTTGGAATTGAAAATAGTAGGTAGTTAAAATAACATCACGCTCATTAATATTTCTTGAAGTTTTTGTAGAAGTTTTCCATGTTTTTCGAATTCCTAGAAATACTACCGCTGAACTATATCAGTTACTATACGTACATTCTATGCATAATCTTTCAAATTAACTCCGCGAACAATACATACAGATTTTAGCTGAATATAAAATGAATGATTGTAAAGAAACATCCAATATTCTTTGTTATTTTTCATGTATCTTTTGGCCCATACAGAAAACAAAGCCAACAATTGTAAATAACACCCTTATCACCCCCCCTCCTCCTCCCCCTTCTCCCATCGCTCCAGCTTCCTCTTTCAAGTGTCTGGCCATTGATTCGGTCCCATGGGTGTGATTACTTATATAGGATGTATGTCTGAGGATCCAGAGGGGGTTGGGGGAGAAAATGGACCACGAAACAGGGGTTGGAAAAAGAAACATATTTGTTTGTTGTGTCTTGTGGGTGTGGTTTTTCGAAAGTGAAAGTATAACCTTAAAGCAGGGTTTCCAGTTCAGATTCTTTCTTATCGTTCGACACGATTTTCCCTTCTGAGCAATCATGAGCCAGTATTAACCTAAAACATGGCGGTTCACGACACCATTTCGGTACAGATTCGGTGTCGTGATTATTGACTCAACTTCAACTTGAGGCGATGAAAATGCGGTTCTAGAACAATTTCTAGACAATTTCTAGAACAACAATTTCTAGACAATTTCTAGAACAACAATTTCTAGACAATTTCTTCATATTACTTGTATTCTTGAAAACACCGAGATAAATCTTAGCTCTCTCAGTATTCGCCAATGATTTTACTTTGGATTATGTAAAAGGTATTTGAGTTATTTGCCGTCCTTGTGATTCATTCAAATATCGCAATGCGCTAGGAACTGAAGTCAGGTAGGGCGTGGGTTCGAGTCCCACATAAAACATGAGTTTTTGTGAACATTCTTTCAACTATCATAATACTTCATTATTGTTGTTTCATATTTTTTTTCATTATCATCAGCCCATTCGTAAACCCATATAACTCGGCTGCTGGTGGGGTCGGTAAGCAGCATGAGAATAAAAAAGCATTTCATTTCATTTTCTTCTTACGTCTATATATTGATTTTTGATTTTTATAAACACAAAACGCAAACACTTTTTCAACTTAAATTTTAATTTCATTTCAATAATAAATATAACATATATGAAAATGAACCCACATCTCGTGCAATGAAATAATTATATGGAGCTTCCAAACAAAAATGTGTTCAACTTTTAATCAATTTATGAATTATGGAAGAATGCAGTCTTCAACTTTCTCCTCGATGCTAAAAAAATTCATTTTGATGCTGACTCAAGATTATGTATAAAAACGTAAATGAACAATCTTCATCCGCATTTTCTTATGTCGTGCTTGAGTAAAAGTTCAATATCTTAAGAATTGAAACAAGAATCTGCTCTTTCTGGATTGCGAGCTACCTGTGTTTCCTACGTTCGTCTACAGTATATTTATTAGAAACGAGGGCGGAATTGAATCGAATAAAACGTAAAAGTACGCCTCGGAAAATCGTTTCGGAAAAGCGGGAAAGTCGAGAAAACTCAGTTTAGAAATAACTCGTGCCACGATTGGGAAACACTTACATTGGGTATGGGTATAGTGAGATGGAAGGGAGTGGGTGAGAATAAATGTTAGGTTTGAAGGAGAGAGGGAATGGGTAAAAGAGGTTGAAGTTTGATGGTGGTATAGTTGAAGTTTTGAAGTACTCAGATTCCTAGCATATCTCACTTTTCGTATGATTAAAGCTACATTAACACACTTCATATTTCTAGAATATTGAATCGTATTATCCAAAATAATATGTGTATTGATAATCGATTTTTTATCGAAGTGATCTAGACCACCTTAACACGTGCCGCCTCACGACAAATTATTCTATATATTGAATAAAATATCAATGAATTGGGAACAAATAATTTATTTTCGAGTTTTTATATTCTACACATGTGAGAACTATGACGCAATTGACAATGATGGAATTGTCGGATAGTAAATTCCAAAGTTAATATGGATATTTGAAAAATAAAAAAATATTCTCTAGTATAAAACTTAAAACCTATCCGGTTCCGCAAAAGATCCGTTAACTTGTTTCTCAAACGATTTGATCTCATCTATTATAGATTACCTTGGAAATCCATACTGAACTTGGGATCTTAAGTTCTAAAATGGAATGAAACATCAATATAAGTTAGTCATGTTGGTATACCTGAGCTTTAACGACGGTCTATTTCATCTCACGGAAATAAAACCTTCCTAAGCTCTAGAGGCTAGAGGATGATGATGATGATGCATTATTGTTGATAAAGACCAATCAATAACTTCATAAATAGAGAGTAGACTCACTAAAATATAGATGTCGATGATATCGTCAAAAGACTTCTATCCCCAAGACCGGGATTCGAGGTGGAAAAACAAACATGACCACTGAACGGGTGAACTTTCTCTCTTCAATTTAGTTCATTTTAATCCTATTTATTCGTATCTACTTATTGTCCAACTTCAGTTCGTTCATCACAGATTCTTGAGTTATAGGAATTTATTAATATTCACGTCACAAAATTATGTGACTGAAGTGAGTGTAACCTATGGATTGATTTGAAACGAAACTACGAGAATGAATGCATCGCTTATTGGAAGAAACAAAATCATTATCATTTCCTTCGATTTCTTTTCAAAAACATGGAGATACATCTACCTTTCTTATTATGATTTCTCTAAGATTTCCAGATTATTAGAACTGATCATATTTCCATTGCACCTAATTCAATTAATATTTTTTGAGGTACGTGGTGAATATTACATCGAATGATTGAATTGCTGATTTTATAATCTGTTCAATAAGTTATATTATAATTCATTTTTGTAGTAAGATCACCCTTGTGATCTAAAATGTAGTTGTGTTTCTGATCTTGGGTCTCGTGCTTAAAAATCAATAACCCTCAAAATTCCAGAGCTGTACAAATACAAGGGTGTAATGTGTATATCTGTCATGATGGTTGACAACCTTTTTCTTTCAAGGATACACGTACACCAAATCTGTCTCGTCTACAAATCAAATAAATAAAACAATTTCATTTCTCACCTTTTTGTCAGGAATACGAAATACAAATTTATGTTTTTCGTCGAGAACAAAATAAGTCATGAATCGAGATGGAAAAATTTCATGTTTTTCTCTTTTACAATTTCGATCTATTTGTTTGGAGATTCATTCTCACCCCAGACGGGTCTTCCTGTTTCTCTATTTTGTTAGGGAATCCAATCACAATTCAAGCTTTAAGTGTATCCTGTTCCGACATTGCTGCGTAACCGAATCAAGCCGACAAACCCAACATTGAATGAGTCTCCAGAATATGCGTTAGCTACTCCACAATAATATACTTGGTAGGCCTAATTAGATTAATTTAGAAGTATAACTATGAAACAGACTTTCTATAGTTTTTATATTACATTTGAATGCCATTTATGCGGGTATAGTTGGACTATGCGGACACGTTATGGTGTGGTGAATCCTTATTGTGGTGCCCCATCCAAACGATCCTATCATATCATCATTTGTCTTGATTTGAGAAACAATGAATTTTTATTGAGTTTCTGTTACTATATAATACAGAAAAGTTTCTTCCTTATCACAGATCTGGTGAAAATTGAAAAAACTTCTAATGTCATGGATAAAACTTTGATTATTTTTCAGTAGATGAAGCCATCAAAACACACAGATGTTTCACCCCCATCCACCTTTCAACAACGATATTTTTAAAGTTTCTATTACATCACAGACATTTTCATTTACTATATCTAAAAAATCCACATTTTCAAATAAATCACTGATTACTAATTAGCGATGGCCGTCCGATATAACATATCCAAGCTGATTCGTAATATTCATAATAAGGGATGAAACGGGGTTGAGAAAAGGGTTGAACGGGTAACGTAAAACATGGTTTTATTACGATGTACTACACAGCTAGCTTCACTCGACGACAGTGCTCTTGATTTGATTCTGCCCCCTCCTCCCGCTCCCTCCCCCCTCCGACATTACTCCCCATTACCTCCCCACCCCACACTATCCCACGCGGCTAAGTGGTGGCAAATAGCATACGTACACAGGTGCGCGCCTGCGAAAAGGCATGGATATTTTTTAATTAATTAGAAAAAGGGATAAACTTCTCTTCGAGAAACAAAGTACAGGTTGTGAGTTGTATTACAGATTTCATTGAGTAGAACACAGTCGATGAGTTTGCACTTTCTCAAATTGAGAATTAATCGAATTCTATAGATATCATTTGATACATAATGATCGAGAATTACTGTTGAAAATAAAAAGTAGGAATTAAAAAAAATATATTGGAGAATATTGAGTTTTATAAATATTCTTATTCAATACAATATAATTATTGTGAATTATTGATTTTTTTAAATTTATTTAATATTTATTTGAATATGATACAGGCAATATAAGATATAAAAGTGTAAATTTCCCAATGAGGAAAACTCTTGTGTTGGGAAATTGTTGAAATACAAATCAGAAATCTCAATTAAAGACAAAATATAATTGTGATTTGATATGTATGATGTAGGATAGTAAGCCTATACATGTTATTACCAAGTATTTATCCAGGCCTATACACTACTCATTTTCAATTCATATCATAATTTAATCTCCATTCATCACTATAGCATGCAATTATGATAACTTGACGTCTGAATTGTATAAATAGAACAGAAACTACTGAATTTCAATGCCCGACATGAAAATTTTATTTCAATATATAATCTGTATTCATTTACAATTTTCGTATTTGTTCGTCCTGACTGAGATTTATAGTGGTTTCCCTCAGTGCTGTGAGAGAATATTGAGGCTTTCGACGCCAATATCACGCCGTCAGCTCTCCATTTCAGTCTACATTGCGAGTACTATTCAGAACTTGAGCATTCGTTTCGGGTGGGCATGGCGCCTCCACCAATATATATATATATACCATTATGTATACATGTGTGTTTGTTTTGCAATATCAGGAACAGACGAAATGAATACTACCGAAACAGTTCTCTCTCATGATTAACAAGAATAAATCCCTGGCACTACTCCATTCCCAACACCAACATCTGCAATCATCCCACTTAAGGAACGGCCATCTTGCTTTCTCGGCAGCAGCATAATCCAGCATGACTTCAGCGCTTCCTAGCGCACTGCACTGATACTGAATATCACTGTATGTGCACAATAGGTGAGAGGATTATGCAAGAGTGATGTTAAAGTAGTGAGAGTAGAAGCTGGGGCTAGCTCCGTTATAACATTGCGTGGCATGTATGTGTATTATATCTTTAGTCTACGTATCGGGTCATCTTTAAAAAATGTATACTATAGTGAGAAACTTTCTAACTGCTAAGTTTTGAAAAGTTTCTTCTGTGAGTCTTTTTCACGTAACTATTAATCTTTCTTACTATCACATAATCTTTCAATATACTGAACCTTGTCTAAACCTTTCTTGTCTGCACGTTTTGCCGCACGTATTAGAAACATTGGCGTCGGCGGGTTTCGGTTGATAGTTTCTTTTTTCAATTTATTCCGAACACTGCGCAACACTAATGACCTTTCAGAACTGTGGGCTTAGAAAAGAATCTATCATTCTTAACAAAACAAAGATAATTTAAAACGCTATTCACAATTCATATTCACAATGTATTCCTTTCCACTGGATTCACTTATTTCATAACATAATTAATTATTATTGTGAAGACAATAGTGTACTGTATTGGGTAATAATAATTGAATAATACGATATTTTTGACTGTCATTAATTTCGTCTCTTCGTAGAGCAAGCAGTTTGTGCTGAGTCACATTTTAATGAAACTTGAATATGTCAATTAAGCTACCTTAGATTGAAGATATAAAAATAGCAATGGTATCAATGTAATACCAAATTCAATCACAAATCACTCAAATTCGTAATCACTATCTTGTCAAACTGATTCTGAAGTAATTGGTTTGAAGTTCATGTACATATATTGTAGATTTGATATTGTAAATAAAGATGTAGATTTGATGTTTATTATAGCTACATACATTAATTGATATTATTTAATATTTTTGTCTCATTATCATGATGTCAAACGGTATCAAGGAAACAATCAATACGAAAAATATATCAAATTGAACAGACAGGAAAGAAAATACGTAGGCATTTCCTCGTGTACGAAAATCAAGGATCACATTGATCTATACAATATCGATATATACAACAAATGATCGATTCAAGTTATTCATAATGAGAATAATATAATAAAAATTGTATTTAATATGAATAAACTTGGCATTGTGTTCATGTTTTCGTGAAAACAACAATTCAAAACTCATCATAAATAATTTGCATTGAGCTATATTTTCGGAAAACCATTCCATATTGAAATGCACATGAATATCCTCATCAATTTTCAAACTCGATTGAATAAAAAGCACATACAGTATTCATATTTTTCTTTTCCACCTCAGGACAACAAGGTTCTACAATTCATACACAGTCGATAAAATAGAATACTGCATCTATTGAATCTGATACGAGAGTATGTATTTAGAGCATACCTGATGCACATATGACAAATACTTCCCAAGGAATCTCATACGAAATGGAAATTCTCGAGCAAGGATGCTATAAACACACACAATGGCATGTATAGTACACTCATCGATAACGAAAATCGACTACATTATAACAAAATTGAAGTTATTTGGTAATTTTCTCAAAATGGGCAGCACGCATGCATTTTCGATTTGAAGGGTACACGGGAATAACGATACAAGTCACATTTTGTGAAAAAAATGAGTTAGATACGCCATCTAACAGTGTTTTTCACAAGCTTTCTGAATATTCATCGAGATTTTAGATGACAATGATACAAGTCCACGAAAAATGGAGTTGAAATATCGACCTCTAGAAAAACCCATGGTTTTGAACTTAGAATTGTATTTATCTCAGAACTCACAATGTGTGACTTGTATCATTATTTCCCTGTACCCTTCATTTGGTTTTAGGATATATAAACAATATTCAAATTTTAAAAGAATCAATAATGTAGCTGCCAATAAAAAGTTTTGAAAAATTTACAATGAGCTCAAAACGAGAAAAATCATTCAAAACCTGTTGATTCGGTTAAAACTCGTGCGTTTAAGGGTTTGGAGATAGTTAGGTGATAAGGACTATCACGACCTAATGAGAGTATGAAACATAAGTCATATTTATAAAATTCACGCCTCATGAGGTCGACAGTAAAAGTTGCAGGTAGTGGCAAATTGTGGAAGTTGTGTAAAGTTACATGATAAAGCGCGCAACAATGACTTATTATAAATGATACATTGTTGACAGTTGAATTGTAACCATTTGTTGGCCATATTGGGATTTAGAAACGCATTCTACTTTCCTGTTTAGTGTCGAAATTATCCAGCAAATAGATTCTGGTTCTGTGATAAATAGTAGGGAAGACCGTGATATTCGACTAAGGATATAGTTTCAACTTGACAGAAAACTACAGCTCAAATTAAGCGAAAAACCTAATTCAACCTAATCCGCTGAATTTGTTTTTCCAATAATTCTACAATTTGAAAACTCCCATTCAAAAACCCAGTTCCAACTTAACTTCATTTTCCAAGTCAATGTCATTGATTGTTTACAGAATTTCAACTGGATTATATTTTATTTCGTCGGATATTCATTAGTTTCAAAAATGTGGTCAGTTTCCATGTCGTTGAGTGTACTCTATATATATAGAGAACTAACGCTAAGAGAACGAAGGATAATAATAGAAACCGGTAAAGGGAAGGTATATGCAGGGTGATAAATTTGAGGCACCCATAAGACCGTCTCTCATATTCAATAGTATTACCTTCCGGGTGTGTCGATCCTCCTAACATTCACGGTATAGGTGGCCAGCTACGTGAGGTGAATTGAAAATTATTATTTTGTCTTGTTGGAGATTCATGTTGGGTCTCTATGGTAACAGAACAACGCCGAATAAACATACATCCCCTCCCCTCACCTCCCCTACAACCACCCATATCACTATCATAATAAATTACTATAACCAGCGAACACACATACTAAAATTTAATTAGCTTAGTAATAAATGAGATATAGTTTGGCGGCTCTGTTTCAATCTAAAATAGATGGTGAATATATCTTAAAATTGCATGTACAAAATACACAGATTGATATAAATAGTGATTGTTTGTATACATTTCAGTCTGGTAATAACTTTCGATCCAAAAGTGAGTATAATTTAAATTTGTTTTGAAATGTGGATACTGTGAACGCGTGCTAATTATAATTAATTTTGTGATATATAATTGAATATGCACGAATGAATAATATGATAAGTGAAATTTATTTGGATATTAAAGGAAATTATTATAATTGTGTTCAACATCCCCCGATTTGACTTGTTGGAAACGGGTGATCGAAATTTATTCATTAGAGAAAATCAATAATTTGGATAATCATCATTATTTGGTAAAATAAAATTGTATGATTTTCAACTATATTTTATAATATTCCTACTGTAAGTTGTTGAGATCACCAAATGCATTTTATATTGATGAAGCAATAGTTACAACACTTGAAAGCAATATTGGGTTGCTTTGGTGAAAAATCAACCATTTTACCTCTCAAAATGCATGAGTGTATTTTGAGAATAGATTCTCATTATTCCTTATTGATAATTAGATTCGGTCGAGAGGGGGAATCACACATTGAGGTAGCTATTTATCTTGAAGGCCCTTGAAGATCCAGCTAACCGTAAATTTTTGATTGCAATTGCCGAAACTTATACTCAGTGATCAATTTATAATGGAATTTAAAACTTGAGTAATATCAGAAATTCAAATAAGTAATCGATTTCAAGTTATTATTTAGCTTTGTTGTTATGAATGCTCTTTAATGAATACTGAATATCACTAACGTGAAAATGACAATTTTGTTAGATTTTCAGATCCAGTTCTTGAATTCAAGTATGCATATGTCAGACCAAAGATCAATAATATGATCAGTACCAGCTTTGACATACTAATCGAACTAGATTTTCCGAGTTGTTTAAATAAAAGAGCGAGATTGTTTGAGTAAGGAACATTCGAATATAAAAGTCAATAAATTGAATCACCAATCAAATATATTCAATTCAATTTTGAATATCATGGAACTGAAGAATTCGCTTGAATGCTAATGGACAACATGTAGAGTTGGTAAATCATATTTCGATGGTTAATGCAACCACATTTGAATATGATTTTGGCACGAATTTCAACAACATAATTATATATAATTGAGAAAATTATTTTCTGTGATGACAAATATAGTAATTGAATAGAAAATAGGTTTGGAACGTTCCTGAATTTAACTTATATGAATTCAACGATACAGGCAGAAAATTTAGTGTCACTTTTCTGTTAAGATATTCTATTTAACTAATGTCAAGATACAATATTGAATGAATATCATACTTCATGTATTTAAATTTTGAATTTCTAATACTATATCTTTACGTATTCCCAGAATTGCCGAAGCCTAGTCTACAAATATATATATATATATATTTATATATATATATATATATCCTTAAGTCCTTAAGTATTTCTCACCTTGTTGTCCAATATTATATGGAGTATCTTGTTAGTTTTAGGTTCGATTGGATTAAGATTTTTCAAGCATGGACGAAATATGTACTCCGGTTTATGGTTTAAGGATGGTTTAATCAATTTGGAAGTTGAGTCTCTTGAATGGGTCAATTCACTCTCGTGAGGCTAGATTATATCGATTTTGGTTAATTTGGGTTGATCGCAACTAAAAAAACAGAAACAACAACACATAAATTGGATACACACTCACGTCCGGCCGAATATAATAAAGTCATAAATTCATTAAAACTCATAATTAACTGAATGAATAAATAGAGGCACATACTCTCTCACTTCACTCACAGACGGTAGCTTCAATGTACACCGTTTTCCCAAGATTAAATAAAATCCATTCACTTAGTACGTGACGAATATAAACAAGGACCTATATCTCTTTCTCCATCTAGTTCTCCCTTACTCTAATTACTACTCATATCTCACATCTTCGTCTTCGAAGATGGGAGTATGTTTGGAATTCTAAAGACAAGGGTAGGTTTCTGCATACCGGTAGAAACTTGTTAAGTAGGTGCTACTCGATTGCTATGCAGGTGTTGTAGACGAGGCTTTGAACCCGTAGGTGTTAATTCAGTAACATGTTAAGACTAACACAATTTATGCAATATCCATCCACCTCAAAGAAGATACCGTGCTATTTTGTACATAATTTAATATTTATAAATATAAAAGTAACTGAGCATACTAATGTGTCTCTTGAATAAGTCGACAGGAATAATTCTGAGGTGTATGGACAAATTAAAAATGTGAAGTGATTTATATACAATTTTTTTCATCCTTTTTCAACAGAAAAATGATGAATGAGAGGAGGAAAGAGATCGAGGAAAGAAATTAAATCGGAGAAGAATTGATGAAAAAGTATGTTTTAAAATGAGTTTCTTATTGATTTTTTTTGCCATTGGGGTGGTAAAATGTAAGATCACTCTTGTGGTACTACGAGCGAGAAATTATATATTCTGTCAAACTTTGAATGAATTTAAATATTGACTCTGCGTCAAACCTTCGATATTGAGAAATAATATACATTTTTCAAAATGGAATCGACTGACCTACTGGGGAGCGCATATAATGAGGAATAAACACAAGCAATCAAAACAAATTGCGATCATACAATTATTCACAGGAAAATATACGTTATTTTCTCAACGTTCATCATTGAAAATTCATAAAACGCTTTTTTATGATTACCAATAATATAGCGATATGGCATTAATTAAAAAAGCTACCTTCATATAAACATTATTCCTTGAATTTCTAATGAAATTAAAGTCGATATCAATAATATTTTGTTACGATATATTGATGTAGGAAATATACTTTATATATAATCCCATGAAAATATTTGCCGGACAAATTGACTCGTTTATTTAGAATTTATCCAGATTGTAGTATGTACTGTACTGTACAAATAGGTATTATGATATGTATCGAGATAATTAATTAATTTCTATTATAACTAATAAAATGGAATGATCAACGTCATAGGATGAGCGTAGGAATATCAGAATATATCATGAGTGTGTTTTTTTATTCGGAGTACGATGAGGCGATTGGATAAATAACAGAAATATGTTTATGAAATATTATTCCAGAATTATTAAAATTAATGTAAATGTTGAAATGTGTTGTGATGTGAGTTCGAAATCCATTTGATTCATCATGTTCGATATCCTCGGAAACTTATTTTTCCACAAATGTAGGCTATATTTTAATTCTGAGGTTCCCTTCCATTTTAATCTTGTAGATTTTATAAAGTACAACTGTGTATCTTGTGGTACAGCATATTGAATACCTAGATCTGCTATATCTTTTCGTTCCTTGAATGACAATATTTGACGTATTTGCTACTTTCAATCTCCACTATCCTACTCTAGAGTTTACCTGAACTTCGTTTCATCACTGCATCTAAATAACGTCAATCTCTACCAGCCTTGACTAAAAGATACATTTTATTTTAATTTGATAAATTATTTCAATTTATTGTTCTTGTTTTCAACAAATAATCAGAAGTGTATTATTCTACTAATAGATACATACAGAACCAATCAGTATCAATCAATAATCAATATACATAACTAAAACTCGAACTTTTATTTGTTCCTGTCAGGCCGTATGCAGATAAATCACTCCATACCTTAATCTAAACAATTCCGTTTTTAATAGTTCAGCAACTCTCAATAGTCCAATGTATCCCGTCCAATCCCACAGGAGCGAAGTTTTCAGTACAACTATTCCAGCAGGAACACAAAGGCATTCCGCATGTTAATTATTATCAAACATCAAGTTTCATTAACAGAGAGAGTTATTTTGTCTCGTATATCATTCCATTTTCATTTTCATTTATTCCATTTTTATTCCACGCTACCATTGTAGCAATAAACACTAAAACATACAACATAATGACATAAGAACAACGTAGAATACATATTTCTTGCAAAACTCTTAAATGTTTTGTATCAAAAATGTAGTTCAAAATTTATCTTGAAAAAGAAGTAGTATGTGTCCATTAAAATATGTACGGAAAACTTACTCCTTTTTTGGGAGAGGGGCTGGTATGGAGTCCAACTTGACATTTGTTCTTTTATTCGATTTTTTCTATTCTAATAATACTAATAATTGACAGTTGACAGTGAAATTGACAGTGATCATGGTGAATAATTATTGTCACATAACTTCCTCACACGGACTTAATAATAGGCTACTATATCTTCACGACAGTAAATTCGAATTTCAAATTTTAAATGTCTGACACAGGTTCGAAGAAATAGTAATAGTTGATGATTACGAGTACACATAGGAAGTCACAGCTATTATATTAAATTCCTCTTGGATTCATATTGCGTATTGATTTCAATTGGAAATGGAAATGTTATTTGCCCTAAAAGTTATATATTGCAATATTGTATGATTGCAAATACTAGAAACAGAATGAACAGCACATCAAAGCATTCACTTGTATATCATATGTCTGCATATTTAATTGATGGACTGGAATTCAGGAACACGATTGCTTTACGACCCCATCAACAGCTAGGTTATAGGGGATACGAATGATCAGGTGACTATGAAATTATGAAGTAATGACAAGTCGAAGGACAATTACAGAAACTCATGCCTTATGCGGGACTCGAACCCATGCTAACGGTGACTTCAGTTTATATAGCTGTGCCTCAGCTGACTGAGCTAACAAGGGCGACTAGGCGAAAAATAGGCGAAAATCTGAAGAGTGCGGGGCCGAAAGCAGTTGGCGCGCGGAGAGCCATCATCTCCCGCGAAAGACTTGTGCTTTGGGAAAAAGTCAGAGTGAGGCGATCTCGAGATTCGCTTGGCGGGAGTTGAAGCTACAGATGGCGGTTAAATCCCGAGCTTGGGAAAAATGTAAATTGTCAGAAATTTTACAAGTCCCCAAATTGAGAAAGTGCGGGACCGAAAGCAGTTGGCGGGCGGAGAGCCATCAGCTCGGGCGAAAGACTTGTGCTCTGGGAAAAAAGTCAGAGTGAGGCAATCTTGAAGTCCGCTTGGCGGGAGTTGAGGCAACAGATGCCGGTTAATTCCCGGCGGCCGCACAACGTATTTTTTTAAAGTACTTTAAAAATGCTTAAGTCCGGCGTTCGAGAATTTGGCGCAAACAGACGTTAATAGTGCGAAGAGACGGACTTAAAAAGACACACCATAAGTCAATAACAATAGATAAGATGGAAATTAATAGACTGTTGGTGAATGAAGCAATATAACAAAGAAATGACATTACACATAAATCAAGTGGTACTGAGGTAGAAGTGCCACAAGTATCATTTTCCTGAAACCATACTATTAATAATCGGAAGGTTTGAATAAAGAAAAGCGTATGAAAATCATGAAAATTATGTACTGTTTATGAAAATTATCTTGGAATCGGAATATAATTGTTGACAGCAAGAACATCTAAACTGCTCTGATCCGAGAAACCAGAACATTGTGCTTCTATCAATTTGGATACATATTAAATGTGCAAATATTCGAAAATATAAATGAAACTAGCGTCTATGAAACGTCGAATCACAGATATATTTGATCAATATAAAATATACACTTTCAGTTCATTACCGTAAATTAACATACATTTTCAGGTTATTTTATTGAGATATTCATGTCAATTATCTGTGAAACTTATACTGGATTTTATCAGACCGTAAAGTTTGGTGAGGTTTCATCGGAGATCTCAAAGGTGCAATGAAAAATGTATACATATATTACTGTGGCTCATCTAGGAATGCCACGTTTAATTTGTATTCTGGCACTGAGGTCGTCACAGTCCAGTTTTATAACGCTGGTCTGCTATGGGAATTCGGATGATGAATATACTCGAAAGTTTGGAGTTTTGTTGAAAGATAATTCTGAAATTAGAACGCAACTCTTAGTATGAACGATGAAAACATATTGAAGTTAGTTCTACTGGAATAGAAAAACAAATATATGTTCGAATCTTCCAGGAAAATAAAAGAAGTGTGTTCGAATCCTTCACAATAAGTTGCATTCAAACTCATTTTGAAATTGTTACATTTGAAAAATTTATAATATGACACACTTTCAATATACTTTTCATTTCAGAAATAAATCAACGAGATTTTCTTCATTGATAGTTTTGATTTGTATCATTATTAATCTCAAAATGAAAAGCTAATAGTGGATACTTGAAAATAGATGAATGTTATCAACCTAATAACTCTCATTCGATTAAAAATATTATTCGATAGAATTACTACGAACCAAATATTCATCAGAATACTGAATACATCCTCATTGAACCGAATAACACATATGATATTTCAATGTAGAAAACTTTATTGTGAAATTAAAAAAGATTCGGAACAAAAGTTTTTTTATCAATCACTCTTTCCAATCGCTGACGATTTTCATTAAAAATAGTCAATGAAACAGTGCGAACGTCAAACGAAATATTGCCTATATTTCAATTGGAGATAATCGAAAAGAAGTGTTACGATCGACCGTTTTCCCTATTCATAAATGATCGGTGGTTTCGCTTATGCACGTTATATATCAGAAATATCTTTTTAATTATTAATATATCAATTATTCTTGTTTCATACAATAGTTACTCAATGCATGCGTATTGATAGATATGGAAAAATCCATCAGATAGATATAATTGAACGAACATTTCTATTAAAAGACTAACAGAAGTTTTGGAATTTGAATTAAAGCTCAGAAAACGACTATATGTATACTTTATATTTCGGTATATAAAAATGGTGATAGTATCCGTTTTATTAATTATTATTTAATTTTAGTTTTCTTCGTTGTCATCTATTTGTTTCTGTATATTTTCACTAGGATCACTGGGATGGTTCCTAAGAGCGGGTAGTGAATACTTCAATCTGATCCTAAATTGATTACATTCAAATGGGAACAGTGTTCACAGATTTAATTCTGTTGTTTGCTCTGGAATTATTCTCAATTAGAGATTAATCAAATGGAATATATATTTCTATGTAATCTGTTCAAATAATTTATTATTTGGTAACCTAATTCGACCTAAATATAAAATGCTCAGAACGTGACTTCCTTATATTAAAATACATGTAATAACATTAAATTAACTTGAGGAACATTAACTAACCATCGACACAAAAGAGATCTTCACCTAAATTAAACTTAATTGACTTCGCTAATCTTATCTATAACAATACTTAACAATTCTCATATATTTTCCACTCGTCGGTACTTTTTCCACTCGATTACATAAAACAAACACTGAAAATTTAATTAAATTTAATTAAATTAACCAGTTCTATTTTACGGTCACCCCCCCCCCTCCCTTTTATTCACGAATGATACTGTGCGTGAACTGGAGTGGTGAGGGAGGGGGGACGGGAGGGTGTGAGGGAAGAGTAAAGATAGATACTTCGCAGTTGAATGCCTCGGGGTTGAAATTAATTACACCCCTAATAATTAACCGAAGTGCTTTTAGGGGATGAATGGCCATGTGACAATGTGTGTAGAGGTTACAGGTGTCGGCAGTCTTGGAGACATGTGTATAATTCATTGATTTAAGACAAGACGATGATAAATGTCAATTAAAATGAGTTATATTTGTTAAAGAGATGAGTGAAATACAAAAGCGAGATTCTACTTTGTTGAAATTCAATTCCTTTTTCATTTTATAATTGGTTTAACGATGCATTGTACTGATGATTGCAATCTATTGGCGTCGGTGAATGATATATGAGTTGACGGGATGATGAGATGAAAGATCATTTCATCAGGTGTTTATTTGGATAGTGGAAAGGTCGCTAAGATCGACCTGTTGTTCCTTAATCTTCAACTATCATCATTGAACATTTCCAGCATAAAGCGATATATTCCTTACATAATTTATATATTTCTGAAATACTTGACCATTTTTGTAGGTTTCTTATATTCTAGTATCAGTAGTCAGTCTTCTCAACTTGTCATATTGAATTTTAAGAGCTTTTTGTTGTTGTTACATCTAAAGGCAGAACAATAACGAACACCTCTGAAAAAATTTGTAAAAATCTGTAAAAATCTATCAAATATCGAAACAAATGCGTACAAAGATTTCAAATACAGTCAGTAGAAATATCTCGCTCATCTTACAACGCAAATACTGCTTACGCAAGTAATAACATATAAGTGGAGGTGCCGGGTTTGTGCATGTTGTACACCCTTGTACAGCTGATTGCATTTAACATCTGTAACACTTTGGGTCTTTGACTTGCACAAATATGTTCGACCACCGACTGAGTATGTAGAGAGCGAATGAGCTAGAATTGTCATTATGGTAGATAGACGATGTGAATTGAGCGATGCTTCGTACAAAGGTGGTGGGATTCAATTGTTACGAAGTGCAATTGATGTTCTACTGACAAAATTGTATACATATCTCTCTCTCTCTCTCTCTCTCTCTCTCTCTCTCTCTCTCTCTCTATATATATATATATATATATATATATATATATATATATATATATATATATATATATATACACATAGATTTTGTCATTTAATTTTTGGTATTACTGCTTTTCTCGTAATCTACTAGTAATTGTATAATGGTCAATGATATGCTGAGACTATTTTTTTGTTTGTTTGCGTGCACAATTCTTCCAACTACTATTCACATGCTAATTTTAAAATGGGTAATGATTTCTGTTTTTGTAATGAAAAATTGTTTTAGGGAATAGATATTTTTCGAAAATTCAAAGATATATATTTCACGGTATAAATGGTTCAGACATGCTTTTGAAACCGAATGTGCTGACCGGTTCAAAGGTCACTGAATCCTGAAATGCAGTAGACTGACAACATTGGATATGCGCTTCGTTCTGTGAAAATGAACAAATTGAGTTTATTTGTTTTATTTTTGTTTGCTCTTCACATCCAAAAGGGATTAACATCAATTTCATGACATTTGAAATGCTATTCACGTTCTTCTGTATGCTTTCCACAGGTCAGACGTATAGGTTTGACATTCGAGAACGTTCGGATCAAGTCCCGGAACTACCCGGACATCTGGATCGGTCGCTATAATGAGCTGAACCGTTATGCAGGTGATCGGGGTTTGAATTCCTGCAATGATTGATTATCTTGACTGAGGTTACTCGTGGTTTCCCTCAGTTGTTGAAGTAAATATAGTGTGGGTTGCTTATAAACATTCGGTCACGACCGTTTCTTGTCCATTATTTCGTCAGACTAAAGAGCTAGTGATAGGCCTATAGGCACTGATCAGAATTGAGAATTGTAGCCCCGCATAATGTCTATGTATAAACTACAATAAATACAGCAATGTATGCGTAATTTTCATATCAGTGGTGTCGACCATCAAAAATTTAATTCGATTCAATAGCCTATATTTGCAATATGAAGAGATGGAAAAAATGGGAAGAAGAGATTTCCAACTTTTTTTTCCATATGAATATACAGTACGAAATACCACTACAAAACTTCATTACATACATTAAAAAATCAAGTGAATCAAGTGCGCCATTTAAGATAAAATAGCTTTAAAAAACAATTTTCTCGAGAAATAAATCTTTCAATTATATTTTTCACGTTTATCCATCATTCAACCATCCATCTTACCATATGAATTCATTCATGGCTTCGATCGGTCTATCATTAATGAGAATTTAGATATAAATAATTTTATTCATTCTCAATTTCACTCTTCGATCTCTTGTGATGTATCTATGTGACTTGTGAACAGCACCAATGCTTCCATTACTGAGGAAAACCTAACCCAATCAAATATCCTCTCACATTTGAGGCTACAATAAATTACTCACAAAACACAAAACTACTGAAGTGAAATATATATCAAATTAATGTGATTAGTAACCATAGTAACATCCTGCTTCAGAACCATCCTATAATAACGGTCCACTTCCCTACCATAAAGCCGTATATTGTTTATAAGGGTTAAATGTGGTTAGCAATGATACAAAATAAAACCACTGACTTTCTCAGAAGAGAGCAACACAAGTTTTAGACGCAGCAGCGATTTATTATCTTCAACAGCTTCAACGGCTATGGTAGCGCGCTGTGTGTGTGGGTGTGTATGGGGGGGGGGGGGGGGGGGGGGGGGGGGGGTGCGGGGGTTTGTAGCATTACTAACCACAGATGAAATATACTTGAGACTCATAAACAGCAGTGTTACCAACTTGGGAAATGAGCAAGTCAACGAGGAGTGGGAAAGAGATATATGATCAAAAACAGCACTTGGTAAATCACCCTTTTCAATCATGAAGTAAATATGATTGTGAATTTGAATAATATAAGCAGAATGTCGTTGTGTATTAGAATGAGGAAGCTTTGTGTGAGGTTAACAAGAATTCGAAGAAAAAGTATAGAGCATGAATATGAACAAGATCCAATCAAAGTACTACCGGATTTTTTTTTCTTCATTTTTCATTTTTTCAATTGTGGGATGGACACCAGCATAATATTCAGTACTTTCAATTCAAATTATAATTGATGTATTCAGTTGTACATGTAATTTTATGTACGCCTATTTGGTTTTATAATATATAGGCACATTCATCCATAATTCATCATTCAAAAATGAACTTCCCAACAGCTCTTAAAACTGGCTACACATATGATATGTTTCGACGAGTAAATGTCAATTAAATTGCAGTTTGAAACGAGAAATACAGGCATCATATGATGGTATTGAGTAATTGTAGATTCATAATATTTGATGATTTTCTCGCTCCCTAATCCCAGTTGATTCATAATGATATATTTACGTAAAAGTGTATATATTTTGATCTAGAAAGAAATATAAGAGATTCACCCCATTGTCTGATGAGAATACATTCTAATCGAGACTTAGCACCTGTCTAGAATCTTTCTAAAATCTTCAAATTTTAAAAATTATAAATTTAAAAATCACCTAATAAATATTAAAAAAAAAAAAGAAAATAAATAAACAACTCAATTCAATCCAAATCAACTCAACAAAGACACACATGGAAAATACCCACATACCACATCATTTGTGTACACGAAGTGACCCTCCACCATCCGCCAACAATACCGCAACTACTCCCCATAATAGGCGGACATAAATCGCCGGCTTGTCCTCGTTTCGCTACGCTGGCCAGGCGATTAGGACCCTTGCAGAGATCTTACATGGATTAGAGGGGAAATGTAGGGTGAAGAGGGTGGTGGGAGGGGGTGGGAGAGGGTGGGAGGGCGTCTTTAAATGCCTGGAAAATAGACGCCGGGGATGCCTGATGACGACGATATGTCACTGGGTTGGGACGTCGCGGAACTAGGAGGATGAAGGAAATTACGATTTTTTTTTATTTCGTGGAACACAAAAGACGATCCGGGAATCGTTGGATTTAAGGAATAGTTAGGGATGATTTTAAAGTTCCATCACTAGAAAGAATCATAAATGATCTCTTTTGTGATACTTGATTTGATTTGAAAACATTGTGAACAGGGTGGAATTGTGTGGAATTGGTATATTTCACATGCCAATGTACAATAGAATTTCATTCAGTTTATATGAACTGTTGCAATTATTGTAGCGGACTCATTACGAAAAATGCAAATATGAACTTCGTTGGGGCTCTGGAAAAGTCAACACATGTGAACATCACTGTATTGGAATATGTATTTTGTGTCGCCCTCGGTAGCTCAGGCAGCTGAGTCACCGCTTTAGAAACTGAAGTCAATGTTGGGCATGGGTTCCAGTCCTACATAAGGCATGGGTTTTTGTAAACGTCCTTTCACTTATTATCACTTCATAGTTCATAATCATCTGCTCATTCGTAACCCCGTATAACCTAGCTGTTGATGGAGTCGTAAGGCAAACAATAATCATCATCATATGTATTTTGAGCTAAATGTTGAATATGTTGTCACTCAGTTCCAAATATGTGATAATCAGTGTTTAGAGTTGATCCCATACGATTAGTGAATTAAATTAGGACTGATATCAAAGCTGAGCGACAAAACAATTGAGTTATTCAACAGGTCTCAAACGAGTCCAGGTCAAATCATCAATGTATGCCTATTATTTTTTAGTTGATTTTACTTCAAGTCTTCCGAAAACTACTTATTTGCTTGTTGTATGACCCAGACAGTTACTAGAGTGAGAAAGAGAAAGGAAGATACAGAAAAAGAATGAGAGAGAAGTAGCGAGAGAAATGTATTGTGAGAAGCAGGTCGACAAGGACCGAGAAAAAAAAATATAGACAGAGAAGATTAAATAATAAAAAAGGAGAGATTTAAAAGAAGAGGGGAGAGAGAGAGACAGAGACCACGTTCAGAAAACAAACATTATCTTGCGTAATTGCAATATGCTTCGAGCAAATACATCTCCTAAACTTGCCCGATTATGCGGTCTAGTGCACACAGCAAAGTGTGCCTTGTTGTAGCAACATATGTCACATGATTCTGTTAGCAACAGATCGTAGGTTCGTGTCCCGGTGGGGACAGTGTAAATCTCTAACATGTTTCATCTTGTATGTACAGTGTGATTAATTGCTGGGGGATGGCGATGGTTAAACATACAGTACTGTCGTACCATCTTATGAGAGTGAAGAATAGTATAAACAAAAATTGCATCATTTCATTTCATTGTTTTGTAAATGAAATGAAGAATAAATATGTAATAAAATGAAATGAGAAATGAAATGAAATCTGGATAGCTTCGATAATTTAATACATTCACTATAGGTTAAATAGTTCATCGCTTCTTGAAATTGCAGTTCCTTTTCTTTCCGTAGGCTCATCCTGAAAACTCATTTTACTCTGAAATAAACTTGGGGCTGTGGTATTTGTATATGATTTGCTGGCTGACGACACTCCTCTTTCGTGAATGAAAGTATATCAAGGATTGACCCATCCTAACTTAATATAATCAAACGTTAATCAGCCCTATACCAAGAGTCCAAAACAACTCAAACTTACCTAAGAAACAACAACTGACCAAAGTTCATCTACACTCACTACACGGAAATGAGAATATTCGTGAGTTTTTCATTCTAAAATAATGCAAAAACGTCGGAAAAAAAAGATTTGAAACAACAAGTTTTTGAACTATGTTTTTAAAGTAAAATGTGGAGTTTTATCAGAGTCGATAAAGTAGGTCTAACTTACAGCTAAACTCCTTCATCGCATTTTTTTTTGAAGAGCAAGTTATCGATAGTTCACAAAGTGAAAGCAAATGGAAGCCGAAATAAGTGAACATTCAAGAATTCCGATAATTTTGATTCCAACTATATTGTAAGAATTTGAACTATGTAACTACGGTGTATAAGAAACACGCATCATATGTATGGAAATATCGCTCCAACTACTTCACTTTCAATCAGAACTAATTTAGAATAAAAATATAATTTAATAATAAAAATGGATTACCGTTTATTAAAGTATGATAGCTAGTATGTCATTTTTGTTATATCTGTTCGATCTCCCCATTCAACGATATCGGGTTTGGGGGGGGGGGGGGGTGACTCCATCGTCGTTCTTGGGGCTGCCTGGGATGTTGAAGCTGGTGAACCATCCCGTCTCACTCTCACTTAAAAAAATAAATATATATAATATTTGATTTTTTTGTATACATTATTTCATAGTTGAAATCATACATATCCAATCTCTAAATACAAATGAGATAACTGTGATATCATTTAGAGTATACACTATACGTATGGTCAATTGATATAATATTACTAATTATTACAAAACATTGACAACATTTTTTTCCATCCATTAAGTCTACTTGAAACTCGACGTGAACCGATAATATCACGAAAATACATTGTACACCGAAAACCAACTTTTCACAACAATTTGACTCATCAAAAAACTTTCTCATATCTTTTGACATCGAAGCAAAAACCACCAAACAATGTTGCCTAACTTTATGGACATCACAACGCGTGGGCAAGATCGGAAAGTGACTACTAAGAAACAAGCCAAACTTTAATGGTTTCCAATGTTTCATCCTAGACTTTGGTTCAATCTTTGTCTTGTGGCTCTCGGTTTATACTCGGTTTTCTTCATACCATCTTTGAAGCTATGTTTCTCGAAGATACATAATGCTTTGTATCTATCTCGGAGATGATATAAAGCACTTTGTCTTGAATTTCCATCCACCGTTCAATGTAAGAAGCATTTCAAGTAAAATGTGTAATCGAACCATCCAAGCGTTCAATGTGAAAGAGCAGAATGGGTGGTGTATTCGTTTACATAGTTTGCTATGTATTCTATGAATACAGTGTCGGACTGCTGTGAAACATTACACATCTGTTATGGGCCAATTATACGAAATGATAATTGGGAAATCGATGGATGATTAGCGAATTAATTTCTTATCACCAGTGGATATATCATTTTCGTACCTCATATTCTAGCTCAATCAAAACTTACTTAGAAGGTTCTTATAACCAGGGCTCAAATACTCTATATTTTAAGAAAATGCGATTTTGATTTTGATGTTGATTGGTAATTGTTCACGATCTTGAAAGCAACTATTGCAATCCGATCGACTCATTGATGTTCCGTTTTATTACTCACTGTAAAGATAACTAAGATCTATTGTTATCATGAACGGTGAATGAGGCGTTGGGAAGAAGAAATGAAATTACGTGTATTTGAAAGTATGAAGGTAGCAGTCATTGTCTGATCTCAAGGAAAACCCCATTGTTCTCTTCAAAGACAGAGAAAAACTAAAAAAAAATTCTGGCAGGATGGTAGACCGAGAATCGAACCCCGGCTCAGCGCGTCAAAGTCCAGTCTACCGTCTCATTAACTATGAAAATTGTGAAATCGTGCAAAAATAATGCAAAAACTATTCATTGCAACATGCCACATCCTGTTTTAAAAAGTCCATGACTATACTTCAATACATTCTCAAATTTGAGGATACGATTTTTGGCCGATATTGAAGAAATATTGTTGTAAGTATCCTATGTCATGCCGCAAGGCGTCAGTGATACAAGCGATTGTGAATCAATATAAGGTAATAAATAGCTGAACAAAGCATCGTCACGCAGCGCCAGTCTGATGTGTTTAACACAATGGTGAGGCAGCTTATTGTGTGGGTAAATACAGGATTTTGATAGAGAGGTTATGTGGTTAGAATATTGGTTCTAAATCTTACTTCTAAGGAGTGAGGACCGGTATTACAAAGCATAACTGAGTAGTAATTATTCGAATAATTTTTCTGAACGTGATTCAATTGGCCGTGACCGTGGATAATTTAATATTTTTCATTAAGTGGGTTCAGGCACGGTGCTTATGAAAATTGAGAAATTCTTCTTCACTAATTTTTTTCTATGTTCCAAAACCAGTGTAATTTAATGAAAAGTTCATATCTCCAAGATAATTTTATGCTCTTTCATCAATATGACATTCAATTTCAGTGAATTCCAGTTTTGAGATATTTCAATGTGAAAATTGAATTGACATATTATTTGGTTTGAATATGGATTATTTTATTCGTCATGTTTGAATACATCTGTAGTCTAAATGAAATTTTGGTTTTTCCTATTCATTTTCAAGATATCACTTCATAACAAATATTTAACAAAATCCATTCTTAGTTCTTTTTGGTTGTTCATTTTCTTTTCTTGAATGAAGAACCAGTAGACTGATAACTGTGAAAATATAGAGTAGATTTTTTTTGTTATTCCCACTCAATTCAATTTTTCTCGAGTTCTCAAGTTTCTCTTTCATCAGTAAAGCTTGTTTTGATATATCAGTTTATAGCGAGCTGAAAAAATGGGGATTATCCTCGAAACTTATTTACTCATCGGCTCAGTTGGAGGAAAAAACCTCCTACGTTGTGGATAAAATAGTAATAAATAATTGAAAATTCACTTCTTCATGCAAGAAACTAATAAATACACATATTTACTAAAAAGGAAAATTCCAAGTAAGTATTTTAGTATATTCAAAATATTTCAAAGAAGTTTACTAATAAAAACATTCCAATATTTCGGAACTAAGATGACATATATTGCTGGAATAGAACGACAAACTCGATAAAAGGTCTGAATTCCATGCCCCAAAGGGCATAATTTCATAAACCTTCCCTAAATAATAAAACGTAGTGGACTTTATATGTATATAAGTTCATATATCCCTATAGTGGCGTACGGGCAATCTGTAGGAGCGTACTTGTCTAAAAAAGTATAGAAGTCTGAAAACTGAAAGAAATTGAATAAATTAATCTCCCAAATTATTTATACTAGATTTGAAAGAGATGAGTTCTGGATGAAAATATTATTTATCGATCATACAATATGTTTTTGTCTACAAAAAAACCTATAAGAGCAATTTTCATACCAATCTTTCTATCACAATCTATCAAACGTGCCAACTATTATAAATTATGGATCAATCTCAAAACTGACCTAATTGAAGTAATTAAGTTCTGCGTTCAGAGGACATCACAACCCTAAAACTAGATCTTATTGAATAATAACGATAATGCTTCCCCTAATTTTAAAGAAAACTAGAAATTAAAATATCGTAATTTCAAAAATTATAATCGTTTTTCCAGAGACCTTAAGTTGATAATGATGATTTCTAGTTTTCTGAAAGTTTTCTGAAATATCTTCATCATTCCTTCAAATCTAGTTTCAGGGTTGTAATGTCTTTCAAGTTCCAGTATCCGTTACGCCACTGATGATTTTGTGTCGAGTTCTTCTCCGCATCCAATAGGAGGTCTGAGCAATCTTCATAAGAAAAAAAAACACGAACCTTCCTAAACATCGAACTTATTTTTTTTTAGTATTCGAACTATTCTAATTTTTCAAGAATATATTGGAGAGAACCTTCTATATATCATGGACATTTTCTATAAGATAAAGCTGGTCGAAAACCCCATTCATCTCGTATGCAAATTTTATTAGCTAATTTGAAAAATATATAAGAATATTTTCCAATCTCTGAATATTGCTGATATAGTATGATGTACTTTGTGTATAGATGTTATATTATATGTAAAGTTTGGAGAGAAAATGAATACTGGGTATGAGTATATTGAAGAGAAAAAGTAGAATATTGGAAATGTAAATCGTTGATATGTTTCATGTAAGTTTATTCTACGTTCAAAATCTTGAGAAATAATGATACTTTGTCATAGTAGTGGATAAAATATTGATATGTTGATATTATTTGAAATTGCTTAGTACTTTATGATATTACTAAAGCAAGTACTTAAGTTATGATTAATGATGAAGTAAGAAGAAGAATTCGATTCAGAGATATTCTTATTTATGTCTAAATATATTCTCAGAAGGTTTTCCAACGTTCACTTTATGATGGCATCATCTTTAAAAAAGTCCATGGAGAATTAGAAAATAAAATAATCATAAACAGTACATTAAGAATAAAAAATGAATATAAATGGCTAATGGTAATATCATCTTGATATATAAGTTATTCATTTCCTTTGGAAATGTTTCAATAGTCGACCAAAATGACTTATGAATTTTATATTATTATGTAACGATTTAATGATATATACCATGCTAAAATAATAAATACGTATGAATGAAAGTTAGGAGTAATAATAAGACATTTAAGAGAACGTATTCATAAAAAAACGCAGTCCCATCAATACTATTTCATTTGTAAAAAAACAGTTTTCATGGTTTTCATAAGTTTAACCTATTCAAGATGCTATGTATACACTCACGTGGAAAAAGCATCACGAGTCAATCAAGAACTGCCAATACAAAAATAATTCTACAATGTGAATGCTACAGATCAACATGCATGAAGTGCTGACGAATTCAATTGTCAATCTCTCGTTACCTAAAGCACTGTACGCACGGATAATATCAGTCATCACAATTGTCTGACTTTGCCAATCAGCTAACTAAAACCGATTGTCTACTTGTGTATGTTCACATATATCGTGGTTTAACTGCAGTCGACGACAACTAGGTAAATGCGCGTTATAAATGAAGTAGCCAGTCAGGAATGAGTTAAAATATAATCGAAATTTGATTTATTCGATATGTAAGATCGAGGATCGAAGTTACTATAGCAAACGACAAAAGTGATGTCATGCATTACACTTTAGTTTTCTGCCACTAGTCAAAAGTTTGAGTTCGCGTTGTTAGAAGCTATCATCTCCAACTCAACGCCAGTCGACAGCGATGGAGTTGGTGACACGTTACAACGAGAATTTCGGACTAGTAAAACAAGCCAATTAGCTATTGGAAGAACTAGATTTGTCAGTGTGACACCTAAACGCACAATAGTTATACTTTTTACAACTATGATGTACACATACGGTCACATAAAATGAACTTTTCCGAATTTGAATTTGAATGGAATCCACGTATATTTGATCCCTAATGTTTTCATACACTTCACGTCGAATGCCGATGTACATTGTCTGCTAGTTTTAGTGCATATTATGACAACAAATTTTCTTCGAGATGCATTTGTATGTTTTTTAACTAACCTCTTTATGTGACCGCAAATATACATACGTAAGAAAAATAATACTACGTACCTGTATACAAATTTCAATACATATTTCGATTTCTCAAAAGCACAGTACATCATAACTAATTCAGACACACCAATCCCCCTTCATCAAAACATATTTTATCTTGACCACCCCTACTTCAAACTACTAAGATTTATCAAATTTAATATAAAGTTATCACAGGGGAGGGGGGAGATGTGCGTGCTAGATGCATCGAGGGGGGTGAGGTGGGAGGTGGAGATGTTAGATGGGGTGAAGCTAGTCTCCCATGAATTTATTGAGTCCGAGATACTACAGTGTGTGCTGCACCAGTATAGTTATAGTCCCATGTCCACTGGCTGTACGGTCAAGTCACGGCAGCACGATTTATCGTCAAGAATAAGGGAATGTTCGGGACTCTAAAGGGCAGTGAGCAAGGATGGCCAAACTGTTTTTTTTGGGGGGGAGAAGACGATAAATGTTTACGAATGGCTAGTTGCTGCTGTTTGTGTGTAGGGGCGCGGGGGAGGGGGGAGGGGGCGTAGATCTGATTGGCTGTCGGAAATCCAAAATGTAAATACTCATCATTGGAAAAGGGGTAGGGTCATCACCGCGATTGCCACTTGAAATGATGTCCTGGTCCTAGCTAGTTCGAAAGGACTAGGACCCTTATACCAAATAAACCACTCAAAATAATGTGCTAGCTCCAAGACGCTGGTACCTTCATTGATCAATGGTTACTAAACACAGATACCTACAATTCGACACTAAAGTAACAACAGAATGCGCTCCTTAATGCCAATATGGCCAATGAAACGTTACAAATGAACTGTGAACAATGTCACATTTTCAATAAATGATATTTTTGAAGTTTGCGCGTGCTCTATTTTCACAAGTTCAACTTTTTAACACTGTATGCGTACCCGCTACTTTTTCTGTTGAGTGACAATAAAATATTAGAGTCATGGTCTCTTATAATGAAATAATGTTTCATATTTCATAGCTCACCTCATGAGCAAGGCTGGGATTTTGTGCTAACAATATGGGAAATACAATACATAGACTTGTTGCCATTGGTAGCTGTAGTTTTTCTCGTGGATATTAACCCATCCAAGTTCTAGTATCTTGGAGCTAGCTTTCTTAGAGCTATACAATGTCACTTTTATCGGATATTATTCACTCGAAGAGCAAAATCTATGAGGACATGTACAATGTTTATGTATCCACGAAAGAAGAAAGTCGTCTACCAACTCATCATGGTGAAAATTTCAGTTTTCACATAAACTCGGTTGAAGCAAACTTGGGTTAAACCAAGGTTTTTACGCTTTCGAACGATGTAGTTTCGTTTGTTTTTCTTTTAATTTTCCTGGCAAATACAAATAATAAAATACGGTGATAAAAATACCGGCTTTACAG